>JASXTE010000014.1:20559649-22059649 GCA_030280995.1 Hemileia vastatrix | reverse complement strand
GAAAAAAAATTTACAAAAGCAATTAACAAAAAGGTAATGTTAAGTGACTCCCAACTGATATTCCTTTTCTACAGTTAGCTTTAGTCCAACATTTTTTGTAAGGGTATCTGCATGTTGTTCAGTACCAGCCACCCAATCCAAAAAAATATTTTTATGATATAATTGTTGATTAACTAAAAAGAAATATCTGTCTGAGTGTATTGTTTGTTTATTGGAAGGTTTATTCTTTGCCAAATATAAAGCACTTTTTGTTGTTGCATTTAAGAGAAACACTATCAATATCACCACATATGTCAGAAAGTAAATTACAGATTCAGATGGTGTCTTTTGTTGCTAGACACATAGGTATGCATTCTGAAAATCATGTTGAATCTTCAACTGTTAACTGTCATTTGGAGGACCATAAAATGGGACAACCATTTTAATAGATAATGTGACCACTTGTAGACCTGGCCCATTTGCCACCCCATGAAGCATCAGAGGACACTGTCAGAGTAAGTTTCATGAAAGAGTTAGGATAAAGTTGCAGTTTGAGATCTTTTGTGGCCTGCAGATATCTGAGTAAGTGACACAGTGCTTACCAGTGATGCTCAAGAGGCTCGGAGGAAAATATAGCAAGAAAATTGACTGAAAATGACAAATCAGGACATGTAGCTATAGCTATATAATTCAGACATCCAATGATTGATAAGTACTGGGTTGAGTTAATACCTATATCTTCAGAAGTGGTTGAGTCTAGTTTTATATTCAGGGGAAGAGTAGTTTTACTCTTTAGACTACCTGGATTCTGATCAGCTAAAACTTTGTCAATGAGTCTGTAACAGTCAGGCTTAAAACCTTTGGTTACCCGTTTAACCCTCATTCCTACAATACCACTAAAACCTTCTAACCATTTCACCTCAAGCCCCCCATTCAGCCCCTTTTATAACTTTTCCAGTACTGCATCACTACTCCCTGTCAGAATTCCATCATCCACATGCAGCCAAACCACCCTGGTAGATGAATCTTCTTTTAAAATATATAGACTTGAATAATATTGACTTGCACTGAAACCCAAAGTTTTCAGTTTGTCAGAAATATTTAACCACCAGCAGCCAGCTGCTTGCTTTGTTCAATAAAGATCTCTATGAAGTTTAAGAACATTTTCTGGTTTTTTGACATTCATACCAGGTGGGGGTTTAATCAAAAGGTCTTCTTCCACATTGCTATGTAAGTAGGCAGCAGTGACATCAAAAGACCTTACTTTCCAGCCAAAAAAAATTACCTAGAGTGAGAAGTATTCTTTGGGAGGCAAAGGTAGCAGTGGGTGCAAAAGTATCCCACATGCAGCTTGAAACGTTTAGCAAAAAATCTAGCTTTAAATTTAATGGGTGAGCCTTCTTGTGAGTGTTTAATAGCAAATACCCATTTTTAATTGAGGGGAGCAGTCCCATGAGGAGGCGTAACTTCAGACCAAATGTTAAGATATGGCATATTATTCATCTCATTGGAGCAACATGATTTCCATTTAGAAGATTCTGGTGATTTCATGGCTTGAAGATAGGTGTTAGGGATTGATACCAGTGAGTGGGTAGTGGCAACTTGCATGGTTTCAATGCTTAAATTTTGTTCATCAATTAGTTTTTCTGCAGTGAAGTCTCCAAAAGATAATGAGTTAGGGATGGATTGAAGCATGCATTTGGAAGGATTGGTTACTGTAGCTTGACATCCTATTTTAATTGAAGTAGGATCTTTAGTGGGAAACATTGCCATAGCTGATTCAAAAAAACAGCCTGATTCTTTATTCCAGAATAGCCAGCCATAATTATTTGCTGAATATCCCACAACTTGACATTTTAGAGCTTGATTATCTAGTTTTGTTCTTATTTCTTTATGGAAGTGAACATAAGATTTCTCCCCAAAGATTCTCATATTGGAAAAATTAGGTCAAGTACCATATACCATTTGAAGAGGTGTTGAGGTAGTAATTTTACTGTTTGGCAGTCAATTATGAACAAAAGAGGCCCATTTGTAGGAAAGGCCCCAGAAGCTTTTAGGTAAGCAACCTGCCAATAGGTAAGTAAGTGCAATGTTGCCTACTGTCTGGCTGAAGCACTCAGAAGTGCCATTTTGTTTTACATGAGAAGGAATTTTCACTTCATGAGCAGCTCCAATAGATTCAATATATAGTTTCATTGCATTGCTATGTAATTAACCACCATATGTTCTGAGGAATAAAAGTTTCTTCCCTGTAAAAGTAGTTAGTCTATCATGAAATGTCTTGAAAGCTCCCATGGCTTCAGTTTTATTCTTAAGGAGGAAAACATCACCATAGGTAGAGAAGAAGTCCCAAAACAGTGCTTCCCACTTATACCCACCATTAATGTTAGCATCTTTGATTGGACCAATGAGGTCACCTACCACAAGGGAAAGCATAGATTCAGGGGATAGCTCTTATTGGGAAGAGGTTTTGCAAAAACTTTCAGAAATTTCACAATCTTCACGATCAATTTTACCTTTAGGCCATTCTGCAGGTAAACCTGGAACACGATTTAGTGCAATAAGTTTTTGAAGGGTGTGATCACTGGTATGGCCCAAAAAATGGTTCCAATCCATTAGCAAACCAGGGGCAGCATATGGCCAATGAATAGTGGCTGAGTTCACATAATCAATGAAAACTTTAGATAATGAAAAAGGTAAGAATGTATTTGATGTTGAAGCAGGCTAGGGTGAAAAAATTTTGTATTAAGGAAGGAATCTGGGTTATCACTTTTGATAGTATGTAACATCTATTGTCTACAATTTACATCAATTTCTCCACAAAGAATATTGGTACCATCATGTGTAAGTATCAACTCTATGTCAGAAGACATTGAGAAAACCATTCCCGCTTTCACTAAATCAAATAATGATATTAATGTAGTCCTAGATTGAGGAAAAATTAAGACCTTTTTTAGAAGAACCACACATCCTAATCCTACAAGTTTAATACCACCAGTGCCAGTAATAAAAGACAGAAGACCATTAGTTGCCAATTTTACTGGAATATGAGGTGGGATGAGTATAAAATTTGACATTATACTCACATCTCCAGTGATGTGATGTGTAGCTCCAGAATCTATTATGGCCTCATTCCCAGAAAGAGATGATTCAGTCTGCCACTCAATAATTTTCAGATTTATTTGATTGACTGCCATGGATAGGGCTTCTAGTGAATTCATATTGACCTCAAAGGTATGGTCATCAACACCTG
The DNA here is from genome assembly GCA_030280995.1 of Hemileia vastatrix. Lineage (NCBI taxonomy): Eukaryota > Fungi > Basidiomycota > Pucciniomycetes > Pucciniales > Zaghouaniaceae > Hemileia > Hemileia vastatrix. The sequence continues at coordinate 22,056,417 of JASXTE010000014.1, read as the reverse complement.
TCATAAGTACCCTAACTTTTTCCTTATTAGCACCAGTATCTTTCAGTGATTGACTGATTTTGTTAATTTTTTGTTGTATATCAAAATAAATTTTTAGAGTGGGGATATAGAAGTGAGCTTGTTGATTATATGGACAGTCAGGTTGCATATGCTTAGCTGCACCACAGTCATTAAATCTCCATTGTGCTTTGGAGGGCAGTAGGAGTCAACTGGCTGTGGATGGTCAGGGTGATTCCTGAATGCATTTACAGTAACACTAGAAACATTAGGTGATTACTTTGACTGTTGTTGAAGAGAAATTTTGTGTTCTACATTTAACATTTCAGTAAGATAGTCATCTGCTAACATGGCAAGAGATTTTCTCTTTGCTTCAATTTCTTGAATGAAATCATTAGATAGATCAGTTTGTGAAATAGGCAGCAACACCTGATGCATGATAGCTTTAAAAGAGTTGTTGGTAAATGCAAAACATGTTCTGATAATTGCTTCAATTGTTTCCTCAACTTGCTTTCAGTGTCTGGCAACCAACATGAAAGATTGGATAGGTATGGCTAAGAGACTTTTGAAGAAAGATAAAAGCAATGTATGATTTTCAGAGTTAAACTTATTGAAAAGTGTGAGATAAGCAGTACAGCACAAGTTGTCATAAGGAAGGAGGCATTGAAGTGAGATGTTGATAGTATTAAAGATGATGTTCCAAGCCAATTGGTCAATAAAATCATCACCAGAGTGAGTAACATCCTAATTAGCCCAAGCAGAGGTTTCCACATAATTAGTCATGACAATTTTAATTTTCCAATCCCAATCATTCCAATTGAAGCTGTTAGCAAGAATTTTGGGAAAACTGATTGTTGCTTTAGCAACACCAAAAATCTCTTTTTGATTGTGTGATAGTTCATCAAGAGTGAGTTCCAGTGTAGAAAATTCTATAGTATTAGCTATAGGCCTTGACCAAGGGAGTTGGATTACAACTGGAGAGAAAAAACCCTGACCCTTTGAGAAATACCAGGTGAGAATTATTTGCTACAGAAAATTAGAGACTGTTACAATACCCTTTCCAAAACACTTCTTGACTGCTTTACAAGTCAAGAAAGTAGCCAATAGCAGACCACTGAGAACCAAAGAACCAGAAACCTGAAATGCAGAGAAATCCACACCAGAAACCAAAGACACAGTGCACTTGTTGCACAAACACAGAAGAATACTTGATGTAGATTTCAAAGCTACAACAGAGAAATCAGTTGCCAAAGTTGAGTTAAATGAAGAACTAACCTTGCAACAAACACAGCCAATTGTAGCTAAAAAACAGTGAAAACTGAGTGAGAAACAATGATATAACTATCAGATTGTTCTATGATAATTAAAGTTGCCCCAAACTGTCTTCTTCAGTATGTACACACAGACCACCCATCTAAAGATCTATGCACAGCAATTAATTTGGTGCTTTTGACAGCCAAATTGAATAAAAACCCTCTAGAAATGCTCCCCAGCCTTCTATAACCAAGCCGGGCAGACCTCCCAGAAGCCAGAAAACCACCAAAAACATCTAATAAAGCCCAAAATACTTATAAAAATCCACTACAACTACTAAAACCCTTAAATCACAAAATTCAGCTATGACAACACTGAGACATAAATTATAGGGCCAAATTAGCTCTACTTAATGGTACTAAGCACTTAACCCTAAGACTTAAGGTTATCCTGTAAAACACAAAAAACAAAATTAAACAGCTATCTTTTAGAAATGAAAAATGAGGAAATGACCCCTTAAAACTTGGAATATGAAAAATATCATCAAGACATCAAATATAGAGAAAAACCGGGGCTATCCAATGGTAGTAACACATACCCATAGTCCCAATATTCACTGAATAAAAACCAAAATACACCTAATTCTTCAACCAATGTCAATTAAGACATACAAAAACAGAACCAAACAGACCAAAAAAGGCCTTTTCCAATGTTGGAAGACCACATTCTCCCTCCAATTGAGAATTTTTACATTCTCCTTCATCACATCCACCATGTTCAGCTTTCTTTTAAAATCTGCCTCTGAAATGGGCCCTTGCCAATACTGCATTGACAACAACCTGGTCTGCGCCATCACACCACCAGCTCTTTCATACAGAACCTCATGTGATGTCTTCCAATCCAGAAATAAAATTGGCTTCAGACCTAGTACATTATCATCTTCAACAGTTTCACCTTCACCTCAACCTTGTCCATCTTCCACCAGAACCAAAAGATAAAGGCCATCCATCCTGATACCCAGATTAGTCAAAAAACTACACCCTTCAAAGAAGAGTGAAAACACCACTACAGCAACCACTTCCACCATGCTTGGTCCATCTGATGGTAAACAAAAAAAGCTTTTATGCCTTCCTTCTACTTTTAAAACTGATGACTTCTCAGTTCTTGCATCTTCTGAAAGTGATGATGACAATGTAGGAACCATTGAACCACCAACACCTAACCACTTTCCCACCATTAAGTCCAAGTTCCAACAACACTCCTCTGAACAAAAACACTTTCTACTAAGATACTTCCAATCCACTCCTGCTAGAAATCCACAGGACCCTTAGAAAAGGAAACACCTCATCCACCAGTTCAAGGCTAATTCTGATCAGTTTGTTTCATCTCTTGATTATCTTCTGCCACTTGAATCTTCATTGAACTTTTTACTTGGAAATGAAATTCTTGACCAATCTCCAGACTTCCTGAATGTAGCGAATCATAAAAAATTCCTCAGTTTACAGTCTTGGGGGACTAACAGCTCTCATTTTATAGTCTTGGGGGACTCAAAACCTAAATCCTAAAGACAGAACCAGAGATTAAACCATTAAAGACCAAAGAAATAAACTAACATTCTGGGGTAACTGTTCTACAGAGAAGCCATCTCATCAGTTACCCCCACACTTGCCTTAATAAAATTCAGAGACTACCCCTTTAGATTTGCTCTGCCAAAATCACACCAACATCACATTATCAGTTTATAGTCCTGAAGGACTCAACCATCAAACCATCCTCAGTTTATAGTCTTGGAGGAATAAACCATTCTTCATTTTAAAGTCTTGATGGACTTTCAACACTTTCCATAAAAGGACAGAGCCAATTCCATGCACAATACTCCGCAACCAGCCTACTGAACTTCCACTTTCTCTTCATCATCTACCCATCACTGATAAAAAATTTTATTCTAATCTCTTTCCTCTTCATTGTTGTCTCATCACAGATCATGGCTGGATCTCCTGCTTTTCACCTAGATCTTCCTTGCTTCACTGCTCTAAAGATCTATGCTTGCAAACAGTGTATCCACATGTGCAGAACTTGCACTTTCACTCTTCCAACTCCAGAGGCTAAAATCTACAACAGAGCCTGTGATTCTTGCAACTCCAAAAAGAATAAATGTGACAGAGACCCCAATTATCCTATACCACCTCATTTACCTTCACATAAATACATCTCTAGATCCCCTACTAGATCCCCAGAGCTTGGTCCTGCTTCTTCTTCTTTATCTTCAGCTCCATCCAGAAGATCCCACTGCTCAGTCCCCAGAACACTTGCCAAAAGATCTGCTTCATCATCTCATGAAACAGCCTTTATCTCAGTGAATTCAGCTGAAAAAGCTTCAAAATCAGCTCCCAGGCTGCTAGACCGCGTCCAGGCAGCCCTCCTGCCTTGCTAGGAAGCAGAAATCAGACTCAAAACCTTCAAAATCAGCCAGAAAACAGTCAAATTCCGCCAGAAAACACCAATAACACTACACAACAAACTCCTAGTGCTCCCAGAGCAATGCGCTCAAAATTTCCTTTGTCCAAAATTGCCAAAAGTTCCAAAATTTCTGGAAGACCTGCCAGAGGACCCCAAGAAGACACCAGAGCACCAAAAACTTCTCCCAGACGAAATTCTCCCTCTCAACAAAGAAGAAGCAACTACACCTCTCCTCTGCCAGCCAATTATTTATCTGACAGTTCAATTTCTTCCAGAACTTCATCCAGAAGATCCCAATCAGCTTCTAGGTCACCTTCTCCTGCTCCATCCTACAACAACCCTGGTACTCCACCACCAGTACCCAATCAAACTGAACCAAGCAACAATATTAACAACAACAACAACAGCCCTGATGCTCCAACGAGGCCACAGGAACATCCTCATCCTAGTTCATATTCTAAACACCATTTAGAGGATGACCAAGAAAATCCATGCCTCGACCTGGTTTATCCTCCTACTACCTTCATTCAAAACCCTTCAACAATCCAAATTCCAGATGCTTACAAATTTGATGAGCTTCCAATCTGCAAGTACCCAATTAATTAATCTACTTTCTTCAACAGAAAAAAAATTCCTGATCCAATTATGATGTTTAGTTGGCACCCCGCCTCCTGAAACTACTATTGGGATTGGACAACCTCTGGAAACCACATTAACACTGGATTAACCCAACATGAAGCAAAACCAAAGTATGATGTGTTCAAACATGCTTAAAGCCTTTGCTCTTCATGGGCCATTGATTGAATTTGAAAAGAACCTGAGGAAACAACTTTTGATGAAAACTGGAAGATGTCTAGAATAATTAAGCACACCTTCCAACACTCCATCCCAGCCTCTTCTACTTCTACCCAAAAATTACCTTCAAATCCAGTTCCTGACCATTACAATCCCTACAATCTCTACAGCCAACTACACCACAAGGAACACAGTTCTTCCTCAAATCCTAACAAGAAACAAAAATGTCAACATAATCCAGACCAGCTTTCAGAGGCTTCTTCTTCCAGACATTAATAAAAAAAAGAAATTAATAATCAACTAAATAGAGAACACAATAATAATTAGTAGATATATAAAAAAATGTTTTAATTATAATTTTAATTTTAATTTTAATTTTAATTTTAATTTTAATTTTAATTTTAATTTTAATTTTAATTTTAATTTTAATTTTAATTTTAATTTTAATTTATATTTTAATTTTAATTTTAACTTTAATTTTAATTTTAATTTTAATTTTAATTTTAATTTAAATTTAATTTTAATTTTAATTTTAATCTTAATTTTAATTTTAATTTAATTTTAATTTTAATTTTAATTTTAATTTTAATTTTAATTTTAATTTTAATTTTAATTTTAATTTTAATTTTAATTTTAATTTTAATTTTAATTTTAATTTCAATTTTAATTTCAAGTTTAATTTTAATTTTAATTTTAATTTCAAGTTTAATTTTAATTTTAATTTCAAGTTTTATTTTAATTTCAAGTTTAATTTTAATTTTAATTTTAATTTCAAGTTTAATTTTAATTTTAATTTCAAGTTTAATTTTAATTTCAAGTTTAATTTCAAGTTTAATTTTAATTTTGATTTTAATTTCAACTTTAATTTTAATTTCAAGTTTAATTTTAATTTTAATTTTAGTTTTAATTTAAATTTAAATTTTTATTTTTATTTTTATTTTTATTTTTATTTTTATTTTTATTTTTATATTTATATTTATTTTTATTTTTATTTTTATTTTTATTTTTATTTTTATTTTTATTTTTATTTTTATTTTTATTTTTATTTTAATTTTTTATTTTTTTATATTTGTTTTATATTTTCATATATATTTTTTAATTTATTGCTACTTAAAACTACTAACATACTAAAAAAACTTGAAAAGAATTAAACAAAATATACCAAAAAATATAAGAGCTGAGATATTAAAATGAAATGAATAATAATATGATGGAGTAAATAATAATTACAAATGGTATCCCCCAGCCAATTGATGAGCTGATCCCCTGATACCTTACTCACATCCAAGTGCACCATGATGTGGATACACCTTTTTAAATAATTTTTAAATGATTTGAGATAAAAAATAAATTAAGAATAATAATATAAAGATAGAATGAAAAGAATATAAATTAAAGTAAATAATAAAAATGAAATAAAAATAAAAGGTAATGAAAATAAAATAAAGATAAAAATAGAAAATAGAAAATAGCATTGCCCGGCCAATTGATGAGCCTTTCCCCACCAATGCTCGCCCACATCCAGGTGACCCTGATGTGGTGAAACCATATAATATTAGTTTTTATTTATGATTTTTCCACCTCTTTATATCCTAACACTATGCACCAAGGAAGATATCCCCGATGGGGATATCCGGCGCGAGTTGGGGATATTTTAGTGAGGGACATAAGGATAAAAAAATACGTGTAAGAAAAATATGTGTGAGATAAATATGTGTCAAGAAAATATGTGCAGAAAATTATGCAAGGAAAATAAGTGTAAGAAAAATATCTTGCAACCATGGGAAGTTTTTTCTTTTATTTTTTTTTCTCAAAAAATGATTTTTAATTCATTTTTTATTTTTTTTCCTTTTTTTACAATTTATTTGAAAAAAAAATTCTCAAGGTGGAAAATGATTCTTCTTAAACTTACTTTTCTCCCATTTATTTTTCTTGCACTTACTTTTCTTACATTTATTTTTCTGACCTTATGTCCCTCCCTAAAATATCCCCAACCTGTGCTGGATATCCCCATCAGGGATATCTTACTTGGTGGGTAGTGTAATAACTCCCATAAGAAATTAAAAGAAAAAAAGAGAAAAAAAAATAATCTAAAGCTACTATCTAACACAACCATAGACACAAAAATAAAAGAAAGAAAAAGAAAAAGTCTTGTTCCATAGAAAGTCCAGTCCAAGAAAATGATCACTGGGTGTTCTCCCTCCAATAAATAAAAATGATGGGAGACCACCAGTGATCCACCAACAATCTAAATAGACCAAAGAAGCCAGTCCCAAGCCAGTTTAAAGTAATAGTGGACTTGAAAGCTGAAAAACAAAGCCAGAACTAGTATTCAACTAGGACAAACAAAATACTTAAAAAAGACATTATGGGGTAACTGTTCAACAGAGCAGCCAGATCATCAGTTACCCCCACACTTGCCAAAATAAAATCTAGAAGCCCCCCCTCGGTACCTTCTAACAAAAACACAAAATCCAACACAATAAACCAAAACCAATAAGCATGAAGAGTCCACCACTTGAAGACCAAAAGAGCTTCAAGTTTAAAGTCATAGAGGACTAAAACCTGTGAAGAGAAACAAATACTAGGGTTCAACAAAATTAAGAGAGGGGGTTAGAAACAGACAATCTGGGGTAACTGTTCTACAGAGCAGCCAGCCCATCAGTTACCCCTACACTTGCCAAGATCAAATATAGAAGCCCCACCCATGGGTACCTTCTAACAAACAAGTTTTCCAACAAAACAGATGCACAGAATCACCAAATCCAAAATTTTAAGAATAATCCATAGTTTATCCTCATTGTGGGGTCAATCTTCTTCACTTCTAGTGCCTCTTGGGTAAAATCTTTTCACCTGATCAGAAGCCACTCTCTTCTTTAAGAATGCACCATATAGCTCCTCCAAAACATAAGAACCTCCAGACACCTGAGATCTGACTCTGTAAGGCCCATTACCTCTTCTAGCAAAAATTTTTCCCCACTGACTTTCCAAACTACTATTATACACCAAAACCAAAAAACCAAGTTTTAAGGGATTCCTGAGTCTATGAGCCAACTTCTTGTCCCACTATCTGACTGATTGATTTCTTATCTTCATCATTCTAGAGTATGCCTTCTCTTGACATTCCTCTCTACATTCCAATTGTTGCATCCTGGCACAGAGAAAATCTTCTTTTGAGCACACATCATCCCAATCAATTCCAAGATAAGAGACAGCTTCTAAATGAGCTGGTAGAACAGATTTCTGCCAAATTATTAATTCATAAGGGGAATAGCCAATTGTCCTTTTCACAGAGACCCTATCAGAAAATAACACCAAGGGTAAATAATGCCTCCAATTTTCAGCACTATCTCCACACATCTTCACCAATGCATTCTTGATAACTTGATGGCCTCTTTCAACAATGCCTTCAGATTCAGGATAATAATGTGTAGCCACTCTGAATTTAGAACCAATACTTGCCACAGCTTCTTTGAATTAAGCTCCAAACTCTGGCCCACCATCAACAGTCACCAGCTTCATCAACCCATATCTAAAAAACCATTCCTTCTTCAAAAACGCTGCCAAATTTTTGGCAGTCAAATTAACCAGAGACACTTCCTCAAACCAACCAGACAAATCATCCCTGGAAACAATCAAGTATTTATACCTGCCCTCTTTGATATGGACAGTATCCAGACTGACTCTTCTGAACACAGTTGATTCACCAGTAGCACAGCCAATCTCTTTAGGTTTCAAGTGACTTGTTCTTTGACATTCTTGACAATATTGAACCCAACCCTGAACAGCCAGCTTCATAACTGGCCACCAAAATCTGTCTGCTACTCTTCTATAAGTCTCCCCAAAGCCTCTATGACCAAGGTCTTCATGCAAAGACTTCAACACCAACTCTTGACCCTTCTTCTGAGTCACCACTACTTGAGGATTTGGATGTCTCCTACTCATCAACCCTCTTCCTGACACATAGAAACCAGGACTCTTCTTCTTGATTGCCACAAAAGTATCATCATCACAACTATCTGGCCTCTCAAAGGGTAACAGATATACAACCATAGTAAAATAAAACCCAGACTGACCCCAGGTCTCATATACAAAAATACAACAAAACAACATCAAAGGGTACAACCCTGTAATCAAAATCACCAGTGTGAACATGACCCACTTGAGAGCCCAACCAGTAAATCAATCCCTACAATCTGGTACATCCTCTTCCTTCTACTGAATCTTAAGAGAATCCAGTTCACTACCAAAAAGACCATTTTTTAAATTTGAGCCCTCCCAAACAAAAGCCCCATCTTCATCAATAAAGATATTCTGATCACCAGAATCAAGGTCAGATCCAGCCAGTTTAAACTCTTGGGGGAGGAGAGAGAAATATTCCAGTTTAGCCTCATGGGGGAGGAGAGAAAAACCTCCAGAACCATTTGTGCTGGACTTAACCACTGGGATATCTTCATCAAATTCTTCAGAATCTGAATCTTCATCTGTGGGTGGTCTCCTTGATAATCCATCAGGCATTGTAAAAGTTTTTCCAGGTTTGTGTACCAGGTCAAAAAAAAAAATGCTGAATAAATGCCACCCACCTAGTAATTGGAGCATTTGGAAGACTAGGTGTATTGATAATTTGAACCAGAGACTTTGCATCCACCTGCAGCTCAAAATTCTTCCCCCAAAATACAGTTTGCAGCTTCTACAAGCTTTTTGCTACACCACACAATTCCAACTTAGGTTGAGAATATCTAGATTCCACCTCATTAAATACCACTGAGTCTTACCTTACTGGCCTGACCTTCCCAGTTTTATCTTCCTGAGACAAAAAAAAACCAGCAGCAATATAACTTAAGTCCACTTCCAAATAAAGTTTTCCAGCCCCCACACCATGATCCAACTTGTGAAGAATAATATCTTCACCTACCACCTTTTTCAAATTCTGAAAAGCCTCTTCACACTCTTCAGTACATACCCACTCTGCATCTTTCCTGTTCAACCTCCTTACAGGTGAAGCCAAAAAAGAAAAATCTTTAATAAAAATTCTGACATACACACAAACCCCCCAAAATCCTATGACTTCAGTAGTATTTTTAGGCCTTGGCCATGACTAAATTTTATTAACTTTTTTCTTTTCAATAATCCTTCCATTTTTACATACCACATGACCCAAAATTTCAAGAGCAGGAACACAACAACAACACTTTGACCCAGAAATGGTCAACCCAGCCTCTTCAATCCTGAAAAATACTCTTTCCAGAGTAATTGAATATTAACAAAAAAACCTCCTTATACCTGGGTTCCCTTTCAGCACCTCACTCCCATAATCAGTGAAGGGTCCTTTGATTCTGCCATCACCAATAAAAATACCAGCATGAGTAGGAACTTCATCCTGTAAAATCTAAGCCATTTGTGCTTGATATACTGCTACTGAATTAGCTGCTCCTTGAGGAAGCCTAGTGAGCTGAGACCTTCCCAAAGGAGTCTCAAAAGTTATAAGTGGCCTTGAATCCATGGTAATTTCCCTTTCATCATAACCACCCATAATATCACCCAAAACATAACACATCCTTCCAGAAAAAGTTTTCACAAAGTCCTCTGCACTTGGCAACATACCAGAATCCTTGAAAGTGACTCTCTTCAAGGATCTAAGATCATGCACCATCCTCAGCTTCCCATTCTGCTTCTTTACACAGAGAACAGGGCTTGAGTAACTAGATGTTTATTGTTTGTATAAAACAGTCCTGACTCTTTCCATTAAAATCTCCTCAAAATCATCCCTGATAGCAGCTGGAATTGGAATAGGTTTAATTTTCCAAGGCTCATAAAAAACCACAGGAATAAGGTAAGGTTCCTCATAATAGTGTTTAAACACACCCCTTTCCTCTTCAACAAATGCCACAGATTTCTCCCTCAGCACAATAATGTGCAACAACAACTTCTTTTCCTCATCAGACAACCACCTATCAGGACCTAAATTGACAACTTTCAACCTTTCCCCATTAACTCTAGAGGTTTCCACAAAATCAAGAGTATTCTTCACCAGAGGAGTACAGTACAGATCTCTTGACAACAGAGGTCTCTTCAAAGGAGGATTAAAACCTAGAGGCATAGGCTCTGTCAGTGTATCTAGTATATAAGTATAATTTAATAGTCTTTATCAATGGTCCTACTACTTTTTAATAAATGATTTAGTGATTAAACCTCAGGGGAAGACTAATAAAATAGTTATACTCAAATAAAACTCACAATACTTGGATTTAAATGCGTGCTAGTGGTGGAAAATAGATAAATATAATATAGTTATAGCTTATATAAAGATAATATAAATTTATAATGGCTTTATAATATATCTTTGAATAATAATAATTGTGTTATAATGTTTATTTGAATTTTAGTAAGTAAGTGATGTCTAATAATTGTCAAAATCCTCCCTTACTTATACCAAAATCCACTGGAGTGCACAGACCTTCAATCCAGATGATGTCACTGCTATCCCCTGAAATTACAGCACTGTGAGGGCCCATCAACTCCCCATGGCGTCCACTTCAAGCAGATTCAAAACCCAGACCTCCAGTAAGGACCCTCCATCACAATAAATGATAACACAGACCCATACCATAAATAGAAAATCCAGATAAAAGCGAATACCATAAAGAAACAGGTAAAGTAACTCATTCAAAGAAAATATAATGAAACCAAAAGCATATAAAGGAAAAAAATGAAATTTAAAAGCCCCCAATAAAATACCCAAGCATCCATATTAACCCAGCAATGACCTCCCAACCCATAAATCCATGAATATCCATTTAAGGAAGCAGATTAAGTTGTCCAAACTGAGTGTATGCGCCTGAAATAGATGTTTATGCTTTTTTAGGTATTGTGAGTCCACTGGATACATCCATATGTCCTAAAATAAGCAGAAAAACAAAGTTTATAGGCTATTAAGAGGCTAAAACCTACTTATATACCTAAATATACATAATATACTGCAAATTTCACTGAATATGAGATTTATGTATACATATAAGCTTATGTATGTCAATAATTACTTAATATCACTTATGATAAGTATATTATGACTCCATTAACATCTGAATAAGTATTATTAGGCTATGGATAAGCTATTTAAACTACTATAATCTATATAATAGAGTAATAAATATATATATATGTAATATAATCATATATATTATTGTTTTAACCTTATTTTTAAGATATAAGCTTAATGTACTTAAGTTTATCTTATTTTAAGTATAAGAAATACTCAGTCCTAGGGATATCTAGGCTGACAGGCTCATTGACAAGCCTAATCTTCCGCGCTACCTTCTTATACTTTTCAGCTCCACCTTCCACTTGAGGGATCTTCAGGACATCTTCACCACCAGACCTGGAACAAAAACCAAGGGTTCCCCCATTTCTCACATGTGTGGCCAAGGTAATGTTTTTGAAAGGTGGAGAAGAAAACCTAGAGGTGCACAATTGGGACGACTCGCTTTTATTACCCAATCTCACCACTCCAAAACATTTCCACAATTCCACATCTTAATCTCACATCCATCTTCTAAATCCTCCAATCTTGATTCATCTGCTGAATCACATCTTCTAAAATTGTACAGTTTATCCTCATTCTGGAGACCCAAAAATTGATCTTGATCTTCTTCTTTCTTCAAAATTTTTTGCAGTTCAACCTCATGCTGGAGGCCCAAAAATTGATCTTGATGATCTTCACAAAAATAATTTATGTCTCCTTTCTTGGTTATATTCAGATTTTTTTCTTGATTTTCTTCAGTTATCTTGAAATTTTTATTTTCCTTTCTTGAGTTTTCTTCTATTCTACAAAAATAATCTAGGGTTTCCCCAATTCTCACAGGCCTGGCCAAGGTAATATTTTTAAAAGGTGTAGAAGGAACCCTAAAGGTGCACAATTGGGAGGACTTACTTTTACCCCCCAATCTCACCACTCCACAGCTTTTCCGCATACCTTTCAATAAAAATATATATCCAATCTTCTTATTTGAACTTGAATTATAAATAATTGAGAATTTTGAGAGAGAAAAGATACTTTATAAAAAACTTGAGGAATAATTGCAGAAAAGAGAAACATTAAAATAAGAAAGTTGAAAATCCACTTGGTATATCTCCAAAGGAGCTGACCTACTACAACCTGGGATTTCCTCATCTTGGGGAGAGGTTGCAGCACTTGGGCAATCAGCCCTCATCACTCTAAAAAAGACAGACTCCCACTAGAGCTTGAGCCACACTCCAAAAAACCAGAGGCAGCACCCACTTCTCTTCTTCTCCTACAACAATCAATGTACTGGCACATTGAAGACAAACCAGGCCTGGTATCCCAACCATCCTCTCCAGGGGATCATAACCTCATGTCAAGTCTCCTTTCATCTTCACCAGTAAACTCCAAACTGACTCCCAAATTAAATTGATAGCCAATTCTTGCTTGAAAATACATCAAGAATGGCCCACCCAAAAAAGCTTTTACTGTTCCTTTGGAAATGTAAAAATGAACCTTCCCTGAGGCTCCACAAACATCTAAATTCAAAAACCCAGATATTCCAACCAATTCAGTGACATGGCCACCAATACCTCTCAAATTTCCACCAATACCTGTTTTGATGGGGAGGCCAAGATGAGTTGCCCCAAACAAATAAATCAGGTTAATCTGAGAGCCTGAATCCACCAATGCCCTAGCCTCCCTTCCATTCTGAGTGACATTGAAATAAACCAGAGGTGCAGAAAAATGAGTTTCCAACCCCTCTCCAAATTTTTCAGTAGAATCACAAATGTATTCTACCTCCCCAGAAGAAACCCTTCTCCTGGTCAAAAACTTTTTCTGCCTATCAGCCAACCCAGGACTGATTGCATAAAACTCCCCATAAGTAAGGGAAACCTGACCCTGATTCATCCTTTCCAGGACAGAGTACATAACATTAACTTGGACAGAAACCACTGGCCTCTAAAGTGAGCTCTTTGCTTAACTACCTTGGTCCTAAAAGATTCTTGAAGACCAGAACCACCAATGGATTTAACATCAACAGGAATCAAACCAGATCCCTTACCAGAACCTCTAACCCCAGCAGGCTTTGGCAATGAAGCCAAAGGGACATCCTCCTCAGAGTCAGAATCAACACCTATAGGCATTGGCTCACCATTAATGTCCAATTCTCCAAAACTAGGGGGGTCCATATCATATATACCCTTCTGCATTTTATACAGCTCCTCTTTGCTGTACTTCTTCCTATCTGCACTCAGCTTAGGATCCACCTTTGAAGCCTTAGGCTTTGTTTGGGCCTGAAAACTGCTCTTAAGCCTTCTCACCTTTCCTGCTTCCACATAATAAACACCAGCCAAGCATTCCCCACTTGAATTTCCACCACAAGAATACAACTCCAAACCACCAAAGGAATATGTAAATGAGACTTTATTAGCCCCCTTTCTCTTGCCATTTCCATCATCTCCACCTTTACCAGAAGAAGAAGCCTCATTAGGCAACTCTTTAAACCTTTGCCTCCTTGAGTTTACATTATGTCTCCTCCTCACCAAGTCCACTTGAGCCTGACCATCATTAGGCTTCACAAAAGAACCATCTGGGAGCTTGAACACTTTCCCATCAAATTCCACCTTCCTTTCAGACAAATCCCTATTAAGTGCCCAACAATCATTGGACTTGTGGCCCTTCCTGCTGAAATAAGAGCAGACCCAAGGATCACTCCTTCCAACCCTCCTTTCAAAATTTCTAGGCTGAGAAGAAGCCTTATTGGCCTTCTGAGCCTCCTAAACAAAAATAAGTAGCTTTTTTGTCAGATCAGTCAACTACTCCACTACTGAATCAACCTGTTTAGGCTTCTCAGGAGTCTTTCCATGTTCAAAATTTCCATCTTCCAAGACTCTTCCACATCTTCAGAAAAAGATTCACTGACCTTGCTAACATACTTTGTGCTAGCTTCTTGGCAAGAATCCACTTCCAACAGTTTGAGATGACCCTCCAAAAACTCCTTCATCACAGAAATAGCAGGCAATTTTTGATTCCCATTAGGAAGAATCTTATTTTATCCTTCCTTGATAACTCCTTAAGCACATCAATTCTAATATTCCTGGCAAGAGCAGACCAGAAAATATAACTTGGAGAGTAAGTACTCTCCAACTCCTGCATATCCACCAAATAATCCACCACCAGCTTAAACTGAGCCAGAAACTTCCTATAAGTATAGAGGTGTTCCACCCGTCCATAAGATTTCCATTCACTTGCAATCATATTGAAATCCACCATTGAATATCTGGATCCCCACCTGTCTGTCATCTGCAGACACAACTTTTTCCAATCTTTTCTCCTATAACCCTCCATAGCAGCAACCTCCTTCACCAGAGCCCTGTCACCAATGTAGAAGATGACTTGCTTCACCATGTCAAAGTGAGAAGCACCATCCACATTCCCAGCAGCCTCAAACAGCTCCAGAAACAACTTCACATCCTCCCCCATAAACATAGGCCCCTTCCAGGACTTGATCCTGACAGAAGGCCTAACAGAAACAGGAGGATTACCATTCTCAGAAGCACAGACAGTGCCACTACCACCACTAGAGAAAGAGGGTCCAGAAGCCATGGTCAAATATATTCCAGAAAACCAATCTCCAACCAGAGAAGAGAGTCCAGAAGTAACAGAAAGTCCAAAAAGCTAAATAATCCTCTCCCCAAATTAGGAGCCAGAAATGTAGACAATCCTATAGTACTAGCTATAGGCCTTGACCAAGGGAGTTGGAGTAAAACTGGAGAGAAAAATCCCTGTCCCTTTGAGAAATACCAGGTGAGATTTATTTGCTACAGAAAATTAGAGACTATTACAATACCCTTTCCAACACACTTCTTGACTGCTTTACAAGTCAAGACAGTAGCCAATAGCAGACCACTGAGAAACAAAGAACCAGAAACCTGAAATGCAGAGAAATCCACACCAGAAACCAAAGACACAGTGCACTTATTGCACAAATACAGCAAAATTCTTGATGTAGGTTGCAAAGCTACAACAGAGAAAACAGTTTCCAAAGTTGAGTTAAATGAAGAACTAACCTTGCAACAAACACAGCCAATTGTAGCTAAAAAACAGTGAAAACTGAGTGAGAAACAATGATATAACTATCAGATTGTTCTATGATAATTAAAGTTGCCCCAAACTGTCTTCTTCAGTATTTACACACAGACCACCCATCTAAAGATCTATGCACAGCAATTAATTTGGTGCTTTTGACAGCCAAATTGAACAAAAACCCTCTAGAAATGCTCCCCAGCCTTCTATAACCAAGCCGGGCAGACCTCCCAGAAGCCAGAAAACCACCAAAAACATCTTATAAAGCCCAAAATACTTGGAAAAATCCACCACAACTACTAAAACCCTAAAAACACAAAATTCAGCTATGACAACACTGAGACATAAATTATAGAGCCAAATTAGCTCTACTTAATGGTACTAAGCACTTAACCCTAATACTTAAGGCTATACTGTAAAACACAAAAAACAAAATTAAACAGCTATCTTTTAGAAATGAAAAATGAGGAAATGACCCCTTGAAACTTGGAATATGAAGAATATCATCAAGACATTAAATATAGAAAAAAACCGGGGCTATCTAATGGTAGTACCCAAATATCCATAGTCCCAAAACTCACTGAATAAAACCAGAATAACACATAATTATTTGACCAATGTCAATTAAGACATACAAAAACAGCGCCAAACCGACAAACAAAGGCCTCTGCCAATGTTGGAAGACCACACCATCACAAAGTAATGAGATAGGGCATGAGAAAGTTCTTGATATTGTGAGGTATAAGGCATCTTAGGTTGATGAGGAGGAAGATTGTTTTGTTGTGGGGTAGGAACGACAGTACCACAAGGGGAAGGAGTATGATTGTCTTGAGGTGATGAATCCTCAGGCTCAGAAACTTATGATTGGGTACATGATTGAGAGTGATTAGGAATAGGATGATAAGGGTGAAATTCAATGGGGATTAGATGGGAATATGGGGAGCAAAGCCTAATTGGTGTATAGGCAAAAGTTGGAGAAGTCAGGGTGGGAAAAAATAGGTAATGAGAGGTTAATAAAGCAGAATTAGTGCCACCTCCAACATATTTTTGAGTTAAGCAGTGTGCAAGATGGGATTTGAGTCTTGGTAGTAATGTCACTAACTTGTTTAATGACAAGCAAAAAAGGGTCCCATAACCTGTAATGATGTGTCAGTAACTGAACTCCAAGAAGAATTGGAGTTAGTCAGATGTGCTCCTTACAGTCTATATACATAGATAATGTGGTATTTAAGCTCTCATATGTCTAAGTACATAAAAGTTGTACATTACAGATATGAATAGTTTTTTTGGTTGATCATGAGTGGAGATTGTAATCTTTGAGGTTTTTATAAAAAAAAAAAGAAGATTATCTTAAACAGATTGAGATTGCTGGTTAGTCTAGAATCTTGTGTAAGTTTAAAGCACTTTAGAACAATGGTTGAAAGTTGAGAACTATGAATGGGCTTATGATCTTTCATTAATATCAAAATCATTCAGGTTTGTATATCATGTCTTAAAAAGTTAGGAGAGTCACTTTGAATGGTATTATATACATAAATATTCTTCTTTATTATTATAATGTCCTTTGTTTGATTATTTTTTTTCTTGTGAGGAAGTTTTATATTTGTATGCTTAGTTTTTTATTTTATTTTATTTTTTTAAAAGGTCAAGCAATTTAGGAGAGAAATAAGAAACCCAGCACTACCCCTGGTGGTATGAGGAAGAAAACTGAATATATATATATATATATATATATATATATAAATGGGACACTCTTAAGGGACCACCTTTTTGGCTGCATTGAAGACAATCTTTCCATTTTTAGCATATCCCAGCTGAAGTGTGACAGACCATGTCTGTCAGTGGCTCATCTAGAAGAAGAACTAAAATACAGCTAAAAATGAAGAAAACAAGAAACAAAAAGAAGAAATAAACAGCTAACTACAAATTTTTAAAAGGAAAATAAAAAATTTCAAAAACAACTATTTGGACATAAGGTTTTTATTTAAACAAGCAACACTACACAATATAGGGGGTGGATTGTTAGCAAGTCCCCAATATGAACTCAGACAGAACTCAGATGGAGCTCAGACTGAAATCTACTTAAACACCCACCTAAAACTAGTCTTCTGAGTGGTGTTAATCCCTTGTTGTATGGTTACTTTGTCAATAGCTCAATGTGTGTTCAATCTGTGGTGAATTTGAGTCCAAGATTGCAGAATTCCTAGAAATTCTGCCCCCCATATTGCGCGGTGTAAGTCATTTTTTATCCCTCTGACTATAATCAAAACAAAATATGACAGTTAACCCCTCTTAAAGCAACCTTGTATTAAGATATAATTCTGTATTTTATTTGTATGTAGAACACAGTAATAAAATTGTTTAGAAAAATATGTAAAAGGTAACAAAATTTTTAATTTACAAAATGTAAGGTAATGTAAGTAATGGGGACTACAAAGTGAGAAACCAAAGTCTTTAAATAGGAAAATGGGGCCCTCTGAGACATTACTAAGTGTACAAAAGATAGTAAACAAATCATATGAATTGTTAAAGAGAAATAAGGGTTTCTATGTAACTATTTACAAAAACAGAATAAAAGAACCCAATGTATACATCTCTTTAGACCCTTTAAAAATGTAATAAATGAAATAGGATACTATTTTGATCGACAACAGAATAAATTTAACTATAGTAATTAAAAACACATTACATTTTGTTGTCTTGTAAAAAATCAAATTTTTTCAATGAAACAAAAATATTTTACACTATTTAGGATGTACAACTTTTAATATCTAACTTATAGAGTTTAAAGCAATATTGAGTAATCAAATTAATCAATTTTACTAGTATAATAATTGTTGTAATTAAAAAAGTATTTTAATAAAATCAGTTTTATTAAAATAAAACACTTATGTTTTAAATAAAGGTTTCACTTGTTTAATGTATTTAATTAATTAATCAATTAATTATTTTATTTTATTTTATTTTATTTTATTTTATTGGTCAAATTGTGAGAAAAATGGAGTGCTCAATAAATTTTTAAAGTATTTTTATTTTTATGATTTAACTATTTAATTAAATAAATATATAATTACATTATAAGCTGATGTTATTACTTATAATATTTTGTAATTAATTAATTATAAATTTATAATAATTAAGTACATAAAAACATACTAATATTTTTATAGAATATAATTTTATATTGTATTTAGATGTATATACAGTATATATAATAATAAAATTAATATAAAAATTTATTTAATATATATTTTTAAAAAACTTTATTTTAATATTATATTTAATTTGTATATATTTTAAATCCTATTTTTTCTTATTGTAATTTAACATAAGATTTTACTTGCCTCTGAATATAGCCTGGAGGACAATGTCACTGTCCATAAATTGTCTACCCAACCATCACATAGTATGTGATATGTTCTTATACTACAGCCATATTAAAAATGGTTGGTGCAGTTTTACTAAAAAATTCAAAACTTTTGGTTTGTTCAATTGACATTTTAAAGCAAACATAGCCTCCCTTCACCCAAATATTTGTCAGTTTCTCTGTCAAAATGTTTTGATTCTTTTTGCAAAACTGCACCAACCATTTAGAATTTGGTTGTATATGGTGTGGCATTTGTTAAATAACAAAAAATTTCAGATGCTTATATACAGCCAAGACAGTAAAGCTTGGTGAGTTTGCACAAAACTTTACTAATTTTTTTTCTTGGCTTTCACTTTTTTTGAACTACTAAGTTAGGCTTCCATCAGCTTGCCTTGGGTGTTGCATGTCCATTAACTGACATAATTTGAACTAGATTTTATTTAGGAGTTTTTTTCTCACTGTCACATACCTCAATGTTAGGATTTGGTTGAGAGGTGAGGAGGAGGAGTGCTATGGGTGCTATTCATTGTGAGAGGCAGAAGAAAGGATATTTCATAAGGGGTTTATATGGGGAAAGCACTGTGAAGAACTCCTCATTGGACAACTTATATAGTAATCCAGTTACTTCTTAGTCTCACTTCTGTACCAGCATAGTCAGTCCTGTCCCAGGCTAGTTTCAGTGCTAGTAGTAGTCTGCCTTTTAAGGTCTCAACACCTCCCCTGATCATAAATTAAATTTTATTTTTGTGTCTTTCTGCTTTTTTATTTAAATTTATTGTTGTTTTTTTATTCATTTTTTATTTTTATGCATTTTTTAATCAAGAATTTTGATACACTGCTCTTTCTACATTGTATGTTCTTTATTATGCTTTGATTATTTTTTATTAATTTTACTTCTGATTCTTTTTTTCTCTCATTTATACAAGTAATGTGAGATTTGTAAAATACAATAGTAACTTTAAGGTTTCAGTAGTAATGGAAGCCCTGGCTGGGAAATCTTTGGATGAAATTAACACTAAATTTTTAAAATAAATTCATACCAGCTCCTTACATCATTGGGTGCACTTGTACAGATCAACCAGATCTGTGATCACTGATCCAGATACATATCTTAAGTGTAGGTGTCCTTTTAGGCTAGAAGAAGAACATTGAGATTTCATCTTAGAATTAGTGACCTTGGATCCAAATTTGTACCAAGATGAAATACAATCATAATTATTGACAAAATATGGCATTTCAGTCTGCAGAGCCACAATTACAACAGAATTGGTTCAATGCCTCAATATAACTTAAAAGTTAACTCAGAAAGCTAACCCTGCCCAAAGTGATATTCAACAAGAATTTTTTCTCTATTATTGCCCAAATTTACCCAAAATGTTTAGTGTTTACTGGTGGGTGAATGATTTTTTAACCACATTCTATTATTTTGATTGCACTCATACTTTCAAAGAAGACAAATAAGGAATCTCAATTGAAGGAGCTACTTGTGTCACTGGGTGGGAAAAAACGGGACACATACAAAGAAAATTCATAAAGTTAGGGAAACAACACATTCTAACATCATACAAGCTGTATCACTGTCTGGAATGGTTTCTTGTATTATTCAACCTGAAATAGTGACTTGTTCTCATTTTGAGTTCTTTCTAGAAAGAATCTTGGTATAATAGGTTTTTTTACTGTAATAAATACTCTATTAAAAATCACTAACCCAAGAATTGTTTGAATCTAATATTCCAATAATGCAGCCTTGTCCAAAATCAAGCAGTGGTTTGGTGCTAGATAATGCTGCCTTTCACCATGGAGGTGTAGCAGCAGAAATAGTTGAAATGCAAGGTTGTAAAATTCTGTATTTATGTGCATACTCTACGGATTATAATCCAATTTAGAAGTGTTTTTCTGTATTTAAGGCAGCTCTCAAACTTCATGTAAAGTTTTCAGGTGGTGTTAAATATGAGGAAACAATCATTGTATGGGAAAAGGTTAAATTTACTGACATTAAAATAAGAAATTTGTTTTGGGAAACAGGTTTAATTACTTAGAGTCATAGTTTATTTAATTTCAATATTAAGATAATTTAAAGCAAGATTATATTGTGTAATTACAAGTAACTCTTGTTCTGATGGGGGCAAAAAGAATTTAATGATATAAAAAAACTAATAAACTTTTTGATGAAAAGTAAAAGCTCCATATGTCTTTTACTTATGTATACATGCCCTTGAAATAGCAATAGGAATACCCACCTCAACTAGCTCTCGAGAAGTGAAATCCTAAAAAAAAGATCAATGTGTGAGATGGAGTTTGTTGAGTTCTTCAAGCAGGCCTTCATTAAATGGATTAGCTTATTTAAACTGAAAAAATGGAAACAAATTTTTGACTTCTTGTTCTTCACTGTCATATTCTGTGAAAGGTGGATGAGGAGTTTGGCTTACTTCCAGAATCAAAGAGGATGGTTGCATTGAATTAAATGCCCTCCCTATAGAGGAAGAAAAAATACCCAATGCTCTACTCTGATCAAAAGCAAATTTGGCTCCATTAAAGGCACAAGAAGTGCCGCCTTTTTTACAACTTCATACCAAAAAAGTGGGGTTTTTGGAGGGACCAAATGTGTAAGAATGGTTGTATTAGCTCACTGAAAAACTAAAAGAGAAATTCAAACATACATACAAAAGAAATCATACTAACAAATAAAACAACTTATGATTGCTCTGGCCCACATAGCAGCAAGAGTCGGGGGTGACAATGAAGTACTCTTGTGTATTTTCAGGATTCACACAGCAATACAAATCAAAAATTCCTGTTATATATTTACCAGGTTAGTGAGATTCTTGAATTAAGCAGATAATATCAACATGTTCTGCTTGTAATTCTGGGCCAAGTCTGATTTCAGGGAGTTTATCTTCATTAGGGGGTGTCAGTTCTGGAGAATCCATACTTAAATTTGACCAAATCTGCAATTAATTAAGTGCAGATTTCCAAAACACACTAGCCCAAACACTGATGGATTTCAAAATGAAATAAGTCACTTTTTTCACTCAAAACCGCAATTTCTCAACCAAAAGTGGTGATTTCACCATAATAGGGGGTGTCAATTCTGGCAAATCCGCACTTAACTTAAGTGCTGATTTCAAACCAAATCAGCACTTAAATTTTGCAAAAAAGTCACTTATTTCGAAAATGGGTGTCAGTTATGACCTCAAATCAGCACTTTTTTCCCGTTTTTTTTCACAACAACATGTTGGCCACAAAACATCCCTTCCTTTCTTACCCCATCCCTGTCACATGTGACACACTGACCTTCCTCGCTACCTACCCATCAATCCTTGGCACACACCCCTTCCTGACATTTTCAACATTTTGACCAGGCATGTTTACATTCTTTTTTACTTATTTCTTCTACCTCTTAATCTTTTTTCTTGTTATGTGCCAGTTTCATAATGCCTCCCAGACATTCCAAATCTCAAAAGGTAACTCGAAAATCTGCTTCGTCACAAAAGTCTCCTTGTAAAGCAAGCCCTACACCTGAAAAATCAAAGTCAGGTTCAGTGTCACACGCTATGGTAAGGTAAACTCTTACAGTCGCCTTGCTGTAAGCAGAATCCGGAGGAGATATGTGGATTTAGCTGAAAACCCCGTCCTTCCAATAAAATAACAAAATGGGAATTCTAAATCACTAAGCTAACCAATCTACTTAGATCTGATTGATAAAAATAATGAAACTCTAAAATAATTAACGCTTATTGAGATTAAAAGAAAGTGGCTGTTGAGAAAGAAATACTGATAACAACAATTAAGGTGTACCAGTGAAAGATCTGAAAAGATTGACTTTTATGTTTTTATAATATTTTTAATTTTTATGAGACAGCAATAATCAAGTCCCAGTGACAAAGACCTTTCTAAAGATACCCTGTATGAAGTGTTATTTAAACTGTTGAATAGTATTTCTAAAATGTTAAATATAAAAATATAAAGTTATAAGGGTATTACAAATTTATTTAAATTTGTTGAGTAATGAAAAATGAGACCGTGGTAGTTAATGATTAAGCTGTATGATCTGTCCCCCCTCTCAATTTCGAGTTTGAGAAGCGCTTAAGTATTCCTAGTCACGTGCCTAAGTTTTCCCCTCCAGAGCTCTTCCAGAGTCAATCCGGAGCCCGTACGGAGTTGAAACGGAGTCCGTCCGGACTTCCGGACTCAATTTAGAACCTTAAAACTATAATAAAAAATCTAGAAAAATTACACATAATAGAGCTACTTCCCTTCTACCTACCAAACTAATTTTCGTAGTCTGCGCAGCTCTAATTACCCCGTGAAAATTCATCAAAGTTAAGTAATTTTTGAAAACGTAAATATTTCTATAAAACTTTAAAATTCATTTAAAAATATAAGAAAAATAGTAAAAATTCTGGGAAAATTTCCCAAGGTTTTTGAGTGACTCGACTTAATACTTATAAATTTTTCAGACCGTAAAAATAAGTTTTCTCCGTAAAATAAATTGTTTTCGTGTAGGCATTCGCTCGTGACCAATTTCTTCATATTTAAAACTCAAATAAATTAAATAAAACCCTTTTATAAAAAAAAATAATAACGCCAATCTTGCACGCCGTAATAACTCCATTTACATATTTAGGTGCCGTACTAAACTTTAGGCTACCACATCCTCCCTCCAATCGAGAATGTCCCCATTCTTATAACTTTGCATAAGTGGTTGAGAAATTCCAAAAGATTTATCTTTTCTAATAAAATAATTTGATAAATTTGTTTTAGCTGGTCTTCTTTTAAATCTTTATAATAAAAACGTTGTTTCTTCTTCTCTGGCTTGATATAACATAAAATAAAATAAAATAAATCATGTGATGATTCCTCTACTGAGAGCAAGGTTTGAATCCCTTCAGACTCCCATATACCAGTCTTCCTTCTTGTCACAGCATTGAGAGAGTGGATCTTCCTATGAGCCGAATACTCCTGATTCCAACCTCATAGGGCCCCCCACTGAGCCAAATTCATGATTCCAATCTCGCCATAAGGTCCTCCAAGCTTCACACCAAAAAAAATGGCCTAACTATGAGGCACTAAAAAAAATCATTCCCTAAAATCCAACTACCATCCTAACTTCTGATTCCTTCATCACAATTTTCAAACTTTGCTATACAGCAAACCCATAAAATACTTTTGCCAGGCTTCCAATAATAATATTAACTTTAGACCATGTTAAAGCGCCACAAATTTTACCTAATTAACCATTATGCTTTCCTTAGCATCATTACCACCTAAAATTTTAGCCTCCTAAAGCTTATCAACACCCAATTCCAGAAATAATTGAATAACCAGTTTAGAGTCTTAGTGGACAGTGATAAATTAAAAGATTGAATTGAGTTATCCAAACAAGATTGACATTCCAATTTAAAGTCTTGGTAGACCAAACATATAATCGATTGCCAGTTTATGGTCTTGGTGGACCAAAGATCGTTTAGGTGCATAAATAACTTGATAAATTCCTAAGTAAGGCCTAGGCTTGACCAAAGATTGAATAAATTTGATAATCCAGTTTAATGTCTTAGTGGACCAAACATTTGATCGACAAGTAATCCAGTATAAGGCCATAGTGGTCCAATGAATGTTGAATTATCCTGCAGATATTAATTTTCCAGTTTAAAGTCATAGTGGACTAAACAATGAATGAACTACCAGTTTAAAGTCATGGGGGACCAAACATTTAATCGATAAGAAATCCAGTTTTAGGTCATGGTGGACCCAACAGCTTGATAACAGTCCAGTTTAAGGTCTTGGTGGACCTAACAACTTCTCTATCCTTGAACCCAGATTCTGCCACCAGCTTTCTTCATCCTAGTTTCAAGTTTCTTCTTCAAAAAAAATATCCTAACAAGATGAAACCTTCTGACTTCATTGCTTCAGCTGATCAATCTTGCAAATACTGTGCCTTCACCCATAGGGAATGTATCTTCTCTTTTAACTGGCAAAAGCACACTTATTACAGGGCCTGTTTAGCCTGCTATGAGAAGAAAAGAAAATGTTCTGGCTTGAACTGTGGTTCTTTCCCCATCACTGCTACTAGCTTCGCCGCCTTCTGCAAACCTCTTCCTTCTTCTTCACCTTCTACTCCACCACCTATTCCATCAACCTCTAAAGAACCCATCCCTTTTTCTCCATCAGCCTATTTAAATCTTTCTCCATCACCTAATCCTCTGGGTCCTTCTCTCCAATCTAGACTTGCTGCTAGTCCCCCAAGAACTCTTGCTGCTCCCAGAGCCATGCTTCAACCTTCTAACAATTCTTCTCCTTCTTCCAACATCTTGAAGCACAAAAGGTCCTATAATAGCCAGCAGTCTTCATCTTCTCTTGTATCATCTAAAAGGCCCAGAACATCTACTTCAAACACCAAATCCAACACCAGTCCTCCTCATCTATCAAAAATAAAAAATCCTTTCCTAAACATAAAAAATCCCACTCCATTACCAAGTAAGCCGTTTATCTATGATCATGATAGTGTTGACACAGGTTAGTTGTCTCTTTTTATTTTCTTAATCTTCAGGTTTTAATTTGCTGATATTTTTAATTTGATAAGCGTCCACCGGTTCTCCAATTTCATATTCTGCTTATGAACTACCAGAACCTAATCCAAGCTTCCCTAGAGTTCCCATTCACCTAGTGTCTGAAAAGCTTTTTGCTAATTTTAATAACCTTATCGCTTATTTCCAACGATACCCGCCCTCTGATAGATCAGAATCTTGGATGAGAGAGCAACTGTTAAGAGACCTTTTCAAAATAGCCAACTGGCTTCAACACTATCGTGACCGTGAAATAAGATTCGAATCCCAGGAAATCGATCAAGGTCCTTCTAAATTTTCTAATTTCGATTCTTCAAAAGATAACAACCCTTGATGGTGTTCTTCCTGGTATGTAGCTTTCTTGAATAATGTTTGAAAAATAAAATATAAACATCTAAACTACCTAAAACTAAAATACCTTTTATTATTATTTTTTTTTTTTTTTTTATTTTTATTTTTTATTTTTATTTTTTTATATTTTTTTTTTTATTATTTTTTTTTTTTTTTTTTTTTTATTTTTTATTTTTTTATTTTTATTTTTATTATTTTTTTTTTTTATTTTTTTTTTATTTTTTTATTTTTTATTTTTATTTAGTTATTTTATTATTATTTTATTTTTTTTTTTTACCATTTAAAATAAAAGATTTTTTTTTTAAAAAAAATAGTTTTGAAATAAAAGTTAAAATTTAATTTTCAAAGAAAGATAAACGAATGTGAAAAGAAGGATAAAAAAGTAATAAAAAAATTTCAAAATAAAATTTTAAAAGATGCCCCCCGGCCATTTGATGAGCCGTACCCTCGACATCATACCCACATCCAAGTGCAACTTGATGTGGTTACACAATTTTAAGAAATTGAAAAGAAAAGAAAATAAATGAAAGTTTTTAGCAGATAATTTTTTATAATGATGATCACTGGGTGGGCTCCCTCCAATTTATAAAAATGATTAGAGACCACCAGTGAGCATCACCTTTACAATAATTCATAATATATATTAAAGAAAAGAAATCACAATATAACATAAAAAAAATCAAAAACAAAATAAGAAAATCTTGAATCCGGCGTTGAGAGCGGTGTCTCTTGATTCGTTCCAGTTTATAGTCTTAGTGGACTTCCTAAAATTAAAAGACAAAGCCAGGATTCAACTAGAAACAGGGAAAATTTTGGAAACGAACATTATGGGGTAATTGTTTATAGAGCAGCCAGCCCATCAATTACCCCCACACTTGCCAATATTAAATTAAGAAGGTTCCCCTGTGAACACTTCTTCCAAAAAATTTTAAAAAATTTTCCAACACTATCTTCACCCATATTTTAAGTATTTTAAGTTTTTTGAAAATTTCAAAGAAGGTCTTCTTGAATTTCGTTATGTTTCATCACAGTTTCATCGCCCCTATGCAGTGTAATGATAGTAAAGTATTTTTGATAAAAATAAGAAGATAGTTTATACTCGTTGCGGAGGAATCCATAAAATTTCGTTGATATCTTAGTTTATCCTTGTTGCGGAGGTATAAATTTAATAAAAGTCATTAAAATTGTAGTTTATCCTCATTTCAGAGGAATCCGTAAAATTTCATCAATATCATAGTTTATCCTCATTGCGGAGGATCCATAAAATTTAAGAAGTTTCATAGTTTATCCTCATTGCGGAGGAAGACTTCGGCACTCCTGGTGCCTCTAGGATAGAACCGTTTCACTTGATTGGCCGCTACCCTCTTCTTCAATACTACTCCATCCAACTCTTCTAGCACATATGAACCGCCGGAAACTTGCTCCTTGATTTTATACGGTCCATTCCACCTATCTGCAAACATTTTTCCCCACTGACTTTCCAAACTCCTATTATACACCAGGACCATATCTCCCGGGTTCAAAGGTTTCCTTAATCGATGTGCCAACCGCTCATCCCAATATCTAACTGATTGATTTCGGATCTTCATCATCCGCGAATATGCCTTTTCTAAATATTCTTCTTTCTTTTCTAGCTGCATCATTCTTGCACACAATAATTCTTCAGTAGTTTTGACCGTGTCCCAGTCAACTCCAAGATATGATTCAGCTTCTAAATCAACCTGTAAAACTGCTTTCTGTCCAAAAACAAGTTCATAAGGTGAAAATCCGGTCGTCCTTTTGGCAGTGATTCAATCAGCAAATAAAACTAAAGGTAAATAGTGCCTCCATTTTTCAGCACTTGTCCCACACATTTTAACTAAAGCATCCTTGATAACTTGATGCCCTCTTTCAACCATGCCTTCAGCTTCAGGATAATATGGGGTTGCTACCCTAACCTTTGATCCAACTTTCAATTCGGCCTCTTTAAACTCTGTCCCAAATTCAGGACCTCCATCTACCGTCACCAACTTCATCACCCCATACCTATATACCCAATTATTCAAAAAAAATTCTGCCACATTTTTGGCAGTTAAATTAATAAGAGGCGCTGCCTCTACCCAACCAGATAAATCATCTCTGGCCACAATTAAATATTTATACCGTCCCTCTTTTATATGAACGGCATCAAAACTAACTCTTCCAAAGAGCGTATATTCACCGGTCGCGCGTCCAGGTTCTTTTGGCCTTAAATAACTTTGTCTTTGACATTCTTCGCATGACTGAACCCACTGTTTAACAGCCATCTTCATGCCAGGCCACCAAAATCGATCAGAAATTCTTCTAAACGTTTCTCCAACGCCTCTATGCCCAAGATCTTCATGCAGTGATTTCAAAACTAATTCTTGCCCCTTCTGTTGAGTTATAACTACTTGAGGATTTGGATACCTCCTCCTCATTAAACGTCGACCAGATAGGTAAAACGTAGATGACTTCCTCTTGATAGCCACCCATTCATCGTCTTCACAATCTTCTGGCCTCTCTAAAGTCAACAAATATTTGACTAACAAAAAATAAAAACCAGTCTGACCCCAGACTTCATCTTGAAAATCGATTAATATAACATCAATAGGGACTTCTCTATCACCAATATCACCTGCACATGAATGAGCCAATAATCGTTGACCCCTAAACGAATCTTTAATCGAGCTATGTTGACGTTTTTCTTCTGAACCTTTGGATCCTTCGTAAACCGTATTTGAAAATACCTCTTTCTCTTTATCCACCCTTTTATTTAAATTCTCTAATTCTCCAACATATACACCATTCCTTAATTTACTACTATCCCACACTACCAATCCATTTTCCTCTACATACACCACATCTTCTTCTACCTCCTCTCTGCCGAATTTATCTACACCTTTTCCAACACCTTTATTAACATAAAAACTATTTTCCAGTTTATCCTCTTGGTGGAGGTCATCATCATCATAATCTAAACACAATAGTCCTGCCAGTTTAACCTCATGGGGGAGGTATGGAAATACTTCAGCTCCTTTAGTGCTGGCTTTGATAATAGGTATATCTTCATCAAACTCTTCTGAGTCTGAATCTTCTTCAGTGGGTGGTCTCCTTGATAAACCATCTGGCATAGTAAAAGTCTTGCCAGGCTTATGAACTAAATCAAATGAAAAATGTTGAATAAAAGCTACCCATCTCGTCATGGGTGCATTCGGTAAACTTGGGGAATTAATCATCTGGATTAACGATTTCGCATCCACTTGCAACTCAAAATGTTGCCCCCACAAAATATGCTGAAGTTTCTTCAGTATTTTTGCCACACCACATAATTCCAATTTTGGTTGAGAATATCTTGATTCGACCTCAGTAAATACTACAGATTCATACCTAACTGGCCTGATGTAACCAGCTTTATCCATCTGAGACAAAACGGCCCCAGCTGCAACCTGACTTGAATCAACTGCTAAATAAATTCTGCCAGCATCTTTTCCATAATCCAACTTGTGCAGGACTAAATCCTTCCCCACAACCTCCTTCAACTTCACAAACGCCTTCTCACACTCTTCATCCCACTCCCAGTCTGCATCCTTTCTTGTTAACCGTCTCAATGGAGCTGCCAATGAAGAAAAGTCCTTAATAAACATTCTAACATATACGCAAACGCCTAAAAACCCTCTAACTTCGGTCGTATTCTTGGGTCTTGGCCAGGACTGAATTTTGTTAACTTTCTTCTTGGACATAATCCTACCCTCTCTACATACCACATGGCCTAATATTTCTAAGGCTGGCACACAACAGGAAAATTTTGAACCTGAAATAGTTAAACCAGCCTCTTCAATTCAAAACAAGATTCTTTCTAAAGTAATTGCAAACTCCCAAATGAATTTGCGTATCCCGGGATTCTCTTCCAACACCTGGTTATCATAGTCGGTTGTTGGTCCCTTAATTCCTCCATCATCTATAAAGATTCCAGCATATTGTGGAATTTCATCTTGAAGGATCCAAGCCATCTGAGCTTGATAAACTGCAACCGAATTTGTTGCTCCTTGAGGTAATCTTGTTAACTGTAAACGTCCAAGTGGCGTATCAAATGTAGTGAGAGGCCTTGAGTCCGGATGTAACTCTCTCTCATCATATCCACCCATAATATCTCCCAATCCATAACACACTCTCCCTGCAAACGCTTCAACAAACTCCTCAGCACTAGGTGGTATCCCAGCATCCTTTATTGTAACCCTATTTAATTCCCTAAGATCATGAACAACTCTAAGCTTGCCATTCGGTTTCTTGATACAAAATACCGGACTAGAATAACTTGACGTTGATTGCTCATACAGTCCAGTGCGTATCCGTTCTCTGACAACTTCGATATAAGCTTCTTTCAATGCAGCTGGAATAGGAATTGGTTTCTGCTGCCACGGTTCATGACATACCACAGGAATCTTGTAAGGCTCCCCATAGGAATGCTTCAACACACCCCTCTCCTCTTCTTCAAAAGCAATGGCCTTTTCTCGCTTGACCATCACATCCAACAACAACTTCTTCTCTTCTCCAGACAACCAACCATCAGGTCCAAAATTAACAACACCCAGTCTCTCAAAAGTGATTCTTGACGTCTCAGAAAATTCAGGCGGATTCTTTACCAAGGGACTTTCATAAGGATTTCTTGATAACCTTGGTCTTCTCAAAGGTGGATTTAATTCAGCAGGTAGCGGCTCATTAATAGGTTGAACTTTATTTGCTACTTTCTTATATTTGGCTGCGTCCACATCTAAATTAACTTGAGGTAAAACATTTTCTTTTGTATCGCCATTAAAACTTTCATCAAATGAATCTTCTTCATCGCCAGAATTGGAATAAGAGAAATTAGAAAAATATTTTATTTCATTTTTAAATTTTACCCTTTTCTCCTTTCCCTCGTCTAATTTATAAACAGATTTTCCAACACCTTTGCTTCCCTTATCCAACAGTAAATCACCCGTAAAGAAAGTCGGCAGTTTAACCTCTTGCTGGAGGACCGGAATTGAATTTTCACAAAAATTATTTTTTTGTGTTTTAATTATACTGAGATTTTTTATTTGATTTTGATGAGATAATTGCAGTTTACCCTCTTGCTGGAGGTCCAAAATAGAAGGAGATAATTGCAGTTTAACCTCTTGCTGGAGGTCCCGAATAACATTTTCACATAAGTTATTTTTTTGTGTTTTACTTATACTGAGATTTTTAATCGAGTTTTGATGTAATTTTTGCAGTTTACCCTCTTGCTGGAGGTCCATAAACATACCCTTCCAATTTTTATCCAACCTAATTTGGCCCATTTTGCCTTTTTCACCGTTTTTAAATTTTATAGAAAAACAGGGTAAATCCAATAAACATATAGAAAAGTCCATAACGTATTTGCACTCCAAAGTAATATTAACAGAAAATAATTGAGAATCCACTTGAATTATCTCCAAGTGAGCTGACCTATTGCAATCCGGGATCTCATCCTGAGGAGAGATTACAACATTAGAGTGATCAGCCCCTGCTACCCCAAAAAATGAGGGCATTCATCCCCTTCCAATAAACATAATTCACCAGAAGCCGTTCGTTTAATATGCCGCTTCTTGGTGCAAACACAACACTGGCACAGTGTAGTAATCCCTGGCCGTGTTTCCCAACCTTCATCTCCAGGAGGTGCTAACCGCATATGTAACCTCCGCATATCTTCACCAGTGATCTCCAATCTAATCCCCATGCCAGCTTGATACCCTATCCTGGCCTCAAAATCCATCAAAAATGGACCACCAAGAACAGTTTTGACTGCTCCTCTGGCCACATAAAAGTGAACCTTACCAACAGATCCACCAATTCCTAACCTGACATGCTCAGCTGTACCCATCAGCTCTGTTGCATGCCCTCCAATACCTCTGAGGTTTCCCCCAGTTCCACTTTTAATTGGCAAGCCTATACTCGTCGCTTGCTCCAATGAAATTAAATTAATTTGAGACCCTGAATCGACCAAGGCCTTTACTTCTTTACCATTTAGAGTTACCACCAGGTAACCCAGGGGAGCGGAAAAATGTGTATCTACATCTTCCCCAAACTTTTCAGCATTTTCACAAATATATTCCACCTCTCCAGTGGAAACCCGACGCCTCGTCAAATGCTTCTTTTGCTTTTCAGCAAGCGCCGGACTAATCGTAAATAACTCCCCCAAAGATAAGGGAATCTGAAGTTGATTCACCCTATTCAAAACTGCGTCCATCGCATTAGCTTGACCAGAAACTACTGGCCGCTCATACTGGACCTTTGATTTAACAACCTTGGCCCTGGGTACCTCTTGAGGTCCAACCGAGCCATCTTCACCCCCCATTATAACATCTTCACTTTCTATAACCCTAACTCCGTCACCAGCTTCTTGCACTAATCCTGATCCATCGCTAGTCCTTCTTACTCCCTCCATTGGGATGGGACCGCTAAAACTTGGTCTGGGTAGAGACGCCAACGGTACGTCCTCCTCAGAATCCGAATCATCCTCTGGCAAAGGCTCACCATTTAAATCAAACTTGCCATAACTAGGGGGCCCCATATCAGCAATCATCTTCTGCATTTTATATAATTCGTCCTTAGAGTAAGGGTTCAATTTGTTGGCGGCAGTTTGGGCACTAGAAATCTTGTCCTTAGAGTAAGGGTTCACTTTGTTATTAGCCTTGCCAGGATTAGCCCTCAATTGGCTCTGAATGCTACTTTTCGCCTTAGTAGCGGCTGCTCTTCTAGCAGCATTAACATCGTATTCGCCAGCCATACAGCTGCCCTCCACCTGGGCAACCGTCGCCAGCTCTAAACCACCAAAAGAAGTAGAAAATGTGGCTTTACTGACCTCTTTCTCCTTGCCCTTGTCAGCTTTACCACCATTACCATTACCATTTTTGCCACTCTTGGCATTAACATCTTCATCCGTCACCTCTTCAAATCTGGCTCTCCTTTCAGCCGTTAAACTTCTTCTGACCAAATCAGAAGGAGACTGTCCATCACTGGGCTTGATGAACAAACCATCAGGAAATTTATAAACTTTACCATCAAATAAAACTCGCCCAGCATCCATATCCTTATCAAGAGCAAAACAAACTGTTGCTCTATGCCCTCTCCTATTACAATAGGAGCACACCTTTGGCTCATCATAGCCACCTCTATATCCATTACCACCATTCCCACCATTTCTCCCATTGCCTGGGAAGCGGTTACCGTTGTTATTGCCATTATAATTTCGACGTTCATAACCTCTAGACTGATAAGAAGTCGATGTCGACGAAGAAGCGATTGGGGCCTTATTGGCCTTCTGAGTCTCTTGAACAAATATTTTTAATTGTTTCGTTAAATCGGCCAAGTGATCGACCATCTTATTGTCTACATTGCCCTCAACTTTAGCAGCCGGTAATCCCATTTGTGCCTTCTTGGCCTCCTGGGCTTTGACCATAATATCATTGTTTTCGGCCAAAACTTCGCTAACCTTGCTAACATATTGAGTGCATGACTCTTGATATTTGTCCAACGCCAATAACTTGAGATGGGCCTGAATGTTCTCTTTGATAACCTCCAGAGCCGGCAGTTTCTGCTCACCATTAGGCAGTTCCTTCATCAAATCTTTTCTTGAAAGATCCTTCAAGACGTCCATACGAATATCCCTGCTGCATGCTGACCAAAACAAATCTTTTGCTTGGTTCTCATGCACTAACTCGTCCACCAGTATGAGATATTCCACCACTTCATCAAACTGAACACAGAGCTTTTTGAAGTCAGCCATAGAAGAAACACCACCTTTTGCTTTCCAGTCTCCAACAATTTTATTGAGGTCCATCATAGTAAACCTAACACCCCATCTATCAACCATAGCTTTAGAAAGCTTAACCCAATCCTTGTCCTTGAATGCCTGCATAGCAATAACCTCTTTTTCCACCTCCCTATCGGCAATAAAAAATCTAACTTGCTTCACCATATCCACATGAGAAGCACCATCAACAGCAGCAGCAGCTTCATACCTGCTAATGAATCATTTAACCTCCTCCCCATCAAACTTTGGGCCATCCCAAGAAACAATTCTAACTGAGGGAGTAAGAGGGTTAGAAGATCCAGAAGCAACAGCAGAAGAAGACATCCCAATAAGTAATGAAAAGCGTTAACAATCGATAAAATAACAAGCCTCTTGCAGGCCAATAACTAAAATCCAATTAGAGTTCCAGAAAATAAGCCTCTTGCAGGCTAATAACGTTCTTGATCCAAGTAAGTCTTTTAAAGAAAGCTAGAGAAATCGAACCCCACGTTGGGCGCCAACTATGGTAAGGTAAACTCTTACAGTCGCCTTGCTGTAAGCAGAATCCGGAGGAGATATGTGGATTTAGCTGAAAACCCCGTCCTTCCAATAAAATAACAAAATGGGAATTCTAAATCACTAAGCTAACCAATCTACTTAGATCTGATTGATAAAAATAATGAAACTCTAAAATAATTAACGCTTATTGAGATTAAAAGAAAGTGGCTGTTGAGAAAGAAATACTGATAACAACAATTAAGGTGTACCAGTGAAAGATCTGAAAAGATTGACTTTTATGTTTTTATAATATTTTTAATTTTTATGAGACAGCAATAATCAAGTCCCAGTGACGAAGACCTTTCTAAAGATACCCTGTATGAAGTGTTATTTAAACTGTTGAATAGTATTTCTAAAATGTTAAATATAAAAATATAAAGTTATAAGGGTATTACAAATTTATTTAAATTTGTTGAGTAATAAAAAATGAGACCGTGGTAGTTAATGATTAAGCTGTATGATCTGTCCCCCCTCTCAATTTCGAGTTTGAGAAGCGCTTAAGTATTCCTAGTCACGTGCCTAAGTTTTCCCCTCCAGAGCTCTTCCAGAGTCAATCCGGAGCCCGTACGGAGTCCGTACGGAGTCCGTACGGAGTCGAAACGGAGTCCGTCCGGACTTCCGGACTCAATTTAGAACCTTAAAACTATAATAAAAAATCTAGAAATATTACACATAATAGAGCTACTTCCCTTCTACCTACCAAACTAATTTTCGTAGTCTGCGCACCTCTAATTACCCCGTGAAAATTCATCAAATTTAAGTAATTTTTGAAAACGTAAATATTTCTATAAAACTTTAAAATTCATTTAAAAATATAAGAAAAATAGTAAAAATTCTGGGAAAATTTCCCAAGGTTCTTGAGTGACTCGACTTAATACTTATAAATTTTTCAGACCGTAAAAATAAGTTTTCTCCGTAAAATAAATTGTTTTCGTGTAGGCATTCGCTCGTGACCAATTTCTTCATATTTAAAACTCAAATAAATTAAATAAAACCCTTTTATAAAAAAAAATAATAACGCCAATCTTGCACGCCGTAATAACTCCATTTACATATTTAGGTGCCGTACTAAACTTTAGGCTACCACAACGCCACGTGACACTCGAGGCAAAAGCAGCTCATTAAATCAATAATATCGAGTTCTAAATCTATACTCGAAGCGCAGAAAGCAATTCTCCATAGCAACTGCGATTCCCCTTTGTGTACTTACTATTCAACTGCGCTAGCCTAAACTCTAAATCTAAATTAGTCAATCTCTCAATAGGGTGCCTTAGTCTCATTTTCAATAAGCGACGCACAGCGCTAGGATCAACGTAATAGTACAGTAGTAGTTTTCATTGAAAGTTTGTTAATTAATTAAAAAGGGGTAAATTGAGCATGGACGGATATTAGCGAAGAGGGATTAAGTGTATGTTAGTAATGGTCAATGGTATGGGAATGGTGCGATGAGAGGGAGGTCAATGCGAGGAGGAATAAAGGATATAAAAGGGTTGGGTATTTGGTTTGATATTCCTTAGAATTAAATTATAAAACGTATTTACATTTAATAGTGGTAAAATCTTTAAAGTTAAATCATTGTTATTGTATCTTTCTTTTATTTTCTCAATATTCATTTCTAAATCCTAAATCTTTGATTATTGAGTTTCAAACCCTTCGTGAGATCTTAAGAATTCCTATTACCTTTGAAACTATCTTATAATTCTTCTCGAACATACCTCAAACCTGTAGCTCTTACTTCGAGTGACCTTCGAATCACTTCCTCGAACCATTCCTCTGTGCTTCGAAGAGGTTTCTAAATCCCTCACCTCACTTTCAGGAACATCCTCGACCTTGTGCGTAGGTCGTCCGGTGACAGTATAATTTAATTCTCCATAGTTCTCATTCTTTGCACTACTACGTCCCTTAAGGTGTTTTTAAAGTTTTAAAATGGCACCTGTTCAACGCACTCCTCCTACGGGTGCTACTACTAGAGCTCGCGCTTGGGGAAGGCCAACAGCCACAAGGTCTGTTTCCCGCACTCACTCTTTGGAACCACTCGACCTTAGGGAACGGCAACATTCAGTTCAATCTGTAGAAGACATCCCACAAAATTTTGAGGATTCTAGTGATGAAGAAGAAGGAGAGGATACAATGCACGAGGCACCATCCACCCCAGCCAATCACCCTTCTGGTCAATCCTCAGAACCTGGACCATCTAACTCTCTGGAAGATTTCATGAGACTTTTCATGAAAACCCTTTCAAATCCAACGTCTTCAGAAGAATCTAAGTTCAAAACTCCTTCTATGAAATCTCCTGACAAATTTGACGGAGATCACCCCGACAGATTGCGACCCTTCTTGCAAACCTGCAAGCTACTGTTCCATAATGACCCTCAAACCTTCAATAGCGACCAATCAAAGGTTGTTTACGCTTCTTCATTCCTAGCCGGGAAAGCAGCAAGATGGTTTGAACCTTATCTGCTCATGCGTTCTTCGACAGAAACCCACTTACTTATCAATAATTGGGAAAAGTTCGAAGACCAACTTTCTACGTTGTTTGGGGACCCTAATGAAACTGACAACGCAGAAATTGAACTTGATTTTCTTCGCATGAGTGATAATGGTAAAGCCTCTGAATATATCTCGAACTTCAGAGCACTTCAAACTCGAGTAGGTTGGAATGATGCTTCCCTTAAGTATCATTTCAAGAAAGGACTTCCTTTGAGGATTCTGGATCAATTAAATCTTCACAGTCAGAAGATGACTACTTTAACTGATTTAATGGATTGAACCCTCGAACTTGACGGCGTTTATCAAGGACAACTTCAACATCATCAATATGCCAACAAATATCAAGGCCTTAACTTTAAATCGGGATCTTCTTCACACCCACGACAAAATCAATCCTCCTCGACTCAATGCAAACCCAATAGGGGAAAGGATAAACCTCGACCAAAAGGCTCAACCCCAGGCGATATCAGCAAAGTACTGGATCCTAAAGGGGAACTTAATGAAGCTGAGAGGAAGAGACAAGCAGATAATGGGTTATGTATGTATTGTGGGGGTAAGCACAAGTTGGAAGACTGTGTAAAGTTGAAGGAAAGAGAAGGTACTAGTTCGAAGTCAAAAAACTAGTAGATAGTTTACTTGTGTGCAAAGCAAACTATCTTATCTCTCCATAGTGCACAGAACCTCCATGTCTTAAGGACTGGAGTTTCCTTAAACCGCTTGATATTCATTCTTTTTAAGGAGGATATCCCCTTCAGTTGTCTTATAGACTCTGGAGCTTCAATTTCTTTTGATAGTTTATCTTTTGCCGAGAAGCTTCAACTAACATTCACAGATGTTGATCGAACTCCAATCTATTTGGTCGAATCAGAGGAACCCAAATATTGGGTAAGTAAGAAAGTTTTATGGGTTTTCAACTTTCCGAACTTTCCCCCCTTCGAGTGGGAATTATCAGTCTTGGACGCCCCAAGGATGGACGATACCATTCTTGGCCATGACTTTTTAACGCATTGGAATCCCGAAATTGATTGGACTAAGGGATTGATCACCCCACGCTCTAAGTATATTTCTGATTCTTCAATGCAGGTCAATAGGGAGTTAAACAACCCGCCTGACAACGTCCTGCTAGAGGACGAATCTCTGCCAGATGACTTGCAAGCATCTGATTTTTTTCCCCTAAATGAGCATTTGGCTAACCCTTCTAGCTTGATGACTTCACTCGAAGAGGATTTAAATTGCCTCGAAGTAATCAAATTCTGCTCTCTCAATACAGGTATCCCCTCGACAGATTCTCTCGAAGATGAAGAGGACAAGCAAATCAACTTTGAAGCCATTAAATCAACCCTACCAGAAATCTACCACAATTTCCTCAATGTTTTCTCAATCCGCAAGGCCAATAATTAACCACCTCATCAACCCTAGGACCATCAAATAGAGTTAATAGGCCCAGTACCTCCGGCAGGTCCTGTCTATTCTTTGTCAAAGGACGAATCTCAAGTTCTTTGAGACTACATTGCAGAGAATGTAGCCAAACGTTTCATCAGAGCCAGTAAATCTCCAACCAGCTCCCCTGTCCTCTTTGTAAAAAAGAAGGACGGTAGTCTTAGGTTGTGTTTTGACTATAGAAAGCTCAACACAGTTACTAAGAAGAATGCATATCCTGTTCCTCCTATGTCATTACTTCTTACCCTTTTCAATGGTGCTAATTTCTTTTCTAAAATTGATCTTAGAGGCGCTTACAATCTGATTCGCATTGCAGAAGGTCATGAACCACTGACTGCAATGCGCACTAGATTTGGTAGTTTTGAATATTTAGTTATGCCTTTTGGATTATGTAACGCACCTTCAACTTTTCAAACTTTTGTTAATGACATCTTTCAAGATGTTGTTGAACAATTTGTAGTTTTCTATTTAGATGATATTTTAATATTCTCGAAAACACTAGATGAACATATTCATCATGTTCGACAGGTCCTAAATTGTCTTCGAGATCATGGTCTCTACGCCAAGCATAATAAATGCAAATTCCACCTCAAATCAATTGATTTTTTGGGTTTTACGTTGTCCACTGATGGTTTAGTCATGGATGACAAAAAAGTCCAGAAAATCCTGGAATGGCCTGAGCCCAAAAACATTAAATT
The DNA here is from genome assembly GCA_030280995.1 of Hemileia vastatrix. NCBI lineage: Eukaryota > Fungi > Basidiomycota > Pucciniomycetes > Pucciniales > Zaghouaniaceae > Hemileia > Hemileia vastatrix. Next base: position 22,017,560 of record JASXTE010000014.1, on the reverse strand, counting down.
GCTCCAAGGATTTTTGGGTTTTGAAAACTTCTATAGAAGATTTATTAAAGATTACTCTAAAACTATTTCCAATCTTACTTCTCTTCTTAGAAAAGACATTCCTTTTGTTTTTACTCCTACAGCACGAAAGGAATTCAAAGCACTAAAAACGGCGTTCACCACAGCCCCAATTCTTTGACATTTTGATCCTTCTGCTTTGACAATAGTTGAGAAAGATGTGAGCGATTATGCTATTGCAGGAGTCATCTCCCAATTAAATCCTGAAACAAATTTGTTTCATCCTGTTGCTTTTGAGTCACGCAAACTCATAGCTGCAGAATTAAATTATGAAATTCATGACAAAGAGCTTTTAGCTATTATCCATTGTCTTAAAAAATGGCGTTCTTTTCTTCTCAGCCTAGATAGTCCTTTTCAAATTTTAACAGATCATGATGCTTTAAAATACTTCATGTCTTCCAAAGTGTTAACCAGGTGTCAAGCCAGGTGGGCTGAATTTTTGTCTGAATTTTCCTTCTCTATTTCCTATCGCCCAGGTAAAAACTGCATTGTCCCAGATATCTTGTCACGTCGGGACGACGTTTACCCACAGCGGGGGGACGAATTTGCTGACAAGAACCCAGCAAATGTGCAATCAATCTTCAACAAATCAATGTTAACGACTCATCAACTTAATTCAATGAAAATTCAATCTTTTTGAAATCCACTATCCAACATCCTCAAAGCTCAGTCAAAGGACAAACATTGTTTAGGGTTAAAAGACAAAATACTCTCAAAGCAAGGGGCCAAAAGATTTAGTATTGAATCAGGTCTATTAGTCTTTGAAAGTAGAGTAGTCATACCCGACAACAATGAGATAAAATTATGGATTTTCAACAGTCGACATGATTCTCCATTAGCTGGTCATTTTGGGGTTGATAAAACCTACAAGTTAATAGCGAGGGATTTCTTCTGGCCAGGTATGACCAGGGAAATCAAGGCCTATATAAAAGCTTGTTACGAATGTAATAGGAGTAAGGCTCCCCGTCACCGGAAGCATGGATTGCTTCAACCACTTCCTATTCCCTCTAAGCCTTGGGAATCTTTATCAATGGATTTCATTTCTCAACTTCCTTTTTCTAATGATTTTGATGCTATATTAGTAATAGTAGATAGATTTTCAAAAATGTCTATTTTCATTAAAACCACTACTACTGCTACAGCAGAAGATTTGTCAAAATTGTTTCTAGAACATGTATTTTCAAAACACGGCTTACCAAATGATATTATTTCAGATAGAGGCTCATTGTTTGTATCCACATTCTGGACTCAATTGTGTCGACAACTCAATATCACGAGGAACCTCTCCACGGCCTATCACCCTGAAACCGACGGTCAAACAGAAAGAGTTAACCAAATCCTCGAACAATATCTTCGAATGTATTTCAGTTACCAACAAGACGATTGGACCACATGTTTACCACTGGCCGAATTTGCTTATAATAACTCGACTCATTCTTCGACACAGCAATCTCCCTTCGAAACCATTTATGGACGACATCCTCGATTCAACTCAATCCATGTAGGAACTAATCATCCTGCGGAACATTATCTTCAAACTATATCACGACTCCAAGAAGAACTTAAAACAAATTTGGAATCAGCGATTTGAAGATACAAGGAACAGGCCGACAAACATCGACAATCTGCTCCTTCCTTTAAACCAGGCGACAAAGTATGGCTCGACGCACGAAACATTCAAACAACAAGACCATCAAAGAAACTGGCTGAAAAGCGCTTGGGACCATTCGAAATTGACTCTGAAGTCTCTAAAACTGCATTTCGACTCAAGTTACCTCCTAAATGGCAAGCGATTCACCCTGTTTTCCATGTATCTCTCCTGGAACTGGCTCGAGAAATATACCCGGGCAAGAACCAAACCCCTCCGGAACCGGTCGAAGTAGAAGATCATCTAGAGTGGGAAGTAAGTCGTATACTTGATTCAAGAATGCGCAAGGGGAAACTTCAATACCTCGTGGAATGGGAAGGCTTCCTCAATGACTCAGACAAAACATCCTGGGAACCAGCCATCAATGTTTCTAACGCCCCTGAACTCCTAAAATCTTTTCATTTGAAATATCCTTTAAAACCAAAACCTTAAAATTTCTTTATTTTAAATTTTCTTTTTCTTTTTTCTTTTTCTCTTAAAAATCTAAAACACCTCTTGAATTTCTTAGCCTTGTTTTCTTTTTTCTCTCATTTTTTTTTTCTTCTCCTTCTATAAAATTTTCTCCAAAACCAACTAAAAGTAAAATCAAAATTAAAAAAATAAAATTAAAAAAAATAAAAATAAAAAATAAAATAAAATAAAATAAATAGAATAAACATATATAATAAAATAAAATAAAAAACTCTTAAATCTCTCTAAATATTTTCTTTCTCTTTTCTTTTTCAGTTCTCTAAATACATTCTTTTCTTAAATTTAAAATTCTCTTTAAAAAAAATTTCTTTTCTAAAATTTATTCTCTCTTTAAAACTTTCTTTCCTTTGAATCATCAAAATCTTGTACGACACAACCATTTCCTCGAAATTAACTTCAACCTCTAAATCTCCCTATGAAATTCTTCGAACAAATGATTCTTCTTTTTAAAATTCTCTTTAAATTCTAATTCTGTTTTTTTTCCTCTCTTTTCAACTAAAAAATTCCTAAAAAAATCAATTAACAACTTTTCGCAAATAAAAAATTCTTCTTTCATTAAATTCTCATTTCAACAAACTCATCTCAATCACCAACCATTTTTTTTCTTTCTCTCTTCTCTTACATAAATTTTTCTTTTAAAAACTTAAAACTTCCTTCAATTAAATAACTTCTTTCTTTCTTATTTAAATTTCTTCTTTCAAATTCTAAAGCAAAATTTTATTTAAAATTTTTTTTCTCCCAAATCTTATAAAAAATAATAATATTCACCTACAATAATAAAAAAATAAAATAAAATAAAATAAAAACTAAAATACAATTCTACTTTTTTACTTCTTTACATCTCTCCTTTTCATTTCAAATTTTTCTCAAACCAATCTTTTCATCTTCTCCAAAATTACCCTTATCTCCTTCCTGCATTTCTCAAATACCTCCTCCTCTCCTACCGGAACCACCTCTCCAATCTCCAAGAGTTCCTCTGCCACGTTGAAGGAAGCAGTGTCGATAATTGTATCGACCTCCCCACACAACTCTTCTGCAAACCTTACTTGTCAACCCTGACGAGGTTTCTTTGACCACACCTGGTCCAGAGTGTCCTCAGGCTCTTCGATTCCACCCGTGACCGGAGGGTTTGCCTCAGTTGGCAAAAGCGACGCAGGTTCCCCAATTGGGTCTTCGATGGTATTCGATGTCTAAACAAAAAACTCATCAGTAACCTCATCCCTAAAAAAACAACAACTAAAACTTACTTCGAAGATGGGGTCAGGTTCTAAGAACAACCTTGGAGCCACCTCTACCTCTGCTTCTCTCTCCTCCTCGTCATCTTCAATGACCACCCGTCTTTTCTTGGGTGTCCGCCCTGGAACAGGGACTCCATCTTCATCTTCCTCCACCAATTTGTCGACCTCTTCTTCGACACCCCGTTTTGAACTCGTGGCCTGGGTTACCCAGGTTGTGATCTCGTTGTTGAGCTCCTTATCATTCTCCCCCACCGATTGATTGTCTCCAACCAAGACATCCCAAATGTCTTCGACCACCTCTTTTGTTTTAGGGATCACCCAAAACTTGGTCTTGGTGAATCGTTGTTCGATCTCTGCGTTCTTCGTCAATGCATCGCACGCCACTCGTTGCCAATGGCAAGACTCGCATTTCTGGCAAGGGCCTCGAGTCGCCGTACTTTCGACACAGAAGTATTCCATAGCTTCACAAGCCATGCAAGCCTGGGAAAACTGCCGCGTAACCATTCCCCCATCCGCTTTAGGGTGTGGAGGCGTAGGTGTTGGAGTAGGACAATTCATTATAATAGGGAAATTAATAAATAAGAAAAATTATAGAGGAAAGGGAAACTAGTGTGAGAAGATGGCTCAAGCTCAACGGAGCTCGCGATTCTTATACCCGGTATGGTAAGGTAAACTCTTACAGTCGCCTTGCTGTAAGCAGAATCCGGAGGAGATATGTGGATTTAGCCGAAAACCCCATCCTTCCAATAAAAATAACAAAATGGGAATTCTAAATCACTAAGCTAACCAATCTACTTGGATCTGATCAATGAAAATAATGAAACTCTAAAATATTTAACGCTTATTGAGATTAAAAGAAAGTGGCTGTTGAGAAAGAAATACTGATAACAACAATTAAGGTGTACCAGTGAAAGATCCGAAAAGATTGACTTTTATGTTTTTATAATAATTTGAATTTTTATGAGACAGCAATAATCAAGTCCCAGTGAAGAAGACCTTTCTAAAGATACCCTGTATGAAGTGTGATTTAAATTGTTGAGTAGTATTTCTAAAATGTTATATATAAAATATAAAGTTATAAGGGTATTACAAATTTATTTAATTTGTTGAGTAATAAAAAATGAGACCGTGATGGTTAATGATTAAGCTGTATGATGTGTCCCCCCTTCTCAATTTCGAGTTTGAGAAGCGCTTAAGTATTCCTAGTCACATGCCTAAGTTTTCCCCTCCAGAGCTCTTCCAGAGTCAATCCGGAGCCCGTACGGAGTCTGTACGGAGTCCGTACGGAGTCAAAGCGGAGTCCGTACGGAGTCCGTCCGGACTTCCGGACTCAATTTAGAACCTTAAAACCATAATAAAAAATCTAGAAAAATTACACATAATAGAGCTACTTCCCCTTTACATAGCAAACTGATTTTCGTAGTCTGCGCAGCTTTAATTACCCCGTGAAAATTCATCAAAGTTAAGTAATTTTTGAAAACGTAAATATTTCTATAAAACTTTAAAATTCATTTAAAAATTTAAGAAAAATAGTAAAAATTCTGGGAAAATTTCCCAAGGTTCTTGAGTAACTCGACTTGATACTTATAAATTTTCAGACCGTAAAAAATAAGTTTTCTCCGTAAAATAAATTGTATTTGTGTAGGCATTCGCTCGTGACCAATTTCTTCATATTTTAAACTCCAATAAATTAAATAAAACCCTTTTATAAAAAATAATAACACCAATCTTGCATGCCGTGATAACTCCATTTACATATTAAGGTGCCGTACTAAACTTTAGGCTACCACATCCTCCCTCCAATCGAGAATGTCCCCATTCTTATAACTTTGCATAAGTGGTTGAGCAATTCCAAAAGAATTATCTTTTCCAATAAAGTAATTTGATAAATTTGTTTTAGCTGGTCTTCTTTTAAATCTTTATAATAAAAACGTTCTTTCTTCTTCTCTGGCTTGATATAACATAAAATAAAACAATATAAATCTTGTGATGATTCCACTACTGAGAGCAAGGTTTGAATCCCTTCAGACTCCCATATACCAGTCTTCCTTCTTGTCACAGCATTGAGAGAGTGGATCTTCCTATGAGCCGAATACTCCTGATTCCAACCTCATAGGGCCCCCCCACTGAGCCGAATTCTATGATTCCAATCTCGCCATAAGGTCCTCCAAGCTTCACACCAAAAAAAATGGCCTAACTATGAGGCACTAAAAAAAATCATTCCCTAAAATCCAACTACCATCCTAACTTCTGATTCCTTCATCACAATTTTCAAACTTTGCTATACAGCAAACCCATAAAATACTTTTTCCAGGCTTCCAATAATAATATTAACTTTAGACCATGTTAAAGCGCCACAAATTTCACCTAATTAAACATTATGCTTTCCATAGCATCATTACCACCTAAAATTTTAGCCTCCTAAAGCTTATCAGCACCCAATTCCAGAAATAATTGAATAACCAGTTTAGAGTCATAGTGGACAGTGATAAATTAAAAGATTGAATTGAGTTATCCAACCAAGATTGACATTCCAGTTTAAAGTCTTGGTGGACCAAAAATATAATCGATTACCAGTTTATGGTCTTGGTGGACCAAAGTTCGTTTAAGTGCATAAATATCTTGATAAATTCCTAAGTAAGGCCTAGGCTTGACCAAAGATTGAATAAATTTGATAATCCAGTTTAATGTCATAGTGGACCAAACATTTGATCGACAAGTAATCCAGTATAAGGCCATAGTGGTCCAATGAATGTTGAATTATCCTGCAGATATTAATTTTCCAGTTTAAAGTCATAGTGGACTAAACAATGAATGAACTACCAGTTTAAAGTCATGGTGGACCAAACATTTAATTGATAAGAAATCCAGTTTAAGGTCATGGTGGACCCAACACTTGATAATAGTGCAGTTTAAGGTCTTGGTGGACCTAACATATAATAACACTCCAGTTTAAGGTCTTGGTGGACCTAACAACTTCTCTATCCTTGAACCCAGATTCTGCCACCAGCTTTCTTCATCCTAGTTTCAAGTTTTCTTCTTCAAAAAAATATCTCCTAACAAGATGAAACCTTCTGACTTCATTGCTTCAGCTGATCAATCTTGCAAATACTGTGCCTTCACCCATAGGGAATGTATCTTCTCTTTTAACTGGCAAAAGCACACTTATAACAGGGCCTGTTTAGCCTGCTATGAGAAGAAAAGAAAATGTTCTGGCTTGAACTGTGGTTCTTTCCCCATCACTGCTACTAGCTTCGCCGCCTTCTGCAAACCTCTTCCTTCTTCTTCACCTTCTACTCCACCCCCTATTCCATCAACCTCTAAAGATCCCATACCTTTTTCTCCATCAGCCTATTTAAATCTTTCTCCATCACCTAATCCTCTGGGTCCTTCTCTCCAATCTAGACTTGCTGCTAGTCCCCCAAGAACTCTTGCTGCTCCCAGGGCCATGCTTCAACCTTCTAACAATTCTTCTCCTTCTTCCAACATCTTGAAGCACAAAAGGTCCTATAATAGCCAGCAGTCTTCATCTTCTCTTGTATCATCCAAAAGGCCCAGAACATCTACTTCAAACACCAAATCCAACACCAGTCCTCCTCATCTATCAAAAATAAAAAATCTATTTCTAAACATAAAAAATCCCACTCCATTACCAAGTAAGCCATTTATCTATGATCATGATAGTGTTGACACAGGTTAGTTGTCTCTTTTTATTTTCTTAATCTTCAGGTTTTAATTTGCTGATATTTTAATTTGATAAGCGTCCACCGGTTCTCCAATTTCATATTCTGCTTATGAACTACCAGAACCTAATCCAAGCTTCCCTAGAGTTCCAATTCACCTAGTGTCTGAAAAGCTTTTTGCTAATTTTAATAACCTTATCGCTTATTTCCAACGATACCCGCCCTCTGATAGATCAGAATCTTGGATGAGAGAGCAACTGTTAAGAGACCTTTTCAAAATAGCCAACTGGCTTCAACACTATCGTGACCGTGAAATAAGATTGGAATCCCAGGAAATCGATCAAGGTCCTTCTAAATTTTCTAATTTCGATTCTTCAAAAGATAACAACCCTTGATGGTGTTCTTCCTGGTATGTAGCTTTCTTGAATAATGTTTGAAAAATAAAATATAAACATCTAAACTACCTAAAACTAAAATACCTTTTATTTATTTTATTTTATTTTATTTTTATTTTTTATTTTTTATTATTATTATTATTTTTTATTTTTTTTTTTTATTTTTATTTTTTATTTTTATTTTTTTTTGATTTAATTTAAAAGAGATAGTTTTGAAATAAAAGTTAAAATTTAATTTTTAAAGAAAGATAAACGAATGTGAAAAGAAAGATAAAAAAAGTAATAAAATTTTTAAAATAAAATTTTAAAAGATGCCCCCCGGCCATTTGATGAGCCGTACCCTCGACATCATACCCACATCCAAGTGCAACATGATGTGGTTACACAATTCGAGAAATTGAAAAGAAAATAAAATAAATGAAAGTTTTTAGAAGATAATTTTTATAATGATGATCACTGGGTGGGCTCCCTCCAATTTATAAAAATGATTAGAGACCACCAGTGAGCATCACCTTTACAATAATTCATAATATAAATTAAAGAAAAGAAATCACAATCTAACATATATAAAAAAAAATCAAAACAAAATAAAATAAAAGAAATCTTGAATCCGGCGTTGAGAGCGGTGTCTCTTGATTCGTTCCAGTTTATAGTCTTAGTGGACTTCCTATAATTAAAAGACAAAGCCAGGATTCAACTAGAAACAGGGAAAATTTTGGAAACGAACATTATGGGGTAATTGTGTATAGAGCAGCCAGCCCATCAATTACCCCCACACTTGCCAATATTTAATTAAGAAGGTTCCCCTGTGAACACTTCTTCCAATGAATTTTAAAATTTTCCAACACTATCTTCACCCATATTTTAAGAATTTTAAGTTTTCGAAAATTTCAAAGAAGGTTTTCTCGCATTTCGTTATGTTTCATCACAGTTTCGTCGCCCATATGCAGTGTAATGATAGTAAAGTATTTTTGATAAAAATAAGAAGATAGTTTATACTCGTTGCGGAGGAATCCATAAAATTTCATAGATATCATAGTTTATCCTCGTTGCGGAGGTATAAATTTAATAAAAGTCATTAAAATTGTATTTTATCCTCATTTCGGATTTGATAAAATTTAAGAAATTTCATAGTTTATCCTCATTGCGGAGGATCCATAATATTTAAGAAGTTTCATAGTTTATCCTCATTGCGGAGGATCCATAAAATTTAAGAAGTTTCATAGTTTATCCTCATTGCGGAGGAAGACTTCGGCACTCCTTGTGCCTCTAGGATAGAACCGTTTCACTTGATCGGCCGCTACCCTCTTCTTTAATACTACTCCATCCAACTCTTCTAGCACATATGAACCGCCGGAAACTTGCTCCTTGATTTTATATGGTCCATTCCACCTATCTGCAAACATTTTTCCCCACTGACTTTCCAAACTCCTATTATACACCAGGACCATATCTCCTGGGTTCAAAGGTTTCCTTAATCGATGTGCCAACCGCTCATCCCAATATCTAACTGATTGATTTCGGATCTTCATCATCCGCGAATATGCCTTTTCTAAATATTCTTCTTTCTTTTCTAGCTGCATCATTCTTGCACACAATAATTCTTCAGTAGTTTTGACCGTGTCCCAGTCAACTCCAAGATATGATTCAGCTTCTAAATCAACCGGTAAATCTGCTTTCTGTCCAAAAACAAGTTCATAAGGTGAAAATCCGGTCGTCCTTTTGGCAGTGATTCGATCAGCAAATAAAACTAAAGGTAAATAGTGCCTCCACTTTTTGGCACTTGTCCCACACATTTTAACTCAAGCATCCTTAATAACTTGATGCCCTCTTTCAACCATGCCTTCAGCTTCAGGATAATATGGGGTTGCTACCCTAACCTTTGATCCAACTTTCAATACGGCCTCTTTAAACTCTGTCCCAAATTCAGGACCTCCATCTACCGTTACCAACTTCATCACCCCATACCTATATACCCAATTATTCAAAAAAAATTCTGCCACTTTTTTGGCAGTTAAATTAATAAGAGGCGCTGCCTCTACCCAACCAGATAAATCATCTCTGGCCACAATTAAATATTTATACCGTCCCTCTTTTATATGAACGGCATCTAAACTAACTCTTCCAAAGAGCGTATATTCACCGGTCGCGCGTCCAGGTTCTTTTGGCCTTAAATAACTTCGTCTTTGACATTCTTCGCATGACTGAACCCACTGTTTAACAGCCATCTTCATGCCAGGCCACCAAAATCGATCAGAAATTCTTCTAAACGTTTCTCCAACGCCTCTATGCCCGAGATCTTCATGCAGTGATTTCAAAACTAATTCTTGCCCCTTCTGTTGAGTTATAACTACTTGAGGATTTGGATACCTCCTCCTCATTAAACGTCGACCAGATAGGTAAAACGTAGATGACTTCCTCTTGATAGCCACCCATTCATCGTCTTCACAATCTTCTGGCCTCTCTAAAGTCAACAAATATTTGACTAACAAAAAATAAAAACCAGTCTGACCCCAGACTTCATCTTGAAAATCGATTAATATAACATCAATAGGGACTTCTCTATCACCAATATCACCTGCACATGAATGAGCCAATAATCGTTGACCCCTAAATAAATCTTTAATCGAGCTATGTCGTCGTTTTTCTTCTGAACCTTTAGATCCTTCGAAAACCGTATTTGAAAATACCTCTTTCTCTTTATCCACCTTTTTATTTAAGTTCTCTAATTCTCCAACATATACACCATTCCTTAATTTACTACTATCCCACACCAGCAATCCATCTTCCTCTACATACACCACATATTCTTCTACCTCCTCTCTGCCGAATTTATCTACACCTTTTACAACACCTTTATTAACATAAAAACTATTTTCCAGTTTATCCTCTTGGTGGAGGTCATCATCATCATAATCTAAACACAATAGTCCTGCCAGTTTAACCTCATGGGGGAGGTATGGAAATACTTCAGCTCCTTTAGTGCTGGCTTTGATAATAGGTATATCTTCATCAAACTCTTCTGAGTCTGAATCTTCTTCAGTGGGTGGTCTCCTTGATAAACCATCTGGCATAGTAAAAGTCTTGCCAGGCTTATGAACTAAATCAAATGAAAAATGTTGAATAAAAGCTACCCATCTCGTCATGGGTGCATTCGGTAAACTTGGGGAATTAATCATCTGGATTAACGATTTCGCATCCACTTGCAACTCAAAATGTTGCCCCCACAAAATATGCTGAAGTTTCTTCAGTATTTTCGCCACACCACATAATTCCAATTTTGGTTGAGAATATCTTGATTTGACCTCAGTAAATACTACAGATTCATACCTAACTGGCCTGATGTAACCAGCTTTATCCATCTGAGACAAAACGGCCCCAGCTGCAACCTGACTTGAATCAACTGCTAAATAAATTCTGCCACAATCTTTTCCATAATCCAACTTGTGCAGGACTAAATCCTTCCCCACAACCTCCTTCAACTTCACAAACGCCTTCTCACACTCTTCATCCCACTCCCAGTCTGCATCCTTTCTCGTTAACCATCTCAATGGAGCTGCCAATGAAGAAAAGTCCTTGATAAACATTCTAACATATACGCAAACGCCTAAAAACCCTCTGACTTCGGTCGTATTCTTGGGTCTTGGCCAGGACTGAATTTTGTTAACTTTCTTCTTGGACATAATCCTACCCTCTCTACATACCACATGGCCTAATATTTCTAAGGCTGGCACACAACATGAAAATTTTGAACCTGAAATAGTTAAACCAGCCTCTTCAATTCGAAACAAGATTCTTTCTAAAGTAATTGCAAACTCCCAAATGAATTTGCGTATCCCGGGATTCTCTTCCAACACCTGGTTATCATAGTCAGTTGTTGGTCCCTTAATTCCTCCATCATCTATAAAGATTCCAGCATATTGTGGAATTTCATCTTGAAGGATCCAAGCCATCTGAGCTTGATAAACTGCAACCGAATTTGTTGCTCCTTGAGGTAATCTTGTTAACTGTAAACGTCCAAGTGGCGTATCGAATGTAGTGAGTGGCCTTGAGTCCGGATGTAACTCTCTCTCATCATATCCACCCATAATATCTCCCAAACCATAACACACTCTCCCTGCAAACGCTTCTACAAACTCCTCAGCACTAGGTGGTATCCCAGCATCCTTTATTGTAACCCTATTTAATTCCCTAAGATCATGAACAACTCTAAGCTTGCCATTTGGTTTCTTGATACAAAATACCGGACTAGAATAACTTGACGTTGATTGCTCATACAGTCCAGTGCGTATCCGTTCTCTGACAACTTCGATATAAGCTTCTTTCAATGCAGCCGGAATAGGAATCGGTTTCTGCTGCCACGGTTCATGACATACCACAGGAATCTTGTAAGGCTCCCCATAGGAATGCTTCAACACACCCCTCTCCTCTTCTACAAAAGCAATGGCCTTCTCTCGCTTGACCATCACATCCAACAACAACTTCTTCTCTTCTCCAGACAACCAACCATCAGGTCCAAAATTAACAACACCCAGTCTCTCAAAAGTGATTCTTGACGTCTCAGAAAATTCAGGCGGATTCTTTACCAAGGGACTTTCATAAGGATCTCTTGATAACCTTGGTCTTCTCAAAGGTGGATTTAATTCAGCAGGTAGCGGTTCATTAATAGGTCGTACTTTATTTGCTACTTTCTTATATTTGGCTGCGTCCACATCTAAATTAACTTGAAGTAAAACATTTCCTTTTGTATCGCCATTAAAACTTTCATCAAATAAATCTTCTTCATCGTCAGAATCGGAATAAGAAAAATTAGAAAAATATTTTATTTCATTTTTAAATTTTACCCTTTTCTCCTTTCCCTCGTCTAATTTTTAAACAGATTTTCCAACACCTTTGCTTCCCTTATCCAACAGTAAATCACCCGTAAAGAAAGTTGGCAGTTTAACCTCTTGCTGGAGGACCGGAATTGAATTTTCACAAAAATTATTTTTTTGGGTTTTAATTATACTGAGATTTTTTATCGGATTTTGATGTGATATTTGCAGTTTACCCTCTTGCTGGAGGTCCGTAATAGAAGGAGATAATTGCAGTTTAACCTCTTGCTGGAGGTCCAAAATAGAAGGTGATAATTGCAGTTTAACCTCTTGCTGGAGGTCCAAAATAGAAGGTGATAATTGCAGTTTAACCTCTTGCTGGAGGTCCAAAATAGAAGGTGATAATTGCAGTTTAACCTCTTGCTGGAGGTCCTAAATAGAAGGAGATACTTGCAGTTTAACCTCTTGCTGGAGGCCTAAAATAGAAGGTGATAATTGCAGTTTAACCTCTTGCTGGAGGTCCGTAAACATACCCTTCCAATTTTTATCCAACCTAATTTGGCCCATTTTGCCTTTTTTACCATTTTTAAATTTAATAGAAAAACAGGGTAAATCCAATAAACATATAGAAAAGTCCAAAACATATTTGCACTCCAAGGTAATATTAACAGAAAATAATTGAGAATCCACTTGAATTATCTCCAAGTGAGCTGACCTATTGCAATCCGGGATCTCATCCTGAGGAGAGATTACAACATTAGAGCGATCAGCCCCTGCTACCCCAAAAAATGAGGGCATTCATCCCTTTCCAACAAACATAATTCACCAGAAGCCGTCCGTTTAATATGCCGCTTCTTGGTGCAAACACAACACTGGCACAGAGTAGTAATCCCTGGCCGTGTTTCCCAACCTTCATCTCCAGGAGGCGCTAACCGCATATGTAACCTCCCCATATCTTCACCAGTGATCTCCAAACTAATCCCCATGCCAGCTTGATACCCTATCCTGGCCTCAAAATCCATCAAAAAAGGACCACCAAGAACAGTTTTGACTGCTCCTCTGGCCACATAAAAGTGAACCTTACCAACAGATCCACCAATGCCTAACCTGACATGCTCAGCTGTACCCATCAGCTCTGTTGCATGCCCTACAATGCCTCTGAGGTTTCCCCCAGTTCCACTTTTAATTGGCAAGCCTATACTTGTCGCTTGCTCCAATGAAATTAAATTAATTTGAGACCCTGAATCGACCAAGGCCTTAACTTCTTTACCATTAAGAGTTACCAACAGGTAACCCAGGGGAGCGGAAAAATGTGTATCTACATCTTCCCCAAACTTTTCAGCATTTTCACAAATATATTCCACCTCTCCAGTGGAAACCCGACGCCTCGTCAAATGCTTCTTTTGCTTTTCAGAAAGCGCCGGACTAATCGTAAATAACTCCCCCAAAGATAAGGGAATCTGAAGTTGATTCACCCTATTCAAAACTGCGTCCATCGCATTAGCTTGACCAGAAACTACTGGCCGCTCATACTGGACCTTTGATTTAACAACCTTGGCCCTGGGTACCTCTTGAGGTCCAACCGAGCCATCTTCACCCCCCATTATAACATCTTCACTTTCTATAACCCTAACTCCGTCACCAGCTTCTTGCACTAATCCTGATCCATCGCTAGTCCTTCTTACTCCCTCCATTGGGATGGGACCGCTAAAACTTGGTCTGGGTAGAGACGCCAACGGTACGTCCTCCTCAGAATCCGAATCATCCTCTGGCATAGGCTCACCATTTAAATCAAACTTGCCATAACTAGGGGGCCCCATATCAGCAATCCCCTTCTGCATTTTATATAATTCGTCCTTAGAGTAAGGGTTCAATTTGTTGGCGGCAGTTTGAGCACTAGAATTCTTGTCCTTAGAGTAAGGGTTCACTTTGTTATTGGCCTTGCCAGGATTAGCCCTCAATTGGCTCTGAATGCTACTTTTCGCCTTAGTAGCGGCTGCTCTTCTAGCAGCATTAACATCATATTTGCCAGCCATACAGCTACCCTCCACCTGGGCAACCGTCGCCAGCTCTAAACCACCAAAAGAAGTAGAAAATGTGGCTTTACTGACCTCTTTCTCCTTGCCCTTGTCAGCTTTACCACCATTACCATTACCATTTTTGCCACTCTTGGAATTAACATCTTCATCCGTCACCTCTTCAAATCTGGCTCTCCTTTCAGCCGTTAAACTTCTTCTGACCAAATCAGAAGGAGACTGTCCATCACTGGGCTTGATGAACGAACCATCAGGAAATTTATAAACTTTACCATCAAATAAAACTCGCCCAGCATCCATATCCTTATCAAGAGCAAAACAAACTGTTGCTCTGTGCCCTCTCCTATTACAATAGGAGCACACCTTTGGCTCATCATAGCCACCTCTATAATTACTACCACCATTCCCACCATTTCTCCCATTGCCTGGGGAGCGGTTACCGTTGTTATTTCCATTATAATTTTGACGTTCATAACCTCTGGACTGATAAGAAGTTGACGTCGACAAAGAAGCAATTGGGGCCTTGTTGGCCTTCTGGGTTTCTTGAACAAATATTTTTAATTGTTTAGTTAAATCGGCCAGGTGATCGACCATCTTATTATCTACATTACCCTCAACTTTAGCAGCAGGTAATCCCATTTGAGCCTTCTTGGCCTCCTGGGCTTTGACCATAATATCGTTGTTTTTGGCCAAAACTTCGCTAACCTTGCTAACATATTGAGTGCATGACTCTTGATATTTGTCCAACGCCAATAACTTTAGATGGGCTTGAATGTTCTCTTTGATAACCTCCAGAGCCGGCAGTTTCTGCTCACCATTAGGCAGTTCCTTCATCAAATCTTTTCTTGAAAGATCCTTCAAGACGTCCATTCGAATATCCCTGCTGCATGCTGTCCAAAACAAATCTTTTGCTTGGTTCTCATGCACTAACTCGTCCACCAGTATGAGATATTCCACCACTTCATCAAACTGAACACAGAGCTTTTTGAAGTCAGCCATAGAAGAAACTCCACCTTTTGCTTGCCAGTCTCCAACAATTTTATTGAGGTCCATCATAGTAAACCTAACACCCCATCTATCAACCATAGCTTTAGAAAGCTTAACCCAATCCTTGTCCTTGAATGCCTGCATAGCAATAACCTCTTTTTCCACCTCCCTATCAGCAATAAAAAACCTAACTTGCTTCACCATATCCACATGAGAAGCACCATCAACAGCAGCAGCAGCTTCATACCTGCTAATGAACCATTTAACCTCCTCCCCATCAAACTTTGGGCCATCCCAAGAAACAATTCTAACTGAGGGAGTAAGAGGGTTAGAAGATCCAGAAGCAACAGCAGAAGAAGACATCCCAATAAGTAATGAAAAGCGTTAACAATCGATAAAATAACAAGCCTCTTGCAGGCCAATAACAAAAATCCAATTAGAGTTCCAGAAAATATGCCTCTTGCAGGCTAATAACGTTCTTGATCCAAGTAAGTCTTTAAAGAAAGCTAGAGAAATCGAACCCCACGTTGGGCGCCAACTATGGTAAGGTAAACTCTTACAGTCGCCTTGCTGTAAGCAGAATCCGGAGGAGATATGTGGATTTAGCCGAAAACCCCATCCTTCCAATAAAAATAACAAAATGGGAATTCTAAATCACTAAGCTAACCAATCTACTTGGATCTGATCGATGAAAATAATGAAACTCTAAAATATTTAACGCTTATTGAGATTAAAAGAAAGTGGCTGTTGAGAAAGAAATACTGATAACAACAATTAAGGTGTACCAGTGAAAGATCCGAAAAGATTGACTTTTATGTTTTTATAATAATTTGAATTTTTATGAGACAGCAATAATCAAGTCCCAGTGAAGAAGACCTTTCTAAAGATACCCTGTATGAAGTGTGATTTAAATTGTTGAGTAGTATTTCTAAAATGTTATATATAAAATATAAAGTTATAAGGGTATTACAAATTTATTTAATTTGTTAAGTAATAAAAAATGAGACCGTGATGGTTAATGATTAAGCTGTATGATGTTTCCCCCCTTCTCAATTTCGAGTTTGAGAAGCGCTTAAGTATTCCTAGTCACGTGCCTAAGTTTTCCCCTCCAGAGCTCTTCCAGAGTCAATCCGGAGCCCGTACGGAGTCCGTACGGAGTCCGTACGGAGTCAAAGCGGAGTCCGTACGGAGTCCGTCCGGACTTCCGGACTCAATTTAGAACCTTAAAACCATAATAAAAAATCTAGAAAAATTACAAATATTAGAGCTACTTCCCCTTTACATACCAAACTAATTTTCGTAGTCTGCGCAGCTCTAATTACCCCTTGAAAATTCATCAAAGTTAAGTAATTTTTGAAAACGTAAATATTTCTATAAAACTTTAAAATTCATTTAAAAATTTAAGAAAAATAGTAAAAATTCTGGGAAAATTTCCCAAGGTTCTTGAGTAACTCGACTTGATACTTATAAATTTTCAGACCGTAAAAAATAAGTTTTCTCCGTAAAATAAATTGTATTTGTGTAGGCATTCGCTCGTGACCAATTTCTTCATATTTTAAACTCCAATAAATTAAATAAAACCCTTTTATAAAAAATAATAACACCAATCTTGCATGCCGTGATAACTCCATTTACATATTTAGGTGCCGTACTAAACTTTAGGCTACCACACCGGGCATCTGTCACACGCCACGTGACACTTGAGGCAAAAGCAGCTCATTAAATCAATAATATTGAGTTCTAAATCTATACTCAAAGCGCAGAAAGCAATTCTCCATATCAACTGCGATTCACCTTTGTGTACTTACTATTCAACTGCGCTAGCCTAAACTCTAAATCTAAATTAGTCAATTTCTCAATAGGGTGCCTTAGTCTCATTTTCAATAAGCGACGCACAGCGCTAGGATCAACGTAATAGTACAGTAGTATTTTTCATTGAAAGTTTGTTAATTACTTAAAAAGGGGTAAATTGAGCATGGACGGATATTAGCGAAGAGGGATTAAGTGTATGTTAGTAATGGTCAATGGTATGGGAATGGTGCGATGAGAGGGAGGTCAATGTGAGGAGGAATACAGGATATAAAAGGGTTGGGTATTTGGTTTGATATTCCTTAGAATTAAATTATAAAACTTATTTACATTTAATAGTGGTAAAATCTTTAAAGTTAAATCATTGTTATTGTATCTTTCTTTTATTCTCTCAATATTCATTTCTAAATCCTAAATCTTTGATTATTGAGTTTCCAACCCTTCGTGAGATCTTAAGAATTCCTATTACCTTTGAAACTATCTTATAATTCTTCTCGAACATACCTCAAACCTGTAGCTCTTACTTTGAGTGACCTTCGAATCACTTCCTTGAACCATTCCTCTGTGCTTCGAAGAGGTTTCTAAATCCCTCACCTCACTTTCAGGAACATCCTCAACCTTGTGCGTAGGTTGTCCGGTGACATTCAGGTTAGCTTAAAAAGGATGATTATCTCATCATAATCAACTTCCTTATAATAAAATCAAATTTTGAAGCATGTTTTGGATGTGAAAAGTCCACTCCTATTGGACGTCCACCTTCTTCAAAGGTTAATGGCTACTTATTGATGGCCAATGAAGTAAGGAAGAAAAAAAGTGGGAGAATTGATATCAATCTTAAACAAATGAAGGAGAGATTTAAGAGTCACCAATCAAAATATAAAAAGGCTTATCATGCTGCAAATGAAACTGGCTTTGGTATTGACAATGATGATTTGGAGATTGGAATTACTACTGTTTCCAAAAAGCTCAATGTCATGTGTCCTTTCTATGAGGAAATGGATAATCTTTTTGGCTCTCAAGTTGATGTAAACCCTTGGTTTCTACACAATACTACTAAGGATATACCCTCTGGATCTCAACCAACAATTAATCCTCCTGAAATACCTGTACATCAACAGGATCAATCCCCTCCACCTTCTAACCATAGTTCAGCTGAAGATGATCCCGACTATCAAGCAGAACAATTATATTGCAGCAGATCTGAATCCTCAGAGGCCCAAAATTTAAATGTATGTTTACTTTTTGTTTTTTCTTCAATTCTTCTCTGAATTTCTCTTTCATTCTAGTCTCCTCCTACTCAAACTCAATCTCCATTAAATAATCTCAATTCTGGAAATGTGAATCCCACTTTAGAAGCTGCTTTAGATGAACTTCCTGAAGCCTCTTTTTCAAACTCCAAACTAAAGTGTTGAGCGTCAACTTAAATGAACTTGAAACATCTATTAAAACGTGGTAATACTTCAACAAGCTCATTTGGCTCCCTTGAGGATTATTTTGAAAAAAAAGATATAAGTAAGATTGGTTTACTATATATCTTAATCATTAACTCATTTATTTATTTATTTCAATTTAATTTTCTCAGCAAAATCAACTATTTCAAAAAATGCCCTTGACTTTGAGAAGATGAAGTTTGATCATATGCTAATGAAAGATCAGAAAGCCTTGGATTTGGAAGAAAAAAAAAGAGGCAGAGCAGATGGAAAGAGTAAATGACCGTCAATTTCAAGAAGAAATGGCTACTTGTGAATTGGAAAAACAAGAGAGTTTTAAAAAAAAGATTTCATTATGGAATGTGTAAAAAATGGCCAATCTTATGAGGACATTAAAAAATTACTTGAAATTTTCAATTGATAAATTGCTTTTCTAGTTAATTTAATTTTGTTTGATTTCTTTTTGGTGATATTTTCTTATATGCTGACTTATAAAAGGTCATGAATATAGTAATTTATTTTTGAAATTTTTTTGAAAATATCATACAATTTTTTTATCTTTACATTCTAGTCAATAAGTTTGCTTATACTTTTATTTTGACAAAAATTTGAAATTATAATAAAATTTTTCTATCTTTACTTTCAAGTCAATAATTTTGCTTATATGAATACTTCTAAGTCAATAAAATTCAATATCTTTTTTGAAAATTTGGCAATACCCCCCCTGCATTGTATTGAAACAAGGGGTGGGTACCACCAAATTTTTCTAAGTCATCAATTTCACATGTCAGATTTAAAAAATTGGCAATAACCTCCCCTGCATTTTATTGAAGTAAAGGGTGAAAGTCATCAAAATTTAATATAATTACATAAATTAATTAATATATAAATAAGATATGTCAAATTTACTACTTTTAAAGTAATGACAATTCCTCATGCCAAAATGCAGATCAAGTCTAGAAACTAGGTTTGGGACTTTCCACAGGTACAGGCTAGAGGAACCCCATGAAACAAATTAATGTTATCATGATTACCTTTTATACAACACAAGGTTGTTGGCCCATTACTTTAATTTCATAAATGGAAATATCATATTAATTTATTAAGAATTTATGGAAGAATATTAAATATTTGGTGACTCTATGAATCCCCATACTTTTTAGATCTACCTAAAGAATTTTTAAATTTATTACCTTTTCTTCTTTTTTTAACTTGTTTATTCATTGGATTAACTTTTGACTGATCTGGAAAGAGCAACCGAAATGCATGAAGTCTTGAAAAGATTCCAAACCTGGAGGAGCCTTTGTGGTTTAGTGATTATTGTAAGAAGAATTCCAAACTGTTTCAATGATTCCATTTCCTAATCCAAAATTGATTATACATCTATGATCCAGGAAATATAATCCATGTCCTTTAATTTTTGCAGGTGACGGAATAGGTTGTACAGTGATAGGATTAATATATGTGAAAATTCCATAAGTGAGGTAATTGGCATCATTTGAGTCGGTGTGAATTTGGTTATGAAATCAAGAATGAGTGATTATAACATTTGAAAACATTAGATAATCACTGCTAATATCTTCCCATTCAGAGTCACACCAATTTGGTATTCCAAGTCTCGTAGCAACTTCATGATTTGTTTCAAAAGCTTTATTACAGAGTTTTTTAAGTCAAAGAGCAAGAAATGAATTAAATGAAGGTAAAGTATTCCATTTTCGAAAATCATCATCTAATTCAGATTTAGATAAAGATCTGAGTAAAGAATATATGCCTATTTGAATTAAATTCAGTACAATGATATTAAAAAATCCAGAAAAAGTTTTAAACATACCAAGAGAAAAACCTTTATCAAATCCTGGTCTCCATCCAATACCAATCATGATTCCACCCATCAAATTTTTATTCCTTAAAGGTAAGTGAACCAAAGCCATTTGATAGAGTGTTATGATGAGATCGCAGAGTTGATTAAATGATTCATCTTTTAAACCATTAAAAGAATGGTTTTGGTAAATAAATTGAGGTTTGAAAGTATTATTAATAACAGCTTTAACTTCATCACCTCCAGTTTCAGTTAAATAATGTATATTTTCAGGTAACGTTTTTGGATATTGTTTTTTTTCAACTTTGGTTTTATAGTACTTGATTTTTGAAATATGGCCAAATATTTGATCCAAGTGAATTTTTTTTTAAATTTCTTTTATTTTGATACTGTTCATTTTTTTTCAATGTTTTAGATGATGATTGAAAAGAAGTTGAATTTGAAGATGATAATGAAGTTAAAGAAGATGAGAGTGAGGTAAGTGGTGAATCTGAAGTTAAAGACATGTATTTTTCTATTTAAAAATTTGTTACTTTTCAAACACCCAAAATTATACATTAAAAAAAACTCACTTAATTTAAATTAAAAAAATAAAAATCCTCAAAAGACTAATAAGAATTTTTTTTATTTCACTTGAACTTGATGAATATTTTTCTCTAAAATCAAAAAAATCAAAAAACAGTGAAATTTTTTTTATCACTTCCCCATTCCCCTAAATTCCCCGCTCCAAACGCCTCTCCCACCTCCCCAAAACCCTTGTACAAACCCCCCTCCAACCTATTCACATCCCCTTTTAAACCCCTCCAAACCCCCTTCCAAACCCACCTTCAATCTGCCCCAAACCCCCCTCCAAATCCCCCTTCAATCCCCCCCAAACCCCCTCCAACCCCCCCTTCAATCACCTCTATTCCCCCCCTAACCCCCCCCCCCTCCAAACCCCCCTACCCCCCCCTCAATGTTACTTAACAATTGTTAGCAATCGTTCATTAACTTAACAATTGGTTAGCGAATCATTAAGATAACGAACAATTGCTAAAAATTGTTCGTTAACATAACAATTTGTTAGAGAATTGTTAAGGAACCTTTAAGGGGGGTAGGGGAGTTTTGAGGGGGGGATTAGGGGGGTTTTGAGGGGGATAGGAGAGAGGGTTTGGAAGGGGGGTTGGAGGGGGTGATTGGGAGAGTTTGGAGGGGGGTTTGGAGGAGGGATTCAGGGGGTTTGGAGGAGGGATTCAGGGGGTTTGGAGGGGGGTTGGAGAGGAATGAGGGGAGGAAATGAGGACACCAAAAAGGGGGAGAAAGGAAAAGATGAGACCAAAGAGGGAGAAAAGGGAGGTTAGAGTGAGCCAAGGAGGGGGGAAAAGGCAGCTAAAGGGGGGAAAAGGGGGATGTATCCATTCCAAGGAGAGGGTAAAGGTGGGAAAAAGCCCAGTCCAAGGGGGGATAAAGAATAGGATAAATGAGAGAAAAGAGGGAGAGAGAGTGAGAGAGAAAAAAGGTTAATTTTACCTATAAATTTAAAAAAAACCACTTACAAAAAAAAAACAAAAAAAAAACAAAAACCCAAAAAACCAAAAAAAAAAATTAGCAAAAAATTAAGTAAAAAAGATAAAATGACTTACCTGGAGAGATGAGTTGAGAAAAAAGAAATATAAGTGAAATTGTTTTAGTGATGTAGGAAGAGAGGAGAAAATGGATATGAGTGAAGAAAAAAAAGAGAGTGACTGAAAAAATATGCGTTTGCTGAAAATATGCAATTTCATGTTGAGTTGATGAAAGAAAACACAGAGGGATAAAAAAAATAAGATTTTAACAGCAAATTCAAAAACCAAAAGAATATGAAAAAAAATTTACCATTCTCAGTGAATAACACATGCAAATTGATTATTTGAAGAGAATGAAAAAAAAAATTAAAATTGTGTTGAAAAATGTTGGAGTGTTATTGGAAGAATTTTTGCCCTTATACTAGTTTATTGAGAAATAAAAGTGTTGGATATAGTCAGAGGTGAATCAACTTGTTCATCTTCATAAAGCTCTAACCATTGATCTTTGAGGTCAGCAAGTAGGTTATGAAGTATAGTGCAACACTGAATCCAGTTGATCACCGCCTCCATTTCAGATTTATTTCTAAGAGGACTTCTTAATTCCCTTAAACTGGAAAAACGGCCTTTCAAGATTCCAATAGAATGTTCAATACGGACTCTTGACTTTGCCAAATGATTGTTGAACTTGGCATTTTAACTGTCTTCTGAAGCTGCTCCCCAAAAAGCAGGAAGTACATACTTTCCATTCACATAAGCAGAATCTTCAAGAAGATACTGATCTTCATCAAAGAGTTTTTCAGGTTCATTTAAAATTTGCATTCTTTGGAAGACGTAGGA
Source organism: Hemileia vastatrix (assembly GCA_030280995.1). Lineage (NCBI taxonomy): Eukaryota > Fungi > Basidiomycota > Pucciniomycetes > Pucciniales > Zaghouaniaceae > Hemileia > Hemileia vastatrix. Next base: position 21,994,792 of record JASXTE010000014.1, on the reverse strand, counting down.
GTCATGACATGAGCCAGGATAGCCAGCAAAGAATGATATAAATTTTTTGTTTACGTCACATATAAGCTGAATGGAAATTGAATATCTATAAAGAAGATATATTTGTTTGTGTTAGTTTCAAAGAGAATGAAAGGAGTTAAAAATAATCTACCTCTTTTTATGGTCAAAGTAATTGTTTCCACCTTGAGCAGGTTTCTGGCTCAAAGAAATAGTAGTACCATCAACAAAACCAATACATCCTGGGAAGCCCTCTGCTTGCATAACCTGAGATGATTCAAGTCGCTCTGCTTTTGTTGGCCAGGTGAGAAGTTGAGATTCCAAGGAGTTGATGGCAGTGATACATTGTTTGGTATAAGTGTTAACTGAACCATACCCTAAATCAAAGACATTTTCTAAACGTCTCAAAGTGGCTCCATTACCATTTGAACCCAAACGACATAGTGTGATGTCCAAATGAATTGAAGGATGTCATTTTTATTTTTGAGAATTATTGTGAAATATGGGATGATCCTGAATAAGCTCAAGCAATTTAAGGAAAAATTCCTGAGAAGTCCTGAACAGCTGGCTAAAACTGGGTGTAGATAGGTTAAGAAGTGTTTGGATGGTGTACTTGGGGGTATCAAGTACTTGAGGCTTTCTGGGAAGAAGGTAATGTTTTGTGGCCATTTTTGATAAAAGTACAAAATCTTCTTCTAGATCAGAATCAGAATCAGAATCAGAGTCTAAGAGCAGTTCAAGAGCCATGAAAGTCATTGCTTTATGTAATTTATCACGATTAGAAAGTGAGGAAGGCATAACTCTTATATGATATGATATGAAGATGTAAATGATGTACAATGTTTTGAGTTATGAAGTGTTATGCTGCGGAGTGCTGTGTATGAATGGGATGATGCTGAAAAATCAGTGAAATGAGACTTGATGGTGAAATCAGCACTTTTGGTTGATAAAGTGCGGATTTGAGTGAAATAAGTGACTTTTTTCACTTTTTAAATCCACCAGTATTGGGGCTAGTGTGTTTTGGAAATCCACACTTAGATAAGTGTGGATTTGGTCAAATTTAAGTGCAGATTTGTATGTGCGGATTTTCCAGAACTGACACCCCCTAATGTCTCATTTCACTGATTTGTCAGAATCATCCCATCCATACACAGCACTATGCAGCATAACACTTCATAATCAAAACATTGTACATCATTTTAATTTTTATACTGTATAAGATTCATGCCTTCCTCATTCTCAAATTGTAATAAGCTACATCAAGAAATGACTTTCATAGCTCTTGATCTCCTCTAGGACTTTGATTAAAATTCTGATTCTGATCTTGAAGAAGATTTTCTTTTATTATCAAAAATTGCCAGGAAATGTTACCTTCTTCCAAGAAAGGCTCAAGTACCTCATACCCCCAAGTACACCATCCAAACACTTCTTAACCTATCTGTACCCAGTTTTGGACAGTTGTTCAGGACTTCTCAGGAATTCTTCCTTAAATTAATTGAGCTTATTCAGGACCACTCCATCTTTCACAATAACTCTCAAAAACCTCAACATGATCCTTCAATTTAATTAGAAATCATACTATATCCCTTGGGTTCCAATGGTAAAAGAGCTGCCATGAAACTTTTGGAAAATGTCTTTGATTTAGAGTATGGCTCTGTTAAAACATATACAAAAGACTGCATCACTGATATCAACTCCTTGGAATCTAAACTTCTCACCTGGAAAACTAAAGAATAATGACTTGAACCATCTCAGGTTATGCAAGAAGAGGCTTTCCCAGGATGTATTGGTTTTGTTTATGGTACTACTATTCCTTTGAGTCAGAAACCTGTTAAAGGTGTAAATAATTACTTTGATCAAAAAAAGAGGTGGCTTTTTTTTAATTCCATTATTTCTTTTTCTTCATATAACACAGGCAGCTATATCTTCTCTATAGATATTTGATTTTCATTCAGCTTATATGTGACATCAATAAAAAATTTATATCTTTCCTTTCTGACTATCCTGGATCATGTCATGATTCCTATGTCTTTCAGAGAATGCAAATTTTAAAAGAACCTTAAAAATTCTTTGATGAAGATCAGTATCTTCTTGAAGATTCTGCTAATGTGAATGGAAAGTATGTTCTTCCTGCTTTTTGGGGAGCAGCATCAGAAGAAATTCAAAATTCCAAGTTCAAAAATCATTTGGAAAAGTCTAGAGTACTTATTGAACATTCTATTGGCATGTTGAAAGGTTGTTTTTCCAGTTTAAGGGAATTAAGAAGTCCTCTTAGAAATAAATCTGAAATGGAGGCAGTGATCCACTGGATTCTGTGTTGCACTATACTTCATAACCTGCTCCTAAACCTCAAAGATCGATGGCTAGAGCTATATGAAGATGAAAAATTTGAAACAAATCCCACTATATCCAACACTTCTATCTCTCAAGTCACTAGCATAAAGGCAAAAACTTTTCCAATAACACTATCACATTGGAATAGTTAGCAATTTATTATTAAATTATTATGTAATTAATCTCTTTTTTATCTACTATTATTACCTTCTTTTGATTCACAGATCTTACTTCCCACTGGGATACACTCCATTTTTATTTCAATAATACTCCAACTTTACTCAACACAACCCTTTTAATTTTTTTTCATACTCTTCAAATGATCAAGTTGTGTGTATTATTCTCTTGGGTTTGAAATTCTATTTTTGCATATTGACTTTTATTTTGAATTTTCATTGAAAGTCTCTCTTTCACTGCCTCTTTTGTTTTTTTTCACCACCTCAGCATGAAATCACATATTTTCAGCTATCACATAATTTTTCAGTCATTCTTCTTTTTTTTCATCCCTCATATCTGGTTCCTCCTCTCCTCAAACATCCCTCAAATAATTGTAAGTCTATTGCTTTCTCATCTCATTTCTCCAGGTAAGTCATTTCTTGCATTTTTTACTTATATGTTTACTAATTATAGTTTTTTTCTGTTTATTTTTCCTTTTTTTTTTTTTTTGGTAAGTGGTTTTTTTTACCATCCACTACAAAATATAGGGGTAGACTTGCTAGAAAGTTCCCAACCTGAACTCAGATGGAACTCAGACTGAACTCATATTAAACACATACTGAACTCTACTTGAACACCCACATAAAACTGTTCTTCTGAGTGGTGTTTGTCCCTAATTTTATGGTTCCTTTGTAAATAGCTTAATGTGTGTTCAATCTGTGGTGAGTTTGGTTCCAAGGCTGCAGACTTGCTAGCAAGTCCATCCCCCCATATTGTGTGGTGATCTAGGTAAAATTAACCTTTTTTTTCTCTCTCCCTATTTTCTCTCTTTTTTTCTCTTCATCCTACTCTTGGTCTCTCCTTGGCCTGGTCATTTTCACTACTTTCACCCCTCCTTGGAGTGGACATATCCCCCTTCCCCCCCTTTCCCTTCTCTTTTTCTGCCTCATTAACTCCTTCTATGGCTTACTCTAACCCCCTCAATCCACCCCTTCTTGGCTCCCTTTAACCCCCCTACAACCACTTCATAAACCACTCCTTAACCCTCTCTTTAGCCAAATCACCCCCGATTTCTTCCTTTGTTTAAAGTTGTTTTTTAACTAATAGAATCATTAGTGAAACTATTTTTAACAATTTTTTTGTTAACAAAAGAAGAGAGGGGGGGTTGGAGGCAGTTTTTTAGGGTTTTGGAGATGGGTTTGGAGGGGTTTGGAGGTAGGATTAAAAAGGGTTTCTGGGGGGATTTTGGAGCAGTTTTTGAGGGCTTTGTAGGAAGGATTGGAGAGGCTTTCTTGGGGGGAGGGGTTTGGAGCAGGTTTGAAGAGGTTTTGAGGCAGGATTTGAAAGGGTTTCTGGTAGGGTTGGAGCAGTTTTGGAGGGGGTATTAAGGACACCAAAATAACAAAAAAAAATTATTTCATTTTTTTTTGTGCAAATTTATACAAAATTTTTCATCAAATTCAAGTAAAGTAATAATTATTCTTATTCATTTTTTAAAACAAATTTAACTGGTTAATTATTTTAGATTATGTGAGTTTTTTTTAAAAAAAATCTTTTTGGATGTTTTTTGACCAGTAAAATTTTTTTTCAGAAAAAACTGTCTATTTCTTCTGATTCAAGCCTTACACCTCTATCTTCATCTTTATCTTCATTATCATCTTCCTCAAAATCTACTTCATTTCAATTGTCAAAATAATTCAGAAAAAAAATTCTATTTCTTCTGATTCAAGCCTTACATTTCTATCTTCATCTTTATCATCTTTATGTTCTACTTCAATTTCTACTCCTTTTCAATCTTCAAGAAAATATTCAACAATAAAAAATGATGAAAGATCTTATCAATTTAAAATATATTTAAAAACTAAAATTCACTTGGATCTTCTATTTGGCCATATATCAAACATCAAGTATTTCCAAACTAAAGTCAATAAAAAAGATAAATATCCCGTGAAATTACCTGAATATATCAAATATCTAACAAATTTAGGACAGGATGAAGTTAAGGTAGTAATCAGTAATACTTTTAAACCTCAAATTATTTATGAAAATCATTCATTCGATGGAGTAAAAGATGAAGCCTTTAATCAAGTATCTGATCTCATCTCTATACTATGTCAAATGGCTTTGGTTCCATTACCAAATAAAAATAAGAATTTTTTGGGTGGTATCATGATTGATTTTGTATAGAGACTGGGATTTATTGAAGGTTATTCTCTTGGTAAGTCAAAAAAAATTTTGTTTCATTCTTAATATTGTTCACTCAATTTAATTCTATAGGCATCTATTCATTACTTATAAATTTATCTAAAGTGGAAAAAAATAATGATTTTTGATTATGGGACTCCTTACCTTCCTTTAATTTTTTTCTGCTCTTATACTCAAAAAACTCTGTAACAAAGCCTTTGAATCCAATCATGAACTTGAAACCAGAGTTGGGATTAAAAATTGGTGTGACTCCAAATGGGAAGAGATTAGAAGTGATTATCTATTATTCTCCAATTTTATAGCTACTCATTCTGGTTTTAATAACAAGATTGATACCAATAAGAATGACACCAAGTATCTTAATTTGGGGATTTTCTCTTATATCAATCCTATTACTGGAAAACCTATTCCTTCCCCAGCTAAAAAAAAGGTCCTGGGTAATACCTTCCAGATCACAACTGTATAATTAATTTTGAATTAGAAACTGGAATAATCAAAACTAGTTGGAACTCTTCTAAAGATAATCACCAAACAAAAAAGCTCCCCCTGGTTTGGAATCTTGTCACAACTTTACTAATTTTGGTTGCTCCTTCCAAATTAGTCAAAAACTAATTCAACAAATCAACAAAGTAAAAAATAAAGGTAAAAGTTATAAATTTAATAAAACTATAAGTAGATCTATAAAGTATGGGGATTAGTAAAGTCATCAAATATTTTTTATTCTTTCATAAATTTTTAATAAATAAATCTGATATTTCAATTTACTAAACTAAATTAATGAGCCAAAAACCTTGTGTTGTATAAAAGTTGATAATGATAACATTAATTTGTTTCATGGGGTTTATGTTGCCTATACCTGTGGAAAGTCCCAAACTTAGTTTCTAGACTTGGTCTGCATTTTGGCTTGAGGAATTGTCACTACTTTAAAACTAGTAAATTTGAGATATCTTATTTATTTATTTATTAATTTATGTAATTATATTAAATTTTGGTGATTTTCACCCCTTACTTCAAAAAAATGCAGGGAAGGGTATTGCCAAATTTTCAAATTGGACATGTGAAATTGATGACTTAGAAAACTTTTGGTGATACCCACCTCTTGCTTCAATAAAATTCAGGGGAGGGTATTTCCAGATTTTTAAAACATATAAAGAGTTTTCTTGACTTAGATGTATTTAGAAAAGTAAATTTAATTATTTGAATGTAAAGAAGAAAAAATGTATGTGTTTTTTAAATTTTTGAAAAAAAAAATCATCTGGAATCAAGACCTTTAAATATTCAGAATATATGAAATAATCACCAAAAAGAAATAAAACAAAAGTAATTTAACCAAACATACAATTAATCAATTAAATAAGTCAAGTAATTTTTTAATGTCCTCATCAGATTGGCCATTTTTTATACATTATGTAATAATTTTTTTTTAATTTTCATGTTTTTCAAATTCACAACTAGCCATTTCTCTTTAAAATTCATGTTCTTTTGTTTTCACCAAGCAAAGATGAGCTCTTTTCATCTTCTCTGCCTCAAATTTAGCCTTTTCAAAGTTTGATTGAAGCAAAAAAAATTTCTCCTCAAAATCTAAGGCCCATTGATCTTTCATTAGCAAATAATCAAGCTTCATCTTCTCAAAGTCAAGGTTATTTTTTGCAATAGTGGATTTTTCTGAGAAAATTGAATAGAGGGAATGAATAAATATGTTATTTAAAAGATATATGGTGAACAATTCTTACCTATATCTATTTTCTCAAAATAATCATCAAGGAAGCCCAAAAACTGATTGAAGTATTACCATGTTTTAAAACATGGTTCAAGTTCATTGAATTTGAGGCTTGATGCTGTAATTTGAAGTTTGAGCTAAAGGGTTCAGGTAGTTCATCTAAAGTAGCTTGTAAATCAGGATAGCATTTCTGGAGTTTTTATTCTTTATAGAATTTTGAGTTTAAGTATAAGGAGACTAGAAAAAAAGAATCATAAATTTAGCAAAGAATTGAAGAAAAAAGAGAAAGTAAACATACATTAAAATTTTGGGGCTCTGAGGACTCAGATATACTCCAAAATAATTTTTCTGCTTGATAGTTAAGATTATCTTTAGGTGAACTATGGTTAGAAGTTGGAGGGGATTGATTTCCTTTAGATTCAGGTTTGTTGGGAGGATTATTTGCTTTTTGATGTCCAGAGGGCATATCCTTAGTAGTATTGTGTATAAACCAAGGGTTGATATCAACTCGGTGTAGAAAGACTCTTACAGTATCCTTGCTGTAAGCAGAATCCAAGGGAGTTGGATAAACCAAAGAAAACCCATCCCTTTAAGTAAATAAAGAGCTCACAATTAGCTAAGCTATAACCTCTACTTGATAGGAAATGACCTATAAAATATTTGTTATTAATGGTGTTGAGATGTAGAATCAGTGTTCTTTATAATGAGGTTGAAAAAAACAACAGTAAAGCTGTAGTTAGAAAAGTTATCTAAATGATTGAAAAATATATTTTCATGAAGCTTTTATTTTTATGATTTAGTTTTTAAAATCCAGTCCCTGATGATGAGACCTTTATAATGGTACCCTATAAGTTAATATTTATGATGATGAGTGAATTTAATAAAATTTTATGTAAAAGTGTTATATTTATAAGGGTATTAAAATTTATAATTTGTTATGAAAATAATAAATGATTTTTGTATATGCATTGTTTCTGTGGGTTATTAGGTTGAATAAGTTTTTTTGATGACTTTTTTTAAGATACAAGTTGTTAGATGATGTCTAATTACAAGTCTACCAGCTTTATATGCATAGTATGTCATGTGCCCTACTTTACCTAACTGGAGCATTCCAGAGCTCATCCAGAGATCACTGGAGCTTGTATGGAGCTGGTACTGACTTGCTGAATGAATTAGAACCTTTAAAATATTAATAAAAATCTAGAAAAATTACAGATGATAGAGCTAATTTTTCTTAATAATCCATTCTTTTTTTTTGTAGCCTGCACAGCCCTATTCACCTAGTAAATAATTATCATACTTAAGAAACTTATTAAAAATCAAAAATATCCAAAAATCATTTATAAAATTATTGAAAATAGCAGAAAAAATAGTGAAAATTCCACAAAAATTGCTAAAGGTTCTTAAAACTCCTGACAATCATTTCCATACACTTTTAAGATTATACTTACATTTCCTTCTGGTAATTATTTGTTAAATCTTGAACTGTAAAGTTAACCCTCTTTAAACCACTTTTAACACTCAATTTATTTAATAAAACCATTTTTAAAATTAGATTGGCATTTCAAATCTCAGTAACCATTACCCAAAAATCTTTAATAAAAACTTGAGTGCCCTACTAAGCTTTAGACATCCACATCTTCCCTCCAATGAAGAATGACCCCATTCTTTACATTTGAATGATTGATAGAAAACATATTCATCTTCTTTAACCAATTGCCTTAAATAGTCCTGAATATTTCTACCTTTTATATTTTTAAATCAATATCATCATCAATATGTCATCAAGAGACCTTGATTTCCCATGTAAAATTTGTGCCAAATACCAGGTTCCTTGATTGATTTCTAACCCTTGTCTTCCTGTAAGAGCTTCCTGTGACATTTACAGGCTCAAGAAGATCAAGTTTAACCATCCAATTATTCCTTCCAGAACTAACGTCTATACTGGACCAGCCACTCTTCCTGATCCTACTATTCCTAAAATGAGATTATAAAAAATTCTCACATTCTTTCGTAATATAAAGGCCAAAAACAGCTTCTTCTTCTAAAAATACCAATCCTGAGCTTCCACTTCCATCTTAAGATCCTAATCCTATTATTCAACTTTCTCCTTTCAGTTTTTCTGAAAAATTACTTCCTTGCTCAAAAAGTTAGTCTTTTAACTTTAATTTAATAATTCTCCTACTTATTCCAAATCCAACTACTATCTCTTCCAGCTCCTAAGCTATTGAAATCACCAATACAGATGACATTGGTCAGTTTCAGAATGATTACATTAATAATTATCCTAAGTTTCATATATATCTCTTTCTTAATTTTTGTGATGATATGAAGTGTGAATTTTTAACTTAATTTCAGGAAACTCCTGCTAATAATACAGAAGATTCAATGAACAGTATAATTTTGATGCAAAGCTTTGTAATGATTTTGAAATATTCTGAAGAGATTATTTATTTTGATTGTCCTCTCTTCTTTAAAATTTTATTACTTTGAATCTTTTTGGTTCTAATAAATGTTATTATCTGGTTAATTTTAGTTCTTTTTTAAACATAATTTAATGATCATATTTTGTAATAAAAATTTTTATAAACTTTATTTTCCTTATGATTATTCCACTACTGAGAGAAAGTTTTGAATCCTTTCAGACTCTCCTCTACCAGTCTTCATTTTTCTTCACAGCATGAGAGAGTGGGACTCCCTAATGAGCCAAATTCTTTTGATTCCATTCCCATTGGGCTTCCCCCTGAGCCAAATACTATGATTCTATTCTTGCCATAAGGTCCTCCAAGCTTCCTCCTAAATAGTCTACCAAAGAGACCCACTAAATCTAAATACTATCCTTCTTCTATGATTCAGCATCACAACATTCAAATACTTTTCCAACCCTTTAAAACTCGCTCCTAATTTATATCATAAATCATAATTTTCCAGACATTCTTTGCACATATATCTTTGAATTTTACAATATTTATTAATAAAATTTAAAATCTCCATCCTTATTTAATCCTAAATAGCTCCATTTGATGATATCTTCATTTCCTCTAGATGGTTGCACTGTTTTCATTAATGACTGAATTGTCCAAATAAGTGAGTACCAGTTTGAGTACTGATGAAACATTGATGAATTAAAAATGACTGAATTGTATATCCCATTTGACTAACATTCCATCCTGATATCCTTAAATTTCAAACTTTTAATCAATTTTCAGTCTATAGTCTTGGTCAACCAAAGTGAAAGTAATTTTCCAGTTTAAGGTTGTAGGGGACCAATGATTGACATTTTAATGTTATTTCCAGTTTAAGGTCTTAGAGGACCAAATCCTATAGTTCATTTCCAGTTTTAGGTCATTGTGGACCAAAGATTGTGTTGATTAAAAATGCCTACTACTATTCTTGAGCCCATTCTCACCACATTTTTCTCCCTTTCCTATTGTCTTATCCAGGTTATCCTTTCCATCCTAATTTTCAAATTTTCAAGATGAATCTTTCAAACTTTACTTCTTCTAGTGACCAAGCCTGTGATTACTGCTCCTTTATCCATAAAGAGTGCACCTTCACCTATAACCAGAAAAGATATACGTACAATGGGGCTTGTTTCAACTGCTTTGAGAAGAAGAGAAAATTCTCTGGCCTTAAATATGGCTCATTCCTCATTCCTGCTACTAGCTTTGCCTCCAATTGAAAGCCTTATACTCCTTCTCCAAAATCATAAACCTCTAATACTCCTACTCTTTCCCAACATAAGCCTTTTTAAATATTCCTCCTGACTATGAATCACTAGGTCCACCTCCTTCTGCTCTTTATGCTTCTCCTTCTCTCCAATCAAGACTCTCTTCAGTCATCCCTAGAACTCCTACTGCTCCAAAAGTGATGTTGAATCCTCCTAAATAATTTATGGATGTTTTTCCTTCTCCTATAACAGAGCATATTCCTCCTCAATCTAAGTTTAGCAGCCCTCATTGTCCTTCTTCTTCATCAAAAAGACCTAGATCTTCTAGTCCACCAATAATTTTCTGTAAGAAAAGAAAGATTCTAACTGTTAATAGATCTCCAATCCCTGCTCTTTCCAGATACATCCTAACTTTCCTAAAACCACCTTCATATCACAACATTAAAAATCCATACTCTTCCCTTCTTGAAGAAAAATTTCTACCAAGCCTTCCATTAAATTATGAGATTTACACAGTTGACTTTAGTAAGCAATTAATATTTTAATTCTTCTTATAAATCTTTCTCTTTATTTTTTATTGATTACCAGATCTTGATTCTTCTGGATCCTGTTATTCTCTATCTGCTTATTTTATCCCTGATCCAGAACCCACTTCAACTATGGTGAAATTTAATGAGGTTGCTCAACAACTATCTTCTATTTTCAACATTAACTTGGCCCATTACAAATATTATTCACCAAAAGATTGTGCAGAAGTATTTTCCAGAGAGCAAGTTTTGAAATGTCAATTTAAATTGGCCACTTTTCTTGTTCATAAACAACCTCATCAATCTGATGAGATTGAAAGATTTAAAAGAGCCTCTCCTGAAACCTTAACTGAGCCATCTTCATCAAAAGATTAAATTCTTAATTCTTCAGGCTCAAGCTAGAAATTTTAAAGAAACTAAAAAAAACTATATATATAAAACCCTAAAATACAACATATTACTTATTTTATTATTTTACTATTTTGTCTTATTATTATGAAATTTGTAATTAAAAATTTATATATAAAGAAATGTCTTAAAATTGAAAAAATAATATTAAATATATTTAAAAGATGCCCCCAGCCATTTGATTAGCTGTATGCCTGACATCATACCCACATCCAAGTGAACCTTGATGTGGGATATACAAGAAATGAAATTAAAAATAAACATAAATGGTTTTTGAAAAATTTGAAAACATAATTAAAAAAAATAGAAATGATCACGGGGTGGGCTCTCTCCAATCTGTAAGAATGATTGGAGACCACCAGTGATCATTATCTCTGAAAAATTTATTTATAATATATTTAAAATGAAAATAAAATAAAATTTTAACATAAAAAAATTCAAAAAAAATATTCATAAATCAAAAATAAAACATAAAAATAAATCCGTGAATCTGGATTTGAATAAGCTTAATCATTTGATGTTGCTTTGTTCCAGTTTATAGTCTTAGTGGACCTCTTATATAACAAAAACAAATACAGGATTCAACAAAAACAGGAAAACTATGGTAACAAACATTGTTGGGTAATTGTGTATATAACAGCCAGCCCATCAATTACCCCCAAACTTGCCAATATTAAATTTAGAAGGTTTCCCTGTTAACACTTCTACCAAAAATAAATAAAATCCAACACAATTCTTCACCATAAAATTTGAAACATTTGAATTTAATGATTTTTAATTTTAATGATAGTTTTTAGTTTATATTCTCTTGCAGAGTAAATCTTCTTTAAACAATTATAAAGTAGTTTATCCTAATTTTTGAGGAAATCCTCTTAATGATGGTAGGTATTTTATCCTCATTTTGGATTCATAATTCAGCACACCTTTTACCCCTAGGATAGAACTGCTTGACCTGATCAGAAGCTACCCTCTTTTTCAAAACAACTCCATCCAACTCTTCTAACAGATATGAACTCCCAGATGCCTTTTCTCTAACTTGGTATGGTGTGTTCAACCTATCTGAAAACATTCTTCCACATTGAATTTCCAAACTCTCATTATACACCAAGACCATATCTCCAGTTTTCAAAGTATTCCTTAACCTATGAGCCAACCTCTTATCCCAAGATCTAACTGACTTATTCCTAATATTCATCATTTTTGAATATGCCTTTTCTAGAGTTTCTTCTTTCTTCTCTAATTGAACCATTCTTGGACATAATAATTTTTTAGTAGCTTTGACCATGTCCCAATCTTTTCCAAAATATGATTCATCCCCTAAATCAACTGGTAAAACTGCTTTTTGTCCAAAAAAAAGTTTGTTTTGTGAATATCCAGTTGTCCTTTTGGCAGTGATTCTGTCAGCAAATAAAACTAATGGTATATAGTGCCTCCACTATTCAGCAGTTGATCCACACATTTTAACTAAAAAATCCTTAATAACTTGATGCCCTCTTTCTACCATTTCTTCAGCTTTGGGATAATATGGGGACATTACCCTAGCCTTTGATCTAACTTTTGATATAGCCTCTCTAAATTCTGTCCCAAATTCAGGACCTCCATCAACAGTCACCAACTTCATCACTCCATATCTATATACTCAATTTTTCATCAAAAAATCTTCCACATTCCTGGAACTCAAATTAATAAGAGGTTCTTCCTCTACCAAGCCATATAAATCATCTCTGGCTACAATCAAATATATATATCTCCCCTCTTTAATATGAACAGGATCCAAACCAACCCTACCAAAAAGAGTGTTTTCACTGGTTGCATGTCCAGGTTATTTTGGCCTTAAATAACTTCTCCTTTGACATTCTTCACATGACTGAACCCATTCTTTAACATTAATATTCATACCAGGCCACCAAAATATATCATAAATTTCTCTATAAGTTTCACCAACTCCTCTATGCCTGAGACCTTCATGCAGTGATTTAATAAACAATTCTTACCCTTTCATTTGAGTAATAACCACATGAGGATTTGGATACCTCCTCCTCATTAATCTTCTTCTGGAGAGATAAAATGCCAATGACTTCCTTTTGATAGCCACCCATTAATCATTATCACTTTTTTTACAGCTTTTCTAACGTTAATAAATATTTAACCATTTTATAAAAAAATCTAGTCTGTCCCCAGAAATCATCTTGAAAATATATCTATATTATATCTATGGGAAATTCCCTATCTTCTAGATCACCTGCACATGAATGAGCCAATAACTTAAAATCTTGACTTTTATTTTTATCATAGAAGATTTTTGAAAGATCCATCTTTGAGCCTTCCAAAATTTCAGAAACAACATTTTCTGCTTTCTCTTTTTTACCCTTTTCAGAATCATCATAATAACCTTTTTCCAACCTCCTTTTAACCAATTTTCTATAAACACCCAACCTTTCTTTAACTGAATTTTATAAAACTCCAAAATATACACCATTCACCAAATCTCTACTATCTCACACTATTTCACTATCCTCATCCATATACACAACACACCAAGCAATATTTGGGGGGGACTTGCTAGCAAGTCCTCAACTTGAATTCAGATGGAATTCAGACTGAACTCAGACTGAACTCAGACTGAACTTTACTTTGAACTCATCTTGGGCTCTTAACCAAACATGGATGAGTCTGTGCTTGAGTAATAGTGAAAGTTTAATAAATAATTTATAGAAATAATAACAAGGGAAGATTAATAATCTGATCCATTCACAGAATTTTTTTCACAAAACTCATTTTCATTTTCATTTTGAATTTCACCTGATCACTTAAAAGACTGAAAATTATACTATTTATTTCAAAAACATCACTTTTAACCTCTCTAATTATTTTATTCTATTTTTTTTGAAAAAATATAAAATAATATCAGTGGTTCTCTTTAATGATAACTCCTTTTAACCAAGAATTTGAAGCTTTTATTTTTTAATTTAAACCATATTACCTGATATTTTTTTTTTGTATTTTTATTATTTCTTATTATGCAATATAATTATTTTAAACTCAATGGAATTATTTAATAAAAATATTGAACCATAAAAATTCTCAAGTTTCTATTCTAGAATACTGTGAAAAGACTCATAATTAAGAAAAATAAAAGAAAGAAATATGTTTTCATAATTTCTGTTTCAATGAAGTTCTCTAATATCTTCTTTACACTTAGCACTAATAATTGATAAATTGTTTAATTATATGTCTAGAAAGAAGTATAATTCTTATACAAGTGAATTTTAATCCAGTTTTTTCCATTTTTGTATGCAAGAAGATGATTAAAATTAAAAGGAAATATCTTTTTGCTCTTTTTTTTTCTATCGAATATTCAACTACTAAGAATTTTCACAATATTAATTTATTCAATGTAATACACATATGATTTTCTGGAACTCTTCATGATGTATTTCATCAAAATTCAATGTAAATATGGTTATTTGGTAGAGTAATCTCATGAGTTGAAATAATTAATCACTACTTAGTGAATTTTTCATATGAAAGACTGAAATTCAAGCTAGGTTTAAAAATTTAAAGATAATTAAAACAAAGTAGTATAAATTTATTTAAACTTTAATTTTAGTACTTGATTTTGCTTCAATGCTGTATTGTGGGATAATTTCAGTGTCAACCTGGGAATAAGCACCATATAATTTGAAAAGTGATCTCATGTTAAAAAATGTGCTTCAGGTAGATATTTTGATTGTATTATTGTTCAAGAACTGAATTAAATAGGTAAAAGTGGTAATTTTTCATAATTCTATCAGTTTCAAATTAAAAAACTATTATATGATATTCATTTTGTAAAAAAGACACAATAGGTAATTTAGATTATACCCATGTAGAAAAGCAGCTGTAAAGGCAATCATCTTTTTATTAAAAATAATATTATTCCATGTTTTAAATGAAAAGAAAAAATATTTCAATTCTATGGTTTTGAAAAATAAATTAAATGAAACATTTCAGGTACGCTTTTTTAGTCATTAGAATCAAAGTTTTGATAGGAGTAATTCACAACTGAACACTTACACGCAATTGTAAAATTATATATATGGGTTCAAGATTTATCAATGATTTATTGGAATTATGATATTTATGCTGATTGGTAGATCTTATATGATGTATCTATTCAGTTTCTAAGTGTATGAAAAACAATCCCTTTGATATTTTATTTAAACAGAAGAATTTAAAAATTTTCTTGAAATTGGCCTTATCACAAAGCAATACTGGAATGGTTATATTGTTATAAAAATTAATTTAAATAGCAATATTTCAAATCTTCATAACAGATTTTAAACTAAACATAAATATTAAAATTTGACTTTTTATAAAAATATATATTGATTTAAAAGATATTTACTTATTTTTTTTTTTACAAAATGACCAATTTTATCCTGTGAGGCTTCCATTCAACTTAAATGTGTAAGTCTAAAAAATTAATATGATGCTCTGAATACTCTATATAATGTGTACCTAAGGCAAAAATAATGTTTTTTTGAAGTACTTTAAATCTAAGCAGAAGAGCTGATATCTTTTTTATGTAATATAGTTGTATAAAATTGATTTTTAGGTAGTTTTGTAATACGTAATATGGAAAGAAATCATATCATAATAATATATAATCAACTTAAAACTTTTTTTAATATAATATTATCTAAAAATAATTCTTAATATGTACTTATTTTTAGAACTTCAAAGTGTTCAATAAAAATATTTTGATATAAAAATATAATTATTTTTATATTTAAAAGTAATTAATAAAACTTCTAAAAAAGTATAAATTTTTTCATGGCTTAAATTATTATGAACCACACTTGGAAACAAGATTGCATTGAGAGTTCAATCTAAGTTCCACCAAAAACATGATAAATAATTTTTTTGAAAATGTATATAGTAATTGAAATGAAAAAAAATTAGTAAAAGAAAGGACTCAGATATTTTATTCTGTTACTGAATAGATTATCATAAATATATTGAGGTAGATAACTTATTGAAGTTTTTTAAATTTGCAGTTATTACAGTCAATTATCCAGTTATATATAGCAATCACAAAACAAGAAATAAGCCTAAATGGTTATATATGTGGATAAATCTTTTCCTCAACCTTTACCCTAATTATTTAATTTAATTCAAAGCTATTTTAATCTAACCAACATATTTTACTATTACATTTAAAAATAAATACAATAAACTCAAAAAATACATAAGTTCAATAGTTTAAAATTTCTTTAAATGTTTTATTCTAGTTTTTAACTTTTTGCTACAATTTTCCTATTATATTATTTATTTATATCATGTATAGTTATCAAAAGAATTCTGTGAATTATTGTGTAAAAAAGCAAAATAGTATTTCATTATCAATTATTTTACTATATTACTTTCTTAGTCTTAAAGTGCATTGTAAATCAAAAATATAAAATAAAGACGTATAAACTATAGGTTTAAGTTAAAAAATATCAATAAAAAATAATTATCAATCATTTTCCATATCGGCAGAATAGAGCTGTAGATTGAGGGGGTGGATTCTGATGTTCGCCCGAAGAAAAAAGTTCACACTCCATTTTTCACTACCTCAATGGACAACCTCTCAATCTCTCCACACAAATTTTTCTGCTTTTTCATTTCTGTTAATTCTATTACCACTCACCACCCTTTTATTGCCCTCCTGATACATTTGCTACACCCTTTAAGCTTCAAAATCTATGTTTAAGCCCTCCTCACTACTCCCCTCCACTCTATTTTCACTTTTAACACAACTACACCCCTTTTGCAACCTCTCGCTCACCTCCCATTCCCCTCACTCACCCCACTCACCTCCATTAGCCCTCACCAGCCTTTCTCTCACATTCTAAAACTATTACTCACCTCCCCAGTTTATTGTCCACATCCCCCAGCTCTCGCTTACCTCCCCTAGCCCTTTCTCACCTTCCCAATCTTTCCAGCCCTTCACTCACCTCTTCCAGCCTCCCCCAGTCCCTTACTTTGGCTGGAGATGTGAGCGAGGTGCTGTAAAGACTAAGGAAGGCTGGGAGAAGTGAGTGAGAGGCTTTTATTACCTCCCACAGACTTTCAAAGCCCCTCGCTCACCTCCCCCAGCTTCCCAAGTCCCTTAATTTGGCTGGAGATTTGAACGAGGTGCTGTAAAGACTAAGTAGGGCTGTGAGTAGTAGGTGAGAGGCTTTTATCAACTCTCCTAGCCCTTTAAGGACCCTTGCTCACCTTTTCCAGCCTTCCCGAAGTGGGTTAGGGGATTTTATAACCTCTCCCAGCCCTGTAAAGCCCCTCTCTCACCTTCCCCAGCCTTCCCCAGTTCCTTTATTTTTCTGGGGGAGGTGAGCGATGAGATTGAAGAGGTGAAAAAAGTGTTGGGGAGGCATGCAAGGGCTTGGGAAGTAGCCAACTTTTTATAAACTTGAGAATAATTAATATGTATAAATTAGAAATAACAAGGAATAAAATTTTGAGGAATTATAACCCATTCCAAGTGGTAAATAATGTAACTAAATACATATTTCAGAATTTGAGTTGCTTGTGTTTACTAAAAAAATGTGGCCAATCGTTGAAAAAGGAAGATTTTTGTAGGGAAGAAACATGAAAAATGAAAAAAATACAAAGTAAAATAAAACTAAATAATGACAGTGGGCTGGGAAAGGTGAGTGAGGGTCTGGGGGAGGTGTGAGAAATGAAGAGAAGAGAAGGGAGAGGGGGGGAAGGAGAGGAGAGTTGTTTTCTCACTGTGAAGGAAAGGAATAGGGAAAATGGGTAAGTAGATGGCAAGTTTAGAAATGAGATAAGGGGGTAGGATAGGAAGTCAGATTGAAGATAAGGGAGAATTAGGGGAGGGAGGCATCAGATGGAAGTCCCACTTGTAATTCTACCAGGAATCAATTCAGGAAGCAAAAAAAAGCACTAGACATCTAGTGCACACTTTTTTCCTGCTGTGAATATTTTTTGAACTATTAATCAACTGTGGTTCAATGAAGGTTCAAATCAGTTTCAAGGTGTTTTCAAAGTAAATTCAATATTTCTTCATGATTGTTTCATCACCACCTCAATGTGTGCTGAAAAAGATATGAATTAGGGTTCAAGGTTGCGGACTTGCTAGCAAGTCCGCCCCCCATATTGCGTGGTGACATCTCCAACCTCTTTTTTACTGAATTTATCTGCACCATCTTCAAACCTCCCAAGCACATAATTTACCATATTTTTACTATTTTCCAGTTTATCCTCATGGTGGAGGTATTAATCATCTCTATCCACAGATGTTAATCCTTCCAGTTTAACCTCATGGGGAAGGTAAGGAAAGTGTTCAGCAACTTTTTTACTGGCTTTAATCACAGGTATATCTTCATCTAATTCTTCTGAGTCAGAATCCTCCTGAGTAGGTGGGTTTCTTGATAATCCATCTGGAATAGTAAATGTCTTTCCAGGCTTGTGTACTAAATCAAAAGAAAAATGCTGAATAAAGGCTACCCATCTAGTCATGGGCATTTGGTAAACTTAGAGAATTGATAGTTTTAATCAAATATTTAGAATCAACTTACAATTCAAAGTGTTTCCTTATAAAATATTTTGAATTTTCTTTAAGATTTTTGCCACACCACTTGGTCCAAATTTTGGTTAAGAATATCTTGATTCCACCTCAGTAAAAACAACAGATTCATACCTGACTGGCCTAATATAACCAGCTTTATCTATTTGTGACAGAACCTCCCCAGCAGAAATTTGACTTTAATCCACTGCAAAATAAATCCAGCCTGCATCTTTTCCATAATCTAACTTGTGCAGGATAATATCTTCCCCAACTACTTTTTTTAACCTAATAAGCCCCTCTTCACACTCTTCATCCCACTCCAAATCAGAGTCCTTCCTAGTCAACCATCTCAAAGGGGCAGCCAATTAAGAAAAGTCCTTGAAAAAAATTCTAACATAAACACACATGCCTAAAAACCCTCTGACTTTGGTCATATTCTTGGGTCTTGGCTAGGACTGAATTTTATTTACTTTCTTCTTTGAAATAATCCTACCCCCTCTACATACCACATGACCTAAGATTTCCAAAGCTGGCACACAACAAGAAAATTTGAAGCCTGAAATTGTTAAACCAGCCTCTTCAATCCTAAACAAAATCCTCACTAAAATAACAGCCTATTCCCAGATAAATTATCTTATCCCTGTATTCTCCTTCAGTATTTCATTACCATAATCTGTTGAAGGTCCTTTTATTCCACCATCATAAATAAATATACCAGCGTATTGTGGAATTTTTCCTTGTAGAATCCAAGCCATCTGAGCTTGATATACAGAAACTGAATTCATAGCTCCTTGAGGTAATTTTGTTAGCTTTAATCATCCAAGTAGCATATTAAATTCTGTGAGAGGTCTAGAATCTCGATTCAACTCTCTTTCATCATATACCCCCATTATATCTCTTAAAGAATAACAAATCTCCCTGAAATCATCTCCGCAAACTCCTCAGTCCTAGGTGGTATTCCTGCATCTTTTATACTGACCCTATTTAGTTTTCTTAAATAATGAACTACCCTAAGCTTACCATTCAGTTTTTAATACAGAATACTGGTTTTGAATAACTTGATGATATTTGTTCCTATAATGAAGTTTGAATTCTTTCTCTAATGACTTCAATATAATCTTCTTTTAAAGAAGCAGGTATTTGAATTGGCTTCTGTTACCATGGTTCTTGACAAATAACTGGAATCTTGTAGGGATCCCCACAAGAATGCTTTACCACTCCTCTCTCCTCTTCTACAAATTTAATGGCCTTCTCCCTCTTAACAATTAAATCCAACAACAACCTTTTTTTTCACCTTACATCCATCCTTCAGGTCCAAAATTAACAACCTCTAATCTCTTGTCAGTGATCCTAGAAGTTTTAGAAAATTCAGGGGGGTTCTTGACTAAAGGAAATTTGTATGGATCTCTTGAAAAAATTGGTCTTCCCAAAGGCGGATTTAATTAAGCTGGAAAAGGTTAATTAATTGGCCTAATTTTATTTGCTAACTTTTTGTATTTTACCACACTAACTTCCATTTTTACTTGAATTACTTGATCCATAATAGTTTTTCTGTTATATAATTTTTCATAATAATTTTATTCAACTTCAGAACCAGAATCAGAAATAGAGTAAGTTGAAACATATTTTTTTTTCAATATTTCATTTTTATCACTACCACCCCCTTTTCCTTTGTCTAATTTATCATATAATTTCCAATGCCATGATCCCTTCCATCTTCCATCACAAATTCACCAGAAAATAAAGTTGGAAGTTTAACTTCTTGTGGGAGGAAAGAAATAGAATCATGGAAAATATAATTTTTTTGTGAATTAATTATACTAAGATTTTTTTGTTGATTTTGATGTGATAATTTCAGTTTATCCTCATTATGGAGGCCATATAATAATCCACCACTAATATCACCATAATTAACCAAATTCTCTTTCCAACTATTATCCAACATAATATATTGCATATTTCCCTCAAACCAGTTTACCATATAGAATAGTTTGATGAAGATTATAAACATATAGAAAAATACAACACATAATGACATCCCAATGAAATATCAACAGAAAATAATTGAGAATCCACTCAAATTATCTCCAATTGAGCTGACCTATTGCAATCTGGGATCTCTTTTTGAGGATAGATTGAAATATTAGAGCAATAAGCCCTTAATACCCCAAAAAATGAGGGTAATCATACTTATATTTAATAAATTCACCAGAAGCTGACCTTTTAATTCGCCTCTTCTTGGTGCACATACAACACTGGCACATTGTGGTTAGGCCAGGCCATGTCTCCCAGCCATTGTCTCCTGGAGGTGCTAATTGTCAATGAAACCTTTTCATATCATCACCAGTAATCTCTAAACTGATTCCTATACCACTCTGATAACCTATTATAGCTTCAAAGTCCATAAAAAAGGGCTCACCAAGAACCATTTTTACTGATCCTCTGGCCAGATAAAAGTGCACTCTTCCAACAGATCCACCAACACATAACTTGACATTCTCTGCTGTACCCATAAGCTCAGTAGCATTCCCACCTATGCCTCTTAAATTACCACCAGTACCAGTTTTAATTGAAAAGCATATTATAGTTACTTGCTCTAAAGAGATTAAATTAATCTGTGACACAGAATCCACCAGGGCCTTCACTTCTTTCCCATTTAACATCACCATTAAATACCATAGAGGAGCAGAAAAATGAGTTCCCACCTCCTCTCCAAACTTTTCAGAATTTTCAAATATATAATACACCTCTCCAACAGAAACCATTTTCCTTGTCAGATGCTTCTTTTACTTCTCTGCAAGGGCAGAACTAATTGTAAATAATTCACCTGAAGATAAAGGAATCTGGAGCTGATTCACTCTAACCAAAACTGTCTCCATAGCATTTTCTTGACCAGATACTACTGGACTTTCATGTTGAACTTATGTTTTAACAAACTTGGCCTTGGGCTCCTCTTGAGAGCCCACATTGCCTTCTACACCCCCCATGATAACATCTTCATCTACAAGAACCCTAGCTCCATCACCATCTTATTTCACCAATCCAGATCCATCACTGGTTCTCATTACCCCTTCCATAGGAGTAGGGGCAGAAAAAATTGGTATGGGAAAAGACACTATTGGTACATCTTTCTCAGAATCAGATTTTTCATCTACAGGCATAAGCTCATCATTTAAATCAACAAGAGCTCACACATTTTGGATGTTCTTTTCAAATCAGTCAAAAATTAATCCACCAAATAAACAAGGTGAAAAAAGAAGGTAAACTTAACAGATATAAAAAATCTTTATGTAGATCAAAAAAGTATGGGGTTGAGTAGAGTCATAAAATATTTTTTATTTTTCATGAATTTTTTATAAATAACTCATATATTTCAAATTGCCAAAATAAAGTAATTGGCCAACAACCTTGAATTGTATAAATGGTAATCATGACAAAATTTATTTGTTTCATGAGTCTCCTTGGCGTACACTTGTGGAAAGTCCCAAACATTTGTTTCTAGATTTTATCCACGTTATTGCAAGAGGAATTTTCATTACTTTAAAACTAGGTATATTGATATACATTAGTTTTTTATATATTAATTTATGTAATTTTATTAAAATTTTGGTTATTCCCATATTTTAATTCAATAAAATTCAGGGGTGGGTATTTCCAAATTTTCAAATCTGACATGTGAAATTGATGACTTAGAAAGATTTTGGTGATACCCACCCCTTGCTTTAATAAAATGCAGGGGAGGGTATCACCAAGTTTTTAAAAAATATATAGAGTTTTGTTTACTTAGCTGTATTTAGAAAAGTAAATTTAATGATATGAATGTAAAGATTATAAAATGTGTGAGTTTTTCAAATTTTTGCAAAAAAAACCTTTAGAATCAAGACCTTTAAAAAGTCAGAACATATGAAATTATCAACAAAAAGAAATAAAAGAAAATTTATTTAACCAAAAAAGCAAATAATCTAAAATTTTGCAATAAAATGTTTCACGTCTCAGTGATGAGTGTGTGCCAAGGATTGATTATTAGCTTTAATGCATTCTATCAAGAAAAATTTCTAAAAAAAATAAAAAAAACTAGTTATCAAACATTTTCATTAAGCATTCAATTTCCCCAATAGACTTATTTGCTTTAGCACATTCTCTCAAGAAATCTTTTTTTTTTGAACCATCTTCAAGTTAATACTTTAGTTTAATTTTATCCAATAGTAAATTATACTCTAAAGCCTTCTTATCTTTCTTTATCTCAAATTTCTTCACCTCCAAGTCATTTACCCTCTCATTCCTCTTTAATGTAAGCTCAAATTTCTTCTCCTTCAAGTCTTGTATCCTCCCATCCCTCTGTAAAGAAAGCTAAAATTTCTTCTCCTCCAAGTCTTGTGCCCATTGTCCCTTTGTAAAGAGAGCTCATATGGTTTTTTTTAAAAGTTGAGAGTATCTCTTGCAACTTCAACTTTACATAGTGTGAAAATTAATATTAACAAAAGAATAGAAAAGCTCACTTAATTATTAAGAGGTATGGTATCACTTACCAGATTCATGTTTCTCCAGAAAATCATCAATGGAAGAAAAAGGTATTTGGAAAAAACTATCTCTGTTTTACTTTCTATGACTGTTGAAATTCAAAGTAGCTGATGATCTTTGCTTTTTTTTGAGGTAAAATTTTCCTCTTCATCATTGATCATAGCTTCAGACTCACTTGCTTGAAGATCCTGGGTTTGTTCATTAGCCTTTTTAGAAATAAAAAAATAAAACAACTTTACAAGAAATAAAAACTTACTGGAGTGGGATCACATTGTTTTATATCACCATAGGGATCTATTGGAAAGCTATCTAGATTCATTGAATTTAGAGCAGGGGAGGCATGAGTGGAGGAAGAGGATGGGAAAAGAATTCTTTTGACATCATGTTTAGAGATAGCATCTTCACCATCAAACATGTTTGCAGGATCAAAATCAGCTTGCCCTCCAAAAATAGCATCCATCTCTTTAAAGAATGGACATAGAGATTCAAGTTTATCATCTTTATATTTTATGCCCTTACTGATACCATTGTTGGAAAAACTTAAACCAGTATAAAATGAAAGAGTCTTTTCATTTTGTATTTGGCTTGGTAATGCTTTAAAGATTCAGAAATATGTTTAGGCAAAAGATCAATCCTTCCATTTGTCTTGTTTTGAAATTCATTGGCCATTAGAAGATAGCCACTGACTTTTTATGCAGGTGGCTTTCCTACTTTAGTTGCATTCTCAGTACCAAAACAAGAATCATAATTATTTTTTATTTTCAGCCTGTTGATAAGTATGAGATGATCATCTTTTTTTAATTGAACGGTCTTTGATTTCTCAGCTGAGTGGGGGAAAGAGGGAGTAATGGGATTTGAAGAACAACTGGGGGAAGGCTGCCTTTGAGAAGATCTATGATGACAGGGAATGTTGAGATATTTGAAGATGAAATGGAGAAGAAAAAACAGATGAGATGAAGAGATGTTTTGAACAGAAATGAATAGACAGGATGGGAGTGTGCAGCAAGTTAGGGAAGTTGGCACATCCAAAAAGTTTTCCAAGATATGGTTATGAAAAATTGATGATAAAAAAGTTGGATAGAGGAGAACAGTGACACGTAAAAGGTCTAATAACTCAAATATTAGCAAAATTAATTGCGGAAGATAATTGGGGTATAATAGTTTTTATCCAAATTAATTTAATTGTGGATTGGTCAACATTGATACCCCCTATTTTATGTCTATTTAAATGTATATACAATTTATATAATAATAGAATTAATATAACACTCATTTTAATTATATTAAAAATATTGTTATATATTTTTATTTAATATAAATTAAATTTGTATATATAATTTCAATAAAAACTTTCTTATATTTATTTTCAAGTAATTTAACAAAAGATTTACTGGACTATTTTTTATTTTTTACTTTTTATTTTTTATTTTTTAGTTTTAATTTTTAATTTTTAATTTTTAATTTTTAATTTTTAATTTTTAATTTTTAATTTTTAATTTTTAATTTTTAATTTTTAATTTTATATTTTATATTATATATTATATATTTTATATTTTTCATTTTTCATTTTTCATTTTTCATTTTTCATTTTTCATTTTTCATTTTTCATTTTTCATTTTTCATTTTTTATTTTTTATTTTTTATTTTTTATTTTTTATTTTTTATTTTTTATTTTTTATTTTTTATTTTTTATTTTTTATTTTTTATTTTTTATTTTTTATTTTTTATTTTTTATTTTTTATTTTTTATTTTTTTATTTTTTATTTTTTATTTTTTATTTTTTATTTTTTATTTTTTATTTTTTATTTTTTATTTTTTATTTTTTATTTTTTATTTATTATTTTAAATTTTTTATTTTTTATTTTTTATTTTTTATTTTTTATTTTTTATTTTTTATTTTTTATTTTTTATTTTTTATTTTTTATTTTTTATTTTTTATTTTTTTATTTTTATTTTTATTTTTTTATTATATATATATATATATATATTTTTGGGTTTTTATTTTATTTTTTATTTTTTTTTTTGTATTTTGTATTTTTTATTTTTTATTATGTATTTTTTACTTTTTATTTTTTATTTTTTATTTTTTAGTTTTTATTTGTATATTTATAATGGGGAGGGAAAAGTGAGGTACTATGAAGGGTTTTAGTTATAGGCGGTGGGTATTCTATAGGTCTTTAATTTTGGGAAATTGATTTATTTATTTATTTAGATATTGGTCTAGGTATTACAGAGGAAAAAAATGGTGAACTAGACACAGGGGGGAAAATCCCTGAACTTGATGTCAAGTTCAATTTTTGGTCACAGGGCACACTTCTGGGTCTGATTTACAGAGTGACCCTGATTTTGCTCACAATTTTTTTTCTGACATTGGCATCCCTCCTTCTGGCGCCTTTTCCCCCACTTCTCTCATCCATATTAAATTTTTTATTTCAGATCTGCCTTTCTTTCACTTCTCACTCTACTTCTCACATTCTCTCTTACACTTCTCATTTACTTTTTCTTGCTTCCTCTAATACCTGCTTTCTATCCCAATGCAGACATCCCTCTTAATATCCATCACTTTTCAACTTTCAATTTTCTGATATTTTAGAAGCATATTACTACAAAAATGCATATACTTACTTATATATATATATAGCAATAGAATTGATATAACTATTCCTAAAACATATCTTCACATCACCATAAATTTACATACCTTAACATTAATATATTTAAAAATGTCTGCTTAACATTCACTATGCAATATAGGGGGTAGACTTGCTAGCAAGTCCCCAACCTGAACTCAGATGAAACTCAGATGGAACTGAGATAGAACTAAGACTGAACTCATATTAAACCCATACTGAACTCTACTTGAACACCAACCTAAAACTTTTCTGCTGAGTGGTGTTCATCCCTGATTGTATGGTTCCTTTGTCTATAGCTCAATGTGTGTTCAATCTGTGGTGAGTTTGGCTCCAAGGTTGCGGACTTGCTAGCAAGTCCGCCCCCCATATTGTGTGGTGATTGAGTCATCATTCAGTCTTATCCATTTTATTTTGCTTAGTCACTGCCTGCTCATCTCATTTATCTATTCAGATGTTTCCTGTGCCTGTCTTTTGTCTTTCCCCCCTCCTCCATCTCTGTCCCTTTCCACTTTTGTCTTTAGTCACTAAAAAAATTTATTAATTGTTATCAGGTAGAATATCTTTCCTGTTCTTATCTTTTATCTTTTCCTCACCCATCTTGCATCATCCTCCCTCTTCCATCTCCGTCTTTTTCAACTTAAGTTTTTGGTTACTAACACAATTCATTAATTATTATCAGGGTTATGAGCCCAGCCCCCTGCATTTAAATTAAACTGACAACCCCTCAATCTAGAAATAATTCTTCTCCACCTCCAAGACCATCTCACAGTATTACTCCAGGGATGTCTTATTTTTCACAAAAAACATGTCCTCCCAATTTTTCCTATTTACAGGATTCTTCCAATTACTCTGAAATTAGGGTATTGAAAAACTAAATGAATAAAACTACAGTACCTGGAAGAGAAATATTTAATGGGCCCTAACTGTGTGAAATCTAGTTTAATTCCTCTTAGAAGACTGCTTGATACCTACTGATCCTGACATCTTAAATATATTTACTTATGGAAAAGACAAAAAAATACTATAATTAAAATGTTTATTGACAGATCAAATCAACATAAATTTATTGTAGATGAAAATGCAGTTGCACCAGCTCATTTATGGAAATCAATTAAAGACCATTATGCTTCCAAATCTACTCAAAACTGCTCATATGTTGTCAACAACTATTCA
Source organism: Hemileia vastatrix (assembly GCA_030280995.1). Taxonomy (NCBI): domain Eukaryota; kingdom Fungi; phylum Basidiomycota; class Pucciniomycetes; order Pucciniales; family Zaghouaniaceae; genus Hemileia; species Hemileia vastatrix. The sequence continues at coordinate 21,967,887 of JASXTE010000014.1, read as the reverse complement.
CAATTAAATTTACTCAGTGAAATTTGCTTGAAGAAATGAATGACTTCAGAGGGACAATGAAATTACTTTGGGAAGTAGCTCCAGATCTTTTCAAGCACAAAATTCTCTCCTATATCATGAGGAATTACATACTCAATCTCCTTACTGAATTGTATCAAACTATGGCCACTATTATCTTGAGAAAATATGACATAACTAATCAAAGACCTACCATTAAAAATATCTTCTCTGATATAGAAGCTTAAGTTACTTGATGAAAGCTTCATAACTTATCAACTTCTGGTACTTTCTTGGGAATGGACACTAAGAATAAGCCTTTATTCTCAAAAGGAAAGTACAATCCTTTAGCACCTCACCCCAAGAATCTTGTTTTAAACTAAATCCTGAGAAAAGTGACCAATTTCTTAAAAGGAAAAATTTGAGAGAAGATAGAGGGACAGACAACTCTCACAAGGTTTTGTTGTTATTCAATGACCTACCTAAGTATTATTCAATACTAGAAAGCTGCACATTTTTCACAATATTCAATAATCAAAAATTTCATGATACCTACCACAATTCAAAAATTGCACTCTCAATGGCCATCAGAGACAAGCTTACTTCCCTTGGACAAGGAAACGCTCTGTTCTCTTCAAATTTAGGTCACAACTTCAGTATCAAGAATTCCCTCTAGGCTCATAATTTGAAGGTTAATTTAATTTCATTAGTGGACATATTACTGGACAGGTGGAGGATTTTCAATGAAAAAGGAAAATTCAAGATCAAAAACAATAATAACACCCTCATAGAATGCTCTTCAAAAGGAAAAATCCTTACATTTCCCTAGTCAATAACTCAATATTTAATTCAATTAACAGCTTTGACTAAATGGACAAGAAAATGAGAATACTTCATCACAACTATGGACATCCCAATCTTCAAACCATGAATAAACTATTTCCAGGCTTGATATTCTCTAGTTTTTTATGTAAAACATGTGCCCTTGCTAAAGCTCATGTATTACTCTTTTCAGGTACCTTTACAACTCCCAAATCACCTCTAGAAATTATTCATATGTACCATGTGGTCCAATCACTCACAAATCTAAAGGTGGAAAGTCTCATATATTTCAAATTGTAGATGAGCACTCATGGTTTTGGAATTTTCAATTCCTCCAACTCAAATCTGAGACTTTTGAAAGCTACCAAGACTTTTAAACCCTTGTTGAGAATTAACTAGAGCAATAAGTGAAGTGCATCCTTTAAGACAATGGTGGAAAGTTTATTAACAACTCAATGAAAAATCACATTAAAAGTAAAGGAATTGTTCACTTATGCACAGCACCTTAATATCCCAAACTAAATCTTATTTCAAAATAAGGTAACCACTCAATTGTTGAAAAAGCTAAATTCTTACTCATTGAATCTGGATTAGATGCACACTGGTGGGCAAATCTGTCAATACTGCAACATTCCTTCTAAAAATCCTACCATACTCTGCCCTTGAAAACAACAAAACCCCTTGGGAACTTTGGTATAAAAACATAAATCTGCCATCCAAATTATATCCATTTGGATCAGATGTTATCTTCTATCTTCAGAAACACATACAAGCTAGAAATTTTGACAAGAGCAGAGAAGAAGGTATATTTCTAGGTTACTGTGAAGTTCATGTCAATTACTGAATATACTCTCCATCTTTGGACTCCATTGTAACCACACACAATGTAAAGTTCTTAAATAATTTTTACCTATCCAGTCAGATTTCTAAAGTAAATTCCCTGAAATAACCATAGAAAAAGGATTCATTTTCAATAAATCACCTCAAGAGGACACTGAAGGTTCAGCTGAAATATTGTCTCCCATTCCTGAAGACCTTGAGGAATAAAATTCTTATGAAAAAACAAGTAAATGAAAATATTATGACTATGTGCCTTTTAACACCAAGCCCTCAAAAGAAATCTTCTCTAAAATAGAAACTTCCAATATTCTAATATCTAAACATCAAGCTAATGTCACATGAATGATAGTGACTCCTTTTGACACTACACACAATTATCATGAGGCAATTATCTCACCCAAAAGTGATGAATGTTTGACAGCAATATAAACTGAGATGGACAGTATTAGTAAGTGCAGAGTTTGGGAAGAGTCATCTTTACCTTCAAATAATCATTCAATAGGATTAAAATGGACTTTCAAAAAGAAAAACAATTCTGATGGTAATATAATCAAATATAAAGCTAGAATTTGTGCAAAAGGCTTTTTACAAATTGAGGGTATTGAGTATAATAAAACGTATTCCCCTACTGGTTGACTAGCCACCCTTTGATTCTTACTTGGTCTTGCAGCTTATAGAGACTGGGAAATATGCCAAATGCATGTAAAATTGTCCTTTCTCCACAGAAATTTAGAAGAAGACATATACTTTTGTTATTCTCAAGGCTACACTCCCAAAAATAATAACCAATACCTTCATCTCAAGAAGTCTGTCTATAGATTAAAAAAGATTCCCCATTAATGGTATAACAAACTTGTGAATTTATTTAACAGTATCAACTTCAGAGCTAGTATAGAAGGCCCCTGCTTATTATTTCCCAACGATCCACAATGACCTTTTCATATCTTCATACATCTTGAGGATCTCATTATAGGAGGCACTTCTATCAATGACTTCAAATCAAAAATCTCTCAAGCTTTTGACATTAGCAATCAAGGTGATATAAATTGGATACTTGGAATGAAATTTATCAGAAATAGTTCAACACAAACAATCACACTCACAAAAAAGCTGTATGTTCAGAAGATTTTAAAAAAATTTAATCAATCCAACTGTCAAAATGTCATCACCCCATTAGTAATTAACTCTCAATTCTCACAAAACAAGGAGACTAAACTGACCCATCTATTAAACTATTGAAGGGAAATTGGTCACTTGAGTTACTTAGTCTTATGCACAAGTCCTGATTTAGCTTTTGCTGATAGTTCCTTGGAACAGAATCTTAATGAGCCCACTGATGAACAAATAACTGCCTTCTTTTACATATTGTGATATGTTCAGCTTACAAAAAATTATGTTTTAACCCTTGGTAATATTCCAAAAATTAAAATTGGTACACTGACTTGTTTTGCCAATTCTAATTACAATAAATCACCTGAATCTAAATCAACCTCTGGTTTTCTGGTTTTCATCTCAGATTACTTAGTTGGCACTCTTGTAATAAATAATCAGTCTCACTTTCAACTTTTGAATCAGAATATTATGCCATGACTGAGTGCGGTCAGGACTTACTGTGGGAAAAAGAATTATTCAATGATTTCTCTATTTTTTTAGACCCCACCCAACTTCTCAGTGACAATCAAGGGGAAACTAATAAATTTCTAAATCCTCTATATGAACATCATACTTGACACATCAATAAGAAATTATGTTGGCTCCAAGAGTTAGTCAAAACTGAACAACTTAAAATCACTTATATTCCTACCAATCTTATGATAGCTGATATACTTACCAATTCCCTTCCCAGAATTAAACATAATGAGTTCTTATCCAGTTTAAATTTAAATCCCTTTCCATCTCGAGAAAAGATAAGTGTTGATATTTTACAAGCATATTACTAAAATTATACATATAATTACTTATATATATATATATAGATATCAACTTTATAGACAGTTTACTAAAACATATCTCCATATCACCAATTATTTACATACCCTAACATTAATATATTTAAGAATTTCTGATCAACATTGAGTCAGAATTCACTCCTTTCCCTTTTACTCTACTTAGTCACTGTTTTCTCATCTCATTTATCTATTCAGATCTTCCCTGTTCTTATCTTTTGTCTTGTCCTTGCTTGTTTGTAATTTTCCTCCCTTTTCCACCTCTTTCCTTGTCCACTTAAGTCTTTAGTCAATAACACAATTTATTAATTGTTATCAGGTAAAGTTTAAGTGCTCTTAAACTTCATTGAATTCACTTTCCTCCCTTTTATTTTACTTATTCACTCTCCACTCATCTCATTTATCTATTCATATCTTTCCTGTTCTTATCTTTTGGCTTTTCCTCACTTGTCTGTCATCTTCCTCCCTTTTCCACCTCTCTCCTTGTCTACTTAAGTTGTGAGTCACTAACACAATTTATTAATTTTTATCACAATTTTCCATCACCCTTTTATACATGGGTTCTATCAAGTAGTTTATTTGACAGTAATCAGAAAGCAGTGTGGATGATGTATGTTTCCCCCATTACCTTCATTCTTTATGAAAGCTAAGGAACCTTTTCATTCTCACCACATCATTCATGTCAGCTTTCTAACCTCAATTTACTTTTTCTCAAAACTATCTTTATCTCCTCCTCCTCTCACCACCACCACCACCACCTCCTCATTCTTTCTCCACTACAACCACCTCATCTCCCTTTCACCACCACCACCACCACTCCTACCTCCTTTAACCACCACCACCTTCTCCTCTTACTCTTCCTCTTTCCACCACTACCATCACCACCTCCTTTCTCTACTACCACCACATCTTCTTCCTCTTTCCACCACCACCACCACCTCTTCCTCCTGTCTCCACCACCTCCACCACCACCACCACCACCACCACCACCACCACCACCTCCTCCTCCTCCTCCTCCTCCTCCTCCTCCTCCTCCTCCTCCTCCTCCTCCTCCTCCTCCTCCTCCTCCTCCTCCTCCTCCTCCTCCTCCTCCTCCTCCTCCTCCTCCTCCTCCTCCTCCTCCTCCTCCTCCTCCTCCTCCTCCTCCTCCTCCTCCTCCTCCTCCTCCTCCTCCTCCTCCTCCTCCTCCTCCTCCTCCTCCTCCTCCTCCTCCTTCTCCTCCTCCTCCTCCTCCTCCTCATCTGCCTCTCTCTACCACCACAACCTCCTCCTTTTTCAACTACCACAACCACCTCTTCCTCCACATTCTCATCTCCCTGTCTTCACCACCACCACCCCTTTAAATATTATCTTATCTTTAAGAAATCATTATTTATATAATGTAAGGATAATGATATCTTAATTTATAAAAATATATACTAAAGAGAAGATTTCTTCCTATATAAAGTCCATTCATTTTTTTCATTAAAAAATATATTAGTAAGATAGATCTTCTTGATTAAAATCTTTAAATACAAAGTAATTATTTTACTATTATTGAATTATCATCCTTATAATCCTAATTAAACAGCACTACATATATTTTCTTCTTATTGTATTTATAAATATAAATATATACACCAGCAAAGGTATTAAGTAGCTTTAGATATAAAAGAAAATTCCTTTTTGTATATCAATTTATTTTTTTAATTTATGAGACTTACAATAATTGCTACCTACCTGAATCCTCAATTATGAGCTGAGGGAGCTGTAAAAGACCAAATATGAAGAGTGTGAGGCAGAGACAAAATAAAAATGAGAAAGAGAAACAGGAAAATTAAATTTGGTATATCAGACTAAGAAATTTATCTAATGAAGAGGGTGAAAATAAGAATTCATGATAAAAGAAAAAAAATAAAAGAACAAATCACTCATAAATATTGAGGAGAAGGAAGAAAAATGAAAAAGGGTCAGGAGGAATAACAAAGGGTGAAGTTAAATTCAGAAAAACAAAAGAATAAATGGCTCTAAAATTGTCACTTCTAGAGTCATGCCCTTGGCCCAAAAAGTGACATTCCATGTTTTGTCATAGAGATGCACTCATGAATGGAATAGGGTACTATAAATGAGCTCAACATCTAGTTCCCTTTTTCCCCCTGTGAGATGTCTAGTTCAGTTTTGTAACCATATTCCTTTCCTAGGTGCATTTTTAAGACAAACCATTCAATGTCACTTTTTGATTCCACCTTATTTTTTACCTTTGGAAGAGGATTAAGGTGGTGTGTTGTGGGTATGTTTGTAAATGAAGGGAAGAGGAGGTGAAAATAGAATTTTTGGATGAATCCATGAATATGAGAGCACATAAGCCAAGGAGATGCCAATTTCAGAAAAGAAAAAAATAAGATGGGGTCAAACAGTGTCGCTCCAAAAATCAGACCCAGATTCATACCTTGAAACCAAAAACTGAACTAGAAATCTAGTTCAGGAATTTTCCCCCTTGTGTATATGGCTTGCAAACATAGGTACTCAGAGAGTAGTGGGAAATTAAATTAAATATAAAATTTTCAAGATGAAAAAAACAAAACAAACAAAAAAACAAATAAAATAAAAAGAGAAGAAAAGAAAATTGCTATAAAATGAATAGAAAAGTGGCAGAAAAGTAACATAAAAGTAAGGAAAAGTAACAGAAAAGTAAGGAAAAGTAACAGAAAAGTAACAAAAAATATGAAAAAAAAATTCTTGTTATAATTGGGGTTCATAGTTCTATATTTTAAAAAACACATTTTTTTAATCAAGAAAGATATATATATATATATATATATGAAAACATGAGGATTGAAAATAGATAGAAAGATTTGAGAATCAAATTACGGGTTATAAAAAGTGTGTAAGATAGGACAGAGGATAATGAATTTACCTGGCAAAAATTTATTAGCAACCAGGGTAGTTAATAGAACAGAAAATCACATTCCTTATCTGCTAGTTAATTATCAACAGTACTAGCACCAGAAAAAAAATGTGGGGACATGATAGAAGCTTCCAATCCCTATCTTTGATTTGATTCAGTTTTAGCTCAGCAGTAATTCTTCTGAGAAGACTGAACACTGAACACTTAGTATGCCAGATCACATGGCATAAAATCTGAGTTATAATTTGTTCACAAATGGATTGAAAGATTGGCACCTGCTTATAGGTTCCAGGTGTATTTTTTTGGTGTAGGTTTCAAAAAAGAGTAGGGCTATAATAAGGTGTCAGATAGGTTTGTATCTAATGTATATGTATATATATTTATATGTAGAGTATATATATATGAGATAATTTGGCTCAGTGAATGGGTGACAGTTGGAATTCAATATAGAAATAAAAAAAATAATATTAGAGAGAGTCAACTAAGGAAGCTTCTCAAAGCTAATTTGAAACGATCCATGTAAAATTTTAAAGAAAATAATTATGTGAACCAGAAGAGTCAATAATTCCAACACAATAGGCATACTTTATTATAAATCTATTCTAAACCTCTAAAGCAGTGTCATTAATTCCAGAAATCTAAAATTTACATCCCCTTGAACAATGGTTGAGAAATCCCAATTTATCATTTTTTCTAGAGTCTGAGGACAATCACTTTACAATTATTCATTTTTTATCTTGATTTTTTATGATCAAATTTCATGTTGAGAAATGAAATGAGCCAGTGCTATTAAAAACATGAGTAATTATCTTGTGGTAATGTCAATTCATTAAATTTTTTACAACATGAGACGTGAATAAATATAAGAATTCATTGCTGATGTTGCATTGATTTGTATAGTTTAAATTATTTTTTAGAAATACTTTTAGAAAATAACAGAAAATACATATATATGATAATATAACAATCATTTATTTATTTTTTGGGGGAACAAAGTGGTTGAACAGAACATTGAAAAAATAAAACAATAATTTTCAACAAGAAAAAAAATAAAAACATCCTTACATAAATAGGATTCAATTCAAGATTGTAAAAATACATTTTGAATCAAGACAGATATATATATATATAAATGAAAAATGAAAACATGAAGATTGAAATATTTGAGAATCAAATGATGGGTCTTAAAAAATGTGTAACATAAGACAGATAATTTTGATATGAAAAATGAGATACAAAAGTAGGGAACATAGAATAAAATGAAAACCACAACAACTATAATAGGTCTTCAAGAGAAAAATGGACAAATGAAGATTCAGGGCAAGTTCGGAGAACAACTGTTTTTTTCTTTTTGAAGAGGGGATCTTGGCTTACGCCATCGATGCGCGTGTTGATGATTTTCTCCTCCATCAAATCATAGGATGATTGCTTTTTAGACAGATGATTGGTATCAGAGAAAGATACCTCATCTTGAATAATGGGTTCTTTTATTGTGCTATTGGTTTCGGTGGTGACTAGAGAATTATTCGAGGTTCGCTTTGATGATTGAGATGCCCGGGATAACGAGGGTGTGGTATTAGATGATTGGCATGACCTGGCGGAAGGATATGATTGAGATTTGTCGATAGGATGCTGATCAGCATGTGAGGCAACCAAATCTTCAACAGAGCGTGTTATTGGACGTTGAGTGGACAAGCCAGATTGTTGTCGACTTGCAAAATAAACAGGAATACGGGTGCACTGAATTGGCGGAACAACAGATAATGCTTGTCGCTCGATTTTATAGTGTAGGGAACAGATTAAAGACGCATATTGTCTAGTTTTTTTTGATAGAATTTTTTTTCTCGCTAGAGTTGGGTTTGTGAGCACATGTTTAGCCACAGTAGCAGGCCAAATTTCTGGAACCTTTTGATTCTTTTGATATGAAATGGGGGGAGATAGCTGAAAATATCACAAAAAACAAATACATAACAATTAGCATTTGAAATCAAATCTTGATTGATTGAAATGGAAAAAATAAAAACATACATCAATATCCAGAGATTGAGCAATATTATCTCTTAATGAGAGTTTTTTGGTTTCCAGACTGTGAGGTCGGGGGCCTCTAGCCTGTCGGATGCGCAGTTTTTGATGCCGGATGTGTGCCAGTGTCTTAGCATGGTCTTCATCATCTTCATCATCGCTATCATCCAAAAAGCGGCCGTTGGGTTGGAGAAATGTTCCCCAGGGTAAATGTTGATGATGATTTTGACACTTGAGGCGGTGGATCAAATGGTGCTCTGCTATCGATAAGGTAGGGCAGCTACCAACTGCGTTAAATCTATCTAAGTTCGAAGTTGTGGGGGTTGTCTTAACCCTAATTTTCCATGTGTTTTTTTCTTCGACGTGGATTTTAGAAGAGGTAGATTGACAGTTTATCATGTTGGGAGAAATTTTATAGCAAATAGCTTTAATGATGAATAAATAAAAATTGAATTTGGGGAAGGAGATTTTGTGAAATCAGGAATATGAGTGAGGTGTGAAGAGAATAAAAGTTATCGAATTGCTGTTGATTTTATATCAATTCCAAACTGACTCAACACTACCAATATTTCCAGCCTTCTCACTTTTCAGCTATCTTATTAGCACCACTTTGAATGATGAAATTTTTCATTTAAGTCTGTTACGTTACGGACTTTTGGTTTCCACAATCAGCCAATTATTACCGTACAATGGTCATTATAGATGTTGTATAATTTAGCAGTTGGCTAATTTTTAATAGTGCAATGGACATGAAAAATGGACATAAGCCTAGGTAATAATTATATTATTTGATGATATAAAATTGCCACATTAGTTTTTTTTTAATACCCATACGTTAGAGTGATAAAAATTGTGCCAGTTTATCATTTCGAGACCTACCCGCCGCCCCTTTGAACGGAAGAAGAGCTTCAGATATATATTGAAAACATGTTATATTGCTGTGCTCCTTTATTAAAAAATGAATTCTTCTGTGTTTTTACATTCTTAGCAGAATGTTATCATTAGGACACGTCGCTAAGTAATGCACGCGCAATTTTACTAAAATGTTTCATGTTGAGCAAAGTTGAATTTTTTTCTCAAGCAGTGTAATATTCAAGACGCGTCTGACGCGTGTGGTACGTGGTTAAAAAATACACGCGCAAATTTTAACCATAGTTGCAATGTTAGAGCATCCCCAGCCGTGTCGGTAAAGTGGTTCGGTATGCATATTTTACCGACTTATTCCCCAATCGTTGCTCAATTAGACTCTATTAACTAATTTATTCTGTAGTCATATAATCAAATGAGCAAAGTTGCTTGAGTAGCTTCTGTAATTGCCAAAACCTTGCACCACTTTTTTTTGACTCAACCATTATCTACTGAAGCCAGACGCGCCTAATTAGTTACATATCCATTTTTTCACCCTCACTTCACACAACAATAGCCATGACTATTCATTAAAGCACTACATATATGTGCATTACACACTTCAGCCACACCTTCTGAACTATAATAGCTAAATAAAAAATTATTTATGTCAACTGAATCTAAGAAGAAAAGGCCTCCTAATTGGTACCCCCAAGAAGAAGAAGAACTTGCTTTGTCATGGATAAGCATCAGCAAGCAACCCAAGTGCTCCACATACCAAGCTGGAGAGACATTTTACAAAAAGATAGAAGCACACTTTAATCAATTCAGAAAACTGCACTATCGTGATTAAGAACAGATTCAAATTTGGTGAATTGTTTGTATTTACAAAAAAAAATATGAATTAAACTAATTAAATTTATTTAAAAAATTCTACTCCAGATGGAAAGCAGTAAACACAGCAACTCTTAAATTTAGTGCAATATACAATTCAATTGAATGAAATCCACCTAGAGGCTCTTCACTGACGGACTGGTTAAAAACAGCACTCTCAGTTTTTCACAATCAGAACAAAACTTCATTTAAATGTCTAGTTTCAGGGGAAAATTTGAGATATGCACCAAAGTGGAGACTTGATACTGCCAACTCAGTTAATCTCACCTTTAGCCATACAAACAGAGTCAAGGACCTGGAAAGAAAACCTGATAGTCCTTCACCATCTTTTTCTTATTCTACATGTCCCATTAGAATAATGTCAAGGGGTCCCTTTGGTCTAGAAGATTTATTCGAGGTTTATACGAGGATTTTAAGTGGTTACTGGTCCTTCAAAGGCAAGGTACATATTCTCTTAATCTAATTGATTATTTTAATCAATTTAAGAAGAGGTAAAATTTTTTAATACTATTATAAATTATATCTTTAGAACTACAGTGATGTAAATACTAATAGTTATCAATTATAGTAATAAATTTGTTTAACTGAAGTGTTATAAAAGTTGTAAAAGTAAGTAAGGAATGAATCAAAACAGACAAAAAGGAAAGGCCTTTTATAGGCAAAATGTGAGAAAATAAAACATGGAATTACCATCCTCTAGTACAAGAGTATGAGAGGAAAACTTAAATAAAGAGAGTATGTGAAATAATAAGAGTAAGACAAAATAGTGTGTAAATAAAAGTATTTATTTTATATGAAATAAAAATATGAACCCTTTGGTCTGTCACAATTTAGTGTAAGAACATTTGATTTGAAATTTGAATCAATAAAATCTAATTAAAGGAATTTGAAAAAGTATTTCTTTCTTTTTATAATTTTATATATTTTCTTAATACTAATTTTTATTCCCATCTCATCTGTATTATTTAGCATGGTGTTTGGGAGTAAAAATATATATGGGAAAATTACTTATTTTTATTAATTAATTACTTAGTGTACTTAGTTAGTTAATTGTAAGTAATAAATAAGTATTTAATAAATAAATAATTATTAATAAGGATCTAAAAGGCGTGGCTTCACTTCAGTAAGATAATCAATTATTTTACTGGGTAAGTCTAGTAGCCTGGCTGACACTCCCTCACTGTAAAATAAACCATAAAAAAAATGCTATGATTTTTTCTTTTTATACTTTTTTAATAGAGTAGGAAGATTTGATATCTCCTTCCCAGGTATCCAAGAATCATATTCAGATGATTTATTCTTGAATCTCAATAAGTATTCTGTACCTTTTTCAGCAGTGACTATTCTGTCATTCAGAATTTTTTCAATTTCTGCTGTTTAAGTGATTTCATTTGGGGTTTTCTTTGTTCTTCCCCTCCTTTATGGAAATAAATCACTATTGGATGTGTAAGGTTTCAGAAGAGATATTGGAAGAACAGGATGTTTTCTGTCATATGGAGAATACAAAATAACCTCAACTGCATTATCTCCAATCATTCTTCTGACAACAAATGGACCAATAAATGGGTCTTTCAATTTGTTATTACCTTGTTAATTGAAGTGGACTGTAGAAATCAACACTTCATCACCCTTTTTAAAAGTGTATTCCTTATGGGATTTGTCCCATCTCTTCTTCTCATATTCAAATTATTTTTCAATACATTTTTGAGCATGATTTCTGAAAAGTTGTTGCATTTGTAGAAATAATTTTACACCAGGATGTATATCCAATTTAGGTATTTTGTTATTGAGAATTTGTGCAGGAGTATTTGGAACAAATCCAAGCCAGAGCTCAAAAGGCTTTCTTTGAGTAACAGAATGAACAGTGCTATTATAAGCAAATTCCAACCCAGGAAGTAAGGTAACCCAATCATGAGTGAATCTGTCATTATCTTTATACTCAAGGCAAAAGGCACAATACCTTCTAATCATGTCCTATAAAGTCTGAATCATTCTTTCAGCTAAGCCATCAGTCTGTGGATGATGGGCAGTAGAAAGTTTCAGATCACAATCACAAACATCCATCAGAAACATCCAAAATTCAGAAGTAAATTTAGGGTCTCTGTCAGAGATTATGGCTTTAGGGAAACCAGCAGTATTAAAAATATGAGACCACCATAAGAAAGCTAATTCTTTAGTGGAAACATCCTTGTGGGTAGGGATAAATTTACACATTTTTGTGAATCTGTCCACAATAACCCAACAAGAGTTATAACTGTCTTTACCAGCAATAGGTAATCCTGTTACAAAATCCATGTTTATTATTTGCCATGGTGAATCAGGAGGTTCAATATGTTGCATTAATCCAGCTCTCTTACCAGTTAATCTTTTTGATTTTTGGCAAGTATCACAAGATTCAACATATAATTTGGTGTCCTCAGACATATTAACCCACCAAGCAGTGTTTTTAATTCTGATCATTGTTTTTTCAAGATCAAAATGTCCAGCTAATATGTCATCATGACAAATTTTTAAGATGATTTCTTTCATAGAAGGAGGAATAACAATAACATTACTCAACTTTCTTCTATAATATAGATATCCTTCATCAATTGAAAATTTACCTTTTTCCAAAGCTTTTTGGTACTTTGGTGGAAGGGTTTTAATTAATGCTTGTATTGAAGCATTCTTTGGATTGTTTAATATGGTGCATAACTTTTTTAAGTCAGTGTCCTTATCATATGAATCCAGAATAAGCTGTAATAGCTCTTCCTCCATATCAACCACATATATTCCATGAATATGAATAATTTCATCCTCAGGATCATAAGCAGGATTAGAGTCATCATTTGGTAAAGGTAACCTTGATAACATGTCCACATTTGAGTGAACAATACCAGCCCTATGAATAATTGTCATTCTCCCTCTGTACTCTTGAACAGCTAACTGCCATCTGAACATATGTCTGTTAGGTGTTTTCAAGTTTAAAAGGGATTTAACTGCACTTCAGTCAGTGACAAGTTCAAATTTCTGGTCATCTAGGTAATAATGTAGCTTTTCTAGAGCCCACACTACAGCTAAACATTCCAATTGAGTAGCACCATATTTCAATTCACTATTTCTCAAGGTTCTTGAAATATAACAAATTACTACTTCTGATACTTTATCATTCATCACTTGTTTTTGATAGAGGGCAGCACCCAGACCAATAAAACTGGCACCAGTATATAAACCAAATGGCTGATTAAAGTCAGGTAGAGCAAGAATAGGTGCTGACATCAAGCAGTGTTTCATAGTTTCAAAAGCTCTTTGTCTTTCAGTATTCCAGACAAAAGCAACATCATTTCTAGTCAATTGGGTAAGGGGTAAAGCTGTGACTTGGTAATTTTTAATATACTGTCTATAGTATCCACACATTCCCAAAAAACTCTGTAGCTCTCTAACTGTATTAGGAGCCTTCACCTGTTGTATGGCTGCCACTTTATTTTGGTCAACACATATCTGTAAGCCTGAAACAACATGACCAAGAACTTTTAAAGAATGGAAACCAAATTCACATTTCTTCAAAGCAAGTGTCATATTTATTTCATCCATTTTTTGGAACACTTTACACAGGTGTTTGAGATGGTCCTCAAATGTTTTTGAGAATATAATGATATCATTAATATAAACCATCAGCCATCCTTCAATTATCTCCTGATGGAATGTGTTATCCATGACTTTTTGAAAAACTGAAGGGGAATTTTTAGGGCCAAATGGCATCCTAACATACTTATAAATACCCATATGAGTAGGGATCATCAGAAAATTCTGAGAATTTTTCTCAACAGGTACCTGGTGATATCCTTTATTACCATTCAAACAGCTGATATATTTAGCACCCTGTAAGGTAGCATGTATAGAGCTAATTCTAGGCAAAGGATAGATATCATCAACAGTATAAGTATTTAGTGCTCTATAATCACCACATAACCTGGCTTTATCTTTCTCATAAGAAATTAGGACAGGTGAGATAAAACAATATTTAGGTGTTTCAACTACCTTTTCAATAATATTCATTTTTAAAAGGGTAGAGATATTGTCTTCAATATCTTTTCTCTTTGTGGGAGAAGCAGGATAAGGCTTCTTCTTTAAACTAGGTGGTATATCAGTTAATGGACAAGACAATGAAAGTTTCATTTCCTCTTTAACTAATCCCAGCTCATGTGACCCATGAGCAAAGGCCATAGGAAAAGACTTTATCAATTTAATGATGGAATCTTTATCCTCACCAGAAAGTTGTTCTCCAAAAGAGGCATTGTCAATTTCAGACATAAGGGCATGCATTTCCTTTTTAGATCTTCCTTTATATTGAACTACAGAATTACACATGTTCAATTCTGGTTTTAATAATTTTTTGGAGGAAGAAATCTTAAATTTCCTCTTCCCATTCATCCCCATTGTGAAACATTGGTTTGAGGGATCCAATTTTATGCCACACTTGGTTAAAATATCATTCCCTAAAATTAACCAATTGCTTAAGTTATCATTTTTCATGACAAAAAAATCACAAATAGCTCTTACAAAACCATGGTTATATTCAAAAAACACTGTGGCTTTGTATTTACCAATGGGGGACAAAACAGAGCCATAACCTCTCCAATTTTCAGAAATGATAGGCATCAGTTTTGATTTATAGTCTTGATCAACTGAAGCAAGTGCTCTTTCAGAAACTACACTTCCTCCAGCTCCAGAATCCAGAACAACTTCAATGCTGGTTCCATTAATCAAGACTGGTGCCTTGAGAGGGGCAATAAAAATTGAGCTATCCTCAATGTTCTTTATGATCTCAGCATCTTCAACTGTAGATAAAGCATTATTATCAATATCAATGGTATTTAAATAATGAATATCCTCTTCCAGCATCAAGATTTCTTGTTGAGATTCATATGAAATATTTCTGGCACAATCACTTGACGTATCATCCAGTGCTACTTTGTCATCAGCATGCTCCTCTGTTTGTTCTACAAGATTTATATTCTTGTCACAAACATGGCCTTTCTGCCAAGGCTTGTTGCACTTGAAGAAAGTGTTTGTTGCATACTTTTTTGGTGCAACAGGGGCAAAAGGTTTACCAACCTTTTCCAGAGGTTTTTTTTGGTAGGTGGAGGATTTCTCCAAAAGGGTCCTAGGAATTAATCTTCTGGAATCATACTTGTTGTTTAGAAGGATCTCATTACAAGTATTAATGAAAGAAGAGGGCTCTCTGGAGAACTCAGTCCTAGCCACTATCAAGTCTCTCAGAGACATTGGTAATTTATAGAGGATCCTGTCCTTCCATAACTCAAACTCCATATTTGGGTCCATTGCCCTTAAGATTTTTACAAGTTTCATTAAGAACTCAATAGGTTTATCAGTAGAAGAGCTATATCTAGTTTCCTCATACTGCCTTTGTTGAGCCATTCTAAACTTGGAGCCACCAAATTGTGCTTTAATTAATTTCTTCCAATCATCCCATGAGTAGTCATTCCCATCCAGGAGAACAGATTCATACCACATTAGGGCAACATTAGTAAACAAAGAGATGAACTTGGACACAATTTCCTAATCTGGGAGTTTTTAAGAAATTTTTAAGTTATCAATTCTGCAAATAAATTGCTGCCAATCAGAAGAAGAATCACCATCAAATGTTGGGTACTGGTCAAGTTTTGGCCAATTCTTTTGATTTGAAGGAGTCTCCTTAGTACAAGCTTGTTTATGAGTAAGGATCAGTTGTAACTTCTCTAGTTGTGCAGTAATCTCATTGGTTAATCCCTCTGTTGAAGGTCCTGGTGCATCATCAATTTTTAATGGAAGCTCAGGGGTATCAACATGTATTTCTGGAACTAATTTACTTTTAGATGAACTAGCCACAGGTAACTCTGGAGCATCCTGTACTATTTGTTCCTTCAAATAAATTTCAGAATACTTTTGATCAATAAAAAATGAGTTCAATTTCTCCTCAAGGGTTGTTAGTCTGGTTTTCAATCTTGGAAGACTAGATAAACTCTCATTGGTTGTTGCAAAGGATAACTGATTCTTATTTTGAAAAGATGAAAAATGGTCATTCAATCTTTTCAGATTCATCTTGTCTATCTCCACCTCCTGGCAACAGGCAGATACAGTATCTTTCAGTTTAGAAAAATCATTTTTGATATTTTGCCATAAAGAAACTTTCTTTTCATGGGTTGCTTTGTAATGAGACAATTCATCAGAAACTCTCTGTGATTCACTTCTTAATGCTTGATAACCCTTTTCAGTTAACAAACTATTATATTTCTGAGTAAATTGCATGTTCTTCATTATATGCTTTTGTTTGGCAATAATATCTCTCAAATATTCATCATTGATGTTAGCTACATCTGGAGTGTTTCTAATTAAGGAAACAGAGTAACTTTCCAGAATCTCATAAAACTCAGGTTCAAGTGTCTCATCAATAACAGCCATATCAGGATTTATCATTGAAGTAGCAATTAGAACTAAAGGATTAGATACATTTGAAATTTGAGCAATTTGTCTACTGTTCTCTACAGGTCTCACAGTCTCATCTCCTCTTCCATAATTACCTGAGGAAAATGAATTAGTTACAAGAAATGGTACTTGAGAATCAATAGAGGGGCTTACCAAGGTTTGCTGGGCAAGATCATATTGTTTTTTCTTCTTCTTCCTCTTTTATAGGGGTGAGGAGGTGTGGGGTTGACTTGGTTGTGTCTGGATGGACCTGCTTGCGGCGTCTGTTGGTTATGAGACAGGTAATCCCACTGCCACTTGGATACTTCCACTTTCTCTGGCTTCTGGGGAGCCAATTTCTGAAGATCCCTGTGGGGAGGGGGTTTCCTCTTCTCTTGAAGAAAAATATCTATTTTTCTTACCTTTTCTTCTAGAGCATCTACTCTTGACCTCAATTTCAAGTTTTCTGTCCTTAATTCCTTTATATGTGTTGACAAGTTCTTTACTTGTTGAGGCAATGACATCTTTTTTATCTTGAAGCATTTTGGAAGTCCTTCTGGGGGGTTTATAATATGTTTCTGTTCCTGAGTTGTTTCCACCAGAACTTCCACTTCCTCCATCTCTACATCCTGATTGGGGCAATGATTGATTAATTTGAGATAATTTTCTAGTTAAATGGGAACTCACAGAAGTAGCCTCATCATAATTTATCAAATCCAATTCTTCTTCACATGCAGCAGAGATACCTTGATCAGTCATTTCTAGTTTTTACTGCAATGAGAGAGGGAGAAAATAAGATGAATTAATTTATATTTTTACTTTATATTTAAAAGAAAAATAATAAAATAAAATTTTCAGGATAAAATCAACTAAAATAATAATCAATTTATTAATTCAAAACAATTTAAAACCAGGATTATAATATAATCAACTGAAGAAATAAATTTAAATTTTCTATTAACAATTTTATGATAATTATTATCAGGATTTTAAATCAACTGAATAATTAACTACTAGGAATTAATTTCAACCGAAATAATTAAATATGAAATTTATAAAATTTTATTGTCAGGACAATTTGTCAACTGAAACAAATAAAATTAAATTTATCAGGACAAACGTCAACTGAATATTATAATAATTAATTTTTAAAATATAATTTTTTATTACTTCTAGGACTAGGAACACAATTGATCTATTATTTTCAACTAGGAAAAATAAAAAAATAAAAAAATAAAAATTCCAATTTACTATACACCTCCCCCTGTAAAATGAGCAAATTAATGCCACTTACAGAGTTCTGAGTAAAAGGAAATACTTAGAGAATGAAGAGTGCAAAGTGACCCACTAATAGTAATTTCAATAATTACCACAAAATATACGACGTTTAGTTAATATATGAACCTAAATTTTGGAGCGCGGTTTGATTCCTGTTCGCAGCAAAAAAATTTGTCACGTGATCTATGACGTTCGTCATTTTGTTGTTCACTCGTCCTTACAGGTACCTCCATGGAGATGGTCCCACGGCCTCCAGTCCTCAAGATATCAATGCGCCGTCGAAGATTAGGAAAGGCTACCAATTGTCAAGGGGGCCTTTTGGTGTAGAAGATTTCTTTGAGGTTCATACAGGGATTTTAAGTGGTTACTGGTCCTTCAAAGGCAAGGTACATATTCTCTTAATCTAATTGATTATTTTACTCAATTTAAGAAGAGGTAAATTTTTTTAATACTATTATAAATTATATCTTTAGAACTACGGTGATGTAAATACTAATAGTTATCAATTATAGTAATAAATTTTTTTAACTGAAGTGTTATAAAAGTTGTAAAAGTAAGTAAGGAATGAATCAAAACAGACAAAAAGGAAAGGCCTTTTATAGGTAAAATGTGAGAAAATAAAACACGGAATTACCATCCTCTAGTACAAGAGTATGAGAGGAAAACTTAAATAAAGAGAGTATGTGAAATAATAAGAGTAAGACAAAATAGTGCGTAAATAAAAGTATTTATTTTATTTGAAATAAAACTATGAACCCTTTGGTCCATCTCAGTTTAGTGTAAGAACATTTGATTTGAAATATTGAATCAATAAAATCTAATTAAAGGAATTTGAAAAAGTATTTCTTTCTTTTTATAATTTTATATATTTTTTTAATACTAATTTTTATTCCCATCTCATCTGCATTATTGAGCACGGTGTTTGGGAGTAAAAATATATATGGGACAATTACTTATTTTTATTAATTAATTACTTAGTTTACTTAGTTAATTGTAAGTAATACATAAGTATTTAATAAATAATTAATTATTAATAAGGATCTAAAAGGTGTGGCTTCACTTCAGTAAGATAATCAATTATTTTCCTGGGTAAGTCTAGTAGCCTGGCTGACAAATAAAGTCTACTAAAAGAAAATGATTAAGTGAAAGCACCTCAGAAAATTTAAAGTCTCTATTGGAAGAAAAATACAGTAATCTTTCTAAAAGATGTGCCTCAAAAATGGACAACACAAAAAGTTTATTTTGAAAAGCCAATCATCTTACCAAGGAAAGAATATTGATAGAGAAAAGGAAACTTGATAATGATATGAGATCAAATGATATGAAGTCACTTATCTTGAAAGAAAATGACTGTGAAACCCCTGGAGATTTAGCTGTTTTAAAAAAGATGAAGGCTGATTTAATGAAAAGATGGAAAGGTGATTAACAGTTTTGAGACATACTTAAAATTTAGCATCTGGATTATGATATATTATATAAATTTAAAAATAATTATAAAACAGAAAATATTAATTTTTTTTATAAAAGTACAATTTAATTAGTCAGTATCTACTTATCACCTTTTAATATTGAGAGACAATGATATGTGGATCAGTTTGAAGAGCTATAGGGAGATTGAGATATGATAATAAATGTACATTTTGTAATAATTAAAGATTAATATTGAGAGATGAAAATTATAACTCTTTTTACTTAATATAAGTTTTTTATTATAAATATAAAATATTATTATTAAAAAATATTATTATTGACTAACTACTTTTTATCTTTTGATATTTAGATAAAATGATATATGGATCTGTTTGGGGGGCTATAGGGAAATTGGGATATGATAATAGACAATATATTTCAAAGTTAATGGGACAAAAAATGGAAGAATGGCTCACATTATATATTCCTTGAAAGCCTTGATCAATGGGAAAATAAAGAGTCAGTGAGGCATTATTCCCTCACCCAAACAATTAGGTGGTGTCTCCTAAACTAAAAAAATGAAAAAAGATGAACAAAAAAATAGGAGGAGGAAGGATTTGAAAATGCTACTCCTATAAAATGAAAATCCAAAAAAATTAAAAAAAAGCAAGAAAAAAAAGAGGAAGAAGGATTTGAAAATACTATTCATCCAGTATTAAAATCCAATAAATCAATAAATAAAGCAAGAAAAAAAACATAAGGAGGAAGGATTTGAAAATCCTACTCCTAAAAAAAGTGAGAAAAATTTTAGCAAGAAATGAGTTAGGTGTATGAATCTTCAAGAAAGAAATGATATTCATTGCTCTTTTTTTTGAGGGAACTATTTAGGATTTTCAAATCCTTCCTCATAATTTATTTTGCTCACTTTTTATTATTATTTTATTGGATTTTGATGGAGGGGGAAAGGCAGTTTGTTGAGGTGTAAAAAAATTCCTTAGGTGGGACAGGTCCCTTAAAACAAGTATGAAATGAGGTATTGGACATAAAATTATTTAGGGATCAAATTGGTGTCTTTATCTCTATAGAAAGGATGAGGCAATTCAGTGTATCATAACTGGATAAAATTAATACCACTTTGGTGTAATAGAAAGTGAATTTAAAATTGGACAAATTTCAGAAAGGATTTGAATCTTGTGAGTATAGGCGTTTTATTTAATGATGAGTACTAACAAGGGACTGTAACCTGTAATTATGCATCAGTAAAAGACTCTGCAAAGAATTGGAGTTAGTCAGATGCAAAAAACACATTATATATGCAATAATCACATGGTAGCTAAGTATACTTATGACTATGTACATAACACTTTTATGTATGTCACCATTTTATAGTGATCGAATTAGTGTATTGATCTCTATATAAAGGATGAGGCCAATTCAGTTTATCAGCACAGGATAAAATTAATACCACCTTGGTTTAATAGCAAGTGCATTTAACAATGGACAAAATTTCAGGCAGGATTTGAATCTTGTGATTATATGTGTTTTATATAATGATGAGCACCACAAGGGACTATCACTTGTAGTTTTGCATCAGTAACAGACTCCAAGAAGAATTGGAGTTAGTCAGATGCACAATCTGCAGTCTATATACAATAATCACATGGTAGCTATGTATACTTATTACTATGTGTGTTACAATTTTATGTATGCCACCCTTTAATAATAAGTATGCTCCCTGTATACATGTTTCTACTGTTACTCTAAATAGATGATCCATAACACTCCCCATGGAACATACATAAAAGTAAAACAATAAGAAAAGAAAGAGAAAGAGAAAAAAGAATAAAAATGTGCAGAATTTTGAGCCTGTCAGTGCATTTAATCAAATTAACATCACTCTTCCCTGGTATATAGCATGTATCCCTCCAAAGACAGAATCCATTTCCAGGTAAGTCAACATGAGAAAACATGCATCAATTATCAAAGTCTGTTTTGAAAGAAACAAAAAAAATCCAAAAAAAAACAAAAAACAAAAAACAAAAAATAGGAAAAAAAAGAGAAAAGAAAAAAATAAGATTGAAGAACAAAAAAAATAAAAATAAAGAAAATGAAAAAGAAGAAAAGAAGAGAAAAATTGTAAGGAAAGAAAATTAATGGAAAAAGTATGAAAGAAATTTATCCAAAATAGTGATTGAGAGCCAATTTGTAAATACATCCACCAGTTTTTCTTTTGTAGGAACCCAAGCACACTTGTTAAGTTGAAGACTGATTTGTATGTGAACAAAAATACAATCCCATTGAAAGTGTATAGTCCTTTTTTTTATGTTTTTGAGAAAAAAAATGAAATGAATTCCATATTAACCACAAAGAATAGAGTTGGGGGTAATTTTGGGACATGAGAATCTTGTATGACGTTCCAAAAGCAAACTACCTCCTTTTTAACCAAGGACATAGCTAGAAGTTCAGTGTGAGCTGAAGAGGTGGCCACAATTCCCCTGTCTTTTTGATGCCCATGAAACTGGTGCTCCATATGATTGAAGAAAGAAGCCACTGATGGATCTAGAAAATTTACCACCCCATCTGGTGTTGGAAAATGTGATTATTATATCTTCTGTACATAAAGAAAGGTCTTGTTCCTTTGTAAATGATTGTATAATGTAGTGAAAAAGGTGTTTGATGCTTTTTCAGTGGTTTTCATTTGGTTGGTTTTAAAAATGACTAAGATAGCTGATGGAATATGACAAGTCAAGCCTTGTAGCCACAGCTAAGTAGTTTAAAGCTCCAATGATGTGTAGAAATTTAGTTTTATCTACTTGTGGAGTTCTGTCACCATCAAATGAGTTGAGTAATGAGTTTTAGGATCCAATAGAGTTTTACAGGATGAGTTAGTAAAGCCCATTTAAATAATTTGTTACACAAGTTTTGTTTGTCAAGATAGAAGTTCTCATAAGTATCTTACCGCACTCTAATCCCAACACAAAGGAAAATTTTATCCTTCCAAGTGATTTCCACTTTCATTTGTAGGATTTTTCAAAATAATGAAATAAGACTAGATTAGGAGGCAAATACACATCCATCACCCACATGCACCCAGACATATATTACCCCTCTGTCTTTATGTATAAAATAGACATGTGTATTGTAAGGCAGACAATCAAAACCTTGAGAGATGATTATTTCTTGGAAACAAAAATACCAGAATCTCCTAGCCTATTTTGTTCTGTATAGTACTTTTTTGAGCTTTATGAAATTATTCAGGATTTTGACTGGTATTTTTTCCAGTGGAAAAAATTTAAGCTTCATCATTGATATCAGATTTGAGGTACGCCCCTATGATGTCAAATTGAGCTGAGCACAGTTTTATTTTAGATGCAATTACAAAGAGTAATCTGAATGTTGTAAATTTGGAATTAGGGGAAAATTTTTCTGTATAATTAATTCCTTACTCTTGTGTGTACCAACATGTGACTAATCTGGCTTTGTATTTAATGATTTCACCTTCAAGATTACATTTGATGGGAAACATCCAAAAAGATAAGAGAGAATTTGAGCTAACAGGTAATACCACTTCCTCCCAGACCTTTTTTGATGTTGTGGTACATATCTTGCAGTAAAAAAGAAATTGGCTCATTTTGAAGGAATAAAAATAAAGGGGTAGACATGAAGGATGGTTACAGAAGCACAAATAAGGGGTCTCCAAAAGCACAGGAAAAAAAGACTCTCTGTGCTCAATTTTTTAGTGTAATATGGATATATGTGCCAAGGCAATTATAAAATAGAGGGAAGTACATAAACAAATATACAGCAAGAGAACCATATATATTTAAAATAATCACAACTAGTGCTAAGGGCATAGTATAGATTTAGGAAGAAGCATCAAGTGATGGTACATACTTCACCCTAGGATAGGTGAAACGGCACATAAGTTTATTCCACAGGTATCTGTTGCTATTAGCTTAGAGATTTGGTTTTATAAAATAAGAGGATCAAAAATTGAGCATATATTCAGCACTCAAGGATACAAAAGTGAAGTTAAGACACTAAACAAATGAGGAGATCTTACTAAGTGCTGAGGGAGCCACAATAAATGGAAACTTCCATAGAAAGTGCAAATTTCATAGTAAGTATGGAAAGCAGTACAGTATTTACTATATAAATGAGGTTCTCAGTAAATATAGGGTATTTAAGGATAAGTGTTGTGTTAGACGCTAATAGTAGGACTTTAAATGAGACCTTAGGCACTATAAGTTTGATACAGGCTGATACAGATGTTGTACCTAGAATACTGAGTTGACTAGTTTACCATTTGATATACTTGGACTAGCTCTGAACTTGTGCAAGAGAACAAGTAGAGGAAAGATGCATTGAGGAAGGGAACTGATCATATAGAGTATATAAAGAGAAACATACTCTTTAACAAAAAAAGAGAGGGGAGAAAAGAATAGTATAGAGACTATTATATTAGAGAAATATAGCATAATAGAGAAGTAGAGTAGAAATTTTGGTAGTATTTTTGTTATTTTTGTGTATATAACAGGTGTACATAGCTAAAAAGTATCACTGTAGATTTACTTTATTTCTGAAGTAGGGATAGTATTAGAGAAAGAGCTTCAAGAGGGAGTAGCTAAGGATACTAGCACCTACTGAGAATAGATATATCCAATCAGAAATTTTTTTATTTAAAAATATCCACTAACTATTCTCATGTTTTCTATATAAAAACAATCTATTCTATCACAAAAACTTACACATTATTACACTATCTTACACAATATAATTGAAGGCACTTATTTTTTATATTATTTAGAAAGAAGAAGAAACCCATCTCAGATTTTGTCTATCATTTAGTATTATAGAACTCTCTTTCTACAACATTAGCATGTCAATTTCGTTGGAGAATGAATTTGACTAAATTTCTGAGTCAGTTCTTGGAAGAGCAGTCTTCAATGATATAGGTAAATCATCATTGATACGACCAGCTGATACCAATGTAGAAAGACTCTTAGAGTCACCTTCCTGTAAGTAGAATCTAAGGGATTTTGATAAACAAAAGAAAAACCTACCCCTTTATGTAAAATATGAGCTCTCAATAATCTAAGCAGTAATTTCTACTTTATAAGAAAGATTCTTTTTAATTTTTTTTAATTGATGCTGTAGAAATACTCTTACAGCTTCCCTGCCGTAAGCAGAATCCAAGGAAGTTAGATAAACCTAAGAAAACCACATCCCTTTAAGTAAAATATGAGTTCTCCATAATACAAGCTAAAATTTCCACCTTATAAATAAAAACTTGTTTAAAAATTTTTATTGAAAGTTTTGAGATTTTGGAATCTGTATTTTAAAGAAAATATACTAAAATACAAAAATTAGTTGCACAAGTGAAAGGATATTTAAATAATTGTATAAATATGTTTTTATAAGTTTTTTTATAAAAAATTCTTTACTCTTGATTCCCTGAGGTTTAGATCTTTCTAATGGTATCCTATATGTATATCTTTATGAAGTGTTGTGTAAAATATTAGTTATAATTACTAAAATGATGAAATTATAAGGGTAATGTTATACATGTATAATTATGTTCTAATAGTTAAATTATGTGTTATTGGTTGTTAATTTTCTAGTTCTTATGGCTTTATACTCCCTTATTTTAATTCAACAGCCTAATTTACGCATATAGTAGTCACATGTCCCCATTTCACCTCCTAAATGTGTCCTAGAGTTTGTCTGGATCTCCACAAATCTTCAAGAAGCTGACCCAGACTTTCAGACTCACTTGAAATCTAAAAACTACACTAAAAAATATACAGAAGTTCATAAAGATAGCTAAACTTCTTCTTAACAATTTCTTAATATTTATATAGCTTTCAAAGCCCTATTCACTGAGCTAAAAGTCATCATATTTGAATAAAGTCTGAAAATCTAAAAATTCATATAATCACTAAATAAAATAATTTAAAAGATATAAAAAAACAGGAGATATCCAAAAAAAATTCCAGAAGGCTCTTAAGAATCTGAACTATTGTTTCCAAACTCTTTTGACCCTATAAAAATATTTTTACCATAAAATAACTATTTTTATCTGAGCACTTATAACCAACTTTTATGCTTTAAAATAACCAATTTTCTCCATTTTAAATCCAATATAGAAACCAATTAAGCTCAGGAAAATAATAAATAAGATAACCATAATATTTTTACATACCATATGAGCTCCATTCTAAACTTCAGAATTCCAAAATACTTTTGAGATTTTTTAAAAATAAACAGAAATACAACAAAAAGTTAAACCAGTGAAAAGATATTTGAATGATTGTAATTTTTATGTTTTTGAAAAGTTTTTATTTTATGAATTAGATTTTATTTTTGAGTTCTTTAGGTTGAGGCCCTTCTAATGTTACCCAACAAGTATATATTTATGAAGGTTTGTGCAAAATAATTGTAATTATATGTAATATTTTATGTTTTTAAAGGTACTAATAAATCTTTTAATTGAACAAAAATTCCTTTTTTAATATGACTTATTGGTTGTTCTTATTATGTATGATGATCTATAAAGTCAAATTTACTGTCAAATCAATGAATAAACTAGTCTCATTTTACAATTTTCTCTCCCAGACCTGTCCTGGAGCTCATCCAGATCTCCATAGAGCTTGCCCAAGCTCATCCATAATTCCAGACTCCTTTGAAAGCTAGAAAATACTATGAAAAATGTATAGAAGTAAGGTATGATATCTAAATATCTGTAACAATATTTCTGGTATATTTTGTAGCTCATGAAGCACTATTAATTGAACAAAAAATTATTAAGTTTAGGTAATTTTTCAAAAACTAAAAATTCATGAAATACTTATAAAAATCATAGAAAAAATTAGAAAAATAAGATAAAATCCAGAAAAATTCCAGAAGGTTCTTGAAAATCAATGATATCTTTTCTATACACTTTTTAACTCTTGAAAAATATTTTTGACCATAAAATTAACATTTAAACCTGAGCTTTTAAATAACCAAATTTTGAATAATATCCAACTGGTTTTCTCCAATATAGAATCATCATAAACATAAAATAGCCACTTTGAATTAACAAATGATAATCCAAAAATGTTTTCCATATGCTTTAAGTTCTCTAATAAACTTTAAAATGCCACATTCTCCCTCCAATGAAGAATATCACCAATCTTTAAGTTTGCATATTGGATTAATCACATATTCATTATAACATCACCTTCTACTACTATGTTCTCAAATAAATCTTCAAAATATCATCTCCTTATTCATTAAACTAAATCATAATCATGATCCACTTAGCCATTCTCTGAGAAATTGCTCCAGATATTGGGATCCCTGCCTTATTTTCAGCCCTGATCTACCTGGAAAAACTGCTTGTGATCTCTGCAGGTTAAATAAAGTAGAATGTATCAAAACAGTTATTCCATCAACTAGCAAAATTTAAACTGGACCTGCTTCTCTCCTGATCCCACCATTTTTAAGAAAAGATTAACCAAAATACTACTCTTCCTTAGAAGGATATAAGCCAAAACTTTAACATCTAAAACTACTGCTCCTGAGCTTCCTGGCGCATCCCAAGATCCATCTCCTATTCAGCAAGTTCCTCCTTTTAGCTTTTCTCAAACATCATTACCTGGGTCTAAAAGTTTTTTAATTAATAAATTTGTTTATTCAACATACTAATACATCTTTACTTTATCATATCATCTTATTTTAAGCTATTGAAATTAGAAACACTGAAAATTTTGGGCAGGCTAAAAGTGATTATGTTAACCATTATTCATAATTCCATACTTATCTTTTCTTTGACTTTACTGATGATATAAAGAGAAAATTTTTGACTTATTTTCAAGAAATTTTAACCAATAATCAATATTATTTGATGAAGAGAAGGCTATTAATGCAGATATTTGATGTTGATGTAGAAAAATTCCAGAGAAATTATCATTTCTAATTTTTTCTTCTCTTATATAACTTTATTCTTTTAAAAGTGATTTTAAATTTGATTTCTGACTGATACAACTTTATAAAACCTTTTTTTTTTCCTAATTTAACAAATTTTAACTGAAATAAAACTATATTTGTTTTGTGATGATTCCAACTACTGAGAATGAGGTTTTAATCCCTCCAGACTCCTCTACCAATCTCTTTCTTATCACAGAATAAGAGAGTAGGCTCCAAAACTACTGAGCTGATAAGCTTGATTAAATTCTTTCCATAAGGTCCTCCAAGATTCCTCAAAAATATCCTAACATGAGGCACACTACTAATCCAACTACCTATCCAACTCCAAATGATTGTTCATCACAAAACTAAAATAAAAATCTGACCACTTCAGCATTTAATTAGCTTTCAGAGAATTAAATCTTTATCCATACTTTTATTTTGCATCAATTTTCATCATATTTAGACTTGTAAGTTCCATCATAACATCATTCCATCACAAAATTTGGAGACGATTCCTATCCTAAATTCTAGAATACACCTCAGGTAAGTCATTTTTTTCTTTTTCTTTTTACATTTTTTAATTATTATTATTATTATTTATCTCATTCTTTTTCTGTAAGTAATTTTTATTTTTATTTTCAAGGTAAAATTAACTTTTTTCTCTCACTGTGTTTTCTTTCTTTTTTTCTCTCAATCATCCTACTCTTTATCCCTTCTTGGAATGGCCCTTATCCCTACTTTCCCCAATTTAACTTTTTTAATCCATTTCACTGATACACATTCATTGCACATTCTTCATGCATTTTACTTGTTCAATATTCAATTCCCTCAATTTAAACTTTTCTCTTTCTCAATATATTTTTTCCTACCTTTCCATCACAGTAAGTTTAAACTCCTTTTTCCTTTCATACCTATCTGATATATCTGTATTTATATTAAGAAGAAGCTTTCAAATACGAGTAGGATTATTATCTGGAGAATGGTAGACTTATTTAACTCCTCTTGCTGTCATTTTCACTTTCACTTTTTAGATTTATGTAAAGGTTTGAAAAAAAAATTAGAATAAGGGCTAGGTTTTATAAAATCTCATGTCCTTTTATCTGAAGATTCTCCAAAAGCCTACCTCTCACTTCCCACAAATTTTCCTGAATTTTGTTATGTTGTTTTTGAGATATTAACCTTTGAAGTTGAATTTTTTTTCTTTCCTTATTGGACTATTATTTATTCTGATGTCACATAATTAGAGAATAAGGCTTCTGAATATTTTTTTCTGATAAATATCTAGGCTATCAGCACCCATTCAATTACCAGAAATTTTCATTTTCATTAGTATTAGACACATCACTAATTTTCTCTACATTAGTTCAATCAATCTTTTTTCAACTTCTGTCAAATGGGTCTCACTTTCTATCATAAATGAATACTCCAATCTATATAGAACACCTCTATGGATAATGGGGAGCTTAATAAACCCCTGTTGTTATCATTTTCATATCAATTATCATATTAAAATGCAATTTTGAAAAAAAATTGGAATTAGGGTTAGGTTTATTCAAACCTCATATACTTTTTCTCCTGAATATTAACTTTCATTTCCTTTAAATGCTTTTGAATTTGGTTCAATAGTTGCTGAGATTTTGACCTGTAAAGTTGAACCTCTTTTTTCCCAGCTTTAATTTTATTTATTTCATAATAAATATCATAATTCTTTCAACATGAAATTCTCCTTCAATATTGCCCAAATATCTTTGTCTCTACTTATTTTTCTGCCCCTTCATTAAGGTGGGTTTTTTTAATTCTTCATACCATTTTTTACTTTTCTCATTCTTCTCATCTCTTGTTTCTTTGACCCTAAGTTTTTATATTATCATTTGTACTTTTTCATTCTTTTCTATCTATGTTTTTCCCACTATAACTAACTTTTTTCTTTTTTTTCTTACTTTTTTTTTCTTATTTGACTTTAGGTCCCTCTAAACCTTATCTCAGGTAAGTACTTAATAATCTTTCTTGTTTTGCTCACTTTTACTTATATTTCTTTTATACTTTTTACACTATTTTTTTACAAATTGTTTTTGGAAACAGTGTGAGAACATTTCCTGCCTGTTTCTAAGCATTTTTTTTGGCCTTGGAAATTCTTCAGAAAAGTTTTGAAGATTTTTTCAAGGTGTTTACAAGCTCTTTTTTTTCTTTGTTTGTAAAATATTTTTGGAAACAGTTCCAGAACATTTCCTGCCTGTTTAAAAGCATTTTTAGTATGTTTTTTTAGGGATTGGAAATGCTTCAGAAATGTTTCCAAAGTTTTTAATAACTCTTTTTTTGTATATATACATATATATACTACAAATTTATTTGGAAACAGTGTCATGAAGTTTCCTTCCTGTTTCCAGGCATTTTTGCTCTGTTTTATTTCTTTTTATTTCTTTTTTTTTTACAAATCATTCTGGAAACAGTTACAGGAAGTTTCTTGCCTCTCTCTGAGAATTTTCGGTAGGTTTCTTCTTCATTTTTTTTACAAAAAGTTCAATGAAAATTAAACTATTAGGGAGGGAGGCTAAGTATGGTAAATAAAGGATTTCCAAAGTTTCATTTTTATTTCTTAAATTTATAGTTAATCATTCATTAAAAGTAATCATCAATTTTGTGTAATGGGCCATTGAGCCTTGCTTCTGTATAAAGTTAATCATTCAAACAATTTATTGAGTTAGTTTAAAATACAAATTAATTTCAAATTTTTTATTTGACTATGTTTACATCAGAACTCATTGGAAGATATAATTCTGAATGACGTTACTTTTAGTTTGCTGATCATCTTTTTTGAACATTTTAATTATTAATTAATGAATTAAACATGAAAATTCCATAATCCTGACACCCTCCCATGGTAAATTTCTGGGGATGGTATTGCCTTTTTTTTATATTTAGTTATTTGCTTGAAAAATATTTTCAAATTCATATTTATATACCAAAAAAAAATAAAAATGTAAGTATGAAAAGAGTAAAATAAATTATATAAAAACAGCCTTTCTTTTAAGATTAAAAAATTTATGTTTCATGCATTTACTTGTGTTTTAAGAAGGCTTCAATTTTTAAATTTAAGGTTTTTTGCACAAGAGATAATACAAAGGAATCAACAGCTCTAATCACTATAAGTGTACAATAGAAAATACACCCAACTAAAGAGCTCTCACCACACAATATGGGGGGAAGACTTGCTAGTAAGTCCACAACCTTGAACCCTAATTTATATCTAACTGAGCACACATTGAGGCAGTGATAAAACAATCATGAAGAAATAGTGAATTTACTTTAAAACACCTTGAAACTAATTTAAACCTTCATTGAAAAACAGTTGATTAATAGTTCAAAAAATATTTATACTTGAATTAGAGGATTTTTTGAAAGAATAAGAAAAAGAATGAGCCCCACTATCAACCTAGCCTTGTGGCTTCATGATATTTTGAAAAATTTTGTATATTTCATTTTTTGAATCTATTGAAACTCTCAGCTACTGTCAGGCTTAGTCCAAGTCCAGAGACGTGAATAGCTTGCTGGTCTAGTGTCTAGAAGATTTACAAAAGGTCTCAAATGAATACAATGGTATAAAACAAGCAAGTAGTAGAATAAAATCAATTATAAGGCTCAGTAATTTACTCTCACTTATTATAATTGGTATTACAAGGCTTATTGTTGTGCAGAAAAATAGATCAAATATATTTAAAATACTATTCAAAGACTCTCTAAAGTACTAATGAAATGTAAGATAAATTGTATTGGTTATATTGTAATTGTAATTAAAAATGATAAATTGAATGTAGAAAATATGACCAAAAACCCCCTCCTTTTATACCCAATAATTCCCCAATGATGCCCCTTGATGATTCCAATCCTATACACGGCCAAATGCGCCTCAAAATAACTAATAGACCTGTCCAACAACATAAGGAATGACCAATGACAACCAAAGAATAATATCACACGCCAAAATCCTGAAATAATAGGGATAATCCATCACAAATAAAGAATAACCCAAAAAAGAGTGTATATGTGTGTAATATCTATTTTTAATGGACTAAAAATAGAGAAAAGGTACTAAATATAACACAGTATTAAGGGGGATTAACAGTAGAAATTTTAGAGTTAATTATTACAAATTTATACGTGAAATCCCTGTCCGAAAATAAGCATTATTGACTGAGAAACCACTGAAAAACCTAATTTAATGCGTGTAAGGGCTGATCCCTGTATGCAGACTCTTGGCAGGCATAACCACGGGTAAATCCTTGACTAAATAGGCGATTTTTAAGCGTGGTAGCATAATTGGGCGCCAAGACAGATGTAACTAATGCAATTAGTGCATTTAATAAGGTTAAATCACATTGAAACTAAATTAAGACACTAAATAAGCATCCCTCGCCTATTTTAGTGTGTTTCCACATATAGTGCATGTATGTGGGGTAATTTTAGCATGAAAAATACTAACTTTGCTAAAAATGAAGCTATTCACACGGGAAAAATGCAGGCAGTATGTAGCCACTGCACAGAGGCCATTTCTGGCATAAAAAACACCAAATTTGAAAAGTGTTATTTTTAAACTTTTAAATAGCCAGATCAATTGTTCCAAATAAGGCGAATTGATCTGTCAAGGCGCATTTTTATTATCTTAACATTTATAGCGCATATATCCAACTTTTAGTGATAATAAGCGCATTTATCAATTATTTCAATAAAATAATAGAAAAATTAGCTTTATGTGTACTTAAAAATTATGTAGGCTTATGGCTAAGGTTCTTAAGGTTACCCTAACATATTATAACTTAATATTAAGTACATAAGACTTAAATAAGATGGATATATGCGTGTATATAATGCTTTATAATGGCGTATATTTGTATTAAATCAATTTTTTATACAATTATTTATTGTTCCCATGTATGCTACATATGTTTAACATAATTTGTTAGTAATTTTACTCAGTCCTGAGAATATTCAGGCTGACAGATACTTTGAATTATAAGATATTTCACTAAAATTTATAGAGTATTCAACCTATGAATATATAGAAAAAACATCCAATATTCTAAGAAACTATTTGTTAAGAAATATTTATTGAGTTTATATATTTCATTAATTTTTTATCAGTAAAAAATTGAGAAATAAACACCTTCTCATGTTATATCAATCAATATTCTTATTTATTTATCCATTTTCAAAACATTTGTGGAAGTTGAAATGCTCTTTAAAATAACTTAACATTAAATTTAGTCAATAGAAAAATATGAAAGATTGATTTACATCCTATATTTGTATAAGTTAAAAAAGGAAATGGGGCCAATTATATTAAAATTATAACTTGACATGATATTCATTATATCAAAAGAATAAAAAATCCAATTTTTATGAGAATAAAATCTATGTTTAACAAATATTGAAAAATATTTTTGAGTATTTTTTTGGGATGTTTGATGCCATTATGATTTCAAAGTCTCAAAATATATTATATAAATTTTGTGATTACATTGTTTCAAAATTTTCCTTACAAGTACTTTCCACCCTCTAACTTCAAATCCCATTATTCTCCCATCTAAAACTTTCTCCCTCTTACAGTTTATATAAGTCTACCAAGAACTGTCCCATCCCAAACCCTTATTCCCCGTTCTCCACCCCTAATCATCCTATTACACCCCTCCTCACTTATTTTTCTCCCCTTAACACCCTATTTATTCCCCTCTGCACCACTTTCCACATCAACTTTCTTTATATAACTCATTTTGCACCCCTATTAACCTCTTTTACTCTATATGCAGAAAAGGAGGTGAATTGGAAAGACATAGGGGTTGGATGAATATTGAATAGGTGGATTGGGGTGGGGTGGGGAATGTCTGGGGTGAAGAGCAAAAAAATGGGGGTTGAAAGTGAAAGCATTTTAATTAGTTATAAAAGGAGTGGGGTGGATTTGAGGCAAAAATAGATGGGGTAAGGTAGGGAGAGTCAAGAAAGGGATGGTTGGGGATGAGCATGGTAGCAAAAGTGGTGGAGTTGTGTTACAAGTGAAAATAGATTGGAGGGGAAAAGTGAGGAGGGCTTAAACTTGGATTTTGAAGTGTAGAGGGTGTAGCAAATGTATCAGGAGGGCAATAAAAGGGTGGGGGGTGGTAATAGAATTAACAGAAATGACTAGGTAGAAAAAGCTGTGTGCAGAGATTGACAGGTTGTCAATTGAGGAAGCAAAAAATTGAGAGTGTACTCTATTCTTCAGGCAAACATCAGAGCTACCCCCTCAATCTACAGCTCTATTCTGCCAATATGAAAAATGATTGATAATTATCTTTTATTGCTATTTTTGAAGTAAAACCTATAGTTTATACATCTTTATTTAATATTTTTTATTTACAATGTACTTTAAGAATAAGAAATTAATATAATAAAATAATTGAGAACAAAATACCATTTTGCTTTTTACACAGCTTCTGATAAGTATACATGATATAAATAAATAATATAATAGGAAAACTGTAGCAAGAATTTGAAAACTAAAACAAAACATTTAAAGAAATTTTAAAGAATTGAACTTGTGTATTTTATGAGAATATTGTATTAATTTTAAAAGTAATAGTAAAATATGTTGCTTAGACTAAAAATATCTTTAAATTAAATTAAATAATTCAAGTAAAAATTGTAGAAAAGATCTATCTACATATATGCTCATTTAGCTTCATTTCTTACTTTGTGATTACTATATATACCTGGAGAATTGAATGTAATAACTGAAAATTTAAGAAACTTTTAAAATTTATCTGCCTCAATATATTAACAATAATCTATTCAGTAACAGAAAAAAATTTCTGACTCCTTTCTTTTACTAGTTTTGTTTTGTTTGCAAGGAGTATATACTTTTTTTAAAATAAATTATCATGTTTTTGGTGGAACTTAGATTGAACTCTCAAAAAAATCCTGTTTCCAAGTGTGGTTCAAGATAAGTTAAGCCATGAAAAAATTAATAATTTTTTAGAATTTTTATTAAGTATTTTTAAATATAAAAATAATTATATTTTATATCAAAATATTTTTATTTAATACTTTGAAGTTGTGAAAATAAATGCAAATTTAGAATCATTTTGATAAAATATCATATTAAAAATACTTTTATGTTAATCATATATTGTATGATATGTGCTCTTTCCATCTGGAAGATTACAAAAATAACTTAAAATTAATTTTATACAACTATATTATACAAAAAAGGTATCAGCTCTTTTGCTTAGTTTTAAAGTAGTTCAAAAAAAAATTTATTGCTTTAGGTACACATAATATAGAGTCTTCAGAGCATCATATTAAACGTTTAGACTTATATTTTTAAGTTTAAGGGAAGCCTCACAGGATAAAACTGGTAGTTTTGTAAAAAAAAAAAAGTAAATAGGGGGTGTCAGTTCTTGCGAATCCGCACTTACAAATCCGCACTTATCTAAGTGCAGATTTCTAAACCACACTTATCTAAGTGCAGATTTCCAAACCACACTAGCCCCAATACTGGTGGATTTCAAAAGTGAAAAAAGTCACTTATTTCACTCAAATCCACACTTTCTCAACCAAAAGTGCTGATTTCATCATCAAGTCCCATTTCAATGATTTGTCAGAATCATCCCATTCATACGCAGAACTCCGCAGCATAACACTTCATAACTCAAAACATCATACATCATTTACATCTTCATATCATATCATATAAGAGTTATGCCTTCCTCACTTTCAAATCGTGATAAATTACATAAAGCAATGACTTTCATGGCTCTTGAACTGCTCTTGGACTCTGATTCCGATTCTGAATCTGATATAGAAGAAGATTTTGTCTTTTTATCAAAAATGGCCACGAAACGTTACTTTCTTCTCAGAAAGCCTCAAGTACTTCATACCCCCAAGTATACCATCCAAACACTTCTTAACCTATCTACACCCAGTTTTAGAAAGCTGTTCAGGACTTCTCAGGAATGTTTCCTTAAATTGCTTGAGCTTATTCAGGATCATCCGATATTTTACAATAATTATCAAAAAGAACAACGACATCCTTCAATTCAATTGTCCATCACACTATGTCGTTTGGGTTCAAATGGTAATGGAGCCGCTTTGAAACATTTAGAAAATGTCTTTGATTTAGGGTATGGTTCAGTTAACACTTATACCAAACAATGTATCACTGCCATCAACTCCTTGGAATCTCAACTTCTCACCTGGCCAACAAAAGAAGAGCAACTTGAATCATCTCAGGTTATGCAAGCAGAGGGCTTCCAAGGATGTATTGGTTTTGTTGATGGTACTACTATTCCTTTGAGCTAGAAACCTGCTCAAGGTGGAAACAATTACTTTGACCATAAAAAGAGGTAGATTATTTTTAACTCCTTTCATTCTCTTTGAAACTAACACAAACAAATATATCTTCTTTGTAGATATTCAATTTCTGTTCAGCTTATATGTGACGTAAACAAAAAATTTATATCATTCTTTGCTGGCTATCCTGGCTCATGTCATGACTCCTACGTCTTCCAAAGAATGCAAATTTCAAATGAACCTGAAAAATTCTTTGATGAAGATCAGTATCTTCTTGCAGATTCTGCTTATGTGAATGGAAAGTATGTACTTCCTGCTTTTTGGGGAGCAGCTTCAGAAGACAGTTAAAATGCCAAGTTCAACAATCATTTGGCAAAGTCAAGAGTCTGTATTGAACATTCTATTGGAATCTTGAAAGGCCGTTTTTCTAGTTTAAGGGAATTAAGAAGTCCTCTTAGAAATAAATCTGAAATGGAGGCAGTGATCAACTGGATTCTGTGTTGCACTATACTTCATAACCTACTTGCTGACCTCAAAGATCAATGGTTAGAGCTGTATGAAGATGAATAAGTTGATTCACCTCCGACTATATCCAACACTTTTATTTCTCAATCAACTAGTATAAGGGCAAAAATGCTTCCAATAACACTCCAACATTTTTCAACGCAATTTTAATTTTTTTTTTCACTCTCTTCAAATGATCAATTTGCATGTGTTATTCACTGAGAATGGTAAATTTCTTTGCAAATTTTTTTGGTTTTTGAATTTGCTGTTAAAGTCTTATTTTTTTATCTCTCTGTGTTTTCTTTCATCAACTCAACATGAAATCACATATTTTCAGCAAACGCATATTTTTTCAGTCACTCTCTTTTTTTTCTTCACTCATATCCGTTTTCTCCTCTCTTCCTAAATCACTCAAACAATTTCACTTATATTTCTTTTTTCTCAACTCATCTCTCCAGGTAAGTCATTTTATCTTTTTTACTTAATTTTTTGCTAATTTTTTTTTTTTTGGTTTTTTGGGTTTTTGTTTTTGTTTTTGTTTTTTATTTTTTTGTAAGTGGTTTTTTTTAAATTTATAGGTAAAATTAACCTTTTTTTTCTCTCTCTCTCTCTCTCTCTCCCTCTTTTCTCTCATTTATCCTATTCTTTATCCCCCCTTGGCCTGGGATTTTTCCCACCTTTACCCTCTCCTTGGAATGGATACATCCCCTCCCCTTCAGTCTCAATACATCAATATACAGTGTTAGCAAAACCCTTTTACATATGATTAGATCAGGGTACATATGTTTTTTCTCCTATTCAAATTTTTCTTGAAATTTGAAGACCTGTACCCTGATCTTCGGCTAAAGATCAGGGTACACCATGGTATTTTTGCCTGCAACCATGTGTTCAGTGATATTTGAAGAGGTGGACCTTCATCTTCAGCCAAACATCAGAGTCCACCATTGTATATTGGCCTTAATAAAAATTGTATCAGAGATTTTGATAAGTATTCCCTGATCTTTGCACAAAGATCAGGGTACACATGAGTGGGTTTACCACTATATTGTTTCCTTTCATCACATTGTTCTTAAAAATTGAAAAGGTGTACCTTGATATAAAAGCAAAGATCAGCGCAAACATTTGTATTTTTGCTTCAATTCAAAATGTTTATGAAATTTGTAGAGGTGTACCTGAATTTTCACATATATTGATCCTATCACTGGACAACCTATTCCGTCACCTGCAAAAATTAAAGGACATGGATTATATTTCCCGGATCATAGATTTATAATCAATTTTGGAATAGGAAATGGAATCATTGAAACATTTTGTAATTCTTCTTACGATAATCACTAAACCACAAAGGCTCCTCCAGTTTTGGGATCTTGTCAAGACTTCACGCATTTTGTTTGCTCTTTCTAGATCAGTCAAAAGTTAAACCAACGAATAAACAAGTTAAAAAAAGAAGATAAAGGTAATAAATATAAAGATTCATTAGGTAGATCTAAATAGTATGGGGATTCATAGAGTCACCAAATATTTAATATTCTTCCATAAATTCTTAATAAATAAATATGATATTTCCATTTATAAAATTAAAGTAATGGGCCAACAATCATGGGTTGTATAAAAGGTAATCATGATAACATTAATTTTTTTCATGGGGTTCCTCTAGCCTATACCTGTGGAAAGTCCCAAACCTAGTTTCTAGACTTGATCTGCATTTTGGCATGAGGAATTGTCATTACTTTAAAAGTAGTAAATTTAACATATCTTATTTATATATTAATTAATTTATGTAATTATATTAAATTTTGATGACTTTCACCCTTTACTTCAACAAAATGCAGGGGAGGGTATTTCCAATTTTTTAAATCTGACATGTGAAATTTATTACTTAGAAAAATTCGTTGGTACCCACCCCTTGTTTCAATAAAATGCAGGGGAGGGTATTGCCAATTTTTTAAATCTGACATGTGAAATTGATGACTTAGAAAAATTTGGTGGTACCCACCCCTTGTTTCAATAAAATTCAAGGGGAGGTATTGCCAAATTTTCAAAATAGATATTGAATTTTATTGACTTAGAAGTATTTATATAAGCAAACTTATTGACTTGAAAGTGAAGATAGAAAAATTTTATCATATTTTCAAATTTTTGTCAAAATAAAAGTATAAGCAAACTTATTGACTTGAATGTAAAGATAGAAAAATTGTATGATATTTTCAAAAATTTGTCAAAAATAATGTACTATATTCAAGAACTTTTATAAGTCAGCATATAAGAAAATATTACCAAAAAGAAAACAAACAAAATTAAATTAATTAAAAAAATAATTTATCAATTGATAAGGTCATGTAATTTTTTAATGTCCTCATAAGATTGGCCATTTTATACACATTCCATAATGAAATCTTTTTTTTTAAAACTCTCTTGTTTTTCCAATTCACAAGTAGCCATTTCTCTTTGAAATTGATGGTCTTCTCTTTGAAATTGAAGGTCATTTACTCTTTCCATCTGCTCTGCCTCAAATTTTTTTTTCTTCCAAATCTAAGGCTTGCTGATCTTTCCTTAGCATATGATCAAACTTCATCTTCTCAAAGTCAAAGGCATTTTTAACAATAGTTGATTTTTCTGAGAAAATTAAATTGAAATAAATAAATAAATGAGTTAATTATTAAGATATATAGTAAACCAATCTTACTTATATCTTTTTTTTCAAAATAATCCTCAAGGGAGCCAAATCAGCTTGTTGAAGTATTACCACATTTTAATAGATGGTTCAAGTTCATTGAAGTTGAGGCTTGACGCTTTAGTTTGGTGCTTGAGCAAGAGGCTTCAGGAAGTTCATCTAAAGCAGCTTCTAAAGTGGGATTCACATTTCCAGAATTGAGATTATTTAATGGAGATTGAGTTTGAGTAGGAGGAGACTAGAATGAAAGGAAAATTCAGAGAAGAATTGAAGAAAAAACAAAAAGTAAACATACATTTAAATTTTGGGCCTCTGAGGATTCAGATCTTCTGCGATATAATTGTTCTGCTTGATAGTTGGGACCATCTTCAGCTGAACTATGGTTAGAAGGTGGAGGGGATTGATCTCCTTCAAGTAAAGGTGTGTTGGGAGGATTATAGGAAGGTTTGGATCCAGAGGGTATATCCTTAGTAATATCGTGTAGAAACCAAGGGTTTACATCAACTCGGGAGCCAAAAAGATCATCCATTTCCTCATAGAAAGGACACATGACATTGAGCTTTTTGGAAACAGTAGTAATTCCAATCTCCAAATCATCATTGTCAATACCAAAGCCAGTTTCATTTGCAGCATGATGAGCCTTTTTATATTTTGATTGGTAACTCTTAAATCTCTCCTTCATTTGTTTAGGATTGATATTGATTCTCCACCTTGTTTTCTTCCTTACTTCATTGGCCATCAATAAGTAGCCATTAACCTTTGAAGAAGGTGGACTTTTCAAATCCAAAACATGTTTCAAAATTTGATTTGATTTTAAGGAAGTTTATTATGATGAGATAATCATCCTTTTTAAGCTGACCTGAACCTGACTTTGATTTTTCAGGTGTAGGGCATGCTTTACAAGAAGACTTTTGTGACAAAGAAGATTTTTGAATTACCTTTTGAGATTTGGAATGTCTGGGAGGCATTATGAAACTGGCACATATCAAGAAAAAAGATTAAGAGGTAGAAGAAATAAGTAAAAAAGAATGTAAACATTCCTGGTCAAAATGTTTAAAATGTCAGGAAGGGGTGTGTGCCAAGGATTGATGGGTAGGTAGTAAGGAAGGTCAGTGTATCACATGTGATATGGATGGTATGGGAAAGAAAGGGATGATGTGGCCAACATGTGGTTTTAAAAAAAATCACAAAAAAATTGCTCATTTAAGGTCAGAACTGACACCCATTTTTGAAATAAGTGACTTTTTTGCAAAATTTAAGTGCTGATTTGCTTTGAAATCCGCCCTTAAGTTAAGTGCGGATTTGCCAGAACTGACACTCCCTAATATCTTTTAAATCAATATATATTTAAACAAAAAGTCAAATTTTAATATTTTTTTTATGTTTTAAATATGTGATGAAGACTTGAAATAATGCTATTTAAATTAATTTTTATAAAAATATACTCATTCCAGTATTGCTTTGTGATAAGGACAATTTCAAGAAGATTTTTAAATTCTACTGTTTAAATAAAATATCAAAGTGATGGTTTTTCATACAATTAGAAATTGAATAGAAACATCATATAATATCTACCAATCAGCATGAATATCATTATTCCAATAGATAATTGATTGATCCTGAACCCATATATTTAATTTTAGAATTGTGGGTAATTGTTCAGTTGTGAATTACTCCTATCAAAACTTTTATTCTAAAGACTAAAAAAATGCACCTGAAGAATTTCACTTAATTTATTTTTCAGCACCATAGAATGAAAGTATTTTTTCTATTCTTTTTAAATATGTAATAATATTATTTTTAATCAAAATATGATTGCCTTTACAGCTGCTTTGCTAAATGGGCATAATCTAAAGTACCTATTGTGTCTTTTTTACAAAATAAATATCATATAATAGTTTTTCAATTTGAAACTGATAGAATTATGAAGAAGTACCACACCTACCTATTTAATTCAGTTCTTGAACAATAATACTTTCAAATTTTTTATCTGAAGCACATTTTTTAACATTATAACACTTACAAAATATATGGTGCTTATTCCCAAGTTGACACTGAAATTATCCCACAATTCAGAATTGAAGCAAAATCAAGCACTAAAATTAAAGTTTAAATAAATCTATACTACTCTCTTTTAATTATCTTTAAGTTTTGACATCTAGCTTGAATTTCAGTTTTTTATATGAAAAATTTACTGAGTGGTGAATTATTATTTCAATTCATGAGATTACTCTACCAAATAACCATATTTACATGCAACTTTGATGAAATAAATCATGACAAGCTCTGGAGTATCATATATGTATTATATTGAATAAATGCATATTGCAAAAATTCTTAGTAGTTGAATATTCAATAGAACAAGAAAAAGAGCAAAAATATTTTTTATTTTAATTTTAATCATCTTCTTGCATATAAAAATGTAAAAAAAATTGATTAAAATCCACTGGTATAAGAATTATACTTCTTTCTAAACTTATAATAAAACAATTTATTAATTATTAGAACTTATTTTAAAGAAGCTATGAGAGGACTTCATTGAAACAGAAATTAGGAAAACATATTTCTATCTTTTATTTTTTTTAATTATGAGTCTTTTCATAGTATTATAGAATAAAATACTATAGAATTTTGATGGTTCAATATGTTTGTTAAATAAATCAATTGAACTGAAAATATTTATATTGCATAATCAGAAATAATAAAAATACAAAAATAATCAGGTAATATTGTTTAAATTAAAAAATGAAAGCTTCAAATTCTTTGTTAAAAGGAGTTATCAATAAAAAGAACCACTGATCTTATTATATATTTTTTCAAAAAAAAACTAATAAAATCATTAGAGAGGTTAAATGTCAGCCAGGCTATCTCATAAGCCCAGTAAATTATATGATAAATTACTAGAATAATTTAAGGGAATAATTCTATACATTTTTACAATAAAAAATCTTATTGAATAAAATTATATTTTATAAGTAAAATAGTTTTATATTAAGAAAATTTTTATTACATATAAAATATTATATTCTATAATATCATGGCACATTTTGTATGTATTCTAAATAAATAAATTAATTATTTAAGGTTATATTATAAGTATAAAATACAACTTATAATGTAATTACAAATTGAATAATAAAATTTATATAAATTAAAATAAAACTTATCATTAAATATTATCCACAAATATTGGGCGCTTCCTTGACCCTTAATTGTGTCATTAAAATTACTAAATTAAGTAAAATACTTATTTAATATGATAAATTGTATTTCTCATTCTAAATATGTTATTTTATTAATTTAATTAGTTGTTTCAATTAAATTAATCATTTAATTACTTTAAATGGTTAAAATGATTAATTTAATTTTCTTTATACTGAATTAAAATGCGTGAAAATAATTCCTTTTGTTTTAATTAAACCTTTTCAGCTATTTGTATTACCTGTTTTAGATTTCCTTTCTCATGATTCTTAGCTTTCATATTCACGTAGTCACTCATTATATTTGTTTTGGGACTGTATGGTGGGAATAGTTATTTCTTATTCACAGGTTCACTTTATTGGATTAATTTTTCTTCTTGTTTTGTATATTTCAATTAAATTAAAATACCTCTTCTTTTCATATTACTATATTCCATGTAACTACAATTAAGACGCTTGGAAAGGTCTTCTGGCCTATAAAAGAGCCTTGGAAACCTCTCTAGTAATCATCACTTATTACACTCATACTTTATTATATTTTTTAAATATCATACAAATTATTAGTTTAATTAGTCTTAAAATTCTAATATAAATCATACATAATTTCAAGGTTGCCATAAGTCTATTAATAACAATAATTTATTTCAACGCATTGATATATAACTTATTAATAATATTATATATCATTTAAAACTAATGTAGTGTCATTACTCATAAAGTGTTGTTGTATTACTCTCCATTAACTCAATTAAATTCTATCTCTCATTTATCATTACAATACTTTCTATTATTTTCC
Organism: Hemileia vastatrix; assembly: GCA_030280995.1. NCBI lineage: Eukaryota > Fungi > Basidiomycota > Pucciniomycetes > Pucciniales > Zaghouaniaceae > Hemileia > Hemileia vastatrix. Next base: position 21,925,049 of record JASXTE010000014.1, on the reverse strand, counting down.
TCTTCTATTTCATCTTTTATCCCTGTTTTCCTTCATCTTCTAGACAACCTGCCAATAATAGGGGACGTTTCAAAACGACAACAACATTACATCCTTTGCAACGAACAACACTGCGCACAAACCACCTAAGCAAAAAAAAAGCAAACTTTTGCCATGACCGTTTTTTGAACTTGGGTTTGAACTTTTGGGTTTATAATAAAATAAATAATATATACTTTTGAAGTGATTTCTCGATCACTATCGTAAGTTAACCTTTGCACCTCTCACTTATATTATTAAATTTTTATTGCAATAACAGTGATTGTGGCTTAATTGCTGATTCACTAAGTGTAAGTGTTCAAAAAAAATTATTTTATTTTCCTAGTTGACCATAATAGAGTTATACTTTTAGTCCTAGAAGATCATTATAAAATATTTTAAATAAATTATTAATTTAATTATTGAATTTTTTTTTTGATTTAAATTGGTTGACCATAATAGTACTCAGTACTTAGTCCCAATATTACAAAGATTTTTTTTTTTGTTATTAATTATTTTGGTTGGCTTATTAAAACCTTTTTTGGTTTGGTCCCTTAATAATAATTGAAATTCTTAATAATATCAATTGTAATTACATATTTTTGTATTACATTTTTTATTGTTAATTATTTTACTTAATTTTTTCAAGAAATAATTTTTTTTGGAAATATAAATTTGAATAATTAAATAACAACTGAATTTTACATAGTTCCATGTCCAGTAGTTTGGAAAACAGCATGGATAACCTTCATGTGGATGTAGATAATGAATCTGTAGGTTCTTCAAAATTAACTTACAAGAATTCTTCAGTTAAAAAAAAAATCTTCATACCCTTCAGGACATAGAAATTTCAGGAGAAGTAGCAAACCCCCCTCACCAAACTACTCTGAAAGAAGTATAGCCTCATATCAATCAGGGAAATCCTCTAAAGGGTATAAAAATAAAAAAGATCCCTCTGACGCAACAAATAAACAAGCTTTACAGCCATATAAAAGAACTGAAAGCAGAAAGCATGAATTACAATGCAAGGGTAGACACACTCTTGCAACAGATGCAGGAGCTCTTAAATCAAAAGCAGGTTTAACCTCCTCATTTCTCAACCTCTCAGCCTCAGCCTCAGCATCAGCCCCATCAGGCACCCAGCTCTTTTACTCAAAATCAAAACACTCTACAAGTGGAACAGTGGAAATGGGATTACCTGATGAACCATTACCAACAGAAAATTCAGCAGCCAGTAGCTCAACACCCTGGCCCATCCAGGACACAAACCTACCATTAACCTCCTCAGGCCTATCCTTATCAGGGAGGCAGAAGAAAGAAGGAACAGGGGAAATTTCCTCCCTTGCCATGATAAGTAATCTGTTTAATAAACATGTTGGTATGTATAATAACAAATCTTCTCCCACAGGTAATAATGTGGATAATGGTGAGAGAGCAGTTAACCCCTTAAAGAGACAACTTACTTTAATAAGTAGCCCTAATGATGTAATTTGTAAATTATCATTTGGTGAAACTTTACATTTAACCTCTACTTCTTTAATTAATTCTTCTCTTGCAATTAAGAATGATTCTGTTTCACCTGAAGTTTATACCTTGCTTGAGGAAAACCTCTGAGGATATATTGAAAGATACACTTGATTTTAATGTTGTAAAAGACAAAAATATAAGAGATGTATTAGTACATGAGAGTGATAGATTGAATAATTTGCACTTACATTGTAAAGTGAGCTCTTCTGTGCAAGATACAGCTTATTTTAAAATCAAAGAATCTTTGAATATTATTCTTAGCCAACAAAAACAAATAAGAAGTGATCATAGAGCTATATCAGATAAAAATATTTGTCTGCATAAATCTTTGAGTGAGTTAATGCCCCTTATTGAAGAGAATTATTCATTGAAAAATGAAATTAAGTCTCTACACAATGAGTTGAAAAAGCTAAAAAATGATTTCCAAGCACTGAGTACCAAATACACAGTTTTTGAGCACAGAAATTTTTTATCCCTTACAAAAATAAATGACCAGATGTCTGAAATTCCAAGGATAAGAAATTCTGTGTCTGACCTACAGGAATAATTTTCAGCTTTAACTGCCAATCATTATGGTGTACATGAATATGCTGCCAATAAATTGCATAAGAATAAAGGAAAAGGGCCTGAAAAAAGAAGTTCTTTTCTTCCCCATATTCAGCCATTAGACAAACTGACAATGTGTCTGTAAAATATTTTTCTACTAGAAAAAAATCTTTTTATGGTCATGAACCAGCTGTTTCTGTAAATAATGAAATTTCTGAACACCTGGCTAAACTTCAATAATTATTATTGTTAAATAATTCAAACCAAAAGATGGACCATCCCAGTAGCAAGAAAAATTGGCCCAAACTGGATCAATATCCCACTTTTGATGGTGACTTTTTATCTTACTGGAAACACTTTGTTCAGAGAATTGATAATCTGAAAAACTCTTATAAATTCCCAGATGAAGAAATTGTCTCTAAATTAATTTATTTATTTTCCAATGTAGCTTTAATGTGGTATGAATCTGTCTTGCTGGACAACCAACATTATACTTGGAAAGATTGGAAAACCTTGATTGAAAATCAATTTGGTGGTTCCAAATTCAGGCTTGCTCAGCAGAGATTATATGAGAATGCTAAATATGCGTCCTCCTCTGCTGAAAAACCTATTGTTTTCCTTATGAAAATTACAAAAATTCTTACAGCCATGGATCTTAAAATAGATTATGATATTTGGAGAGATAAAATTCTCTATAAATTACCAAATTCTCTGAGAGATTTGATTGTGGCAAGGACTGAGCATGTGAGAGAAAATTCTTCCTTTATTAATATCTGTAATGAAGTCCTACTAAATTATAGATATGAACCAAGGAATTATCCTGTTAAATCTTATAATGACCAACAAAAGCCCTCCACAAAACTTCCAGACAAAACTGGTAGACCTTCTGCCCCAGTTGCTGCAAATAAATATGCAACTAATACTTATTTTAAATGTAAAAAACCATGGCAAAAAGTGAATATTTGTGACAAGAAAATTCATCTTGTTGAACATAATGAGGAATCTGAAAATACTCAAGCTGATATTGATTATACCTCAAGTGATTGTGATAGAAATATTTCTTATGACCATGAGTTTTCTCTAGAAGTTCTGGCTTTAGAAAAAGATATCCAATATTTGGATAATTGGTCTGATAATTGTGATATTGACTTATCTTGTGTAGAAAATTCTGAATTAATTAGAGATATTACTGAAAGTTCCATTTTAATATCACCTTTGAGGGCACCTGTTATCATTAGTGGTAAAAATGTTGAAGTTATTCTTGACTCTGGTTCTGGAGGAAGTGTAGTATCTGAAAAAGCACTGGCTTTTGTAGATAAGGATTTCAAAGCAATTTATTACCTATAACATCTGAAAAACGGAAAGGTTATGGTTCTGTTTTATGTCCCATTGGCAAATACAAAACCACTATATCCTTTAAATATAATGGTGGTTTTGTCAGAGCTCTTTGCAAATTTGTTGTGATGAAAAATGACAATTTAAGCAATTGGTTTATCATGTGAAATGATATTTTAACCATTTTTGGCATTAAATTGGATCCTGCAAACAATTGTTTTACTTTGGGAATGAATGGGAAAAGAAAATTTAAAATTTCTTCTTCTAAAAAGTATTCTTCACCCTTATTGAAATCTTACCATTCTTTTATCCAAGCTAAAGGTAGACAAACAGAGGAAATGAATGTATTATTTTCTGAAATTGAAACTGCCTCATTTGTTCATCAATTAACTTTTAACCAAAGGGATTCAATAGTAGTCTTAATTACATCTTTCCCTATGGCTTTTGCTCATTGTTCCCATGTTTTGGGATTGGTTAAAGATGAAATAAAAATTTCTTTATCTTGAAAATTGGATGAAATACCTCCTAGCCTAAAGAAAAAACCTTATCCAGCGTCTCCTACAAAGAGAAAAGATATAGAAGATAATATCTCAACTTTACTAAGTATGAATAATATAATTTAAATGTTGCCATAAGTCTAATAATAACAATAATTGATTTCTGCACATTGAGATATAACTTATTAATAATATTATATATCATTTAAAACAACTGTAGTTTCATTACTCATAAAGTGTTGTGGTATTTCTCTCCATTAACTCAATTAAATTCCATCTCTCATTTATTATTACAATACTTTCCTTTATTTTCCTCTTCTATTTCCTCTTTTATCACTCTTTTCCTTCATCTTCTAGAAAACCCGCTGATATTAAAAGTGATGCTTTTTAAATAAATAGTATAATTTTCAGTCTTCTTAATGATCAAGTGAAATTCAAAATGAAAATTAAATTTTGTTTAATGAAAAAAATTCTGTGAATGGATCAGATTCTTAATCTGCCCTTGTAATTATTTCTATAAATTATTCATTAAACTTTCACTATTATTCCAGCACAGACTCATCCATTATTGTTTAAGAGCTCAAGATGATTTCAAAGTAAAGTTCAGTATCAGTTCATCATTAGTTCAGTCTGAGTTCCATCTGAGTTCCATCAAAGTTCAAATTGAGAACTTGCTATCAAGTCCCCCCCCAAATGTTGTGTGGTGTCTCAATTCATAATATGGAACAAAAAACTACAAGTGTGGAATATAAAAAAGATATCTCTTTTTCTCAAAAACCCAGTTTCTCTCTACCACAATCTAGACATTTCACATAGTTCTTTATAGTCTCAATATATTTTGTCTCTACCAACATCATCATCTACTCAGTGATAGTACATTATAAAAAGTGGCATATAGAAATGTTTAATACTGTAAAAAATAATATATGAGATATGTTAAAGGACTCTCATAGGGATATCAAAGAAGAAATTTAGAAAGAATTTGAGTAATGGTAGATAATAAAGCAGTGTCTGAAAAAAAAAGCAAGAGTGATAGGAAGGATTTTTAGCACATATCACACTAGGTTAAGATGAAGAACTGGAGGAGTATTCAATAGTTGGGGGTGGTTCAGGAATTTCACCTTCATAAAGATTGATCCACTCATGTTTAATTGTGCAAGAAGATTATGCAAGAACAAGCATTCAATTATCAAAAAAATGGTAACTTTCTTTCTTTCTTGTTACATAAAGAGATCCTCATTTCCCCTACTTAAGAAAATCAAACTTTTAAAATTCCAATTGCATGATCGATCCTTACTTGAGACTTGTCTAGATGAGTTTTAAATCAGGATTTTTCACTAGTTTCATTATTAGCCTCATGAAATGGTGGGATCACATATTTTACACTAGTGTAAGAAGAGTCAGTGAGAAGATATTGATTTTTATCAAATTAATTCTCTGGTTGATGAGAAGTCATCATTGGTTGGAAAAATGAAGAGTCATGGCAAGTACCAGGAAAGTCAGCATGAAATGAAATTAACTTCATATTTATATCATAAGCCAATTGGAGAGAAACATAATACCTGAACAAAGCAAAAGTAAAAGAGGATTTTTAATATAGTGAAAGAATGTAAGATATCCTTCAGATCAAGGGCCAGAGTATTAGTGGTTTTCTGAGGCTGTTAGAAATGTGAAGGACTCAAGTTAGTCTTTTGAAAAAAAAAATTAAGTCTGGAGTGATCAAAGATGGTAGAAATTAAGTGTTGGAGTATGATGTCTCAGGGGCCTTAAGGTTTAATGCACAGTGTACTGTGTGTGTAAAAATAAGCCCCTAAGGATTTATAGAAGAGAACTTTTTAGTTATGAGCATGTGTGAACCTAATTCTGACCAATCAAGTTAAGGGGAAGAAGTGCTTGAAAGGCTTGGATGTACCCAACAGATGGCATAATAAGGGACAAAAATGCTGTTGAAGTGTACCCCTTATTTACTGGTGTACTTCAAATCATAATGGTTTGCTTGGTACTTTTTTGGGATGTGCTTGAATTGCGTATATGCAAATGTTTAAAACTCCCTAATAGGTTCACTTTATTAAAAATCTATTCTTAATATCTAAGGCAATGTCATTAGTTCCAGCAACCTGAAATTTCCATGCATGTGGAAAAACAGTTGAGATATCGCAATTTTTTAATTCAAGGGTCTGAGGACCATTGCTTTACAATTCAGTTATTTTTTATCAGGATATTTAATGATCAAATTTCATGTTGAAAAATGAAATAATCAATCAATATTAGATATATGGGCAATTATCTTGTGGTAATGTCGATTCATCAAATCTTTTATAGCATGAGACGTGAATAAATATAAGAATTCCTAGCTGATGTTGTATCAATTTGTAAAGTTTATTTTTTTTTTAGAAATACTTTTAGAACATAACAGAAAATACATATATATGATAATATAACGCTCATTTATTTATTTTTTGGGGGAAAAGAATGGTTGAACAGAGCATTGAAAAAATAAAACAATAATTTTCAACAAGAAAAAAAATAAAAACATCCTTCTATAAATAGGATTCAGTTCAAGATGGTAAAAATACATTTTAAATCAAGACATATATATATATATATATAAATTAAAAATGAAAACATGAAGATTGAAATATTTGAGAATCAAATGATGGGTCTTAAAAAATGTGTAACATAAGATAAAACAACTCGAATCTTTTAGATATAAAAATAAAACAGACGTCAATAAACGATCTGCCCTATTAAGTGGTCTTTGCCACTGTTACCTTTTAGATATAAAAATAAAACAGACGTCAATAAACGATCTGCCCTATTAAGTGGTCTTTGCCGCTGTTACCTAAAGATAAAAATAATGAAATAATATTGAGCGAGATAAAAGACCTAATACATAAACAGAATAACAGCTAAATACAAAAGTCTAACCTTTTAGATATAAAAATAAAACAGACGTCAATAAACGATCTGCCCTATTAAGTGGTCTTTGCCGCTGTTACCTATGTACATGAATAAAATGGAAAATTAATAACAAGATAAGTGTTTACAAATAACTAGTCCTGACCTAAAGATAAAAATAATGAAATAATATTGAGCGAGATAAAAGACGGGCAAAAAGAAATGACAAGACCCAGTATTTAAGTTAGTGTCTCGCTCAATGAGGACAGGGATGAATGAATAGCATAAAATAAGAACAACATAGAAAAACGTGAGAAAAATAAGACGTGATGTGATCTCTATGGAGGTTGAGTCAATAACTACTCTTATAATTATAAAACGGATAAAAATAGAAAGAAAAACACAGTGAGTTAACTAGTTGTTCTTACACCCCTCCTTGCTATCAATCATACCGTTCAAACCAATTTTGTCTACAAATTTTCTGAATTTTTCCTTGCTAAGAGCCTTAGTAAAGACATCAGCAATCATATCAGTTGATGGCGTATATTGTAGGTCAATTTTTCCAGACATTATTTGCTCTCTAATCCAATGAAATTGGATTTCAACATGCTTAGTTCTAGCGTGAAACATGGGATTTTTGCACAAAGAAATACAACCTTGATTATCGGAAAATAATTTTGAGGAAGATTTACAGTCAAATCCAAGGTCATTAAAGAGAGTCTGCATCCAAATTGCCTCTTGCGCTGCATCAACTGTAGCTTTAGATTCAGCTTCAGTAGTGCTAAGGGCAACTGTAGGTTGTTTCTTGCAGCGCCAACTGATAGCAGTACCATTGATAATAAAAACATATCCAGTAGTTGAGCGTCGAGTAACTTGACAACCTGCCCAATCGGCATCAGCAAAACCAGTAGGAAGTGAATAACTGTAGTGACCCTCATTGATAAAAGGATCATCTGAATGAAAAGTAAGTGATAGATTGATACTACCTCGCAGATAGCGAAGGACCCTTTTGAATGCCAACCAATGTTTAATACCAGGAGCATTTAAGTATTGTGCTAGTTGACTGTTTATGAAGGCAATATCTGGTCTAGTTGCCTGAGTGATGTAATTTAATCGACCCACTGCTCGTCGATAATTGATGTTGAGTTGAGAGAATTGTTTTATTTCGTCTTCAGTTGCTGGTACCAGTTGAGTGTTCATTGTCATTGGAGTACTAGATGGCTTGCAATTTGACATGTCATAAGAAGTGAGTAAATCCTTAATCTCCTGATCTTGACAAAGAGATAAGGTACCGGTATTTCTATTTCTCGTAACCCTCATTCCCAAAATAAATTTTGCATCTCCAAGATCTTCCATATCAAACTTTGATTGAATGGCAACTTTGAACCAATCAATATCCTTACCAAAAATGGAAAGGTCATCAACATGCACATGGACGTAACAAGGATGAGTAGTACTTTCATGTATGAAGAGACAAGGATCCGCAGCTGAGGGATAAAAATTAAGGGAATAGAAGAAATTAATTAACTCTGTGTACCAACACCTAGAGGCCTGCTTTAAACCATAAAGTGAACGCTTTAACAATAAAACTGGATTTTTAAGATTGGGAGGCCTTTTCATGCCTAGAGGAATTTTCATATAAACGTCTTCGTCAGGTTTTCCATAGAGAAAAGCACCTTTGACATCCATCTGAATGAAATCCCAATCTTCTCGTGTTGCAAGACTGATGAGAACTCGTAATGTGGTGAGTCGTCCAGTTGGAGCAAAAGTCTCAAAATAATTTATTCCAGCTTTTTGTGAACAGCCTCGTGCACAAAGTCGAGCTTTATATTTTTGAATGTGACCATCTGCATCTCTTTTAATCTTAAAAACCCATATGGACCCTATCGTAGGAACATTTTCTGGTTGTTCAACAATATTCCAGACACTTTGATTTTCTATCATTTTCAACTCTTGACTAATGGCATCGAGCCAAAAATCACCATCACATCGATTAATTGCTTCAAAATAAGTAAGTGGATCTGATAATTGAATGTCGGGTACATCATCATGTGTTGCATGTGCACTAATAACGTTTGTAATTGATAAGTAGTTTTTGATTTCAAAGGCTGAATTCAGCTTCCTTGGTATTCTTTTCCGACCACCTTCAATAATGTTGGATGAGTCAATTGAAGAGCTAATATCGTTAGAAGCAATGTTGGGAGTTAATTGATAATCCCAAAATCTATTAATGGATTTTGGTTTTTCAATGGGGGGATCTTCAGATTCAGTCGAAGGTATGTGATTTGACGAATGATTATCAGAGGGAGTTAAAGGTATATTTTCAGAGAAATCAGATGTAATTGCGACAACATCTTCAGTAAAGATTTCTGACAATTGTGTTTCTGACGATAAGTCCTGAATAGGAAAAGACGTTTCATCAAAAATTACATTATGTGAGTATATTATCTTTTTATTATCAAGTCGAAGCAATCGATATGATGTCACATCTTCAGCATAGCCCAGAAAACAGCATTTTATTGAATTCGTATAAAATTTTCCTCCTCTTTTTGACTTGTCAATGAGTGCATAAGCAGCACATCCAAAAACTTTAAGATGATCGTATTTTGCATCCTTGCCAAACCTCACTTTAAATGGTGTATCAAAACTCAATGAAGCCGATGGTAATCTGTTCTCAAGATAGACTGCAGTGTTGACTGCTTCGCCCCAGAACTCAATCGGCATTTTTGCATGAAAAAGTAAAGATTTAGCCATTTCGGTGGTAATTCTGTTGCCACGTTCCGCAATAGGATTTTGCTGTGGCGTATAAGGAGAAGTAACAATCATTTTAAAGCCATCTTTGACACTTAAATCTTTGAAATCTTTATTTATGAATTCGCTTCCACCATCACACACGAAATTGCCAATTTTAAGATTTGATAAATTCTCTATTTGAGTTTTAAATTGCAAAAATGCTTTGAAAGTATCAGATTTATTAGATAAAAGGAATACAAAGCGATAAGATGAATAAGAATCTGTAATTTTGAAATAATAATTGGCTCCTCCGTAAGTTGCAGGAGTAATTTTGCCACTTAAATCACAATGTAAGAATTCTAGAAAGCGAGTTCCTCTTGGGACAGTTCCTAAAAATGGACTATGATGGTGCTTGGCATTCACACAGGGCTCACAGAAATTAAAATCATCGCATAATTTAAACCCTATTTTAGACTGAATTTTATCAAGATATTGGGAATTCGAATGTCCTAATCTGAAGTGCCAAAGCATTTTTGAGTTTGAAGCGTAAAGAGATTTGAAAACGGGAACATGGTGCTCACCAAAATTGGCATTCAACACTACAAGTCCTTCAGAGTCATCCCATTTGCCATCAAGAATAATTTCGTTCGACCTTGTGATTGTTAATTCTCCATTAGAATTCATGTGTTGATCACAACCATGTGAGATAAACGGGCCGATTCCAATAAGGTTTTGGCTGATTTCAGGAACATGCAAGCAGTCAGTCAAAGTTATGACTTCCCTCGGTGTGACAAGGTTCACCGAACCCTTTCCCGAGCTATAAATTATGGTGCCATTACCAAGCTTGATTGGACGACGGAAGCGAGAGTATGTTTTAAAATTTGACCGTTTCTTGATCATATGAACAGTTGCTCCGCTGTCAAAAATGAGCATTTTCGAAGAAGTATTTGAAATATTTGCTTTGAAAATTTTTGCAGGTCCACAGCTGATACTTGCATGTACTTCTTCGCTAGCTTTGGAACTATTAGCAGTTACTCGATTTTTACGTTTTTCCGGATGCAATTGAAAACAATCCTCTTCAGAATGTTTCGCTTTCGGATTATGTTTTCCGTCTCGACAAAATTCCCACTTTGGTTTTTGATTAGATTTTGTTTTATTTATCAAGGCGGAATGAGATGATGTGGAATTCTCTGATTCAATTTCAGAAGAAAGACGGGCCAATCGTGAGAGTAGATTAGAAACGGAAAGATGGGTTTGAGTCACTTCACAAGCATGTAGAATCAATGCCTTATGGGTTGAGTAACATTCTGGCAATTGTCTCAATAATCGATGTGCTTCATTTTCACTTTCAACTGAGACACCAACAGACCCCAGCTCATTAATTCTGGTTCGTAGATCATTCACGAAGCTCATAAGATTGCCTTCTTGGCATTTGACATCGTGATATCGGGCAAATATCGAGGCACGGTTTGACGCATCGGCTGCAGCATATTGGTTGCTCAGCTTTGTCCAGATTTGCCAAGGCTTGTCCATATCATCATCAGTCACAAAAGCAGCAATATTGGCGGCGTCAAGTTTTGAAATGAGAATGTTTGTTGCCTTGTCGGCTCTCTTTTGAAAATCTAACTTAAGACTTTGGGCAGCGTCTTCCGGCGGCGGTTGTTCAAGACCAAATACAAGGTTTTTGAGATCCTGATAAGTGAGCAGGGCTCTCATTCTTATCCTCCATTCATGGAAATTTCCGACACTCAGTACAGGAATATTTCTGAGGGTATTGCCAGAGGAATCATTATTTGAGTCCATTTTCGATGGTGATGAAGGACGGGCAGTATTAAAACTTGTTGACGAGTAATCAGATTCGTTCGTTGAAGCTGGAGATGGGATTGTAAATATATCGTTTGATGACATTCACAAGGACACTGGGCCCATAACCTAAAACAACTCGAATCTTTTAGATATAAAAATAAAACAGACGTCAATAAACGATCTGCCCTATTAAGTGGTCTTTGCCGCTGTTACCTTTTAGATATAAAAATAAAACAGACGTCAATAAACGATCTGCCCTATTAAGTGGTCTTTGCCGCTGTTACCTAAAGATAAAAATAATGAAATAATATTGAGCGAGATAAAAGACCTAATACATAAACAGAATAACAGCTAAATACAAAAGTCTAACCTTTTAGATATAAAAATAAAACAGACGTCAATAAACGATCTGCCCTATTAAGTGGTCTTTGCCGCTGTTACCTATGTACATGAATAAAATGGAAAATTAATAACAAGATAAGTGTTTACAAATAACTAGTCCTGACCTAAAGATAAAAATAATGAAATAATATTGAGCGAGATAAAAGACGGGCAAAAAGAAATGACAAGACCCAGTATTTAAGTTAGTGTCTCGCTCAATGAGGACAGGGATGAATGAATAGCATAAAATAAGAACAACATAGAAAAACGTGAGAAAAATAAGACGTGATGTGATCTCTATGGAGGTTGAGTCAATAACTACTCTTATAATTATAAAACGGATAAAAATAGAAAGAAAAACACAGTGAGTTAACTAGTTGTTCTTACATAAGACAGATAATTTTGATATGAAAAATGAGATAGAAAAGTAGGGAACATAGAATAAAATGAAAACCACAACAACTATAATAGGTCTTCAAGAGAAAAATGGACAAATGAAGATTCAGGGCAAGTTCGGAGAACAACTGTTTTTTTCTTTTTGAAGAGGGGATCTTGGCTTACGCCATCGATGCGCGTGTTGATGATTTTCTCCTCCATCAAATCATAGGATGATTGCTTTTTAGACAGATGATTGGTATCAGAGAAAGATACCTCATCTTGAATAATGGGTTCTTTTATTGTGCTATTGGTTTCGGTGGTGACTAGAGAATTATTCGAGGTTCGCTTTGATGATTGAGATGCCCGGGATAACGAGGGTGTGGTATTAGATGATTGGCATGACCTGGCGGAAGGATATGATTGAGATTTGTCGATAGGATGCTGATCAGCATGTGAGGCAACCAAATCTTCAACAGAGCGTGTTATTGGACGTTGAGTGGACAAGCCAGATTGTTGTCGACTTGCAAAATAAACAGGAATACGGGTGCACTGAATTGGCGGAACAACAGATAATGCTTGTCGCTCGATTTTATAGTGTAGGGAACAGATTAAAGACGCATATTGTCTAGTTTTTTTTGATAGAATTTTTTTTCTCGCTAGAGTTGGGTTTGTGAGCACATGTTTAGCCACAGTAGCAGGCCAAATTTCTGGAACCTTTTGATTCTTTTGATATGAAATGGGGGGAGATAGCTGAAAATATCACAAAAAACAAATACATAACAATTAGCATTTGAAATCAAATCTTGATTGATTGAAATGGAAAAAATAAAAACATACATCAATATCCAGAGATTGAGAAATATTATCTCTTAATGAGAGTTTTTTGGTTTCCAGACTGTGAGGTTGGGGGCCTCTAGCCTGTCGGATGCGCAGTTTTTGATGCCGGATGTGTGCCAGTGTCTTAGCATGGTCTTCATCATCTTCATCATCGCTATCATCCAAAAAGCGGCCGTTGGGTTGGAGAAATGTTCCCCAGGGTAAATGTTGATGATGATTTTGACACTTGAGGCGGTGGATCAAATGGTGCTCTGCTATCGATAAGGTAGGGCAGCTACCAACTGCGTTAAATCTATCTAAGGTCGAAGTTGTGGGGGTTGTCTTAACCCTAATTTTCCATGTGTTTTTTTCTTCGACGTGGATTTTAGAAGAGGTAGATTGACAGTTTATCATGTTGGGAGAAATTTTATAGCAAATAGCTTTAATGATGAATAAATAAAAATTGAATTTGGGGAAGGAGATTTTGTGAAATCAGGAATATGAGTGAGGTGTGGAGAAAATAAAAGTTATCGAATTGCTGTTGATTTTATATCAATTCCAAACTGACTCAACACTACCAATATTTCCAGCCTTCTCACTTTTCAGCTATCTTATTAGCACCACTTTGAATGATGAAATTTTTCATTTAAGTCTGTTACGTTACGGACTTTTGGTTTCCACAATCAGCCAATTATTACCGTACAATGGTCATTATAGATGTTGTATAATTTAGCAGTTGGCTAATTTTTAATAGTGCAATAGACATGTAAAATGGACATAAGCCTAGGTAATAATTATATTACTTAATGATATAAAATTGCCACAGTCGTTTTTTTTAATACCCATACGTTAGAGTGATAAAAATTGTGCCAGTTTATCATTTCGAGACCTACCCGCCGCCCCTTTGAACGGAAGAAGAGCTTCAGATATATATTAAAAACATTTTATATTGCTATTCTGCTTTATTAAAAAATGAATTCTTCTTGTTTTGACTTTCTTAACTGATTGTTATCATTAAGACACGTCGATAAGTAACGCACACGGAATTTTACTAAAATGTTTCATGTTGAGCAAAGTTGAAATTTTTTCATGCAGTATAATATTCAAGACGCGTCTCACGCGTGTGGCACGTGGTTAAAAAATACGCGCGCAAATTTTAACCATAGTTGCAATGTTATTATTCATACCCTGTAAATTTGTCCTCCAATTATTGGGAGTGTAAATAGATTGGAATATTCACTGAAGTATACCATTGTTGAACTTTGAGTATCTGGAATTTATCATATTATAAGGTGAGGACAATCAAATATTTGGTGAAACGCTAGCTAATAAAAAAAAAGATACTGCTACAACGCGTCGTAGGATTTGGCGCGTGAAGAAAGTCTACCGATGCACTTTCTTTTTGGGCTTTTACAGTATGACCATTTAACACACATGATAAATTGAAATTAAAACAAAAGGCATAATAGGGGTGTCAAACATGGCAAATGTGGAAACACATTAAATTCATTTCTAGTCTCAAAGAAATAGGAATCCCATTGATATTAGGTCATCAAAAGAGGGATATTAAAAAGTAAAAATAAATATAACTGAAAGTTTATAAACTAATTTTTATTGAAAAAATGAGGCTTTTTAATGGCTGATATGAAATGTTTGAGACCCCTAATGCATTGCAAGACCATAGGGAATAAAAATCATACAAAAACACAAAAGTAACACAAGCATAGTGATAAAGAGAATTAGGAAGACTAGACTGCAAGAGTATACAGTTATCAGTTGATTCATTTCAAAGTGAAAAATTTACACTCATAAGAAGCAGATTCTTTTCAACCTCATAAATAGAAAAGGATGGTTTACTCATTGTTCATAGTAAGAGAGCTGAAAATGTGGAGAAGGCTGGAAAGATTGATAGAGCCATCAGATTTTACAATGGCTGTAAATTAAAAAGTAGCTAGTATACATTGATTTATCTAATGTTTCAATCTCATCTGAATTTTAACACAATGTTCTTCCCTAACCGGAATGCACAATATTAGGGGCCCTTAAGATACTCCTTCTGAGAAGGGAGACCTATTTTTGTTGAGTGAGAAATTTTTTTTTAGGGGGGAAAATTCTGCAAGCTTTTTCAAACTGGCAGTAACAAGATTAGCCAATTTTGTACTCTAAAATATCAATATTCATCATAACACAGTCAAATATTGGCTTTTTTTTTATGAAAAGGCCCACAAAAGACATAAATAAAAAATTACAGCATAGACTGATAGATCGAATGGTACTTTGCAATGGATAAGACATGATAGCTAATGATAGAGCTGAAGTGATCCAATGTGGGAGTTGAGGGAGTTATCTTGAACCCAATTTTTCATATTTCTTTTCCACGGTGTTAATTTTTGTAGATGTGGATTTGAAGTTGAACATTTTGGCAGAAGTATTACAAAGATTAAATGTAGCTCAAATCAAGTAAATAATTGGAGTTGGTAAATGATGTTTTCTCACAATAAAAGCTTGTTTGAGGTGTGAGGAGAATAAATATTCAATATGTTAGGATTTGGATTTGGAGGTGATGATAGGACAGCCACAGGAACTAACTCAACTTGGGAAACAATAAAGATGGGAAAATAGTGTGGCAAGAACTCACCCCAAAGATTATATTTACATGGTAATAAATCTTCCCACTAAGTTGATGAGACATTGTAGAAGAACTCTTACAGTCACCTTGCTGTAAGCAGAAGCCAGAAGACATGGAGAAATTAAAAAGATTCCCTGCCTTCCTGAGGAGAAGAAAATACTGATTGAACAGGACAGTGGAAAAAGAAGATGAACATGTGAGAAACTAGGATTCAGGAAAAATTGGGTGTCAGTGGAAAAATTTTGGAAGGAATGTAGATCTGTGATTTTTTCCTCCTCCAAGATCTTATACTGGAAAATTTATTATATAAATGGTCCACTATGACATTAAACTGGAATGTAAATTATTTCAAGCCCTCTAAGACTCAAAACTCAAAAATATATTAATCATTTTGGAGAAGTACCATCATTTGGCGAAATCAGTAATTTAGGAATAGGTGAATGCTAAGCTTTGAAACTGGAAAAGTGTCACCTTGGGTATCCCCAGGACTGATTAAAAAGTACTTATAATTTATGTTAAACACATGGACTATACATTGGAACAATAAATTAAAGTACACAAGTTATATACATAAGTATAAATTATGATAAAATACAATATATGCCATTATAACAGCTTATATACTTGAATATGTCCACCTTTTATAAGTCTTATGTACTTAATACTAAGTTGGAATATTTTAGGGTAATCTTAAGAACCTTGATTATAAGGCTACATAATTTTTAAGTACACTTAAAGCTGTTATTTTCACTGTTTTATGCAAAAAACAAGAAATGCGCTTTATTTCACTTAAAAGTTGACTATATGCGCTATAAATTTTATAATATCAAAAATGCGCTTTGACAGATCAATTTTTCTCATTTAGGACTATTGATTTGGCTATTTAAATGCATAAAAATAACACTTTTCAAATTTGGTGTTTTTTATGCCAGAAATGGCTTCTGTGTACTGGCCACATACTGCCTGTATTTTTTGTGTGTAAATAGCTTCATTTTTAGAAAATTTAGCTTTTTCACACTATAATTACCCCACATTCTATACCCACTGTGGGGAAAAACACTAAAATAGGCAACAGATGCTTATTTAGTGTCCTAATATAAATATAGGTGCATTGACCTTATTATATGCACTAATTTCATTAATAACCAAAAGCTTGATGCTTTAATTCACTACCACACTTAAATTTGCCTAAATTAGTCAAGGATTTGCCTGTGCAAGCACCTTCCAAGGACTGCATGTAGTTACCCCACATCTCACGCCCTTCTTTGGGTTTTAAAGTGGTTTCTCAGTCAATATTGGTTATTTTTGACTGGGGATTTCACGTAGTTTAATGTCATGATTAACCCCATAATTTCTACTTTTAATCTTCCTTATTAATAAGTAATAATTTGGTAGTGGGTCTTCTAGAAGAAGGAGAAGAAGGTGAATAAAATAGAAAGGAATAGCAGGAAATAGGAATAAGGGAGTATAAAAAGGAAATGATAATAACTAAAATTTATGAATTTAATACAATAAGAAAAAGAAATAAAGAAATGCAACAACACTTGCTGAGGAGAGACAGAATAGAGAGGTTTAATTTAATTATAAAATATATATTTTAAGTAAGTCAAATTTTCTGCGCGGCTAACAATTATTATTACTAATAGACTTAAGGAAACCTTTAATTAATTATTTAATATTTTAAATTAGAATTATAATACTAATAAAATGACAAATAACGTGTTTGTATAAATTTTAAAATATCTTAGAATGTGAGTAATAAGTGATGAGGCTACAGGGGGTTACCCAAGGCCTTTATATAGGCAAGGGGCCCTCTGAAGCGCCACATTAATGTATATACAGTTAAAAATATAATAAAAATAAGATGTAACAAAATTTGAGTAAGTGCAAGGGAAGCTGTGAACCAATTAACTAACACACATGAGTAAGAGGCTAAACTTCCCATATTAATCCCAAACATTTACTATAAAATTAGAAAGTAATTAAATAATTTTGAGACACAATAAAACTATTATTTTAATTTAAAACATGTCTGATAACTCTTTTAAAGAAACCAATTTTAAGTGAAACATATAAAGGAACTTATTTTAACGCATAAAATTAGTGTAATTAACTAATTTAGTATAAAACATGAGTAATTAATTATTTTAACTACCCTTATTATTTTAAAAATTATATTAATTTAAAACAAATACTTATTATAAAAAAATTACTAATTTTTATAATAAAACATTTATAATTTATTTAATAAAGTGTTTTAACTTGTTTAATACTTCAATGACACAATTATGAATCAAAAAAGCGCCCAATATTATTGTTTAATAAGATATGTAATATTTTTTTAAAATATAAATTTAATTTATTAATATAATTACATTATAAGTTAATTTTACACTTATAATTATAATAGGGGGTATCAATGTTCAGGGATCAGCAATTAAATTAATTGCGGATAAAAATCCTTATACCCCAATTATCCTCTGCAATTATTTTTGCTAATAATTGGGTTATTAGACACTTTATGTGTCAATGTTCACCTCTTATCCGACATTTTTTACTTAATTTTTCATAACCACATCTTGGACAACCTTCTGTCAAAACCACATCTTGACCAACTTTCTGCCATAACCACATCTTGGACTACTCCATGGATATGCCTTCTACCTTTCTGCGCACTTCCATTCTCATCCCATCCTGTTCATTCTATCCGCTCAGAATTTCTCCCCATTTCATCTATTTTATTCTGCTCCTTTTCATCTCTCTATCTCATCTGCTTGTTTCTGCTCCTTTTCATCTTCATTTATAATAAAATTCCTTGTCATCCTAGATCTTCTCAAAGGCAGCCATCACCCAGTTGTTCTTCAATTCCCACTATGGTAAGGTAAACTCTTACAGTCGCCTTGCTGTAAGCAGAATCCGGAGGAGATATGTGGATTTAGCTGAAAACCCCGTCCTTCCAATAAAAATAACAAAATGGGAATTCTAAATCACTAAGCTAACCAATCTACTTGGATCCGATTGATGAAAATAATGAAACTCTAAAATAATTAACGCTTATTGAGATTTAATGAAAGTGACTGTTGATAAAAGAAATACTGATAACAACAATTAAGGTGTACCAGTGAAAGATCTGAAAAGATTGACTTTTATGTTTTTATAATAATTTGAATTTTTATGAGACAGCAATAATCAAGTCCCAGCGATGAAGACCTTTCTAAAGATACCCTGTATGAAGTGTGATTTAAAATTGTTGAATAGTATTTCTAAAATGTTAAATATAAAAATATAAAGTTATAAGGGTATTACAAATTTATTTGATTTGTTGAGTAATAAAAAATGAGACCGTGGTGGTTAAAGATTAAGCTGTATGATGTGTCCCCCCTCTCAATTTCGAGTTTGAGAAGCGCTTAAGTATTCCTAGTCACGTGCCTAAGTTTTCCCCTCCAGAGCTCTTCCAGAGTCAATCCGGAGCCCGTACGGAGTCCGTACCGAGCCCGAACAGAGTCCGTACGGAGTCGAAACGGAGTCCGTCCGGACTTCCGGACTCAATTAGAACCTTAAAACTATAATAAAAAATCTAGAAAAATTACAAATAATAGAGCTACTTCCCCTTTACATACCAAACTAATTTTCGTAGTCTGCGCAGCTCTAATTACCCCGTGAAAATTCATCAAAGTTAAGTAATTTTTGAAAACGTAAATATTTCTATAAAACTTTAAAATTCATTTAAAAATATAAGAAAAATAGTAAAAATTCTGGGAAAATTTCCCAAGGTTCTTGAGTGACTTGACTTGATACTTATAAATTTTTCAGACCGTAAAAATAAGTTTTCTCCGTAAAATAAATTGTATTTGTGTAGGCATTCGCTCGTGACCAATTTCTTCATATTTAAAACTCCAATAAATTAAATAAAACCCTTTTATAAAAAATAATAACGCCAATCTTGCACTCCGTAATAACTCCATTTACATATTTAGGTGCCGTACTAAACTTTAGGCTACCACATCCTCCCTCCAATCGAGAATGTCCCCATTCTTATAACTTTGAATAAGTGGTTGAGCAATTCCAAAAGAATTATCTTTTCTAATAAAATAATTTGATAAATTTGTTTTAGCTGGTCTTCTTTAACTTTCAACATAAATGTTGTTTTCTTTCTTCTCTGGCTTGATATAACATAAAATAAAATAATATAAATCTTGTGATGATTCCACTACGAGAGCAAGGTTTGAATCCCTTCAGACTCCCATTAACCAGTCTTCCTTCTTGTCACAGCATTGAGAGAGTGGATCTTCCTATGAGCCGAATACTCCTGATTCCAACCTCATAGGGCCCCCCACTGAGCCGAATTCTATGATTCCAATCTCGCCATAAGGTCCTCCAAGCTTCACACCAAAAAAATGGCCTAACTATGAGGCACTAAAAAAATCATTCCCTAAAATCCAACTACCATCCTAACTTCTGATTCCTTCATCACAATTTTCAAACTTTGCTATACAGCAAACCCATAAAATACTTTTGCCAGGCTTCCAATAATAATTTTAACTTTAGACCATGTTAAAGCGCCACAAATTTCACCTAATTAAACATTATGCTTTCCATAGCATCATTACCACCTAAAATTTTAGCCTCCTAAAGCTTATCAGCACCCAATTCCAGAAATAATTGAGTAACCAGTTTAGAGTCATAGTGGACAGTGATAAATTAAAAGATTGAATTGAGTTATCCAAACAAGATTGACATTCCAGTTTAAAGTCTTGGTGGACCAAAAATATAATCGATTGCCAGTTTATGGTCTTGGTGGACCAAAGATCGTTTAGGTGCATAAATAACTTGATATATTCCTAAGTAAGGCCTAGGCTTGACCAAAGATTGAATAAATTTGATAATCCAGTTTAATGTCATAGTGGACCAAACATTTGTTCGACAAGTAATCCAGTATAAGGCCATAGTGGTCCAATGAATGTTGAATTATCCTGCAGATATTAATTTTCCAGTTTAAAGTCATAGTGGACTAGACAATGAATGAACTACCAGTTTAAAGTCATGGTGGACCAAACATTTAATCGATAAGAAATCCAGTTTAAGGTCATGGTGGACCCAACACTTGATAATAGTCCAGTTTAAGGTCTTGGGGGACCTAACAACTTCTCTATCCTTGAACCCAGATTTTGCCACCAGCTTTCTTCATCCTAGTTTCAAGTTTTCTTCTTCAAAAAAAAAAAATCTCCTAACAAGATGAAACCTTCTGACTTCATTGCTTCAGCTGATCAATCTTGCAAATACTGTGCCTTCACCCATAGGGAATGTATCTTCTCTTTTAACTGGCAAAAGCACACTTATAACAGGGCCTGTTTATCCTGCTATGAGAAGAAAAGAAAATGTTCTGGCTTGAACTGTGGTTCTTTCCCCATCACTGCTACTAGCTTCGCCGCCTTCTGAAAACCTCTTCCTTCTTCTTCACCTTCTACTCCACCCCCTATTCCATCAACCTCTAAAGATCCCATACCTTTTTCTCCATCAGCCTATTTAAATCTTTCTCCATCACCTAATCCTCTGGGTCCTTCTCTCCAATCTAGACTTGCTGCTAGTCCCCCAAGAACTCTTGATGCTCCCAGGGCCATGCTTCAACCTTCTAACAATTCTTCTCCTTCTTCCAACATCTTGAAGCACAAAAGGTCCTATAATAGCCAGCAGTCTTCATCTTCTCTTGTATCATCCAAAAGGCCCAGAACATCTACTTCAAACACCAAATCCAACACCAGTCCTCCTCATCTATCAAAAATAAAAAATCCTTTCCTAAACATAAAAAATCCCACTCCATTACCAAGTAAGCCATTTATCTATGATCATGATAGTGTTGAAACAGGTTAGTTGTCTTCTTTTATTTTCTTAATCTTCAGGTTTTAATTTGCTGATATTTTAATTTGATAAGCGTCCACCGGTTCTCCAATTTCATATTCAGCTTATGAGCTACCAGAACCTAATCCAAGCTTCCCTAGAGTTCCAATTCACCTAGTGTCTGAAAAGCTTTTTGCTAATTTTAATAACCTTATCGCTTATTTCCAATGATACCCGCCCTCTGATAGATCAGAATCTTGGATGAGAGAGCAACTGTTAAGAGACCTTTTCAAAATAGCCAACTGGCTTCAACACTATCGTGACCGTGAAATAAGATTCGAATCCCAGGAAATCAATCAAGGTCCTTCTAAATTTTCTAATTTTGATTCTTCAAAAGATAACAACCCTTGATGGTGTTCTTCCTGGTATGTAGCTTTCTTGAATAATGTTTGAAAAATAAAATATAAACATCTAAACTACCTAAAACTAAAATACCTTTTATTTATTTTATTTTATTTTATTTTTATTTATTTATTTATTTATTTTTTTTTTTATTTTATTTTTTTTTATTTTATATTTTTAGTTATTTTATTATTATTATTATTATTATTATTTTTTTTTTTTTTTTTTGTGATTTTTTTTAATTTAAAAGAGATAGTTTTGAAATAAAAGTTAAAATTTAATTTTTAAAGAAAGATAAACGAATGTGAAAAGAAAGATAAAAAAGTAATAAAATTTTAAAATAAAATTTTAAAAGATGCCCCCCGGCCATTTGATGAGCCGTACCCTCGACATCATACCCACATCCAAGTGCAACTTGATGTGGTTACACAATTTTGAGAAATTGAAAAGAAAAGAAAATAAATGAAAGTTTTTAGAAGATAATTTTTATAATGATGATCACTGGGTGGGCTCCCTCCAATTTATAAAAATGATTAGAGACCACCAGTGAGCATCACCTTTACAATAATTCATAATATATATTTAAGAAAAGAAATCACAATCTAACATAAAAAAAATCAAAAACAAAATAAAAAAAATCTTGAATCCGGCGTTGAGAGCGGTGTCTCTTGATTCGTTCCAGTTTATAGTCTTAGTGGACTTCCTATAATTAAAAGACAAAGCCAGGATTCAACTAGAAACAGGGAAAATTTTGGAAACGAACATTATGGGGTAATTGTGTATAGAGCAGCCAGCCCATCAATTACCCCCACACTTGCCAATATTAAATTAAGAAGGTTCCCCTGTGAACACTTCTTCCAATAAATTTTAAAATTTTTCCAACACTATCTTCACCCATATTTTAAGAATTTTTAATTTTGAAAATTTCCAAGATGGTTTTCTCGCATTTCGTTATGTTTCATCACAGTTTCGTCGCCCATATGCAGTGTAACGATAGTAAAGTATTTTGATAAAAAAAGAAGATAGTTTATCCTCGTTGCGGAGGTTGTCATAAAATATTGTCGATATCATAGTTTATCCTCATTGCGGAGGTATCCATATAATTTTCATAAATGTCATAGTTTATCCTCATTGCGGAGGAATCCATAAAGTTTCATTGATATCATAGTTTATCCTCATTGCGGAGGAATAAATTTAATAAAAGTCATTAAAATTGTAGTTTATCCTCATTTCGGAGTTATCCATAAAATTTCATAAATGTCATAGTTTATCCTCATTGCGGAGGAATCCATAAATTTTCGTAGATATCATAGTTTATCCTCATTGCGGAGGTATAAAATTTGATAAATGTCATTAAAATTGTAGTTTATCCTCATTGCGGAGGATCCATAAAATTTAAGAAGTTTCATAGTTTATCCTCATTGCGGAGGAAGACTTCGGCACTCCTGGTGCCTCTAGGATAGAACCGTTTCACTTGATCGGCCGCTACCCTCTTCTTCAATACTACTCCATCCAACTCTTCTAGCACATATGAACCGCCGGAAACTTGCTCCTTGATTTTATACGGTCCATTCCACCTATCTGCAAACATCCTTCCCCACTGATTTTCCAAACTCCTATTATACACCAGTACCATATCTCCTGGGTTCAAAGGTTTCCTTAATCGATGTGCCAACCGCTCATCCCAATATCTAACTGATTGATTTCGGATCTTCATCATCCGTGAATATGCCTTTTCTAAATATTCTTCTTTCTTTTCTAGCTGCATCATTCTTGCACACAATAATTCTTCAGTAGTTTTGACCATGCCCCAGTCAACTCCAAGATATGATTCAGCTTCTAAATCAACCGGTAAAACTGCTTTCTGTCCAAAAACAAGTTCATAAGGTGAAAATCCAGTCGTCCTTTTGGCAGTGATTCGATCAGCAAATAAAACTAAAGGTAAATAGTGCCTCCACTTTTCGGCACTTGTCCCACACATTTTAACTAAAGCATCCTTAATAACTTGATGCCCTCTTTCAACCATGCCTTCAGCTTCAGGATAATATGGGGTTGCTACCCTAACCTTTGATCCAACTTTCAATACGGCCTCTTTAAACTCTGTCCCAAATTCAGGACCTCCATCTACCGTTACCAACTTCATCACCCCATACCTATCACCACAGAAAATTTGGGGGGGTATTGCTAGCAATACCCCTCATTTAAAAATGTTGGGAAGTTGTTGGAAAGCTGTTGGAAGGCTGTTGGGAGTTCATTGTGAAACCAGATTTAAATTAATTGGACAAAGATTTGGTAATCAGTTAGACCTAGGTTCAACCAAACTCAATCACAGGTTTCTTGGAGCTTGGTGATTACTTTGATTTTGAGCTGAGCACAGATTGAGCAAAGCTTGAACATATCATTTAACATATCATAATATTCACTTTCCCATCTTGTGGAAAGCAAAATTTGATATTCGTTCTAAGAATATCTACATATATTTTCTTGCCAAGTTGGTAACAGAAGGTTAAACTGTAGTATCTCAATTATTACACTAGACTACATAGATATTTGATAAAACATACAATTCAAATCAATTTTAATATTATTGAGATCACCATAAGTGTCTTTCCAAAGACTTACAAAAAGTATGTTAGTATCAAGATATCGTTCTAGGTAGTAGTTTCAATTTGGATTTTGAACTGACATCTAAAGCATTTTACTATTAGACAGAAACATAAATAAGTGTAATAAGAGTGAAATTATTCTATTTTGTGCTTATAATGTAACAATAATGCGCATTTTTATTGAGAAAATTTTTCTTCCTCCACAAACCAAAATTTACTCTATAGGCTCAAGATTTATTTTTAAGACATATTATTCATTTCAGTTATCATTGATTTACTTCCAATATTTATTAAAAAGATAATAATAATACATGTGAAAGAATTATGAGCTTAGCATAGCATATGCTAAAAAGTTATTTTGTCGTTTTATTCAAAACTGATTCTTCATTTTTTGCTTCAATTCATCTTTTAACAACCACTATCTTCAGATACTATTCTTACTTAATATGTCAAGTCTCAGATGTGTTGGACAGTTCTCAATAACAATCGATCAAATTTATATGAATGTAATTTCAAGATTTCAAAACTCACCGACCCCCACAATTTTACAGCGAGGCCATTCGAATGTTCATATTTTTGGACTATTTGAAGAAAGAAAACCAACCCTTGTTGGTAATCTTTCTCAAGTGCAGAGTCAGCACATTGGACCACTATTGGGTGACATTGGCTCTGGATCTCACCATTTAAACCAAAGAAGTGCCTTGAATCCTATGAAGCCTTTCTATTTTCATGCTTACTTGGTTCCAGTTTTTGGTAATCAGTATCAACTTTGGGGATGCCTCTTTTCTTCAAGTACACTAATCAGTCTTGCTAAAGAAGCATTTTCTTCTGCACAAATCGATTTATGTCCAATCCTGAACTACGACTCCACTATCTTTTTTAATATCCCGCATGTAATTTTTGAAGGCTCTTTCCAAATATCTCAGAGTACTCAAGATTGGAAAGCTGATCAACTTATCCGAGGAATCAAAACAGTTCTCAAAACACATCAACTTCAAGCAATAAATTTTATGATTGACAATGAACGAATGTTAAAGGAAAAGTTGGATATCATGTGGAGGCACCAGGACAACCATTGGCTTAGAACTGGATTCGATGACTATAAAGATCAGTTTCCTAACAATCAATTGCCGCCTGAAGGAAACGGGTCAATACTTGCTGATGATATGGGTTTGGGAAAGACACTTTCAACTCTTTCTCTTATAAGTGCAACTCAAGGTGAAGCAAGACAATTCCAGGTATCAGAAAATCAAGAAGGTATTAATCGGAGTTCAGCCACACTGATTATATGCCCCCTGGCAACACTATTGAATTGGATCAATGAAATAAGTGTGCACTTTGAAGATAATGCACTTCCTTTCAAGGTTCTTTATGGGAAGGATTGTCAAAATACTAATGTCAATGAGCTACAGGACACTGCTATTGTTTTAACGACCTATGAAATAGCTAGCCCAACGATGTCAAAAAATCAAAGCCAAAAAAAGATACCGGTGACTCAAATGCTCTTTTGGTATAGAGTTGTTTTAGATGAAGCTCAGTTAGTGCCCATTTCTATATCTAAAACTTAAAACTTAATTTTTATTATCAATTTTTATAAATATTCTTTTAGTTACATTAAAAATCCTTACTCGCAGAGGGCTCAAACAATATTTGACTTGGAATCCCAACACCGACTATGCTTGACTGGAACTCCACTTCAGAACAGGCCCACTGACCTTCAAAGTCTCATATTTTTTCTTAGAATCGAAAAGTGGCAAGAAGACTGGTTATGGAAGAATTTCCTTTTTCCAGGTTTGCAAAAAGGAAAGGCTAATTCTATTAAATCAATCAATCACTTAATGAAAGTCATAAGCCTACGTAGAACAAAGGATGCAATTTTGTCTCTTCCAAAAAAGATTCAAAGGGGGATATCGGTTCAATTAGCAGATCCATGGAGGTCTAAACTTGATGTGCTTCAAGAAGGATTCACTGAGCGATATGGGCCCTCCAGAAGCACTGACTTCCCTTGGGACTCATCTGAGTTTCTAAGAGAGCTGATGATTTTAAGAAAATTCTGCAACCATCCAATCTACGAAAATCTGGATGAAACTCCAACTTTTGATTTCACCTGGCAGCATTCCGCAAAGATTTTTCATCTTATAGGCCACTTAAAAAACTTTTTGTCTGGTGAAAGGGATATAAATTTTCCAAAAGCTGTTATATTCTCCAACTTTGCAGACTTTTTGCAGATGTAAGTGATTCTATAATGAATTGTTTTACAAAATTGTGTTGGCTTATTAAAAACAATTTTCTAATATTTCAAAATAGAATAAAAATGGCTTTAGATGACCACAATATTAGGTATACCCAGCTTACGGGTGAACTCAGCCGGACAAAGCGAGACAAAAATATGCATGAATTCCATTTTAATAAAAATTGCCAAGTTTTGGTTGGAACGATTCAGGCTGCAGGAGTGGGTATAGATCTCAGGTGTGCTCAAAATGTATATATAATGGTGAGCTCAATGTCTTTTATTTCATATTAAGAACAAAAATATTAAATTTTTTATATGTTCAATGTTGAAATAGGAGCCAAATTGGAATCCAGCAGTTGAGCAACAGGCTGTTGATCGGCTGTATAGAATGGGGCAGCAAAATGAAGTAAATGTTTTGAATTATTTTGTACAAGGAAGTATAGAATTCAGCATGTATAAGATTCAAAGGAAAAAAATGGAGCTAACAATGTAAGCCAAATTTCATTTCTATAAATTTTAATGATAATAGTAATCATTAAAATTATGTTTTTGTTTTCAAGGCTAAGTGTCCCAAACAGTGGAAATGAGGAGTATGAGTGTGCAAACCTATTATTAAGGGAGTTTGTCAATCACTCACATTAGAGGAACAAAGAATTTCAAGGAGAGCAGGTAAATTTATGGGATTTTGAGGATTTAAAAGTCTGAGTTGTTGAGGATTTAGAGATGCAAGATATAAGGGAGAATAACAGTCATTCGGCAAACCCCGGGGGACATGAGAAGGATTAAGGTTAGGGGATAATGTTGAAACCAAACTGATTCTTTTGTACAAGGCCAAGTCCTTTAGCACACTGCCAGAGTAGGTTGAATTATCTCGAATATCAAAGTGTTGTTGGTCAAGATATTGTGCAACTTTAGAAAAATCTTCAGACCTCCATTGCATTAAGATACGTCTTAACGATCCATCATTATCAATTTCGGTGTCTGAACAACATTTGATGTTTGTGAAAAGGTTGTGATAAGTTTCACAATGTGGAAGTTGTTTAAGAAGTTTAGTTCGGTTAACTTAATTCTAAGAATCTTTGTTATTTGAAATAAAGGTCATAAATAAAAACGGTTGAAAAAAAAGGGATTTTCATACTTTTTTTTTTATTCTATATTTATGCTTTCTCACTTTGATTATTTCTTGAGAGCTATGAGAATCCTTCCCAAGTCTTAATCTATCAGCATGACCTAAAAACCAACGGTGAAGAACTCCTATTTGATTTGAGAAGCTAATTTGAGTTGAGTCAATTGGATATGCAATCAAATTATTGGTTTTTAAGGCATTGTCCCAGTGTTTAATGAGAATATTTGCCAAGACCTGGTTCCATTTGTCAAACCAATCTAGGTTCCAAGCGAAAGTTGATCCTGGGAAACCACACATGCGAAGGTGCTCAATAAAAGATTCACGGAAAATTGGTGGAAACTTTTCTGAAACCGCTGAATTTGATTCTGGATGAGGTAGTTCAAAGGCAATGTTGCAAGAATTCATGTCGAATGATGAAAATCTGTCTAATTGCTCTTCAGTAGGGTTTTGTTTCCATCCATTTGATTCTGGTGACATATCCAAAAGTGAACGACAAAAATTGTGTATAGATCTACAAAAGTGAGAATTGAATGGAGGCAAAGTCTCATTAAAAATTCTATTAAGTGTTCTTGTGTTTGTGGGCAGGTTTCCATGAGGAAAGTAAGAGCTACTAGGGTTCATAAATAATAAGATTAAGAAAGTGTTCAATTAAATTAAACAAAGAGGAAGGATAAATTGTTGAGCTCCAAAACTTTATGATCAAAGTTGATTTAAGGAGAAATATCACAAAAATTAAGAATAAGAAATATTTCGACTTTATGGAATTATAATATGCATAAATTATATTTTTATATGCAACTTGAACTCAAAAGGAATGGTATAAAATAAAGAGAATGATTATGTGATAAAAGCAGACTCATTTAAGAAACGGATTTTTTTTTCTTTTCAAAAAATTCTTCCACAAAAATAATTTGTTAAATGTGAGGCTATGTTCATTTTTTGATTACCAAAAAATTATTTTTGGTCCAATATGATAGTAATACATATTCTTTTGAGTAATTTTTTTCAACCTGAATAAATAGACTAGAGTGTCACTTCATCGCATTTATGTATGAAAAGTTATACAAGGTTTCAGCTTTTATGTAATTCTTTAAGGTTTACACTTTTGTAGCATCTATTATTTGAGTATTTTTGATTTTTTCTTTATAGAAAATTCTACCTAGTACAGACCAATTTTCAAGTTGAAAGAAATATGTTTGTGATTGTTTTTTACAAAATATTAAACTTATTTTTGGGGTAATTTTTTAAATAATTATGTTAAAAATATGGATTACTTTTCTTATAGTCCATAACTAAGAATTTTTATCAAAATCAAATAATTATAGGGTAGTTAGATATAACTCAGAAGGCATTTGATAGAAAAATAATTAAGATGCTTGTGCGTACAACAGAATTTTTTCTATGATAGAAAATATTCTGATAAACATGCATGCATTGTTGTACAAATGCAGAGAGTATACAGAATACAAATAAAGTAGACTGCATAACTTTAAATTAATATATAATTTATCCGATTAAAAATTAAACATTTAAACTTAAATAATTTCAACACATATTCCATCATATTCTTTTGATAAAAAAATGTAGCTTATATTAGCTAGTGCCTTTCAAAAAAAGGAATACCTTCAATCGGTAACTTCGAATAGCTAACTTATTCCTACAATTATCACAATTACAATGCCTCCATTTTTTCATGTATGTCAATGTCAAGATCTTGGATGTGTCAATAGAAAGTATCAAACTTCTTCTGGGTCCTTTGAAGTTGGTATGGCTTTCAAAAGCTCTAATTCTTATGCAAAACATCAAGAGGAAAGAAATAGGAAGGCCCAGATGGTTATTTCTTCCAACAATCCACTTAACATTGGAAGTTCCCGCTCCACAGAAACAGTAAGCTGTATATCTATAGTTCAATGTGAGAATTAAAGTCTTTATGATGTTTCAATGATTTATTACATAGGGGCAGTTGCTATTGGGGGCAGAAGTATCTTCAACAGTCTCTAGAAACTCAAATCTCGGGGAACGGTATAGCCAAATAATTATGTGGCAGGCAGCAAAGCTTTCTCTGATTCATCATTTGAGCAAAGAAGGTTGTACTCAATTTTTGGATGAAGAAATTAAGAAGCTCAAACTTCTAGGTGATAGTGGAATACTGGATTCTGATAGCATTGTCCGCCTGGTCCCACGCTCGATAGATACAGTTTTTAGTCGATTAAAGCTCAATCAATCATTTTTCACTAAAACATGCTGTCCTAAATGCTTTGCTCTTTATGAGTATAACTCTGAATCTCAACCATCTATACTATGTTGCAATCAACCGTTTCTTTCATCATCAAAGCGCTATTTAAAAATGTTTGGAGCAGGACAAATTGCAGTTAAATGTGATGAAAGGCTGTATTTGATGGAGGAACATCAAGAACATGTAAAATACTTATCTCTTAAAACATTTCATCACCATTCTTTTATCGACTGGCTTAAGGAAAAGATCAAACTGTTCAAATTTGAGCTTCTGATTGAGAAGAAAACCCCTGTGGCAGAACGTGTAGAGTGTGATTTGATGAAGGATGTTTGTGATGGTTCAATTTGGAAAAACTTTCCCATAACCACTCCAGCTCTGGATAGCAATGATGATGAATATACGATAACTTCAGGCAACTTAATGTTTACTTTATATGTCGACTGGTTTAGGCCTGGTGGCAATAGGATTGGAGGTCATCAGAAGTCTGTAGGCAATATTATGATGGTGTGTATGAACCTACCTCAAGAAGATAGATACAAAATGGAAAATCTTTTTTTGTATTCTATTATACCCGGACCAACAGAACCCACAAGTGAACAGCTTAATCACCTTCTAAAACCACTGGTTAATGATCTACAAACTCTATGGGATGGTATATTGATTGAAAAGACACATCTTTATCCACGAGGCCGGAAATTAAGAGTTGCATTGTTCTCTTTGATAGGTGACATTCCTGCAATACGAAAATTGGCTGGCTTTTCAAGTCACTCTGCAAAAATGTTCTGCTCTTTCTGTAATATCTCTAAAGATGAAATTAGTGAAAAGAATGTGGGAAATTTTTCATTACGGAATCATGAGGATCATATGTGCTGGGCAACAAAGTGGAAAAATTCTAAGTCACATTGGGAGCGTGTATCAATTGTTCAAAATCATGGGGTACGATGGAGTGAGCTGAATAACCTTGAATATTGGCGTCCAACTGAATATTGCTCAATTGATGTTATGCATTCACATATGCTTGGCAACCTAAAAGATCACAGTCTAAGCTATTTTCAAATCCAAAATGCAGCAAAAGATCTAGAAAGAAAGCTGGAAAAGGATAAAAATTGGCATGTAAGAGAAGAAGATGATGATTTCTTTTCTGATACTTCACTGCACAAACATTCGAAAAAACGTAGAAGTAGCTTAAGCACCACGAATAATGATGATGATGATACAGGACACACGAGACAGCACAAGCGGCAAAGACGTACGAGTTCAAGACAGTCATCAAGTCATCATGGACTAGATAATGAAGGATTGGGAACAAATCGATCAAGAAGCCAGAGTAGGTCATCCAGCTCCAAATTTATTCCTCCATATAGCGATGTGGCCTCAGTACAGTCTCAAAGCAGTGACAGTAGGAATTCATTGTATAACTTAAGGCAAAGAAGCATTAGCATATCACAGAGTGAAGGATCTCACTCATCAAATGAGACAGCTAGAGATGAAGAAAATAAAAGGAAAGGTAAGGAGAAAGAAAATGAAGGTAGTAGTAATCCACGAATCACAGCAGCAGAGCTACAGGTTGTATGGAAGATGATTGATCAAGTAAGAAGACCTTCCTGGCTAACACGAGTTCCAAAATCAGTAGGATCTAAAAAGGCAGGATCCCTCAAGGCAGCAGAATGGAACATGCTGTATACTCTCTACTTCCCTTTGTCACTTATACCCCTTTGGTTTGAAAAATTTAAAGAATCTGAATCTTCAGCTTCCTCAGCTGATAAACCAAGAGAATATTATCTTCTCAAGTCACTTGTAACATTATGCTCGATCACCAATTTTTTGACATTAAAAAATATACAGACTAATGAGCTTAAAGATCTAGATCAATTTCTGTTAGAGTATCGTGAGTGCCTTGAAGAGGGTTGGAAGAATATTAATGCAAAGCCAAATCTGCATATCACTCAACATTATCCTGAAATGATAAAGCGTCTTGGTCCACCATCAGGTACAGCTACTTGGTCTGGAGAGCGGGTGAATCATATATTATCTGAAATTCCAAACAATCACCATCCACGTATGTAATGTTTGTAAGAAATGATTTAAAAACTCAGCTGTGCTAATTTATTAATATTTACCACAGGAGAGATACCGCTAACAATGCTCAAACATTGGTATCGGAAGTCTAGGGTATTAGATCTTGGTGAAGCTGAAGATAATGATCAATGTGAGACTAAAAAAATCCATATTGATCTCGATAAACAAAACAAATGGATCCATCTAAGTATGGCATTATTTACTAAATGGGTAAGGGCACGAATGGGAAAAGAAACTTCAAGACGGGCTTTGACACCATCGGAGAAAAGTGGGGATCGGGTAGTTGAAAATGTAGCAAGCATATTGATACATGGAAAGAGGTTTACTAGTTACCATCGACACATTGCTAATTCAACAATTGAATTCTACTATGGAAAAGATAGCCAGTTTGGGCAAATTGATGATCTTTTCAGATCAAAGGAAGAGATTGATCAAATATATTTAATAGTAAGTCCTTTCAAAGAGCTCCGTCCAGAAGAAACATCAAAGGATCCCTATGAGCTTTTCCCACAAGTGCATTGTCGGTTAGTAAGAGTAGCCAAAGCAACTCAAATTGTGATTAAGAAAGATGCAATAATTGGACATGCAGCTACTGTCGAGCACAAAAAAGGAATGTTTGGAATCAAAGACGAGGTTGTCACTGCCATTGGACTGCAGACAGTAGTGAGTGAAAAAATTAATCAAATTTATTTTCTGTTGACTAACATCTTTGTGTTAATTTGGGATTCGGGAAATTTGTAGGATTGGTGATATTTGTAAATGGTGAAAGAAATAATTCAATGCTCGATTAAAAAATGCAATGCATCCAACTTACCTTATCATAAACCAGTGAACAATTACTTTGGTTGCTTTTATTGCGAGAGAACCCATGCTTTCAATGAGTCATTTTTATCTTAAATGTAAGAATGAAAGAAATAAAATCATGATAATGAGAAATATGATAAAATTTTTACTTAATGAATGATCTTCTTGCTCATTCATCTACTATAAATAGTTTGACCTTCCAACTTTAGCTGATAGCTATATATTATTCACTTTATTTTTCGACAAGAGAACATACACGTTTACAAGACTATATACATAGTATCTTTTTTTACTTTAGCTTTGATAGGTATAAATTTTAACAACTGATTATTTTTATTTTATTTTATTTTATTACAGTTCATTATGGATGATAATTTTGAAGGGATGTCTGTTGACCCAACCGATTCTGATTGTTTTCCGCCTCAACATACTAATACTGGAAATACTCCTCCACCACCCTCTGCTGATCCACCTCCAGATGCATCTCAATCTGTACCACCTAATCCTAACCCACCACCTAATCCCAATCCAGGCCAAGAGTCTCATTCAGAACCGAGAAATTTTAATCCCAATCATCCTTCTGCTTCTGAAAGTGCTGATCAGCAAGCTGATCAGCTAGGAAGAGATTGGGCTAGTGAAGTATTGAGGGAATTTTTCGGAGACCAATCATCATCTGCTCAGCCTAACCAAGGAGCAAGCACAAGTGGAGCAGGTAAGTAAAATTTGTAGTGTATTCTTTTATTGAAAAATAACCAATTTAATTAACTTATTTGAATTGTTAGTGAATCCCTCAATCATTATGGGTATCAGTGATTACCACAGACTCAATTCAGCAGAGTCTCATGAGCGAGAACGGGGGTTAAGGGCTGTAAGAGGCTTAGTTAGAAGGAATGATGTTCCCAGGAGCTCGGACAGTCTAAATAGAAATATTTACCACTTTCTGAAGTATTGTCTTGGGGGACCAACACAAATATCAAAATATCCTGCGAGCCCAACACCTTTGGAGATTGAAAATTGGAAAGATTGGAGCCAATTCAAACTAAAAACCATTCAAACTGTCCTAACCCAAGTCCAATCTTCTAACCGTGCCAATTCTGCAGCTGATCGACAATTTCTGATAACCAATTCTATAGCCTTCTTGCGATCCAAAATTCGACTACCCGAATTTTTTCCAGCACCTGAGCCTCGAGGACTAAAAGGAGGAGCACCGATCCCACTTTCTGTCAAAAGAAACTTAGAGCGTGAATTGCAAGAAAAAGGTTTTCGGAAATTCACGTTTGATTGGACTTGCCGTGATTTTTCAGAATCAACTTGGAATCAAGTCATGGGAAGCATAGTATGCGACCACTGTACCAGATGGCTCACCACCTTGAATACAATCGATCAGTCAAAGCTTCAGTTCACTCAATGTGTTATTGAGAAATGGGTAGTTAATAAGGGGAAGGAGATGATAAGGTTGTTTGGGCAAGAAGAGGAAAGGGTAGCAAGAGAAAAGATTGAAAAGAGGGCAAGGGCACAAGTAAAACGTTATCGGACCAAGGTAAGTTTTTAATTTTACTTTGCTTTTTGTTATTATGAAGCTGATTTAGTTGGAATTCAGATTGCTAGTGCACGCTACAAGTTAGCAAGAGATCTCTGCAGTGATGTGCCAGGTTTTGTTGTGCTTTTTCATGATACTAGGTGCATCTCTGATATCGAGGAAGGCCCAGCACCAGCCCCAACTGCACCTATCCGAGCTATTCCTGGATGGCGAAATCCTGAACTCAATGATTTGTTTAAAAAAATGGATAAGATGACAAAGGACTTAGCCCATACACCAGCTCAAAAAAAATCAACATTAAAAACATATTCACAGTCATCAGAAAGGACAGTTGCACAAAATGGTATATTCAATGTTCCCAAATACCTCCCCAAGAATTGCTATTCAGCAACATTTTTGCAAGGATTATCTGTGAATGAACGTGAGTCACTTGGGGTTGGAGCTGATATTGATCTGGTAAAGATTCGGGAATCAATTAATAGAGCATCAACATCATCATAACTTAGGTATAACGGTGATCTTCTGTGTAATATAGCTATCTTATATTGAATTTTATGTATTCTGTTTTTTTTCAAAGCAGCTTGGTAAATGTTATAAAGTGATATTGAGAGAGAGTAACATTTTATTTAAGAAAAACAAATAATGTATGAGATATAAAAATGTATTTTCAACAAATTGATGGTCCATACCTCTTTATGTCACATTTATGTATCCATATTAATTTCAATCGAATTTAATGTTGACCAATACATAGTGAATACACGCTATGCCACTTATACTTGCCAGGCATTGCTACCATTAAATATGCCAGTATCAAAAATTAATTTCGATCGAAATTAATGAGCATGATAATCATGAATTTCTGGAGTCAACTGCTTATTTTTATGCATGGTGCCTTGCCAACATTAATTTCGATCGAAATTACTTTTGATACTGGCATATTGCATGGTGTCTATTCCTGGAAAGTGTAAGTGGCATAGTGTGTATTCATTACATATTGGTCAACATTAATTTCAATAGAATTTAATATTGACATTTTCATATTGAACCCAAACCAGCAAACGACCCAAAAAATTCTTCATAAAACTGCTCATTAATTTCGATCGAAATTAGTGAGCACCATATACATATTGAATGGTAGTTATATCTGGTGTGTGTAAGTTGTAAAGCTTGTGTTCAATGTTTATTGGTCAACATTAATTTTGATTGAAATTAATATTAATGTGTAAATGATATTTACATGCTCAATATGCATTGTAATGTGTTTACTTAACAATAGAGTGCCCTACTTTTCATCTTACATAAAAATGCTTGGTAGCATGTCAAATTCAATTTTTATTAAAATTAATGTTGACATGTTACCATGCATAACAGTAAGCAACTGACTGAATAAATTGATGATAATCATGAACCTTAATTTCGATCGAAATTAATGTTGCCAAGTGCAGATTGAAAAAAAGCTATGCCACTTACACTAGCCAGGCATATTTACTATTTATTATGTATTGGTCAACATTAATTTTTATAGAAATTAATATGGATATGTAAATTTTATATTTACCCTCAACATGTATAGTAAATTTCAATACTTAAAAATACTTGCCGTCCTTTACATGTCATGCAAAAAAGCATTATATCATTTCAACATTAATTTTGATCAAAATTAATGTTGGAATGCCATTATGCAATGAAACAACTAACTGACTGAAAAAGTTCATGATCAAAATGCTCATTAATTTTGATCAAAATTAATGTTGACCAATAAACATTGAACACAAGCTTTACAACTTACACACACCAGATATAACTACCATTCAATATGTATATGGTGCTCACTAATTTCGATCGAAATTAATGAGCAGTTTTATGAAGAATTTTTTGGGTCGTTTGCTGGTTTGGGTTCAATATGAAAATGTCAATATTAAATTCTATTGAAATTAATGTTGACCAATACATAATGAATACACACTATGCCACTTACACTTTCCAGGCATATATACATGCAATATGCCAGTATCAAAAGTAATTTCGATCGAAATTAATGTTGGCAAGGCACCATGCATAAAAATAAGCAGTTGACTCCAGAAATTCATGATTATCATGCTCATTAATTTCGATCGAAATTAATTTTTGATACTGGCATATTTAATGGTAGCTATGCCTGGAAAGTGTAAGTGGCATAGCATGTATTCATTATGTATTAGTCAACATTAATTTCGATCGAAATTAATATGGACATGGACTATGCATAAAATTCCTATAAGTATAGGTAAGCTAAGCAGTTAGATAAACTGGTTTGATCAAGTACACCATATAAAAATTGATGTTTTAATGCCTTGGTTAATTTCGATCAAAATTAATATTAAGCCATGCATGTTGAATTTTATCTATGTCTGTGTAGTCCATGTGAAATGGCTTGTATTCAATATGCAGGGGTCTATATTAATTTCGATCGAAATTATGAGGTTCATTGCCTCATAAATTTGATGGTTTCTGTCAGTGTTTCATGCATGGTGCCATCTGATACTTGTTGATTCCTATCAAAATTAATTTCAACACCAATATATTGAATACAAACCATGGCACTTACAGTACTTGGTCATAGCTAAAATTCAATATGCTAGTCTCAAAATTAATTTCGATAGAAATTAATCAGGATCCATGAAGTTTATCAATAGTGTATGAGTTAAGTTTCAAGTCATATGTTTCATCATTTTCTTGCACCCATTTCTAGGTTATCTCAACAATTTTTTTCAAGTTTTATTATATTAATCAAAACTGTGGTAAGTTGTGAAAAATTAGCTAATCCAAATCTCAAATTGAATATTAATATTTTAATAATTTTGAATGTTGCTTAAGGTATTTCATTGGGTGATTCATAATAATATTTTATCAACTTAGTAGTCCTATAACTTTTGAAAAGTAACAATTTTGGTATAGTTAGGGACAACAATGCAATATCTTGTGCAGACTAAGATATATTGCAAAATAAAACTATTCAATTTTTTTTTTTCCCTTAGTTGTATCCAAGTTTATCAAAGGTTTGGTCACGGTGCCCACACCCTAGCCTGACACTCCTCCTGTCACTTAAAAAACAAATTCTTATCTTAAATTCTAATGTTACCAATTTTATATTTATAATTCATTTCTTGTTTGATGAGGCATATCAGTATATATGTGAATCTCGCATTGTCATCTGAAATTAAATTTAACAAATATTCATAAAGGATTATCCTTTTTTTTCATATAATATACTAATTAAGTGTATCTCCATTGTTTAGGAGTAAATTCTAATTTAAAAAATTTTGTATTTACCCGTGGCAATTTGAATATGGGATATAAATTTGTTATTATTTGTTTTTCACACTAAAAGTCCCCAAAGAATTACTAGTATTTTCTGTTAGCTACATCAAATTTCGCTTCAATATAAACAGATTGTGATTTAGCATGTTACTCAGTTTACCCCACTATGAATAATACATGTTAAAAAAAGCTCAAATAATATAAAATCCCCCTCTTTATGTTTTCTGTTTCTTTCATCCTCACTTTAATTTTAATCTTATTCAATTTTTTATCCTATTAAAATATCAACTTCAATTTTCTAGAATAGAGTTTCTTATAATTATTCATCATATTACATCATAATTTTTTGATATCGAATACTTTTTTTTAATATTCATTAATCAATATGTCTAGTATACAAAATCCTACACCTCCACTTTGTATGTATATCATGTTCCTCTCTCTTAATTTATATATTTCACTTATGTTCTATATCTTTTTTTTTTCAAAAATTTGATTTTCCAGCACCCAAATGTGTTTCATCCCACTCTCTGATTGATACTCGCTTTGAAGCTTTTGAGCTTGCACCATGTCTGCCACATGGCATGGCACCTAACCCTCCTGTACTTAGCAATGAGAGGCAGGAAATAACGAGAGTTCAGTATCGCAATTTACTTGAATTGGCTAGAGATAAAACAGAAGAGCTTGTCAAGATCCTTAACAATAATCCTTCTCCTTCATATTTATCTAACCCTTGTAATGAATTACTCCAATATGTGAAAAGCCTTGAAAAATGTATGTTCATCACCTTTTTTGTCTCCTTTTAAATTAGTAGATAAGATTATTAATATTTTTTTTTCTTCATATATATTTGTAGCTTATGAGGAGGGTATGATTCCTCCTGATGAAGTCATTGTCATTAGGGATGATGATGAGACAGATGAACCATCAGCTTCAACTCATGCTTCAACTTCTAAGGAAAATCTTGAAACACCTGTTATCCGCTCCAAGAAAAAGAGATTATCCCAAGGCTCCTCTTTTGTTCGACGTATTAAACCGGCTTCTGCTAATGAATTTTCTGATGTATCAAATAATAAATCTCAAAAAAAAAGCAAAGGTTTTGATAATGAGTATATTCTTGTTTCCTTTTTTTTTATTGTTATTCTTTTATCTTTAAAATTCAATCATATATCTCTTTTATTGCTTACATATTGTACTTTTTATCTTTCTTTTGATATTTTGTACCAGAAACTCACCTGCTGTAGATTGTTCCATCCATAAACGCCCTCTCCCTGATGAAGATGATGAAAAGAGCAATGAAAATAGCGATGATCAACTATCAGAATATGAAGCTATGCTTGTTCATCAAAAAAAGCAAAGTTTAAAATCTTCTTCAAGACATGTTGATATGTTTGATAAAGATGATGATTCAAACAGCTCATCACCGAATTCCTTCATTTCTAAGAAGCAATACCCATCACCTCCTAAATTACCTACTTTGACCTCTTTGAAAGCTTCTCTACCAATGAAATCAACTCCAATCAAGATATCGAAAAAACCTCTAACTTATTCACCCTCAGTTCTAAAAGAATCTGATTTGCAGGAGGAATTCTGTAAAATTCATAATTTTTATAAAGGTAGAATCAGCACGGCAAAGGTCCTAAGGTCGTGGTTGGAAATTGTTACTCTCCTCGAATTACGCTCTTCTACTTATTCCCAAGAACCCATGTCAAATATTCCAATGTTTACTTTTCATTGGGAAAAATCTTGTGGAGAAGATTGGCTTTCAAAACTTACTGAGTTATGTAAGTTACCATAATTTTTAGTCTTGACTTTTGTTCTTTTACTTATTTTTTTTTTCCTTTTGTAGCAAATATTTTTTTAGAGATTGATAGCTCACAGCTATGGGTACTCGATAATATTGATTTCAAAAAAATGGAAGATTTATGTGATCCTGATGGTTTAAATACTGAAATTCTTTCCTCAACAAAGAAAACGGATCACCCTGAATCCAATCTTATCCGAATGCTCATGAGATTAATGATCCCAAGTGACCACTGCCGTTCTTCATGGGTATCTCTTATATCATCTTCACTTTATCTGACCGCACATGAATTCAGCCAGCTTCCATCACATCAAAACATTAACTCAGATTGTCCAATTGAACGTGGTCTTCAGCTTCTAGCTCACCTTTCAAATCTGAAGAGTCCGATTTCTGATGGCTTAGAAGTTGGTCCCACTGCACTTCAAACCCGTGATATATCAATGTCAACTCTTCTTCAAATCAGCAATATTATCATTGATATAATTATGTCAATTATCATTCTTAAATCAAAATATTGTGCTGCAACAATATCAAGTGGCAAGACTAGTGAAGCTCAACAATCAAGTGAGAAAAACGAAAATACTGAACTGACTATAAGGAGAGAGAAACAAAAGGCTGCACTAAACAAAATAAATTCTGAATACTCCCACCACCGATATCAATCTTTCACATTCTATATAATTGATGGTGTCCGTGGTTTATTTCTGAGCTCTCAAGATCATAGATTGGCTTCAGCAGCTGATTGCTTGGAGGTAATATCAGAAGTTAAGTTTCTTAATTTACATGAAAAAAAAATCATTTGATGGAAGAAATAATTTGGAAAAATTTAAATAACTATATTTTAACATTAATAAAACCTTTTATAGGCAAGTGTGATCCATTTCCTTTAAAATTTGATACCCCAAGTCCTCCGGGAATTGCTAGGGCTATTTCTGCAGATTTTCTTAATCACTGGAGCTCCATTCAGCCAGTATCACCTTTTTTTGCTAAACATAGCCTTTCAATAAATTAATATTCCAACATGTAAATAGATAAAGTTCTTTCTATATGATATATCTTGTATAATTCAAGTTATTTTCCTTCAAATACGTCAAAAATGTGACCATCTTTGAAATTTATTAAGTAACCTTTGACATGATTTTCTAAATTAATTATTAAAAAAAATTATTGTAAGTCCAGCAATAACAAAGATTTTAAAATCTACTTATATGATTTCAAATACTTGTATTAAATTCTTAAATATTTTATTGTTTATATAAAAATATGATAACTGCTCTAGTTTTGTTACTTTACCTTTAATATTATATAATCTATTATTTATTACAAATATTTTCGTTGATTGTAACATTTTTAATCAGAAGTAGAACAATTTAAATAATTAAATGAGTACATTCTTAAAAAAATACAATTTAATCTATCATTGATTCAAAATTCTTTCTTCAACTCTTTATTATTACCTTTTTTATTAATAAGCCTGTTTGACCTAAAATACTATACAGTTAATTTGGTAGCATTAAAAGCACATTTTTATGGCTAATATATTTCAAATT
Organism: Hemileia vastatrix; assembly: GCA_030280995.1. NCBI lineage: Eukaryota > Fungi > Basidiomycota > Pucciniomycetes > Pucciniales > Zaghouaniaceae > Hemileia > Hemileia vastatrix. Next base: position 21,883,964 of record JASXTE010000014.1, on the reverse strand, counting down.
CTTTATTATAGTTTTTTTTATTTTAGAACCTTTGCTACCAATTTAATAAAAATGACATTTAAAGATTTCACAACTTATATATTTCCTCAAAAGTAAATCAACTTTTCTTATAATATTATGAAAAAAAATTATTTTATTTCACAAATAAAAGAAATAGATAATACTATAATTATCAAAACTGAAAATGTTACAGCTACTCCCAGTATTTATCATGTTTAAATTTGCATTAAGTTGTGTATATATAATATAAATTTTTAATATTTATATATCTAGATTTTTTAGATTTGTCTTAACATTAGATAAATAATACTTTGCTGATTCTATTTCTTCCTCTATTAAGTCATCTCTTTTCAAAAAAACTCTCAAAGCACTAATCAAATATTCTAACCTAAATTTTTCTGTTTTAATTTCTAAGTATTCTGAAATATCAATATCAAAAACATTAAGCTTTTCTATAGCATGAAAAAGTCTAGTGCTGATTTGAATAGAAGAACCTATCCTAGTGAAGCCAGGAATTTCATGACATCTTGAGGTAAAATGCCTTAGTTGATTGGCAGGCCATAATGTCACTGTTATTCCATTAGTTGCTTCAAAGTTGATTTTACTTCGAATTTCAGGAAACATAAGTTCTCCACCTATTTGTCGTGGTTGGGTCTTATCATACTTCATATGAATGGTGTTTTTTTCTGTATCTTTAGGAAAAAATATTCCTAAAGTATACTCACTTGCATCCTTATCGAGATGAACCTCATTAGAGAACCCATTACCATTCCCTCCAGATGTCCAAGTTAAATTACTAGCAAACGGTACACCGTCTTCTTCACTAGAAACTTTTGAAAATCCAGGAATACCAAGTTTTGCGCAAAGATTAGTTGCCTCATTGTACTTTACATATGATATTTTTTTAAAAAAATATTCAAAGTACATTGCAATCCTCTTCATTCGTTTTTTATATTCATCCGTTTTTACAATATCATCAGTGTATTCATCTGCAAGGAAAAGCATTCAAAAATTCAGTATTTAAATTAAAAAAAGTGATACTTACGAATATGTAAAGATTTCTTTCTATCTAAAATAAAGCCACCACCAAACATTTTTCCAAAACCACCAGCTCTTTGATGATAACCATTATTTTTAATTTCATGTTCGCAGTAAGAAAGATCCTTAATGCATCGCACCGTAGCTTCTAACATATCTAGTTCTTTGAGCTCATGAATTTCAAAAGTCTGCACAAGAACATTAGGTATTAAGACACCTTTTGGTTTATAAATACTACATCCAGGAAAAAAATTGTAATAATTATTGCAATCTTTCATATTATTTGCATAAGATCGTGCATAGAAATGTGGCTTCTTCCCGTTTGTATCCATTCCAAGAGCGTTTACAAGTTTCATTCCAGTAGCAATGTCTTTCGCCCACCTATTGTTAGAGTTCTTCCGTGGCCGTTTTTTTTTTTTCAAATCGTTACTCATTGATGGTTCAATCCTAAGAGAATTCAATTTTGATTTAAAATAGAAAAAAATCAAAAATTAGAAAATAGTAACATAATTTCAATTATCAGTCAATGATACCTTTAACTTTATCATATCTTCAATATTAGAAATACAAAAGTTAGCATATCTACATGTTAGTAAATTTATATACTTTTTCTTTATTTCAAATATTAAGAAAGCGTTTCAAAGGTATACTTTATTAAATTATACATATAAAGAGTATAGCTTTATCCTGTATGCATTCAGCAAGTACGAGATTTGGCTCTACACTTAATATTAATAATATAATGAAAGTATAACTCCAATACACTAGTAATATTAAAAAATTTACGGAATTATGATATCCACATATATAAAATGAAAAATCTTGCTCTGATCAATATATTGACTTAGAAAGTTATACTTCAATAAATTATTAATTTTTAAATTGTAGCATTGTCCTGTATGCTTTCAGCAAGTACGAGACTTTGAAACAACTTAAAAATCAATAAATTAAAGGTAAAGTACAAACAATCTAATTATTATTATGAAAAGCAAAACATTATCCTGTATGCTTTCAGCAAGTACGAGATGATGTTTTACTTTTCATATTAATAATATAATGGTTGAGAAAGTATTAAAGAAATATAGAAAAATGATAAGCAAAACATGAACTTACATGTCTATAAAATCTTCTTCCATTTGTAGCTGATTGATCAAAATTAATTATAAAGTTTATTTTATAATCACTGTTTTAAAAAATAAATGGTTAGATAAATAAATTGAACATTTTTGATAAGGAATAAAGAAAAGTAAATTGACAAACAAATAAAAAAACTTTAAGTTAACTGAAAAAGAATTTTTTTATAATGAATCGAAAGGGTACAGTAAAAGATACCATAAAAATAAATTCAGAATTAGAATCATTAGATTAACTTGTCAAAAGTGTAAAAAAGTGTAACAAACCAAAATGATATGAGATGCAATAGCAAGAAAAATTTGCTTACCGGTAATCAGATAAGGTCAAGAAAATAGTACCAATAATTCAAAATGATAAAGCAAAAATATGATTGATAATTTTTGAAAAAGGTAAGTGAGAAAGAGAAAGGAAAAATAAATTGGGTGGCAAACAGATGTATATATCATGAATTTTCACTGATCACATTTTCAAAAAAATGCAGCTCTCCAAGTCATATGATAAACTTCATCTAAATTCCAAGAATGATGTTGCCAAGGCACTTTACACAGCATGATCATTTTTTCCTATGTATATACTAATTCCAGCTAGAATTTACTTGGCTGCATGTTGTACAGATGCACATTTGTGGAACACTGAATTTCACATCTAAAAAAAATTGACGCCACATAATTCTAGCTACCATGTTTCACGTAGCTAAAAAACATACACTCATCACATTTAAATTTACATTGCGCCAAAATTAATTCATTTTTGAATTTTTTTAAAGGAAACTATAATGTGCACCACCTATTTCTAAAATATGAACCTCCGCACCATATTAAATTGGGAGACTTTTAATTATGCAATTTTTTTGCCGTGACCTTTTTCCTGATCTTACTTGGTTCAAAATATTGAAACATGGCCAATGTTGATGAAAGAAACATTTGATTTTGTTTCTATGTGTAACAATGGAAGGCTGTTTCTTACTGGCGAAAGAGTGTTGTATATTTTATTTGAACAAATTTTTATTTTTTTATGTATTTTATTTAAAAAATTTACTTTTTATTGCAGCCAGATTTATACTGGCTGCTTTTTAGAAACCTTAATTTATGACCCAAGCCTTTGAAATTGGCTTGGGTCCCTTACATTGCAATTTAGTACTTCCAGCCAGGTTTCCCCTGGCTGGAAGTGTCTCTTTCAAGCAATCGAAGTCGCTAAAAGCGACTTCGATTGCTTGCTGTAATGTTTGCCACCCTCCCAGCTAATTTACTAGGCTGGGAGGTGGCCAAAGCAGTGTGCAACGCGCGTTGCTGCTGCAAGTAACGCGCGTTGCACAATCGCTACCATATTTCATGCAGCTGATATCAAGTCAGCTGCATGAGATATGCGCAGCATGTGCAATGCGCGCTGCATGCAGCAGAAACGCGCGTTGCATGCAATGCGCATTACTTGCAGCAGCAATGCGTGTTGCATGTGCTGCATGCAGTGCATTGCACAGCCAGTTTTTTTCTGGCTGTGCAATGCACACAGAGAAACCAAAGTCCCTGCAAGGGACTTTGGTCTCTAAAATGGAAGCGACTTTCCCTACCAGGTGCAATCTGGTGGGAAAGTGAGAGAAACGTTAGACCGAAGTTGTTTGAAAGCAACTTCGGTCTTAAAAACATTAAAAATCATAAAAAAAAAAATGAGAAATGTAGAAAAAAAAAAAAATTAAAAATTAAAATGTGAGTAAAAGAAAAAAAATAAGTTCTAGTGATACCAAAAATCCAAGCCAATTTCATTTGGCTTGGTTATTTAATAATTAATTTTTAATACATTAAATTTAAAATTCAAACACCATAAAATATATGAATTTTTTTTATATGAATATTATAAATTTAATCTACCTCTTTCTCATAATTATATTTATAATTTTGTTTTTTTAATTTTTGACATTTAAGTTTATTTTTTGGAAATACAAAATTAAATTTTCAGCTAAATTTTTTAGTAAGGTAAAATAAATTATAAATTTGACATTTTGTAATTGAATAATGAAAAAAATTTTAAATTTATTTAAAAAATATTTTTGTTAGAAGAATACAAATATTTTAAGGGTAGAAATATGGTGCAAATTGTAAGTAAAAAAAATTATATTTTTTTTTGTGAGGGGTTATTTCTATTTTTAAAAATATTTTTCAAAAACATTCATTAAATACTGAATTAAATTACTTTGAAACTCAAATTTTTTGTAAAATAATTAAAAATGAAATAATAATATTGTTGTATTTGATATAAAATTTGAATTGGTAATATTAATGTCTCTTTAAGTAAATTTGAAAATCATTTAAAAAGACCATGTTGATAAGTACTTCATTTTTGATATACAATGGTTATATATATATCTTATATATATTTCTTGAGTGTTATTTTTATATACATTCAATAAAATTTGTAATATAAAATGCCATTTAATAATTAATTAATGTTCAACTTAGTTATAACAACTTCATATTTAATACCAGCCACTAGTATTTACTTTTTAATTTAAAACTCCAATATAATATGAGAGTATCCTTATTTTGTCTGTATGTAATGAACAACAATAACAGACCATAAATGAGTGGGTAGTTAATTACAATAAATAGTTGAAGAATAACCTATAAGAAATGATAAGTTTATCAAAAAGAGTACATTAAAAAAATATACTTTTGAATTTTTTTTGATATAATTTGGGTAGTTAAATGAAAATTTAAATTATCAGACATCAAAATGGATAAAATCTAAAAGTAGTGTTTATATAATAAGCCTCATAAAAAAAAAGGATAAAAAATCTACTATGTAACTAAATTATTAAATATTAAGGTATTATTAAAATTATTGAAAAACTTATTTTACAGTTATAATGAAATCTAAATGTGAAAATAATGGTGGGATAATAGTAAGACTATGTGGAAACACTTTAATTTATACATACTTTCAACTATGTTCAGATAAAAAAATTGTTAAAATTGTATAATAACATCTAGTTAATAGTGATGCAATTTTATTTAGATCAAGAATAAATTTTTCTGAGGAAAAACTAATTAAATTGAGATATGGCCATCTCCTTTCAAGAGATAGAATAATAATAAAAATTTAAAAAATTATAATAAGTATTCTTAATCACCATTTTTGAAAAGTCTCTAGTAAAATTCATTATAATATATCATTCATTGATTACATTATATGGAGTTTCATCTTGAAGTAGTGATGTGCAGCTTTGAACTTATGTTATGAAAAACAAAAAAGTTAAAAAATATATAGTTATACTAATGAAAAAGCCAAAAATAAAAATACTATTATAAATTAAAAAAATAAAACTACATAAATTTTATTCTGCTCTAATGATGGAAGGGTACTATGTATGAATTTCCACATGTTAAATCCAAACCTGCTTTAAGGCTAGTTTACAGGTAGAGCTATTAAGTTTCCTTAAATTCTAAAAATAACTTATGCATTTTACTAATTATTTTTTTCTTGTTTCTTTCCAAAGTTGTTAGAGTTGCTTAATTAATACTGTTATCTTGATTGTAAGATATATAATTTTTTTTGAATACATGATTTATTGTTTCAAAAATTATATTATAAATTTAAATCATTTATTTCATTTTCTAAAGCTTCATTGTCAAAGACACAACTCCATTTTCTATTACTTAACAAATATATAAAATGTGATAGTAAAATTTAAGGAATTTTCTTTTTTAGAGGGTCAAACTATATTGTGAAGATTTTTATCTAGAAATTCTTGTACTCTAAAACCAAATAATTTTCTCCCTTAAGTAAGCCATTTCAAAAATATGAGAATATAAACAAGAATATTAACTTATCTTATTTTTATTTTCTTTACTGAAAGTTTTAGTTCAATCCCTTTTTTTATATGACATTAGTATAAAAACATGGTTAAATGCTACTATATAATTAATTTTTATTATATATATATATATATATATATATATATATGAAATATTTAGAACGTCATCCTTTTTTATTTACTTGAATAAATGGCTCAATTATAATACCCAACACTTATTAATGTTTCCCAAACTCAATAACAAATTTCTCATATGAAATATTAGCTTCTAATATAAGAAGTTTATCTATAGATGATATTCAACATGTGATTTTACTTTTTAGATTCAGCTAAAATTAAACAAAAGGAGAAATCATGCATATGTGTATAAATGGTAACCATATGTTACTTAGAGGATTGTGAAATTCACTCATCAGAATGGTTTAAGTATTAAAATAAATTGAGGTCATTATTTTCTAGTATTTGAAACTAATTAGGAAATTATTCTAAAAATATATTTTAATGTGTATCATGTTTAAAAAGTTGGAAATATGATTTTTGAAAATTGTGAGTTTCTTATGAGATACCAAGCTTTAGTTTACATTGTTTCAAGTAGAATAGAATTTTAGTATTAGAAATTGAAAGCAATGTACCATTATCAGATTTTAACTGTGTTCTACTTATAGAATGATTACATAACATTAAACATTATTTAAATCAAAAAGGTTTAAAAGATATTTAGAGTTTTACCAAATTTCACCATTTATTAATCTTTGATTTGAAAACAAACTATGATGTACACTCACTAGAAATAAGCAATCCCAATTTTAACATAATTTATCAATCCAAAAATAATGAGTCAATTAACATGAAAATATATATTATTTCAAAACCAATTCTCTAGATTTAAAATATGATGCTTTAATGAAAAATTATTACAAAACTTTAATGCAATGAAGTCTCTTAAAAAATTCAAAAATAGAATATCAAAACAAGTAATATCTGCAAAAAAAACTACTAACTATTGTAGATAAAGCATAAAAATAAGTCATATTTTTTAAAAAAATGATCTAACAATATTTATTTTTGTTAAAAAAATCAAAACATTGTTAAGTTTGCTTGTTATAATAATGTTAAAATCCACTAAACATTATCTAAAGGTGGTAAAATATGTTAAAAATAAGTTGAATTTTATGAGATAAAAATCAACAATTTTGTATCATTTCCTGTTGTGCTATGACTTTATTCCACCCTTTTTATCTGATTCTTCCAGTATTACTTTGCTATGATCACTAGTTTTCAAGTTAAAATTTACAAATGTTCATTATACTTGATAATATGAAAAATAACTCAAACTTTTATAACTACAAAATAAGATTTTGTAACTCCTTCTTTCAATCAATATTTGAAGAAATTTTAGTTTATTTGAGTAATGATTTTAAGAATAACAAAAAAATTGAAATTCACAAGGAATTATTTCCAGAGACTATAATTATTTACTTGTGTAATGCATGAGCTACTTATCAATGATGTAAAACATCAGAAAAGTAAGTTATAGTTATAAATCTACAGATTATACTGTTTCTGGTATATATATCTTCAATAAATCTTTTAAACTTATCTTAGCCTACATACCACACAATAGAAAATCATTATATTAAAAAAGGAAAAAATTCTATGATAATATCATAAAGAATGATAACCATGGATTAATATTCCATAAAAATGGTTAATAATATTTTAAGAGAACCTAAATCAGTATTCTTTCATCAAAATATATCCTTTTTGTCTTTGTAATTTATTCCAAACAAATTTTTTGAAAGTTGAATCTATATATCTAATGCCAAAACCACTATTAAGTTCCCTCTTAGACTTTTTAAGAAATTATATATATATATATATGTATATATATATATTATTTATCAAAAATTGAAATAAAGAATAAAAACATAATTTTATTTACCTTTAATTATTTAAATATAGAGTATTTTCAGAATGCATTGTGGTTACTTGTGAAGGTTAGAAGATTTGAAGTTGGATTTATGAGTTTTTAGAAGGGCAAATATTGTAAAATTCTTTCATAAATATTTATTTCATAGTTTCAAATGTTGAAATCTACAAACTAATGGGATTTAAAATTATATTGAGATTTAAAATCTGTTTTCTACTCAAGTAAAATAAAATAAAATGATGATATCAAAATTGAAATTAAGTTTAAACTTTTGATATGCTCTATCTTCAATTTTATTGATAGTGCATCAAAAATTTAATAATATTTTTTTCCTTCATCACTTTTTACATAAAAGATAGTTTTATCATTTTATGAATTAAAGATTGCTTATATAAATTTAACATCTATGTCAACTGTTTATGACTATTAATCTATATAATAAATTTTTTAGAAGAAAAAATAACATCAGTATATACTGACTTTGAAATTATTCAATTTAAAATAGTTTACAGGTAGATAATGAAGGGTGATTTCATTTTTGAATATGAACTATAGAAGTCTTATTTTATCAATTTTAATTCTTTTTGAGCTCAAATGTATCCACCGCAACTTAAGTAAGAATAAAAATTATTTTTATTGAAATTTACATGAGAAAGTATGCCTATTATTCAAAATCAAACTTGCTCTAATGGTGTTTTTCAATCATTATTTCCATTCATAACAATAAAAAACATTTCAATTTGCTGATGTTTTAGTTTTTGATATCCCCAAGTTTATATCTCAGGTGTACTATTCACAAAATTATTAAAAATATAATTTTCGAAATACATGATAAACTTGAAAGTGAGGGGGCATTAAATTTTTAAAAATGAATTCTAAATTCAGGATGGATAGTATTTTTTCTATTTTCACAAATGAACAATTTTTCGTTTCAATTAATCCAGAAAGAAAATTTTGTTGTAAGCATATTATATTATATTTATTATGATTTTAAATACTATATTTTCAAGATTTGTGTTTAATATTTCCTGTGAAAGTTAATGTTAATGTGAATTTAAAGTAAGCTTGAAGAAATTTAATCAATAGGCATATTGGATATTTAAAATAATATTTTGCTCCAATCTTGAATCATCCTGGGCTAAAAAATATCCCAAATAAGGTTTTTGTGGGTCAATTTGGATTTAAGTAGGATTAAGTGAGGTTTAATAAAGGACAGATAAAAGGCTAAATTCATTACTAGTGACTTTTTTCTCAAAATAGTTATAAAATATTTATCATTCTGGACTCAAGCTTCAATAAAGTTGAATTGAAACAGAGATAATTTCTAGGAGCACAACACCATATTTACAAAGGTGTAAAATACCTCAAATATTACTCATAATATAGGAAGGCAAGGAATCTACAAAATTCACATTTCAAACGAGGATTTATATTTTGAATTTGAAATTGAGAAATGGAATATTATTTTCCAATTTAAATATCTATTAGTCATTTTAACAAAAGTTTTCAGTAATCAGATTGAATTTTGATGGTATTTTGTTGTAGATTAATCATTTTGATGAGACATTTACTCAAAATTACTGGTTTCGTTTCTAATATTCCATGTGAAATTCATTATGAATCTTTTTGAAAGTGAATAGTTGACATATTGGATATGCAAAAGCTTATGTTAGATCAAAGTGAGATCAAAGGGAGCTTAACTGATGATCAAATTAGGATTTTACAAGATCAAACGGTGATCAATGTAGGTTCATCTTGAGCTCAATCTGTGACAAATCTCTGACTAAATGTAAGGCCAAACAATTTCCTACATGGTGATGATGTGTGCATAATTCAAGCATAGATTTGTGGCTCAACGGAGCTCAAGCAAGGGGTATTGCTAGCAATACCCCCCCATTTTTTCTGTGGTGTATATACCCAATTATTCAAAAAAAATTCTGCCACATTTTTGGCAGTTAAATTAATAAGAGGCGCTGCCTCTACCCAACCAGATAAATCATCTCTGGCCACAATTAAATATTTATACCGTCCCTCTTTTATATGAACGGCATCTAAACTAACTCTTCCAAAGAGCGTATATTCACTGGTCGCGCGTCCAGGTTCTTTTGGCCTTAAATAACTTCGTCTTTGACATTCTTCGCATGACTGAACCCACTGTTTAACAGCCATCTTCATGCCAGGCCACCAAAATCAATCAGAAATTCTTCTAAACGTTTCTCCAACGCCTCTATGCCCGAGATCTTCATGCAGTGATTTCAAAACTAATTCTTGCCCCTTCTGTTGAGTTATAACTACTTGAGGATTTGGATACCTCCTCCTCATTAAACGTCGACCAGATAGGTAAAACATAGATGACTTCCTCTTGATAGCCACCCATTCATCGTCTTCACAATCTTCTGGCCTCTCTAAAGTCAACAAATATTTGACTAACAAAAAATAAAAACCAGTCTGACCCCAGACTTCATCTTGAAAATCAATTAATATAACATCAATAGGGACTTCTCTATCACCAATATCACCTGCACATGAATGAGCCAATAATCGTTGACCCCTAAATAAATCTTTAATCGAGCTATGTCGACGTTTTTCTTCTGAACCTTTGGATCCTTCGTAAACCGTATTTGAAAATACCTCTTTCTCTTTATCCACCCTTTTATTTAAATTCTCTAATTCTCCAACATATACACCATTCCTTAATTTACTACTATCCCATACTACCAATCCATCTTCCTCTACATACACCACATCTTCTTCTACCTCCTTTCTACCGAATTTATCTACACCTTTTCCAACACCTTTATTAACATAAAAACTATTTTCCAGTTTATCCTCTTGGTGGAGGTCATCATCTCCATAATCTAAACACAATAGTCCTGCCAGTTTAACCTCATGGGGGAGGTATGGAAAGTCTTCAGCTCCTTTAGTGCTGGCTTTGATAATAGGTATATCTTCATCGAACTCTTCTGAGTCTGAATCTTCTTCAGTGGGTGGTCTCCTTGATAAACCATCTGGCATAGTAAAAGTTTTGCCAGGCTTATGAACTAAATCAAACGAAAAATGTTGAATAAAAGCTACCCATCTCGTCATGGGTGCATTCGGTAAACTTGGGGAATTAATCATCTGGATTAATGATTTTGCATCCACTTGCAACTCAAAATGTTGCCCCCACAAAATATGCTGAAGTTTCTTCAGTATTTTCGCCACACCACATAATTCCAATTTTGGTTGAGAATATCTTGATTTGACCTCAGTAAATACAACAGATTCATACCTAACTGGCCTGATGTAACCAGCTTTATCCATCTGAGACAAGACCGCCCCAGCTGCAACCTGACTTGAATCAACTGCTAAATAAATTCTGCCAGAATCTTTTCCATAATCCAACTTGTGCAGGACTAAATCCTTCCCCACAACCTCCTTCAACTTCACAAACGCCTTCTCACACTCTTCATCCCACTCCCAGTCTGCATCCTTTCTCGTTAACCGTCTCAATGGAGCTGCCAATGAAGAAAAGTCCTTGATAAACATTCTAACATATACGCAAACGCCTAAAAACCATCTGACTTCAGTCGTATTCTTGGGTCTTGGCCAGGACTGAATTTTGTTAACTTTCTTCTTGGACATAATCCTACCCTCTCTACATACCACATGGCCTAATATTTCTAAGGCTGGCACACAACATGAAAATTTTGAACCTGAAATAGTTAAACCAGCCTCTTCAATTCGAAACAAGATTCTTTCTAATGTAATTGCAAACTCCCAAATGAATTTGCGTATCCCGGGATTCTCTTCCAACACCTGGTTATCATAGTCGGTTGTTGGTCCCTTAATTCCTCCATCATCTATAAAGATTCAAGCATATTGTGGAATTTCATCTTGAAGGATCCAAGCCATCTGAGCTTGATAAACTGCAACCAAATTTGTTGCTCCTTGAGGTAATCTTGTTAACTGTAAACGTCCAAGTGGTGTATCGAATGTAGTGAGAGGCCTTGAGTCCGGATGTAACTCTCTCTCATCATATCCACCCATAATATCTCCCAAACCATAACACACTCTCCCTGCAAACACTTCAACAAACTCCTCAGCACTAGGCGGTATCCCAGCATCCTTTATTGTAACCCTATTTAATTCCCTAAGATCATGAACAACTCTAAGCTTGCCATTCGGTTTCTTGATACAAAATACCGGACTAGAATAACTTGACGTTGATTGCTCATACAGTCCAGTGCGTATCCGTTCTCTGACAACTTCGATATAAGCTTCTTTCAATGCAGCCGGAATAGGAATCGGTTTCTGCTGCCAAGGTTCATGACATACCACAGGAATCTTGTAAGGCTCCCCATAGGAATGCTTCAACACACCCCTCTCCTCTTCTACAAAAGCAATGGCCTTCTCTCGCTTGACCATCACATCCAACAACAACTTCTTCTCTTCTCCAGACAACCAATTATCAGGTCCAAAATTAACAACACCCAGCCTCTCAAAAGTGATTCTTGACGTCTCAGAAAATTCAGGCGGATTCTTTACCAAGGGACTTTCATAAGGATCTCTTGATAACCTTGGTCTTCTCAAAGGTGGATTTAATTCAGCAGGTAGCGGTTCATTAATAGGTCGAACTTTATTTGCTACTTTCTTATATTTGGCTGCGTCCACATCTAAATAAACTTGAGGTAAAACATCGCCATTAAAACTTTCATCAAATGAATCTTCTTCATTGCCAGAATCAGAATAAGAAAAATTAGAAAAATATTTTATTTCATTTTTAAATTTTACCCTTTTCTCCTTTCCCTCGTCTAATTTATAAAAAGATTTTCCAACACCTTTGCTTCCCTTATCCAACATTAAATCACCTGTAAAGAAAGTCGGCAGTTTAACCTCTTGCTGGAGGACCGGAATTGAATTTTCACAAAAATTATTTTTTTGAGTTTTAATTATACTGAGATTTTTTATTGGATTTTGATAAGATTTTTGCAGTTTACCCTCTTGCTGGAGAACCGGAATAACATTTTCACATAAATTATTTTTTTGTGTTTTACTTATACTGAGATTTTTAATCGAGTTTTGATGAGATTTTCGCAGTTTACCCTCTTGCTGGAGGTCCGTAATAGAAGGAGATAATTGCAGTTTAACCTCTTGCTGGAGGTCCAAAATAGAAGGTGATAATTGCAGTTTAACCTCTTGCTGGAGGTCCATAAACATACCCTTCCAATTTTTATCCAACCTAATTTGGCCCATTTTACCTTTTTCACCATTTTTAAATTTAATAGAAAAGCCCGGTAAATCCAATAAACATATAGAAAAGTCCAAAACGTATTTGCACTCCAAAGTAATATTAACAGAAAATAATTGAGAATCCACTTGAATTATCTCCAAGTGAGCTGACCTATTGCAATCCGGGATCTCATCCTGAGGAGAGATTACAACATTTGAGCGATCAGCCCCTGCTACCCCAAAAAATGAGGGCTTCCATCCCTTTCCGACAAACATAATTCACCAGAAGCCGTCTGTTTAATATGCCGCTTCTTGGTGCAAACACAACACTGGCACAGAGTAGTAATCCCTGGCCGTGTTTCCCAACCTTCATCTCCAGGAGGCGCTAACCGCATATGTAACCTCCGCATATCTTCACCAGTGATCTCCAAACTAATCCCCATGCCAGCTTGATACCCTATCCTGGCCTCAAAATCCATCAAAAAAGGACCACCAAGAACAGTTTTGACTGCTCCTCTGGCCACATGAAAGTGAACCTTACCAACAGATCCACCAATGCCTAACCTGACATGCTCAGCTGTACCCATCAGCTCTGTTGCATGCCCTCCAATGCCTCTGAGGTTTCCCCCAGTTCCACTTTTAATTGGCAAGCCTATACTTGTCGCTTGCTCCAATGAAATTAAATTAATTTGAGACCCTGAATCGACCAAGGCCTTTACTTCTTTACCATTTAGAGTTACCACCAGGTAACCCAGGGGAGCGGAAAAATGCGTATCTACATCTTCACCAAACTTTTCAGCATTTTCACAAATATATTCCACCTCTCCAGTGGAAACCCGACGCCTCGTCAAATGCTTCTTTTGCTTTTCAGCAAGCTCCGGACTAATCGTAAATAACTCCCCCAAAGATAAGGGAATCTGCAGTTGATTCACCCTATTCAAAACTGCGTCCATCGCATTAGCTTGACCAGAAACTACTGGCCGCTCATACTGGACCTTTGATTTAACAACCTTGGCCCTGGGTACCTCTTGAGGTCCAACCGAGCCATCTTCACCCCCCATTATAACATCTTCACTTTCTATAACCCTAACTCCGTCACCAGCTTCTTGCACTAATCCTGATCCATCGCTAGTCCTTCTTACTCCCTCCATTGGGATGGGACCGCTAAAACTTGGTCTGGGTAGAGACGCCAACGGTACGTCCTCCTCAAAATCCGAATCATCCTCTGGCATAGGCTCACCATTTAAATCAAACTTGCCATAACTAGGGGGCCCCATATCAGCAATCCCCTTCTGCATTTTATATAATTCGTCCTTAGAGTAAGGGTTCAATTTGTTGGCCGCAGTTTGAGCACTAGAATTCTTGTCCTTAGAGTAAGGGTTCACTTTGTTATTGGCCTTGCCAGGATTAGCCCTCAATTGGCTCTGAATGCTACTTTTCGCCTTAGTAGCAGCTGCTCTTCTAGCAGCATTAACATCGTATTCGCCAGCCATACAGCTACCCTCCACCTGGGCAACCATTGCCAGCTCTAAACCACCAAAAGAAGTAGAAAATGTGGCTTTACTGACCTCTTTCTCCTTGCCCTTGTCAGCTTTACCACCATTACCATTACAATTTTTGCCACTCTTGGCATTAACATCTTCATCCGTCACCTCTTCAAATCTGGCTCTCCTTTCAGCCGTTAAACTTCTTCTGACCAAATCAGAAGGAGACTGTCCATCACTGGGCTTGATGAACAAACCATCGGGAAATTTATAAACTTTACCATCAAATAAAACTTGCCCAGCATCCATATCCTTATCAAGAGCAAAACAAACTGTTGCTCTGTGCCCCCTCCTATTACAATAGGAGCACACCTTTGGCTCATCATAGCCACCTCTATAACCATTACCACCATTGCCACCATTTCTCCCATTGCCTGGGAAGCGGTTACCATTATTATTGCCATTATAATTTCGACGTTCATAACCTCTGGACTGATAAGAAGTCGACGTTGACGAAGACGCAATTGGGGCCTTATTGGCCTTCTGTGTTTCTTGAACAAATATTTTTAACTGTTTAGTTAAATCGGCCAAATGATCGACCATCTTATTATCTACATTACCCTCTACTTTAGCAGCAGGTAATCCCATTTGAGCCTTCTTGGCCTCCTGGGCTTTGACCATAATATCGTTGTTTTCGGCCAAAACTTCGCTAACCTTGCTAACATATTGAGTGCAGGACTCTTGATATTTGTCCAATGCTAACAACTTGAGATGGGCCTGAATGTTCTCTTTGATAACCTCCAGAGCCGGAAGTTTCTGCTCACCATTAGGCAGTTCCTTCATCAAATCTTTTCTTGAAAGATCCTTCAAGACGTCCATTCAAATATCCCTGCTGCATGCTGACCAAAACAAATCTTTTGCCTGGTTCTCATGCACTAACTCGTCCACCAGTATGAAATATTCCACCACTTCATCAAACTGAACACAGAGCTTTTTGAAGTCAGCCATAGAAGAAACTCCACCTTTTGCTTGCCAGTCTCCAAAAATTTTATTGAGGTCCATCATAGTAAACCTAACACCCCATCTATCAACCATAGCTTTAGAAAGCTTAACCCAATCCTTGTCCTTGAATGCCTGCATAGCAATAACCTCTTTTTCCACCTCCCTATCAGCAATAAAAAACCTAACTTGCTTCACCATATCCACATGGGAAGCACCATCAACAGCAGCAGCAGCTTCATACCTGCTAATGAACCATTTAACCTCCTCCCCATCAAACTTTGGGCCATCCCAAGAAACAATTCTAACTGAGGGAGTAAGAGGGTTAGAAGATCCAGAAGCAACAGCAGAAGAAGACATCCCAATAAGTAATGAAAAGCGTTAACAATCGATAAAATAACAAGCCTCTTGCAGGCCAATAACAAAAATCCAATTAGAGTTACAGAAAATAAGCCTCTTGCAGGCTAATAACGTTCTTGATCCAAGTAAGTCTTTAAAGAAAGCTAGAGAAATCGAACCCCACGTTGGGCGCCAACTATGGTAAGGTAAACTCTTACAGTCGCCTTGCTGTAAGCAGAATCCGGAGGAGATATGTGGATTTAGCTGAAAACCCCGTCCTTCCAATAAAAATAACAAAATGGGAATTCTAAATCACTAAGCTAACCAATCTACTTGGATCCGATTGATGAAAATAATGAAACTCTAAAATAATTAACGCTTATTGAGATTTAATGAAAGTGACTGTTGATAAAAGAAATACTGATAACAACAATTAAGGTGTACCAGTGAAAGATCTGAAAAGATTGACTTTTATGTTTTTATAATAATTTGAATTTTTATGAGATAGCAATAATCAAGTCCCAGCGATGAAGACCTTTCTAAAGATACCCTGTATGAAGTGTGATTTAAAATTGTTGAATAGTATTTCTAAAATGTTAAATATAAAAATATAAAGTTATAAGGGTATTACAAATTTATTTGATTTGTTGAGTAATAAAAAATGAGACCGTGGTGGTTAAAGATTAAGCTGTATGATGTGTCCCCCCTCTCAATTTCGAGTTTGAGAAGCGCTTAAGTATTCCTAGTCACGTGCCTAAGTTTTCCCCTCCAGAGCTCTTCCAGAGTCAATCCGGAGCCCGTACGGAGTCCGTACGGAGCCGGAACAGAGTCTGTACGGAGTCCGTACGGAGTCCGTCCGGACTTCCGGACTCAATTAGAACCTTAAAACTATAATAAAAAATCTAGAAAAATTACACATAATAGAGCTACTTCCCCTTTACATACCAAGCTAATTTTCGTAGTCTGCGCAGCTCTAATTACCCCGTGAAAATTCATCAAAGTTAAGTAATTTTTGAAAACGTAAATATTTCTATAAAACTTTAAAATTCATTTAAAAATATAAGAAAAATAGTAAAAATTCTGGGGAAATTTCCCAAGGTTCTTGAGTGACTTGACTTGATACTTATAAATTTTTCAGACCGTAAAAATAAGTTTTCTCCGTAAAATAAATTGTATTTGTGTAGGCATTCGCTCGTGACCAATTTCTTCATATTTAAAACTCCAATAAATTAAATAAAACCCTTTTATAAAAAATAATAACGCCAATCTTGCACTCCGTAATAACTCCATTTACATATTTAGGTGCCGTACTAAACTATAGGCTACCACACCACTACTTCCTCTTTCCCCCGCTCAGCCAAGAAATCAAAGACCGTTCAATTAAAAAAAGATGACCATCTCATTCTTATCAACTGGCTGAAAACCAAATCTAACTATGATTCTTGTTTTGGTACTGAGTATGCCACTAAAGTAGGACAGCCCCCCACATCAAAAGTTGATGGCTATCTTCTAATGGTAAATGAATTACGGAATAAGACCAAGGGAAGGATTGATCTTTTGCCTAAACAGATGTCTGAACAATTCAAGCATTACCGAGCAAAATACAAGAAGGCAAAGGCTCTTTCATCTTCCACTGGTTTTGGGGTTACCGACAACGATATAACTAAGGGCATAAAATCCATAGACAATAAAATTAAAACTTTATGTCCTTACTTTAAAGAGATGGATGCAATTTTTGGAGAGCAAGCCAATGTTAATCCTGTAAACATGTTGGATGGTGAAGATCCTATCTCCAAACATGATGTTGAAGAAAATCTTTTCTCATCCTCTTCCTCCACTCAAGCCTCCCCTCATTTGAATGAGACATATCTAGATAGCTTTTCTGTAGATCTTATAGGTGATGTAACCCAACAAAATCTAACTCAGGTCTGTTTCTTTTTTCTTTTATCTTATATTTTCTATTTTTTATTTACTTATCTTTTTCTTATTTCTTAAAAGGCTGATGAACAAACCCAGGATCCTCAATCAACTGAGTCTGAAGGTAGTGACAATGATGATGAGGAAAATATGAGCTTGAACAAGAAGCATAGGGCTTCAAGTAGCCTAAATTTCCACTCACAAAGAAGACGAAAAAGTGATACTTCATTACAAACCCCTTTTTTGTCTATGGAACAATTTTTTGAGAAACGTGATGCTGGTAAGTGATACCATACCTCTTATTACTTTACTCTACTTTTCTTCCACTTTATATTAATTTTTACTATCACTCTAGAACAAGTAGAAATTGCTAAAGAGACTCTAAGCTTTGAAAAGAAGAAATATGAGCTCTCTTTAAGGAGGGATGATAGGCTACAAGATTTGGAAGAGATGAAGTACGAGCTCTCTTTACGGAAGGATGATCGGGCCCAAGATTTTGAGGAGAGGAAGTATCAGCTCTCTTTACGGAAGGATGATTGGGCCCAAGATTTGGAGGAGAAGAAGTTTGAGTTAACTCTAAGTATTGAAAAATCAAAAAAAGAGGAGAAAACACTCGAACATCAAAACCTATTAGAGCAGATGAAATATAAGTTTGATCATGAAGAAAATTCCAAAAAGAAAGATTTCTTGATAGAATGTGTTAAAGCTAATAAATCTGTTAAGGAAATTGAACGTTTAAAGAAATTGTTGGATGACTAGTTTGTTTTATTTCTCTCACACTTCAACTGTTCATATTTATTTGTACATAAAATTTCCAATAATTTCCTTTATTTCATTACTCTATCTATCATTACTTGAATTTTTGTATTTTAATGTTAAATATTCTTTTTTAAAATAAAATTTTCATGTCTCCTTTGAAAATTTGACAATCCCCCACCCCTGGATTTTTTTGAAGTAAGGGGTGGGCATCACCAAAATTCTTTCATGTTATGAATCTTGAAAGTCTTATATGAAACTTTGGCTTTACTACCCCCTGCATTTTACCGGTATCCCAAAAATTCTTACATGTCAAGAATTTCACAAGTCTTATAAGAAATTTTGGCAAAACCCCCCATGGATTTTATTGAAGTAAGAAACGGGTATCACCAAAAAATTTTCAACAAAATATTTACATGTCAAAAAAATTCTATATCTGTTTTAAAAAATTGGCAATACTCTCCCCTGCATTTTATTGAAGCAAGGGGTGGGTATCACCAAAATTTTTCTAAGTCATCAATTTCACATGTCAGATTTGAAAATTTGGCAATACCCCCCGCTGCATTTTATTGAAGTAAGGGGTGGAAGTCATCTAAATTTAATATTATTACATAAATTATTAAATAAATATCTAATATATATAAATTTCCCTAGTTTAAAGTAATGACAATTCCTCAAGCCAAAATGCAGACCGAGTCTAGAAACAAAAGTTTGGGACTTTCCACAGGTATAGGCAAGAGGAACCCCATGAAACAAATAAATGTTATCATGATTACCTGTTATACAACCAAAGGTCGCTGGCTCATCACATTACTTGAGCAAATTGATATATAAAAAATATTTATTAAAAATTTATGAAAAAATATAAAATTTTCGATGACAACTCTAATCCCCATACTTTTTGGATCTAGATATAGTTTTTTTAAATCGAATAACTTTACCTTATTGATTCTTTGAATCAACTTATGACTGATTTGAAATGAGCAACCAAAATGTGTTAAATATTGACAAGATTCCAAACCAGGAGGAGCTTTGGTCATTTGATGATTATCCTTAGAAGAATTCCAAATAGTTTTGATGATACCATTTCCCAAACCAAAATCAATGATTCACCTGTGGTCTGGAAAATATAAACCATGTCCTTTGATTTTAGCTGGAGATGGTATTGGTTGACCAGTTTTCAGATTGATATATGAGAATATACCAAAAGTAAGAAAATTGGCATCATTCCTATCAATATAAATCCTATTGTGAAATCCAGAATGAGTGATAATAACATTAGAAAATAAAAGATATTCATGGCTGATATCTTCCCATTTGGGGTCACACCAATTTGGTATTCCAACTTTGGTTGCAAGTTCATGATTTTTTTCAAATGCTTTATTACAGTGCTTTTTGAGTCGAAGAGCAAGAAAAGAGTTAAAGGAAGGTAGAGTGTCCCATAAGCAAAAATCTTCATCTTTTTGAGCTTTAGTGATATTCTTGAGCAATAAATATATGCCTATATAATTGAAATGCCTAGATAATAATCATATAAGAGTTTCAGAATCCTTATCCTCTAAATATGCAATATAAAAATGTGAAATAAGACAAGTGAAATTTGGGAAAAAGGCTCAACTTCAAAGGTCAAAATCTCAGCAACCACTGAACCTAATTCAAACCTGTTTGTGGGAAATGAAAGATATGCTTTAGTAGAATCTTCAGTTAAAGTACATGTGATTTAAATAAACCTAACCCTGATTTGTTACATAAAAAAATGAAATAAAAATTTAAATTGGGAAAAAAAGGCTCAACTTTAACGGTCAATATCTCAGCAACCACTGAATCAAATTCAAATCTGTTTGTAGGAAATGAAAGGTAGCCTTCAGGAGAATCTTCAGTAAAAAGAACATTAGATTTGAATAAACATAACCCTAATTCCGAGTCTGATTTTCAAAATTTTACAAAAACTTGAAAAGTGGTAATGAAGATGAGATCAAAAGGAGTTTTATAAGTTCACTGTTATCCAGATAAGAGTCATACATATATTTAAGTATGAAGTTTTCATAAAAGGAATGAGATATAATATAGGCATGAAAAAAAGGAGATGAGACTTACCTTGATTGAAAAGTAGGAAAAATAGAGTGAGAAAGATTGATGTTGGAATTGTGGGGAAATTGAATATGGAGTAAGTGAAATGCATAAAAAATGTGCAATGTATGTGTTTCAATGAAATGGAGCCAAAAAAAACTGAAATAAGGGAAAGGGGGGATAATGACCATGCCAAGGAGGGATGAAGAGTAGGGTGATGGAGCTAAAAAAGAAAGTAAAGAGGGAGAGAAAAAAAAGGTTAATTATACCAGTGAAATCAAAAATAACCACTTACAAAAAAAATTTAGATAAAAAAAATAAAATAAACAGAAAAAAACAAAAAAATTATAATTAGTAATCAAAAAATCAAAAAAAAAGAATAACATGACTTACCTGGAGAGATGAGATGACAAAATGAATGAAACCAAATTGTTTGAGGGATTTTGGAGGAGAATAGGAAAAGGATATGAGGGATGAATGAAAAAAAATCACTGACAAAATATGCAATTTCATCTTGAGCTGGTGAAAGAAAACCAATGAGCCATTCAAAAAAAAGATCTTCACCATAAATTCCATAAAAAAAATGAATATTCAACAAACCAAAATACCAAACCAAGTGAATGAAGTACACAAAGAGGACATTTGGAGTGAAAAAAAAAATAATTTAAAAGGGTGGTGAAGAGAAATGTTGGAGAGTAATAGGCATAATGATCGAGCGTATGCTGGTTGAATGAATGTTTTGTGATTCAAGGGAGGAAAGAGCCGGTGCTGGTTCAGGATCCTCTTCTTAATAAAGAACATTCCACTCATCCTCTAAATCAGCTAGGATATTGTGGAGTATAATGCAAGTCATGATCCAATGATTTGCAGTTTTGATCTCCAATTTTTTTTGAAATTGGATTCTGAGCTCCCGAAGACTAGAAAATCATCCCTTTAAAATACCTATAGCATGTTCAATTCATACTCTTGATTGGGCAAGTTGATAATTAAATTTAGTTTTGGGGTCATTTTCTAAGGTTGCACCACGGAAAGCAGGTATAATGTACTTCCCACTTGCATATGCTGAGTCTGCAAGGAGGTACTGAGATTCGTCAAAGTATGAGTCAGGGGTTTGAGAAATCCTCATTCTTTGGAAGACGGAAGAGTCATGACATGAGCCAGGGCAGCCACTATGAAAAGCAATAAATTTTTGTATTTTTTGTTTTTATAATTTTTTAACAGAGTAGGAAGATTTGAAATTTCTTTATCAGGTATCCAAGCATCATGTTCAGATGATTTGTTCTTATATGTCAATAAATATTCAATACCTCTTTCAGAAGTGATAATTCTATCATTGATAATTTTATCAATTTCTGCAGTTTCTGTGACTTCCTGAGGGTTTTTCTTAGGTATTCCCATTCTTTTGGGAAATAAGTCACAGTTGGAAGTATAAGGCTTAAGAAAAGAAATAGTAAAAAAAGGATTTTTCCTATCATATGGAGAATACATTACAACTTCTACTGCATTATCTCTAGCCATTCTTTTAACAAAAAATGGTCCCATAAAAGGATCTTTCAATTTGTTGTTACCTTGTGGATTGAAATGGAAAGTAGATATCAATACTTCATCACCCTTGTTAAATGTGTATTCTTTATGGGATTTATCCCATCTATTCTTTTCATATTCAAATGCTTTATCAATACAGCTTTGAGCATGTTTTCTGCATAGCTGTTGCATTTGCAAAAAAGATCTTACACCAGGATGTAGTTACAACTTGAGTAATTTATTATTGATAATTTGAGCAGGAGTTTTTGGGGCATAACCTAACCAAAGCTTAAAAGGCTTTTTCTCAGTGACAAAATGAACAGTGCTATTATATGCAAATTCAAGACCAGGCAATAGAGTGACCCAGTCATGAGTAAATCTGTCATTGTCTATATATTCTAATCCAAAGGCACAATACCTTCTAATCATATCTTCCAGAGTTTGAATCATTTTTCAGCTAGACCATCAGTCTGAGGATGGTGAGCTGTAGACAATTTCAACTCACAGCCACAAATATTCATCAAAGAAGTCCAAAATTCAGATGTACATTTTGGGTCTCTATCAGAGATAATGGCTTTTCAAAATCCAAAAATATTAAGCATGTAAGAACACCATAAGAAAGCTAATTATTTTGTGGATACATCTTTGTGGGTGGGAATAAATTTGCACATTTTGGTTAATCTATCCACTATTACCCAACAAGATTTATAACTGTCTTTACCTGCTAGAGGAAGACCAGTGACAAAATCAATGTTAATTACTTGCTAAGGAGCATCAGGTGCTTCATTATGTTGCAACAATCCTGCTCTTTTACCTGTAAATCTTTTAGATTTTTGACAATAGTCACAAGATTCAACATATAATTTAGTGTCTTCAGACATATTAGCCTACCAAGAAGTGTTTTTAATTCTGATAATGGTTTTCTCAAGATCAAAATGTCCTGCTAAAATGTCATCATGACAAATGTTTAAGATGGTTTCTTTCATGGAAGGAGGAATAACAATTACATTGGTCAGTTTTCTCCTGTAATAAATATAACCATCTTCAACAGAAAACTTTCCCTTACTCAAAGCACTTTGGTACTTTGGAGGAAGAGTTTTTATCAATGCTTGAATAGAAGCATTATTTGGATCATTCAAGATTGTAACCAATTTACTTACATCAGAATCTTAATCATATGAATCAAGAATTAATTGTAACAGTTCCACTTCAATATCAACAATGTATATACCATGTATATGTACTGTATCATCTTCAGGTACATAGGCTGGATTAGATACATCATTTGGAAGAGGTAATCTGGACAACATATCAACATTTGAATGAAAATTTCCAGCCCTGTGAATAATAGTCATTCTACATCTGTATTCTTGAACAGCTAGTTGCCACCTAAACATATGTCTATTTGGTGTTTTCAAGTTTTAGAGGGATTTCACAGCACTGAAATCAGTAACTAATTCAAACTTTTTATCATCTAAATTATAATGAAGCTTTTGTAAAGCCCCTGCAACTGCTAAGCACTCTAATTGAGTGGCACCATACTTCAATTCACTTTTTCTTAAGTTTCTTGAAATATAACAAATTACTACTTCTGAAACTTTTTCATTAATAATTTGTTATTGATGTAGAGCAGCTCCAAGTCCAATAAAAATTGCATCTGTATAAAGAACAAAAGGCTTATTAAAATATGGAAGGGAAAGGATTGGAGCTGAAATTAAACACTTTTTTAATGTATCAAAAGCTCTTTGAGCATACTCATTCCATATATAAGCCACATCTTTTCTTGCTAGTTTGGTAAGTGGTAAGGCTATGACTTAATAATTTTATATATATTGTCTATAGTAGCCACACATTCACAAGAAGCCCTGTATTTCTTTTACAGAAGCTGGTGCTGACACATTTTGGATAGCAGCAACTTTTCCTTGGTCTAAACAGATATTTAAGCCAGAAACTACATGACCCAGGACTTTCAAGTATTGAAACCCAAATTTACACTTTTTTAAGGATAAAGTCATGTTAATTTGATCCATTTTCTGGAAGACTCTATTTAAGTGTTGGATATGTTCATCAAAAGTTATAAAAAAAACTATGAAGTGATCAATATAAACCATTAAACATCCTTAAATTATTTCCTGATGAAATGTATTATCCATTACTTTTTGGAATACTGAAGGGGAATTTTTAGGACCAAAAGGCATCCTAACATATTTGTAAATTCCTATATGGGTTGCAATTAGCAAAAAAAGTTTGGTAGACTTTTCAACAGGTATTTGATGATAACCCCTATTCCCATCTAGACAGCTTATGAATTTTGAACCTTGCATGGTAGCATGTATATAGCTAAATCTGGGTAAGGGGTAAATATCATCCACGGTATAATTAATAATGCTCTAAAATCTCCACAAAGTCTAGCTTTATCTTTCTCATAGGATATTAAAGCTGGAGAGATGACACAATATTTGGGTGTAACATCCACTTTCTCAATGATATTCATACTTAATAAAGTTGAGATATTATCTTCAATATCTTTTCTCTTTGTGGGAGAAGCAGGGTAAGGTTTTTTCTTTAGGCTAGAAGGTATTTCACCCGAATTTCAGGATAAAGAAATTTTCATTTCATCTTTAACCAATCTAACACATAGGAACCATGAGAAAAAGCCATTGGTAAAGATGTAATTAGGGCTACTATTGAATATTTTTGATCATCAGTTAATTGATCACCATATGAAGCTGTTTCGATTTCAGAAAATAATACATCCATTTTGTCAGGCTGAGGTGAAGTACAAAGACGTGAACTAGCTTGAATGTTCAGTTGTCTAGAATATTTTAATGGTCCTATATGAATACTGAAGTTTAAATCCAACAAGTAGTAAAATATAATCAAAATTAAAGGTCTCAGTAATATAATTCTCACTATTTTTATATATGGCTTACAATCTTTTTAGTTGGTAGAAAAAGAGATTTTATAATTCAGATACTATTCAAAAGTCTTATAAAAGTACTAATTTATATGTATTGTAATTTATTTGGTTATATTGGTTAAATTGTAATGATAAAGAATGTAGAAACAAGACCCAAAAACCTCCTCCTTTTATACACACTGAGTTCCCCAATGATTGAGTATATGCATATTAAACAATGATATAAAAGACTAAAGAGGGAATTTTAAGGTTAATAATAGCTTAATAATAAGGGAGATTCACTGTAGAAATAATGGGGCTAATCCTGACATTATACTACATGAAATTCCCATTCAAAAATACCCAATATTGACTGAGAAACCACCCAAAAACCCAAAATGGAGCGTGAGATGTGGGGTAACTATATGCAGTCCTTGGCAGGCGCTTGCAGGGGTAAATCCTTGACTAAATTTAGGCGAATTTAAGCGTGGTAGTGAAATAAGGCACCAAGAGTGAGATTATTAATGAAATTAGTGTATATAAAGAGGGACAATGCATTATTAATTAAGCTAGGACACTAAATAAGCGCCTGTTGCCTATTTTAGTGTGTTTCCCCACAGTGGGCCTAGAATGTGGGGTAGTTATAGTGTGAAAAAGCTAACTTTGCTAAAAATGAAGCTATTCACACAGGAAAAAAGCAGGCAGTATGTGGCCAGTACACAGAAGCCATTTCTGGCATAAAAAACACCAAATTTGAAAAGTGTTATTTTTATGCATTTAAATAGCCAAATCAATAGTCCTAAATGAGAAAAATTGATCTGTCAAAGCGCATTTTTGATATTATAAAATTTATAGCGCATATAGTCAACTTTTAAGTGAAATAAAGCGCATTTCTTGTTTTTTGCATAAAACAGTGAAAATAACAGCTTTAAGTGTACTTAAAAATTATGTAGCCTTATAATTAAGATTCTTAAGATTACCCTAACATATTCCAACTTAATATTAAGTACATAAGACTTATAAAAGGTGGATATATGCATGTATATAAGGTGTTATAATGGCATATTTTGTATATTATCATAATTTTACTTATGTATACTGTTTGTGTACTCTTAATTATTATTCCCATGTATATTTCATGTGTTTAACATAACTTATAAGTAATTTTTACCTAGTTCTGGAAATATACAGGCTGACACATTTCATCTGATTTTATGCCTTTATAATGGATCAAAGAATGAAAAGATTCTAATAAGGGTGCAGAATGATTTTTATAAGAAGAAATTTTAAATTTTCTTTTCCCATTCATGCCCAAGGTAAAACAATTGTTTGCAGGATCCAACTTAATGCCAAACATAGTTAAAATTTCATTTCCCATGATTAACCAATTTCTTAAATTATCATTTTTCATCACAAAAAATTCACAAATAGCTCTGAAAAAACCACCATTATATTAAAAGAATACAGTGGTTTTGTATTTTCCAATGGGACATAAAACAGAACCATAACCTCTCCATTTTTTGGATGTTATAGGTAATAATTTGCATTGATAATCCTTATCCAAAGAAGCCAGTGCTCTCTCAGACACTACAATTCCTCCAGCACCAGAGTCAAGAATAACATCAACATTTTGACCATTTATGATAACTGGTTCTCTCAAAGGTGATATTAAAATGGAACTGTCAGTAATATCTCTAATAACTTCAGAATTTTATGCAGAAGACAAGTCAATATCACAATTATCAGACCAATTATCTAAATATTGGATATCCTTTTCTAAAACTAGAACTTTCTGAGAGGACTCATGGTCATAAGAGATATTTCTATTACAGTCACTGGAGGAATCATCAAGCTCAGCTTGAGTATTTTCAGATTCCTCAGTTTGTTCAGCAAAATGAATTTTCTTGTCACAAATATGTCCTTTCTGCCATGGTTTGTTACATTTAAAACAATTTTTTGTTGCATACTTCTTTGGTGCAACTGGGGAAGAAGGTCTACCAGTTTTTTCTGAAAGTTTTGTGGAAGGCTTTGGCTGGTCATGAAAAGATTTAACAGCGTAATTCCTTGATTCATATCTATGATTTAGTAGGACTTCATTACAGATATTAATAAAGGAAGAATTCTTTCTCACATGCTCAGTCCTTTCCACAATCAAATCTCTCAGAGAATTTTATCTCTCAAAATATCATAATCCATTTTAGGATCAATGGCTCTAAGAATTTTTGTAAATTTCATAAGGAAAAAAATAGGTTTTTCAGGAGAGGACACATATTTTACATTATCGTATAATCTCTTCTGGGAAAAACTCAATTTGGAACCACCAAACTGATTTTCAATCAAGGTTCTCCACTCTTTACAAGTATAATGTTGATTTTCCAGTAAGACAGATTCTGTCAGTATAGTCTAGTATATAAGTATGATATAATAGTGTTATTTTATGGTCCTACTACTTATTAATAAATGATTTAGTGATTAAACCTCAGGGGAAGACTAATAGAATAGTTATACTCAAATAAAACTCACAATACTTGGATTTAAATGCATGCTAGTGGTGGAAAATAGAAGAATAAAATATAGTTATAGCTATTATAAAGATAATATCAATTTATAAGGGCTTTATAATATATTTCTGAATGTTAATAATTGTATTGTAGTGTTTGTTTGAAGTGTAGTAATTGAATGATGATAATAAACCGTCAAAATCCCTCCTTACTTATACCCAAATCCACTGGAGTGCACAGACCTTCAATCCAGATGATGTCACTGCTATCCCTGGCAATTACAGCACTGTGAGGGCCCATCACCTCCCCATGGGGTCCACTTCAAGCAGTTTCAACACCCAGACCTCCAGTAAGGACCCTCCATCACTATTAATAATAACACAGAGTCATACCATAAATAGAAAACCCAGATAAAAGCGGATACCATAAAGAAACAGGTAAAATAAATGATCAAAAAGAGATTTAATGAAACTAAAAGCATATAAAGGAAACAAATAAAATGTCCAAGCCCCCAATAACATCCCCAAGCATCCACATTAACCCAAAAACATCTTTCCAACCCATAAATCCGTGAATAACCATCCAAGGAAGTAATTTTAGTTGTCCAAACTGGGTGTATGCGCCTGATATAGGTGTCTATGCTTCTGTAGGCGTTGTGAGTCCACTGATTTCGTCCATATGACCTAAAATAAGCAGAAAAACAAAGGTTATAGGCTATTAAGGGGCTAAAACCCACTTATATACCTAAATATACATAATATACTGCATATTTCACTGAATATGAGATTTATGTATACATATAAGCTTATGTATGTCAATAATTACTTCATATCACTTAAGATAAGTATATTATGACTCCATTAACACCTTAATAAGTATTATTAGGCCATGGATAAGCTATTTAAACTAATATAAATTATATAATAGAATAATAATTATATATATATATAATAAAATAATATATATTATTATTTTAACCTTATTTTTAAGATATAAGCTTAATCTAGTTAAGGTTATCTTATTTTAAGCATAAGAAATACTCAGTCCTAAGGATATTTAGGCTGACACTCCCTCACCCCAAAAAAAACAATAAAAAAAATGTTAAGACATTTTAATTAATCTTAAGGAATGAAATAAAAAAAATTAATTTTTATAATACATATACTGAATGAACAGTATTATTTAGATTTAAATTTTTTCAAGAGATTTTTAAGATCAGAGATTTCATTTTCTGGAATCCACTGGTCATATTCACTTGATTTATTTTTAAATCTTAATAGATACTCAACTCCCTTTTCTTTAGTAAGGTGTCTCTTTTTAAGTATCTTTTCAATTTCTGCTTTTTCCACTATTTCTTCAGGTTGCTGTTTATGACTTCCTGATCTTCTTGGAAAGAGAGCAGTATCATTAGAATGGTATGGTTTTATAAGAGAAATAGGAAATACTGGATGTTTTCTATCATAAGGTGCATATAGAATAACCTCAACAGCATTATTACCAACCATCTTTTTAACTACAAATGGTCCAATGAATGGATCCTTCAATTTAACATTACCATTTAAATTGAAATGTAGCGTTGAAATAAGGACTTCATCACCCTCTTTGAACATTTGTTCTTTATGGGCTTTATCCCATCTTTTCTTTTCATACTCAAAAGCCTTATTTATACATTCTTGAGCATGTTTTCTGCATAATTCCTGCATCTGAAGAAAAGATTTAGTACCTGGATGAATATCCAATCTAGGTAACTTATTAAGAGTTTTAGCAGGGGTATTAGGTACATAACCCAACCATAACTCAAATGGCTTTTTGCCAGTGACAGAATGTACTGTACTATTATATGCAAATTCTAAACCTGGGATAAGGGTTACCCAATCATGCGTGAATTTGTCATTGTCTTTAAAATTAAGACCAAAAGCACAGTATCTTCTTATCATATCTTCTAAGGTTTGTATCATTCTTTCTGCTAGCCCATCAGTTTGTGGATGGTGTGCTGTAGAAAGTTTTAATTGACACCCTGAAACATCCATAAGTGACGTCCAGAAATCAGAAGTAAATTTAGGATCTCTGTCAGAAACTATTGCTTTGGGGAAACCTGCTGTATTTAACATTTGTGTCTACCATAAAAAAGCTAAGTCCTTTGCAGAAACCTCTTTGTGGGTAGGAATAAATTTACACATCTTTGTAAATCTATCTACAATTACCCAGCAGGAGTTATAACTCTTATGCCCTGCTATTGGCAAACCTGTTACGAAGTCCATGTTAATGATTTCCCATGGAGCTTTTGGTTGCTCAATTTGTTGTAATAAACCAGCTCTTTTTCCTGTTAATCTTTTAGATTTTTGACAAGAATCACATGTTTCAACATATTTCTGAACATCCTCAGACATGTTAATCCACCAAGCTGTGTTTTTTACTCTGGTTAATGTTTTATGGTAGTCAAAATGACCTGCTAATATATCATCATGACATATACTTAACATTAACTCCTTCATTGAAGGGGGAATTACAATTACATTACTTAATTTTCTCCTGTAATATATAAAACCATCCTCAATGGAAAATTTTCCTTTCTCTAATGCCTCTTTATACTTATTTGGTAATGTTTTTATTAAAACATTCATTGAAGCATTAGATGGATCATTTAATATTGTAGTTAATTTACTTAAGTCAGGATCTGAATTATAATTATCAAGAATTGATTGCATAAATTCATCCTCAAGATCTACAATATAAATGCCATAAATGTTAATAATCTCTGACTCAGGAACATAAGCAGGATTATCATCATTATTAGGCAGAGGTACTCTAGATAACAGATCTACATTAGAGTGCAAGGTTCCTGCTCTATGTGTAATAGTCATCCGTCCTCTGTATTCTTGTACAGCTAATTGCCATCTAAACATGTGTCTATTAGGAGTTTTCATGTTTAAGAGTGACTTAACTGCACTACAGTCAGTTATTAACTCAAATTTTTGGTCTTCAAGGTAATAATGTAGCTTTTCAAGAGTTCATACTACTGCCAAACATTCAAGTTGAGTAGCACCATATTTCAATTCACCACTTCTCAGAGTACGTGAAATATAGCAGATTACTACTTCTGACATTTTACCTTCAATAAGTTGTTTCTGATGCAAAGCAGCACCCAGTCCAATAAAACTTGCATCTGTATATAATACAAAAGTTAATTGGAAATCTGGTAATCCCAAGATAGGAGCTGTCATTAAACATTCTTTCAACTTATTAAAAGCTTGTTGTCTTTCATTATTCCAAATGAAAGCTTCTGATTTCTTTATCAGTGTGGTCAGTGGTGCAGCAATTGATTGGTAGTTTTTTATATATTGTCTATAATAACCACACATTCCAAGAAAAGATTGTACATCCTTCACATTTTGAGGAATGCCAATATTCTTTATTGCAGCCACTTTATTTTGGTCTACACATATTTGTAAGCCAGATACAATATGACCAAGCACTTTTAAAGATTCAAACCCAAATTTACATTTTTTCAATGCAAGGGTCATTTTTATTTCATCCATTTTCTGAAATACTTTCCTTAAATGGATTAAGTGTTCATCAAAAGTTTTAGAGAACACTATGATGTCATCAATGTATACCATTAACCATCCCTCAATCATTTCATTATGGAATGTTATATCAATTAACTTTTGAAATACTGATGGAGCATTCTTTGGTCCAAATGGCATTCTGACATACTTATAAATTCCCATGTGTGTTGTTATCAACAAAAAGTTCTGTGAATTCTTTTCAACAGGAATTTGATGGTACCCTTTATTTCCATCTATAAGACTTATAAAAGGTGGATATATGCATGTATATAAGGTGTTATAATGGCATATTTTGTATATTATCATAATTTTACTTATGTATACTGTTTGTGTACTCTTAATTATTATTCCCATGTATAGTTCATGTGTTTAAAATAACTTATAAGTAATTTTTACCCAGTTCTGGAAATATACAGGCTGACACATTTCATCTGATTTTATGCCTTTATAATGGATCAAAGAATGAAAAGATTCTAATAAGGGTGCAGAATGATTTTTATAAGAAGAAATTTTAAATTTTCTTTTCCCATTCATGCCCAAGGTAAAACAATTGTTTGCAGGATCCAACTTAATGCCAAACATAGTTAAAATTTCATTTCCCATGATTAACCAATTGCTTAAATTATCATTTTTCATCACAAAAAATTCACAAATAGCTCTGAAAAAACCACCGTTATATTAAAAGAATACAGTGGTTTTGTATTTTCCAATGGGACATAAAACAGAACCATAACCTCTCCATTTTTCAGATGTTATAGGTAATAATTTGCATTGATAATCCTTATCCAAAGAAGCCAGTGCTCTCTCAGGCACTACACTTCCTCCAGCACCAGAGTCAAGAATAACATCAACATTTTGACCATTTATGATAACTGGTTCTCTCAAAGGTGATATTAAAATGGAACTGTCAGTAATATCTCTAATAACTTCAGAATTTTATGCAGAAGACAAGTCAATATCACAATTATCAGACCAATTATCTAAATATTGGATATCCTTTTCTGAAACTAGAACTTCCTGAGAGGACTCATGGTCATAAGAGATATTTCTATTACAGTCACTGGAGGAATCATCAAGCTCAGCTTGAGTATTTTCAGATTCCTCAGTTTGTTCAGCAAAATGAATTTTCTTGTCACAAGTATCTCCTTTCTGCCATTGTTTGTTACATTTAAAGCAATTTTTTGTTGCATACTTCTTTGGTGCAACTGGGGAAGAAGGTCTACCAGTTTTGTCTGAAAGTTTTGTGGAAGGCTTTGGCTGGTCATGAAAAGATTTAACAGCATAATTCCATGATTCATATCTATGATTTAGTAGGACTTCATTACAGATATTAATAAAGGAAGAATTCTTTCTCACATGCTCAGTCCTTTCCACAATCAAATCTCTCAGAGAATTTTATCTCTCAAAATATCATAATCCATTTTAGGATCAATGGCTCTAAGAATTTTTGTAAATTTCATAAGGAAAAAAATAGGTTTTTCAGGAGAGGACACATATTTTGCATTATCGTATAATCTCTGCTGGGAAAACCTCAATTTGGAACCACCAAACTGATTTTCAATCAAGGTTCTCCACTCTTTACAAGTATAATGTTGATTTTCCAGTAAGACAGATTCATACCACATTTAAGCTACATTGGAAAATAAATATATTAATTTAGAGACAATTTCCTCATCTGGAAATTTATAAGAGCTTTTCAGATTATCAATTCTCTGAACAAAGTGTTGCCAGTCAGATGAAGAGTGACCGTCAAAAGTGGGATACTGATCCAGTTTGTGCCAATTTTTCTGGCTACTGGGATGGTCCATCCTTTGATTTGAATTATTTAACAATAATAATTATTGAAGTTTAGTCAGGTGTTCAGAAATTTTATTATTTACAGAAACATCTGGTTCATGACCATTAAAAGATTATTTGCTAGTAGCAAAATATTTTACAGACCCATTGTCAGTTTGTTTAATGGCTGAAATATGGGGAAGAAAAGAGCAGCTTTTCTCAGGCTCTTTTCCTTTATTTGTATGCAGCTGATGGGAAGCATTTTAATTCACACCATAATGATTGATGGTGAAAGCTGAAATTTTTTTCTTTAGGTCAGACAAATCATTTCTTATCCTTGGAATTTCAGACAGATTTTCATTTTTTTTTTCAAGGGATAAAACAATTCTGTCCTCAAAAACTGTGTGTTTGGTACTCAGAGCTTGGAAATCATTTTTCAGATTTTTCAACTCATTGTGTAGAGACTTAATTTTGCTTTTTAATGAATAATTCTCTTCAATAAGGGGCTTTAACTCAGTTAAAGTTTTATGCAGATGAATATTTTTATCTGAGATAGCTCTATGATCACTTCTTATTTGCTTTTGTTGGCAAAGAACAATATTAAAAGTTTCTTTGATTTTAAAATAATCTGTATCTTGTACAGAAGAACCCACTTTACAATGTATGTGAAAATTATTCAATCTATCACTTTCATGTACTAATACATCTCTCAAATTTTTGTGTTTTTCAAAATTAAAATCAAGGGTATCTTTCAATATATCCTCAGAATTTTTCTCAAGCAAGGTATAGGCTTCAGGGGAAACAGAGTCATTTTTAATTTCAAGAGAAGGATTAATTAAAAAGTAGAAGTAAATTTTAAAGGTTCACCAAATGATAATTTACTAGTTAAATCATTAGGGCTACTCATCAAAGGAAGTTTTCTCTTTATGGGTTTAACTGTTCTTTCACCATGATCCACAATATTACCTGTGGAAGAAGATTTGTTATTATAAATACCAACATTTTTATCAAACAAATTACTTACCATGGCACAAGAGGAAATTTCCCCTGTGCCTTCTTTCTTTTGCCTCCCTGATAAGGATAGGCCTGAGGATATGGATGGTAGGTTGGTGCCATGGTAGGGCCAGGGTGTTGAGCTGCTGGCTGCTGAACATTCTGCTGGTAATGGCTCATCAGGTAATCCCATTTCCACTTTTCCATTTTCAGATTGCTTTGATTTTTAGTGAAAGAGCTGGGCACCTGATGGGGCTGAGGCTGAGGCTGAGGCTGAGGCTGAGACTGAGAGGCTTTGAAAGGAGGAGGTTGAACCTGCTTGTGATTTAATAGCTCCTGCATCTGTTTCCAGAGTGTGTCTACTCTTGCCTTGTATTTCATGCTTTCTGCTTTCAGTTCTTTTATGTGGCTGGAAAGGTTGTTTATTTGTTGTGTCAGAGGGATCTTCTTTATTCTTATACCCTTTAGAAGATTTTCCTGATTTATCTGAGGTTTTACTTCATTCAGAGTAGTTTGGTGAGGGGGGTTTTCCACTTCTCCTGACATTTCTAAATCCTGATTGGAATGAAGGTTGTTTGTCAGCTGAAGAATTTTTCAAGTTAATTTTGAGGAACATACAGATTCATTTTCAACATCCACTTCAATTTCATCCACATGCAGATTATCCATGCTGTTTGCCAAACTAATGGACATAAAAACTGTGAAAAAAAATCAAAATGATTTTAATGATTCAAATTAGTATTTTAAAAATAAAAAAATAATCAAATGATTTTTTAAAAAAAAAAATAAATTTTATTTAAAAATCAATTAATTAACAAAAAATGTAATACAAAAAATATGTAATTACAAATCATTTTATTAAGAAAAAACAATAATTATTATGAAACCAACCAAAAAGGTTCAATAAGTCAACTAAAAAATAATTAATATCAAAAAATATGTTGGTAATATTGGGACTAAGCACTGAGTACTATTATGGTCAACCAATAAATCAAAACAAAATTTCAATAAAAATTAAGTTAATAATTTATTAAAAATTTTAATAATCCTCTAGAACTAAGAGTATAGCTCTATTATGGTCAACTAAGAAAAAATTAATAAAAAAAAGATCACTTACACTCAGTGATTCAGAAATTAAGCCAAAATCACTGTAATTGCAAAAAAAATTTAACAATATAATTGAGAGGGAAAGGTTTACTTACTATAGTGATCAAGAAATAACTTTAAAATGTATATTATTTAATCTATTATAAACCAATAAGGTCAAACCCAAGTTAAAAACATGGTTGCCAAAAAAATTGTTTTTTCTGCTTTAGGTGGTCCATGCATTATGTTGTTCGTTGAAAGGTGTCATATTATTTGGAAGGGCCTCCAATTGTCGGTGGGTCATCTAGAAAAAGGAGAAGAAGGAGAATAAAATAGAAAGGAATAGCATGAAATAGAAATAAGTGAGTATAAAAAGGAAATGATAATAACTAAAATTTATAAATTTAAGAAAATAAGAAAAAGAAATAAAGAAGTGCAACAACACTTTTTGAGGAGAGACACAATAGAGAGGTTTAATTTAATTATAAAATATATATTTTAAGTAAGTCAAATTTTCTGCACGGTGTGGTATTCCAACATTGGATGAGCCCTTTGTTGGTCTATTTGGCCTTGTTTTGATATGTCTTAAATGGCATTGCTTAATAATTGGGTGTTTTTCTGGAATTATTTGGTGAGTATTGAGACTGCGGGGATTAAGGTACTACCATTGGATATCCCTGGTTTTTCTCTATATTTTATTTAACAATGTTTTTATAGCCTAAATATGTGTTTTAAAGTTTTTAGTAGAAACTTGGGATGGTACCAAGTTTAATGGTGAAGATGTGAAGTGGTTTCTGGAGAAATATGAAACTTCTGCTGGTGTGGATGGTGCTTCTTACCTAGAAATGGTGGAGCAGAATTTTTTCTTCATTGGTGATAGGGCAGTGGAGAAGGAGGTTGAAGCCATGTCTGACTAAAAGAGGAGGGACTGGAAGTTATTGTGTAGAGAGATGGTGGATTGTTGGGGTGTCAGGTTCACTATGGTGGATCTGAACAAGGTTGTCAGTGAATGGAAGTCATATGGTGGTGTTGGTAACTTACTCAGTTACAGGAAGTTTCTTCTACAGTTTGATCCTGTGGTAGAATATTTGGTGGAAGTTGAGGAGCTGGCAGATGAAAATGCTGCCAAAGTTGTTTTTTGGTATGCCTTGGCTAGAGATGTCAGGATGAATGTGTTGAAGGAGCTGTCAAGGAAGGACTTGATGAAGACTCTTTCAAATGGGGAGCAGAAGTTTCCTGCCTTGGACAAGGTGAAGGAGGCTGTGGAGGCCCATTTGAAGTTATTGGCTGTGGAAACCTATCAAGAGGGGTGTGAAAAATATGTCAGCAAAGTCAGTGAGGCTTTGGCTGAAGAGGAGAATAGAGTGAAGAAGGAGGAGAAGAAAATGGTGGAGTTTCTCAAACAGGAGAGGGACCCAGTGGTGGAGCAGTTGGATGATATGACAGAAAAGCTACATATTTTTTTCAGGAGGAAAAGAAGGCCAACAGGGCTACTTCTCAGCCTAGAGATTACAATAGGAGGGCTGGTAGGAGTGATCCTTGGGTCTGCTCTTATTGAAGCAGGAGGGGGCACAAGCCCAATGATTGTTGGGCTTTGAACAGAGATGGAAAGGTCGAGTTTGACGGAAGGGTGTCCAATTTCCCTGATGGCTCATTTATGAATTCCCGTGAGGGGCAGGCTCCTGTTGATTTGGTCAGGAGAAGGAATGGTCTCAATCAGAGGAGCCAAGGTTTGAGGAGATTCCTGATCAGGGAAAGTCTTCTGCTAAGGAAGATGATGATTTCAAGGAAAAATGGAAGGAGGTTAATAAGGTCTCTTTTTCTACTTCCTTTGGTGGATTGGAGTTGTATTCTTGTGGTGGGCAGTCAAGTGGTGAATGCTTGGCTGGTGTCTATGATGTAGAGGCTGGAAAAGTGGGAAGGCTTAAGAGCAGTTCTAAGGCCCATCCAAAGCCTATGGCTTCAAAGGTGGATCCTAAGATGATTGAAGCTAGGAGGAAGTACAGAAAAGAGGAGCTGTAAAAGATGCAGAAGGGGATTGCTGATATGGGCCCCCCTAGTTTTGGTGCATTGGACATGAATGGTGAGCCAATGCCTATGGATTTTGATTCTGACTCTGAGGAGGATGTCCCTTTGGCTTCATTTCCAAAGCCTTCTGGAGTTAAAGTTGCTGGTGAGGGTTCTGGTTTGATTCCTGTTGATGGTAAATCTGTTAGTGGTTCTGGTCCTCATGAGATTTCTAGGACAAAGGTAGTGAAACCAAGGGCTCAATTTGAGAGGCCAGTAGTTTCTATCCAATATAATGTTATGGACTATGTTCTCGAAAGGATGAATCAGGGTCAGGTTTTCCTTTCTTATGGGGAATTGTATGCTATCAGTCCTGGGTTGGCTGATAGACAAAAAAAATTGTTGACCAGAAGAAGGGTTTCTTCTTGGGAGGTAGAATACATTTGTGCTTCTGCTGAGAAGTTTGGTGAGGGGTTGGAGACTCATTTTTTTGCTCCTCTGGGTAATGTCAATGTCACTTTGAATGGCAGGGAGACTAGAGCATTGGTGGATTCAGGTTCTCAGATTAACCTGATTTCTTTGTTTGAGGCTACTCATCTGGGCCTCCCCATCAAGACTGGAATTGGTGGTCATGTCACTGAGTTGATTGGGACAGCCAAATTTGTGAAGCTGGATGTTGGTGGAGCCTCTGGGAAGGTTCATTTTTACATTTCCAAAGGTAATGTAAAAGCTGTTTTTTTTGGACCATTCTTGATGGATTTTCAAGCAAGAATTGGTTATCAGTTTGATATGTGAATAAGTTTGGAGTTGACCAGTGAAGATGAAAGGAGGCTTCACATGAGGTTATCATCTCCTGGAGATGATGGTTGGAAGACCAGGCCTGGGTTGTCTTCAATGTGCCAGTGCACGGATTATTGTAGGAGAAGAAAAGAAGTGGGTGCTGCCTCTGGTTTTTTGGAGTGTGGCTTAGGCTCTAGTGAGAGTCTGTCTTTTTTAGAGTAATGAGGGCTGATTGCCCAAGTCCTACAACCTCTACCCAAGATGAGGAAATCCCAGGTTGTAGTAGTTCAGCTCCCTTGGAGATATACCAAGTGGATTTTCAACTTTCTTTTTTTAATGTTTCTCTTCTCTGCAAGTACTCTTCATGTTTTTTATCAAGTATCTGTTCTTTATCAAGTTTTCAATTAATATTAATTCAAGTTCAAAAAAGAAGATTGCTTATATATCGTTATTCAAAGATATGTGGAAAATCTGTGGAGTGGTGAGATTGGGGTCTAAATTTAAGTCCTCCCAATTGTGCACCTCTAGCCTTTCTTCTATTCCTTTCAAAAACATTACCTTGACCATGTCTTTGAGAATTGGGGAAACCCCTGGTTTTTTTTTAGGATGGAAGAAAACTCAAGAAAAGAAGATAAAAACTTCAAGATAACTGAAGAAAAGCAAGAAAAAAATCTGAAGATAATCAAAAAAAAAGAAAAGAATTATTTATGTAAATATAGTCAAGATCAATTTTTGAGCCTCAAGCATGAGGTTAAACTGCATAAGCTTTTGAAGAAAGAAGATCATCAAGATCAATTTTTGGGCCTCCAGCACGAGGTTAAAATGCATAAGCTTTTGAAGAAAGAAGATCATCAAGATCAATTTTTGGGCCTCCAGCATGAGGTTAAACTGCACGAAATTTTGAAGAAAAAAGATTGTCAAGATCAATTTTTCAGCCTCCAGCATGAGGTTAAACTGCATAAGCTTTTGAAGAAAGAAGATCGGCAAGATCAATTTTATGGCTTCCAGCATGAGGATAAACTGCATAATTCTAGAAGATGTGATTCAGAAGATTAATCATGATTTGAAGATTTGGAAGATGGAAGTGAGGATGAAGATGTGGAATTGAGGAAAAGTTGTGGAGTGGTGAGATTGGGGTCTAAAAGTAAGTCCTCCCAATTGTGCACCACTAGGGTTTCTTCTACACCTTTCAAAAACATTACCTGGGCCACACATGTGAGAAATGGGGAAACCCTTGGTTTTTGTTACAGGTCTTGTGAAGACTTCCTGAGATCCCTCAAGTTGATGGTGGAGCCTCAAAGTACAAGAAGGTAGCACAGAAGATTAGGCCTGTCAATGAGCCTATGCCTGTGGGTTTTAATCCTCCTTTGAAGAGACCTTTATTTTCAAGAGATCCATACGGTACTCCTCTGGTGAAGAATCCTCCTGATTTTGTGGAAACCACTTGGATGACTGTGGAAAGGTTGAAAGTTATTAATTTTGGTCCTGATGGTTGGTTGTCAGATGAGAAATAGAAGTTGTTGTTGCATTTTATTGTGCTCAGGGAGAAAGCGGAGGCTTTTGTTGAAGAGGAAAGGGGTGTGTTGAAACACTCTTATGGGGAACCTTACTTGATTCCTGTAGTATGTCACGAACCTTGGCAAATCAAACCTATTTCAATTCCAGCTGCTATCAGGGATGATTTTGTAGAGATTGTTAGGGAAAGAGTCAGAACTGGGTTATACAAACAATCAACTTCTAAATACTCAAGTCTGGTTTTCTGTGTTAAGAAGCAGAATGGGAAGTTGAGGGTGGTGCATGATCTTAGGGCCTTGAATAGAGTCACTATCAAGGATGCGGGGATGCCTCCAAGTGCAGAGGACTTTGTGAAAGCTTATTCTGAAAGGATGTGTTATGGTTTGGGTGATACTAAGTGTGGTTATGATGAAAGGGAACTTCACACCGATTCACAGCCACTCACAATGTTTGTGAATCCTCTGGGAAGATTTCAGCTTACTAGGTTGCCTCAAGCAGAGACTAATTCAGTAGCAGTATATCAAGCTCAAATGGCTTGGATTTTACAGGATGAGGTTCTGACTCATGCTGGTATTTTTATTAATGACGGTGGAATTAGAAGGACCCTCCACTGATTGTGAAAATGAGGTGCTGAAGGAGAACACAGGTATAAGGAGATTTGTTTGGGAATATGCAATTACTCTAGAGAGAGTATTGTTTAGAATTGAAGAGGCTGGTTTGACAATTTCTGGGTCAAAGTTTTGTTATTATGTTCCTGCTCTGGAAATTCTGGGTCATGTTGTATGTAAGGAGGGAAAGATTATGGCAAAGAATGAGGTTAATAAAATTAAGTCATGGCCAAGGCCCAGAAATACTACTGACACCACACAATATGGGGGGCGGACTTGCTAGTGAGTCCGCAACCTTGGACCCAAACTCACAACAGATTGAACACACATTGAGCTATTGATAAAGGAACCATACAATCAGGAATGAACACCACTCAGCAGAACAGTTTTAGGTGGGTGTTCAAGTAGAGTTCAGTTTGGGTTCAGTATGAGTTCAGTCTGAGTTCCATCTGAGTTCAATCTCAGTTCAGGTTGAGGACTTGCTAGCAAGTCCACCCCCTATATTGCGTAGTGTGAAGTTAGGGGTTTTTTGGGAGTTTGTGTGTATGTCAGGATTTTTATTAAGAATTTTTCTTTGTTGACTTCACCTTTAAGAAGGTTGACCAGGAAAGATGCGGAGTGAAATTGGACTGATGAGTGTGAAGAGGCTTTTCAGAAGTTGAAGAAGGTGGTAGGTTAAGATATTATTCTTCACAAGTAGGATTATGGAAGAGAAGCTGGAAAAATTTATCTTGTGGTGGACTCAAGTTATATTTCTGCTGGTGCTGTTTTGTCTCAAAAGATAAAGCTGGGAAGGTCAGGCCAGTAAGGTATGAGTCTGTAGTTTTTAATGAGGTGGAATATAGGTTTTCTCAGCCAAATTTTGAATTATGTGGTGTAGCAAAAATTTTGAAGAAGATAAAAACCGTTTTTTGGGGGCAGCATTTTGAGCTGCAGGTGGATGCTAAATCTCTGGTTCAAATGATCAACACACCTGGTCTTCCAAATGCTCCAATGACTAGGTAGGTGGCATTTATTAATCATTTTTCTTTTAACCTGTTTCACAAGCCAGGTAAGACTTTTACAATGCCAGATGGATTATCAAGAAGACAAGCCACAGATGAAGATTCTGATTCTTAAGAATTTGATGAAGATGTTCCATTGGTTAGGGCCAGTGCAAAGGGTGCTGAATATTTTTCTCTCCTCCCCCATGAGGCTAAACTGGATGATACTTCTCTCCTTCCCCATGAGGCTAAACTGGATAATTGTTCTCTCCTCCACCAAGAGGTTAAACTGGATGGTTCTGATCTTGATTCTGGTCATTGGGATGTTTTTGTTGATGAAGATGGGGCTGTTATTTGGGATGGATCAACATTGGAAAATGGTGTTTTTGTTGGTGAACTGGATTCTCATAAGATTCAGTGGAAGAGATAGAATGTGCCAAAGTTTAGGGATTGGTGTCCTGGTTGGGCTGGTTGTGTTGCTCATGTGTACACTGGAGATTTTGATGACAGGGTTGTACCCTTGCATGTTGTTTTGTTGTATTTTGAAGATGAGACCTGGGGTAAATTGGGTTTTATTTTATTATGGTTGAATATCTGTTAACCTTGGAGAGGCCAGATATTTGTGATGATAATACTTGGGTGGCAATCAAGAATAAGAGTCCTGGATTCTTTGTGTCAGGAAGGACGTTGATGAGGAGGAGGCATCCAAATCCTCAAGTGGTGGTGACTCAGAAGAAGGGTCAAGAGTTGGTTTTGAAGTCTTTGCATGAAGACCTTGGTCATAGAGGCTTTGGGGAGACTTATAGAAGAGTAGCAGATAGATTTTGGTGGACAGGTATGAAGTTGGCTGTGCAGGGTGGGGTTCAATCTTGTGAAGAATGTCAAAGAAGAAGTCACTTGAAACCTAAAGAGTTTGGCCATGCTACTGGTGAAAAAACTGTGTTTGGAAGAGTCAGTCTGGATGCTGTCCATATCAAAGAGGGCAGGTATAAATACTTGATTGTTGTTAGGGATGATTTGTCTGGTTGAGTTAAGGCAGTGCCTCTGGTTAATTTGACTGCCAAAAATGTGGCAGAATTTTTAAAGAAAGAACAGGTGTTTAGGTATGATTTGACAAAATTGGTGACTGTTGATGGTGGGCCAGAGTTTGTAGCTGAATTTAAAGAAGCTGAGGAAAGTATTAATTCTAAAGTCAGAGTGACTACATCTTATTATCCTTAAGCTAAAGGCATCGTTGAAAGAGGCCATAAAGTTATCAAGAATGCTTTGGTGAAGATGTGTGGGGATAGTGCTGAAAAATGGAGGCTTTATTTACCCTTGGTGCTATTTTCTGATAGGGTCAATGTGAAAAGGACAACTGGCTATTCCCCTTATGAATTAATTTTTGTGCAGAAAGCTGTTCTACCAGTGGATTTGGAGGCAGTCTCTTATCTTGGAATTAATTATGATGATGTGTGCTTGACTGAAGATTTTCTCTGTGCCAGGATGCAACAGTTGGAATGTAGAGAGGAATTTCAAGAGAAGGCATACTCTAGAATGATGAAGATAAGAAAACAATAAGTAAGATACTGGGACAAGAAGTTTTCTCATAGAGTCAGGAATCCCTTGAAACCTGGTTGTTTAGTTTTGGTGTATAATAGAAGTTTGGAGAGTCAGTTGGGAAAAATGTTTTCTGACAGATGGAATAGAACTTACGGAGTCAGATCTCAGTTTTCTGTAGGTTCTTATGTTTTGGAGGAGTTAGATGGCACGGTCTTAAAGAAGAGAGTGGCTGTGGATCAGGTGAAGAGATTTTATCCTAGAGGCACTAGAAGTGAAGAAGACTGACTCTGCAATGAGGATAAACTATGGACCATTCTTTAATTTTGGGTTTTTGTGATGCTGTGCATCTGTTTTGTTGGAAACTTTTTTTGTTGGAAGGTGCCCATGGGTGGGGCTTCTAGATTTTATTTTGGCAAGTGTGGGGGTAACTGATGAGCTGGCTGCTCTGTAGAACAGTTACCCCATAATGTCTGTTTCAAGTATTTTGTTTGTCCTAGTTGAACCCTAGTTCTGGTTTTTGTTATTCATATTTCAAGTCCACTATGACTTTAGTTGTATCAATTTGTAAAGTTTATTTTTTTTAGAAATACTTTTAGAGCATAACAGAAAATACATATATATGATAATATAACACTCATTTATTTATTTTTTGGGGGAAAAGAATGGTTGCACAGAACATTGAAAAAATAAAACAATAATTTTCAACAAGAAAAAAAATAAAAACATCCTTCTATAAATAGGATTCAGTTCAAGATGGTAAAAATACATTTTAAATCAAGACATATATATATATATATATAAATTAAAAATGAAAACATGAAGATTGAAATATTTGAGAATCAAATGATGGGTCTTAAAAAATGTGTAACATAAGACAGATAATTTTGATATGAAAAATGAGATACAAAAGTAGGGAACATAGAATAAAATGAAAACCACAACAACTATAATAGGTCTTCAAGAGAAAAATGGACAAATGAAGATTCAGGGCAAGTTCGGAGAACAACTGTTTTTTTCTTTTTGAAGAGGGGATCTTGGCTTACGCCATCGATGCGCGTGTTGATGATTTTCTCCTCCATCAAATCATAGGATGATTGCTTTTTAGACAGATGATTGGTATCAGAGAAAGATACCTCATCTTGAATAATGGGTTCTTTTATTGTGCTATTGGTTTTGGTGGTGACTAGAGAATTATTCGAGGTTCGCTTTGATGATTGAGATGCCCGGGATAACGAGGGTGTGATATTAGATGATTGGCATGACCTGGCGGAAGGATATGATTGAGATTTGTCGATAGGATGCTGATCAGCATGTGAGGCAACCAAATCTTCAACATAGGGTGTTATTGGACGTTGAGTGGGCAAGCCAGATTGTTGTCGACTTGCAAAATAAACAGGAATACGGGTGCACTGAATTGGCGGAACAACAGATAATGCTTGTCGCTCGATTTTATAGTGTAGGGAACAGATTAAAGACGCATATTGTCTAGTTTTTTTTGATAGAATTTTTTTTCTCGCTAGAGTTGGGTTTGTGAGCACATGTTTAGCCACAGTAGCAGGCCAAATTTCTGGAACCTTTTGATTCTTTTGATATGAAATGGGGGGAGATAGCTGAAAATATCACAAAAAACAAATACATAACAATTAGCATTTGAAATCAAATCTTGATTGATTGAAATGGAAAAAATAAAAACATACATCAATATCCAGAGATTGAGCAATATTATCTCTTAATGAGAGTTTTTTGGTTTCCAGACTGTGAGGTCGGGGGCCTCTAGCCTGTCGGATGCGCAGTTTTTGATGCCGGATGTGTGCCAGTGTCTTAGCATGGTCTTCATCATCTTCATCATCGCTATCATCCA
Organism: Hemileia vastatrix; assembly: GCA_030280995.1. NCBI lineage: Eukaryota > Fungi > Basidiomycota > Pucciniomycetes > Pucciniales > Zaghouaniaceae > Hemileia > Hemileia vastatrix. Next base: position 21,839,634 of record JASXTE010000014.1, on the reverse strand, counting down.
AAAAGCGGCCGTTGGGTTGGAGAAATGTTCCCCAGGGTAAATGTTGATGATGATTTTGACACTTGAGGCGGTGGATCAAATGGTGCTCTGCTATCGATAAGGTAGGGCAGCTACCAACTGCGTTAAATCTATCTAAGGTCGAAGTTGTGGGGGTTGTCTTAACCCTAATTTTCCATGTGTTTTTTTCTTCGACGTGGATTTTAGAAGAGGTAGATTGACAGTTTATCATGTTGGAAGAAATTTTATAGCAAATAGCTTTAATGATGAATAAATAAAAATTGAATTTGGGGAAGGAGATTTTGTGAAATCAGGAATATGAGTGAGGTGTGAAGAAAATAAAAGTTATCGAATTGCTGTTGATTTTATATCAATTCCAAACTGACTCAACACTACCAATATTTCCAGCCTTCTCACTTTTCAGCTATCTTATTAGCACCACTTTGAATGATGAAATTTTTCATTTAAGTCTGTTACGTTACGGACTTTTGGTTTCCACAATCAGCCAATTATTACCGTACAATGGTCATTATAGATGTTGTATAATTTAGCAGTTGGCTAATTTTTAATAGTGCAATGGACATGTAAAATGGACATAAGCCTAGGTAATAATTATATTACTTAATGATATAAAATTGCCACAGTCGTTTTTTTTAATACCCATACGTTAGAGTGATAAAAATTGTGCCAGTTTATCATTTCGAGACCTACCCGCCGCCCCTTTGAACGGAAGAAGAGCTTCAGATATATATTAAAAACATTTTATATTGCTATTCTGCTTTATTAAAAAATGAATTCTTCTTGTTTTGACTTTCTTAACTGACTGTTATCATTAAGACACGTCGATAAGTAATGCACACGGAATTTTACTAAAATGTTTCATGTTGAGCAAAGTTGAAATTTTTTCATGCAGTATAATATTCAAGACGCGTCTCACGCGTGTGGCACGTGGTTAAAAAATACGCGCGCAAATTTTAACCATAGTTGCAATGTTATTATTCATACCCTGTAAATTTGTCCTCCAATTATTGGGAGTGTAAATAGATTGGAATATTCACTGAAGTATACCATTGTTGAACTTGGAGTATCTGGAATTTATCATATTATAAGGTGAGGACAATCAAATATTTGGTGAAATGCTAGCTAATAAAAAAAAAGATACTGCTACAACGCGTCGTAGGATTTGGCGCGTGAAGAAAGTCTACCGATGAACTTTCTTTTTGGGCTTTTACAGCATGACCATTTAACACACATGATAAATTGAAATTAAAACAAAAGGCATAATAGGGGTGTCAAACATGGCAAATGTGGAAACACATTAAATTCATTTCTAGTCTCAAAAAAATAGGAATCCCATTGATATTAGGTCATCAAAAGAGGGATATTAAAAAGTAAAAATAAATATAACTGAAAGTTTATAAACTAATTTTTATTGAAAAAATGAGGCTTTTTAATGGCTGATATGAAATGTTTGAGACCCCTAATGCATTGCAAGACCATAGGGAATAAAAATCATACAAAAACACAAAAGTAACACCAGCATAGTGATAAAGAGAATTAGGAAGACTAGACTGCAAGAGTATACAGTTATCAGTTGATTCATTTCTATTGTGGTGGTTTAGAATCAGATTACACTTTTTCATATACTCTTCTCCATATGTTATTCTATATACATCTGTTATGTAGTCAAGTATATTATATGCATATCTTTATGTCTCAACACCCCCCTGCTCGACTACATTCCGCCATCCAAGATTACTGCAGTATACATTAATCATCTCCCTAGCTTTTGTAATCAAATTAGGACCTAGATTTTTTGTTAATATATCAGCTTTTTGATCTTTTGTACTTATCCAGTTAATTGTTGCTTTTTTATTATATAACTGAGCATTAACATAGAAAAAATTCCTATCCATATGACATATTCTTTTGTTGGATGGCTGGTCCCTGGCAACATTAATGGTCGATTCGTTATCACAGTATAATTGTATTGTATGTTGTATGTTGGTTAAATCTTCTATAATGTTTTGAATCCAAGTTGCTGTTTTTGTGATGGATGCCAGTGCTGCCAGTTCAGATTCACAAGTTGATAGAGCAACTAGCGTCTGTCTCTTTGAGCTCCAATTGACTGGGACTCCAAGGAAAAAGATGATTCCACCGTTTGTACACCTGGAGGTACCGTCGTTGCAACTCGCATCACCGAATGCTTGTAAACCTAAATTTTTATCTGGACACACATGAAAACTATGATCTTTTGTTGTCAGTACATATTGAGTAAGATGACCAAGCGCTGTCCAATGATCCTCGCTAGGGTTATTTGCAAAACGAGCCAAATAGTTTACTGCAAAGGAAATGTCTGGACTAGTACCTACTGCTAAATAGTTTAACGATCCTATCAGACTAAGATATTCTGTTGGTTTTACTTTTTCTCCTGTATTAGTTTTAAGGTTGCAGTCTTTTGGTAGAACAGTTGTCTTTTTAGTTGTTGATTGTAAAAATTTTTCTTCTATTTTCTTTATCAAAACCGGTTGAGAGAGCAGGAATGAATTGTTATTTCGTATCACTTTTACTCCAACTATGTTATCTAAGCATTCCTGCCATTTAATATCTACTAGCTCCAATAAGTTCTGATGAAATTTTTTCAATACTGCCGTAGAATTACCTGTTATTACTCCATCATCTACATGAATCCATAAGATTCCTGTTTCATTATTGGATTTTAAAACATAAAGAGAACTGTCATAGTAGCTTGGTATGTAGTCCATTTTACGTAACTTACATTCTAGATGCTTCCACCAGCATCTAGCTGCCTTTTTAGTGCCGTACAAAGCTTTATGTAGCTTGTAAACTTTTCCTTCATCTCTTCCAAAACCTGGCGGTGCCCTAACCCATATTTCTTCATCTATCGAAGAGTTTAAATATGCTGCAACTACATCAAAATTGTGTACAGGCCAGTTATTGGCTGCTGCAATTGTCAGTAAGATCCTTTAAGAAGTAAATGTTGCTGTAGGCGCAAAAGTCTCAGCATAGTCAACACCCTCTACCTGTGAGAAACCTTTTGCCACGTATCTTGCCTTTCTTTTTATTAGATTACCTTCTTGATCCAGTTTTTCAGCAAACACCCATTTGGCATCGGTTATCTTTGCTGTTACTGGTATGTCAGTTAAAGACCAGACTTTCATATTGTTCAGGTTTTGAAATTCACTTTTGCAAGCTGTTAACCAATCTTCTTTATGAGGAGATTTCATTGCTTGTTTAAAAGTTGTTGGTGTACCACTAGCTATGGCATGTGCAGATATTTCTATATTTGATACTAGTTTTTCCTGTTCAAAAAATTTATTTTCAGCTTCAAAATTGTTAAATTCAAACTTGTTAGTAATAAAATCTATTGACATTTCATTGTCCTTGGTATCATCAGCTATTGTGTTAGTTAATTGTTTATTAAGAATTGGTTTTTTTATTTCAAAATCTGCCCATGCAGAAGGGATCAACTTGCCTGTCTCAAGGTCCAGAAACAACCAACCCTTTGATTGTTCTAGATATCCAATCACTCTACACTTTCTTCCTCTTGCATCTAATTTCTTTCTCGTTTCCTTGGAAATGTGGACATAAGCTATACTGCCAAAAAATTGGAGATGATCCAATTTTGGTTTGGAGAGTAATAGCTTTTCATATGGAGTCATATCTGAGCTGCAAGTTTTAGGTAGTCGGTTGTGCGTATAAACAGCCCATTTGAAAGCTGGACCCCAGAGATTTTTTGGGAGACCACTGTCCACTAGTATTGTTCGACCCATATCAAAAATTGTTTGGTTAAATCTTTCAATGTCTCCATTTTGTTCATGATAATATGGTAGAGAACATTTGTGTTTGATTCCCTGTAAAGAAAGCCATTCTCGTAATTTTTTGTTAACAAACTCTCCACCATTGTCACTTTTTAGGGTCTTTATTTTAATATTAGTACGTCTTTCAAACCAAGATATATAAGAAATAATAAATTTACTGGCTTCATCTTTAGTTTTTAAAGTTTCAACATTAGCATAACTAGAGCCTACATCTAACATAGTTAATAAATATATACCTTGATTTGTTGTGGTTACTTCAAAAGGTCCCATGAGGTCAACTGCCAAGACATCGCCAGGCGCATGAAATCTACCAGATTTGCTTTTAGTGTCAATTCGTCTTGATTTTGCTAATTTACATTCTTCACAATCGATATTTCCTGAAGGAATGTAATCTGGTAGACCTTCACCAAATTTACCATTAACTAGTTTTCTTATACTTCTCAAACTTCGGTGGCCAAAACATCAATGCCAAAATCTTAAGACTTCTTCTTTTTCAATATCAAGTTTCACCCTTTTTCCAGATAGTATTGTTGGGAAGTCACACATTTTTTAAGATGGAGAAAAATTATCACATTGCACATCTGTATAAAATTTAGATAAAACAATATCAATGTCCAACATTGCCCCTAATAAATGAGCCGGAAACGGTCAAGGTAGTGTCCAGCTTCTGTTGTTGAATCGTGCAGTAAAAATTGGATTTCCATCATTAGAAAGAATCCTCATGTTGTTCAATTGAAAATCAAGCTTACAGCCACCCAAAATAAGCGACGCTTGAGATATTAATGTACCTTCTGCCTGATCACAGAAATATACATTCTTCAATTCCACATTATTCCCATTCAGCCCGGGGAAAATCATTGAGCCTTTCCCTGTAATAAAATTGGGTTTGCCATAAGTCGCAACTTTTAGGGGAATTGGTGGATTTAAGAGGACAAACGTTGCAAAACTTTTTTTATTGCCAGTCACATGATGCGTAGCACCGCTATCAAGAATCAGAAGAGGTCCATCATCAGAGATAGTTAATCTGTCAATTTGAATTTCAGAAGGCTCTCTTGAATCATCAATTTCGAGAAGGCGAGATTTTATTGCAGGTTTGATTTTATCTTTATCGTAGTTAGGTCAATAATAATCTGCCTTGCCATAATCTTTTGGTGGCGTTTTCGGCAACAGTTGTTGATTATGATAATTTGGTAAAGATGCTTGATTACGAAAAGGAGGATAAGGATAGGGAAAGTTTGGGGTGAGGGCTGGGCAAAATGGTAAAGGATAGTGTGCTAAGTAATTTGGGAAGGGAGTTATTTGATGTTAAGAAGAATTTTGTATTGTAGATGCCCTGCAATCAGCAGCAAGATGACATTGACGGTTGCAGCGAAAACACAAATTTTGTTTTCCTCTTCTGGCAAAATCAGTTTCTATTTCCTCAGGTAAAGAATTGTTGGCTGATGATTGTTTCAAAACTATTGTATTGTTGTTGTTGAATTTGGCTTTCAAAACTTCTTGTCTGTGTGAGTCAATTATGATTTGGCTTATTTCTTTTGACTGAGGAATATCTTGAAGTCGATATAAAGTACTGATTTGGTTCATGATATCTTCTTCAATTTTCTGATTGCCGGTTGCTCCATTTTGCAAAATTAATACAAGAAAATTATCAACAGTGAGATAAAGTCCTGAAGCACAAAGCGATTGAAGTTTTTCATAAACGGCATGAGTGTATTCTCCTCCAGTTGTGAAATCTGAAAGTTTTAAAGATACCAGTTCTTGCCATATATTTAAGTGGTGAACCCGTGTGCTTTGATTGAAATGAGTAACGAGAAAAGTCAGCACGTCAAAGGCAGTTGGGTAAGTACCATTGGAAATCATTTCTTGCACTCCATCATCACAACATTCAATGATTAATTCTCAGACCAAATAATCTTTGTGGATGTTTAAATGTTGTCCTCGTTCATTTGCGTATGTTTCATCTCGAATCACTTTTCCAAATAGTTGTCTTGTCTTCCTAATCTATGTTTGAAAATTTTCCCCTGTAGTTGTTAGTTTCGTAATGCTGTCAATCCATGGTTTTGCTTTAGTAAGTTTTGCAAAGGCAAAATCTTCATCCCAGCCTGTTTCTGTAATATGAGTCGGACCCCGTTCAGTTGTATCTTGTGCCTCGGTGTCTGCTGGTGTCGGCATTGAAAGAGTTTTGTTTCGTCAATGAGATGAGTGTCTTGAAGTTGGTTGTGACATTGTATAATAAAATCTATTTCAAAGTAAACTAAAAAAAGGAAAAGAAGAGAGAAAAGAAGAAAAAGAAAAGGAGAAAAAAGAAAAAAAAAATATAAAAGTATATAAAATATCTATGTGATTTATTTGTTACACTATTCTATTTTATTTTTATTTTTATTATTATTATTTTTTTTATATAGCAAAGTTAAGTTTTTGGTGGCAAAGATGTTCCTTCTTTGTCAGTAAAAAAGCTCGGATCCGAGCCACCAGAATCGACCTAATCACGTCACTATGCTTTGTAGTTTTATCATTTATTTTTATTTTTATTTTGTTTTTTTATTTAATAATAATAAACGGTTAAGCAAACTAATCAGTTTTATATAGAAATATAGTTTTATTGTTTATTTTTATTTTATTTTATTTATTTATATTTATATATATATATATTTTTTATAATTATAAACGTTTCAAGTAACAGTTCGGTTTAATATAGAGATAAAGTAGAACGGAAAGAGAAGATAGAAATAAAGAGAAGAAGAAAAGAAAAAAAGGAAAAGAAAAAGAGAAAGAAGGAAAGAAAATATGAGATAAAAGAGAAGAAAATATCTTGACCCCTTAGGTAAGGAAACCCAATTCAATAGCGAGAGCGAGAGAGAGAGAGAGAGAAAGAAAGAAGGAAAACAAAAGCAAAAAGGAGAAAAGAGAAAGGAAAGAAGAAAAAATTGAGGCAAGAAAAGTGTTTTTAAAAAAATAAATTATTGATTTCGGGATTTTAAGAAGCAAGCGAGCCCATAACCTATTGTGGTGGTTTAGAATCAGATTACACTTTTTCATATACTCTTCTCTGTATGTTATTCTATATACATCTGTTATGTAGTCAAGTATATTATATGCATATCTTTATGTCTCAACAATTTCAAAGTGAAAAATTTACACTCATAAGAAGCAGATTCTTTTCAACCACATAAATAGAAAAGGATGGTTTACTCATTTTTCATAGTAAGAGAGCTGAAAATGTGGAGAAGGCTGGAAAGATTGATAGAGCCATCAGATTTTACAATGGCTGTAAATTAAAAAGTAGCTAGTATACATTTATTTATCTAATGTTTCAATCTCATCTGAATTTTAACACAATTTTCTTCCCTAACTGGAATGCACAATATTAGGGGCCCTTAAGATACTCCTTCTGAGAAGGGAGACCTATTTTTGTTGAGTGAGAAATTTTTTTTTAGGGGGTAAAATTCTGCAAGCTTTTTCAAACTGGAAGTAACAAGATTAGCCAATTTTGTACTCTAAAATATCAATATTCATCATAACACAGTCAAATATTGGCTTTTGTTTTATGAAGAGGCCCACAAAAGACATAAATAAAAAATTACAGCATACACTGATAGATCGAATGGTACTTTGCAATGGATAAGACATGATAGCTAATGATAGAGCTGAAGTGATCCAATGTGGGAGTTGAGGGAGTTATCTACAACCCAATTTTTCATATTTCTTTTCCACAGTATTAATTTTTTGTAGATGTGGATTTGAAGTTGAACATTTTGGCAGCCGTATTACAAAGTTTAAATGTAGCTCAAATCAAGTAAATAATTGGAGTTGGTAAATGATGTTTTCTCAAAATAAAAGCTTGGTTGAGGTTTGAGGAGAATAAATATTCAATATGTTAGGATTTGGATTTGGAGGTGATGATAGGACAGCCACAGGAACTAACTCAACTTGGGAAACAATAAAGATGGGAAAATAGTGTGTCAAGAACTCACCCCAAAGATTATATTTACTGGGTAATAAATCTTCCCACTAAGTTTATGAGACATTGTAGAAGAACTCTTACAGTCACCTTTCTGTAAGCAGAAGCCAGAAGACATGGAGAAATTAAAAAGATTCCCTGCCTTCCTGAGGAGAAGAAAATACTGATTGAACAAGACAGTGGTAAAAGAAGATGAACATGTGAGAAACTAGGATTCAGGAAAAATTGGGTGTCAGTGGAAAAATTTTGGCCGGTATGTAGATCTGTGATTTTTTCCTCCTCCAAGATCTTATACTGGAAAATTTATTATATAACTGGTCCACTATGACATTAAACTGGAATGTCAATTATTTCAAGCCCTCTAAGACTCAAAACTCAAAAATATGTTAATTATTTTGGAGAAGTACCATCATTGGTTGAAATCAGTAATTTAGGAATAGGTGAATGCTAAGCTTTGAAACTGGAAAAGTGTCAGCTTGGATATACCCAGGACTGAGTAAAAAGTACTTATAATTTATGTTAAACACATGGACTATACATTGGAACAATAAATTAAAGTACACAAGTTATATACATAAGTATAAATTATGATAAAATACAATATATGCCATTATATCAGCTTATATACTTGAATATGTCCACCTTTTAAAAGTCTTATGTACTTAATACTAATTTGGAAAATTTTAGGGTAATCTTAAGAACCTTAATTATAAGACTAAATAATTTTTAAGTAGACTTAAATCTGTTGTTTTCATTGTTTTATGCAAAAGCCAAGAAATGCAGTTTAAATCACTTAAAAGTTTAATATATGCACTATAAATTAAATAATATTAAAAATGTACCTTGACAGATCAGTTTGTCTTAATTAGGACTATTGATTTGGCTACTCAAATGCATAAAAATAACACTTTTCAAATTTGGTGTTTTTTATGCCAGAAATGGCTTCTGTGTACTGGCCACATACTGCCTGCATTTTTTGTATGTAAATAGCTTCATTTTTAGAAAATTTAGCTTTTTCACACTATAATTACCCCACATTCTATGCCCACTGTGGGGAAAAACACTAAAATAGGGGACAGATGCTTATTTAGTGTCCTAATATAATTATAGGTGCATTGACCTTATTATATGCACTAATTTCATTAATAACCAAAAGCTTGATGCTTTAACTCACTACCACACTTAAATTTGCCTAAATTAGTCAAGGATTTACCTGTGCAAGCACCTTCCAAGGACTGCATGTAGTTACCCCACATCTCACGCCCTTCTTTGGGTTTTTAAGTGGTTTCTCAGTCAATATTGGTTATTTTTGACTGGGGATTTCACGTAGTTTAATGTCATGATTAGCCCCATAATTTCTACTTTTAATCTTCCTTATTAATGAGTAATAATTTGGTAGTGGGTCTTCTAGAAGAAGGAGAAGAAGGAGAATAAAATAGAAAGGAATAGCAGGAAATATGAATAAGGGAGTATAAAAAGGAAATGATAATAACTAAAATTTATAAATTTAATACAATAAGAAAAAGAAATAAAGAAATGCAACAACACTTGATGAGGAGAGACAGAATAGAGAGGTTTAATTTAATTGTAAAATATATATTTTAAGTAAGTCAAATTTTCTGCGCGGCTAACAATTATTATTACTAATAGACTTAAGGCAACCTTTAATTAATTATTTGATATTTTAAATTAGAATTATAATACTAATAAAATGACAAATAACGTTTTGGTCTTATAACATTGGCAGTGGCCTTTGTTGTGTGATTTGGCGCTGTTTGTGCATGTCTTAATTGACATCTGTTAAGGAATTGGGTATTTTTCTGGTTTATTCTGTGGATATTGGGTCTGCGAGTATGTGGGTACTATCATTAGATAGCCCTGGCTTTTCTCTATATTTTATGTCTTGAAGACATTTTTCATATTCTGAGTTTTAAGGGTTCATTTCCTCATTTTTCATATATAAAAGATTGCTGTTTAATTTTGTTTTTTGTGTTTTACAGGCTAACCTTAAGTCTTAGGGTTAAGTGCTTAGTACCATTTAATAGAGCTAATTTTTCTCTATATTTCATGTCTCAATGTTGTTATAGTGAAATTCCGTGTTTTAAAGGTTTTAGTAGTTGTAGCTAATTTTTCTAAGTAGATTAGTTGTTTTTATTGGTTTTCTGGCTTCAGGGAGACCGGGCCGCTTCAGGCGGCATCTCCAACGTTGGGTGGCCCGCCCGCCTCTGTTTTAGGAGGTAGGGGAGCGCTTCAGGAGGGTTTTTTATGCAATTTGGCGGGTACAGGCGCCAGATTGGTGGGTGCGCATGGGCTCTTAGTTAGTGGTCTGTGTGTACATAGTGAATAAGACAGTTTGGGGCAACCTTAATCATCATACAACCTTCTGGAGGTGATATCATTGCTCCTCACTCAGTCTTCACTGTTTTCTGGCCACAATTGGCTGTGTTTGTTGCAAGTGAGTTCTTCATTTAACTTAACTTTGGCAACTGTTTTCTCTGTTATAGTCTTGCAAGCTATAGCAAGTATTATTGCTGTCTCTGGTGTGGATTTGCAGCCTACATCAAGTATCTTTGCTGTCTCTGGTGTGGACATTCTTCTAAATTTCAGCTCTTTGGTCTGGTAGTCTATCTGGGGTCTACTTTCTTGGCTCATCAAGCAGTCAAGTGTGTTAAAAAGGGGCTTTAGCAAAACAGGAACCAACTTACTTTAGCAAGTAAATCTCACTCTATTTTTCTAAAGGGACAGGGGATTTTCTCTCTGGTTTTTCTCCAACTCCCTTGGTCAAGGCCTATAGCTAGTACTATAGGATTGTCTACATTTCTGGCGCCCAACGTGGGGTAGAACTTGCTAGTTCTTTGGAATCTCTGTTTTCTTTGGTTGGCTCTTTTTGGTGTTTTGGACTGGAAGAATGGCTTCTGGTTCTGCTATTCCTGTGGTGACTGTCAGTGGGGAGGATGGTCCTCCTTCTGTGATGGTTAGGGAGTGTGTGAGGATTAAAACTTGGGATGGTACCAAGTTTAATGGGGAGGATGTCAAGTGGTTTCTAGAGAAGTATAAAACTGCTGCTGGAGTGGATGGTGCTTCCTACCTGGACATGGTGAAGCAGATTATCTTCTTCATTGGTGATAGGTCAGTGGAGAAGGAGATTGTGGCAATGTCTGGCTACAAGAAGAGGGATTGGAAACTGTTGTGTAGAGAGATGATAGATAGATGGGGTGTCAGGTTCACTATGGTGGATCTGAACAAGGTTGTCAGTGAATGGCAATCTTATGGTGGTGTTGGTAACTTACATAGTTACAGGAAGTTTCTGCTACAGTTTGATCCTGTGGTGGAATATTTGGTGGAAGTGGAGGAGCTGGAACATGAAAATGCTGCCAAGGATGTTTTTTGGTCTGCCCTGGCTAGAGATGTCAGGATGGATGTGTTGAAGGAGTTATCAAGAAAGGAATTGATGAAGACTCTTTCTAATGGGGACCAGAAGTTGCCTGCCTTGGATAAAGTGAAGGAGGCTGTTGAGGCTCATTTGAAGTTGTTGGCTGTGGACACCTATCAGGAGGGGTGGGGTGTGCCAAGTATGTCAACAAAGTAAGTGAGGCTTTGGATGAAGAGGAAGTTAGGGAGAAGAAGGAGGAGAAACATTTGGTGCAGGTTCCCAAACAGGAGAGGGACCCAATGGTGGAGCAGTTGGCTGATCTTACAAAGCAGCTGCATATTTTTGTTCAGGAGGCTAAGAAGGTCAATAAGGCACCTTCTTAGTCTAGAAATTTTGATAGGAGGGCTGGTAGGAGTGATCCTTGGGTCTGCTCTTATTGCAGCAGGAGGGGGCACAGGTCCAATGATTGTTGGGCATTGAATAGGGATGTGTCTGAAGGAAAGGTGGAATTTGATGGCAGGGTTTTCAAGTTCCCTGATGGTTCTTTTGTTAAGCCCAGTGAGGGGCAGGCTCCTGTTGATTTGGTCAGGAGGAGGGGAGGTCTCAATCAAAGGAGGCCAAGGTTTGAGGAGATTCCTGATCAAGGGAAGTCTTCTGGTAAGGAGAATGAGGATGGCAAGGGAAAGGGGAAGGAGGTCAATAAGGTCTCTTTTTCTACTTCCTTTGGTGGTTTGGAGTTGTATTCTTGTGGTGGAAAGTCAAGTTGTGAATGTTTGGCTGGTGTTTATGATGTGGAAGCAGGAAAGGTGGGAAGGCCTAAGAGCAGTTCTCAGGCCTAACCAAAGCCAAATTCTTCAAAGATAGATCCTAAGCTGAGTGCAGCTAGGAAGAGGTACAGCAAAGAGGAGCTGTACAAGATGCAGAAGGGTATGGCTGACATGGGCCTCCCTAGTTTTGGTGCATTGGACCTGAATGGTGAGCCAATGCCAATGGAGGTGGAGTCTGACTCTGAGGAGGATGTCCCTTTGGCTTCATTGCAAAAGCCTGCTGGAGTCAGGGGTTCTGGTTAGGGATCTGGTTTGGTTCCTGTTAATGGTAAATCTGTTGGTGGTGCTGGTCCTCAAGAAGCTTCTAGGACCAAGGTGGTGAAGCAAAGAGCTCACTTTGAGAGGCCAGTAGTGTCTGGTAAAGTTAATGTTATGGACTCTGTTCTGAAAAGGATGAATCAGGGTCAGGTTTCCCTATCTTATGGGGAATTGTATGCTATCAGTCCAGGGTTGGCTGATAGGCAGAAAAAGTTGTTCACCAGGGGAAGAGTTTCTTCTGGTGAGGTAGAATACATTTGTGATTCTGCTGAAAGGTTTGGTGAGGGTTTGGAAACTCATTTTTCTGCTTCTCTGGGATATGTCAATGTCACTCTGAATGGCAGGGAGGCAAGGGCATTGGTGGATTCAGGTTCTCAGATAAACCTGATTTCTTTGTTTGAGGCAACTCATATGGGCCTCCCCATCAAAACTGGTATTGGTGGGAATTTGAGAGGGATCAGTGGCCATGTCACTGAATTGGTTGGAACTTCAGAGTTTGTGAAGTTAGATGTTGGCGGAGGCTCAGGGAAGGTTCATTTTTACATTGCTAAAGGTAATGTAAAAACAGTTTTGGGTGGGCCATTCTTGATGGATTTTCAGGCAAGAATTGGTTATCAATTTGATTTGGGAATCAGTTTGGAGTTGACCGGTGAAGATGAAAGGAGACTTCACATGAGGTTATCATCCCCTGGAGAGGATGGTTGGGAGACCAGGCCTGGTTTATCTTCAATGTGCAAGTGCATGGACTGCTGCAGGAGAAGGAAGGAAGTGGGTGCTGCCTCTGGTTTTTTGGAGTGTGGCTCAGGCTCTATTGAGAGTCTGTCTTTTTTAGAGTAATGAGGGCTGATCACCCTAGTGCTACAACCTCTCCCCAAGATGAGGAAATCCAGGTTGTAGTAGGTCAGCTCCCTTGGAGATACACCAAGTGGATTTTCAACTTTCTCTTTTTAATGTCTCTCTTCTCTGCAAGTATTCATCAAGTTTTTTATCAATTCTCTGTTCTCTCTCAAGATTTTTAATTATTTTTAATTCAAGTTCAAGGAAGAAGATTGGTTATATATCTTTATTGAAAGATATGCGGAAAAGTTTTGGGGCGGTGAGATTGGGGTCTAAATGTAAGTCCTCCCAGTTGTGCACCGCTAGGGTTTCTTCTACACCTTTCAAAAACATTACCTGGGCCACACCTGTGAGCATTGGGGAAACCCCTGGTTATTTTTGTAGGTCAGAAGAAAACTCAAAAAAAGAAGATAAAAATTTCAAAATAATTCATGAAAATCAAGAAAAAAATCTGAAGATGATGAAGAAAGTAGATGCAAAATATTTTTGTGAAGATCATCAAGATCTATTTTTGGGCCTCCAGCATGAGGTTAAACTGCAGAAAATTATGAAGAGAGAAGATCATCAAGATCGATTTTTGAGCCTCCAGCATGAGGATAAACTGCACAATTTTAGAAGATGTGATTCAGAAGATGAATCAAGATTTGAAGATTTGGAAGTTGGAAGTGAGGATGAAGATGTAGAATTGCGGAAAAGTTTTGGAGTGGTGAGATTGGGGTGTAAAAGTAAGTCCTACCAATTGTGCACCGCTAGGGTTTCTTCTACACCTTTCAAAAACATTACCTTGGCCACACATGTGATGAATGGGGAGCTCCTTGGTTTTTGTTCCAGGTCTGGTGGTGAAGATTTCTTGAAGATCCCTTAAGTTGAAGGTGGAGCGGAAAAGTATAAGAAGGTAGCGCAGAAGATTAGGCCTGTGGGCTTGAATCCGCCCTTGAAGAGACCTCCTTTGTCAAGAGATCTGTACTGTACTCCTTTGGTGAAGAATCCTCCAGAATTTTTAGAGACGGCTAGGGTGACCGTGGAAAGGTTGAAAGTTGTTAATTTTGGTCCTGATGGGTGGTTGTCTGAAGAAGAAAAGAAGTTGTTGTTGCACATTATTGTGCTAAGTGAAAAAGTTGTGGCATTTGCTGAGGAGGAAAGGGGTGTATTGAAGCACTCTTATGGGGAACCTTACTTGATTCCTGTGGTTTGTCATGAACCTTGGCAAATCAAACCTATTCCGATTCCTGCCGCTATTAGAGAGGATTTTGTAGAGATTGTTAGGGAAAGAGTCAGGACTGGGTTATATGAACAATCGACTTCCAGCTACTCTAGTCCGGTTTTCTGTGTAAAGAAGCAGAATGGAAAGTTGCCGGTGGTGCATGATCTTAGAGCCTTGAATAGAGTCACTATCAAGGATGCTGGTATGCCACCAAGTGCAGAGGATTTTGTTGAAGCTTTTGCTGGAAGGGTGTGTTATGGTTTGGTGGATATTATGGGTGGTTATGATGAGAGGGAACTCCATACGGATTCAAGGCCTCTCAAAACTTTTGAGACTCCTTTGGCAAGATTTCAGCTCACTAGGTTGCCTCAAGGAGCAACTGATTCAGTGGCAGTTTATCAAGCACAGATGGCTTAGATCTTGCAGGATGAGGTTCCTACTCATGCTGGTAATTTTATTGATGATAGTGGAATTAAACGACCATCCACTGATTATGGTAATGAGGTGTTAGTGGAGAACCCTGGCATAAGGAGGTTTGTGTGGGAATATGCAATAACTCTAGAGAGAGTGATGTTTAGGATTGAAGAGGCTGGTTTGACCATTTCAGGGTCAAAATTCTGTTTTTGTGTTCCTGCTTCGGAAATTCTGGGTCATGTGGTAAGTAAAGAGGGAAGGATTATGGCGAAGAAGAAGATTAATAAAATTCAGTCATTGCCAAGGCCTAAAAATACTACTGAAGTCAGGGGATTTTTGGGTGTATGTGTATATGTCAGGATTTTTATTAAGGATTTTTCTTTGTTGGCTTCACCTTTAAGGAGGTTGACCAGAAAAGATGCAGATTGGGAATGGACTGAAGAGTGTGAAGAAGCTTTTCAGAAGTTGAAAAAGGTTGTTGGTAAAGATATTGTTCTTCACAAGTTGGATTATGGTGTTGGTGCTGGAAAAATTTATCTGGAAGTGGACTCAAGTTATATTGCTGCTGGTGTTGTTTTGTCTCAGGAGGATAAGACTGGGAGGGTCAGGCCAGTAAGATATGAGTCTGTGGTGTTTAATGAGGTGGAATCTAGGTATTCTCAACCTAAGTTGGAATTGTGTGGCGTAGCTAAAATTTTAAAGAAGCTACAGACGGTTTTGTGGGGGCAGCATTTTGAGCTGCAGGTGGATGCAAAATCTTTGGTTCAGATGATCAATACACCTAGTCTTCCAAATTCCCCAATAACTAGGTGGGTGGCATTTATTCAACATTTTTCTTTTGACCTGGTACACAAACCAGGTAAAACTTTTACTATGCCTGATGGATTATCAAGGAGGCCACCTACAGATGAAGATTCTGAGGCTGAAGAGTTTGATGAGGATGTTCCAGTGGTTAGGGCCAGCACAAAGGGTGCTGAAGATTTTTCTGACCTCCACCAAGAGGCTAAACTGGCTGGATCTGATCTTGATTCTGGTGATCAGGATGTTTTTGTTGATGAAGATGGAGTTGTTGTTTGGGACAGCTCAAAATTGGAAAAGGGTGTTTTTGTTAGTGAACTGGATTCTCACAAGGTTCAGTGGAAAGAGAAGGACTTGCCAAAATTTAAGTATTGGTGTCCTGGTTGGGCTGCTCCATTGGCTCATGTTCATACTGGTGATTTTGATGACAGAATTGTACCCTTGGATGTGGTGTTGTTGGATTTTGAAGATGAGACCTGGGGTCAGTCTGGCCTTTATTTTATTTTGGTGGAATATCTGTTGACCTTGGAGAGGCCAGATAGTTGTGATGATGATACTTGGTTAGCAATCAAGAAGAAGAGTCATGGATTTTATGTGTCAGGAAGAAGGTTGATGAGGAGAAGGCATCCTAATCCTCAAGTGGTGGTGACTCAGAAGAAGGGTCAAGAACTTGTGTTGAAGTCCTTGCATGAAGACCTTGGTCATTGAGGCTTTGGGGAGACTTATAGAAGAGTAGCAGACAGATTTTGGTGGCCAGGTATGAAGTTGGCTGTGCAGGATTGGGTTCGATCTTGTGAAGAATGTCAAAGAAGAAGTCATTTGAAACCTAAAGAGGTGGGCCGTGCTACTGGAGAATCAACTTTTTTTGGAAGGGTCAGTCTGGATGCTGTCCATATTAAAGAAGGCAGGTATAAATACTTGATTGTTGCTAGGGATGATTTGTCTGGTTGGGTTGAGGCAGTGCCTCTGTTTAATTTGACTGCCAAGAATGTGGCAGAGTTTTTGAAGAAGGAGTGGATTTATAGGTATGGGTTGATGAAGTTGGTGACTGTTGATGGTGGGCCAGAGTTTGTTGCCGAATTTAAAGAAGCTGTGGCTAGTGTTGGTTCTAGGGTTAGAGTGGCTACACCGTATTATCCTGAAGCTGAAGGCATGGTTGAAAGAGGCCATCAAGTTATCAAGAATGCTTTGGTGAAGATGTGTGGAGATAGTGCCGAAAAGTGGAGGCATTATTTACCCTTGGTTTTATTTGCGGATAGGGTCACTGTGAAGAGGACAACTGGCTGTTCTCCTTATGAGTTAATGTTTGGTCAGAAAGCTGTTCTACCAGTGGACTTGGAAGCTGTCTCTTATCTTGGAATTGATTGGGATGAGGTGCACTCAACAGAAGAATTGCTCTGTGCCAGGATGCAACAGTTGGAATGTAGAGAGGAATGTCAAGAGAAGTCATACTCTAGAATGATGAAGATTAGGAATCAATCAGTCAAGTACTGGGACAAGAAGTTGGCTCATAGACTCAGGAATCCCTTGAAACCTGGTTGTTTGGTTTTGGTGTATAATAGAAGTTTGGAGAGTCAGTGGGGGAAAATTTTTGCTGACAGATGGAATGGACCTTACAAAGTCAGATCTCAGGCGTCTGGAGGTTCTTATGTTTTGGAAGAGTTGGATGGTGCAGTCTTGAAAAAGGGGGTGGCTGCAGACCAAGTGAAGAGGTTTTATCCCAGAGGCACTAGGCATGAAGAATATTGACTCCGCAATGAGGATAAACTATGGAACGTTCTATTTTGTTTTGGAGTTTTGTGGTGTTGCAGAGCAACTTTTGTGTTGGAAACTTTTTGTTAGAAGGTACCCATGGGTGGGGCTTCTAGATTTGATCTTGGCAAGTGTAGGGGTGACTGATGGGCTGGCTGCTCTATCAACAGTTACCCCAGATTGTCTGTTTCCAACCCTTTCTCTTAATTTGGTTGAACCCTAGTATTGGTTTCTTTTCACAGGTCTTAGTCCTCTATGACTTTAAACTGGAATTTCCTCTGGTTTTCATGTGCTGGTCTCTTCACTCTTATTGGTTTTGGTTTTTTTGTGTTGGATGTTGTGTTTTTTGTTAGAAGGTACCCAGGGGGGGCTTCTAGATTTTATTTTGGCAAGTTTGGGGGTAACTGATGAGCTGGCTGCTCTGAAGAACAGTTACCCCAGAATGTCTGTCTCAAGTCTTTTGTTTTTCCTAGTTGAATTCTAGTTCTTTTGTTTATTATTCAGGTTTTTAACTCCACTATGACTTTAAACTGGTTTGGGACTGGCTTCTTTATCTTTGGTTCTTTTAGATTGGTGGTGGATCACTGGTGGTCTCCCATCATTTTTAATTATTGGAGGGATCCCACCCAGTGATCATTTTTATGGATCGGACTTTCCCTTATTGGACCATCTATGGAGCTGGACTTTTTTGATTTTGAAGTTATTTTTTTGCTAGATAGCAGTTTTAGATTATTTTCTTTTTTCTCTTTTTTTTCTTTTAATTTTTTTATGGGGGTTGTTTAAAATTATAAAATCAAAAAGATAGGGTGTTACCACATCAGGGTCACCTGGATGTGGGCAAGCATTGGTGGGGAAAGGCTCATCAATTGGCCGGGAAATGCTATTTTCTTTTTTAATTTATTTATTATTTATTTCATGTGTTTCTGTGTTTCATTATTTTTATTATCTTCTGAATTTCTAAATTTTTTTGATTTTTGTTTTCTGTTAATCATTTAAAAGATTTAATTGTGTATCCAAATCAAGGTGCACTTGGATGTGGGTAAGGTATCAGGGGATCAGCTCATCAATTGGCTGGGGGATACCATTTGTATTATTTTTTTATATTTTATTTTATTTCATTTTATTTATCAATTTTTAATTTTAGTATGTTAGTACCTTAAAAAAAAAAAAAAATTCTGAAATTATTTTTATTAATTGTTTTATATTATTATTATGTTTCTAATCTTTTTGCAGGAGCTCATTGTCAGGATGATGAAGCTTCTGGAGGCTGGTCCGGATTGTGATGTCGTTTTTGTTTTTTGTTAGGATTATGGGAAGCACTGTGTTCTTTGAAGTGCATCCTGCTGGAGAGATTATAGGGATTGTAATGGTCAGGAATTGGATTAGAGGGAAGTTCAGAGGAGGAAGAAGAAGAGGCAGGAATGGAGTGCTGGAGGGTGTGCTTAATGATCCAAGACATTTTCCAGTGGTCTTCCAACAGGCGCTTTCTCAGGGATTTTTCAAAGTCATTCAAAGGTCCATGGAGGGCAAAGGCTTTTAGCATGTTGGAACACATGGTGCTTAGGTGTTTTTTCATGTCTCCATAATCCAGGGTCAAAGAAGTTTCAAGAGGTTGGCCAACTCCAATAATAGATTCAGGAGGAGGGGTGCCAACTAGACAAGAAGAATTGGATCAGTAATTATTTTTGTTGAGGAAATGGGATAAATTAATTTGGTACTTACAGATTGGAAGCTCATCAAATCTGTAAGCAGCTGGAATTTGGATCTCTGAAGATTTTGTAATGGTCATAGTGGGTGGATCAACCAGGGCAAGATATGGATTCTCTTGGTCTTCCTCTGAAGGATTCTGAGAAGGTGAACTAGGAGGCTGATGTTCCTAGGGCCTAGTTAGAGCAGTGGGATTGTTTTTGTTGTTGTGGTTGTTATTTTTGTTGGATTCAGCTGGAGGAGGTGCTGGTGATGGAGTACCAGGGTTGTTAAAAGATGGAGCAAGAGAGGGTGATTTGGAAGCAGATTGATCTCTTCTGGATGGAGCTTTTGAAGAGATGGAACTGTCAGAAGAATAGTTGGCTGACAGAGGAGAGGTGTAGTTTCTTTGTCTTAGCTGGGGACGAAGTTGTTGCTTGGGTGCAGTGTTGGGTGTTCTGGTTTCTTCTTGGGGTTCTCTGGCAGGTCTCCTAGAATTTTGGGAAAATTTGAAGTTTTTGGACCCTGGAAGGGTTGGCTGTATTGCTCTGGGAGCAGTGGGAGGTGATTATGTAGAGTTGTTTTTGTTGATTGATTGAATTTGGCTGTTTTCCGGTTGTTTTTGGAGATTTTGAGCCGGATTTTCACTGTCCAGTGAGGCGGGCAGGCCGCCTGGACGCAGTCTAGAAGCCTGGGAGCTGATCTTGAAGCTTTTGGAGCTAATTTGGCAGAGATAAAAGCAGTCTCTTGGGAAGCTAAGGCTGGTCTTTTGGGAAGAGTTCTGGAAGCTGAGCTTCTGGATCTTTTGGAAGGTGCTGAAGATAAAGAGGAAGAGGAAGGACCAAGCTCTTGGGATCTGGTAGGGGATCTAGAGATGTATTTATGAGAAGGTGAAGGAGGAGGAATAGGGTAGTTGGAATCTCTGTCACATCTTTTCTTTTTGGAATAGCAAGAATCACAAGCCCTGTTGTAGAATTTGGCTTCAGGAGTTGGAAGAGTGAATGTGCAAGGTCTGCACATGTGGATGCACTGTTTGAAGGCATAGTCCTTGGGAGCAGTGAAGCAAGGGAGAGTAGAAGGGTTAACATCAGGAGATCCAGCCATGATCTGTGGTGAGAAAAGATGATGGAAAGGGATAGGAGGAGATTTTTGTCAGTGATGGGTAGATGATGAAGTGAAGGTGGAAGTTCAGCAGGTTGGCTGTAGGGGTGTTCTGTATGAAACTGGCTGCTTCTATTTTATGCAAAATTCCGTCAGTCCATCAAGACTTTAAACTGAAATCTGGTTTATGTTAGTCCTCTCAGACTTTAAACTGGCTTGTTTCAAGATTCTATCAAGACTAGTCCATCAAGACTTTAAACTGAACACTGTGTTAGTCTCCCAAGACTTTAAACTGAGGATTGTTGTTGGTTTAGTCCCCCAAGACTTTAAACTGAGGGTTGTGAGTCCTCAAAGACTATAAACTGAGGAATGAGTTTTGTTGTTGGAGTTGGTTTTGAAAGATTGGTGGAGGGTATCCACAGGGGGAGCCTCCGAATTTAGCTAAGGCAAGTTTGGGGGTAATTGATGGGCTGACAGCTCTATTTACAATTACCCCAGAATGTTAGTTTTTTCTCTGTGTCTTAATGTGCTTGATCTCTGGTTCTGGGTTTATGATTTAGGTTTTGAGTCCCCCAAGACTTTAAACTGAGGGTTTTTGAGTCCCCCAAGACTATGAAATGAGGATGGTCCCCCAAGACTTAAAACTGAGGGTTGTTTGTGGTTACAACCTATAGAGGGTGTGGTCAATTTTTCTTTTCTGGATCAAACTCAAGTACTAGTGGAATTACAGAGGGAATCAAGAGATAAAATGAAGTGTTCAGAATTAGCTTTGAACTGGTGAATGAGGTGTCTTCTGTTCTCAATGTCCTGTGGATCTCTAGCAGGAGTGGATTGGAAGTAGTGAAGCAGAAGTTGTTTCTGTTGAGATGTGTGTTGTTGGAACTTGGCCTTGATAGTGGGCAAGTGCGTTGGTGTTGGTGGTGCAATGGATCCTACATTGTTATCATCACTATCAGAAGATGGAGGAACTGAGAAGTCATCAGTTTTAAAGTTGAAGGAAGAAATGAATGCTCTTTACCATCAGATGGACCAGGGATGGTGGAACTAGTTGTTTTATGGGTTGTGGCACTCTTCTGGGAAGGGTGGAGCTTTTTGATTAATCTGGGTATCAGGATGGATGGCCTAGATCTTTTGGTGCTGGCAGAAGAAGGACCAGGCTGAGGTGGAGGTGAATCTGTTTCAGAAGAAAGTGGACCAGGTCTGTGGCAGGTCTTCTTTCTGGATTGGCAGACATCACAGGACGTTCTGTATGGATGGACAGGTGGTGTCATGGTGCAGATTAAATTATTGTCGATGCAGTATTGGCAGGGACCCATTTCAGAGGCAGATTTGGGAAGAAGGTTAAACATGGTGGTTGGATGAAGAAAGAATGTGGAAATTCTCAATTGGAGGGAGAATGTGGTCTTCTAGCATTGGCAGGGGCCTTTGTTGTGTGATTTGGCGCTGTTTGTGCATGTCTTAATTGACATCTGTTAAGGAATTGGGTATTTTTCTGGTTTATTCCATGGATATTGGGTCTGCGGGTATGTGGGTACTATAATTAGATAGCTCTGGCTTTTCCCTATATTTTATGTCGTGAAGACATTTTTCATATTCTGAGTTTTAAGGGGTCATTTCCTCATTTTTCATATATAAAAGATTGCTGTTTAATTTTTTTTTCGTGTTTTACGGGCTAACCTTAAGTCTTAGGGTTAAGTGCTTAGTACCATTGGATAGAGCTAATTTTTCTCTATATTTCATGTCTCAATGTTGTTATAGTGAAATTCCGTGTTTTAAAGGTTTTAGTAGTTGTAGCTAATTTTTCTAAGTAGATTAGTTGTTTTTATTGGTTTTCTGGCTTCAGGGAGGCTGGGCCGCTTCAGGCGGCATCTCCAATGTGGGTCGGCCCGCCTGCATCTGTTTTAGGAAGTAGGGGAGCGCTTCAGGAGGGTTTTTTATGTAATTTGGCGGGTACAGGCGCCAGATTGGTGGGTGCGCATGGGCTCTTAGTTAGTGGTCTGTGTGTACATAGTGAGAAAGACAGTTTGGGGCAACCTTAATCATCATACAACCATCCGGAGGTGATATCATTGTTCCTCATTCAGTTTTCACTGTTTTCTGGCCACAATTGGCTGTGTTTGTTGCAAGTGAGTTCTTCATTTAACTTAACTTTGGAAACTGATTTCTCTGTTATAGTCTTGCAAGCTATAGCAAGTATTATTGCTGTCTCTGGTGTGGATTTTCAGCCTACATCAAGTATCTTTGCTGTCTCTGGTATGGACATTGTTCTATATTTCAGTTCTTTGGTCTTGTAGTCTATCTGGGGACTACTTTCTTGGCTCATAAAGCAGTCAAGTGTGTTAAAAAGGATCTTTAGCAAAACAGGAACCAACTTACTTTAGCAAGTAAATCTCACTCTATTTTTCTAAAGGGACAGGGGATTCTCTCTCTGGTTTTTCTCCAACTCCCTTGGTCAAGGCCTATAGCTAGTGCTATATGATTGTCTACAACGTGTTTGTAAAAATTTTAAAATATCTTAGAATGTGAGTAATAAGTGATGAGGCTACAGGGGGTTACCCAAGGCCTTTATATAGGCAAAGGGCCCTCTGAAGCGCCACATTAATGTATATACAGTTAAAAATATAATAAAAATAATATGTAACAAAATTTGAGTAAGTGCAAGGGAATCTGTGAACAAATTAACTAACACACATGAGTAAGAGGCTAAAGTTTTCCATATTAATCCCAAACATTTACTATAAAATTAGGAAGTAATTAAATAAGTTTGAGACACAATAAAACAATTATTTTAATTTAAAACATGTCTGATAACTCTTTTAAAAAAACCAATTTTAAGTGAAACATATAAAGGAACTTATTTTAACGCATAAAATTAGTTTAATTAACTAATTTAGTATAAAACATGAGTAATTAATTATTTTAACAACTCTTATTATTGTAACAATTATTTTAAGTTAAAACAAATACTTATTATAAAAAAATTACTAATTTTTATAATAATATATTTATAATTTATTTAATAAAGTGTTTTAACTTGTTTAATACTTTGATGACACAATTATGAATCAAAAAAGCGCCCAATATTATTGTTTAATAAGATATTTAAGATTTTTTTAAAATATAAATTTAATTTATTAATATAATTACATTATAAGTTAATTTTACACTTATAATTATAATAGGGGGTATCAATGTTCAGGGATCAGCAATTAAATTAATTGCGGATAAAAATCCTTATACCCCAATTATCTTCTGCAATTATTTTTGCTAATAATTGGGTTATTAGACACTTTACGTGTCAATGTTCACCTCTTATCCGACATTTTTTACTCAATTTTTCATAAACACATCTTGGGCAACCTCCTGTCATAACCACATCTTGACCTACTTTCTGCCATAACCACATCTTGGACTACTCTATGGATATGCCTTCTAACTTTCTGTGTACTTCCATTATCATCCCATCCTGTTCATTCTATCAGCTCAGAATTTCTCCCCATTTCATCTATTTTATTCTGCTCCTTTTCATCTTGCTATCTCATCTGCTTGTTTCTGCTCCTTTTCATCTTTATTTATAATAAAATTCCTTGTCATCCTAGATCTTCTCAAAGGCAGCCATCACCCAGTTGTTCTTCAATTCCCACTACTTCCTCTTTCCCCTGCCAAGCCAAGAAATCAAAGACCGTTCAATTAAAAAAAGATGACCATCTCATTCTTATCAACTGGCTGAAAACCAAATCTAACTATGATTCTTGTTTTGGTACTGAGTATGCCACTAAAGTAGGACAGCCCCCCGCATCAAAAGTTAATGGCTATCTTCTAATGGCAAATGAATTACGGAATAAGACCAAGGGAAGGATTGATCTTTTGCCTAAACAGATGTCTGAACAATTCAAGCATTACTGAGAAAAATACAAGAAGGCAAAGGCTCTTTCATCTTCCACTGGTTTTGGGGTTACCAACAACGATATAACTAAGGGCATAAAATCCATAGACAATAAAATTGAAACTTTATGTCCTTACTTTAAAGAGATGGATGCAATTTTTGGAGAGCAAGCCAATGTTAATCCTGTAAACATGTTGGATGGTGAAGATCCTATCTCCAAACATGATGTTGAAGAAAATCTTTTCCCATCCTCTTCTCCACTCAAGCCTCCCCTCATTTGAATGAGACATATCAAGATAGCTTTTCTGTAGATCTTATTGGTGATTTAACCCAACCAAATCTAGCTCAGGTCTGTTTCTTTTTTCTTTTATCTTATATTTTCTATTTTTTATTTACTTATCTTTTTCTTATTTCATAAAAGGCTGATGAACAAACCCAGGATCCTCAATCAACTGAGTCTGAAGGTAGTGACAATGATGATGAGGAGAATATGACCTTGGACAAGAAGCGTAGGGCTTCAAGTAGCCTAAATTTCCACCCAAAAAGAAGACGAAAAAGTGATACTTCATCACAAACCCCTTTTTTGTCTATGGAACAATTTTTAGAGAAACGTGATGCTGGTAAGTGATACCATACCTCTTATTACTTTACTCTACTTTTCTTCCACTTTATATTAATTTTTATTATCACTCTAGAACAAGTAGAAATCGCTAAAGAGACTCTAAGCTTTGAAAAGAAGAAATATGAGCTCTCTTTAAGGAGGGATGATAGGCTAAAAGATTTGGAAGAGATGAAGTACGAGCTCTCTTTATGGAAGGATGATCGGGCCCAAGATTTGGAGGAGAGGAAGTACCAGCTCTCTTTACAGAAGGATGATCGGGCCCAAGATTTGGAGGAGAAGAAGTTTGAGTTAACTCTAAGTATTGAAAAATCAAAAAAAGAGGAGAAAACACTCAAACATCAAGACCTATTAGAGCAGATGAAATATAAGTTTGATCATGAAGAAAATTCCAAAAAGAAAGATTTCTTGATAGAATGTGTTAAAGCTAATATATCTGTTGAGGAAATTGAACTTTTAAAGAAATTGTTGGATGACTAGTTTGTTTTATTTCTCTCACACTTCAACTGTTCATATTTATTTGTACATAAAATTTCCAATAATTTCCTTTATTTCATTACTCTATCTATCATTACTTGAATTTTTGTATTTTAATGTTAAATATTCTTTTTTTAAATAAAATTTTCATGTCCCCTTTGAAAATTTGACAATCCCCCACCCCTGGATTTTTTTGAAGTAAGGGGTGGGTATCACCAAAATTCTTTCATGTCATGAATCTTGAAAGTCTTATATGAAACTTTGGCTTTACCACCCCCTGCATTTTACCGGTATCCCAAAAATTCTTACATGTCAAGAATTTCACAAGTCTTATAAGAAATTTTGGCAAAACCCCCCATGGATTTTATTGAAGTAAGGGACGGGTATCACCAAAAAAATTTCAACAAAATATTTACATGTCAAAAAAATTCTATATCTGTTTTAAAAAATTGGCAATACTCTCCCCTGCATTTTATTGAAGCAAGGGGTGGGTATCACCAAAATTTTTCTAAGTCATCAATTTCACATGTCAGATTTGAAAATTTGGCATTACCCCCCCTGAATTTTATTGAAGTAAGGGGTGGAAGTCATCTAAATTTAATATTATTACATAAATTATTAAATAAATATCTAATATATTTAAATTTCCCTAGTTTAAAGTAATGACAATTCCTCAAGCCGAAATGCAGACCAAGTCTAGAAACAAAAGTTTGTGACTTTCCACAGGTATAGACAAGAGAAACCCCATGAAACAAATAAATGTTATCATGATTACCTGTTATACAACCAAAGGTCGCTGGCTCATCACATTACTTGAGCAAATTGAT
The DNA here is from genome assembly GCA_030280995.1 of Hemileia vastatrix. Taxonomy (NCBI): domain Eukaryota; kingdom Fungi; phylum Basidiomycota; class Pucciniomycetes; order Pucciniales; family Zaghouaniaceae; genus Hemileia; species Hemileia vastatrix. The sequence continues at coordinate 21,813,775 of JASXTE010000014.1, read as the reverse complement.
ATATAAAAAATATTTATTAAAAATTTATGAAAAAATATAAAATTTTCAATGACAACTCTAATCCCCATACTTTTTGGATCTAGATATAGTTTTTTTAAATCGAATAACTTTACCTTCTTTCTTTACCTTATTGATTCTTTGAATCAACTTATGACTGATTTGAAATGAGCAACCAAAATGTGTTAAATATTGACAGGATTCCAAACCAGGAGGAGGTTTGGTCATTTGATGATTATCCTTAGAAGAATTCCAAATAGTTTTGATGATATCATTTCCCAAACCAAAATCAATGATGCACCGGTGGTCTGGAAAATATAAACCATGTTCTTTGATTTTAGCTGGAGATGGTATTGGTTGGCCAGTTATCGGATTGATATATGAGAATATACCAAAAGTAAGAAAATTGGCATCATTCCTATCAATATAAATCCTATTGTGAAATCCAGAATGAGTGATAATAACATTAGAAAATAAAAGATATTTATGGCTTATATCTTCCCATTTGGGGTCACACCAATTTGGTATTCCAACTTTGGTTGCAAGTTCATGATTTTTTTCAAATGCTTTATTACAGTGCTTTTTGAGTCAAAGAGCAAGAAAAGAGTTAAAGGAAGGCAGAGTGTCCCATAAGCAAAAATCTTCATTTTTTTGAGATTTAGTGATATTCTTGAGCAATGAATATATGCCTATATAATTGAAATGCCTAGATAATAATCATATAAGAGTTTCAGAATCCTTATCCTCTAAATATGCAATATAAAAATGTGAAATAAGACAAGTGAAATTTGGAAAAAAGGCTCAACTTCAAAGGTCAAAATCTCAGAAACCACTGAACCTAATTCAAACCTGTTTGTGGGAAACGAAAGATATGCTTTAGTAGAATCTTCAGTTAATGGACATGTGATTTAAATAAACCTAACTCTAATTTGTTACATAAAAAATGAAATAAAAATTTAAATTGGGAAAAAAAGGTTCAACATTAACGGTCAATATCTCAGCAACCACTGAATCAAATTCAAATCTGTTTGTAGGAAATGAAAGGTAGCCTTCAGGAGAATCTTCAGTAAAAAGAACATTAGATTTGAATAAACCTAACCCTAATTCCGAGTCTGATTTTCAAAATTTTACAAAAAGTTGAAAAGTAGTAATGAAGATGAGATCAAAAGGAGTTTTATAAGTTCACTGTTATCCAGATAAGAGTCATACATATATTTAAGTATGAAGTTTTCATAAAAGGAATGAGATATCATATAGGCATGAAAAAAAGGAGATGAGACTTACCTTGATTGAAAAGTAGGAAAAATAGAGTAAGAAGGATTGATGTTGGAATTGTGAAGAACTTGAATATGGAGTAAGTGAAATGCATAAAGAGTGTGCAGTGTATGTGTTTCAATGAAATGGAGCCAAAAAAAACTGATATAAGGGAAAGGGGGGATAATGACCATGCCAAGGAGGGATGAAGAGTAGGGTGATGGAGCTAAAAAAGAAAGTAAAGAGGGAGAGAAAAAAAAGGTTAATTATACCATTGAAATCCAAAATAACCACTTACAAAAAAAATTTAGATAAAAAAAATAAAATAAACAGAAAAAAACAAAAAAAAATATAATTAGTAATCAAAAAATCAAAAAAAAAAGAATAACATGACTTACCTGGAGAGATGAGATGACAAAATGAATGAAACCAAATTGTTTGAGGGATGTTGGAGGAGAATAGGAAAAGGATATGAGGGATGAATGAAAAAAAATCACTGACAAAATATGCAATTTCAGAAAATATGCGATTTCATCTTGAGCTGGTGAAAGAAAACCAATGAGCCATTTAAAAAAAAGATCTTCACCATAAATTCCAAAAAAAAAATGAATATGCAAAAAACCAAAATACCAAACCAAGTGAATGAAGTACACAAAGAGGACCTTTGGAGTGAAAAAAAAATAATTTAAAAGGGTGGTGAAGAGAAATGTTGGAGAGTAATAGGCATAATGATAGAGCGTATGCCGGTTGAATGAATGTTTTGTGATTCAAGGGAGGAAAGAGCCGGTTCTGGTTCAGGATCCTCTTCTTAATAAAGATCATTCCAATCATCCTTTAAATCAGCTAGGATATTGTGGAGTATAATGCAAGTCATGATCCAATGATTTGCAGTTTTGATCTCCAATTTTTTTTGAAATTGGATTCTGAGCTCCCGAAGACTAGAAAATCATCTCTTTAAAATACCTATAGCATGATCAATTCATACTCTTGATTGGGCAAGGTGATAATTAAATTCAGTTTTAGGGTCATTTTCTAAGGTTGCACCACGGAAAGCAGGTATAATGTACTTCCCACTTGCATATTCTGAGTCTGCAAGGAGGTACTGAGATTAGTCAAAGTATGAGTCAGGGGTTTGAGAAATCCTCATTCTTTGGAAGACGGAAGAGTCATGACATGAGCCAGGGCAGCCACTATGAAAAGCAATAAATTTTTATTGACATTGAATACAAGTTGAGCGGCAATAGAGTATCTAGAAAGAAGATAAAAAGTTAGTTTATAAAGGATGAGAAATTGGAGAAGATTTTGAAGAAACCTTTTTTTGCGATCAAAATAATGGTTGCCATCATGAGAAGGCTTTTGACTCAAAGGTATAGTTGTGCCATCAACAAATCCTACACAGCCAGGGAAACCTTCATCTTGCATTACTTGAGAGGATTCAAGTAGCTGTTCTGGAGTTGGCCAAGCAAGTGTTTGAGACTTGAGGGAAAGGATAGAAATCATACAGCGCTTGGTGTATAATATCACAGTACCATATCCTATGTTAAAGAGATTATCCAAATGTCTTACAGCAGCACCATTTCCATTTTAGCCAAAGTGACATAGTGCAATAGCAAGTTGGATGGCAGGATTACACTTTTTGTTATGGGAATTGTTATGAAAGATAGGATGATTGGAGATGAGTTGATAAAGTTTGAAGAAAGAATCAGGAGAAGTTCTAAAAATTTGGGTGAAGTTTAAATGAAGAATTTTGAGAATGGAGGCCAGATCATATTGGGAATCATGATAAAGATTTGGCCCCCTGGTGATGATGTAACAATTTTTGGAAAGAAAACACATATAAGCTAAAGCATCTTCCAAATCAGAGTCAGATTTATAGTAAAGAACTAAAAGAAAAGTAATAGCATTCATTGTTGAGTGAAGTAGCTTCCTAGTAGAGAGGTATTTTATTGTTGCCGGTGGAAGGGTTATGTGATGAGGGAAGTGGGAATTCACCGCCAAATGTGCAGTTGGGGTGTGTAGATAAAAAAAAACTTAAGTGTTCTCCACCAAAATTAAGTAGCATAGAGTGAGGAAAGACTTAAGGATGGCATCAGCAATTATGAGTCATGTGACTTTCTTGCAAATCCATCATGGATGAGATGAGTTTGGGATCAGGAATTAGGAATGGAAATTGGGGTATAAGAGGCGGGATAATGTATTATCTTGGATTCCTTATTGACTAGCCCCGGGGCTAGTGGATAAGAATCTTCTTCAATTAATAATGTCTGATCCCAGAAAAAAAAATTCCTGATCCCTAATTGCGGATCCCTGAACATTGATACCCCCTAATATATGTTTATAATTAAGTAATTATTAATTTATATTCATTAAATACATAAAAATGCGCCATAATTTATAGAATATAAAATATATCATGCTTAATTTAAATGTATAAATAATTTATATAACAATAAGATTAATATAACACTTATTTAACTTATATTTAATAAGATAATTATATAATTTTATTATGCAATAAAATATTAATTTATAAACATAAAATGCATATTTTTATGCCCTCTTTCAGGTATAATAAATTAACATAACATTTACTGGGCTCCTGTTACAGCCTGGATGACACTCCCTCACTCTAAAAAACAAATTAAAAAAATGCTAATATTTTTTGTTTTTATACTTTTTTAACAGAGTAGGAAGATTTGAAATTTCTTTTTCAGGTATCCAAGCATCATGTTCAGATGATTTGTTCTTATATGTCAATAATTATTCAATACCTCTTTCAGAAGTGATAATTCTATCATTGATAATTTTATCAATTTCTGCAGTTTCTGTTACTTCCTGAGGGTTTTTCTTAGGTATTCCCATTCTTTTGGGAAATAAGTCACAGTTGGAAGTATAAGGTTTAAGTAAAGAAATGGTAAAAAAAGGATTTTTCCTATCATATGGAGAATACATTACAACTTCTACTGCATTATCTCTAGCCATACTTTTAACAAAAAATGGTCCCATAAAAGGATCTTTTAATTTGTTGTTACCTTGTGGATTGAAATGGAAAGTAGATATCAATACTTCATCACCCTTGATAAATGTGTATTCTTTATGGGATTTATCCCATCTATTCTTTTCATATTCAAATGCTTTATCAATACAGCTTTGAGCATGTTTTCTGCATAGCTGTTGCATTTGCATAAAAGATCGTACACCAGGATGTAGTTACAACTTAGGTAATTTATTATTGATAATTTGAGCAGGAGTTTTTCGGGAATAACCTAACCAAAGCTTAAAAGGCTTTTTCTCAGTGACAAAATGAACAGTGCTATTATATGCAAATTCAAGACCAGGCAATAGAGTGACCCAGTCATGAGTAAATCTGTCATTGTCTATATATTCTAATCCAAAGGCACAATACCTTCTAATCATATCTTCCAGAGTTTGAATAATTCTTTCAGCTAGACCATCAGTCTGAGGATGGTGAGCTGTAGACAATTTCAACTCACAGCCACAAATATTCATCAAAGAAGTCCAAAATCCAGATGTACATTTTGGGTCTCTATCAGAGATAATGGCTTTTAAAAATCCAAAAATATTAAGCATGTAAGAACACCATAAGAAAGCTAATTATTTTGTGGATACATCTTTGTGGGTGGGAATAAATTTGCACATTTTGGTGAATCTATCCACTATTACCCAACAAGATTTATAACTGTCTTTACCTGCTAGAGGAAGACCAGTGACAAAATCAATGTTAATTACTTTCTAAGGAGCATCAGGTGCTTCATTATGTTGCAAAAATCCTGCTCTTTTACCTGTAAATCTTTTAGATTTCTGACAAGAGTCACAAGATTCAACATATAATTTAGTGTCTTCAGACATATTAGCCTACCAAGCAGTGTTTTTAATTCTGATAATGGTTTTCTCAAGATCAAAATGTCCTGCTAAAATGTCATCATGACAAATGTTTAAGATGGTTTCTTTCATGGAAGGAGGAATAACAATTACATTGGTCAGTTTTCTCCTGTAATAAATATAACCATCTTCAACAGAAAACTTTCCCTTACTCAAAGCACTTTGGTACTTTGGAGGAAGAGTTTTTATCAATGCTTGAATAGAAGCATTATTTGGATCATTCAAGATTGTAACCAATTTACTTAAATCAGAATCTTGATCATATGAATCAAGAATTAATTGTAACAGTTCCTCTTCAATATCAACAATGTATATACCATGTATATATACTGTATCATCTTCAGGTACATAGGCTGGATTAGATACATCATTTGGAAGAGGTAATCTGGACAACATATCAACATTTGAATAAAAATTTCCAGCCCTGTGAATAATAGTCATTCTACATCTGTATTCTTGAACAGCTAGTTGCCACCTAAACATATGTCTATTTGGTGTTTTCAAGTTTTAGAGGGATTTCACAGCACTGAAATCAGTAACTAATTCAAACTTTTTATCATCTAAATTATAATGAAGCTTTTGTAAAGCCCCTACAACTGCTAAGCACTCTAATTGAGTGGCACCATACTTCCATTCACTTTTTCTTAAGGTTCTTGAAATATAACAAATTACTACTTCTGAAACTTTTTCATTAATAATTTGTTTTTGATGTAGAGCAGCTCCAAGTCCAATAAAAATTGCATCTGTATAAAGAACAAGACTCTTATTAAAATATGGAAGGGAAAGGATTGGAGCTGAAATTAAACACTTTTTTAATGTATCAAAAGCTCTTTGAGCATACTCATTCCATATATAAGCCACATCTTTTCTTGCTAGTTTGGTAAGTGGTAAGGCTATGACTTAATAATTTTATATATATTGTCTATAGTAGCCACACATTCACAAGAAGCCCTGTATTTCTTTTACAGAAGCTGGTGCTGACACATTTTGGATAGCAGCAACTTTTCCTTGGTCTACACAGATCTTTAAGCCAGAAACTACATGATCCAGGACTTTCAAGTATTGAAACCCAAATTTACACTTTTTTAAGGATAAATTCATGTTAATTTGATCCATTTTCTGGAAGACTCTATTTAAGTGTTGGATATGTTCATCAAAAGTTATAAAAAAAACTATGAAGTGATCAATATAAACCATTAAACATCCTTTAATTATTTCCTGATGAAATGTATTATCCATTACTTTTTGGAATACTGAAGGGGAATTTTTAGGACCAAAAGGCATCCTAACATATTTGTAAATTCCTATATGGGTTGCAATTAGCAAAAAAAGTTTGGTAGACTTTTCATCAGGTATTTGATGATAACCCCTATTCCCATCTAGACAGCTTATGAATTTTGAACCTTGCATGGTAGCATGTATATAGCTAATTCTGGGTAAGGGGTAAATATCATCTACGGTATAATTATTAAATGCTCTAAAATCACCACAAAGTCTAGCTTTATCTTTCCCATAAGAGATTAAAGCTGGAGAGATGACACAATATTTGGGAGTAACATCCACTTTATCAATGATATTCATACTTAATAAAGTTGAGATATTATCTTCAATATCTTTTCTCTTTGTGGGAGAAGCAGGGTAAGGTTTTTTCTTTAGGCTAGGAGGTATTTCACCCGAATTTCAGGATAAAGAAATTTTCATTTCATCTTTAACCAATCTAACACATGGGAACCATGAGAAAAAGCCATTGGTAAAGATGTAATTAGGGCTACTATTAAATCTTTTTGATCATCAGTTAATTGATCACCAAATGAAGCTGTTTCAATTTCAGAAAATAATACATTTATTTTGTTAGGCTGAGGTGAAGTAAAAAGACGTGAACTAGCTTGAATGTTCAGTTTTCTAGAATATTTTAATGGTCCTAAATGAATACTGTAGTTAAATCCAACAAGTAGTAAAATATAATCAAAATTAAAGGTCTCAGTAATATAATTCTCACTATTTTTATATATGGCTTACAATCTTTTTAGTTGGTAGAAAAAGAGATTTTATAATTCAGATACTATTCAAAAGTCTTATAAAAGTACTAATTTATATGTATTGTAATTTATTTGGTTATATTGGTTAAATTGTAATGATAAAGAATGTAGAAACAAGACCCAAAAACCTCCTCCTTTTATACACACTGAGTTCCCCAATGATTGAGTATATGCATATTAAACAATGATATAAAAGACTAAAGAGGAAATTTTAAGGTTAATAATAGCTTAATAATAAGGGAGATTCACTGTAGAAATAATGGGGCTAATCCTGACATTATACTACGTGAAATTCCCATTCAAAAATACCCAATATTGACTGAGAAACCACCCAAAAACCCAAAATGGAGCGTGAGATGTGGGGTAACTATATGCAGTCCTTGGAAGGCGCTTTCACGAGTAAATCCTTGACTAAATCTAGGCGAATTTAAGCGTGGTAGTGAAATAAGGCACCAAGAGTGAGATTATTAATGAAATTAGTGTATATAAAGAGGGTCAATGCATTATTAATTAAGCTAGGACACTAAATAAGCGCCTGTTGCCTATTTTAGTGTGTTTCCCCACAGTGGGCGTAGAATGTGGGGTAGTTATAGTGTGAAAAAGCTAACTTTGCTAAAAATGAAGCTATTCACACGGGAAAAAAGCAGGCAGTATGTGGCCAGTACACAGAAGCCATTTCTGGCATAAAAAACACCAAATTTGAAAAGTGTTATTTTTATGCATTTAAATAGCCAAATCAATAGTCCTAAATGAGAAAAATGTATCTTTCAAAGCACATTTTTGATATTATAAAATTTATAGCGCATATAGTCAACTTTTAAGTGAAATAAAGCACATTTCTTGTTTTTTGCATAAAACAGTGAAAATAACAGCTTTAAGTGTACTTAAAAATTATGTAGCCTGATACTTAAAGTTCTTAAGATTACCCTAAAATATTCCAACTTAATATTAAGTACATAAGACTTATAAAAGGTGGATATATGCATGTATATAAGGTGTTATAATGGCATATTTTGTATATTATCATAATTTTACTTATGTATACTGTTTGTGTACTCTTAATTATTATTCCCATGTATAGTTCATGTGTTTAAAATAACTTATAAGTAATTTTTACCCAGTTCTGGAAATATACAGGCTGACACATTTCATCTGATTTTATTCCTTTATAATGGATCAAAGAATGAAAAGATTCTAATAAGGGTGCAGAATGATTTTTATAAGAAGAAATTTTAAATTTTCTTTTCCCATTCATGCCCAAGGTAAAACAATTGTTTGCAGGATCCAACTTAATGCCAAACATAGTTAAAATTTCATTTCCCATGATTAACCAATTGCTTAAATTATCATTTTTCATCACAAAAAATTCACAAATAGCTCTGAAAAAACCACCGTTATATTAAAAGAATACAGTGGTTTTGTATTTTCCAATGGGACATAAAACAGAACCATAACCTCTCCATTTTTCAGATGTTATAGGTAATAATTTGCATTGATAATCCTTATCCAAAGAAGCCAGTGCTCTCTCAGGCACTACACTTCCTCCAGCACCAGAGTCAAGAATAACATCAACATTTTGACCATTTATGATAACTGGTTCTCTCAAAGGTGATATTAAAATGGAACTGTCAGTAATATCTCTAATAACTTCAGAATTTTATGCAGAAGACAAGTCAATATCACAATTATCAGACCAATTATCTAAATATTGGATATCCTTTTCTAAAACTAGAACTTCCTGAGAGGACTCATGGTCATAAGAGATATTTCTATTACAGTCACTGGAGGAATCATCAAGCTCAGCTTGAGTATTTTCAGATTCCTCAGTTTGTTCAGCAAAATGAATTTTCTTGTCACAAGTATGTCCTTTCTGCCATTGTTTGTTACATTTAAAACAATTTTTTGTTGCATACTTCTTTGGTGCAACTGGGGAAGAAGGTCTACCAGTTTTGTCTGAAAGTTTTGTGGAAGGCTTTGGCTGGTCATGAAAAGATTTAACAGCATAATTCCTTGATTCATATCTATGATTTAGTAGGACTTCATTACAGATATTAATAAAGGAAGAATTCTTTCTCACATGCTCAGTCCTTTCCACAATCAAATCTCTCAGAGAATTTTATCTCTCAAAATATCATAATCCATTTTAGGATCAATGGCTCTAAGAATTTTTGTAAATTTCATAAGGAAAAAAATAGGTTTTTCAGGAGAGGACACATATTTTGCATTATCGTATAATCTCTGCTGGGAAAACCTCAATTTGGAACCACCAAACTGATTTTCAATCAAGGTTCTCCACTCTTTACAAGTATAATGTTGATTTTCCAGTAAGACAGATTCATACCACATTTAAGCTACATTGGAAAATAAATATATTAATTTAGAGACAATTTCCTCATCTGGAAATTTATAAGAGCTTTTCAGATTATCAATTCTCTGAACAAAGTGTTGCCAGTCAGATGAAGAGTGACCGTCAAAAGTGGGATACTGATCCAGTTTGGGCCAATTTTTCTGGCTACTGGGATGGTCCATCCTTTGATTTGAATTATTTAACAATAATAATTATTGAAGTTTAGTCAGGTGTTCAGAAATTTTATTATTTACAGAAACATCTGGTTCATGACCATTAAAAGATTATTTGCTAGTAGCAAAATATTTTACAGACCCATTGTCAGTTTGTTTAATGGCTGAAATATGGGGAAGAAAAGAGCAGCTTTTCTCAGGCTCTTTTCCTTTATTTGTATGCAGCTGATGGGAAGCATTTTAATTCACACCATAATGATTGATGGTGAAAGCTGAAATTTTTTTCTTTAGGTCAGACAAATCATTTCTTATCCTAGGAATTTCAGACAGATTTTCATTTTTTTTTTCAAGGGATAAAACAATTCTGTCCTCAAAAACTGTGTGTTTGGTACTCAGAGCTTGGAAATCATTTTTCAGATTTTTCAACTCATTGTGTAGAGACTTAATTTTGCTTTTTAATGAATAATTCTCTTCAATAAGGGGCTTTAACTCAGTTAAAGTTTTATGCAGATGAATATTTTTATCTGAGATAGCTCTATGATCACTTCTTATTTGCTTTTGTTGGCAAAGAACAATATTAAAAGTTTCTTTGATTTTAAAATAATCTGTATCTTGTACAGAAGAACCCACTTTACAATGTATGTGAAAATTATTCAATCTATCACTTTCATGTACTAATACATCTCTCAAATTTTTGTGTTTTTCAAAATTAAAATCAAGGGTATCTTTCAATATATCCTCAGAATTTTTCTCAAGCAAGGTATAGGCTTCAGGGGAAACAGAGTCATTTTTAATTTCAAGAGAAGGATTAATTAAAAAGTAGAAGTAAATTTTAAAGGTTCACCAAATGATAATTTACTAGTTAAATCATTAGGGCTACTCATCAAAGGAAGTTTTCTCTTTATGGGTTTAACTGTTCTTTCACCATGATCCACAATATTACCTGTGGAAGAAGATTTGTTATTATAAATACCAACATTTTTATCAAACAAATTACTTACCATGGCACAAGAGGAAATTTCCCCTGTGCCTTCTTTCTTTTGCCTCCCTGATAAGGATAGGCCTGAGGATATGGATGGTAGGTTGGTGCCATGGTAGGGCCAGGGTGTTGAGCTGCTGGCTGCTGAACATTCTGCTGGTAATGGCTCATCAGGTAATCCCATTTCCACTTTTCCATTTTCAGATTGCTTTGATTTTTAGTGAAAGAGCTGGGCACCTGATGGGGCTGAGGCTGAGGCTGAGGCTGAGGCTGAGACTGAGAGGCTGTGAAAGGAGGAGGTTGAACCTGCTTGTGATTTAATAGCTCCTGCATCTGTTTCCAGAGTGTGTCTACTCTTGCCTTGTATTTCATGCTTTCTGCTTTCAGTTCTTTTATGTGGCTGGAAAGGTTGTTTATTTGTTGTGTCAGAGGGATCTTCTTTATTCTTATACCCTTTAGAAGATTTTCCTGATTTATCTGAGGTTTTACTTCATTCAGAGTAGTTTGGTGAGGGGGGTTTTCCACTTCTCCTGACATTTCTAAATCCTGATTGGAATGAAGGTTGTTTGTCAGCTGAAGAATTTTTCAAGTTAATTTTGAGGAACATACAGATTCATTTTCAACATCCACTTCAATTTCATCCACATGCAGATTATCCATGCTGTTTGCCAAACTAATGGACATAAAAACTGTGAAAAAAAAAATCAAAATGATTTTAATGATTCAAATTAGTATTTTAAAAATAAAAAAAATAATCAAATGATTTTTAAAAGAATAAAAAATTTAAATTTTATTTAAAAATCAATTAATTAACAAAAAATGTAATCCAAAAAATATGTTATTACAAATCATTTTATTAAGAAAAAACAATAATTATTATGAAACCAACCAAAAAGGTTTAATAAGTCAACTAAAAAATAATTAATATCAAAAAATATGTTGGTAATATTGGGACTAAGCACTGAGTACTATTATGGTCAACCAATAAATCAAAACAAAATTTCAATAAAAATTAGGTTAATAATTTATTAAAATTTTAATAATCCTCTAGAACTAAGAATATAGCTCTATTATGGTCAACTAAGAAAAAATTAATAATAAAAAAAGATCACTTACACTCAGTGATTCAGCAATTAAGCCAAAATCACTGTAATTGCAAAAAAAATTTAACAATATAATTGAGAGGGAAAGGTTTACTTACTATAGTGATCAAGAAATAACTTTAAAATTTATATTATTTAATCTATTATAAACCAAAAAGGTCAAACCCAAGTTAAAAACATGGTTGCTGAAAAAATTGTTTTTTCTGCTATAGGTGGTCCATGCGTTATGTTGTTTGTTGAAAGGTGTCATATTGTTTGGAAGGGCCTCCAATTGTCGGCGGGTCATCTAGAAGAAGGAGAAGAAGGAGAAGGAAATAGAAAGGAATAGCAGGAAATAGGAATAAGTGAATATAACAAGGAAATGAGAGTAATTAAAATTTATAAATTTAAGAAAAGAAGAAAAAGAAATAAAGAAGTGCAACAACACTTTATGAGGAGAGACACAATAGAGAGGTTTAATTTAATTATAAAATATATATTTTAAGTAAGTCAAATTTTCTGCACGGTGTGGTATTCCAACATTGGATGAGCCCTTTGTTGGTCTATTTGGCTTTGTTTTGATATGTCTTAAATGGCATTGTTTAATAATTGGGTGTTTTTCTGGAATTATTTGGTGAATATTGAGACTGCGGGGATTTAGGTACTACCATTGGATATCCCTGGTTTTTCTCTATATTTTATTTCACAATGTTTTTATAGCCTAATTATGTGTTTTAAAGTTTTTAGTAGTTGTAGTATATTTTTCTAAATATTTTGAGTATTTTTAGGGGTTTTGGTGGTTTTCTGGCTTCAGGGTGGTCTGGCTGCCTCAGGCGGGCCTCCTGACATCAGGCAGACCACCCTCCTCATTGGTAGAAGGCTGGGAAGCATTTCTAGAGGGGTTTTATGCAATTTAGTGCTCAAGAACACCGAATTACTTTGTGTGCATGGGCTTTTAGATAGTGGTCTGTGTGTAAAAAGTGAATAAGACAGTTTGGGGCAACTTTAATTATCATACAACCATCTTGAGGTGATATCCTTGTTCCTCACTCAGTTTTCACTGTTTTTTGTCCACAATGGGCTGTGTTTGTTTCAAGGTGAGTTCTTCATTTAACTTAACTTGGCAACTGGTTTCTCTGGTGTAGTCTTTCAAGCTATATCAAGTATTATTTCTGTCTCTGGTGTGGATTTGCAATCTACATCAAGTATCATTGCTTTCTCTGGTGTGTACATTGGTCCAAATTTCAGTTCTTTGGTTTGGTAGTCAGTCTGAAGACTATTTTCTTGGCTGATCAGGAAGTCAAGTGTTTTGGAAAAGAGGCTTTAGAAACAGGCACCAATTTACTGTAGCAGGTAAATATCACTTTATTTTTCTAAAGGGACAGGGGTTTTTCTCTCTGGGTTTTTACTCCAACTCACTTGGACAAGGCCTATAGCTAGTACTATAGGATTGTCTACATTTCTGGTGCCCAAGGTGGGGGAGAACCTTCTATTTCTTTGGAATCTCTGTTGTCTTTGGTTTGTCCTTTTTGGTGATTTTGGTCTGGAAGAATGGCTTCTAGTTCCTCTATTCCTTTGGTGACTGTCATTGGGGGAGGAAGGTCTTCCTGCTGTGATGGTTAGGGAGTGTGTTAGGATTAAAACTTGGAATGGTACCAAGTTTAATGGTGAAGATGTGAAGTGGTTTCTGGAGAAATATGAAACTTCTGCTGGTGTGGATGGTGCTTCTTACCTAGAAATGGTGGAGCAGATTTTTTTCTTCATAGGTGATAGGGCAGTGGAGAAGGAGGTTAAAGCCATGTCTGGCTACAAGAGGAGGGACTGGAAGTTATTGTGTAGGGAGATGGTGGATAGATGGGGTTTCAGGTTCACTATGGTGGATCTGAACAAGGTTGTCAGTTAATGGAAGTCGTATGGTGGTGTTGGTAACTTACTCAGTTACAGGAAGTTTCTGCTACAGTTTGATCCTGTGGTAGAATATTTGGTGGAAGTGGAGGAGCTGGCACATGAAAATGCGGCCAAAGTTATTTTTTGGTATGCCTTGGCTATAGATGTCAGAATGAATGTGTTGAAGGATCTGTCAAGGAAGGACTTGATGAAGACTCTTTCAAATGGGGAGCAGATGTTTCTTGCCTTGGACAAGGTGAAGGAGGCTGTCGAGGCCCATTTGAAGTTATTGGCTGTGAAAACCTATCAAGAGGGGTGTGCAAAATATGTCAGCAAAGTCAGTGAGGCTTTGGCTGAAGAGGAGAATAGAGTGAAGAAGGAGGAGAAGAAAATGGTGGAGTTTCTCAAACAGGAGAGGGACCCAGTGGTGGAGCAGTTGGATGATATGACAAAAAAGCTACATATTTTTTTTCAGGAGGCTAAGAAGGCCAATAGGGCTCCTTCTCAGCCTAGAAATTATGATAGGAGGGCTGGTAGGAGTGATCCTTGGGTCTGCTCTTATTGCAGCAGGAGGGGGCACAAGCCCAATGATTTTTGGGCTTTGAACAGAGATGGAAAGGTGGAGTTTGACGGAAGGGTGTCCAATTTCCCTGATGGTTCATTTATGAGTCCCCGTGAGGGGCAGGCTCCTGTTGATTTGGTCAGGAGAAGGAATGGTCTCAATCAGAGGAGCCAAGGTTTGAGGAGATTCCTGATCAGGGAAAGTCTTCTGCTAAGGAAGATGATGATGTCAAGGGAAAATGGAAGGAGGCTAATAAGGTCTCTTTTTCTACTTCCTTTGGTGGATTGGAGTTGTATTCTTGTGGTGGGCAGTCAAGTGGTGAATGCTTGGCTGGTGTCTATGATGTAGAGGCTGGAAAAGTGGGAAGGCTTAAGAACAGTTATCAGGCCCATCCAAAGCCTATGGCTTCAAAGGTGGATCCTAAGATGATTGCAGATAGGATGAAGTACAGCAAAGAGGAGCTGTAAAAGATGCAGAAGGGGATTGCTGAGATATGGGCCCCCCTAGTTTTGGTGCATTGGACATGAATGGTGAGCCAATGCCTATGGATGTTAATTCTGACTCTGAGGAGAATGTCCCTTTGGCTTCATTTCCAAAGCATTCTGGAGTTAAATTTGCTAGTGAGGGTTCTGGTTTGATTCCTGTTGATGGTAAATCTGTTGGTGGTTCTGGTCCTCATGAGATTTCTAGGACAAAGGTAGTGAATCCAAGGGCTCACTTTGAGAGGCCAGTAGTTTCTATCCAATCTAATGTTATGGACTCTGTTCTGGAAAGGATGAATCAGGGTCAGGTTTTCCTTTCTTATAGGGAATTGTATGCTATCAGTCCTGGTTTGGCTGATAGACAAAAAAATTGTCTACCAGAAGAAGGGTTTCTTCTTGGGAGGTAGAATACATTTGTGATTCTGCTGAGAAGTTTGGTGAGGGGTTGGAGACTCATTTTTCTGCTCCTCTGGGTTATTTCAATGTCACTTTGAATGGCAGGGAAGCTAGGGCATTGGTGGATTCAGGTTCTCAGATTAACCTGATTTCTTTTTTTGAGGCTACTCATCTGGGCCTCCCCGTCAAGACAGGAATTGGTGGTCATGTCACTGAGTTGATTGGGACAGCCGAATTGGTGAAGCTGGATGTTGGTGGAGCCTCTGGGAAGGTTCATTTTTACATTGCCAAAGTAATGTAAAAGCTGTTTTGGGTGGACCATTCTTGATGGATTTTTAAGCAAGAATTGGTTATCAGTTTGATATTTGAATAAGTTTGGAGTTGACCAGTGAAGATGAAAGGAGGCTTCACATGAGGTTATCATCTCCTGGAGATGATGGTTGGAAGACCAGGCCTGGGTTGTCTTCAATGTGCCAGTGCACGGATTATTGTAGGAGAAGAAAAGAAGTGGGTGCTGCCTCTGGTTTTTTGGAGTGTGGCTTAGGCTCTAGTGAGAGTCTGTCTTTTTTAGAGTAATGAGGGCTGATTGCCCAAGTCCTACAACCTCTCCCCAAGATGAGGAAATCCCAGGTTGTAGTAGGTCAGCTCGCTTGGAGATATACTAAGTGGATTTTCAACTTTCTTTTTTTAATGTTTCTCTTCTCTGCAAGTATTCTTCATGTTTTTTATCAAGTTTTCAATTAATATTAATTCAAGTTCAAAAAAGAAGATTGCTTATATATCATTATTCAAAGATATGTGAAAAATATGTGGAGTGGTGAGATTGGGGTCTAAAAGTAAGTCCTCCCAATTGTGCACCTCTAGCCTTTCTTCTATGCCTTTCAAAAACATTACCTTGACCACGTCTGTGAGAATTGGGGAAATCCATGGTTTTTTCTTAGGATGGAAGAAAACTCAAGAAAAGAAGAGAAAAATTTCAAGATAACTGAAGAAAAGCAAAAAAAAATCTGAAGATAATCAAAAAAGAAGAAAAGAATTATTTATGTAAATATAGTCAAAATCAATTTTTGGGCCTCAAGCATGAGGTTAAACTGCATAAGCTTTTGAAGAAAGAAGATCATCAAGATCAATTTTTGGGCCTCCAGCATGAGGTTAAACTGCACAAAATTTTAAAGAAAGAAGATTGTCAAGTTCAATTTTTCAGCCTCCAGCATGAGGTTAAACTGCATAGGCTTTTGAAGAAAGAAGTTTGGCAAGATCAATTTTATGGCTTCCAGCATGAGGATAAACTGCATAATTTTAGAAGATGTGATTCAGAAGATGAATCATGATTTGAAGATTTGGAAGATGGAAGTGAGGATGAAGATGTGGAATTGAGGGAAAGTTGTGGAGTGGTGAGATTGGGGTCTAAAAGTAAGTCCTCCCAATTGTGCACCACTAGGGTTTCTTCTACACCTTTCAAAAACATTACCTGGGCCACACATGTGAGAAATGGGGAAACCCTTGGTTTTTGTTCCAGGTCTGGTGAAGATGTCCTGAGATCCCTCAAGTTGACGATGGAACCTCAAAGTACAAGAAGGTAACACAGAAGATTAGGCCTGTCAATGAGCCTATGCCTGTGGGTTTGAATCCTCCTTTGAAGAGAAATATATTGTCAAGAGATCCATACGGTACTCCTCTGGTGAAGAATCCTCCTGATTTTGTGGAAACCACTTGGATGACTGTGGAAAGGTTGAAAGTTATTATTTTTGGTCCTGATGGTTGGTTGTCTGATGAGGAATAGAAGTTTTTGTTACATGTTATTGTGCTCAGGGAGAAAGCGGTGGCTTTTGTTGAAGTGGAAAGGGGTGTGTTGAAACACTCTTATGGGGAACCTTACTTGATTCCTGTAGTATGTCACGAACCTTGGCAAATCAAACCTATTTCAATTCCAGCTGCTATCAGGAATTATTTTTTAGAGATTGTTAGGGAAAGAGTCAGGACTGGGTTATACAAACAATCAACTTCTAAATACTCAAGTCGGGTTTTCGGTGTTAAGAAGCAGAATGGGAAGTTGAAGGTGGTGCATGATCTTAGGGCCTTGAATAGAGTCACTATCAAGGATGTGGGGATGCCACCAAGTGCAGAGGACTTTGTGAAAGCTTTTTCTGGAAGGGTGTGTTATGGTTTGGGTGATATTATGGGTGGTTATGATGAAAGGGAACTTCACACCAATTCACAGCCTCTCACAATGTTTGTGAATCCTCTGGGAAGATTTCAGCTTACTAGGTTGCCTCAAGCAGAGACTAATTCAGTAGAAGTATATCAAGCTCAAATGGCTTGGATTTTACAGGATGAGGTTCTGACTCATGCTGGTATTTTTATTAGTGACGGTGGAATTAGAAGGACCCTCCACTGATTGTGAAAATGAGGTGCTGAAGGAGAACCCAGGTATAAGGAGATTTGTTTGGGTATATGCAATTACTCTAGAGAGAGTATTGTTTAGAATTGAAGAGGCTGGTTTGACAATTTCTGGGTCAAAGTTTTGTTATTATGTTCCTTCTCTGGAAATTCTGGGTCATGTTGTATGTAAGGAGGGAAGGATTATGGCAAAGAATGAGGTTAATAAAATTAAGTCATGGCCAAGGCCCAGAAATACTACTGAAGTTAGGGGTTTTTTGGGAGTTTGTGTGTACATCAGGATTTTTATAAAGAATTTTTCTTTGTTGACTTCACCTTTAAGAAGGTTGACCAGGAAAGATGCAGAGTGGGAACAGACTGATTAGTGTGAAGAGGCTTTTCAGAAGTTGAAGAAGGTGGTAGGTTAAGATATTATTCTTCACTAGTAGGATTATGGAAGAGAAGCTGAAAAAATTTATCTGGTGGTGGACTCAAGTTATATTGCTGCTGGTGCTGTTTTGTCTCAAAAAATAAAGCTGGGAAGGTCAGGCCAGTAAGGTATGAGTCTGTAGCTTTTAATGAGGTGGAATATAGGTTTTCTCAGCCAAATTTGGAATTGTGTGGTGTAGCAAAAATTTTGAAGAAGCTACAAACCGTTTTTTGGGGGCAGCATTTTGAGCTGCAGGTGGATGCTAAATCTCTGGTTCAAATGATAAACACACCTAGTCTTCCAAATGCTCCAATGACTAGGTGTGTGGCATTTATTAATCATTTTTCTTTTGACTTGGTGCACAAGCCAGGTAAGACTTTTACAATGCCAGATGGATTATCAAGAAGACCAGCCACAGATGAAGATTCTGATTCTTAAGAATTTGATGAAGATGTTCCATTGGTTAGGGCCAGCGCAAAGGGTTCTGAATATTTTTCTCTCCTCCCCCATGAGGCTAAACTGGATAATTGCTCTCTCCTCCACCAAGAGTTTAAACTGGATGGTTCTGATCTTGATTCTGGTCATTGGGATGTTTTTGTTGATGAAGATGGGGCTGTTATTTGGGATGGATCAACATTGGAAAATGGTGTTTTTGTTGGTGAACTGGATTCTCATAAGATTCAGTGGAAGAGATAGAATGTGCCAAAGTTTAGGGATTGTTGTCCTGGTTGGGCTGGTTGTGTTGCTCATGTGTACACTGGAGATTTTGATGACAGGGTTGTACCCTTTCATGTTGTTTTGTTGTATTTTGAAGATGAGACCTGGGGTAAGATTGGGTTTTATTTTATTATGGTTGAATATCTGTTAACCTTGGAGAGGCCAGATATTTGTGATGATAATACTTGTGTGGCAATCAAGAATAAGAGTCCTGGCTTTTTTGTGTCAGGAAGGACGTTGATGAGGAGGAGACATCCAAATCCTCAAGTGGTGGTGACTCAGAAGAAGGGTCAAGAGTTGGTTTTGAAGTCTTTGCATGAAGATCTTGGTCATAGATGCTTTGGGGAGACTTATAGAAGAGTAGCAGATAGATTTTGATGGCAAGGTATGAAGTTGGCTGTGCAGGGTGGGGTTCAATCTTGTGAAGAATGTCAAAGAAGAAGTCACTTGAAACCTAAAGAGTTTGGCCATGCTACTGGTGAAAAAACTGTGTTTGGAAGAGTCAGTCTGGATGCTGTCCATATCAAAGAGGGCAGGTATAAATACTTGATTGTTGCTAGGGATGATTTGTCTGGTTGAGTTAAGGTAGTGCCTCTGGTTAATTTGACTGCCAAAAATTTGGCAGAATTTTTGAAGAAAGAACAGGTGTTTAGGTATGATTTGATGAAGTTGGTGACTGTTGATGGTGGGCCAGAGTTTGGAGCTGAATTTAAAGAAGCTGTGGAAAGTATTAATTCTAAAGTCAGAGTGACTACATCTTATTATCCTGAAGCTAAAGGCATGATTGAAAGAGACATAAAGTTATTAAGAATGCTTTGGTGAAGATGTGTGGGGATAGTGCTGAAAAATGGAGGCTTTATTTACCCTTGGTGCTATTTGCTGATAGGGTCAATGTGAAAAGGACAACTGGCTATTCCCCTTATGAATTAATTTTTGTGCAGAAAGCTGTTCTACCAGTGGATTTGGAGGCAGTCTCTTATCTTAGAATTAATTATGATGATGTGTGCTTGACTGAAGATTTTCTCTGTGCCAGGATGCAACAGTTGGAATGTAGAGAGGAATTTCAAGAGAAGGCATACTCTAGAATGATGAAGATAAGAAATCAATCAGTAAGATACTGGGACAAGAAGTTTGCTCATAGACTCAGGAATCCCTTGAAACCTGGTTGTTTAGTTTTGGTGTATAATTGAAGTTTGGAGAGTCAGTTGGGAAAAATTTTTTCTGACAGATGGGATAGAACTTACGGAGTCAGATCTCAGCTTTCTGTAGGTTCTTATGTTTTGGAGGAGTTATATGGCACAGTCTTAAAGAAGAGAGTGGCTGTGGATCAGGTGAAGAGATTTTATCCTAGAGGCACTAGAAGTGAAGAAGACTGACTCCGCAATGAGGATAAACTACGGACCATTCTTTAATTTTGGGTTTTTGTGATGCTGTGCATCAGTTTTGTTGGAAACTTTTTTTGTTGGAAGGTGCCCATGGGTGGGGCTTCTAGATTTTATTTTGGCAAGTGTGGGGGTAACTGATGAGCTGGCTGCTCTGTAGAACAGTTACCCCATAATGTCTGTTTCAAGTATTTTGTTTGTCCTAGTTGAACCCTAGTTCTGGTTTTTGTTATTCATATTTCAAGTCCACTATGACTTTAGTTGTATCAATTTGTAAAGTTTATTTTTTTTAGAAATACTTTTAGAGCATAACAGAAAATACATATATATGATAATATAACACTCATTTATTTATTTTTTGGGGGAGAAGAATGGTTGCACAGAACATTGAAAAAATAAAACAATAATTTTCAACATGAAAAAAAATAAAAACATCCTTCTATAAATAGGATTCAGTTCAAGATGGTAAAAATACATTTTAAATCAAGACATATATATATATATATATAAATTAAAAATGAAAACATGAAGATTGAAATATTTGAGAATCAAATGATGGGTCTTAAAAAATGTGTAACATAAGACAGATAATTTTGATATGAAAAATGAGATACAAAAGTAGGGAACATAGAATAAAATGGAAACCACAACAACTATAATAGGTCTTCAAGAGAAAAATGGACAAATGAAGATTCAGGGCAAGTTCGGAGAACAACTGTTTTTTTCTTTTTGAAGAGGGGATTTCGGCTTACGCCATCGATGCGCGTGTTGATGATTTTCTCCTCCTTCAAATCATAGGATGATTGCTTTTTAGACAGATGATTGGTATCAGAGAAAGATACCTCATCTTGAATAATGGGTTCTTTTATTGTGCTATTGGTTTTGGTGGTGACTAGAGAATTATTCGAGGTTCGCTTTGATGATTGAGATGCCTGGGATAACGAGGGTGTGGTATTAGATGATTGGCATGACCTGGCGGAAGGATATGATTGAGATTTGTCGATAGGATGCTGATCAGCATGTGAGGCAACCAAATCTTCAACATAGGGTGTTATTGGACGTTGAGTGGACAAGCCAGATTTTTGTCGACTTGCAAAATAAACAGGAATACGGGTGCACTGAATTGGCGGAACAACAGATAATGCTTGTCGCTCGATTTTATAGTGTAGGGAACAGATTAAAGACGCATATTGTCTAGTTTTTTTTGATAGAATTTTTTTCTCGCTAGAGTTAGGTTTGTGAGCACATGTTTAGCCAAAGTAGCAGGCCAAAATTCTGGAACCTTTTGATTCTTTTGATATGAAATGGGGGGAGATAGAAATATCACAAAAAACAAATACATAACAATTAGCATTTGAAATCAAATCTTGATTGATTGAAATGGAAAAAATAAAAACATACATCAATATCCAGAGATTGAGCAATATTATCTCTTAATGAGAGTTTTTTGGTTTCCAGACTGTGAGGTTGGGGGCCTCTAGCCTGTCGGATGCACAGTTTTTGATGCCGGATGTGTGCCAGTGTCTTAGCATGGTCTTTGTCGGTCAGTCGTCTAGAAGAGGTAAGAAAAATAGGAGAAAAAGGAGGAGAGAAGGAGGAGGACAAAGTAAAATAAAGAAATAAACCAAAAATATATATATAATTTATTTGAGAGGGAGACAACGGTGAGCAACTTTGAGAGGTAACAAAAACTTAGATTTTATTAATAATAATATTATTAAATGTAAGGGTACTGCACGGCAAGCAATTTTAATTACTATTAGACTTAAAGCAACCTTTGATTTGTTGTATAGAATTTTAATTAGATTTTTATTACTAATAAAAAATATATAAACGTAATAAAATGGTTATTTAATTTGTTGAGTGTGTAATAAGTGATGAGGCTACAGGGGATTATCCAAGGCCCTTTTATAGGCAATGGGTCCTCTGAAGCGCTACTATCTTTGTAAATACAATGATTAGAATGGAATAAAACAAATATATCAAAAGAGTAAATGAAACATAACAATATAGAGAAAAACATGAAACAAATAATTAAAACCCCAATTAAGAAACCAATTTTCCCGCCATTAATTCCCAAATCAGTAAGTGAAAATAGTGAATAACTAAACAAGATTGGAACATAGGAACTATGAGAAAAATAATTCCAAACAGATGGTACAATCTGATTAAAGGTTATTTTAAGTGAAACAAAAAATACTTTGACACAACAAATCATGTAATTAATCTCAATTTAGTATAAATTAATTTATTTGTTTTTTCTAACAAAATTAAGGGTCAAAAGAAGCGTCATTAATTATTGTTTAGTATTATATGAGAGGTGTTATTTAATATATAAATTTAAATAATTAATTTAAATATATTATAAGTCAAGTTTACACTTATAATTATAATATATGTTTTTTCAATTAATTAAATATAAATTTATAATTATTAAATACATAAAAATCCGCCATTATTTGTAGAATATATTATATTATGTTCAGTTTAACTGTATATAAAAATATATATAACCAATAAATTTAATGTAACACTTGTATATAATAAAATACTTATATAATTTCATTATGCAATAAAATATTAAGTTATATTCATT
Source organism: Hemileia vastatrix (assembly GCA_030280995.1). Classification (NCBI taxonomy): domain Eukaryota; kingdom Fungi; phylum Basidiomycota; class Pucciniomycetes; order Pucciniales; family Zaghouaniaceae; genus Hemileia; species Hemileia vastatrix. Next base: position 21,791,170 of record JASXTE010000014.1, on the reverse strand, counting down.
AAATACAATTCTTACCCACTCTTTAAGGTTTTATAATTTATATGTCATTTACTGGACTCCTGGAATAGCCTGGCTGACACTCCCTCACTCTAAAAAAAAACAATAAAAAAAAATGCTAAGATTTTTTCTTTTTGTATTTTTTCAACAGAGCAGGCAGATTTGAAATTTCCTTGCCAGGTATCCATGCATCATGTTCAGATGATTTGTTATTATATCTCAATAAATATTAAGTACCTCTCTCAGAAGTGATAATTTTATCATTGAGAATTTTATCAATTTCTGCTGTTTCTTTGACTTCCTGAGGGTTCTTCTTAGGTCTTCCTCTTCTTTTTGGAAATAAGTCACTGTTGGAAGTATAAGGTTGAAGCAAAGAAATGGGAAAGACAGGATGTTTCCTAACATATGGAGAATACAATACAACTTCTACTGCATTATCACCAACCATTATATTAACAACAAATGGTCCTACAAAAGGATCTTTTAATTTGTGGTTACCTTGTAAATTGAAATGGACAGTAGAGATCAACACTTCATCACCCTTGTTAAATGTGTATTCTTTATGGGATTTATCCCATCTTTTCTTTTCATATTCAAATGCTTTATCAATACAACTCTGAGCATGTTTTCTGCATAGCTGTTGCATTTGCATAAAAGATTTTACACCAGGGTGTAGTTCCAACTTAGGTAATTTATTATTGAGAATCTGAGCAGTAGTGTTTGGGACATAACCTAACCAAAGCTCAAAAGGCTTTTTCTCAGTGACGGAATGAACAGTGCTATTATATTCAAATTCAAGACCAGGCAAAAGAGTGACCCAATCATGAGTAAATCTGTCATTGTCTTTATATTCTAAACCAAAGGCACAATACCTTCTAATCATATCTTCCAGAGTTTGAATCATTCTTTCAGCTAGACCATCAGTCTGAGGATGGTGAGCTGTAGACAATTTTAACTCACAGCCACAAATATCCATCAAAGAGGTCCAAAACTCAGAATTGAATTTTGGATCCCTATCAGAGATAATGGCTTTTGGAAAACCAATAATATTAAACATGTAAGACCACCATAAGAAAGATAATTCTTTGGTGGATACATCTTTGTGGGTTGGAATAAATTTGCACATTTTTGTGAATCTATCAACTATTACCCAACAAGAGTTAAAGCTGTCTTTACCTGCAACAGGAAGACCAGTGACAAAATCCATATTAATGATTTGCCAGGGAGCACTAGGTGCTTCTATATGTTGTAATAACCCTGCTCTCTTACCTGTTAACCTTTTAAATTTTTGGCAGGAATCACAAGATTCAACATATAATTTTGTGTCTTCAGACATATTAGCCCGCCATGCAGTGTTTTTGATTCTAATCAATGTTTTTTCAAGATCAAAATGACCAGCTAATATGTCATCATGACAAAGTTTGAAGATAGTTTCTTTCATTGAAGGAGGAATTACAATTACATTGGTAAGCTTCCTTCTATAATATATATAACCATCTTCAATAGAGAACTTTCCTTTATTTAAAGCATTTTGGTACTTTGCAGGAAGAGTTTTTATTAATGCTTGAGTTGAAGCATTCTTAGGATCATTCAAAATAGTAACTAATTTATTTAAGTCAGAATCTTTATCATATGAATCCAGTATTAACTGTAATAACTCTTCTTCCATATCAACTATAAATATACCATGTATATGAACAGTATCATCTTCAGGTACATAAGCAGGATTGGAGTCATTATTTGGCAGAGGCAATCTGGAAAGCATATCAACATTGGAGTGAAAATTTACAGCTCTATGGATAATAGTTATCCTTCCTCTGTATTCTTGAACAGCAAGTTGCCACCTGAACATATGTCTGTTAGGTGTTTTGAGGTTTAAGAGAGATTTCACAGCACTACAGTCAGTTACCAACTCAAATTTTTGGTCATCCAAGTAGTAATGAAGTTTCTCAAGAGCCCAAACAACTGCTAAGCACTCCAATTGAGTGGTACCATATTTCAATTCACTATTTCTTAAGGTTCTTGAAATATAACAAATTACAACCTCTGAGGATTTATCATTAATAATTTGCTTTTGGTGAAGGGCAGCACCCAGACCAATAAAGCTAGCATCTGTATAAAGTACAAATGGCTTCTTAAAATCTGGAAGAGCCAATATAGGGGCTGTCATTAAGCAACTTTTCAATGTATTAAAAGCTTTCTGACAGTCATTATTCCAGAGAAAAGCAAAATCTTTTCTGGTTAGTTTTGTAAGAGGCAAGGCTATGACCTGATAGTTTTTAATATATTGTCTATAATAGCCACACATACTCAAAAAACTTTGCATTTCTCTTACAGAAGTTGGTGCTTTCACATTTTGAATGGCAGAAACTTTATTATGGTCTACACAAATTTGTAAGCCTGACACAACATGGCCAAGGACTTTCAAAGATTGAAAACCAAATTTACACTTTTTTAAAGATAAGGTCATATTGATTTCATCCATTTTTTGGAAAACTCTATTCAAGTGAATCATATGTTCATCAAAAGTTTTATAAAAAACAATAATATCATCAATATAAACCATGAGCCAACCTTTAATAATTTCTTGATGGAAAGTGTTATCCATGACTTTCTGGAAAACTGAAGGAGCATTTTTAGGGCCAAATGGCATCCTAACATACTTATATATTCCCATATGAGTAGCAATAAGCAAAAAATTTTGAGAATTTTTCTCAACTGGAACTTGATGATAACCTTTATTACCATCCAGACAACTAATAAATTTTGCACCTTGCAAGGTAGCATGTATTGAATTAACTCTGGGTAAAGGATAAATATCATCAACAGTATAAGTATTTAAAGCTCTGTAATCTCCACATAATCTAGCTTTATCTTTTTCATAAGAAATCAAGACTGGGGAGATGACACAATATTTAGGGGTGACATCCACTTTCTCAATGATATTCATTTTCAATAATGTTTCAATATTATCTTCAATATCTTTTCTTTTTGATGGAGAAGCAGGATATGGTTTTTTCTTAAGGGTAGGAGGAATATCACTCAAATTACAGGATAAGGTAATTTTCATTTCTTCCTGAACAATTCCCAAGACATGAGAACCATGTGCAAAAGCCATAGGGAAAGAGGTAATAGAGGCAACAATAGAATCTTTTTGTTCACAAGTCAACTGATCACCAAAAGAAGCAGTATTTATTTCATGTAATAAATCATCCATTTCAGTTGTTGTTCTACCTTTAAATTGGGTCAGTGAGTTACAAGATTTCAACAAATGCCCAGAAGGTCTAGGAGAAGAAATTTTGAATTTTCTTTTCCCATTCATTCCTAAGGTAAAGAAATTATTTGCTGGGTCCAGTTTCACACCAAACATGGTTAAAATATCATTTCCCATAATAAACCAATTGCTCAAATTATCATTTTTCATGACAACAAACTCACAAATAGCTCTGACAAAACCACCATTATATTTGAAGAATACAGAGGTTTTGTATTTTCCAATAGGAAATAAGGTAGAACCATACCCTCTCCATTTTTCAGAAGTTATAGGCAATAATTTACTCAAATATTCCTTATCCACTGAAGCCAAAGCTTTTTCAGATACTACACTTCCTCAAGCACCAGAATCAAGAACTACATCAACAGTTTTACCATTAATGATAATAGGTGCCTTTAAAGGGGATATAGGAATAGAATTGTTAGTAATATCTTTAATTATCTCAGCATTTTCTACTGAAGATAAATTCAATACACAATCTTCAGATATATTATTTAAATAATGGACATCATGTTCCAACATTAAAACATCTTTAACAGATTCATTGTCATAGGAGATATTACTTTCACAGTCACTGGAAGAATTATTGACATCAAGTTCAACTTCATCAGTGTCTTCATTTTGTTCAACAAGATGAATTTTCTTGTCACAAACATGACCATCTGCCACGGTTTGTTACATTTATAACAAGTATTTGTTGCATATTTTTTAGGTGTAACTGGGGCAGAGGGTTTACCAGATTTTTCTGGGAGCTTTATAGAAGGTTTATTCTGATCATTATAAGATTTACTAAGGTAATTCTTTGGTTCATATCTATGGTTGAGTAGTACTTCATTACAGATATTAATGAAAGAAGAATTTTCCCTTACATGCTCAGTTCTAGCAACAATCAAATCCCTAAGAGAATTTGGTAATTTATACAAGATTTTATCTCTCCAAATATCATAATCCAACTTTGGATCAATTTCTCTAAGGATTTTAGTTATTTTCATCAGAAAAACAATGGGCTTTTCAACAGAGGAGGATACATATCTAGTATTCTCATACAGTCTCTGCTGAGCTAACCTGAATTTTGAACCACCAAACTGATTCTCAATCAAGGATTTCCAATCATTCCATGTATAATGATTGTTATCTAAGAGGACAGATTCATACCACATCAAGGCTACATTGGAAAATAAAGAAATTAGCTTAGAAACAATTTCCTCATCAGGTAGTTTATAAGATCTCTTTAAATTATCAATTCTCTGGATAAAGTGTTGCCAATCAGAGGAAGAATCACCATCAAAGGTAGGATATTGGTCTAACTTAGGCCAATTTTTCTGACTACTGGGATGGTCCACTTTTTGGTTTGAATTATTCATTATTAATAATTCCTGAAGTTTAGCCAGGTGTTCAGAAATTTCATTATTTACAGAAACAGCTGGTGCATGACCATCACAAGATTTTTTGCTAGTAGCAAAAGATTTTACAGACTCATTGTCAGTTTGTTTAATGGTTGAAATATGAGGAAGAAAGGATGAACTTTGCTCAGGTCTTTTCCCTTTATTTTTATGCAGCTTATTTACAGAAATCTCATTTAATTCATTATTGGTGGTTAAGGCTGAGAACTTTTCCTGTAGGTCAGACACATAGTTTCTTATTCTTGGAATTTCAGACATCTGGTCATTTACTTTTGCAAGAGATAGAACATTTCTGTCCTCAGAAACTGAGTGTTTGGTACTTAGTGCATGGAAATCATTTTTTAGCTTCTTAAACTCATTTTGCAGAGATTTTATTTCATTTTTGAATGAATAATTTTCCTCAATAAGGGGTTTCAATTCACTCAAGGTCTTATGTAGAATGATATTTCTATCTGAGGTAGCTCTATGGTCACTTCTTATTTGTTTTTGTTGACTAAGAACAATATTCAAGGTTTCTTTGATTTTTAAATAAGCTGTATCTTGTACAGAAGAACTCACTTTACATTGCAAGTGTAAATTATTTAATCTATCATTTTCATGGATTAACACATCTCTCACATGTTTGTCTTTCACAATATTAAAATCAAGGGTATCTTTCAATATTTCCTCAGAAGTTTTTTCAATTAAGGTATATATTTCAGGGGGAAAAGAATCATTTTTAATTGCAAGAGAAGGATTAATTAAAGATGTAGAAGTTAAATGTAAAGGTTCATCAAATGACAATTTGCTAATTACATGAATAGGGCTACTAGTTACAGGAAGCTGTCTTTTAACAGGTTTAACTGTTCTTTCACCATGTTCAATAATATTACCTGCAGAAGAAGATTTATTAGAAAACATACCCAAGTGACTATCAACCAAATTAATTACCATGGCAGAGGAGGAAACTTCCCCTGGGACTGGGTTTGGGATTGTGCTTGGGCCTTCTTTCTCCTGCCTTGTTGGTAGGGATGAGGAGGTGGATGGAAATTGGGTGTTCTGGATGGGCCAGGCTGATGATGAGGAGGGTGTTGCACATTCTTTTGGTAGTGACTCATTAGATAATCCCATTTCCATTGCTCTACTTCCATAGTATTTGGATTTTGGATGGTTGAGCTGGGTGGCTGTGAAGGTTGAGCCTGAAACTGAGGCTGATTGGGAGGCAACTGAGGAGGGGCCTGGGCCTGAATCTGGTTCCTGAGTTCTTGAACCTGATCCCACACGGTGTCTACCTTTTCTTTGTACGTCATATTTTCTGTCTTCAACTCTTTTATATGACTGGATAGGTTTCTGATTTGTTGTGGAAGAGGAAGCTTTTTTATTTTGAAGCCTTTTGGAAGACCTTCTTGAGGCACTAGAGGCTTTACTTCCTTCTGTGGTACTGGGGGAAGGGGGTTTGGTTTGTTTGCATTTCCTGTCATTTCCACATCCTGCAGTATGTGAATTCTTTGTGTTAGCATAAGATTTTTTATGACCAACTTTAGAAGAACTTACAGTGTCAGCATCATAGTCAATTTCTATTTCATCCACTTGCATGTTATCCATTTTTTCTGCCAAATTGTTGGACATATTAGTGGGAAGACTTTTAATTTACTTTTATTTTATAAAAAAAATAATAAAAGTTAGTCAATAATTGCTCCAAATAATAAAAAAAATTTTATTAATTAAATTATAGAAAAAATAATTTTCAATATAAAGTAATAATTATAAAAAATTAATTTTTTTAAAAAAAATGTATTGCAAGGTTAAATTGGGAATAACAATCAAGTTAATTCAACCAATTAATTACCAATATTAAATATGGCAATATATTTGGGACTAAGCACAATGTACTTTTAAGTCAACCAAAATTAACAATAATTAATAAAAAAAAATTAAATTAATAATTCAATTTTGTATTAAAAAATGTCAATTCTTCTAGGACTAAGAGGATTTAACACTCTATAATGGTCAACTAGGAAAAAAAAATTTAAAAATTGAACACTTACACTCAGTGAATCAGCAATTAAGCCACAATAACTGTTATTGCAATAAAAATATATTAATAAGAGTGAGAGGCGCAAAGGTGAACTTACTATAGTGATCGAAAAATCACTTCAAAATAATATAAAAATTAATATTATATAAACCTAAGATGTTGAACCCAAGTTCGAAACACAGTCGCGGCAAAAGTTTCTTTTTGCTAGGTGGTCCGTGCGTTTTGTCGTTCGTCGCCAGGCTCGATCGTCGTCGTCGTTTGGAAAGGTCCCCAGTTGTCGGTCAGTCGTCTAGAAGAGGTAAGAAAAATAGGAGAAAAAGGAGGAGAGAAGGAGGAGGACAAAGGAAAATAAAGAAATAAACCAAAAATATATATATAATTTATTTGAGAGGGAGACAACGGTGAGCAACTTTGAGAGGTAACAAAAACTTAGATTTTATTAATAATAATATTATTAAATGTAAGGGTACTGCACGGCAAGCAATTTTAATTACTATTAGACTTAAAGCAATCTTTGATTTGTTGTATAGAATTTTAATTAGATTTGTATTACTAATAAAAAATATATAAACGTAATAAAATGGTTATTTAATTTGTTGAGTGTGTAATAAGTGATGAGGCTACAGGGGATTATCCAAGGCCCTTTTATAGGCAATGGGTCCTCTGAAGCGCTACTATCTTTGTAAATACAATGATTAGAATGGAATAAAACAAATATATCAAAAGAGTAAATGAAACATAACAATATAGAGAAAAACATGAAACAAATAATTAAAACCCCAATTAAGAAACCAATTTTCCCGCCATTAATTCCCAAATCAGTAAGTGAAAATAGTGAATAACTAAACAAGATTGGAACATAGGAACTATGAGAAAAATAATTCCAAACAGATGGTACAATCTGATTAAAGGTTATTTTAAGTGAAACAAAAAATACTTTGACACAACAAATCATGTAATTAATCTCAATTTAGTATAAATTAATTTATTTGTTTTTTCTAACACAATTAAGGGTCAAAAGAAGCGTCATTAATTATTGTTTAGTATTATATGAGAGGTGTTATTTAATATATAAATTTAAATAATTAATTTAAATATATTATAAGTCAATTTTACACTTATAATTATAATATATGTTTTTTCAATTAATTAAATATAAATTTATAATTATTAAATACATAAAAATCCGCCATTATTTGTAGAATATATTATATTATGTTCAGTTTAACTGTATATAAAAATATATATAACCAATAAATTTAATGTAACACTTGTATATAATAAAATACTTATATAATTTCATTATGCAATAAAATATTAAGTTATATTCATTAAATACAATTCTTACCCACTCTTTAAGGTTTTATAATTTATATATCATTTACTGGACTCCTGGAATAGCCTGGCTGACAGTCTTCATCATCTTCATCATCGCTATCATCCAAAAAGCGGCCGTTGGGTTGGAGAAATGTTCCCCAGGGTAAATGTTGATGATGATTTTGACACTTGAGGCGGTGGATAAAATGGTGCTCTGCTATCGATAAGGTAGGGCAGCTACCAACTGTGTTAAATCTATCTAAGGTCGTAGTTGTGGGGGTTGTCTTAACCCTAATTTTTCATGTGTTTTTTTCTTCGACGTGGATTTTAGAAGAGGTAGATTGACAGTTTATCATGTTAGAAGAAATTTTATAGCAAATAGCTTTAATGATGAATAAATAAAAATTGAATTTGGGGAAGGAGATTTTGTGAAATCAGGAATATGAGTGAGGTGTGAAGAAAATAAAAGTTATCGAATTGCTGTTGATTTTATATCAATTCCAAACTGACTCAACACTACCAATATTTCCAGCCTTCTCACTTTTCAGCTATCTTATTAGCACCACTTTTAATGATGAAATTTTTCATTTAAGTCTGTTACGTTATGGACTTTTGGTTTCCACAATCAGCCAATTATTACCGTACAATGGTCATTATAGATATTGTATAATTTAGCAGTTGGCTAATTTTTAATAGTGCAATGGACATGTAAAATGGACATAAGCTTAGGTAATAATCATATTATTTAATGATATAAAATTTCCACAGTCGTTTTTTTTAATACCCATACGTTAGAGTGATAAAAATTGTGCCAGTTTATCATTTCGAGACCTACCCGCCACCCCTTTGAACGGAAGAAGAGCTTCAGATATATATTAAAAACATTTTATATTGCTATTCTGCTTTATTAAAATATGAATTCTTCTTGTTTTGACTTTCTTAACTGATTGTTATCATTAAGACACGTCGATAAGTAATGCACACGGAATTTTACTAAAATGTTTCATGTTGAGCAAAGTTGAAATTTTTTCATGCAGTATAATATTCAAGACGCCTCTCACGCGTGTGGCACGTGGTTAAAAAATACGCGCGCAAATTTTAACCATAGTTGCAATGTTATTATTCATACCCTGTAAATTTGTCCTCCAATTATTGGGAGTGTAAATAGATTGGAATATTCACTGAAGTATACCATTGTTGAACTTTGAGTATCTGGAATTTATCATATTATAAGGTGAGGAAAATCAAATATTTGGTGAAACACTAGCTAATAAAAAAAAGATACTGCTACAACACGTCGTAGGATTTGGCGCGTGAAGAAAGTCTACAGATGCACTTTCTTTTTGGGCTTTTACAGTATGACCATTTAACACACATGATAAATTGAAATTAAAACAAAAGGCATAATAGGGGTGTCAAACATGGCAAATGTGGAAACACATTAAATTCATTTCTAGTCTCAAAGAAATAGGAATCCCATTGATATTAGTTCATCAAAAGAGGGATATTAAAAAGTAAAAATAAATATAACTGAAAGTTTATAAACTAATTTTTATTGAAAAAATGAGGCTTTTTAATGGCTGATATGAAATGTTTGAGACCCCTAATGCATTGCAAGACCATAGGGAATAAAAATCATACAAAAACACAAAAGTAACACAAGCATAGTGATAAAGAGAATTAGGAAGACTAGAATGCAAGTGTAGACAGTTATCAGTTGATTCATTTCAAAGTGAAAAATTTACATTCATAAGAAGAAGATTCTTTTCAACCTCATAAATAAAAAAGGATGGTTTACTCATTGTTCATAGTAAGAGAGCTGAAAATGTGAAGAAGGCTGGAAAGATTGATAGAGCCATCAGATTTTACAATGGCTGTAAATTAAAAAGTAGCTAGTATACATTGATTTATCTAACGTTTCAATCTCATCTGAATTTTAACACAATGTTCTTCCCTAACCGGAATGCACAATATTAGGGGCCCTTAAGATACTCCTTCTGAGAAGGGAGACCTATTTTTGTTGAGTGAGAAATTTTTTTTTAGGGGGGAAAATTCTGCAAGCTTTTTCAAACTGGCAGTAACAAGATTAGCCAATTTTGTTCTCTAAAATATCAATATTCATCATAACACAGTCAAAGATTGGCTTTTGTTTTATGAAGAGGCCCACAAAAGAAATAAATAAAAAATTACAGCATAGACTGATAGATCAAATGGTACTTTGCAATGGATAAGACATGATAGCTAATGATAGAGCTGAAGTGATCCAATGTGGGAGTTGAGGGAGTTATCTTGAACCCAATTTTTCATATTTCTTTTCCACGGTATTAATTTTTGTAGATGTGGATTTGAAGTTGAACATTTTGGCAGACGTATTACAAAGATTAAATGTAGCTCAAATCAAGTAAATAATTGGAGTTGGTAAATGATGTTTTCTCAAAATAAAAGCTTGGTTGAGGTGTGAGGAGAATAAATATTCAATATGTTAGGATTTGGATTTGGAGGTGATGATAGGACAGCCACAGGAACTAACTTAACTTGGGAGACAATAAAGATGGGAAAATAGTGTGGCAAGAACTCAGCCCAAATATTATATTGACTGGGTAATAAATCTTCCCAGTAAGTTGATGAGACATTGTAGAAGAACTCTTACAGTCACCTTGCTGTAAGCAGAACCAAGAAGACATGGAGAAAGTAAAAAGATTCTGTTGGCTGGATGTCTAGAAGAGGAAGAGGAAAAGGGAAAGAATGGAGAGGAGGAGGAGAAGATAGGGATGTAAATAAAATAATAAAAGTGTTTTTTTTAAATATTCTAAGAGAGAAAGGCAACGAGGACTACTTGGGACTTGACAAAATACTGAGGGTTATAAAATTATAAAATATATATATTAAAATAAGAGTTATTCTCAATTCACAGTAAACACTATTATTATTATTAGACCTATTGCAACTGTAAAATATTTATTTACTTTTAAATTTAGATTTTATAAGGCTAATAAAAAAAATAAATGTAATATAATTAAAATTGTATTGAGCTGAGTGTATATAATAAGTGATGCATTAAAGGGGATTACTCAAGGCCCTTTTATAGACCAGGGGACCTCTGAAGCGCCACAAATCAGTATATACAAAGTAGTAATAAGCTAAAACAAGAATATAAAAGAGTAGAAATGAAACATAGATATTAAGAGAAAAACATGAAACAATTAACTAAACCTGTGAGTAATTAACTAATTTTCCCACCATAATTTCCCAAAAACACTTAATTAAAATAATTAGTAACCAAGTAAGTTTTAAACATGAGAACAGTGAGAAAAATAATCCAAAACAGACATTATAGTGACATGTAAAGGGTTTAAGTAAAACAAATAGAATTATTTTCACACCAAAAATTCATGAATTCAATTCAATCTAGTTTAAAGCAATTTTATTTAATTGTTTTAACTATGTAATTAATTCAATAACTAGTTTAAATGTGACCTATAATTAATTTAATGATATTTGTAATTTAAAGTGGGGATTTTAATACTATGTTATTAAATAAGTGCTATAATTTATTAAATAATTTTTTCTGACAAAATTAAGGGTCAAAAAAGCGCCCAATATTATTGTTTAATAATATATGAAAAGTTTTATTAAATATATAAATTTAATTAATTAATTTAATTACATTATAAGTCAATTTTACACATATAATTATAATATATGTTTGTAATTAATTAATAATTAATTAATAATTATTAAATACATGAAAATGTGCCATTATTTGTAGAATATAAAATATATTATGCTTAATTTAAATGTATAAATAATCTACATAACAATAGAATTAATATAACACTTATATTTAATAAGATACTTATATAATTTTATTATGCAATAAAATATTAATTTATATACAGCAAATGCAATTCTTACGCCCTCTTTCAGGTCCAAAAAATCAACATATCATTTACTGGGCTCCTGGTATAGCCTGGCTGACACTCCCTCACTCTAAAAAAACAATAAAAAAAATGCTAAGATTTTTTCTTTTTGTACTTTTTTAACAGAGTAGGAAGATTTGAAATCTCCTTGCCAGGTATCTATGCATCATATTCAGATGATTTGTTCTTGTATCTAAAAAAATATTCAATACCTCTTTCAGAAGTGATAATTCTATCATTGAGAATTTTATCAATTTCTGCAGTTTCTGACACTTCCTGAGGGTTTTTCTTAGGTCTTCCCCTTTTTTTGGGAAATAAGTCACTGTTGGAAGTATAAGGCTTAAGCAAAGAAATGGGAAAAACAGGATGTTTCTTATCATATGGAGAATGCAATACAACTTCTACTGCATTATCTCCAACCATTCTTTCAACAACAAATGGTCCTACAAAAGTATCTTTTAATTTTTTGTTACCTTGTAAATTGAAATTGACAGTAGATATCAACACTTCATCACCCTTGTTAAATGTGTATTCTTTATGGGATTTATCCCATCCCTTCTTTTCATATTCAAATGTTTATCAATACAGCTTTGAGCATGTTTTCTGCATAGCTGTTGCATTTGCATAAAAGATTTTACACCAGGGTGTAGTTCCAACTTAGGTGATTTATTATTGAGAATCTGAGCAGGAGTGTTTGGGACATAACCTAACCAAAGCTCAAAAGGCTTTTTCTCAGTGACAGAATGAACAGTGCTATTATATGCAAATTTAAGACCAGGCAATAGAGTGACCCAGTCATGAGTAAATCTATCATTGTCTTTATATTCTAATCCAAAGGTACAATACCTTCTAATCATATCTTCCAGAGTTTGAATTATTCTCTCAGATAGACCATCAGTCTGAGGATGGTGAGCTGTAGACAAATTAAACTCACAGCCACAAATATCCATCAAAGAGGTCCAAAAGTCAGAAGTAAATTTTGGATCTCTATCAGAGATAATGGCTTTTGGAAAACCAATCACCACACAATAGGGGGTGTCAGTTCTGGCAAATCCGCACTTAAATTAAGTGCGGATTTCAAACCAAATCAGCACTTACAAATCAGCACTTAAATTTTGCAAAAAAGTCACTTATTTCAAAAAAGGGTGTCAGTTATGACCTCAAATCAGCACTTTTTTCCCGTTTTTTTTCACAACCACATTTTGGCCACAAAACATCCCTTCCTTTCTTACCCCATCCCTGTCACATGTGACACACTGACCTTCCTCGCTACCTACCCATCAATCCTCGGCACACACCCCTTCCTGACATTTTCAATATTTTGACCAGGCATGTTTACATTCTTTTTTAACACCTTTACTTGAAGAAGATCAATCCCCTCCACCTTCTAACCATAGTTCAGCTGAAGATGATCCCAACTATCAAGCAGAACAATTATATCGCAGAAGATCTGAATCCTCAGAGGCCCAAAATTTAAATGTATGTTTACTTTTTGTTTTTTCTTCAATTCTTCTCTGAATTTCTCTTTCTTTCTAGTCTCCTCCTACTCAAACTCAATCTCCATTAAATAATCTCAATTCTGGAAATTTGAATACCTCTTTAGAAGCTGCTTTAGAAGAACTTCCTGAAGCCTCTTGTTCAAACTCCAAACTAAAGCGTCGAGCCTCAACTTCAATGAACTTGAACCATCTATTAAAACGTGGTAATACTTCAACAAGCTCATTTGGCTCCCTTGAGGATTATTTTGAAAAAAAAGATATGAGTAAGTTTTGTTTACTATATATCTTAATCATTAACTCATTTATTTATTTATTTCAATTTAATTTTCTCAGCGAAATCAACTATTGCAAATAATGCCCTTGACTTTGAGAAGATGAAGTTTGATCATATGCTAAGGAAAGATCAGCAAGCCTTAGATTTGGAAGAAAAAAAATTTGAGGTAGAGCAGATGGAAAGAGTAAATGACCGTCAATTTCAAAGAGAAATGGCTACTTGTGAATTGGAAAAACAAGAGAGTTTAAAAAAAAAAGATTTCATTATGGAATGTGTTAAAAATGGCTAATCTTATGAGGACATTAAAAAATTACTTGACCTTTTCAATTGATAAATTGTTTTTCTAGTTAATTTAATTTTGGTAATATTTTCTTATATGCTGACTTATAAAAGGAAAAGAATATAGTACGTTATTTTTGACAAAAATTTGAATGTATAATAAAAATTTTCTATCTTTACTTTCTAGTCAATAAGTTTGCTTATCTAAATTTTTCTAAGTCATCAATTTCACATGTCAGATTTAAAAAATTGGCAATGCCCTCCCCTGCATTTTATTGAAACAAGGGGTGGGTACCACCAAATTTTTCTAAGTCATCAATTTCACATGTCAGATTTAAAAAATTGGCAATACCCTCCCCTGCATTTTATTGAAGTAAAGGGTGAAAGTCATCAAAATACAATATAATTACATAAATTAATTAATATATAAATAAGATATGTCAAGTATACTACTTTTAAAGTAATGACAATTCCTTAAGCCAAAATGCAGATCAAGTCTAGAAACTAGGTTCAATGCAAAGTATTTTTTGAAGCAACTTATTTAAATAATACTTTATTAAATTAAGTTGATCAATAAAGATTGATTGACAATATTACAATTCTTAAATACAATAATTTTATTAAAAAATTTCAGATTACATATAAAAAAAATCAGTGACTTTTTCTATTACTTACAACTGTTTTTACAGAATTGAAAACTATGTTTCAGCTAATATTTTATGGAAGTGAACTCTGTTCTTCGCCCGAAGAACAGAGTTCATCCTCCTATTTTCACACTCTGTTTAAAAAGAATAAAATGACTTACCTGGAGAGATGAGTTGAGAAAAAAGAAATATAAGTGAATGGAAGTGAACTCTGTTCTTCGCCCGAAGAACAGAGTTCATCCTCCTATTTTCACACTCTGTTTAAAAAGAATAAAATGACTTACCTGGAGAGATGAGTTGAGAAAAAAGAAATATAAGTGAATGGAAGTGAACTCTGTTCTTCGCCCGAAGAACAGAGTTCATCCTCCTATTTTCACACTCTGTTTAAAAAGAATAAAATGACTTACCTGGAGAGATGAGTTGAGAAAAAAGAAATATAAGTGAATGGAAGTGAACTCTGTTCTTTGCCCGAAGAACAGAGTTCATCCTCCTATTTTCACACTCTGTTTAAAAAGAATAAAATGACTTACCTGGAGAGATGAGTTGAGAAAAAAGAAATATAAGTGAATGGAAGTGAACTCTGTTCTTTGCCCGAAGAACAGAGGGGGTTAGAGGCGGGTTTGGTGGGGATTTGGAGGGAGGATTTGGGGGATTTGGTGGGGGGTGGAGTGGAATGAGGGGAAGATATGAGGAGACCAAGAAGGGGGAGAAAGGGAGAGATGAGACCAAAGAGGGAGAAAAGGGAGGTTAGAGTGAGCCAAGGAGGGGTGAATGAGGCAGCCAAAGGGGGGAAAAGGGGGATGATTCCAAGGAGTTGATGGCAGTGATACATCGTTTGGTATAAGTGTTAACTGAACCATACCCTAAATCAAAGACATTTTCTAAACATTTCAAAGCGGCTCCATTACCATTTGAACCCAAACGGCATAGTGTGATGGCCAATTGAATTGAAGGATGTCGTTGTTCTTTTTGAGAATTATTGTGAAATATGGGATGATCCTGAATAAGCTCAAGCAATTTAAGGAAAAATTCCTGAGAAGTCCTGAACAGCTGTCTAAAACTGGGTGTAGATAGGTTAAGAAGTGTTTGGATGGTGTACTTGGGGGTATGAAGTACTTGAGGCTTTCTGGGAAGAAGGTAACGTTTCCTGGCCATTTTTGATAAAACGACAAAATCTTCTTCTAGATCAGAATCGGAATCAGAGTCCAAGAGCAGTTCAAGCGCCATGAAAGTCATTGCTTTATGTAATTTATCACGATTTGAAAGTGAGGAAGGCATGACTCTTATATGATATGATATGAAGATGTAAGTGATGTACGATGTTTTGAGTTATGAAGTGTTATACTGCGGAGTGCTGCGTATGAATGGGATGATGCTGACAAATCAGTGAAATGGGACTTGATGGTGAAATCAGCACTTTTGGTTGAGAAAGTGCGGATTTGAGTGAAATAAGTGACTTATTTCATTTTGAAATCCACCAGTATTGGGGCTAGTGTGTTTTGGAAATCCGCACTTATTTAAGTGCGGATTTGGTCAAATTTAAGTGCGGATTTGTAAGTGCGGATTTGCCAGAACTGACACCCCCTAATATGGGGGGCGGACTTGCTAGCAAGTCCGCAACCTTGGACCCAAACTCACCATAGATTGAACACACATTGAGCTATTGATAAAGGAACCATACAATCAGGGATGAACACCACTCAGCAGAACAGTTTTAGGTGGGTGTTCAAGTAGAGTTCAGTATGGGTTCAGTCTGAGTTCAGTCTGAGTTCCATCTGAGTTCCATCTGAGTTCAGGTTGAGGACTTGCTAGCAAGTCCACCCCCTATATTGCGTAGTGAATAATATTAAACATGTAAGACCACCATAAGAAATCTAATTCTTTTGTGGATACATCTTTGTGGGTTGGAATAAATTTGCACATTTTTGTGAATCTATCTACTATTACCCAACAAGAGTTATAACTGTCTTTACCTGCAACAGGAAGACCAGTGACAAAATCCATGTTAATTATTTGCCAAGGAGAATAAGGTGCTTCAATATGTTGCAAAAATCCTTCTCTTTTACCTGTCAACCTTTTAGATTTCTGGAAGGAATCACAAGATTCAACATATAATTTTGTATCTTCAGACATATTATCCCACCAAGAAGTGTTTTTGATTCTAATTAATGTTTTTTCAAAATCAAAATGACAAGCTAATATGTCAT
Organism: Hemileia vastatrix; assembly: GCA_030280995.1. Taxonomy (NCBI): domain Eukaryota; kingdom Fungi; phylum Basidiomycota; class Pucciniomycetes; order Pucciniales; family Zaghouaniaceae; genus Hemileia; species Hemileia vastatrix. Next base: position 21,774,339 of record JASXTE010000014.1, on the reverse strand, counting down.
CATGACAAAGTTTGAGGAAAGTTTCTTCCATAGAAGGAGGAATTACAATTACATTAGTAAGCTTTCTTCTATAATATATATAACCATCTTCAATAGAAAACTTTCCTTTAATCAAAGCATTTTGATACTTTGCAGGAAGAGTTTTAATCAATGCTTGAATTGAAGCATTCTTAGGATAATTTAAGATAATAACTAATTTATTTAAATCATAATCCTTATCATATGAATCAAGTATTAATTGTAAAAGTTCTCCTCCATATCAACTATAAATATACCATGGATATGAACAGTATCAGATTCAGGTACATAAGCAGGATTGGAGCCATTATTTGGAAGAGGCAATCTGGAAAGCATATCAACATTGGAGTGAAAATTTCCAGCCCTATGGATAATTGTCATCCATCCTCTGGATTCTTGAACAGCAAGCTGCCACCAGAACATATGTCTATTAGGTGTTTTTAGGTTTAAGACGGACTTCAAAGCACTACAGTCAGTTACCAATTCAAACTTTTGGTCATCTAGGTAGTAATGAAGCTTCTCAAGAGCCCAAACAAATTCTAAGCACTCTAATTGAGTGGCACCATATTTAAATTCACTATTTCTCAAGGTTCTTGAAATATAAAAAATTACAACCTCTGAGAATTTATCATTAATAATTTGTCTCTGGTGGATGGCAGCACCCAGACCAACAAAGCTAGCATCTGTATACAGGACAAATGGTTTGTTAAAATCTGGAAGAGCTAAGATAGGGGCTGTCATTAAGCAACATTTTAATGTATCAAAAGCTTTTTGACAGTCAATATTCCAGATGAATGCAACATCTTTCCTAGTTAGTTTGGTAAGAGGCAAGGCTATGACCTGATAATTTTTAATATATTGTCTATAATAGCCACACATACCCAAAAAACTTTGGATTTCTCTTACAGAAGTTGGTGCTTTCACATTTTGAATTGCAGCAACTTTGTTGTAGTCTACACAAATTTTTAGGCCTGACACAACATGGCAAAGGACATTCAAAGATTGAAAACCAAATTTACACTTTTTAAAGGACAAGGTTATATTGATTTCATCCATTTTTTGAAAACCCTATTTAAATGAACCATATGTTCATCAAAAGTTTTAGAAAAAACTATGATATCATCAATATACACCATGAGCCATCCCTCAATTATTTCCTGATGGAAAGTGTTATCCATAACTTTTTGAAAAACTGAAGGGGCATTTTTAGGGCCAAATGGCATTCTAACATACTTATATATACCCATATGAGTAGCAATAAGCAAAAAAATTTGAGAATTTTTCTCAACTGGAACTTGATGATACTCTTTATTAACATCCAGACAACTAATAAATTTTGACCTTGAAAGGTAGCATGTATTGAATTAATTCTGGGTAAAGGATAAATATCATCAACATTATAAGTGTTTAATGCTCTTTAATCTCCAAATAATCTAGCCTTATCTTTTTCATAAGAAATTAAGACTGGGGAGATGACACAATATTTGGGGGTGACATCCACTATCTCAATGATATTAATTTTTAATAATGTGGCAATATTATCTTCAATATCCTTTCTTTTTGTTTGAGAAGCAGGATATGGATTTTTCTTAAGACTAGGAGGAATATCACTCAAGTTACAGGATAAGGTAATTTTCATTTCTTCCTGAACACTTCCTAAGACATGAGAGCCATGAACAAAAGCCAAAGGGAAAGAGGTAAGTGAGGCAATAATAGAATCCTTTTGTTCACTATTTTACTGATCACCAAAAGAAGAAGTATTTATTTCATTTAATAAATCATACATTTCAATTTTTGGTCTGTCTTTACACTGGATCAGTTAGTTACAAGACTTTAAAATATTCCCAGAAGGTTTTCTAGGGGAGGAAATTTAGAATTTTCTTTTGCCATTCAATCCCAAGGTGAAGCAATTATTTGCTGGGTCCAATTTAACAACAAATATGGTCAAAATATCATTACCCATAATAAACCAATTTCCTAAATTATCATTTTTCATGACAACCAATTCACAAAAAGCTCTGACAAAACCATCATTATATTTGAAGAATACAGAGGTTTTGTAATTTCCAATAGGAATTAAGGTAGAACCATACCCTCTCCATTTTTCAGAAGTTATAGGTAATAATTTACTCAAATAATCCTTATCTACTGAAGCTAAAGCTCTTTCAGACACTAAGATTCCTCCAGCACCAGAGTCAAGAACTACATCAACATTTTTACCATTAATGATAACAGGTGCTTTCAAAGGGGATATAGCTATAGAATTTGTAGTAATATCTTTAATTATTTCAGCATTTTCCACTGAAGATAAATCCAATACACATTCTTTAGATATATTATCTAAATAATGGACATCCTGTTCCAACATTAAAACATTTTTAACAGAGTCATTGTCATAGGAGATATTATTTTCACATTCACTAGAAGAATTATTGATATCAATTTCAGCCTCATCAGTGTCTTCATTTTGTTCAAAAAGATGAATTTTCTTGTCACAAACATGACCCTTTTTCCATGGTTTGTTAAATTTACAACAAGTATTTGTTGCATATTTTTTAGGTGCAACTGGGGCAGAGGGTTTACCAGATTTTTCTGGGGGCTTTGTAGAGGGTTTATTTTGATCATGAGAAGATTTACCAAGGTAGTTCTTTGGTTCATATCTATGGTTGAGCAGTACCTCATTACAGATGTTAATGAAAGAAGAGTGTTCCCTCACATGCTCAGCTCTAGCTACAATTAAATCTCTATGAGAATTTGGTAATTTATACAAGATTTTATCTCTCCAAATATCATAATCCATCTTTGGATCAACTGCTTTTAGGATTTTTGTTACTTTCATAAGAAAAACAATGGGGTTTTCAACAGAGGAGGATACATATCTAGTATTCTCATACAGTCTTTTCTGAGCCAACCTGAATTTCAAACCACCACACTGATTCTCAATCAAGGATTTCCAATCATTCCATGTATAATGATTTTTATCTAAAAGAACAGATTCATACCACATCAAGGCTACATTGGAAAATAAAGAAATTAGTTTAGAAACAATTTCCTCATCAGGTAGTTTATAAGATCTCTTTAAATTATAGATTCTTTGGATAAAGTGTTGCCAATCAGATGAAGAATCACCATCAAAGGTAGGATATTGGTCCAATTTAGGCCAATTTTTCTGACTACTGGGATGGTCCATCCTTTGGTTTGAATTATTTATCATTAATAATTCCTGAAGTTTAGCCAGGTGTTCAGAAACTTCATTATTTATAGAAACAGCTGGTACATGACCATCACAAGATTTTTTGCTAGTAGAAAAAGATTTTACAGACTCATTGTCAGTTTGTTTAATGGCTGAAATATGAGGAAGAAAGGAGGAACTCTGTTCAGGTTCTTTTCCTTTATTTTTATGCAGCTTATGGGCAGAATTCTCATTTATACCATAATTATTTATGGTTAAGGTTGAAAATTTTTTTTCCAGGTCAGACACATAGTTTCTTATCCTTGGAATTTCAGACATCTGGTCATTTACTTTTGCAAGAGATAAAACATTTATGTCCTCAGAAACTGTGTGTTTGGCACTCAGTGCATGGAAATCATTTTTTAGCTTTTTAAACTCATTTTGTATAGATTTAATTTCACTTTTTGATGAATAATTTTCCTTAATAAGGGGTTTCAAATCACTAAATGTTTTATGCAGATTGATATTCTTATCTGAGATAGATCTATGGTCACTCCCTATTTGTTTTTTTTTTGGCTAAGAACAATATTCAAGGTTTCTTTGATTTTAAAATAAGCTGTATCTTGAACAGAAGAAATTACTTTACAATGCAAGTGCAAATTATTCAATCTATCACTCTCATGTATTAACACATCTCTTAAATGTTTGTTTTTCACAACATTCAAATCAGGGGTATCTTTCAATTTTTCTTCAGAAGTTTTCTCAATTAAAGTATAGACTTCAGGGGAAACAGAATCACTCTTAATTGCAAGAGGAGGATCAATTAAAGAAGTAGAAGTCAAATGTAAAGGTTTTTCAAATGATAATTTTCTAATTACATCATTGGGGCTACTCATTAAAGAAGTTGTCTTTTTAAGGGTTTAACTGTTCTTTCACCAGAATCCACCATATTACCTGAAGAAGCTTTTTTATTATACATACCAACATGTTTATCAAACAAATTTCTCACCATGGCAAGGGAGGAACATTCCCCTGTGCCTTCTTTCTTCTGACTCCCTGATAAGGATGGGGCTGAGGAGATGGATGGTAGGTTGGTGTCCTGGATGGGCCAGGGTGTTGTGCTTGTGGTTTCTGAACATTCTGTTGTTAATTGCTAATCAAGTAATCCAATTTCCACTGCTCCACCTGCAGAGTGCTTTGATTTTGCGTGAAGGAGCTGGGTACCTGATTGGGCTGAGGTTGAGGCTGAGGCTGAGGCTGAGGCTGAGAATGGGAGGCTGGGAAATGAGGAGTTTGAGCCTGTTTGGGATTTAATAATTCCTGCATCTGCTTCCAAAGTGTGTCTACCCTTGCCTTGTACTTCATGTTTTCTGCTTCAGTTCTTTGATGTGACTGGACAGATTGTTTACTTGTTGGGTTAGAGGTATCTTCTTTATTTTTATACCTTTGAGTTGATTGTCCTGATTTATTTGAGGTTTTACTTCTTTCAGAGGTGTTTGGTGAGGGGGGTTTGCCACTTCTCCTGCCATTTCCACGTCCTTAAGGTTTTTTGTCAGCTGAATAATTTTTGTAAGTCAATTTAGAAGAACCTACAGATTCAGTGTCAACATCCAATTCAATCTCATCCACATGTAAGTTATCCATGCTGTTAGCCAAACTAACGGACATTTAATCTGTTAAAATATAATCATAATTATTTAATGATTCAAATTGTTATTTCAAAATAAAATATAATTTATTGAATTTTTAACAAATAAAAAATTAAATTTTATCAAAAAATCGATTAATTTACAAGAAATGTAATACAAATAAATGTGATTACAATAATTTATTAAGAATAAACAATATCAAAATGGGACCAACCAATAAAGGTTTTATAAGTCAACCAAAATAATTAATACCAAAAATTAATATAATGGTAATATTGGGACTAAGTACTGAGTACTATTATGGTCAACCAATAAACAAAAAATAATAATAAAATTAATTTAATAATTTATTAAATATTAATTGTCTTCTAGGACTAAGAGTTTTACTCTATTATGGTCAACTAGGAAAAAAAATTAAAAAATAATGAACACTTACACTCAGTGAATCAGCAATTAAGCCACAAACACTGCTATTGCAGTAAAAATATAATAATATGAGTGAGAGGTGCAATGGTTAACTTACTATAGTGATTGTAAAATCACTTAAAAATACTATATGATTTAATTTAATATAAACCTAAATGATCGAACCCAAGTTCGAAACATGGTCCCAGCAAAAGTTTACTTTTTTGGCTGGGTGGTCCGTACACTATGTTGTTTGTCCCAAGTATTGTAGTTGTTGTTGTCATTTGGAAAGGCCCTCAATTATCAGCCGGATGTCTAGAAGAGGAAGAGAAAAATGGAAAGAATGGAGAGGAGGAGGAGAAGATAGGGATTTAAATAAAATAATAAAAGTATTTTTTTAATTATTCTAAGAGAGAAAGGCAATGAGGACTACTTGGGACTTGAAAAAATACTGAGGGTTATAAAATTATAAAATATATATATTAAAATAAGGGTGATTCTCAATGTGCAGTAAAAACTATTATTATTATTAGACCTATTGCAACCGTAAAATATTTATTTACTTTTAAATTTAGATTTTATAAGGCTAATAAAAAAAATAAATGTAATATAATTAAAATTGTATTGAGCTGAGTGTATATAATAAGTGATGTGTTAAAGGGGATTAACCAAGCCCCTTTTATAGACCAGGGGACCTCTGAAGCGCCAGAAATCAGTATATACAAAATAGTAATAAGCTAAAACAAGAATATATAAGAGTAGGTATGAAACATAGATATTAAGAGAAAAACATGAAACAGTTAACTAAACCTGTGAGTAATTAACTAATTTTCCCACCATAATTTCCCAAAAACACTTAATTAAAATAATTAGTAACCAAGTAAGTTTTAAACATGAGAACAGTGAGTAAAATAATCCAAAACAGACATTATAGTGACATGTAAAGGGTTTAAGTAAAACAAATAGAATTATTTTCACACCAAAAATTCATGAATTCAATTCAATCCAGTTTAAAGCAATTTTATTTAATTGTTTTAACTATGTAATTAATTCAATAACTAGTTTAAATGTGACCTATAATTAATTTAATGATATTTGTAATTTAAAGTGGGGATTTTAATACTATGTTATTAAATAAGTGCTATAATTTATTAAATAATTTTTTCTGACAAAATTAAGGGTCAAAAAAGCGCCCAATATTATTGTTTAATAATATATGAAAAGTTTTATTAAATATATAAATTTAATTAATTAATTTAATTACATTATAAGTCAATTTTACACATATAATTATAATATATGTTTGCAATTAATTAATAATTAATTTATAATTATTAAATACATAAAAATGTGCCATTATTTGTAGAATATAAAATATATTATGCTTAATTTAAATGAATAAATAATCTACATAACAATAGAATTAATATAACACTTATATTTAATAAGATACTTATATAATTTTATTATGCAATAAAATATTAATTTATATACAGCAAATGCAGTTCTTACGCCCTCTTTCAGGTCCAATAAATCAACATATCATTTACTGGGATCCTGGCATAGCCTGGCTGACAGATTCCCTGTCTTCCTAAGGAGAAGAAAATACTGATGGAACAGGACAGTGGAAAAAGAAGATGAAAAAGTGAGAAACTATATTTCATTAAATTTTTATCAGTAAAAAATTGAGAATTAAACACCTTCTCTTGTTATATCAATCAATATTTCTATATATGTATCCATTTTCAAAATATTTGTGGAAGTTGAAACACTCTTTAAAATAATTTAACATTAGGGGGTATCAATGTTGACCGATCCACAATTAAATTAATTGCGGAAAATAATCTGCATACCCCAATTATCTTCCGCAATTATTTTTGCTAATAATTGGTTTATTAGACACTTTACGTGTCAATGTTCACCTCTTATCCGACATTTATTTACTCAATTTTCCATAACCACATCTTGGACAACTTTCTGGATATCCCAGCCTTCTAACTTGCTGCGCACTTCCATTCTCATCCCATCCTGTTCATTCTATCCGCTCAGAATTTCTCCCCATTTCATCTATTTGATTTTTCTCCTTTTCATCTCGCTATCTCATCTGCTTGTTTCTGCTCCTTTTCATCTTCATTTATAATAACATGCCTCGTCATCCTAGATCTTCTCAAAGGCAGCTATCACCCAGTTGTTCTTCAATTCCCACTACTTCCTCTTTTCCCCGCTCAGCCAAGAAATCAAAGACTGTTCAATTAAAAAAAGATGATCATCTCATTCTTATCAACTGGCTGAAAACCAAATCTAACTATGATTCTTGTTTTGGTACTGAGTATGCCACTAAAGTAGGACGGCCCTCCACATCAAAAGTTAATGGCTATCTTCTAATGGCAAATGAATTACGCAATAAGACCAAGGGAAGGATTGATCTTTTGCCTAAACAGATGTCTGAACGCTTCAAGCATTATTGAGCAAAATACAAGAAGGCAAAGGCTCTTTCATCTTCCACTGGTTTTGGGGTTACTGACATTGATATAACTAAGGGTATAAAATCCATAGACAATAAACTTGATTCTTTATGTCCTTACTTTAAAGAGATGGATGCAATTTTTGGAGAGCGAGCCAATGTTAATCCTGTAAACATGTTGGATGGAGAAGATCCTATCTCCGAACATGATGTCGAAGCAAATCTTTTCCCATCCTCTTCCTCCACTCAAGCCTCCCCTCTTCTAAATTCTACAAATCTAGATAGCTTTGCTATTGATCCTATTGGCAATTTAACCCAACCCAATCTAACTCAGGTCTGTTTCTTTTATCTTATCGATTCTATTTTTTTATTTACTTATATTTTTCTTATTTCTTAAAAGGCTGATGAACAAACCCAGGATCCTCAATCAACTGAGTCTGAAGCTAGTGACAATGATGAGGAGGAAAATGCTACGTTGAACAAAAAGAGAAGGGCTTCAACTAGTCTAAATTTCCTCTCTCTTAAAGAAGACGAAAAAGTGATACTTCATCACAAACACCTTTTTCTTCGATGGAACAGTTTTTAGAGAAACGTGATGCTGGTAAGTGATATCATACCTCTTATTACTTTACTCTGCTTTTCTTCTACTTTATGTTAATTTTTATTCTCACTCTAGAACAAGTGGAAATTGCTAAAGAGACTCTGAGCTTTGAAAAGAAGAAATACGAGCTCTCTTTAAGGAGGGATGACAGAGTACAAGATTTGGAAGAGAGGAAGTATGAGCTCTCCTTACGGAAGGATGATCGGATCCAAGATTTGGAGGAGAAGAAGTTTGAGCTCTCTTTACAGAAGGATGGTAGGGCCCAAGATTTGGAGGAGAAGAAGTTTGAGTTAACTCTTAGTATTGAAAAATCCAAAAATAAGGAAAAAACACTCGAGCATCAAAACTTAATGGAACAGTTGAAGTATAAGCATGATCTCCAAGAAAGTTCTAAAAAGAAAGATTTCTTGATCGAATGCATTAAAGCAAACAAATCTGTTGAAGAAATAGAACGTTTAATGAAATTTTTTGTTGACTAGTTTCTTTTATTTCTTTCACACTTCATGTGTTCATATTTATTTGTACATAAATTTTACAATTATTTTCTGTATTTCTTGAAATATCGTATTTTAATGATAAATATTCTTTTTTTAAATAAAATTTTCAAGTCTCCTTTGAAAATTTGACAATCCCCCACCCCTGGATTTTTTTGAAGTAAGGGGTGGGTATCACAAAAATTCTTTCATGTCATGAATCTTGAAAGTTTTATATGAAAATTTGGCTTTACTACCCCCTGCATTTTACCGGTATCCTAAAAATTCTTACATGTCAAGAATTTCACAAGTCTTATAAAAAATTTTGGCACAACCCCCCATGGATTTTATTGAAGTAAGGGACGGGTATCACAAAAATATTTACAAGTCAAAAAAATTCTATATCTGTTTAAAAAAATTGGCAATACTCTCCCCTGCATTTTATTGAAGCAAGGGGTGGGTATCACCAAAATTTTTCTAAGTCATCAATTTCACATGTCAGATTTGAAAATTTGGCAATACCCCCCCCTGCATTTTATTGAAGTAAGGGGTGGAAGTCATCTAAATTTAATATAATTACATAAATTATTAAATGAATATCTAATATATATCAATTTCCCTAGTTTAATGTAATGACAATCCCTCAAGCCAAAATGCAGACCAAGTTGAGAAACATAAGTTTGGGACTTTCTACAGGTATAGGAAAGAGGAACCCCATGAAACAAATAAATGTTATCATGATTACCTGTTATACAACACAAGGTCGATGGCTCATCACATTATTTGAGAAAATTGATATATAAAAAATATTTATTAAAAATTTATGAAAAAATATAAAATTTTCAATGACAACTCTAATCCCCATACTTTTTGGATCTAGATTAAGTTTTTTTAAATCGAATAACTTTACCTTCTTTCTTTACCTTATTGATTCTTTGTATCAACTTATTACTGATTTGAAATGAGCAACCAAAATGAGTGAAATCTTGACAGGATTTCAAACCAGGAGGAGCTTTGGTCGTTTGATGATTATCCTTAGAAGAATTCCAAATAGTTTCGATGATACCATTTCCCAAACCAAAATCAATGATGAACCGGTGGTCTGGAAAATATAAACCATGTCCTTTGATTTTAGCTGGAGATGGTATTGGGTGGCCAGTTATCAGATTGATATATGAGAATATTCCAAAAGTAAGAAAATTGGCATCATTCCTATTGATATGAATCCTATTGTGGAATCCAGAATGAGTGATAATAACATTAGAAAATAAAAGATATTCGTGGCTGATATCTTCCCATTCAGAGTCACACCAATTCGGTATTCCAACTTTGGTTGCAAGGTAATGATTTTTTTCAAATGCCTTATTACAGAGCTTTTTGAGTCGAAGAGCAAGAAAAGAATTAAAGTAGGGTAGAGTGTCCCATAAGCGAAAATCTTCATCTTTTTGTGCTTTAGTGATATTATTGAGCAATGAATATATACCTATATAATTGAAATAAGTGAAATGATATTAAGAATGGAACAAAAATTATTAGACATACCAAGAGAATATCCTTTGACAAAACCAGGTCTCCAACCAAAACCAATCATGATACCACCCAACAAATTCTTATTCCTTATAGGTAATCGAACCAAAGCCATTTGATAAAGAGTTATGATAAGATTGGATAGTTGATTAAAAGCTTCATCTTTTACACCATCGAATGAATGAACTTCCAAAATGAATTGAGGCTTAAAAGCATTGCTGATAACTGCAACAACTCGATCATCTCCAAATTCTGTTAGATATTTGATATCTTCTGGTAATTTTTTCGGATATTGATTTTTTTTATCTACTTTAGTTTTATAAAAAAAATGTTTGGGATATGACAAAAATAACTTTCGCAGAGAGACTTTTTTTTAAATATCTTTTCTTCTGATGAGACTGATTATCTTTAATTTTTTTTTGATGATTTAGAAGATGATTGTATGGAAGTTGATTTCAAAGAAGATGATAGAGTTGATTTCAAAGAAGATGATAGAGATGATAAAGATGAAGATGATAAAGAAGATAAAGATGAAGATAAGAGAGAAGTAAGGGGTGAATCAGAAGAAGAAGACATTTTTTTGATCTGAAAAAAAAATTAATTGTCAATAAAATTTTAACTCAAATTTTTTTTAAAAAAAATTCCTACCTAATAATAAAAAAAGCTGTTTTTTTATTTTAAAAATAAAATTGAAAAAAAAACCAAAAAATCAGTAAAAATTTTTCCAAAAAAAAAATTATAAAAAAAAAACCTGAGGTTTTATTTTAAAAAACACAATCAAAGCAAAATCCTATTAAAAAAAATTAATAATTAAATTCATTCAAAAAAGAAAGTTTCAGTAAGAATTAAAACACACAAAAAAAAAAAAAAAAATTAAAAGTGAACCTGAAGATTGGTTATTAAAAACCTTCTCACAAGATCATGAAAAAGAAAAAAAAAATCAGTAAAATCAAAATTAAAAATTAAAAAAATTATTTAATTAAAATCAAAATCACAAAAATTAATTATAGAAAAAATAAAAATAAAATTATAAACCTTTTTTGTTTTGTAAATAAGAGGGACAGTCCTTATCAGCAAAAAAAATTTTTTTTTTCTATATTACTGCAAAAAAAATAAAAAAAATAATCAAAATTACAAACAAAAATTTGTTAGTATCTTTATTTGAAAGTTAGTAACCCATCTTTATCTCCCATTAAAGTCCCCTTTTCCCCCTCAAATGCTCTCCTTGCCTGCCTCAAAATCCCCCTGAAATACCCCCCTTTCCCCCCTCTTTAGGTCCCTCATCACCCTCCTTCCCCCCTCATTAGATGCCTCAAACCCCCCCCATTCCCCCCTCTTTAGCTCCCTCAAACCCCCCCATTCCCCTCACCTTAGGCGCCTCAAACCCCCCCCCCCATTCCCCTCTCCTTAGGCGCCTCAAACCCCCCCCCATTCCCCTCTCCTTAGGCACCTCAAACCCTCCCCATTCCCCTCTCCTTAGGTACCTCAAACCCCCCCCCCTTCCAATCTCCTTACCCCCTCCCAAACCCTTTCCCCAACACCCACCCCCCCCACCTCCATGTTAACAAACGATCTGTAATGATCATTCGTTAATAAACAGGGGGGGGGGGGGGGGGTAGAGGAGGATATAATGATTAGGTAGGGGGGTAAAGTGAGTAGAAGGGGGGGAAGGGGGGGTGTTTAAGGCGCCTAAAGAGAGGGAAAGGGGGGGTTTGATGTGGGTAAAGAGAGGTGAAGGGGGGGGGGTTTGAGGCGCCAAAAGAGAGGTGAAGGGGGGGTTTGAGGGACATAAAGAGAGGGGAAGGGGGGAGTATTGAAGCACCTAAAAAGAGGGGAAAGGGGGTGATGAGGGACCTAAAGAGGGGGGAAAGGGGGGATTTGAGGCAGCTAAAAAGGGGGTAAAAAGAGGGTCAGAGACAGGTAAAGAGAGGGAAAAAGGGGGGCCTTGAGGATCATAAAGAGAGGTGAAGGAGAGAAAAAAAAACAAAAAAATAAAAAGATAAAAAAGAGAAAAAAGCAAAACAAAAATTAGTTTACCCTAGAACAAAAATAATAGAAGCACTTACAAAAAAAACAAAAAAACCAAAAAAAAAGCAAAAAAAAAAGCAAAAAAAAAGCAAAAAAAAAACCATGAAAAAAGAAAAAAAATGACCTACCTGGTGAGTTGAGTTGAGAAAATAAATGCAACCAAAATATTTGAGGGATGTTTGAGGAGAGGATGAAAAGGATATGAGTGATGAATGAAAAAAAAAATCACTGACAAAATATGCGATATAAGAAAATATGCGATTTCATGTTGAGGAAGTGAAAGAAAACCAATGAGCCATCCAAAAAAAAGATATTCACCATAAATTCAAAAAAAAAATGAATATGCAACAAACCAAAATACAAAAACAAGTGATTAAAGTACACAAAGAGGACATTTGGAAAGTATGAAAACATAAAAATTAAAAATTAAAAGGGTGAAGAGAAATGTTGAAGAGTAATTGGCATTATAATGAGGCGTATGCCGGTTGATTGAATGATTTGTGAATCAAGGGAGGGGAGTGCCAGTGGTGGTTCAGGATCCTCTTCTTCATAAAGATCATTCCACTCATCCTTTAAATCAGCTAGAATATTGTGGAGTATTATGCAAGTCAAGATCCAATGATTTGCAGTTTTGATCTCCAATTTTTTTTGAAATTGGATTCTGAGCTCCCGAAGACTAGAAAATAGTCCCTTTAAAATACCTATAGCATGTTCAATTTGTACTCTTGATTGTGCAAGGTGATAATTAAATTTAGTTTTGGGGTCATTTTCTGAAGTTGCACCACGGAAAGCAGGTATAATGTACTTTCCACTTGCATATGCTGAGTCTGTAAGGAGGCACTGAGATTCGTCAAAGTATGATTCAGGAGATTGAGAAATCCTCATTCTTTGGAAGACGGAAGAGTCATGACATGATCCAGGGCAGCCACTGTGAAAAGCAATAAATTTTTTATTGACATCGCATACAAGTTGAACGGCAATAGAGTATCTAGAAAGAAGATTAAAAGTTAGATTGTGAAAGATGAGAACTTGGAGAAGATTTTGAAGAAACCTTTTTTTGCGATCAAAATAATGGTTGCCATCATGAGCAGGCTTTTGACTCAAAAGGATGGTTGTGCCATCAACAAAACCTATACAGCCAGGGAAACCTTCAGCTTGCATTACTTGAGAGGATTCAAGTCGCTGTTCTGGAGTTGGCCAAGCAAGAGTTTGAGACTTGAGGGAAAGGATAGCAATCATACAGTGCTTGGTGTATAATATCACGGTACCATATCCTATGTTAAAGAGATTATCCAAACGTCTTACGGCAGCACCATTTCCATTTGAGCCAAAGCGACATAGAGCAACAGCAAGTTGGATGGCAGTATTACGCTGTTTGTTATGAGAATTGTTATGGAAGATAGGATGATCGGAGATGAGTTGATAAAGTTTGAAGAAAGAATTGGGAGAAGTTCTAAAAAGTTGTGTGAAGTTTAAATGAGGAATGTTGAGAATGGAGGCCAGATCATATCGGGGATCATGATAAAGATTTGGCCCCCTGGTGATGATGTAACGCTTTTTGGAAAGAAAACACATATTAGCTAAAGCATCTTCCAAATCAGAGTCAGATTTATAGTAAAGAACTAAAAGAAAAGTGATAGCATTCATTGTTGAGTGAAGTAGCTTCCTAGTAGAGAGGTGTTTCATTGTTGATGGTGGAAGGGTTAAGTGATGAGGGAAGTGGGAATTCACCGCCAAATGTGCAGTTGGGGTGTGTAGATAGAAAAAAAACTTAAGTGTTCGCCACCAAAATTAAGTAGCATAGAGTGAGGAAATACTTAAGGATGGCATCAACAATTATAAGTCATGTGACTTTCTTAAAAATCCATCATGGATGAGATGAGTTTGGGATCAGGAATTAGGAATGGAAATTGGGGTATAAGAGGCGGGATAATGCATTATCGTGGATTTCTTATCCACTAGCCCTGGGGCTAGTGGATAAGAATCTTCCGCAATTAATAATGTCTGATCCCGGGAAAAAAAATTCCTGATCCCTAATTGCCGATCCCTGAACATTGATACCCCCTATTAAATTTATTCAATAGAAAAATTTGTAATATTGATTTACATCCCATGATCATTTAAGATAAAACAGGAAATGGGCAGAATTATATTAAAAATATAACTTATCATGATCTTTATTATATCAAAAGTATAAAAAATCTAATTTTTATGAGAATAAAATCTATGGTTAATAAATATTAAAAAATATTTTTGAGGTTTTTGTGGGATGTTTCATGCCATTATGATTTTCAAGTCTCAAAATATATTATTTAATTTTTGTGCTTACATTTTTTCAAAATATTCCTTAAAAATACTTTCCTCCCTCAAACTTCAAACCTCATTCTTCTCCCATCTAATATTTTCTCCCTCTTACATTTTATTTAAGTCTACCAATAACTGACCCATCCCAAACCCTTATTCCCCCTTCTCGCCCCTAATCATCCCATTACACCCCTCCTCACTTATTTTTCTCCCCTTAACACCCTAATTATTCCCCTCTTCACCTCTTTCCACCCCAGATTTCTTGATATCACTCCTTTTTCTCTCCTTCTAACCCCTTTTACTCTATATTCAGAAAAGGGGGTGATTTGGGAAGCCATATGAGTTGTATGAAAATTGAAAGGGTGGATTGGGGTGGGGTGATGAATGCCTGGGGTGAGGGATAAAAAAATGGGGGTTGAAAGAAAAAGCATTATAGTTAGTTATAAAAGGATTGGGGTGGAGTTGAGGCAAAAATAGATGGGGTAAGGTAGGGAGAGGCAAGAAAGGGGTGGTGGGGGATGAGGATGGTAGCAAAAGGGGTGGAGTTGTGTTAAAAGTAAAAATAGAGTGAAGGGGAATAGTGAGGAGGGCTTAAACTTAGATTTTTAAGCTTAGAGGGTTTATAAAATGTATCAGGAGGGCAATAAAAGGGTGGGGGGTGGTAATACAATGAACGGAAATGACAATGTAGAAAAAATTGTGTGAAGAGATTTAGAGGTTGTCAATTGAGGTAGTAAAAAATGGAGAGTTCACTCTATTCTTTAGGAAAAAATCAGAGTCCACCCCCTCAATCTACAGCTCTATTCTGCCAATATGAAAAAAGATTGATAATTATCTTTTATTTATATATTTGAGCTTAAACCTATAGTATATACATCTTTATTTAATATTTTTATTTACAAGGCACTATAAGACTAAGAAATTAATATAATAAAATAATTGGTAACAAAATACTATTTTGAGTTTTCGCACAAGAATTGAAAGTATGCTTCTGATAAGTATACATGATATGAATAAATCATATAACAGGAAAATTGTAGCAAAAAGTTTAAAACTAAAACAAAACATTTAAATAAATTTAAAAAAATTGAACTTATGTATTTTATAAATTTATTGTATTTATTTTTTAATGTAATAGTAAAATATATTGATTAGATTTAAAATATCTTTGAATTAAATTAAATAATTCAAGTAAAGTTTGAAGAAAATATCTATCTACATATATAATCTATTAGCTTCATTTCTTGTTTTGTGATTACTATATAAAACTGGATTATTGACTGTAATAGCTACAAATAAAAGAAAATTTAATAATATATCTGCCTCAATGTGTTTATAATAATCTATTCAGTAACAGAATAAAAGTTCTGAGTCCTTTCTTTTACTATCTTTATTCATTTCAATGACTGTATACATTTTCAAAAAAATATTTATCATGTTTTTGAAGGAACTTAGTTTGAAGTCTCAATGAAATATTTTCTCCAAGTGTGGTTCAAGCTAACTTAAGCCATTAAAATATTTATATTTTTGTAGAATTTTTATTAAGAATTTTTAAATATAAAAATAATTATATTTTTATATCAAAATATTTTTATTAAACTCTTTGAAGTTGTGAAAATAAGTACAAATTGAGAATCATTTTGATAAAATATTATATTAAAAATATTTTTAAGTTGATCATATATTATTATGATATGAATTCTTTCCATAGGGCAGATTAAGAAAATAACTTAAAAATAATTTTATTCAACTATATTATATAAAAAAGGTATCAGCTCTTTTGCTTAGTTTTAAAGTACTTTAAAAAAAGTTTTTTTTTGCTTTAGGTACACATCATATAGAGTCTTCAGAGCATCATATTAGTTTTTTAGACTTATATTTGTAAGCTTAAGGGAAGCCTCACAGGATAAAACTGGTGGTTTTATAAAAAAATAGTAAATATCTTTTAAATCAATATATATTTCTATAAAAAGTCAAATTTTAATAATTATTTTCTGTTTTAAATATGTGATGAAGATTTGAAATAATGCTATTTAAATTAATTTTTTTAAAAATATACTCATTCCAGTATTGCTTTGTGATAAGGCCAATTTCAACAAGATTTATAAATTCTCCTGTTTAAATAAAATGTCAAGGTGATTGTTTTTCATACACTTAGATATTGAATAGAAACATCATATAAGATCTACCAATCAGCATGAATATCATTATTCCAATAAATCATTGATTGATCCCAAACCCATATATTTAATTTTAGAATGGTTTGTAATTGTTCAGTTGTGAATTACTCCTATCCAAACTTTTATTCTAAAGACTAAAAAAGTGTACCTAAAAAATTCACTTAATTTATTTTTCTGCAGCATAGAATTGAAATATTTTTTCTATTCATTTTAAATATGGAATAATATTAATTTTAATTAAAATATGATTGCCTTTACAGTTGCTTTGCTACATGGGCATAATCTAAAGTACCTATTGTGTCTTTTTTACAAAATAAAAATCATATAATAGTTTTTCAATTTGAGACTGATAAAATTATGAAGAAGTACCACTTATACCTATTTTATCCAGCTCTTGAGCAATAATAAAATCAAAAAATTCATCTGAAGCACATTTTTTAACATGATAACACTTTGCAAAATATATGGTGCTTATTCCCAAGTTGACACTGAAATTATACCACAAAACAGAATTGAAGCAAAATTAAGAACTAAAGTTAAAGCTTAAATAAATTTATACTAATTTGTTTTTATTATCTTTAAAGTTATACATCTAGCTTGAATTTCAGTTTTTCATGTGAAACATTTACTGAGTAGTGAATTATTATTTCAACTCATGAGATTACTCTACCAAAGAACCATATTTACATGCAATTTTGATGAAGTAAATCATAAAAAGTTCCAGAATATCATATATGTATTACATTTAATAAATGTATATTGCAAAAATTCTTAGTAGTTGGATATTCAATAGAACAAAAAAAAGAGCAAAAATATATTTTCTTTTAATTTTAATCATCTTGCATATAAAAATGTAAAAAAAAATTGATTAAAATCCACTGGTATAAGAATTATACTTCTTTAGAAACTAATAACAAAACAATTTATTAATTATTAGTGCTTAGTGTAAAGAAGCTATGATACAACTTCATTGAAACAGAAATTAGGAAAACATATTGCTATCTTTTTTTTTAATTATGAGTCTTTTCACAGTATTATACACCACAGAAAATCTGGGGGTGAGCTGATAGCAATCCACTCTCTTTGATTTCCAGAGTGTCTCTTATCATTCCAGAGTTATTCTCACTTTATGAAAATATACGAAATTGTATTGGAAGTACATTTATTCTCAGATTGATTATAGTTTGAATATCAACTGATTCTAAATTATGCACAAGTTGATCCTCCAGAACTTGATTTTGGTCCTCTGTTGGGCACAAATTGATCACAAATATATCTAACCTAAGCTTATGCATATATAATAACTCATGATACTTGCTCTATAAAATTTTATAATAAATTAAAATATTGATGAATTTATATAAAAAATAATTATTATGTAAGATATTAAATTATAAATTCAGGCACCATAGGAGGGCACTTAATAGAGCTTAATTATACTATGTGACACCTTAATACTGTATCACACAGCTTGAAACATTTAAAACAAAATGAGTCATGATGGGAAATGAAATTGCTTGGACAGACACTTTCAAAATTAATACTGACCATAATATACAAATATGAAACTTTGGCATCTATCCAATAAAATATTTTCCTTCTGATAAATGGATTTTACTCAGTTACTCCCTGTTAAAAAGTGTCCTTGTGAGGTTTGGCTGACCTTCAGGGGGATAATTTGGCCACATCAAACTACTTCTATTTCCATGATTGACCAAAATATCATCCTCATTGCCATATAGAGAATTGTTCTTATCTGACTGTAGCTGATCAAAGGGATCCAATACAAGCTTAGCCAAAATTTTCGTGAACACTTTTTTGATGGATAGTAACAAACTGATGCTTTCCAAAATTGTCCACCTGAAGATAGGCTGAACTTCAGGAGGATAAATTTATTATGAATACCAAATTAACTGAAGAATAATTTTTCCCTAGCTAATCTGCATCATAAAAGTGTCCAACTGAGGTTTAGCCATAATTCAGGTAGACACTTTTGGAAATGCACAGTCTGATGGGTTAAATATTGTCAATTTCTGACATCTAATACATAACTAAGTACTCAACTACATAAAATAACGTAACGTAACAAATGTATATAGTCCTGACAATAGAAATAAGCAATAAATCATAATTATTAGAAGAAACTACATCACAGGTTATGGGCTTTTCCCGACTACAATAAATCTATAAATTTTTCATCATACGGGCTTCCTTACCTTAGAGGATTATTTATCACATTTCTTTTTATTTTTTTCTTTCTTCCTTTTCTCCTTTCTTTCTCACTTTCATTATCTCTTCATCCATTAACTTTCTTATCTTCAATTACTCTCTATACTTGCTATATACAAAAACAACATCAACAATTTTTCCTTTCAATAATTTTTCTTATTTTTTTCAACTATATATATAAATTAAAAGTAAAAGAAAATAAATAAATAAAATAAAGAGGTTTCATCCCAGCATAAATAGTTGATTAGGTTGATTTTGATAGCTCAAAATTGAATGTATTATACTCTTTTGTAGTGGACGCACTCAATTGCTGAAAACACTGTTTGTCTAAAAAAAATACAATTTGTTTTTCTCCATACAGTTATAACAATTTTTTTTCTTCCTTATTGTTTTATCTTTTAACTTATTAAATCTAAATGTCGAGGCCATCATCGTCGTCAAGACCTGGCAGAAGACCCAGAGATGCAATCCTGACACCTCCAGCTGATCTAGCACCAGAAGAACCAGAAACTAGGGAACTGACGAGAATTTCGACCTTTACTGAAACAGGTTGGGATGAAGATTACACATTTGCTAAACTGACTAAAGCAAAGTCATGGATTGATGCGACACCTAAATTAAACTCAAATTGTGATAACTTCCAGATGTGGATAATGAAAGTGTGGAAATCGCTTGGGAAAGTTATCCTAGATGAGTACTACTCCAATAACAGAAAATGGTGAATAAATATCAATAAAAACTACTTGGTTCAAGAGATACTAACCGAATGTGTTGAAGAATTGGTGCAAGAACTAATCAATAATGGGAACTATCCGACTTCTTTTGACCTGCTTGCATTTTTAGTTATGCACTTTAATCAAAGTACAAGAACTTATCATTTAAACCTATGGCAAGAAGCATTATCATTAAATTTGTCAGAATTTCTGTCGGGAGTAGAATATACTCAAGCATTGTATAAAAAATTCAGAACTATTAAAGCATCTGGTCTAGTACTTACTATTGATAACATCATGGGATTGATGCTCCAAAAACAAGCAAAAGTAGATGCACGTTTAGAAGACAATATAATGAGCCAAATCAACACATTATACCGTGTGAGAGATATCCCAATGTCAAAAGAAATCTCAAGAGTGATTATCGATTCACAAAGACAAGAAGTGCTAAAAACGAAGCCAACTAAAGAAAAAGCTCTAATTATCAACAAGAGCACCATTAATCCTAACAATGAACCAGAATCCATTGAAGAAGATTCCGTAAAACTTGGAGTGAACCAATCAATTTGTTATAGGTGCAATTGTCCTGGCCACTTTGCTGCTGATTGCTGATCTTCACAGAAACAATAATCATCCCATAATCAACACCACACTCCAAACTATACAGCACATTACCCAATGCCTTTCTATCCAGCACTTACTCCAAATAATCCTTACCCTGTTTTTTCAAATTTTTCTTACAATAATCCTGTTCCATGGCAGCAACCAACAATTAACAATAAACCAAATCAACAAGATGATCGCAAAGCAGATTACTACAGGCTAAACTACAATAAAGATAAAAAGAATGTGAAAACACGTTTACCTGAAATAGATAACGCTAAAGAACCTTCAGAAATTCAGATTGAAAAACTATTCCTTTCCAATGAAGGTCCCCTTCCCATCCTTGAAAGTGGTGCTACACATCATTTCACATGAGACATGTTCAACTTTGCTTCGTACGTCTCTCTAAATTCACCTATACCTCTGAAAGTAGCGACTAATGAAAACAAAAATTTCATTACATGCAAAGGTTCTTTGATTTTCCTAGCGCTGTAGACAATCCTATAGTACTAGCTATAGGCCTTGACCAAGGGAGTTGCAGAAAAACCAGAGAGAAAATCCCCTGTCCCTTTAGAAAAATAGAGTGAGATTTACTTGCTAAAGTAAGTTGGTTCCTGTTTTGCTAAAGCTCTTGTTTAACACACTTGACTGCTTGATGAGCCAAGAAAGTAGTCCCCAGATAGACTACCAGACCAAAGAACTGAAATGTAGAACAAAGTCCACACCAGAGACAGCAAAGATACTTGATGTAGGCTGCAAATCCACACCAGAGACAGCAATAATACTTGCTATAGCTTGCAAGACTATAACAGAGAAAACAGTTGCCAAAGTTAAGTTAAATAAAGAACTCACTTGCAACAAACACAGCCAATTGTGGCCAGAAAACAGTGAAAACTGAGTGAGGAACAATGATATCACCTCCAGAAGGTTGTATGATGATTAAGGTTGCCCCAAACTGTCTTATTCACTATTTACACACAGACCACTAACTAAGAGCCCATGCGCACCCACCAATCTGGCGCCTGTACCCGCCAAATTGCATAAAAAACCCTCCTGAAGCGCTCCCCTACCTCCTAAAACAGAGGCGGGCGGGCCGCCCAACGTTGGAGATGCCACCTGAAGCGGCCCGGCCTCCTTGAAGCCAGAAAACCAATAAAAACAACTAATCTACTTAGAAAAATTAGCTACAACTACTAAAACCTTTAAAACACGGAATTTCACTATAACAACATCGAGACATAAAATATAGAGAAAAATTAGCTCTATCCATTGGTACTAGGCACTTAACCCTAAGACTTAAGGTTAGCCCGTAAAACACAAAATACAAAATTAAACAGCAATATTTTATAAATGAAAAATGAGGAAATGACCCCTTAAAACTCAGAATATGAAAAATGTCTACAAGACATAAAATATAGAAAAAACCCAGGGCTATCCAATGATAGTACCCACTTACCCGCAGACCCAATATCCAAAGAAAAAAACCAGAAAAATACCCAATTCCTTAACAGGTGTCAATTAAGACATGCACAAACCGCGCCAAATCACACAACAAAGGCCCCTGCCAATGTTGGAAGAACACAGCGCCAAATGGGAATAATGTTGAAATACAAAACATATATTATTGTGAGAAAGCTAGTGGTACCCTTATTTCACAGGCTTCATTAATTCTGGCACAATGTAAGATATCTTTCTCATCAAGAGACATGGATATCTTTGCTGATGATGGCACTCTAATATTTATGGCTAAATTTAACAAAAGAAGTTAGACACTACCCCGGCCGTTCCCAAGACACATGCTAGACATAGTCATTGATAGAAGTCAACTTGTAGATAGATGTTTATCCAAAATTAAATCAAATTGTTATCCACCTTATAAAGCTAAAAAAGTTAAACTTGAAATAAATAAAGAAGAAGTCTTAAGATACTGGCATTGAATTTTTGGACATCAAAGTTTGAGAAACATTAGGAAATTTTTCAAAGGAAAATTAGGTGAAGGCATACATGAAGACTTACCAACAGGTTTTGCTGATTGCGAAGATTGTAAGCTAGCAAAATCAAAAAGATCCAATCCAATCAATACATCCAATAGATTACATCCAGTTGGGGAAACGATCTCTGTGGATTTAATGGGTCTTTTTGAAGTTACAACCTCTAATAAAGGTATTTATCTACTTACATTGTTAGACATTGGTTCCAGTTATGGAAATGTAGAGATTTTGAAAACTAAAGGTGAAGCTAACAAAATTATAAAAAATTATATTACATGGATCCAGAAAAGGGCTGATGTGGTTGTGAAAACACTAACAAACAATAATGGAGGTGAGTTCATTAATAAATGCCTACAAGAATGGTTGTACTTACACAGTATAGAGCATGAATCTTCCCTGCCATATTATCATGAGCAAAATGGTGATATTGAACAATTTAACCAAACTATTTTTGACATGGGAAGGACAATTTTATTAGACAGTGGACTGGGAAAAGTTTGTTTTGGGGCCCTGCTTTCAAATGGGCCGTATATACACACAACCTTTTACCAAACACTTGTAGTAATGAAATGACTCCATACAAAAAACTTTTGAAAACAAAACCCAGTCTTTATCACTTAAGGATTTTCGGTTCTACTGCCTACGGGCATGTGCCAAAAGAAACAAGAGGTAAACTTGATAACAGGAGTAGAAAATGTAAAGTTATTGGTTATTTGGAGCAATCAAAGGTTTTGTTGTTCATTGACGTTGAAACTAGTAAACTGATTTTGTCAGCATGGGCTACATTTTTTGACAATGTCCCAAACTTTGTACAAAAGAAACGCAATGCTAACAATACTGACAAAAATAAAATGGAAATAGATTTTATTACTAACAAGTTTACTTTTAATGACTTCAGCGCAGAAGAAGAAATTTTAAAACAAGATTGACTAGTTGACAATATTGAAATAAGTTGTAAAGAAATTGCAAAAAACTTACCAACTACCTTTTTACAAGCAATGAAATCAAACAATTGAGAAGACTGGCTAAATGCATGTAAAGAGGAAATTAAAAAACTTACAAATATGGAAGTATGGATAGAAAACCAACCCCAAAATGACAAAAATTCACCAATGCCAAATGGGAATTTGCTGAAAAAACAGACAATAATGGAAATTTAATAAAACAAAAGCAAGGTATGTGGCAAAAGGTTTTCTACAAAAAGAAGGTATTGATTACGGTGAAACATTTGCACCAAAAGCAACTTTTACATCATTAAGAATCTTAGTAAAAATGGCAGCAGCTAATAACTGGCCAGTCCATAGTTTTGATGTAGTTGTGGCATATATCAATTTACCTATTGATGAAGACTTATGGGTTAAAGCACCACAAGGTTTTGGACGAGAAGAAGGCAAAGTATTCAAATTAAAGAAGCCCTTATATGGAACAAAACAAGCAGCAAAGTGCTGGTGGAAACACTTAGAAAACAAGTTGAGAAGTATGAAATATATACCTAGCTATTATGACAGCTCGATGTACATTCTTTGTGACAATTAAAAAAATGGAGTACTATGGATTCATGTAGATGACGGATTAATTACGGGTTCTATTACCAACATACTCAATAAATTACAAAAAAAACTGTCTGAACTAGTTCAAATCAAATGGCAGGAAGATATTAACAATATAGTGGGAGTAAAAGTAGTACGTAAACAACATGGGTTTATTTTATCACAACCTATTTTAATCAACAAAATAGCTGATTGTTTTGATGGAGCATACAAAAAGAAATTGACTATCTTGCCGAAGGACTGAAAACTAAAACAAGGTACAGGAGAAAAGTTGAAAAATACTGAATATCTAGGACTTATAAGATCTTTGAATTATTTGGCTGTAGCAACAAGACCAGACATATCTTTTGCAGTAAACTATTTGGCAAGATTTGCTAATCATCCAAATGAAGAACGCTGGGAAGCTTTAACTCACCTAATACAATACGTTGTTACAACAAAATATTCTTTGTTTCACATTTTTCCAGATAAGAATATGGGACTAGATGGATACAGAGATGCAAACTGGAACAATGACTTAGCAAGATGTACTAACAGTGGAATTGTGTGCTATATGGGAGTACCTGTTAACTGGTCATCTAAAAAACAAAAACTATAGCACTTTCAACATGTGAGTCAAAACTCTGCTTTAGCAGCAGTGACCAAAACAGCAATGTGGATTAAAGACATGATAGAAAACATGACCAAAAAATTTTTTTGATGACACTTCACTGTGATAACGAATCTACTATAAAAGTAGCTTCTGAACAACCATCTAACACACAAATTCATCATATGGAAAGAAATTTTTTCTATGTCAATTCTCAACTACATAAGAAAAGGGAAATTTTAAAATGGATTGGGACAAAAGAACAGAAAGCTGAAATTTTAACGAAAAACTTAGGTCCAAATCTAGTTGATAAAGCTAGTAAATCAGTAAACGTATACAGTAATTTCTTAGGGTGGCAGAATGTAGTTGAGGTGGGGGGTGTTGATGTGTGACATCTAATACATAACTAAGTACTCAACTACATAACATGACATAACATAATAAATGTATATATTCATGACAATAGACATAAGTAATAAATCATAAGTATTAAAAGAAACTACCATCACAAATATCTCTATATGGCAATAAGTATGAGTTTTTTATCAACATAGAGCTAAAATTAATTTAATATGGCCAAAGTGTCCACCTGAAGTTTGGCCAAAATACAGGTGAAAATATTTATGAGGATTACTTGATGAAATGAAGAAGACTTGCAATTACTTTCCATCATAAAATTTGAAAACTTAAGTTCATCAAAAATTGTGGTGACACCTTTTTCAGATCCAGTCATATGGGATCAACTCTCAATATGGCAATGAGAATCAATTTTTAGTCAATCATGGTATTAGAAGTAATTTGATATGGACAAACTTTCCAACTGATTATTGGCCAAAAATAAGTTGTAAATTTTTATGAGGAATACTAGATTAACTAAAGAAGACTTGCGCCCTACTACTCTCCATCATATAATTTTCCACCAGAAGAGTTGTCAAACTTGTGGTTGACGCCTTTGGCCTAGTACAGCCATAAGGGATCAATTCTGCATATGGAAATGAGGATGTAATTTGGTCAATCATGGTACTAGAAGTAATTTGATATAGACAAAGTGTCTAACTAAATATTGGAAAAAAATCAGTTTAAAACTTCATTTAGTTTTTCGAAAAATCAAATCAAGTACAATTTTATTCCTGATGGTGCCCATTTTATCCAACACCTCTTCTGAGCCTTGAAAGTAGGCATTTGTCTTGAATTTTTAATTTCATATAAAATACCTTTTACTCAACTATTTCTTTTTATCCCTTTTTTTCTTTTAGATATCAATTAATTTCATGTAAAACAAATGATTTACATAATCTTTTACCTGTATTTAATAAAATTATTAAAGGTGTAAAATCACACTGTAAGCAATTGGCACATGTGTTTTTGCTATACTAATAAAAATAAAAATATTCTGTTGACGAATAATTGATCAAATGATAAAATATTAATAAAACAGAAAGATCAAATACCAGTGGATATTTTTTTAAAAAATACCAGTTGCACTAAAAAAGTCCTGCACCCTAGATACTCACCATCAAAAAATTGTCCAGCAGAAGTTCAGCCAAACTTGTTCTGGACTCTTTTTGTCAGGTGCATTCAGATGAGATCAATTCTCTCTATGGCAATGAAAAAAAATTATTTGATAAAAATGTGCACTAGAAGTGGCTTTATATAGCCAAATTTTCCACCTAGAGTTCATCCAAACCACAGGTGAACAATTTTTTATCTTTAAAGAAAAGTAAATTTAGTACAATTTATCCCTGATGGCTCTGATTTGCTTCAACACCTCTACTGGCCTTTGATAGTAGGAATTTTACTTGGATTTCTTTTTTCATATTTGATCCCTTTAATTTAATTTTTTTTTCCTCATATTGCTTTTGGATATAAATTAATAATTTTAAAAAAATTATATTCATATTTTTATACATTTATTTAATAATATTATAAATGGTGTAACATCACTTGGTATGCTTTTGGCACACGAGTTTTTTCTATACTTATAAAATTAATAATATAATGGTGACCAAAAATTAATCAAATGATATTTATGAGTGAGGCACAAAGATAAAATACCAGATGATCTGAAGAAAAATTCTACCCTAGCTACTCTCCATCATAAAAGTGTCCAGCACAAGTTTGGCCGAACTTGTGCTGG
This sequence comes from Hemileia vastatrix, assembly GCA_030280995.1. Lineage (NCBI taxonomy): Eukaryota > Fungi > Basidiomycota > Pucciniomycetes > Pucciniales > Zaghouaniaceae > Hemileia > Hemileia vastatrix. Next base: position 21,747,706 of record JASXTE010000014.1, on the reverse strand, counting down.
ACACTTTTGGTCAGGTGCAGTCAGATCAGTTTAATTCTCTCTATGGAAATGAAAATAAATTTTTGATAAATAATTACACTAGAAGTAGTTTGATATGGAAAAATTGTCATCCTGAAGTTTTGGTAAAGCTCAAGTGAATTTTTTTTTATTTTTACAAAAAAAAAAGTTTAGTGCAATTTTAGCCCTGATTGTGCTTATTTGATTCAACATCTCTTTTTTCTGTTTATGGCAGGAATTTAACTTGGATTTTTATTTTCATATTTGATTTATTTTATTTTACTTTTTCCCCTCATATTGCTTTTGGATAGAAGTTTATTTTTTGTAAAACAAATCATTTTCATATTTTTTTACCTGTATTTAATAATATTATAAAAGGTGTAACATCACCCAGTATTCATTTGGCACACAAGTTTTTGCTATACTGATAATATTAATAATATAATGGAGACAAAAAATTAATCAAATGATAAATATGAGTGAGGCACAAATATTGAACAAAAGTGGAAATTTTTATAAGAAATTCCAGATGATTTAAAATGACTTTCACCCTGGCTACTCTCCATCATAAAATTGTCTGGAACAAGTTTGGCTGAACTTGTTCTGGACACTTTTGGTTGCATGCCGTCATATGCAATCAATTCTCTTTATTAAAATGAGACTGAATTATCACTCCATCATTGCACTAAAAGTAGCTTTATATGGACAAATTGTCCCCTTGAAGTTTGTCCAAACCTAAGGTAGACAATTTTTTACTTTGGTAAAAAGTAAATTTAATCCATTTTAATCTATGATGGTGCCCATTTTTTTTGAAGCCTCTACTGGATCATTATAGCAAACATTATACTTAATATCTTTATTTCATGTTTGATCTCTTTAATTTTAATTTTACCCTTTTATATATCCTTTAGATTTGAAATATCAATTTTTTTTTTGTAAAACTGATAGTTTTCACATTTTTTTACATTTATTATATAATAGGGGGTATCAATGTTCAGGGATCCGCAATTAGGGATCAGGAATTTTTTTTTCCGGGATCAGACATTATTAATTGTGGAAGATTCTTATCCACTAGCCCCGGGGCTAGTGGATAAGGAATCCACGATAATGAAAAATTTCATTAATTGTTCTATTTCTTCAACAGTTTTTTTTGCTTTAATGCATTTGATCAAGAAATCTTTCTTTTTAGAACTTTCTTGAAGATCATGCTTATACTTCATCTGTTCCATTAAGTTTTGATGCTCTAGTATTTTTTCCTCTTTTTTGGATTTTTCAATACTAAGAGTTAACTCGAACTTCTTCTCCTCCAAATCTTGGACCCTATCATCCTTCTGTAAGGAGAGCTTGTACTTCCTCTCTTCCAAATCTTGTACTCTGTCATCCCACCTTAAAGAGAGCTTGTATTTCTCCTTTTCAAAGCTTAGAGTCTCTTTAGCAATTTCCACTTGTTCTAGAGTGAGAATAAAAATTAACATAAAGTAGAAGAAAAGCAGAGTAAAGTAATAAGAGGTATGATATCACTTACCAGCATCACGTTTCTCTAAAAACTGTTCCATCGAAGAAAAAAGTGTTTGTGATGAAGTATCACTTTTTCGTCTTCTTTGGGAGAGGAAATTTAGACTAGTTGAAGCCCTTCACTTTTTGTTCAACGTAGCATTTTCCTCCTCATCATTGTCACTAGCTTCAGACTCAGTTGATTGAGGATCCTGGGTTTGTTCATCAGCCTTTTAAGAAATAAGAAAAAGATAAGTAAATAAAAAATAGAATTGATAAGATAAAAGAAAAAAGAAACAGAACTGAGTTAGATTTGGTTGGGTTAAATCACCTATAGGATCTACAGAAAAGCTATCTAGATATGACTCATTCAAATGAGGGGAGGCTTGAGTGGAGGAAGAGGATGGGAAAAGATTTTCTTTGACATCATGTTCAGAGATAGGATCTTCAACATCCAACATGTTTACAGGATCAACATCGGCTCGCTCTCCAAAAATTGCATCCATCTCTTTAAAGTAATGACATAAAGAATCAAGTTTATTGTCTATGGATTTTATGCCCTTAGTTATATTGTTGTTGGTAATCCCAAAACCAGTGGAAGATGAAAGAGCCTTTGCCTTCTTGTATTTTGCTCGGTAATGCTTGAAGCATTCGGACATCTGTTTAGGCAAAAGATCAATCCTTCCCTTGGTCTTATTGCGTAATTCATTTGCCATTAGAAGATAGCCATTAACTTTTGATGTGGGGGGCCGTCCTACTTTAGTGGCATACTCAGTACCAAAACAAGAATCATAGTTAGATTTGGTTTTCAGCCAGTTGATAAGAATGAGATGGACATTATTTTTTAATTGAACGGTCTTTGATTTCTTGGCTGAGCGGGGGAAAGTGGGAGTAGTGGTATTTGAAGAACAACTTGGTGAAGGCTGCCTTTGAGAAGATCTAGGACGACGAGGCATGTTATTATAAATGAAGATGAAAAGGAGCAGAAACAAGCAGATGAGATATTGAGGGGTTCTGAGTGGATAGAATGGACAGGATGGGACAAGAATGTGAGTGTTCAGCAAGGTAGAAGCCATATCCAGAGAGTAGTCCAAGATGTGGTTATGGCAGAAAGTAGGTCAAGATGTGGTTATGACAGAAGGTTGTCCAAGATGTGGTTATGAAAAATTGAGTAAAAAAATGTTGGATAAGAGGTGAACATTGAGACGTAAAGTGTCTAATAACCCAATTATTAGCAAAAATAATTGCGGAAGATAATTGGGGTATAAGGATTTTAAACCGCAATTAAATTAATTGCGGATCCCTGAACATTGATACCCCCTAATATTATTAATGTTGTAGAATCACCTAGTGTTCATTCAGTACACATGTTTTTGCTATACTAATAACATTAATAATATAATGGTGACTAAAAATTTATCAAATGATTATCACCATGCAATATATGGGGGGAACTTGCTAGAAAGTCCTCAACTTGAAGTCAGATGGAAATAAGTTGGAACTCAGACTGAAGTAATACTGAAATTTCACTTGAAGTATCACACAAATAATAATGGATCTATATTGAAAACATAGTGAAAGTGTGAGGATAACTGAATGGAAACCAGAAAAAATCATTCCATGAGTCTACACAATACACAGTAATTTTTGAAGCAACTTATTTAAATAATACTTTATTAAATTAAGTTGATCAATAAAAATTGATTGACAATATCACAATTCATAAATAAAATAATTTTATTAAAAACTTTCAGATTATATATAAAAAAAATCAGTTACTTTTTCTATTGCCTAAAACTGTTTTTACAGAATTGAAAACTATGTTTTAGCTAATATTTTATGGAAGTGAACATTGTTCTTTGCATGAAGAACAGAGTTCATCCTCCTATTTTCACACTCTGTTTGCACCAATCCCCATCCCTTTTAACTCTATCAACACATGCTTTTCTTCCCTCTCCACCCCTTTTGCTATCCTCCCAGCCCCATTGTATGCCATCCTCTTTTGATCCCCATTTCACCCCTCTCAACCTCACCCTGACCCTTTTCTTCATTCAAAATGCCTAGGAACCCTTAATCTTCCCTTCCAACTATTTCCCAACCTTTTTGCTACCCCATATACCCTTCCTCACCCCTCTCTCCAGACTCCCCAACCCTTGTAGCCTCATTCCTCCCTTTTACCTCGCCTCTACAATACTTGAACCCCAATTTCCTCCCTTTCAACTCATTCCCTATTTCTGTATATAAAAATAAAGTGTTAGGAAGAAATGGGGAGGTAAGAAAACTGGAAGGAGAGGAGTGGAGAGGGGTAGAGAAGCGTGGAGAGGGAGGGGAAAATGTGGATAGGGGTTGAAAATGATGACAAAGGGAGTGAAAAGGTTGAGGAGAAAGATGAGGTGAGGATAAAGAAATATTTCAAAGGGAAAAGAGTGGGGTATTCTTGAGAGGGAGTAAAAAAGCCAATAAAAGAAGATAGTAATACAAAATAAATATAAAAAAAATTTAAAATATATAAAATATGTTACAAAGAGTGGGCACAGAACTTCCTTGAATCCTAAAAATCCACAACTCCTGTACTGTTATCCTCTTCATTTACTTAAATCAAATAAAAATTTTACATTTTAATATTTTGAAAATTTTGAAGAAGAGGGGAAATAACTTTTAATAAATATTGGTATGAAATTTTTTTATTTAAAAGTGAAATATAGTATGTCAATTGAATTTTAAAATTATATGTCTAAGTAAAGTCTTTGAAACATCATTTTTAAGATCTTCACACCTTCTTTAGATATTTTAATGATTTATAATATTCAATATTATCTAGTCATAAAATAAGTATATAATTTTTTCAATTCTTGAAAATAATACAATAAATAATATAAATGCACAAAATAACCTTTCATGAAAAAATTGACATATTTGATATTGTATTTTCTCCATGTATTTCTGGCCAAAGAAACTTATATAATAATGTCAGATGGTATCTTTCCGGATCTATACATTGATGTTATTTTGAAAAGTTGCAAAGAAACTGCTTAAATAGTTTAAAATATTTATTTTTCAGATTAATTTGAGTGTGGTCTGCACTGTATTAAAATTTCTATAAAAAAATAAAATTCTTCATATCTAAAGATTTGTTCAAAGTATTATTAACTATGCTTCATTAAATGTTCAAGCTGTATTCATATTTAGTTCATCAGATTGTCAATATTTTTTCTTGGTGGTTTAATCACTAATTAAATGTGGGCTCAAAAAGATATGAATTAGGTTTCAAGGTTGTGGACTTGCTAGCAAGCCCGCCCCCCATATTCCGTGGTGTATTATGAATGAAACAGAAAGATCAAATACCCATAGACATTTTTATAAGGAATACAAGATTAACTGAAGAAGGCTTGCACCCTAGCTACTCTCCATCATAAAAGTGGCCAGCACAAGTTCAGCCAAACTTGTGCTGGACACTTTTTTTTACATGCAGTCAGATGGGATAAACTCACTCAATGGAAGTTAAAATGAATTTTTTCTCAATCATTGCACAAGAAGTAGTTTTATACTGCTATACTGTACTCCATTTTTTTTGGAAAAACTCAGGTGGACACTTTTATTAATTTTAAAAAAATGAAAATATATTCCAAATCTAGAACTGGTGGTGCAAATTTGGTCTGAAAACTTAAATTATCTTTGATGGCAGAAATTTTATTTGAATGTTTAATTTCATATTTAATCACTTTTATTTTACTTTTTGACTCCTCTTTTTGCTTTCAAATATCAATTTATTTATTATAAAACTAATACTTTTCATATTTTTTTACTTTTATTTAATAAGATTATTAAAGATTTGGCATCTCCCAGTATGCATTTGGCTTACAAGTTTTTTCAATACTAATGAAATTAATAGTATAATGGTGAAAATCAATTAATCAAATGATAAATATTAATGACACAGAAAGATCATATACAAGTGGATTTTTTTATAAGGAATACCTGATGAACTGAAGAAGACCTGCACCCTAGATACTCACCATCATAAAAGTGTCCAGCATAAGTTTGGCCAAACTTGTGCTGGAAACTTTTGGTTGCATGCAGTCAGATGGGATAAATTTACTCTATGGAAAAGAAAATGAATTTTTGCTCAATCATTGCACAATAATTATTTTGATATTTTCACAATGTCCTCCTTATGATTTTTCAAACATCAGCAGGACACTTTCTTTGGTTTAAAAAAAAATAAAATATAGTCCAAGTTTAGCCCTGGTGGTGCACAGTTGATCTAAAACCTCTACTTGTAATTGTTAGTTGGAATTTTCTTTCAATTTTTTTTTCTTATTTGATCCGTTTCATTTTACTTTTTTCTTGCTCATATTGCTTTTGGATATCAATTTTTAAATTTTAAATAAATAATTTTCATACTCTTATACCTTTATTTTATAATATATGATTGAAGGTGGAACACCTCCTGGTATGCATTTTTCACACAAGCTATTACTATTGTTACAACGTTAATAATATAATGATGACAAAAAATTAATCAAATGGTAAATTTAAATGACACAGAACAATCAAATACCAGTTGAGATGTTTATAAGAAATCCCTTTTGAGTTTAAGAAGGATGGCTGTATGTCTACTCTCAATTATAAAAGTGTCCAGCACAAGTTTGGCCAAACTTGCGCTAGAAACTTTGGGTTGCGTGAAGACAGATGAGATGAATTCTCTCTATGGTAATAAAAATAATATCTCACTCAATTTTTGAAATAAAAAATGTTTAATATTGTAAAATTGTCCCCTGGAAGTCTGTCCAAACCTCAGGTCAAAATTTGTTAGCTATACATAAAAGTAAATTTAGACCAAGTTATGACCTAGCGGTCCCCAACTGTCCTAACACCACTTCTGGCTCTTGATAGTAAAAATTTTACTTGTATTTTTTAATTTGTTTTTGATCCCATTGATTTTTATTTTACTTTTCTATTACTCTTTTTAATTTTAAATATCAATTTTTTTTTAAAAAACTAAACATATTAATATTTTTTTAAATTTATATAATAATATTATTAAAGGTGTAACATCACCAATTTTGCATTTGGCATGCAGGTTTTTCCTATACTAGAAACATTAATAATATATATGGTGAAAAAAATTAGTTATAAAATTAATATGTATGACAAAAAAGATATAAAACCAATAGATATTTAAAAAAAGAAAAACTTATGTACTGAGTAACACTTCCACCCTAGCTAACGTTTATCATAAAAGTGTCCAGCACAAGTTCAGCCAAACTTGTGCTGGACACTTTTGGTCAGGTGCAGTCAGATGGGATCATTTCTCTCTGTGGAAATGAAATTAAAAAAAGTGCTAAATAATTAAATTAGAAGTAGTTTGGTATGGCTGAATTATCCACCTTAAGTTTTTCCAAACTCAGGTGAAAAATTTTTTATCCTTAAAAAAAATTAAATTTTGTCCAATTTAGCCCTGGTGGTGTAGGTAGACTTTTACAGCTGCCTTGCTGTAAGCAGAATCCGAAGGAGTTGGATAAACCATAGAAAAACCTGTCCTTCTAAGTAAAATAATGGTTGCTCAGAAAACTAAGCTTACTAGTCTATTTGAATTGATTTAAAATATAGAAGAAAATCTGATTTTATGAACGCTTATTGAGATTTAGAAATAGCAGCTGTTGAAAAAGAAATACTGATGACAAAAATTAAGGTGTACCAGTGAAAGATCTGAAAAGATAGACTTTTATGTTTTATAAGATTTTATTTTTAATGAGATGACAATAAAAACAAGTCCCTGAGATGGAGACCTTTTTAATGATACCCTATATGTTGATGAAAATATAATTGTTGTATGTATTTCAAAAGTGTTATGAAAAATATAAATGTTATAAGGGTATTATAATTTTATTTAATTTTGTTGAGAAATGAAAAATATGAAGGTGGTTGTTAATAATCCAAAAAGACTTTCCATATCAAAACTAAAAGACAAAAAAAAAAAGCAGACTAAGATTCCCTCCCTTCTATCTGATTCTCCTACTCCAGACCTTTCCAACAATACCCTACATGCATAGGATCTACAATAAACTATTGATCTAACAAGCATAATAAATTCTCACCAAATTTTGCCACAATAGCCAAACTTTGCACTGGTGATCAGACTTTCCCATTGTGAGCAAATTTTGCCACAATGAGCTCTTTTTGCCATAATGAGCTAATTTAGCCAGAGTGAGCTAAATTTGCCACAGTGAGCTAATCTTGTCACCATGACCAAACTTTGCCACAATGACAGAATTTTTCCAGTACACTTCGCTTTTGCACCAGAAAATCACCGGAGCAAACTGGAGCGCACTGGAGCTCAGTGGCCATTCCATCAGCACACCATATCCACCAAATAATACTATAAGTCACTAAATCAAGTAAAACACTAAGAAAACAGTAAAATATGATAAAAAAATCATCAAGACATAAAAGATAGAAAAAAATCTAGGCTATCCATTTATAATAATCATTTTCCAAATTTACAAATATTCAGCCTTATAATCCAGAAAATCGCTACTAATCTTCAAAAATAAACATAAGTGGCATACCCAGATGTGGAATGCCACATCCTCCCTCCAATATAGAATTTCCTCATTTGTATTCAATTTTTCATCGATATAAATTTGTTTTCACCTATTTGTTGATAGTCTTTGATAAGGATGTGGAAAGAGATCCAAGAAACATCTTTTCTGAAATTTTACTATTGGAAATTTTTAATCATTGTCCTTTTGCTGGTCTTCTATAAATTTAACTTTTTTGTCTTCCTCTCTGGCTCTTGATATAAATCATAATAAAAAAATAATAAAAATAAAAATAATTTTGTGATGATTCCACTACTGAGAGCAAGGTTTGAATCCCTTCAGACTCCCATATACCAGTCTTCCATCTATGTCACAGCATGAGAGAGTAGATCTCCCTAATGAGCCAAATAATCTTGATTCCATTCTCATAGGTCCCCCCACTGAGCTGAATTCTATGATTCCGATCTCGCCATAAGGTCCTCCAAGCTTCACACCAAATATCCTAACACTGAGGCTCTTAAAAAAATCAATAATAATCCAACTACCACCCTGACTTCTAATTCCTTCATAACAATCTCATCCATTGCTACTCAGCAACTTTTAAAAAATACTTAATCCAGGCTTCCAATATTTAATTTTAAAATTTTAGACAATGTTAAAGCACCATAAATTTCACCTAATTAAACCATTACGCCTACTTAGCATCATTACCTCCTAAAATTTTATCCTCCTAAAGCTTAACAGCACCTAAATCCAACAATGATTGAATATCCAGTTTAAAGTCTTGGTAGACAGTTATAAATTAAAAGATTGAATTGAGTAGACCCAATAGATTGAAATTCCAGTTTTAAGTCTTGGTGGACCAAAAATTTAATCAATTTCCAGTTTATAGTCTTAGTGGACAAAATATTGTTTATGTGCATGAATTCTTCCTAATTAAGGCCTAGGCTTGACCAAATATTGAATAATTTGTGTAATCCAGTTTAAAGTCTTGGTGGACCAAACTTTTGATCAATAGAAAATCCAGTTTAGTGTCATAGTGGACCAAAGAAAAATAAACTTTCCAGTTTAAGGTCATAGTGGACAAAACTTTTGATAGATACCAACTCAAACTACTATCCTAAACCTTTCTTCAAAAATATCCATAAAGTCTTGAATGTCCTTGAAAATTAGCCAGTTTAAAGTCTTGGAGGACTAACAGCATATCTTGAAATAAATTCATAAACAGCCAGTTTAAAGTCTTAGAGGACTAACAGATCCAATGAGGAACTAAATTCTTGATATAAAATTGTAAAAACTTAAAGAAAGTCTTGAAAATTAGCCAGTTTAAAGTCTTGGAGGACTAAAAAATCTTGAAGTAGGCTCCAATTTTGCTCAACCTCCACTTGACCCTTTTTTCTATAAAAAATATACTATAAAAGAAATATACCAAAAGAAAAATTGAAAATTAAATTTAACAAAATTCTAAAAAAAAATAATTGTATGTTTATATATTTATTTTATTTTATTTTTATTTATTTATTTACTTTTTATTTTTTTATTATTTATTAGTTTTTTTATTTTTTTTAATCACCACAGAAAATTTGGGGGGGTATTGCTAGCAATACCCCTCATTTAAAAATGTTGGGAAGTGGTTGGAAAGCTGTTGGAAGGCTGTTGGGAGTTCATTGTGAAACCAGATTTAAATTAATTGGACAAAGATTTGGTAATCAGTTAGACCTAGGTTCAACCAAACTCAATCACAGGTTTCTTAGAGCTTGGTGATTACTTTGATTTTGAGCTGAGCACAGATTGAGCAAAGCTTGAACATATCACTTAACATATCATAATATTCACTTTCCCATCTTGTGGAAAGCAAAATTTGATATTCGTTCTAAGAATATCTACATATATTTTCTTGCCAAGTTGGTAACAGAAGGTTAAACTGTAGTATCTCAATTATTACACTAGACTACATAGATATTTGATAAAACATACAATTCAAATCAATTTTAATATTATTGAGATCACCATAAGTGTCTTTCCAAAGACTTACAAAAAGTATGTTAGTATCAAGATATCGCTCTAGGTAGTAGTTTCAATTTGGATTTTGAACTGACATCTAAAGCATTTTACTATTAGACAGAAACATAAATAAGTGTAATAAGAGTGAAATTATTCTATTTTGTGATTATAATGTAACAATAACGCACATTTTTATTGAGAAAATTTTTCTTCCTCCACAAACCAAAATTTACTCTATAGGCTCAAGATTTATTTTTAAGACATATTATTCATTTCAGTTATCATTGATTTACTTCCAATATTTATTAAAAAGATAATAATAATACATGTGAAAGAATTATGAGCTTAGCATAGCATATGCTAAAAAGTTATTTTGTCGTTTTATTCAAAACTGATTCTTCATTTTTTGCTTCAATTCATCTTTTAACAACCACTATCTTCAGATACTATTCTTACTTAATATGTCAAGTCTCAGATGTGTTGGACAGTTCTCAATAACAATCGATCAAATTTATATGAATGTAATTTCAAGATTTCAAAACTCACCGACCCCCACGATTTTACAGCGAGGCCATTCGAATGTTCATATTTTTGGACTATTTGAAGAAAGAAAACCAACCCTTGTTGGTAATCTTTCTCAAGTGCAGAGTCAGCACATTGGACCACTATTGGGTGACATTGGCTCTGGATCTCACCATTTAAACCAAAGAAGTGCCTTGAATCCTATGAAGCCTTTTTATTTTCATGCTTACTTGGTTCCAGTTTTTGGTAATCAGTATCAACTTTGGGGATGCCTCTTTTCTTCAAGTACACTAATCAGTCTTGCTAAAGAAGCATTTTCTTCTGCACAAATCGATTTATGTCCAATCCTGAACTACGACTCCACTATCTTTTTTAATATCCCGCATGTAATTTTTGAAGGCTCTTTCCAAATATCTCAGAGTACTCAAGATTGGAAAGCTGATCAACTTATCCGAGGAATCAAAACAGTTCTCAAAACACATCAACTTCAAGCAATAAATTTTATGATTGACAATGAACGAATGTTAAAGGAAAAGTTGGATATCATGTGGAGGCACCAGGACAACCATTGGCTTAGAACTGGATTCGATGACTATAAAGATCAGTTTCCTAACAATCAATTGCCGCCTGAAGGAAACGGGTCAATACTTGCTGATGATATGGGTTTGGGAAAGACACTTTCAACTCTTTCTCTTATAAGTGCAACTCAAGGTGAAGCAAGACAATTCCAGGTATCAGAAAATCAAGAAGGTATTAATCGGAGTTCAGCCACACTGATTATATGCCCCCTGGCAACACTATCGAATTGGATCAATGAAATAAGTGTGCACTTTGAAGATAATGCACTTCCTTTCAAGGTTCTTTATGGGAAGGATTGTCAAAATACTAATGTCAATGAGCTACAGGACACTGCTATTGTTTTAACAACCTATGAAATAGCTAGCCCAACGATGTCAAAAAATCAAAGCCAAAAAAAGATACCGGTGACTCAAATGCTCTTTTGGTATAGAGTTGTTTTAGATGAAGCTCAGTTAGTGCCCATTTCTATATCTAAAACTTAAAACTTAATTTTTATTATCAATTTTTATAAATATTCTTTTAGTTACATTAAAAATCCTTACTCGCAGAGGGCTCAAACAATATTTGACTTGGAATCCCAACACCGACTATGCTTGACTGGAACTCCACTTCAGAACAGGCCCACTGACCTTCAAAGTCTCATATTTTTTCTTAGAATCGAAAAGTGGCAAGAAGACTGGTTATGGAAGAATTTCCTTTTTCCAGGTTTGCAAAAAGGAAAGGCTAATTCTATTAAATCAATCAATCACTTAATGAAAGTCATAAGCCTACGTAGAACAAAGGATGCAATTTTGTCTCTTCCAAAAAAGATTCAAAGGGGGATATCGGTTCAATTAGCAGATCCATGGAGGTCTAAACTTGATGTGCTTCAAGAAGGATTCACTGAGCGATATGGGCCCTCCAGAAGCACTGACTTCCCTTGGGACTCATCTGAGTTTCTAAGAGAGCTGATGATTTTAAGAAAATTCTGCAACCATCCAATCTACAAAAATCTGGATGAAACTCCAACTTTTGATTTCACCTGGCAGCATTCCGCAAAGATTTGTCATCTTATAGGCCACTTAAAAAACTTTTTGTCTGGTGAAAGGGATATAAATTTTCCAAAAGCTGTTATATTCTCCAACTTTGCAGACTTTTTGCAGATGTAAGTGATTCTATAATGAATTGTTTTACAAAATTGTGTTGGCTTATTAAAAACAATTTTCTAATATTTCAAAATAGAATAAAAATGGCTTTAGATGACCACAATATTAGGTATACTCAGCTTACGGGTGAACTCAGCCGGACAAAGCGAGACAAAAATATGCATGAATTCCATTTTAATAAAAATTGCCAAGTTTTGGTTGGAACGATTCAGGCTGCAGGAGTGGGTATAGATCTCAGGTGTGCTCAAAATGTATATATAATGGTGAGCTCAATGTCTTTTATTTCATATTAAGAACAAAAATATTAAATTTTTTATATGTTCAATGTTGAAATAGGAGCCAAATTGGAATCCAGCAGTTGAGCAACAGGCTGTTGATCGGCTGTATAGAATGGGGCAGCAAAATGAAGTAAATGTTTTGAATTATTTTGTACAAGGAAGTATAGAATTCAGCATGTATAAGATTCAAAGGAAAAAAATGGAGCTAACAATGTAAGCCAAATTTCATTTCTATAAATTTTAATGATAATAGTAATCATTAAAATTATGTTTTTGTTTTCAAGGCTAAGTGTCCCAAACAGTGGAAATGAGGAGTATGAGTGTGCAAACCTATTATTAAGGGAGTTTGTCAATCACTCACATTAGAGGAACAAAGAATTTCAAGGAGAGCAGGTAAATTTATGGGATTTTGAGGATTTAAAAGTCTGAGTTGTTGAGGATTTAGAGATGCAAGATATAAGGGAGAATAACAGTCATTCGGCAAACCCCGGGGGACATGAGAAGGATTAAGGTTAGGGGATAATGTTGAAACCAAACTGATTCTTTTGTACAAGGCCAAGTCCTTTAGCACACTGCCAGAGTAGGTTGAATTATCTCGAATATCAAAGTGTTGTTGGTCAAGATATTGTGCAACTTTAGAAAAATCTTCAGACCTCCATTGCATTAAGATACGTCTTAACGATCCATCATTATCAATTTCGGTGTCTGAACAACATTTGATGTTTGTGAAAAGGTTGTGATAAGTTTCACAATGTGGAAGTTGTTTGAGAAGTTTAGTTCGGTTAACTGAATTCTAAGAATCTTTGTTATTTGAAATAAAGGTCATAAATAAAAACGGTTGAAAAAAAGGGATTTTCATACTTTTTTTTTTATTCTATATTTATGCTTTCTCACTTTGATTATTTCTTGAGAGCTATGAGAATCCTTCCCAAGTCTTAATCTATCAGCATGACCTAAAAACCAACGGTGAAGAACTCCTATTTGATTTGAGAAGCTAATTTGAGTTGAGTCAATTGGATATGCAATCAAATTATTGGTTTTTAAGGCATTGTCCCAGTGTTTAATGAGAATATTTGCCAAGACCTGGTTCCATTTGTCAAACCAATCTAGGTTCCAAGCGAAAGTTGATCCTGGGAAACCACACATGCGAAGGTGCTCAATAAAAGATTCACGGAAAATTGGTGGAAACTTTTCTGAAACCGCTGAATTTGATTCTGGATGAGGTAGTTCAAAGGCAATGTTGCAAGAATTCATGTCAAATGATGAAAATCTGTCTAATTTCTCTTCAGTAGGGTTTTGTTTCCATCCATTTGATTCTGGTGACATATCCAAAAGTGAACGACAAAAATTGTGTATAGATCTACAAAAGTGAGAATTGAATGGAGGCAAAGTCTCATTAAAAATTCTATTAAGTGTTCTTGTGTTTGTGGGCAGGTTTCCATGAGGAAAGTAAGAGCTACTAGGGTTCATAAATAATAAGATTAAGAAAGTGTTCAATTAAATTAAACAAAGAGGAAGGATAAATTGTTGAGCTCCAAAACTTTATGATCAAAGTTGATTTAAGGAGAAATATCACAAAAATTAAGAATAAGAAATATTTCGACTTTATGGAATTATAATATGCATAAATTATATTTTTATATGCAACTTGAACTCAAAAGGAATGGTATAAAATAAAGAGAATGATTATGTGATAAAAGCAGACTCATTTAAGAAAAGGATTTTTTTTTCTTTTCAAAAAATTCTTCCACAAAAATAATTTGTTAAATGTGAGGCTATGTTCATTTTTTGATTACCAAAAAATTATTTTTGGTCCAATATGATAGTAATACATATTCTTTTGAGTAATTTTTTTCAACCTGAATAAATAGACTAGAGTGTCACTTCATCGCATTTATGTATGAAAATTTATACAAGGTTTCAGCTTTTATGTAATTCTTTAAGGTTTACACTTGTGTAGCATCTATTATTTGAGTATTTTTGATTTTTTCTTTATAGAAAATTCTACCTAGTACAGACCAATTTTCAAGTTGAAAGAAATATGTTTGTGATTGTTTTTTACAAAATATTAAACTTATTTTTGGGTTTAACTTTGATTTTTGGGGTAATTTTTTAAATAATTATGTTAAAAATATGGATTACTTTTCTTATAGTCCATAACTAAGAATTTTTATCAAAATCAAATAATTATAGGGTAGTTAGATATAACTCAGAAGGCATTTGATAGAAAAATAATTAAGATGCTTGTGCGTACAACAGAATTTTTTCTATGATAGAAAATATTCTGATAAACATGCATGCATTGTTGTACAAATGCAGAGAGTATACAGAATACAAATAAAGTAGACTGCATAACTTTAAATTAATATATAATTTATCCGATTAAAAATTAAACATTTAAACTTAAATAATTTCAACACATATTCCATCATATTTGTTTGATAAAAAAATGTAGCTTATATTAGCTAGTGCCTTTCAAAAAAAGGAATACCTTCAATCGGTAACTTCGAATAGCTAACTTATTCCTACAATTATCACAATTACAATGCCTCCATTTTTTCATGTATGTCAATGTCAAGATCTTGGATGTGTCAATAGAAAGTATCAAACTTCTTCTGGGTCCTTTGAAGTTGGTATGGCTTTCAAAAGCTCTAATTCTTATGCAAAACATCAAGAGGAAAGAAATAGGAAGGCCCAGATGGTTATTTCTTCCAACAATCCACTTAACATTGGAAGTTCCCGCTCCACAGAAACAGTAAGCTGTATATCTATAGTTCAATGTGAGAATTAAAGTCTTTATGATGTTTCAATGATTTATTACATAGGGGCAGTTGCTATTGGGGGCAGAAGTATCTTCAACAGTCTCTAGAAACTCAAATCTTGGGGAACGGTATAGCCAAATAATTATGTGGCAGGCAGCAAAGCTTTCTCTGATTCATCATTTGAGCAAAGAAGGTTGTACTCAATTTTTGGATGAAGAAATTAAGAAGCTCAAACTTCTAGGTGATAGTGGAATACTGGATTCTGATAGCATTGTCCGCCTGGTCCCACGCTCGATAGATACAGTTTTTAGTCGATTAAAGCTCAATCAATCATTTTTCACTAAAACATGCTGTCCTAAATGCTTTGCTCTTTATGAGTATAACTCTGAATCTCAACCATCTATACTATGTTGCAATCAACCGTTTCTTTCATCATCAAAGCGCTATTTAAAAATGTTTGGAGCAGGACAAATTGCAGTTAAATGTGATGAAAGGCTGTATTTGATGGAGGAATATCAAGAACATGTAAAATACTTATCTCTTAAAACATTTCATCACCATTCTTTTATCGACTGGCTTAAGGAAAAGATCAAACTGTTCAAATTTGAGCTTCTGATTGAGAAGAAAACCCCTGTGGCAGAACGTGTAGAGTGTGATTTGATGAAGGATGTTTGTGATGGTTCAATTTGGAAAAACTTTCCCATAACCACTCCAGCTCTGGATAGAAATGATGATGAATATACGATAACTTCAGGCAACTTAATGTTTACTTTATATGTCGACTGGTTTAGGCCTGGTGGCAATAGGATTGGAGGTCATCAGAAGTCTGTAGGCAATATTATGATGGTGTGTATGAACCTACCTCAAGAAGATAGATACAAAATGGAAAATCTTTTTTTGTATTCTATTATACCCGGACCAACAGAACCCACAAGTGAACAGCTTAATCACCTTCTAAAACCACTGGTTAATGATCTACAAACTCTATGGGATGGTATATTGATTGAAAAGACACATCTTTATCCACGAGGCCGGAAATTAAGAGTTGCATTGTTCTCTTTGATAGGTGACATTCCTGCAATACGAAAATTGGCTGGCTTTTCGAGTCACTCTGCAAAAATGTTCTGCTCTTTCTGTAATATCTCTAAAGATGAAATTAGTGAAAAGAATGTGCGAAATTTTTCATTACGGAATCATGAGGATCATATGTGCTGGGCAACAAAGTGGAAAAATTCTAAGTCACATTGGGAGCGTGTATCAATTGTTCAAAATCATGGGGTACGATGGAGTGAGCTGAATAACCTTGAATATTGGCGTCCAACTGAATATTGCTCAATTGATGTTATGCATTCACATATGCTTGGCAACCTAAAAGATCACAGTCTAAGCTATTTTCAAATCCAAAATGCAGCAAAAGATCTAGAAAGAAAGCTTGAAAACTATAAAAATTGGCATGTAAGAGAAGAAGATGATGATTTCTTTTCTGATACTTCACTGCACAAACATTCGAAAAAACGTAGAAGTAGCTTAAGCACCACGAATAATGATGATGATGATACAGGACACACGAGACAGCACAAGCGGCAAAGACGTACGAGTTCAAGACAGTCATCAAGTCATCATGGACTAGATAATGAAGGATTGGGAACAAATCGATCAAGAAGCCAGAGTAGGTCATCCAGCTCCAAATTTATTCCTCCATATAGCGATGTGGCCTCAGTACAGTCTCAAAGCAGTGACAGTAGGAATTCATTGTATAACTTAAGGCAAAGAAGCATTAGCATATCACAGAGTGAAGGATCTCACTCATCAAATGAGACAGCTAGAGATGAAGAAAATAAAAGGAAAGGTAAGGAGAAAGAAAATGAAGGTAGTAGTAATCCACGAATCACAGCAGCAGAGCTACAGGTTGTATGGAAGATGATTGATCAAGTAAGAAGACCTTCCTGGCTAACACGAGTTCCAAAATCAGTAGGATCTAAAAAGGCAGGATCCCTCAAGGCAGCAGAATGGCACATGCTGTATACTCTCTACTTCCCTTTGTCACTTATACCCCTTTGGTTTGAAAAATTTAAAGAATCTGAATCTTCAGCTTCCTCAGCTGATAAACCAAGAGAATATTATCTTCTCAAGTCACTTGTAACATTATGCTCGATCACCAATTTTTTGACATTAAAAAATATACAGACTAATGAGCTTAAAGATCTAGATCAATTTCTGTTAGAGTATTGTGAGTGCCTTGAAGAGGGTTGGAAGAATATTAATGCAAAGCCAAATCTGCATATCACTCAACATTATCCTGAAATGATAAAGCGTCTTGGTCCACCATCAGGTACAGCTACTTGGTCTGGAGAGCGGGTGAATCATATATTATCTGAAATTCCAAACAATCACCATCCACGTATGTAATGTTTGTAAGAAATGATTTAAAAACTCAGCTGTGCTAATTTATTAATATTTACCACAGGAGAGATACCGCTAACAATGCTCAAACATTGGTATCGGAAGTCTAGGGTATTAGATCTTGGTGAAGCTGAAGATAATGATCAATGTGAGACTAAAAAAATCCATATTGATCTCGATAAACAAAACAAATGGATCCATCTAAGTATGGCATTATTTACTAAATGGGTAAGGGCACGAATGGGAAAAGAAACTTCAAGACGGGCTTTGACACCATCGGAGAAAAGTGGGGATCGGGTAGTTGAAAATGTAGCAAGCATATTGATACATGGAAAGAGGTTTACTAGTTACCATCGACACATTGCTAATTCAACAATTGAATTCTACTATGGAAAAGATAGCCAGTTTGGGCAAATTGATGATCTTTTCAGATCAAAGGAAGAGATTGATCAAATATATTTAATAGTAAGTCCTTTCAAAGAGCTCCGTCCAGAAGAAACATCAAAGGATCCCTATGAGCTTTTCCCACAAGTGCATTGTCGGTTAGTAAGAGTAGCCAAAGCAACTCAAATTGTGATTAAGAAAGATGCAATAATTGGACATGCAGCTACTGTCGAGCACAAAAAAGGAATGTTTGGAATCAAAGACGAGGTTGTCACTGCCATTGGACTGCAGACAGTAGTGAGTGAAAAAATTAATCAAATTTATTTTCTGTTGACTAACATCTTTGTGTTAATTTGGGATTGGGGAAATTTGTAGGATTGGTGATATTTGTAAATGGTGAAGGAAATAATTCAATGCTCGATTAAAAAATGCAATGCATCCAACTTACCTTATCATAAACCAGTGAACAATTAATTTGGTTGCTTTTATTGCGAGAGAACCCATGCTTTCAATGAGTCATTTTTATCTTAAATGTAAGAATGAAAGAAATAAAATCATGATAATGAGAAATATGATAAAATTTTTACTTAATGAATGATCTTCTTGCTCATTCATCTACTATAAATAGTTTGACCTTCCAACTTTAGCTGATAGCTATATATTATTCACTTTATTTTTCGACAAGAGAACATACACGTTTACAAGACTATATACATAGTATCTTTTTTTACTTTAGCTTTGATAGTTATAAATTTTAACAACTGATTATTTTTATTTTATTTTATTTTATTACAGTTCATTATGGATGATAATTTTGAAGGGATGTCTGTTGACCCAACCAATTCTGATTGTTTTCCGCCTCAACATACTAATACTGGAAATATTCCTCCACCACCCTCTGCTGATCCACCTCCAGATGCATCTCAATCTGTACCACCTAATCCCAATCCAGGCCAAGAGTCTCATTCAGAACCGAGAAATTTTAATCCCAATCATCCTTCTGCTTCTGAAAGTGCTGATCAGCAAGCTGATCAGCTAGGAAGAGATTGGGCTAGTGAAGTATTGAGGGAATTTTTCAGAGACCAATCATCATCTGCTCAGCCTAACCAAGGAGCAAGCACAAGTGGAGCAGGTAAGTAAAATTTGTAGTGTATTCTTTTATTGAAAAATAACCAATTTAATTAACTTATTTGAATTGTTAGTGAATCCCTCAATCATTATGGGTATCAGTGATTACCACAGACTCAATTCAGCAGAGTCTCATGAGCGAGAACGGGGGTTAAGGGCTGTAAGAGGCTTAGTTAGAAGGAATGATGTTCCCAGGAGCTCGGACAGTCTAAATAGAAATATTTACCACTTTCTGAAGTATTGTCTTGGGGGACCAACACAAATATCAAAATATCCTGCGAGCCCAACACCTTTGGAGATTGAAAATTGGAAAGATTGGAGCCAATTCAAACTAAAAACCATTCAAACTGTCCTAACCCAAGTCCAATCTTCTAACCGTGCCAATTCTGCAGCTGATCGACAATTTCTGATAACCAATTCTATAGCCTTCTTGCGATCCAAAATTCGACTACCCGAATTTTTTCCAGCACCTGAGCCTCGAGGACTAAAAGGAGGAGCACCGATCGCACTTTCTATCAAAAGAAACTTAGAGCGTGAATTGCAAGAAAAAGGTTTTCGGAAATTCGTGTTTGATTGGACTTGCCGTGATTTTTCAGAATCAACTTGGAATCAAGTCATGGGAAGCATAGTATGCGACCACTGTACCAGATGGCTCACCACCTTGAATACAATCGATCAGTCAAAGCTTCAGTTCACTCAATGTGTTATTGAGAAATGGGTAGTTAATAAGGGGAAGGAGATGATAAGGTTGTTTGGGCAAGAAGAGGAAAGGGTAGCAAGAGAAAAGATTGAAAAGAGGGCAAGGGCACAAGTAAAACGTTATCGGACCAAGGTAAGTTTTTAATTTTACTTTGCTTTTTGTTATTATGAAGCTGCTTTAGTTGGAATTCAGATTGCTAGTGCACGCTACAAGTTAGCAAGAGATCTCTGCAGTGATGTGCCAGGTTTTGTTGTGCTTTTTCATGATACTAGGTGCATCTCTGATATCGAGGAAGGCCCAGCACCAGCACCAACTGCACCTATCCGAGCTATTCCTGGATGGCGAAATCCTGAACTCAATGATTTGTTTAAAAAAATGGATAAGATGACAAAGGACTTAGCCCATACACCAGCTCAAAAAAAATCAGCATTAAAAACATATTCACGGTCATCAGAAAGGACAGTTGCACAAAATGGTATATTCAATGTTCCCAAATACCTCCCCAAGAATTGCTATTCAGCAACATTTTTGCAAGGATTATCTGTGAATGAACGTGAGTCACTTGGGGTTGGAGCTGATATTGATCTGGTAAAGATTCGGGAATCAATTAATAGAGCATCAACATCATCATAACTTAGGTATAACGGTGATCTTCTGTGTAATATAGCTATCTTATATTGAATTTTATGTATTCTGTTTTTTTTCAAAGCAGCTTGGTAAATGTTATAAAGTGATATGAGAGAGAGTAACATTTTATTTAAGAAAAACAAATAATGTCACCACACAATATAGGGGGAGGACTTGCTAGCAAGTCCGCAACTTGAAGTCAGATGGAAATCAGATGGAACTCAGACTGAAGTAATACTGAACTTTCACTTGAAGTATCACACAAATAACAATGGATCTATATTGAAAACATAGTGAAAGTGTGAGGATAACTGAATGGAAGCCAGAAAAAATCATTCCATGAGTCTACTCAATGCAAAGTATTTTTTGAAGATCAGTGACTTTTTCTATTACCTACAACTGTTTTTACAGAATTGAAAACTATGTTTCAGCTAATATTTTATGGAAGTGAACTCTGTTCTTCGCCCGAAGAACAGAGTTCATCCTCCTATTTTCACACTCTGTTTTGTTTCAGCTAATATTTTATGGAAGTGAACTCTGTTCTTCGCCCGAAGAACAGAGTTCATCCTCCTATTTTCACACTCTGTTTGCACCAATCTCCATCCCTTTCAATTCTATCAACACATGCTTGTCTTCCCTTCCCATGCCTTTCGCTATCCTCCCAGCCCCATTGTATGCCATCCTCTTTTGATCCCCATTTCACCCCTCTCAACCTCTCCCAGACCCTTTTCTTCATTTAAAATGCCTCGGAACCCTTAATCTTCCCTTCCAACTCTTTCCCAACCTTTTCGCTACCCCATACACCCTTCCTCACCCCTCTCTCCAGCCTTTCCAGCCCTTGTAGCCCCATTTGTGTTCAAAGTAAATTCAATACTTCTTCATGATGGTTTCATCACTTCCTCAATGTGTGCTCAAAAAGATATGAATTAGGGTTCAAGGTTGCGGACTTGCTAGCAAGTCCGCCCCCCATATTGCGTGGTGTGTATGAGATATAAAAATGTATTTTCAACAAATTGATGGTCCATACCTCTTTATGTCACATTTATGTATCCATATTAATTTCAATCGAATTTAATGTTGACCAATACATAGTGAATACACGCTATGCCACTTATACTTGCCAGGCATTGCTACCATTAAATATGCCAGTATCAAAAATTAATTTCTATCGAAATTAATGAGCATGATAATCATGAATTTCTGGAGTCAACTGCTTATTTTTATGCATGGTGCCTTGCCAACATTAATTTCGATCAAAATTACTTTTGATACTGGCATATTGCATGGTGTCTATTCCTGGAAAGTGTAAGTGGCATAGTGTGTATTCATTACGTATTGGTCAACATTAATTTCAATAGAATTTAATATTGACATTTTCATATTGAACCCAAACCAGCAAACGACCCAAAAAATTCTTCATAAAACTGCTCATTAATTTCGATTGAAATTAGTGAGCACCATATACATATTGAATGGTAGTTATATCTGGTGTGTGTAAGTTGTAAAGCTTGTGTTCAATGTTTATTGGTCAACATTAATTTTGATTGAAATTAATATTAATGTGTAAATGATATTTACATGCTCAATATGCATTGTAATGTGTTTACTTAACAATAGAGTGCCCTACTTTTCATCTTACATAAAAATGCTTGGTAGCATGTCAAATTCAATTTTTATTAAAATTAATGTTGACATGTTACCATGCATAACAGTAAGCAACTGACTGAATAAATTGATGATAATCATGAACCTTAATTTCGATCGAAATTAATGTTGCCAAGTGCAGATTGAAAAAAAGCTATGCCACTTACACTAGCCAGGCATATTTACTATTTATTATGTATTGGTCAACATTAATTTTTATAGAAATTAATATGGATATGTAAATTTTATATTTACCCTCAACATGTATAGTAAATTTTAATACTTAAAAATACTTGCCGTCCTTTACATGTCATGCAAAAAAGCATTATATCATTTCAACATTAATTTTGATCAAAATTAATGTTGGAATGCCATTATGCATTGAAACAACTAACTGACTGAAAAAGTTCATGATCAAAATGCTCATTAATTTTGATCAAAATTAATGTTGACCAATACATATTGAATATAAGTAATCTCCACTTACTCAGACCAGATATAACTACCATTCAATATGTATATGGTCAGCCTTAATTTCGATCGAAATTAATGGGAAGTTTTATGAAGAATCTTCTGGGTTGTTTTCTGGCTTGGGTTCAATATGCAAATGTCAACATTAAATTCGATCTAAATTAATGTTGACCAATACATAATGAATACACACTATGCCACTTACACTTTCCAGGCATATATACATGCAATATGCCAGTATCAAAAGTAATTTCGATCGAAATTAATGTTGGCAAGGCACCATGCATAAAAATAAGCAGTTGACTCCAGAAATTCATGATTATCATGCTCATTAATTTCGATCGAAATTAATTTTTGATACTGGCATATTTAATGGTAGCTATGCCTGGAAAGTGTAAGTGGCATAGCATGTATTCATTATGTATTAGTCAACATTAATTTCGATTGAAATTAATATGGACATGGACTATGCATAAAATTCCTATAAGTATAGGTAAGCTAAGCAGTTAGATAAACTGGTTTGATCAAGTACACCATATAAAAATTGATGTTTTAATGCCTTGGTTAATTTCGATCAAAATTAATATTAAGCCATGCATGTTGAATTTTATCTATGTCTGTGTAGTCCATGTGAAATGGCTTGTATTCAATATGCAGGGGTCTATATTAATTTCGATCGAAATTATGAGGTTCATTGCCTCATAAATTTGATGGTTTCTGTCAGTGTTTCATGCATGGTGCCATCTGATACTTGTTGATTCCTATCAAAATTAATTTCAACACCAATATATTGAATACAAACCATGGCACTTACAGTACTTGGTCATAGCTAAAATTCAATATGCTAGTCTCAAAATTAATTTCGATAGAAATTAATCAGGATCCATGAAGTTTATCAATAGTGTATGAGTTAAGTTTCAAGTCATATGTTTCATCATTTTCTTGCACCCATTTCTAGGTTATCTCAACAATTTTTTTCAAGTTTTATTATATTAATCAAAACTGTGGTAAGTTGTGAAAAATTAGCTAATCCAAATCTCAAATTGAATATTAATATTTTAATAATTTTGAATGTTGCTTAAGGTATTTCATTGGGTGATTCATAATAATATTTTATCAACTTAGTAGTCCTATAACTTTTGAAAAGTAACAATTTTGGTATAGTTAGGGACAACAATGCAATATCTTGTGCAGACTAAGATATATTGCAAAATAAAACTATTCAATTTTTTTTTCCCTTAGTTGTATCCAAGTTTATCAAAGGTTTGGTCACGGTGCCCACACCCTAGCCTGACACTCCTCCTGTCACTTAAAAAACAAATTCTTATCTTAAATTCTAATGTTACCAATTTTATATTTATAATTCATTTCTTGTTTGATGAGGCATATCAGTATATATGTGAATCTCGCATTGTCATCTGAAATTAAATTTAACAAATATTCATAAAGGATTATCCTTTTTTTTCATATAATATACTAATTAAGTGTATCTCCATTGTTTAGGAGTAAATTCTAATTTAAAAAATTTTGTATTTACCCGTGGCAATTTGAATATGGGATATAAATTTGTTATTATTTGTTTTTCACACTAAAATTCCCCAAAGAATTACTAGTATTTTCTGTTAGCTACATCAAATTTCACTTCAATATAAACAGATTGTGATTTAGCATGTTACTCAGTTTACCCCACTATGAATAATACATGTTAAAAAAAGCTCAAATAATATAAAATCCCCCTCTTTATGTTTTCTGTTTCTTTCATCCTCACTTTAATTTTAATCTTATTCAATTTTTTATCCTATTAAAATATCAACTTCAATTTTCTAGAATAGAGTTTCTTATAATTATTCATCATATTACATCATAATTTTTTGATATCGAATACTTTTTTTTAATATTCATTAATCAATATGTCTAGTATACAAAATCCTACACCTCCACTTTGTATGTATATCATGTTCCTCTCTCTTAATTTATATATTTCACTTATGTTCTATATCTTTTTTTTTCAAAAATTTGATTTTCCAGCATCCAAATGTGTTTCATCCCACTCTCTGATTGATACTCGCTTTGAAGCTTTTGAGCTTGCACCATGTCTGCCACATGGCATGGCACCTAACCCTCCTGTACTTAGCAATGAGAGGCAGGAAATAACAAGAGTTCAGTATTGCAATTTACTTGAATTGGCTAGAGATAAAACAGAAGAGCTTGTCAAGATCCTTAACAATAATCCTTCTCCTTCATATTTATCTAACCCTTGTAATGAATTACTCCAATATGTGAAAAGCCTTGAAAAATGTATGTTCATCACCTTTTTTGTCTCCTTTTAAATTAGTAGATAAGATTATTAATATTTTTTTTTCTTCATATATATTTGTAGCTTATGAGGAGGGTATGATTCCTCCTGATGAAGTCATTGTCATTAGGGATGATGATGAGACAGATGAACCATCAGCTTCAAGTCATGCTTCAACTTCTAAGGAAAATCTTGAAACACCTGTTATCCGCTCCAAGAAAAAGAGATTATCCCAAGGCTCCTCTTTTGTTCGACGTATTAAACCGGCTTCTGCTAATGAATTTTCTGATGTATCAAATAATAAATCTCAAAAAAAAAGCAAAGGTTTTGATAATGAGTATATTCTTGTTTCCTTTTTTTTATTGTTATTCTTTTATCTTTAAAATTCAATCATATATCTCTTTTATTGCTTACATATTGTACTTTTTATATTTCTTTTGATATTTTGTACCAGAAACTCACCTGCTGTAGATTGTTCCATCCATAAACGCCCTCTCCCTGATGAAGATGATGAAAAGAGCAATGAAAATAGCGATGATCAACTATCAGAATATGAAGCTATGCTTGTTCATCAAAAAAAGCAAAGTTTAAAATCTTCTTCAAGACATGTTGATATGTTTGATAAAGATGATGATTCAAACAGCTCATCACCAAATTCCTTCATTTCTAAGAAGCAATACCCATCACCTCCTAAATTACCTACTTTGACCATTCTGAAAGCTTCTCTACCAATGAAATCAACTCCAATCAAGATATCGAAAAAACCTCTAACTTATTCACCCTCAGTTCTAAAAGAATCTGATTTGCAGGAGGAATTCTGTAAAATTCATAATTTTTATAAAGGTAGAATAAGCACGGCAAAGGTCCTCAGGTCGTGGTTGGAAATTGTTACTCTCCTCGAATTACGCTCTTCTACTTATTCCCAAGAACCCATGTCAAATATTCCAATGTTTACTTTTCATTGGGAAAAATCTTGTGGAGAAGATTGGCTTTCAAAACTTACTGAGTTATGTAAGTTACCATAATTTTTAGTCTTGACTTTTGTTCTTTTACTTATTTTTTTTTCCTTTTGTAGCAAATATTTTTTTAGAGATTGATAGCTCACAGCTATGGGTACTCGATAATATTGATTTCAAAAAAATGGAAGATTTATGTGATCCTGATGGTTTAAATACTGAAATTCTTTCCTCAACAAAGAAAACGGATCACCCTGAATCCAATCTTATCCGAATGCTCATGAGATTAATGATCCCAAGTGACCACTGCCGTTCTTCATGGGTATCTCTTATATCATCTTCACTTTATCTGACCGCACATGAATTCAGCCAGCTTCCATCACATCAAAACATTAACTCAGATTGTCCAATTGAACGTGGTCTTCAGCTTCTAGCTCACCTTTCAAATCTGAAGAGTCCGATTTCTGATGGCTTAGAAGTTGGTCCCACTGCACTTCAAACCCGTGATATATCAATGTCAACTCTTCTTCAAATCAGCAATATTCTCATTGATATAATTATGTCAATTATCATTCTTAAATCAAAATATTGTGCTGCAACAATATCAAGTGGCAAGACTAGTGAAGCTCAACAATCAAGTGAGAAAAACGAAAATACGGAACTGACTATAATGAGAGAGAAACAAAAGGCTGCACTAAACAAAATAAATTCTGAATACTCCCGCCACCGATATCAATCTTTCACATTCTATATAATTGATGGTGTCCGTGGTTTATTTCTGAGCTCTCAAGATCATAGATTGGCTTCAGCAGCTGATTGCTTGGAGGTAATATCAGAAGTTAAGTTTCTTAATTTACATGAAAAAAAAATCATTTGATGGAAGAAATAATTTGGAAAAATTTAAATAACTATATTTTAACATTAATAAAACCTTTTATAGGCAAGTGTGATCCATTTCCTTTAAAATTTGATACCCCAAGTCCTCCGGGAATTGCTAGGGCTATTTCTGCAGATTTTCTTAATCACTGGAGCTCCATTCAGCCAGTATCACCTTTTTTTGCTAAACATAGCCTTTCAATAAATTAATATTCCAACATGTAAATAGATAAAGTTCTGTCTATATGATATATCTTGTATAATTCAAGTTATTTTCCTTCAAATATGTCAAAAATGTGACCATCTTTGAAATTTATTAAGTAACCTTTGACATGATTTTCTAAATTAATTATTAAAAAAAATTATTGTAAGTCCAGCAATAACAAAGATTTTAAAATCTACTTATATGATTTCAAATACTTGTATTAAATTCTTAAATATTTTATTGTTTATATAAAAATATGATAACTGCTCTAGTTTTGTTACTTTACCTTTAATATTATATAATCTATTATTTATTACAAATATTTTCGTTGATTGTAACATTTTTAATCAGAAGTAGAACAATTTAAATAATTAAATGAGTACATTCTTAAAAAAATACAATTTAATCTATTATTGATTCAAAATTCTTTCTTCAACTCTTTATTATTACCTTTTTTATTAATAAGCCTGTTTGACCTAAAATACTATACAGTTAATTTGGTAGCATTAAAAGCACATTTTTATGGCTAATATATTTCAAATTCTTTATTATAGTTTTTTTTATTTTAGAACCTTTGCTACCAATTTAATAAAAATGACATTTAAAGATTTCACAACTTATATATTTCCTCAAAAGTAAATCAAATTTTCTTATAATATTATGAAAAAAAATTATTTTATTTCACAAATAAAAAAAATAGATAATACTATAATTATCAAAACTGAAAATGTTACAGCTACTCCCAGTATTTATCATGTTTAAATTTGCATTAAGTTGTGTATATATAATATAAATTTTTAATATTTATATATCTAGATTTTTTAGATTTGTCTTAACATTAGATAAATAATACTTTGCTGATTCTATTTCTTCCTCTATTAAGTCATCTCTTTTCAAAAAAACTCTCAAAGCACTAATCAAATATTCTAACCTAAATTTTTCTTTTTTAATTTCCAAGTATTCTGAAATATCAATATCAAAAACATTAAGCTTTTCTATAGCATGAAAAAGTCTAGTGCTGATTTGAATAGAAGAACCTATCCTAGTGAAGCCAGGAATTTCATGACATCTTGAGGTAAAATGCCTTAGTTGATTGGCAGGCCATAATGTCACTTTTATTCCATTAGTTGCTTCAAAGTTGATTTTACTTCGAATTTTGGGAAACATAAGTTCTCCACCTATTTGTCGTGGTTGGGTCTTATCATACTTCATATGAATGTTGTTTTTTTCTGTATCTTTAGGAAAAAATATTCCTAAAGTATACTCACTTGCATCCTTATCGAGATGAACCTCATTAGAGAACCCATTACCATTCCCTCCAGATGTCCAAGTTAAATTACTAGCAAACGGTACACCCTCTTCTTCACTAGAAACTTTTGAAAATCCAGGAATACCAAGTTTTGCGCAAAGATTAGTTGCCTCATTGTACTTTACATATGATATTTTTTTAAAAAAATATTCAAAGTACATTGCAATCCTCTTCATTCGTTTTTTATATTCATCCGTTTTTACAATATCATCAGTGTATTCATCTGCAAGGAAAAGCATTCAAAAATTCAGTATTTAAATTAAAAAAAGTGATACTTACGAATATGTAAAGATTTCTTTCTATCTAAAATAAAGCCACCACCAAACATTTTTCCAAAACCACCACCTCTTTGATGATAACCATTATTTTTAATTTCATGTTTGCAGTAAGAAAGATCCTTAATGCATCGCACCGTAGCTTCTAACATATCTAGTTCTTTGAGCTCATGAATTTCAAAAGTCTGCACAAGAACATTAGGTATTAAGACACCTTTTGGTTTATAAATACTACATCCAGGAAAAAAATTGTAATAATTATTGCAATCTGTCATATTATTTGCATAAGATCGTGCATAGAAATGTGGCTTCTTCCCGTTTGTATCCATTCCAAGAGTGTTTACAAGTTTCATTCCAGTAGCAATGTCTTTCGCCCACCTATTGTTAGAGTTCTTCCCTGGCCGTTTTTTTTTTTCAAATCGTTACTCATTGATGGTTCAATCCTAAGAGAATTCAATTTTGATTTAAAATAGAAAAAAATCAAAAATTAGAAAATAGTAACATAATTTCAATTATCAGTCAATGATACCTTTAACTTTATCATATCTTCAATATTAGAAATACAAAAGTTAGCATATCTACATATTAGTAAATTTATATACTTTTTCTTTATTTCAAATATTAAGAAAGCGTTTCAAAGGTATACTTTATTAAATTATACATATAAAGAGTATAGCTTTATCCTGTATGCATTCAGCAAGTACGAGATTTGGCTCTACACTTAATATTAATAATATAATGAAAGTATAACTCCAATACACTAGTAATATTAAAAAATTTACGGAATTATGATATCCACATATATAAAATGAAAAATCTTGCTCTGATCAATATATTGACTTAGAAAGTTATACTTCAATAAATTATTAATTTTTAAATTGTAGCATTGTCCTGTATGCTTTCAGCAAGTACGAGACTTTGAAACAACTTAAAAATCAATAAATTAAAGGTAAAGTACAAACAATCTAATTATTATTATGAAAAGCAAAACATTATCCTGTATGCTTTCAGCAAGTACGAGATGATGTTTTACTTTTCATATTAATAATATAATGGTTGAGAAAGTATTAAAGAAATATAGAAAAATGATAAGCAAAACATGAACTTACATGTCTATAAAATCTTCTTCCATTTGTAGCTGATTGATCAAAATTAATTATAAAGTTTATTTTATAATCACTGTTTTAAAAAATAAATGGTTAGATAAATAAATTGAACATTTTTGATAAGGAATAAAGAAAAGTAAATTGACAAACAAATAAAAAAACTTTAAGTTAACTGAAAAAGAATTATTTTATAATGAATCGAAAGGGTACAGTAAAAGATACCATAAAAATAAATTCAGAATTAGAATCATTAGATTAACTTGTCAAAAGTGTAAAAAAGTGTAACAAACCAAAATGATATGAAATGCAATAGCAAGAAAAATTTGCTTACCGGTAATCAGATAAGGTCAAGAAAATAGTACCAATAATTCAAAATGATAAAGCAAAAATATGATTGATAATTTTTGAAAAAGGTAAGTGAGAAAGAGAAAGGAAAAATAAATTGGGTGGTAAACAGATGTATATATCATGAATTTTCACTGATCACATTTTCAAAAAAATGCAGCTCACCAAGTCATATGATAAACTTCATCTAAATTCCAAGAATGATGTTTCCAAGGCACTGTACACAGCATGATCATTTTTTCCCATGCATATACTAATTCCAGCTAGAATTTACTTGGCTGCATGTTGTACAGATGCACATTTGTGGAACACTGAATTTCACATCTAAAAAAAATTGACGCCACATAATTCTAGCTACCATGTTTCATGTAGCTAAAAAACATACACTCATCACATTTAAATTTACATTGCGCCAAAATTAATTCATTTTTGAATTTTTTTAAAGAAAACTATAATGTGCACCACCTATTTCTAAAATATGAACCTCCGCACCATATTAAATTGGGAGACTTTTAATTATGCAATTTTTTTGCCGTGACCTTTTTCCTGATCTTACTTGGTTCAAAATGTTGAAACATGGCCAATGTTGATGAAAGAAACATTTGATTTTGTTTCTATGTGTAACAATGGAAGGCTGTTTCTTACTGGCGAAAGAGTGTTGTATATTTTATTTGAACAAATTTTTATTTTTTTATGTATTTTATTTAAAAAATTTACTTTTTATTGCAGCCAGATTTATACTGGCTGCTTTTTAGAAACCTTAATTTATGACCCAAGCCTTTGAAATTGGCTTGGGTCCCTTACATTGCAATTTAGTACTTCCAGCCAGGTTTCCCCTGGCTGGAAGTGTCTCTTTCAAGCAATCGAAGTCGCTAAAAGCGACTTCGATTGCTTGCTGTAATGTTTGCCACCCTCCCAGCTAATTTACTAGGCTGGGAGGTGGCCAAAGCAGTGTGCAACGCACGTTGCTGCTGCAAGTAACGCGCGTTGCACAATCGCTACCATATTTCATGCAGCTGATATCAAGTCAGCTGCATGAGATATGCGCAGCATGTGCAATGCGCGCTGCATGCAGCAGCAATGCAGGCTGCATGTGCTGCATGCAACGCGCATTTCTGCTGCATGCAATGCGCATTACTTGCAGCAGCGATGCGTGTTGCATGTGCTGCATGCAGTGCATTGCACAGCCAGTTTTTTTCTGGCTGTGCAATGCACACAGAGAAACCAAAGTCCCTGCAAGGGACTTTGGTCTCTAAAATGGAAGCGACTTTCCCTACCAGGTGCAATCTGGTGGGAAAGTGAGAGAAACGTTAGACCGAAGTTGTTTGAAAGCAACTTCGGTCTTAAAAACATTAAAAATCATAAAAAAAAAATGATAAATGTAGAAAAAAAAAAAATTAAAAATTAAAATGTGAGTATAAGAAAAAAAATAAGTTCTAGTGATACCAAAAATCCAAGCCAATTTCATTTGGCTTGGTTATTTAATAATTAATTTTTAATACATTAAATTTAAAATTCAAACACCATAAAATATATGAATTTTTTTTATATGAATATTATAAATTTAATCTACCTCTTTCTCATAATTATATTTATAATTTTGTTTTTTTAATTTTTGACATTTAAGTTTATTTTTTGGAAATACAAAATTAAATTTTCAACTAAATTTTTTAGTAAGGTAAAATAAATTATAAATTTGACATTTTGTAATTGAATAATGAAAAAATTTTTAAATTTATTTAAAAAATATTTTTGTTAGAAGAATACAAATATTTTAAGGGTAGAAATATTGTGCAAATTGTAAGTAAAAAAATTATATTTTTTTTTGTGAGGGGTTATTTCTATTTTTAAAAATATTTTTCAAAAACATTCATTAAATACTGAATTAAATTACTTTGAAACTCAAATTTTTTGTAAAATAATTAAAAATGAAATAATAATATTGTTGTATTTGATATAAAATTTGAATTGGTAATATTAATGTCTCTTTAAGTAAATTTGAAAATCATTTAAAAAGACCATGTTGATAAGTACTTCATTTTTGATATACAATGGTTATATATATATCTTATATATATTTCTTGAGTGTTATTTTTATATACATTCAATAAAATTTGTAATATAAAATGCCATTTAATAATTAATTAATGTTCAACTTAGTTATAACAACTTCATATTTAATACCAGCCACTAGTATTTACTTTTTAATTTAAAACTCCAATATAATATGAGAGTATCCTTATTTTGTCTGTATGTAATGAACAACAATAACAGACCATAAATGAGTGGGTAGTTAATTACAATAAATAGTTGAAGAATAACCTATAAGAAATGATAAGTTTATCAAAAAGAGTACATTAAAAAAATATACTTTTGAATTTTTTTTGATATAATTTGGGTAGTTAAATGAAAATTTAAATTATCAGACATCAAAATGGATAAAATCTAAAAGTAGTGTTTATATAATAAGCCTCATAAAAAAAAGGATAAAAAATCTACTATGTAACTAAATTATTAAATATTAAGGTATTATTAAAATTATTGAAAAACTTATTTTACAGTTATAATGAAATCTAAATGTGAAAATAATGGTGGGATAATAGTAAGACTATGTGGAAACACTTTAATTTATACATACTTTCAACTATGTTCAGATAAAAAAATTGTTAAAATTGTATAATAACATCTAGTTAATAGTGATGCAATTTTATTTAGATCAAGAATAAATTTTTCTGAGGAAAAACTAATTAAATTGAGATATGGCCATCTCCTTTCAAGAGATAGAATAATAATAAAAATTTAAAAAATTATAATAAGTATTCTTAATCACCATTTTTGAAAAGTCTCTAGTAAAATTCATTATAATATATCATTCATTGATTACATTATATGGAGTTTCATCTTGAAGTAGTGATGTGCAGCTTTGAACTTACACCACGCAATATAGGGGGAGGACTTGCTAGCAAGTCCGCAACTTGAAGTCAGATGGAAATCAGATGGAACTCAGACTGAAGTAATACTGAACTTTCACTTGAAGTATCACACAAATAACAATGGATCTATATTGAAAACATAGTGAAAGTGTGAGGATAACTGAATGGAAGCCAGAAAAAATCATTCCATGAGTTTACTCAATGCAAAGTATTTTTTGAAGATCAGTGACTTTTTCTATTACCTACAACTGTTTTTACAGAATTGAAAACTATGTTTCAGCTAATATTTTATGGAAGTGAACTCTGTTCTTCGCCCGAAGAACAGAGTTCATCCTCCTATTTTCACACTCTGTTTTGTTTCAGCTAATATTTTATGGAAGTGAACTCTGTTCTTCGCCCGAAGAACAGAGTTCATCCTCCTATTTTCACACTCTGTTTGCACCAATCTCCATCCCTTTCAATTCTATCAACACATGCTTGTCTTCCCTTCCCATGCCTTTCGCTATCCTCCCAGCCCCATTGTATGCCATCCTCTTTTGATCCCCATTTCACCCCTCTCAACCTCTCCCAGACCCTTTTCTTCATTTAAAATGCCTCGGAACCCTTAATCTTCCCTTCCAACTCTTTCCCAACCTTTTCGCTACCCCATACACCCTTCCTCACCCCTCTCTCCAGCCTTTCCAGCCCTTGTAGCCCCATTTGTGTTCAAAGTAAATTCAATACTTCTTCATGATGGTTTCATCACTTCCTCAATGTGTGCTCAAAAAGATATGAATTAGGGTTCAATGTTGCGGACTTGCTAGCAAGTCCGCCCCCCATATTGCGTGGTGTTATGTTATGAAAAACAAAAAAGTTAAAAAATATATAGTTATACTAATGAAAAAGCCAAAAATAAAAATACTATTATAAATTAAAAAAATAAAACTACATAAATTTTATTCTGCTCTAATGATGGAAGGGTACTATGTATGAATTTCCACATGTTAAATCCAAACCTGCTTTAAGGCTAGTTTACAGGTAGAGCTATTAAGTTTCCTTAAATTCCAAAAATAACTTATGCATTTTACTAATTATTTTTTTCTTGTTTCTTTCCAAAGTTGTTAGAGTTGCTTAATTAATACTGTTATCTTGATTGTAAGATATATAATTTTTTTTGAATACATGATTTATTGTTTCAAAAATTATATTATAAATTTAAATCATTTATTTCATTTTCTAAAGCTTCATTGTCAAAGACACAACTCCATTTTCTATTACTTAACAAATATATAAAATGTGATAGTAAAATTTGAGGAATTTTCTTTTTGAGAGGGTCAAACTATATTGTGAAGATTTTTATCTAGAAATTCTTGTACTCTAAAACCAAATAATTTTCTCCCTTAAGTAAGCCATTTCAAAAATATGAGAATATAAACAAGAATATTAACTTATCTTATTTTTATTTTCGTTACTGAAAGTTTTAGTTCAATCCCTTTTTTTATATGACATTAGTATAAAAACATGGTTAAATGCTACTATATAATTAATTTTTATTATATATATATATATATATATATATATATATGAAATATTTAGAACGTCATCCTTTTTTATTTACTTGAATAAATGGCTCAATCATAATACCCAACAATTATTAATGTTTCCCAAACTCAATAACAAATTTCTCATATGAAATATTAGCTTCTAATATAAGAAGTTTATCTATAGATGATATTCAACATGTGATTTTACTTTTTAGATTCAGCTAAAATTAAACAAAAGGAGAAATCATGCATATGTGTATAAATGGTAACCATATGTTACTTAGAGGATTGTGAAATTCACTCATCAGAATGGTTTAAGTATTAAAATAAATTGAGGTCATTATTTTCTAGTATTTGAAACTAATTAGGAAATTATTCTAAAAATATATTTTAATGTGTATCATGTTTAAAAAGTTGGAAATATGATTTTTGAAAATTTTGAGTTTCTTATGAGATACCAAGCTTTAGTTTACATTGTTTCAAGTAGAATAGAATTTTAGTATTAGAAATTGAAAGCAATGTACCATTATCAGATTTTAACTGTGTTCTACTTATAGAATGATTACATAACATTAAACATTATTTAAATCAAAAAGTTTTAAAAGATATTTAGAATTTTACCAAATTTCACCATTTATTAATCTTTGATTTGAAAACAAACTATGATGTACACTCACTAGAAATAAGCAATCCCAATTTTAACATAATTTATCAATCCAAAAATAATGAGTCAATCAACATGAAAATATATATTATTTCAAAACCAATTCTCTAGATTTAAAATATGATGCTTTAATGAAAAATTATTACAAAACTTTAATGCAATGAAGTCTCTTAAAAAATTCAAAAATAGAATATCAAAACAAGTAATTTCTGCAAAAAAAACTACTAACTATTGTAGATAAAGCATAAAAATAAGTCATATTTTTTAAAAAAATGATCTAACAATATTTATTTTTGTTAAAAAAATCAAAACATTGTTAAGTTTGCTTGTTATAATAATGTTAAAATCCACTAAACATTATCTAAAGGTGGTAAAATATGTTAAAAATAAGTTGAATTTTATGAGATAAAAATCAACAATTTTTTATCATTTCCTGTTGTGCTATGACTTTATTCCACCCTTTTTATCTGATTCTTCCAGTATTACTTTGCTATGATCACTAGTTTTCAAGTTAAAATTTACAAATGTTCATTATACTTGATAATATGAAAAATAACTCAAACTTTTATAACTACAAAATAAGATTTTGTAACTCCTTCTTTCAATCAATATTTGAAGAAATTTTAGTTTATTTGAGTAATGATTTTAAGAATAACAAAAAATTTGAAATTCACAAGGAATTATTTCCAGAGACTATAATTATTTACTTGTGTAATGCATGAGCTACTTATCAATGATGTAAAACATCAGAAAATTAAGTTATAGTTATAAATCTACAGATTATACTGTTTCTGGTATATATATCTTCAATAAATCTTTTAAACTTATCTTAGCCTACATACCACACAATAGAAAATCATTATATTAAAAAAGGAAAAAATTCTATGATAATATCATAAAGAATGATAACCATGGATTAATATTCCATAAAAATGGTTAATAATATTTTAAGAGAACCTAAATCAGTATTCTTTCATCAAAATATATCCTTTTTGTCTTTGTAATTTATTCCAAACAAATTTTTTGAAAGTTGAATCTATATATCTAATGCCAAAACCACTATTAACTTCCCTCTTAGACTTTTTAAGAAATTATATATATATATATATGTATATATATATATTATTTATCAAAAATTGAAATAAAGAATAAAAGCATAATTTTATTTACCTTTAATTATTTAAATATAGAGTATTTTCAGAATGCATTGTGGTTACTTGTGAAGGTTAGAAGATTTGAAGTTGGATTTATGAGTTTTTAGAAGGGCAAATATTGTAAAATTCTTTCATAAATATTTATTTCATAGTTTCAAATGTTGAAATCTACAAACTAATGGGATTTAAAATTATATTGAGATTTAAAATCTGTTTTCTACTCAAGTAAAATAAAATAAAATGATGATATCAAAATTGAAATTAAGTTTAAACTTTTGATATGCTCTATCTTCAATTTTATTGATAGTGCATCAAAAATTTAATAATATTTTTTTCCTTCATCACTTTTTACATAAAAGATAGTTTTATCATTTTATGAATTAAAGATTGCTTATATAAATTTAACATCTATGTCAACTGTTTATGACTATTAATCTATATAATAAATTTTTTAGAAGAAAAAATAACATCAGTATATACTGACTTTGAAATTATTCAATTTAAAATAGTTTACAGGTAGATAATGAAGGGTGATTTCATTTTTGAATATGAACTATAGAAGTCTTATTTTATCAATTTTAATTCTTTTTGAGCTCAAATGTATCGACCGCAACTTAAGTAAGAATAAAAATTATTTTTATTGAAATTTACATGAGAAAGTATGCCTATTATTCAAAATCAAACTTGCTCTAATGGTGTTTTTCAATCATTATTTCCATTCATAACAATAAAAAACATTTCAATTTGCTGATGTTTTAGTTTTTGATATCCCCAAGTTTATATCTCAGGTGTACTATTCACAAAATTATTAAAAATATAATTTTCGAAATACATGATAAACTTGAAAGTGAGGGGGCATTAAATTTTTAAAAATGAATTCTAAATTCAGGATGGATAGTATTTTTTCTATTTTCACAAATGAACAATTTTTTGTTTCAATTAATCCAGAAAGAAAATTTTGTTGTAAGCATATTATATTATATTTATTATGATTTTAAATACTATATTTTCAAGATTTGTGTTTAATATTTCCTGTGAAAGTTAATGTTAATGTGAATTTAAAGTAAGCTTGAAGAAATTTAATCAATAGGCATATTGGATATTTAAAATAATATTTTGCTCCAATCTTGAATCATCCTGGGCTAAAAAATATCCCAAATAAGGTTTTTGTGGGTCAATTTGGATTTAAGTAGGATTAAGTGAGGTTTAATAAAGGACAGATAAAAGGCTAAATTCATTACTAGTGACTTTTTTCTCAAAATAGTTATAAAATATTTATCATTCTGGACTCAAGCTTCAATAAAGTTGAATTGAAACAGAGATAATTTCTAGCAGCACAACACCATATTTACAAAGGTGTAAAATACCTCAAATATTACTCATAATATAGGAAGGCAAGGAATCTACAAAATTCACATTTCAAACGAGGATTTATATTTTGAATTTGAAATTGAGAAATGGAATATTATTTTCCAATTTAAATATCTATTAGTCATTTTAACAAAAGTTTTCAGTAATCAGATTGAATTTTGATGGTATTTTGTTGTAGATTAATCATTTTGATGAGACATTTACTCAAAATTACTGGTTTCGTTTCTAATATTCCATGTGAAATTCATTATGAATCTTTTTGAAAGTGAATAGTTGACATATTGGATATGCAAAAGCTTATGTTAGATCAAAGTGAGATCAAAGGGAGCTTAACTGATGATCAAATTAGGATTTTACAAGATCAAACGGTGATCAATGTAGGTTCATCTTGAGCTCAATCTGTGACAAATCTCTGACTAAATGTAAGGCCAAACAATTTCCTACATGGTGATGATGTGTGCATAATTCAAGCATAGATTTGTGGCTCAACGGAGCTCAAGCAAGGGGTATTGCTAGCAATACCCCCCCATTTTTTCTGTGGTGAATGATTAAAATAATAAAAGGTTATATAAGATTGTTATGTAATAAAATTTAAAATTTAATTTATAAAAAAATGATAGACAAGTTTGAAATAAAAAATTTATGAAATGTAAAAAAAAAGTTAAAAGATGCCCCCCGGCCAATTGATGAGCCGTACCCTTGACATCATACCCACATCCAAGTGCAACTTGATGTGGTTACACAATTTTGAGAAATTGAAAATACAAAATTAATAAATGAAAGTTTAGGAAAAGAAAATTTTATGATAATGATCACTGGGTTGGCTCCCTCCAATTTGTAAAAATGATTAGAGACCACCAGTGAGCATCACCCTTAATAATATTTATAGTATTATAAAAATTAAAATGAAAGAAAAAATATTTAATTATATAAAAATTTAACATGAAAGAAATAAATAATTAAAAAATAAAAAAGAATTTTGAATCTGGCAGTGGGAGCATTGTCTCTTTGTACGTTCCAGTTAATAGTCTTAGCAGACTTCCTATAGATGAAAAACAAAGCCAGGATTCAACTAGAAACAGGGAAAAATTGGTAACAAGCATTGTGGGGTAATTGTGTATAGAGCAGCCAGCCCATCAATTACCCCCAAACTTGCCAATATTTAATTCAGAAGGTTCCACTGTGAAAACTTCTACCAATAAAAAATTTATCATTCCAACATATATCTTCTCCATAATTTTTGTCGCTTTTAAGAGTTTTAAGAATTTTCAAACAAATGTCTTCATAAATAATGTAGATTTTGTTAAAGGTTTTGTCTCCCATACCATAGTAAAACAGCAGTAATATTTTTAATAAGTAAGTAGTTTATCCTCATTCTGGAGTTAAACTTTGACAAAATTTTATTTAATCAATTATGTAGTTTATCCTCATTTTGGAGTCCCTTTAAAACGATTGTAGAAATAGTTTACCCTCATTTCGGAGTTAACTTTCAGCACTCCTGGTGCCCCTAGGATAGAACCGTTTGACTTGATAAGTCGCTACCCTCTTCTTTAAAACTACTCCATCCAATTCTTCCAAAACATATGAACCACCAGATACTTGTTCCTTGACTTTATACAGTCCATTCCACCTATCTGCAAACATCTTGCCCCATTGGCTCTCCAAACTCCTATTATACACCAAAACCATATCTCCAGTTTTCAAAGGTTTTCTAAGTTGATGTGCCAACCTCTCATCCCAATATCTTACTGAGTGATTTTGGATCTTCATCATCCGCAAATATGCCTTTTCTAAGTACTCTTCTTTCTTTTCTAGCTGCATCATTCTTGCACATAATAACTCTTCAGTAGTCTTGACCATGTCCCAATCAACTCCAAGATATGATTCAGCTTCCAAATCAACTGGTAAAACTGCTTTCTGTCAAAAAAAAAGTTCATAGGGTGAAAATCTGGTTGTCCTTTTGGCAGTAATTTGATCAGCAAATAAAACTAAAGGTAAATAATGCCTCCACTTTTCTTCACTCAACCCACACATTTTGACTAAAGCATCCTTAATAACTTGATGCCCTCTTTCAACCATACCTTCAGCTTCAGGATAATAAGGGTTAGCTAACCTAACCTTTGACCCAACTTTTGATATAGGTTCTCTAAACTCTGTCCCAAACTCAGGACCTCCATCTACCATTATGAATTTCATAACTCCATATTGATACACAAAATTTTTCAAAATAAATTCTGCCACAATTTTGGAAGTCAAATTAATAAGAGGCGCTGCCTCTACCCAACCAGATAAATCATCTCTGGCTACAATTAAATATTTATACCATCCCTCCTTAATATGAAAAGCATCCAAGCTAACCCTTCCAAAGAGAGTATTTTTTCCAGCAGCTTGTCCAGGTTCTTTTGGCCTTAAATAACTTCTTCTTTGACATTCTTTGCATGACTGAACCCACTGTATAACAGACATCTTCATTCCTGGCCACCAAAATCAATCAGCAATTCTTCTGAAAGTTTCTGCAACACCTCTATGCCCAAGATCTTTATGCAGTGACTTTAAAAATAATTCTTGCCCTTTCTTTTGAGTTAAAACTACTTGAGGATTTGGATACCTCCTTTTCATTAATTGTCCACAAGATAAGTATAACATAGATGACTTCCTTTCTATAGCCACCCATTCATCATCTTCACAATCTTCTGGCCTTTCTAAAGTCAATAAATATTTGACCAATAACAAAGGAAAACCAGTCTAACCCCAGACTTCATCTTGAAAATAGATTAATATAATATCAATTGGCACTTCTCTATCATCAATACAACCTGCACATGAATGAGCCAATAGAAGTTGACCACAAATTATATTCTTGATTGAGCTATGTCAATTTTCTTCATCTGAACTTTTTGACCTTTTAGAAACTGAATTCGAAAATACCTCTTTCTCTTCTTCACCCTTTTTAACCAAATTTTCTAAATCTCCAACATATACACCCTTCCTTAACCTACTTCTATCCCAAACTACCACTTCACTTCATCTATATACACCACATCTTCTTGTACCTCTTTTTTACTGAATTTATTTACACCAATTTCATCAATTTTATCAACATAAAAATAATTTTCCAGTTTATCCTCTTGGTGCAGGTCATCATCACAATCATCTAAACACAATAGTCCTGGCAGTTTAACCTCATGGGGGAGGTATGGAAAGTCTTCAGCTCTTTTAGTGCTGGCTTTGATCATAGTTATATCTTCATTGAACTCTTCTGAGTCTGAATCATCTTCAATGGGTGGTCTTCTTGACAAACAATCTGGAATAGTAAAAGTTTTTCAAGGCTAATGAACTAAGTCAAAAGAAAAATGTTGAATGAATGCTACCCATCTAGTCATAGGTGAATTTGGTAAACTTGGGGAATTAATCATTTGAATTAAAGATTTTGCATCCACTTGCAATTTGAAGTGTTGGCCCCACAAAACATTTTGAAGTTTCTTTCAAATTTTTTCCACTCCACACAGTTCCAATTTTGGCTGAGAATATCTTGATTCGACTTTGGTGAATACCACAGATTCATACCTAACTGGCCTAATGTAACCAGCTTTATCCATCTGAGACAAAACTGCCCCAGAAGCAACCTGACTTGAGTCAACTACTAAATAAATCCTACCAGTATCTTTTCCATGATCTAACTTGTGCAGGACTATATCCTTCCCCACAATCTTCTTCAATCTCTCAAACGCCTTTTCGCACTCTTCATCCCACTCCCAGTCTGCATCCTTTCTTGTCAACCTTCTCAATGGAGCTGCCAATGAAGAAAAGTCCTTGATGAAAATTTGAACATAAACACATACGCCTAAAAACCTCCTAACTTCGGCCGTATTCTTGGGTCTTGGCCAGGACTGAATTTTATCCACTTTCTTCTTGGACATAATCCTACCCTCTCTACATACCACATGACCTAAAATCTCTAAAGCTGGCACACAACATGAAAATTTCTAACCCAAAATAGTTAAACCAGATTCTTCAATTCTAAACAAGATCCTCTCTAAAGTGATTGCATACTAACAGATGAATTTTTGTATCCCTGGGTTCTCCTTGAACACTTCATTATTGTCATCTGTTTAAGGTCCTTTGATTCCTCCATCAACAATAAAGATTCAAGCATATTGAGGAATTTCATCTTGAAGAATCCAAGCCATCTGAGCTTGATGAACAGCAACTGAATTTTTTGCTCCTTGAGGTAATCTTGTCAATTGTAATCATCCTAGCGGTGTAACAAAAGTAGTGAGAGGCCTAGAGTTTCAATGCAACTCTCTCATCATATCCCCCCATAATATCTCCTAAACCATAACACACTCTCCCAGGAAACACTTCCACAAACTCCTCAGAACTAGATGGTATACCTGCATCCTTTATTGTAACCCTATTTAATTCCCTGAGATCATGAACTACTCTAAGTTTTCCATTTGGTTTCTTGATAAAAAATACCGGACTAGAATAACTTGATGATGATTGCTCATACAGTACAGTGCAAATCTGTTCTCTGACAACTTTGATATAAGCTTCTTTTAATGCAGCTGGAATTGGGATTGGTTTTTGCCGCCACAGTTCATGACATACTACAGGAATCTTGTAAGGCTCCCCATAGGAATGCTTCAACACACCTATCTCCTCTTCTACAAAAGCAATGGCCTTCTATCGCTTGACCATCACATCCAACAACAACTTCTTCTCTTCTCCAGACAACCAAACATCAGGTCAAAAATTAACAACACCTAATCTATCAAAAGTGATTCTTGACGTTTCAGAAAATTCCGGCGGATTCTTCACCAAGGGACATTCATAAGGATCTCTTGATAGCCTTGTTCTTCTCAAAGGTGGATTTAATTCAGCGTTTAGCGGTTCATTAATTGGTCAGATTTTATTTGCTACCTTCTTATATTTTCCTGCCTCCACATCTACATAAACTTGAGGTAAAATATTTATATTTGTATTGCCATTGGAAATTTCATCATAGGAATTCACTTCATTGTCAGAATCAGAATCAATATATGTAGAAAAATATTTTATTTCATTTTTAAATTTAAACCTTTTCTCTTTTCCCTTGTCTAGTTTATCAAAAATTTTTTGAACACCTTTAATTCCCTTATCCATCATAAAATCACCCGTAAAAAAAGTTGGCAGTTTATCCTCTTGCTGGAGGACCGGAATTGAATTATCACAAAAATTTTTTTTGTGTTTTAATTATACTTAGATATTTATAGAATTTTGATGATATAATTGCAGTTTACCCTCTTGCTGGAGTTCAGAAAATAAACCATTCGAATTTTTATTCAACATAATATTTCCCATCTTCCCTCTTGATCCATTCTTGAATGTGATTGAAAATCTTGACAGAAAAGTGAGACAAACCAAAAATTTGAAAACATAATAACAATTTAACGTATTATTAACAGAAAATAATTGAGAATCCACTTGAATTATTTCCAAGTGAGATGACCTATTGCAATACGGGATCTCATTGTGGGGAGAGATTGCAACATTAGAGTGATCAGCCCCTACTACCCCAAAAAATGAGGGTCTCCAAAATTCCCCTCTAAACATAATTCACCAGAAGCCGTCCGTTTAATACACCACTTCTTGATGCAAGTACAACACTGACACAGAGTAGTAATCCCTGGCCGTGTCTCTCAACTTTCATCTCCAGGAGGTGTCAACCGCATATGTAGCCTCCTCATATCCTCACCAGTAATCTCCAAACTTATACCCATTCCAGCTTGATAAACAATCCGGGCCTCGAAATCCATTAAAAAAGGACCACCAAGAACAGTTTTAACTGCCCCTATGGCCACATAAAAGTGAACCTTACCATTAGATCCACCAATACCTAATTTGACATGCTCAGCCATACCCATAAGCTCTGTTGCCTGCCCTCAAATACCTCTGAGGTTTCCCCTAGTACTATTTTTAATTGGAAAGCCTATAATCATTGCTTGCTCTAAAGAAATCAAATTAATTTGAGACCCTTAATTGACCAAGGCCTTTACCTCTTTACTGTTAAGATTTACCACTAGGTAACCCAGGGGAGCAGAAAAATGTGTTTCAACATCCTTCCCAAACTTCTCAGCATTTTCACATATATATTCTACCTCTCCAGCGGAAACCTGTCGCCTTGTCAGATGCTTCTTTTACTTCTCTGCAAGTGCTGGACTAATTGTGAAAAGCTTTCCTAAAGATAAGGGAATCTGAAGTTTATTCACCCTATTTAAAACATCATCCATTGAATTCTCTTGACCAGATACTACTGGCTGTTTGTACTGGACTTTTGATTTAACAACCTTAGCCCTGGGCACCTCTTGAGGGCCCACATTGCCATCTTCACCCCCCATAATAACATCTTCACTACTGATAACCCTAGCTCCATAGACAGCTTCTTTCTCTAATCCTGATCCATCCCTAGTCCTTCTTACTCCCTCCATAGGGATGGGACTGCTAAAACTTGGTCTGGGTAGTGACACCAAAGGTACGTTCTCCTCAGAATCCGAATCATCTTCTGGCATAGGCTCCCCATTTAAATCAAATTTGCCATAACTAGGAGGCCCCATATCAGCCATCCCCTTCTGCATTCTATAAATTTCCTTCTTAGTGTAAGGCTTTGACTTGTTAATTGCCTTGCCAGGTTTATCCTTTAGTTGGCTCTGAATGCTACTTTTAGCTTTAGTAGCAGCTGCTCTTCTAGCAACATCAACATCATATTTGCCAGCCATACAGTTACCCTCCACTCTAGCAACCATTTCCAGCTCCAAACCACCAAAAGAAGTTGAAAATGTGGCCTTACTGACCTCTTTCTCTTTACCTT
Organism: Hemileia vastatrix; assembly: GCA_030280995.1. Taxonomy (NCBI): domain Eukaryota; kingdom Fungi; phylum Basidiomycota; class Pucciniomycetes; order Pucciniales; family Zaghouaniaceae; genus Hemileia; species Hemileia vastatrix. The sequence goes on along the minus strand of JASXTE010000014.1, from coordinate 21,703,160 downwards.
TATCAGCTTTACCACCGCTTTTACAATCACCATTTTTGCCACACTTGGCATTATCATCATCATCCTTCAATTCTTCAAACCAGGCTCTTCTTTCAATCGCCATATTCCTTCTAACCAAATCAGAAGGAGATTTTCCATTGCTGGGCTTGATGAACAATCCATCAGGAAAATTATAAACTTTACCATCAAATAAAACTCTCCCAGCATCCAAGTCTTTACCAAGAGTAAAACATACTCCTGCTCTGTGCCCCCTCCTATTACAATAGGAGCCCACCTTTGGCTCATCATAGCCACCTCTATAACCACTACCACCATTACCATTCCCATTTTTGCGATCGCCAGAGAAGCGGTTACCATTGCCATTGCCATTAAAATTTTGACGTTCATATCCCCTTGATTGATAAGAAGTTGATGTCTATGAAGAAGCAATTGGGGACTTATTGGCTTTCTGAGTCTCTTGGACAAATATTTTTAATTTTTTAGTTAAATCTTCCAAGTGATAGACCATCTTTTTTTCCACATTACCCTCAAATTTTGTCACCGGTATTCCCATTTGAGCCTTCTTGGCCTCTTGAGCTTTGACCATGATTTTGTTATTTTCAGCCAAATCTTCACTAACCTTGCTAACATACTGAGTGCAAGACTGCTGATACTTGTCCGATGCCATTAATTTAAGATGGGAGATGGGCTTGAATGTTCTCCTTAATAACCTCCAATTCTGGCAGTTTTTGTTTGTCATTAGGTAGTTCATTCATTAAATCCTTTCTTGAAAGATCCTTCAAGACGTCCATTCAAATATCCCTACTACAAGCTGACCATAACAGATCCTTAGCTTGGTTTTCATGAGCCAATTCCTCCACCAGAATCAGATATTCAACCACTTCATTGAATTGAAAGCATAACTTTTTAAAATCAGCCATAGAAGAAACTCGACCCTTTGCCTGCCAATCACCAACAATTTTATTAAGGTCCAACATAGTAAATCTAACACCCCATCTATCAACCATAGCTTTAGACAGCTTCACCCAATCCTTATCCTTGAAAGCCTGCATAGAAATGACCTCTTTTTCCACCTCCCTATCAGCAATAAAAAACCTAATCTGCTTAACCATGTCCTCATGAGAAGCACCATCAACAGCAGCAGTAGCTTCATACCTGCTAATAAACCATTTAACCTTCTCCCCATTAAACTATGGGCCATCCCAAGAGATGATCCTGAGCAAAAGAGTAAGAGGAAGATAAGATCCAGAAGCAGCAGCAGAAGACATCCCAATAAAGTAAAAAAAACCTTTAAACCATTAAAATAAGAAAGCCTCTTGTAGGCTAATAAAATAAATCAATAAGAGTTCCAAAGAATAAGCCTCTTGTAGGCTAAGAAAGTCCTAGATCCAAGTAAGTACTAGAAAAAGCTAGAGATTTCTAACCCGACGTTGGGCGCCAAATATGTAGGTAGACTCTTACAGTTGCCTTGCTGTAATCAGAATCCAAAGTAGTTGGATAAACCATAGAAATTCCTGTCCTTCTAAGTAAAATAAGGGTTGCTCAAATAACTAAGATTACTAGTCTACTTGAATTAATTTAAAATATAGATGAAACTCTGATTTTATGAACGCTGTAGACAATCCTATAGTACTAGCTATAGGCCTTGACAAAGGGAGTTGGAGAAAAACCAGAGAGAAAATCCCCTTTCACTTTAAAAAATAGAGTAAGATTTAATTGCTAAAGTAAGTTGGTTGGTGTTTGCTAAAGCCCCTTTTCAACACACTTGACTGCTTGATGAGCCAAGAAAGTAGTCCCCAGACAAACTACCAGACAAAAGAACTGAAATGTAGACCAATTTTCACACCAGAGAAAGAAAATATACTTGATGTAGGCTGAAAATCCACACCAGAGACAGCAATAATACTTGATATAGCTTGCAAGACTATATCAGAGAACCTGTTGCTAAAGTTGAGTTAAATGAAGAACTAACCTTGCAACCAACACAGCCAATTGTGGGCAAAAACAGTAAAAACTGAGTGAGGAACAAGGATATCACCTCTGGATGGTTGTATGATAGTTAAAGTTGCCCCAAACTGTCTTATTTAGTATGTACACATAGACCACCCATCTAAGATCCATGCACAGCAACAAATTTGGCACCTGTACCAGACAAATTGAATAAAAACCCTCCAGAAGCGCTCCCCAACCTTCTAAAACAGAGGCTGGCGGGCCTCCCAACGTCGGAGGTGCCTCCTGAAGGGGCCCTGCCTCCCTGAAGCCATAAAACCAATAAAAACATCTAATATACTTTGAAAAATTCACTACAACTACTAAAACCCTTAAAACAAAAAATTACGCTATAATAACATTGTGACATGAAATATAGAGCTAAATTAGCCCTATCTAATGGTACTTAGCACTGAACCTTAAGACTTAAGGTTAGCCCGTTGTGCTACGCGCCTCACAGGAAGCGTGATTTTAGACCAATCAGCGCACGTAGTCCAGGAAGAACAAAGGGGAGTTAGCGCAGCAGGAAATGTTAAAATATAATATGTATTTGTGTGTTTCAAGGAACAAAGGAAATGGAAGCGCGGAAAAAGATTAAGGGTCTGTGCGCTCGGATTTTGCAGCAAGATGTGCCGCAAAATAGGGAATTGTGTATTATTAACTTAGGACTATTACGCGCTGTGGTCCTCCAACATTGGCAGGGGCCTTTGTTGTGTGATTTGGCGCTGTTTGTGCATGTCTTAATTGACATCTGTTAAGGAATTTGGTATTTGTCTGGTTTTATCCCGTGGATATTGGGTCTGCGGGTATGTGGGTACTATCATTGGATAGCCCTGTTTTTTCTCTATATTTTATGTCTTGTAGACATTTCTCATATTCTGAGTTTTAAGGGGTCATTTCCTCATTTTTCATTTATAAAAGATTGCTGTTTAATTTCTTATTTTGTGTTTTACGAGCTAACCTTAAGTCTTAGGGTTAAGTGCTTAGTACCATTGTATAGAGCTAATTTTTCTCTATATTTCATGTCTCAACGTTGTTATAGTGAAATTCCGTGTTTTAAAGGTTTTAGTAGTTGTAGCTAATTTTTCTAAGTATATTAGTGGTTTTTATTGGTTTTCTGGCTTCAGGGAGCCCAGGCCGCTTCAGGTGGCATCTCCAACATCGGGAGGCCCACCCGCCTCTGTTTTAGGAGGTTGGGGAGCACTCCAGGAGGGTTTTTTATGCAATTTGGCAGGTACAGGCGCCAGATTGGTGGGTGCGCATGGGCTCTTAGTAGTCTGTGTGTACATAGTGAATAAGACAGTTTGGGGCAACCTTAATCATCATACAACCATCCGGAGGTGATCTCATTGTTCCTCACTCAGTTTTCACTGTTTTCTGGCCACAATTGGCTGTGTTTGTTGCAAGTGAGTTCTTCATTTAACTTAACTTTGGCAACTGTTTTCTCTGTTATAGTCTTGCAAGCTATAGCAAGTATTATTGCTGTCTCTGGTGTGGATTTGCAGCCTACATCAAGTATCTTTGCTGTCTCTGGTGTGGACTTTGTTCTACATTTCAGTTCTTTGGTCTGGTAGTCTATCTGGGGACTACTTTCTTGGCTCATCAAGCAGTCAAGTGTGTTTAAAAGGAGTCTTTAGCAAAACAGGAACCAACTTACTTTAGCAAGTAAATCTCACTCTATTTTTCTAAAGGGACAGGGGAGTTTCTCTCAGGTTTTTCTCCAACTCCCTTGGTCAAGGCCTATAGCTAGTACTATAGGATTGTCTACATTTCTGGCGCCCAACGAGGGGTAGAACTTGCTAGCTCTTTGGAATCTCTGTTTGATTTGGTTGGCTCTTCTTGGTGTTTTGGACTGGAGGAATGGCTTCTGGTTCTGCTATTCCTGTGGTGACTGTCAGTGGGGGGGATGGTCCTCCTTCTGTGATGGTTAGGGAGTGTGTGAGAATTAAAACTTGGGATGGTACCAAGTTTAATGGGGTGGATGTAAAGTGGTTTCTAGAGAAGTATGAAACTGCTGCTGGAGTGGATGGTGCTTCCTACCTGGACATGGTGAAGCAGATTATCTTCTTCCTTGGTGATAGGTCAGTGGAGAAGGAGATTGTGGCCATGTCTGGCTACAAGAAGAGGGATTGGAAATTGCTGTGTAGGGAGATGGTGGATAGATGGGGTGTCAGGTTCACTATGGTGGATCTGAACAAGGTTGTCAGTGAATGGCAATCTTATGGTGGTGTTGGTAACTTACATAGTTACAGGAAGTTTCTGCTACAGTTTGATCCTGTGGTGGAATATTTGGTGGAAGTGGAGGAGCTGGCACATGAAAATGCTGCCAAAGATGTTTTTTGGTCTGCCCTGGCTAGAGATGTCAGGATGAATGTGTTGAAGGAGTTGTCAAGAAAGGAATTGATGAAAAGTCTTTCTAATGTGGATCAGAAGTTGCCTGCCTTGGATAAGGTGAAGGAGGCTGTTGAGGCCCATTTGAAGTTATTGGCTGTGGACACCTATCAGGAGGGGTGTGCCAAGTATGTCAGCAAAGTCAGTGAGGCTTTGGCTGAAGAGGAAGTTAGTGAGAAGAAGGAGGAGAAAAATTTGGTGCAGGTTTCCAAACAGGAGAGGGACCCAATGGTGGAGCAGTTGGCTGATCTGACAAAACAGCTGCACATTTTTGTCCAGGAGGCCAAGAAGGTTAATAAGGCATCTTCTCAGCCAAGCGATTTTGAAAGGAGGGCTGGTAGGAGTGATCCTTGGGTTTGCTCTTATTGCAGTAGGAGGGGGCACAGGTCCAATGATTGTTGGGCACTGAACAGAGATGTGTCTGAAGGAAAAGTGGAGTTTGATGGCAGGGTTTTTAAGTTCCCTGACGGTTCTTTTGTGAAGCCCAGTGAGGGGCAGGCTCCTGTTGATTTGGTCAGGAGAAGGGGAGGTCTCAATCAAAGGGGGCCAAGGTTTGAGGAGATTCCTGATCAGGGGAAGTCTTCTGTTAAGGTAGATGAGGAAGTCAAGGGAAAGGGGAAGGAGGTCAATAAGGTCTCTTTTTCTACTTCCTTTGGTGGTTTGGAGTTGTATTCTTGTGGTGGACAGTCAAGTTGTGAATGCTTGGCTGGTGTTTATGATGTGGAAGCAGGAAAGGTGGGTAGGCCTAAGACCAGTTCTCAGGCCCAACCAAAGCCAAATGCTTTAAAGGGGGATCCTAAGCTGAGTGCAGCTAGGTTGAGGTACAGCAAAGAGGAGCTGTACAAGATGCAGAAGGGTATGGCTGACATGGGCCTCCCTAGTTTTGGTGCATTGGACCTGAATGGTGAGCCAATGCCAATGGAGGTGGATTCTGACTCTGAGGAGGATGTCCCTTTGGCTTCATTGCCAAAGCCTGTTGGAGTCAGAGGTTCTGGTGAGGGATCTGGTTTGGTTCCTGTTAATGGTAAATCTGTTGGTGGTGCTGGTCCTCAAGAATCTTCTAGGACCAAGGTGGTGAAGCAAAGAGCTCACTTTGAGAGGCCAGTAGTGTCTGGTCAAGTTAATGTTATGGATTCTCTCCTGGAAAGGATGAACCAGGGTCAGGTTTCCCTATCTTATGGGGAATTGTATGCTATCAGTCCAGGGTTGGCTGATAGGCAGAAGAAGTTGTTGACCAGGAGAAGGGTTTCTTCTGGTGAGGTAGAATACATTTGTGATTCTGCTGAAAAGTTTGGTGAGGGGTTGGAAACTCATTTTTCTGCTCCTCTGGGATATGTCAATGTCACTCTGAATGGCAGGGAGGCAAGGGCATTGGTGGATTCAGGTTCTCAGATAAACCTGATTTCTTTGTTTGAGGCAACTCATATGGTCCTTTCCATCAAAACTGGTATTGGTGGGAATTTGAGAGGGATCGGTGGCCATGTCACTGAATTGGTTGGAACTTCATAGTTTGTGAAGTTAGATGTTGGAGGAGCCTCAGGGAATGTTCATTTTTACATTGACAAAGGTAATGTAAAAGCAGTTTTGGGCGGGCCATTCTTGATGGATTTTCAGGCAAGAATTGGTTATCAATTTGATTTGGGAATCAGTTTGGAGTTGACCGGTGAAGACAAAAGGAGGCTTCACATGAGGTTGTCATCTCCTGGAGAGGATTGTTGGGAGACTAGGCCTGGTTTATCTTCAATGTGCCAGTGCATGGACTGCTGCAGGAGAAGGAAGGAAGTGGGTGCTGCCTCTGGTTTTTTGGAGTGCGGCTCAGGCTCTATTGAGAGTCTGTCTTTTTTAGAGTCATGAGGGCTGATCACCCTAGTGCTACAACCTCTCCCCAAGATGAGGAAATCCCAAGTTGTAGTAGGTCAGCTCCCTTGGAGATATACCAAGTAGATTTTCAACTTTCTCTTTTTAATGTTTCTCTTCTCTGCAAGTATTCATCAAATTTTTTATCAAGTCTCTGTTCTCTCTCAAGATTCTTAATTATTTTTAATTCAAGTTCAAAGAAGAAGATTGGTTATATATCTTTATTGAAAGTTATGCGGAAAAGTTTTGGGGCGGTGAGATTGGGGTCTAAAAGTAAGTCCTCCCAATTGTGCACCGCTAGGGTTTCTTCTACACCTTTCAAAAACATTACCTGGGCCACACCTGTGAGCATTGGGGAAACCCCTGGTTATTTTTGTAGGACAGAAGAAAACTCAAGAAAAGAAGATAAAAATTTCAAGATAATTCAAGAAAATCAAGAAAAAAATCTGAAGATAATGAAGAAAGAAGATGCAAAATATTTTTGTGAAGATCATCAAGATCTATTTTTGGGCCTCCATCATGAGGTTAAACTGCAGAAAATTTTGAAGAGAGAAGATCATCAAGATCAATTTTTGGGCCTCCAGCATGAGGATAAACTGCACAATTTTAGAAGATGTGATTCAGAAGATGAATCAAGATTTGAAGATTTGGAAGTTGGAAGTGAGGATGAAGATGTTGAATTGCGGAAAAGTTTTGGAGTGGTGAGATTGGGGTGTAAAAGTAAGTCCTCCCAATTGTGCACTGCTAGGGTTTCTTCTACACCATTCAAAAACATTACCTTAGCCACACATGTGAGCAATGGGGAAACCCTTGGTTTTTATTCCAGGTCTGGTGGTGAAGAGTTCCTGAGGATCCCTCAAGTTGAAGGTGGAGTGGCAAATTATAAGAGGTTGCGCAGAAGGTTAGGCCTGTCAATGAGCCTATGCCTGTGGGTTTGAATCCGCCTTTGAAGAGACCTCCTCTGTCAAGAGATCCGTACTGTACTCTTTTGGTGAAGAATCCTCCAGAATTTGTAGAGACGGCAAGGGTGACTGTGGAAAGATTGAAAGTTGTTAATTTTGGTCCTGATGGGTGGTTGTCTGAGGAATAAAAGAAGTTGTTGTTGCACGTTATTGTGCTAAGGGAAAAAGCGGTGGCATTTGTTGAGGAGGAAAGGTGTGTATTGAAGCATTCTTATGGGGAACCTTACTTGATTCCTGTTGTTTGTCATGAACCTTAGCAAATCAAACCTATTCCAATTCCAGCCGCTATTCGAGAGGATTTTGTAGAGATTGTTAGGGAAAGAGTCAGGACTGGGTTATATGAACAATCAACATCCAGTAACTCAAGTCCGGTGTTCTGTTTAAAGAAGCATAATGGAAAGTTGAGGGTGGTTCATGATCTTAGAGCCTTGAATAGAGTCACTATCAAGGACGCTGGTATGCCGCCAAGTAAAGAGGATTTTGTTGAAGCTTTTTCTGGAAGGGTGTGTTATGGTTTGGGTGATATTATGGGTGGCTATGATGAGAGGGAACTCCATACGTATTCAAGGCCTCTCACAACTTTTGAGACTCCTTTGGGAAGATTTCAGCTCACTAGGTTGCCTCAAGGAGCAACTAATTTGCTGGCAGCTTATTAAGCACAGATGGCTTGGATTTTGCAGGATGAGGTTCCTACTCATGCTGGTATTTTTATTGATGATGGTGGAATTAAAGGACAATCCACTGATTATGGTAATGAGGTGTTATCGGAGAACCCTGGAATAAGGAGGTTTGTGTGGGAATATGCAATAACTCTAGAGAGAGTGTTGTTTAGGATTGAAGAGGCTGGTTTGACCATTTCAGGGTCAAAATTCTGTTGTTGTGTTCCTGCTTTGGAAATTCTGGGTCATGTGGTATGTAAAGAGGGAAGGATTATGGCAAAAAGAAGATTAATAAAATTCAGTCATGGCCAAGGCCTAAAAATACTACTGAACTCAGAGGATTTTTGGTGTATGTGTATATGTCAGGATTTTTATTAAGGATTTTTCTTTGTTGGCTTCACCTTTAAGGAGGTTGACCAGAAAAGATTCAGATTGGGAATGGACTGACGAGTGTGAAGTGGCTTTTCAGAAGCTGAAAAAGGTTGTTGGTGAAGATATAATTCTTCACAAATTGGATTATGGTGTTGGTGCTGGAAAGATTTATCTGGCGGTGGACTCAAGTTATATTGCTTCTGGTGCTGTTTTGTCTCAGGAGGATAAGACTGGGAGGGTCAGGCCAGTAAGGTATGAGTCTGTGGTGTTTAATGAGGTGGAATCTAGGTATTCTCAACCTAAGTTGGAATTGTGTGGCGTAGCTAAAATTTTAAAGAAGCTACAGACAGTTTTGTGGGGGCAGCATTTTGAGCTGCAGGTGGATGCAAAATCTTTGGTTCAGATGATCAATACACCTAGTCTTCCAAATGCTCCAATGAGTAGGTGGGTGGCATTTATTCAACATTTTTATTTTGACCTGGTACACAAACCAGGAAAAACTTTTACTATGCCTGATGGATTATCAAGGAGGCAACCTACAGATGAGGATTCTGATTCTGAAGAGTTTGACGAAGATGTTCCAGTGATTATGGCCAGCACAAAGGGTGCTGAGGATTTTTCTTTCCTCCCCCATGAGGCTAAACTGGACGATTGTTCTGACCTCCCCCAAGAGGTTAAACTGGCTGGATCTGATCTTGATTCTGGTGATCAGGAAGTTTTTGTTGATGAAGATGGAGTTGTTGTTTGGGACAGCTCAAAATTGGAAAAGGGTGTTTTTGTTAGTGAACTGGATTCTCACAAGGTTCAGTGGAAAGAGAAGGACGTGCCAAAATTTAAGTATTGGTGTCCTGGTTGGGCTGCTCAATTGGCTCATGTTCACACTGGTGATTTTGATGACAGAGTTGTACCATTGGATGTTGTTTTGTTGGATTTTGAAGATGAGAACTGGGGTCAATCTGGGTTTTATTTTATTTTGGTGGAATATCTGTTGACCTTGGAGAGGCCTATAGTTGTGATGATGATACTTGGTTGGTGATCAAGAAGAAGAGTCCTGGATTTTATGTGTCAGGAAGGCGCTTGATGAGAAGGAGACATCCTAATCCTAAAGTGGTGGTGACTCAGAAGAAGGGTCAAGAATTGGTTTTGAGGTCTTTGCATGAAGACCTTGGTCATAGAGGCTTTGGGGAGACTTATAGAAGAGTAGCAGACAGATTTTGGTGGCCGGGTATGAAGTTGGCTGTGCAGGGTTGGGTTCAATCTTGTGAAGAATGTCAAAGAAGAAGTCACTTGAAACCTAAAGAGGTGGGCCGTGCTACTGGTGAATCAACTGTTTTTGGAAGGGTCAGTCTGGATGCTGTCCATATTAAAGAAGGCAGGTATAAATACTTGATTGTTGCTAGGGATGATTTGTCTGGTTGGGTTGAGGCAGTGCCTCTGGTTAATTTGACTGCCAAGAATGTGGCAGAGTTTTTGAAGAAGGAGTGGATCTATAGGTATGGGTTGATGAAGTTGGTGACTGTTGATGGTGGGCCAGAGTTTGTTTCTGAATTTAAAGAAGCTGTGGCTAGTGTTGGTTCTAGGGTTAGAGTGGCTATACCGTATTATCCTGAAGCTGAAGGCATGGTTGAAAGAGGCCATCAAGTTATCAAGAATGCTTTGGTGAAGATGTGTGGAGATAGTGCCGAAAAGTGGAGGCATTATTTACCCTTGGTTTTATTTGCTGATAGGGTCACTGTGAAGAGGACAACTGGACATTCTCCTTATGAGTTAATGTTTGGTCAGAAAGCTGTTCTACCAGTGGACTTGGAAGCTGTCTCTTATCTTGGAATTGATTGGGATGACGTTTACTCAACAGAAGATTGGCTCTGTGCCAGGATGCAACAGTTTGAATGTAGAGAGGAATGTCAGGAGAAGGCATACTCTAGAATGATGAAGATTAGGAATCAATCAGTCAGGTACTGGGACAAGAAGTTAGCTCATAGACTCAGGAATCCTTTGAAACTTGGTTGTCTGGATTTGGTGTATTATAGAAGTTTGGAGATTCAGTGGGGCAAAATGTTTTCTGACAGATGGAATGGACCTTACAGAGTCAGATCTCAGGCCTCTGGAGGCTCTTATGTTTTGGAAGAGTTGGATGGTGCAGTCTTGAAAAAGAGGGTGGCTGCAGACCAAGTGAAGAGGTTTTATCCCAGAGGCACTAGGCATGAAGAAGATTGACTCCGCAATGAGGATAAACTATGGACCATTCTTTAATTTTGGTTTTTTTGTGGTGATGCTATGCATCTGTTTGTTGGAAACTTTTGTTAGAGGGTACCCATGGGTGGGGCTTCTAGATTTGATCTTGGCAAGTGTAGGGGTGACTTATGGGATGGCTGCTCTATAAACAGTTACCCTAGATTTTCTGTTTCCAACCCTTTCTCTTAATTTGGTTGAACCCTAGTATTGGTTTATTTTCACAGGTTTTAGTCCTCTATGACTTTAAACTGGAAATACCTTTGGTTTTCATGTGCTGGTCTCTTCACTCTTATTGGTTTTGGTTTTTTTTGTGTTCGATGTTGTGTTTTTGTTAGATGGTACCCAGGGGGGGCTTCTAGATTTTATTTTGGCAAGTGTGGGGGTAACTGATGAGCTGGCTGCTCTGTAGAACAGGTACCCCAGAATTTCTGTCTCAAGTCTTTTGTTTTTTCTAGTTGAACTCTAGTTCTGTCGTTTATTATTCAGGTTTTAAGTCCGCTATGACTTTAAACTGGTTTGGGACTGGCTTCTTTATCTTTGGTTCTTTCAGATTGGTGGTGGATCACTGGTGGTCTCCCATCATTTTTACTTATTGGAGGGAGCCCACCCAGTGATCATTTCTATGGACTGGACTTTCTCTTATTGGGACATCTATGGAGCTGGACTTTCTTTGATTTTGCAGTTATGTTTTTGCTAGATAGCAGTTTTGAATTATTTTCTTTTTTCTCTTTTTTTCTTTTAATTTTTTTATGGGGGTTGTTTAAAATTATAAAATCAAAAATATAGGGTGTTACCACATCAGGGTCACCTGGATGTGGGCAAGCATTGGTGGGGAAAGGCTCATCAATTGGCCAGGCAATGCTATTTTCTTTTTTTATTTATTATTTATTTCATGTGTTTCTGTGTTTCATTATTTTTTTTATCTTCTGAATTTCTAATTTTTTTAAATTTTGTTTTCTATTAATCATTTAAAAAAGATTTAATTGTGTATCCAAATCAAGGTGCACTTGGATGTGGGTAAGGTATCAGGTGATCAGCTCATCAATTGGATGGGGGATACCATTTGTATTATTTTTTATATTTTATTTTATTTCATTTATGTTATTTCATTACATTTTAATTATTAATTTTTTATTTTAGTATATCAGTAGACCATAAAAAAAAAAAAAAAATTCTGAAATTATTTTTTATCATTTGTTTTATATTATATTTTATGTTTCTGATCTTTTGCAGGAGCTCATTGTCTGGATGAGGAAGCTTCTGGAGGCTGGTCCGGATTGTGATGACGTTTTTGTTTTTTGTTGGGATTGTGGGAAGCACTGTGTTCTTTGAAGTGCATCCTGCTGGAGAGATTATAGGGATTGTAATGATCAGGGATTGGATTAGAGGGAAGTTCAGAGGAGGAAGAAGAAGAGGCAGGAATGGAGTGCTGGATGGCGTGTTTAATGATCCTAGACATTTTCCAGTGGTCCTCCAGTAGGCGCTTTCTCAATGATTTTTCAAAGTCATTCAAAGGTCCATGGAGGGCAAAGGCTTTTAGCATATTGGAACACATGGTGCTTAGGTGTTTCTTCATGTCTCCATAATCCAGGGTCAAAGAAGTTTCAAGAGTTTGGCCAACTCCAATAATAGATTCAGGAGGAGGGGTGCCAACTAGACAAGAAGAATTGGATCAGTAATTATTTTTGTTGAAGAAATGGAATAATTAATTTGGTATTTACAGATTGGAAGCTCATCAAATCTGTAAGCAGCTGGGATTTGGATCTCTGACGATTTTTTTATGGTCATAGTGGGTGGATCAACTAGGGAAAGATATGGATTCTCATGGTCTTCCTCTGAAGGATGCTGAGGTTCCTGGGGCCTAGTTGGAGAAGTGAGATTGTTGTTGTTGTTGTGGTTGTTATTTCTGTTGGATTTAGTTGGAGGAGGTGCTGGTGATGGAGTACCAGGGTTGTTAAAGGATGGAGCAGGAGAGGGGGATTTGGAAGCGGACTGCTCTCTTCTGGATGGAGAATTTAAAGAGATGGAACTGTCAGAAGAGTAGTTGGCTGACAGAGGAGAGATGTAGTTTCTTTGTCTTAGTTGGGGCCAAAGTTGTTGTTGTGGAGCAGTGTGTGGTGTTCTGGTTTCTTCTTGGGGTTCTCTGGCAGTTCTCTTAGAAATCTGGGAAATTTTGGTGTTTTTGGATTTTGGAAGGGTGGATTGCATTGCTCTGGGAGTAGTAGGAGGTAGTTGGGTTGAGTTGTTATTGTTGTCTGGATGAATTTGGCTATTTTCTGGCCGTTTTTGGAGGTTTTGGCCCTAATATTCACTGTTTGGGGAGGCGGGCGGGCCGCCCAACTTTATGGTAAGGTAAACTCTTACAGTCGCCTTGCTGTAAGCAGAATCTGGAGGAGATATATGGATTTAGCTGAAAACCCCGTCCTTCCAATAAAAATAACAAAGTAGGTGTTCTAAATCACTAAGCTAACCAATCTACTTAGATCTGATTGATAAAAATAATGAAACTCTAAAATAATTAACGCTTATTGAGATTAAATGATCGTGGCTGTTGATAAAGAAATACTGATAACAACAATAAAGGTGTACCAGTGAAAGATCTGTAAAGATTGACTTTTATGTTTTTATAATAATTTGAATTTTTATGAGACAGCAATAATCAAGTCCCAGCGACAAAGACCTTTCTAAAGATACCCTGTATGAAGTGTTATTTAAACTGTTGAATTGTATTTCTAAGATGTTATGTAAAAAATAATAATGTTATAAGGGTATTACAAGTTATTTTAATTTGTTGAGTAATAAAAAATGAGACCGTGGTGGTCAATGATTAAGCTGTATGATGTGTCCCCCCTTTTCAATTTCGAGTTTGAGAAGTGCTTAAGTATTCCTAGTCACGTGCCTAAGTTTTCCCCTCCAGAGCTCTTCCAGGGTCAATCCAGAGCCCGTACGGAGTCGAAGCGGAGTCCAAACGGAGTCGAAACGGAGTCCGTCCGGACTTCCGGACTCAATTAGAACCTTAAACCCATAATAAAAAATCTAGAAAAATTACACATAATAGAGCTACTTCCCCTTTACATACCAAACAAATTTTCGTAGTCTGCGCAGCTCTAATTACCCCGTGAAAATTCATCGAAGTTAAGTAATTTCTGAAAACGTAAATATTTCTATAAAACTTTAAAATACATTTAAAAATATAAGAAAAATAGTAAAAATTCTGGGAAAATTTCCCAAGGTTCTTGAGTGACTCGACTTAATACTTATAAATTTTTCAGACCGTAAAAATAAGTTTTCTCCGTAAAATAAATTGTTTTCGTGTAGGCATTCGCTCGTGACCAATTTCTTCATATTTAAAACTCAAATAAATTAAATAAAACCCTTTTATATATAAAAAAATAATAACGCCAATCTTGCACGCCGTAATAACTCCATTTACATATTTAGGTGCCGTACTAAACTTTAGGCTACCACATCCTCCCTCCAATCGAGAATGTCCCCATTCTTATAACTTTGCATAAGTGGTTGAGAAATTCCAAAAGAATTATCTTTTCTAATAAAATAATTTGATAAATTTGTTTTAGCTGGTCTTCTTTTAAATCTTTATAATAAAAACGTTGTTTCTTCTTCTCTGGCTTGATATAACATAAAATAAAATAAAATAAATCTTGTGATGATTCCACTACAAGAGCAAGGTTTGAATCCCTTCAGACTCCCATATACCAGTCTTCCTTCTTGTCACAGCATTGAGAGAGTGGATCTTCCTATGAGCCGAATACTCCTGATTCCAACCTCATAGGGCCCCCCACTGAGCCGAATTCTATGATTCCAATCTCGCCATAAGGTCCTCCAAGCTTCACACCAAAAAAATGGCCTAACACTGAGGCACTAAAAAAAATCATTCCCTAAAATCCAACTACCATCCTAACTTCTGATTCCTTCATCACAATTTGCAAACTTTGCTATACAGCAAACCCATAAAATACTTTTGCCAGGCTTCCAATAATAACATTAACTTTAGACCATGTTAAAGCGCCACAAATTTCACCTAATTAACCATTATGCTTTCCTTAGCATCATCACCACCTAAAATTTTAACCTCCTAAAGCTATCAACACCCAATTCCAGAAATAATTGAATAACCAGTTTAGAGTCTTAGTGGACAGTGATAAATTAAAAGATTGAATTGAGTTATCCAAACAAGATTGACATTCCAGTTTAAAGTCTTGGTGGACCAAACATATAATCGATTGCCAGTTTATGGTCTTGGTGGACCAAAGATCGTTTAGGTGCATAAATAAGTTGATAAATTCCTAAGTAAGGCCTAGGCTTGACCAAAGATTGAATAAATTTGATAATCCAGTTTAATGTCATAGTGGACCAAACAATGAATGAACTACCAGTTTAAAGTCATGGTGGACCAAACATTTGATCAATAAGAAATCCAGTTTAAGGTCATGGTGGACCCAACACTTGATAATAGTCCAGTTTAAGGTCTTGGTGGACCTAACATTTGATTGATAAAAAAAATTTAAAAAAATCCGTCTCCAAGAATATCCATAAAATCTTGAACATCCTTGAAATTCAGTTTAAAGTCTTGAAGGACTAACAGCTCCAATATAAAATCTTTAATGACAGTCTTGAAAATTAGCCAGTTTAAAGTCTCGGAGGACTAACAGATCCAAAATACGTGTAAAAACCTTAAAGAACGTCTTGAACAGTAGCCAGTTTAAAGTCTTGGAGGACTAACAGCTCCAAAATATGTATAAAAACCTTAAAGAACGTCTTGAAAAGTAGCCAGTTTAAAGTCTTGGAGGACTAACAGATCCAAAATACGTGTAAAAACCTTAAAGAACGTCTTGAACAGTAGCCAGTTTAAAGTCTTGGAGGACTAAAAGCTCCAAAATTCGTATATAAAAAAAACCTTAAAGAACGTCTTGAACAGTAGCCAGTTTAAAGTCTTGGAGGACTAACAGATATCTTGAAGTAAAATCCCATAGGTATTGAGCTCCCCTAGACCCTGTTTCCTGTCTAAACTATATGAATAAAACTAAAAAGAATGAAAACTAAAAAAATAAAACTAAGAAATATAATAATGATTTTGATTTAATTAATAAATTTTAATTTTAATTTTAATTTTTTTTTTTTTTTTTTTTTTTTTATTATTATTATTATTATTATTATTTTTTTTTTTTTTTATTTATTTTATTTTTATTTTATTTTTATTATTATTATTTTTTTTTTTTATTTTTTTTTTAATTTTAATTTTAATTTTTTTTTTTAAATTTAAAATAAAAGATTTTAGAAAAGATAGTTTTGAAATAAAAGTTAAAATTTAATTTTAAAGAAAGATAAATGAATGTGAAAAGAAAGATAAAAAAAGTACTAAAAAAAAATTTTAAAATAAATTTTAAAAGATGCCCCCCGGCCATTTGATGAGCTGTACCCTCGACATCATACCCACATCCAAGTGCAACTTGATGTGGTTACACAATTTTGAGAAATTGAAAGAAAAGAAAATAAATGAAAGTTTTTAGAAGATAATTTTTATAATGATGATCACTGGGTGGGCTCCCTCCAATTTATAAAAAATGATTAGAGACCACCAGTGAGCATCACCTTTATAATAATTCATAATATATATTAAAGAAAAGAAATCACAATCTAAAATAAAAAAAATCAAAAACAAAATAAAATAAAAGAATCTTGAATCCGGCGTTGAGAGCGGTGTCTCTTGATTCGTTCCAGTTTATAGTCTTAGTGGACTTCCTAAAATTAAAAGACAAAGCCAGGATTCAACTAGAAACAGGGAAAATTTTTGAAACGAACATTATGGGGTAATTGTGTATAGAGCAGCCAGCCCATCAATTACCCCCACACTTGCCAATATTTAATTAAGAAGGTTCCCCTGTGAACACTTCTTCCAATAAATTTTAAAATTTTTCCAACACTATCTTCACCCATATTTTAAAAATTTTGAATTTTGGAAATTTTTAATGAAGGTTTTCTCGCATTTCGTTATGTTTCATCACAGTTTCGTCGCCCATATGCAGTGTAATGATAGTAAAGTATTCTTGATTAAAATAAGAAGATAGTTTATACTCTTTGCGGAGGAATCCATAAAATTTCGTAGATATCATTAAAATTGTAGTTTATCCTCATTTCGGAGTTCGTCCATATAATTTCATAAATGTCATAGTTTATCCTCATTGCGGAGGAATAAATTTAATAAAAGTCATTAAAATTGTAGTTTATCCTCATTTCGGAGTTGATAAAATTTAAGAAATTTCATAGTTTATCCTCATTGTGGAGGAAGACTTCGGCACTCCTGGTGCCTCTAGGATAGAACCGTTTCACTTGATCGGCCGCTACCCTCTTCTTCAATACAACTCCATCCAACTCTTCTAGCACATATGAACCGCCGGAAACTTGCTCCTTGATTTTATACGGTCCATTCCACCTATCTGCAAACATTTTTCCCCACTGACTTTCCAAACTCCTATTATACACCAGGACCATATCTCCCGGGTTCAAAGGTTTCCTTAATCGATGTGCCAACCGCTCATCCCAATATCTAACTGATTGATTTCGGATCTTCATCATCCGCGAATATGCCTTTTCTAAATATTCTTCTTTCTTTTCTAGCTGCATCATTCTTGCACACAATAATTCTTCAGTAGTTTTGACCATGTCCCAGTCAACTCCAAGATATGATTCAGCTTCTAAATCAACCGGTAAAACTGCTTTCTGTCCAAAAACAAGTTCATAAGGTGAAAATCTGGTTGTCCTTTTGGCAGTGATTCGATCAGCAAATAAAACTAAAGGTAAATAGTGCCTCCACTTTTCGGCACTTGTCCCACACATTTTAACCAATGCATCCTTAATAACTTGATGCCCTCTTTCAACCATGCCTTCAGCTTCAGGATAATATGGGGTTGCTACCCTAACCTTTGATCCAACTTTCAATACGGCCTCTTTAAACTCTGTCCCAAATTCAGGACCTCCATCTACCGTCACCAACTTCATCACCCCATACCTATATACCCAATTATTCAAAAAAAATTCTGCCACATTTTTGGCAGTTAAATTAATAAGAGGCGCTGCCTCTACCCAACCAGGTAAATCATCTCTGGCCACAATTAAATATTTATACCGTCCCTCTTTTATATGAACGGCATCTAAACTAACTCTTCCAAAGAGCGTATATTCACCGGTCGCGCGTCCAGGTTCTTTTGGCCTTAAATAACTTCGTCTTTGACATTCTTCGCATGACTGAACCCACTGTTTAACAGCCATCTTCATGCCAGGCCACCAAAATCGATCAGAAATTCTTCTAAATGTTTCTCCAACGCCTCTATGCCCGAGATCTTCATGCAGTGATTTCAAAACTAATTCTTGCCCCTTCTGTTGAGTTATAACTACTTGAGGATTTGGATACCTCCTCCTCATTAAACGTCTACCAGATAGGTAAAACGTAGATGACTTCCTCTTGATAGCCACCCATTCATCGTCTTCACAATCTTCTGGCCTCTCTAAAGTCAACAAATATTTGACTAACAAAAAATAAAAACCAGTCTGACCCCAGACTTCATCTTGAAAATCGATTAATATAACATCAATAGGGACTTCTCTATCACCAATATCACCTGCACATGAATGAGCCAATAATCGTTGACCCCTAAATAAATCTTTAATCGAGCTATGTCGTCGTTTTTCTTCTGAACCTTTGGATCCTTCGAAAACCGTATTTGAAAATACCTCTTTCTCTTTATCCACCTT
The DNA here is from genome assembly GCA_030280995.1 of Hemileia vastatrix. NCBI lineage: Eukaryota > Fungi > Basidiomycota > Pucciniomycetes > Pucciniales > Zaghouaniaceae > Hemileia > Hemileia vastatrix. The sequence goes on along the minus strand of JASXTE010000014.1, from coordinate 21,684,922 downwards.
TTTATTTAAGTTCTCTAATTCTCCAACATATACACCATTCCTTAATTTACTACTATCCCACACTACCAATCCATCTTCCTCTACATACACCACATATTCTTCTACCTCCTCTCTGCCGAGTTTATCTACACCTTTTACAACACCTTTATTAACATAAAAACTATTTTCCAGTTTATCCTCTTGGTGGAGGTCATCATCATCATAATCTAAACACAATAGTCCTGCCAGTTTAACCTCATGGGGGAGGTATGGAAAGTCTTCAGCTCCTTTAGTGCTGGCTTTGATAATAGGTATATCTTCATCGAACTCTTCTGAGTCTCAATCTTCTTCAGTGGGTGGTCTCCTTGATAAACCATCTGGCATAGTAAAAGTCTTGCCAGGCTTATGAACTAAATCAAATGAAAAATGTTGAATAAAAGCTACCCATCTCGTCATGGGTGCATTCAGTAAACTTGGGGAATTAATCATCTGGATTAACGATTTCGCATCCACTTGCAACTCAAAATGTTGCCCCCACAAAATATGCTGAAGTTTCTTCAGTATTTTCGCCACACCACATAATTCCAATTTTGGTTGAGAATATCTTGATTCGACCTCAGTAAATACTACAGATTCATACCTAACTGGCCTGATGTAACCAGCTTTATCCATCTGAGACAGAACCGCCCCAGCTGCAACCTGACTTGAATCAACTGCTAAATAAATTCTACCAGCATCTTTTCCATAATCTAACTTGTGCAGGACTAAATCCTTCCCCAAAACCTCCTTCAACTTCACAAACGCCTTCTCACACTCTTCATCCCACTCCCAGTCTGCATCCTTTCTCGTTAACCGTCTCAATGGAGCTGCCAATGAAGAAAAGTCCTTGATAAACATTCTAACATATACGCAAATGCCTAAAAACCCTCTAACTTTGGTCGTATTCTTGGGTCTTGGCCAGGACTGAATTTTGTTAACTTTCTTCTTGGACATAATCCTACCCTCTCTACATACCACATGGCCTAATATTTCTAAGGCTGGCACACAACATGAAAATTTTAAACCTGAAATAGTTAAACCAGCCTCTTCAATTCGAAACAAGATTCTTTCTAAAGTAATTGCAAACTGCCAAATGAATTTGTGTATCCCGGGATTCTCTTCCAACACCTGGTTATCATAGTCGGTTGTTGGTCCCTTAATTCCTCTATCATCTATAAAGATTCCAGCATATTGTGGAATTTTGTCTTGAAGGATCCAAGCCATCTGAGCTTGATAAACTGCAACTGAATTTGTTGCTCCTTGAGGTAATCTTGTTAACTGTAAACTTCCAAGTGGTGTATCGAATGTAGTGAGAGGTCTTGAGTCCGGATGTAACTCTCTCTCATCATATCCACCCATAATATCTCCCAAACCATAACACACTCTCCCTGCAAACGCTTCAACAAACTCCTCAGAACTAGGTGGTATCCCAGCATCCTTTATTTTAACCCTATTTAATTCCCTAAGATCATGAACAACTCTAAGCTTGCCATTCGGTTTCTTGATACAAAATACAGGACTAGAATAACTTGACGTTGATTGCTCATACAGTCCAGTGCGTATCCGTTCTCTGACAACTTCAATATAGGCTTCTTTTAATGCAGCTGGAATAGGAATCGGTTTCTGCTGCCACGGTTCATGACATACCACAGGAATCTTGTAAGGCTCCCCATAGGAATGCTTCAACACACCCCTCTCCTCTTCTTCAAAAGCAATGGCCTTCTCTCGCTTGACCATCACATCCAACAACAACTTCTTCTCTTCTCCAGACAACCAACCATCAGGTCCAAAATTAACAACACCCAGTCTCTCAAAAGTGATTCTTGACGTCTCAGAAAATTCAGGCGGATTCTTTACCAAGGGACTTTCATAAGGATCTCTTGATAACCTTGGTCTTCTCAAAGGTGGATTTAATTCAGCAGGTAGCGGTTCATTAATAGGTCGAACTTTATTTGCTACTTTCTTATATTTGGCTGCGTCCACATCTAAATAAACTTGAGGTAAATCATTTACTTTTGTATCACCATTAAAACTTTCATCAAATGAATCTTCTTCATCGCCAGAATCAGAATAAGAAAAATTAGAAAAATATTTTATTTCATTTTTAAATTTTACCCTTTTCTCCTTTCCCTTGTCTAATTTATAAACAGATTTTCCAACACCTTTTCTTCCCTTATCCAACAGTAAATCACCCGTAAAAAAAGTCGGCAGTTTAACCTCTTGCTGGAGGACTGGAATTGAATTTTCACAAAAATTATTTTTTTGTGTTTTAATTATACCAAGATTTTTAATCGGGTTTTGATAAGATTTTTGCAGTTTACCCTCTTGCTGGAGGTCATAAAACATACCCTTCCAATTTTTATCCAACCTAATTTGGCCCATTTTGCCTTTTTTACCATTTTTAAATTTAATAGAAAAACCGGGTAAATCCAATAAACATATAGAAAAGTCCAAAACGTATTTGCACTCCAAAGTAATATTAACAGAAAATAATTGAGAATCCACTTGAATTATCTCCAAGTGAGCTGACCTATTGCAATCCGGGATCTCATCCTGAGGAGAGATTACAACATTAGAGCGATCAGCCCCTGCTACCCCAAAAAATGAGGGCATCCATCCCTTTCCAACAAACATAATTCACCAGAAGCCGTCTGTTTTATATGCCGCTTCTTGGTGCAAACACAACACTGGCACAGAGTAGTAATCCCTGGCCGTGTTTCCCAACCTTCATCTCCAGGAGGCGCTAACCGCATATGTAACCTCCGCATATCTTCACCAGTGATCTCCAAACTAATCCCCATGCCAGCTTGATACCCTATCCTGGCCTCAAAATCCATCAAAAAAGGACCACCAAGAACAGTTTTGACTGCTCCTCTGGCCACATAAAAGTGAACCTTACCAACAGATCCACCAATGCCTAACCTGACATGCTCAGCAGTACCCATCAGCTCTGTTGCATGCCCTCCAATACCTCTGAGGTTTCCCCCAGTTCCACTTTTAATTGGCAAGCCTATACTTGTCGCTTGCTCCAATGAAATCAAATTAATTTGAGACCCTGAATCGACCAAGGCCTTTACTTCTTTACCATTTAGAGTTACCACCAGGTAACCCAGGGGAGCGGAAAAATGTGTATCTACATCTTCCCCAAACTTTTCAGCATTTTCACAAATATATTCCACCTCTCCAGTGGAAACCCGACGCCTCGTCAAATGCTTCTTTTGCTTTTCAGCAAGCACCGGACTAATCGTAAATAACTCCCCCAAAAATAAGGGAATCTGAAGTTGATTCACCCTATTCAAAACTGCGTCCATCGCATTAGCTTGACCGGAAACTACTGGCCGCTCATACTGGACCTTTGATTTAACAACCTTGGCCCTGGGTACCTCTTGAGGTCCAACCGAGCCATCTTCACCCCCCATTATAACATCTTCACTTTCTATAACCCTAACTCCGTCACCAGCTTCTTGCACTAATCCTGATCCATCGCTAGTCCTTCTTACTCCCTCCATTGGGATGGGACCGCTAAAACTTGGTCTGGGTAGAGACGCCAACGGTACGTCCTCCTCAGAATCCGAATCATCCTCTGGCATAGGCTCACCATTTAAATCAAACTTGCCATAACTAGGGGGCCCCATATCAGCAATCCCCTTCTGCATTTTATATAATTCGTCCTTAGAGTAAGGGTTCAATTTTTTGGCGGCAGTTTGAGCACTAGAATTCTTGTCCTTAGAGTAAGGGTTCACTTTGTTATTGGCCTTGCCAGGATTAGCCCTCAATTGGCTCTGAATGCTACTTTTCGCCTTAGTAGCGGCTGCTCTTCTAGCAGCATTAACATCGTATTCGCCAGCCATACAGCTACCCTCCACCTGGGCAACCGTCGCCAGCTCTAAACCACCAAAAGAAGTAGAAAATGTGGCTTTACTGACCTCTTTCTCCTTGCCCTTGTCAGCTTTACCACCATTACCATTACCATTTTTGCCACTCTTGGCATTAACATCTTCATCCGTCACCTCTTCAAATCTGGCTCTTCTTTCAGCCGTTAAACTTCTTCTGACCAAATCAGAAGGAGACTGTCCATCACTGGGCTTGATGAACGAACCATCAGGAAATTTATAAACTTTACCATCAAATAAAACTCGCCCAGCATCCATATCCTTATCAAGAGCAAAACAAACTGTTGCTCTGTGACCCCTCCTATTACAATAGGAGCACACCTTTGGCTCATCATAGCCACCTCTATAATTACTACCACCATTCCCACCATTTCTCCCATTGCCTGGGAAGCGGTTGCCGTTGTTATTGCCATTATAATTTCGACGTTCATAACCTCTAGACTGATAAGAAGTCGATGTCGACGAAGAAGCGATTGGGGCCTTATTGGCCTTCTGGGTTTCTTGAACAAATATTTTTAATTGTTTAGTTAAATCGGCCAGGTGATCGACCATCTTATTATCCACATTACCCTCAACTTTAGCAGCAGGTAATCCCATTTGAGCCTTCTTGGCCTCCTGGGCTTTGACCATAATATCGTTATTTTCGGCCAAAACTTCGCTAACCTTGCTAACATATTGAGTGCATGACTCTTGATATTTTTCCAACGCCAATAACTTTAGATGGGCTTGAATGTTGTCCTTGATAACCTCCAGAGCCGGCAGTTTCTGCTCACCATTAGGCAGTTCCTTCATCAAATCTTTTCTTGAAAGATCCTTCAAGACGTCCATACGAATATCCCTGCTGCATGCTGACCAAAACAAATCTTTTGCTTGGTTCTCATGCACTAACTCGTCCACCAGTATGAGATATTCCACCACTTCATCAAACTGAACACAGAGCTTTTTGAATTCAGCCATAGAAGAAACACCACCTTTTGCTTGCCAGTCTCCAACAATTTTATTGAGGTCCATCATAGTAAACCTAACACACCATCTATCAACCATAGCTTTAGAAAGCTTAACCCAATCCTTGTCCTTGAATGCCTGCATAGCAATAACCTCTTTTTCCACCTCCCTATCGGCAATAAAAAATCTAACATGCTTCACCATATCCACATGGGAAGCACCATCAACAGCAGCAGCAGCTTCATACCTGCTAATGAACCATTTAACCTCCTTTCCATCAAACTTTGGGCCATCCCAAGAAACAATTCTAACTGAGGGAGTAAGAGGGTTAGAAGATCCAGAAGCAACAGCAGAAGAAGACATCCCAATAAGTAATGAAAAGCGTTAACAATCGATAAAATAACAAGCCTCTTGCAGGCCAATAACAAAAATCCAATTAGAGTTCCAGAAAATAAGCCTCTTGCAGGCTAATAACGTTCTTGATCCAAGTAAGTCTTTTAAAGAAAGCTAGAGAAATCGTACCCCACGTTGGGCGCCAACTATGGTAAGGTAAACTCTTACAGTCGCCTTGCTGTAAGCAGAATCCGGAGGAGATATATGGATTTAGCTGAAAACCCCGTCCTTCCAATAAAAATAACAAAGTAGGTGTTCTAAATCACTAAGCTAACCAATCTACTTAGATCTGATTGATAAAAATAATGAAACTCTAAAATAATTAACGCTTATTGAGATTAAATGATCGTGGCTGTTGATAAAGAAATACTGATAACAACAATAAAGGTGTACCAGTGAAAGATCTGTAAAGATTGACTTTTATGTTTTTATAATAATTTGAATTTTTATGAGACAGCAATAATCAAGTCCCAGCGACAAAGACCTTTCTAAAGATACCCTGTATGAAGTGTTATTTAAACTGTTGAATTGTATTTCTAAGATGTTATGTAAAAAATAATAATGTTATAAGGGTATTACAAGTTATTTTAATTTGTTGAGTAATAAAAAATGAGACCGTGGGGGTCAATGATTAAGCTGTATGATGTGTCCCCCCTTTTCAATTTCGAGTTTGAGAAGTGCTTAAGTATTCCTAGTCACGTGCCTAAGTTTTCCCCTCCAGAGCTCTTCCAGAGTCAATCCAGAGCCCGTACGGACTCCGAGCGGAGTCCGTACGGAGTCGAAGCGGAGTCCAAACGGAGTCGAAACGGAGTCCGTCCGGACTTCCGGACTCAATTAGAACCTTAAAACTATAATAAAAAATCTAGAAAAATTACACATAATAGAGCTACTTCCCCTTTACATACCAAACAAATTTTCGTAGTCTGCGCAGCTCTAATTACCCCGTGAAAATTCACCGAAGTTAAGTAATTTCTGAAAACGTAAATATTTCTATAAAACTTTAAAATACATTTAAAAATATAAGAAAAATAGTAAAAATTCTGGGAAAATTTCCCAAGGTTCTTGAGTGACTCGACTTAATACTTATAAATTTTTCAGACCGTAAAAATAAGTTTTCTCCGTAAAATAAATTGTTTTCGTGTAGGCATTCGCTCGTGACCAATTTCTTCATATTTAAAACTCAAATAAATTAAATAAAACCCTTTTATATATAAAAAAATAATAACGCCAATCTTGCACGCCGTAATAACTCCATTTACATATTTAGGTGCCGTACTAAACTTTAGGCTACCACAACGTCGGCCGGGCCTCCTGGACGCGGTCTAGAAGCCTAGGGGTTGATTTTGAAGCTTTTGGAGCTAATTTAGCAGTGATAAAAGCAGTTTCTTGAGAAGCTAAGGCTGGTCTTTTGGGAAGATTGCGGGAAGCTGAGCTTCTGGATCTTCTGGAAGGAGCTGAAGATAGAGAGGAAGAGGATGGACCAAGTTCTGGAGATGTACTTGTGAGAAGGAGAAGGCGGAGGAATAGGATAGTGGGCATCTCTGTCACATTTCTTTTTTTTGGAATAGCAAGAGTCACAAGCCCTGTTGTAGAATTTGGCTTCTGGATTTGGAAGAGTGAATGTGCAAGGTCTGCACATGTGGATGCACTGTTTGCAGGCATAGTCCCTTGGAGCAGTGAAGCAAGGAAGAGTAGAGGAGTCAACAGCAGGGGATCCAGACATGATCTGTGGTGTGAAAGGTGATGAAAAGGATAAGAGAAGATTTTGTCAGTGATGAGTAGAAGATGAAGTGAAGGCAGACGCTCCGTGGGTCTAGCTGTGTGTGTATTGCATGAAATTGGCTGGGTCAGATTCATGCAAGATTCTGGTAGTCCTCTGTGACTCTAAACTGGAAATTTTATCAGTCCATCAAGACTCTAAACTGAAAAAACTATGGTATCAAGGCAGTCCATCAAGACTTTAAACTGAAATCTGGTTTCTGTTAGTCCTCCAAGACTTTAAACTGGCTGGTTTCAAGATTTTATCAAGGCTAGTCCCCCAAGACTTTAAACTGAGGGTTGTAGTCCCCCAAGACTTTAAACTGAGGGTTGTTGTTAAGATTATATTACTGAGTAGATGTTATATACTTACGTTCCCATACTGATATACCTATACTTATATTTATATTCATACGTACATACATTTCTTTAACCTAACATGATGATATCACTCAAAGCATATATAGATGAGGAATCTAATACTCGTTTCCTCATCCATTTTCTTCTCTTACTTATTTTAATTATCATTATATTTATTCATTGATTCTTTCTCTTGTCCCTTAAGTCAACTGTCCATCTCTGTCCTTGTGTCCTTGCCGTCCTTTGTGTCATAAATATCTTACTTACCTGGTGCTGAATCTTATCAGGTAACTTGTACGTATGCTCTACAACAGCAATAGATCATCCATTTTCTTCTCTTACTTATTTTAATTATCATTATATTTATTCATTGATTCTTTCTCTTGTCCCTTAAGTCAACTGTCCATCTCTGTCCTTGTGTCCTTGCCGTCCTTTGTGTCCTAAATATCTTACTTACCTGGTGCTGAATCTTATCAGGTAACTTTCAACTGTCCATCTCTGTCCTTGTGTCCTTGCCGTCCTTTGTGTCCTAAATATCTTACTTACCTGGTGCTGAATCTTATCAGGGTTATGGGCCCAGCGCCCCTGCATTCTTAAACTAAAGCTGGAAGTTCCCGATACACCTTTTTCCCTTGGGGAATCCCCTGATCCAGAGTCGTCTTCTGTCTACACCGACATGGCTGAACCTACTACTTCCTCACAGCCTAATTTCTCTAACCTTCAAGACTCATCCAACTACTCTGAAATCAAAGGTATAGAGAAACTAAATGACAAAAATTATAGTTCCTGGAAGACAGACCTAAAATATGCACTCACCGTTCGTAATCTGGATCAATTCCTTGACGAGGACTGTCCAGTACCCACTGACCCAGAACTACTCTCGATATTTAAAATTCGACAGCGCCAAACAAATGCAATCATTAAAATGTTTATGGATCGCCCTAATCAGCATAAATTCATTCTAGATGATGATGCTATCGAGCCTGCTGCCTTATGGACACGTATCAAGGAACATTACGCCTCTAAATCAAGTCAAAATTGCTCATATATTGTCAACAAACTGTTCAAGATTAAATTTATGGAGAGCAATATACTTGAGGCTATGGATGATTTCCGAGGCACCATGAAACTTCTTCGAGAGGTTGCTCCAGATTTATTCAAAGAGAACATCCATTCATACATCATGGCGAATTATGTGCTTAATCTTCTCCCCGAATCCTATCAAACCTTCTCTTCTATCATTCTCAGCAAGTATGATATTACTAATCGTCGGGCAACAATCGAGAGTATTTTTGGTGATGTTGAAACTGAAGTCATTAGACGAAAAACACTTAATTCCACCAACTCTACTTCTGGAACAGTTTTAGCTACAGACACTAGGACCAAAATCTTTTGCTCTAAAGGCAAACACAACCCTCTGGCACCACACTCAGAGGCATCTTGTTTTCAATTACATCCTGAAAAACGAGATGAATTCCTGAAACGTAAAAAGGAAAGAGAAAATAAGGACACTGGCAGCGCAAAAGCTCTATCAGTATTTTCAGATATTCCTCTCAATCATGCCATCCTGGACAGTGGTGCTTCATTCTCAATCTTCAATTCGTTACAGTTTTTCTCTACTTACGAATCTTCAAATCTAAGTTTATCAATGGCAAATGGAGACGAGTTACTAGCCCTTGGACAAGGCAAAGTAACTTTCACTTCATCATCCGGTCATATCTTCAACATTGAACATGCACTGTATGCTCCTTCAGTTAAAGCCAATCTTATATCAGCTATTGATCTACTCCTCGACGGCTGGAGCTTATCTAAAGAAGACGGCATCTTCAAAGTCAAGGACAAAGGGACTACTCACATAGAGTGTTCTGTAAATGGACGTATTATCACTTTCCCTCTATTCAACTCATCAATATATAATGTAATCTCAAAAAACGATGGGAATATTCAACTCTTACACCATGAATATGGACATCCCAGCAATCAAATCTTGGAAAAATTACATCCAGGTTTGGATTTCTCTAATTTCAGTTGTAAAACATGCGCTTTAGCTAAGTCTCACATCTTACCATATTCGGGGACTTTCCCAACTCCTGAAAATCCACTGGACGTCATTCATATGGATCTATGTGGTCCTATCACTCCAGAATCAAAAGGGGGGAAATCTTACTTCTTTCAAATTGTTGACGGTCACTCTCGCTATCGCCATACTTATTTCTTGAGCTTGAAATCTGAAACCTACGAGACTTTTCAAGAACATTTGTCGCTTGTTGAAAATCAACTCTCACAATCAATTAAATGCCTAATTACCGATAACGGAGGAGAATTCACAAGCAATTCCATGAAAAATTTACTCAAAGATAAAGGTATACTTCACCTTCGAACCGCGCCCTATTCCCCTCAGCAGAATCCAATTGCTGAAAGAGGTAATCGATCCATTGTCCAAAAGGCAAAATGTTTGTTGATCGAATCAGGCTTGGACTCCAGTTGGTGGGCCGAAGCTGTCAATACTGCCACTTTCCTCCTTAACATTTTACCAACTTCAGCCCTACCAGATTTTAAAACTCCATGGGATGTCTGGCACAACAGCAAAGTGAAAATTCCTCAAAAACTTTATCCATTTGGGTCAGATGTTGTGTACTATCAACAGAAATTCAAACGTAATGGAAAATTCGATGCCAGTGGTGAAGAGGGGATCTTCCTTGGCTACTGTGAGGGACATATTAATTATCGAATTTATTCACCCAAAACTGACTCTATATTAATTACTCACAATATTAAATTCCTAAAAACTTTCACTTTAGCTCGTCAAATATCTAAAGGCTCAACTGCAGAGACACTTGTTTTCCCAGACATTGAATATATCCCCACACTCACTCCGATTTCTTTCAAAACTCCAGCATCACAGAATGAACCTTTGATCAATCAACCTGTCAATATTTCTCCCAATCTCTCCACTGAGACTGCTCCCTCTGAATCTAATTTCCCAAGCAAAACTCCTAATGAAACTCCTTTGGCCCCAAAACACTACGCTTACGTTGACAAAGATGCTAGACCGGCTAAAGAAATCAATTCATCAATTGATCCATCAAATATACTCACCTCAAAAAGAAGATCGAATCAAGTTAATATGATAGTCACACCCTTCGACACTCCCAAAAATTTCTATGAAGCGATTAACTCCCCTTAAAGCAATGAATGGCTTAAAGCCATAAATAATGAATTAGCTAGCATCAACAAACACAACGTTTGGGAAGAAACTCCTCCACCTCCTAATAATCACCTCCTGGGCACCACATGGACCTTCAAAAAGAAAACTGATTCTGAGGGAAATGTAACCAAGTACAAAGCTAGATTATGCGTTCAAGGTTTCTCTCAAATTGAAGGAATCGAGTACAACGAAACTTATGCTCCAACTGGACGATTGAATACTCTACGCTTCCTTTTGGGTCTTGCTACCTATAAAGACTGGGAGCTTCATCAAATGGATGTAAAATCTGATTTTCTACATGGTGAACCTGATGAAGACCTATATCTCAAATTCCCCAGTGGTTATTCACCTAAAAATATGGATCACTGTTTATATCTCAAAAAATCACTATACGGCTTAAAACAGAGCCCTAGGTGTTGGTATCGTAAATTATCTGAATTTTTCACTGATATCGGTTTCAAAACAAGCAAGGCTGATCCTTGTCTTTTCATTAACTCCAATGACTCTCATCCATGCTATGTATTTATACATGTTGATGATCTAATTATTGCCGGACCCTCCGTTCAAATTTTCAAAAATAAAATCTCTCAAGTTTTTGATATGGAAGATCAGGGAGAACTCAATTGGGTCCTCGGTATGAAGGTAGTCAGGGATCGAGTAAATAAAACAATCAGTTTATCACAAGAACTATACACTACCAAACTATTAACTGAATTTAACTTTCAAGATTGTCGAACAGTTACCACCCCGCTAGTACCAAATTCACAGTTCACTGTTTGTACTTCCAATGAATTGACTCAACTATTTAATTATAGACGAGCCATAGGACTTCTTAACTATCTCGTACTTTGTACTCGACCTGACCTAGCCTATGCTGCCTCCACTCTTGCCCAATACTTGAATCAACCGAATGATCAGCAAATACAGGCCTTTTTTCACGTCCTTTGATATCTCAAGTTAACTAAGAACTTTCATCTGACTCTTGGAAATGTCACAAACTCTGAATTGGGATCGCTAGTTGGATTTGCTGATGCCGACTATAATAAGTCAGAAGACTCTAAGTCTACATCGGGAACCCTTGTATTTCATCTTGGTCTGATTAGTTGGCGATCTTGTAAGCAGCAATCTGTTGCACTGTCAACTTCTGAATCTGAATACTACGCCATGACCGAATGTGGACAAGACCTACTCTGGACTAAGGAATTGTTCAACGATTTTTGTATTCCTCTCAATAAATCAATACTCATGGGCGATAATCAAGGTGGTATCAATCTAGCACTTAATCCTTTGTATCAACATCACACTAGGCATATCAACACCAGAGTGTGCTGGCTGCGAGAACAAGTTAACAATGGTGAATTTTCCATTAATTATACCCCCTCGACTCAAATGATTGCCGATGTTTTAACCAAATCTCTATCTAGACCCAAGCATCTAGAATTTTTGAATTTACTGAATCTCTCGCCATTGCTGTCTTGAGCACGGGAGGGTGTTAAGATTATATTACTGAGTAGATGTTATATACTTACGTTCCCATACTGATATACCTATACTTATATTTATATTCATACGTACATACATTTCTTTAACCTAACATGATGATATCACTCAAAGCATATATAGATGAGGAATCTAATACTCGTTTCCTCATCCATTTTCTTCTCTTACTTATTTTAATTATCATTATATTTATTCATTGATTCTTTCTCTTGTCCCTTAAGTCAACTGTCCATCTCTGTCCTTGTGTCCTTGCCGTCCTTTGTGTCCTAAATATCTTACTTACCTGGTGCTGAATCTTATCAGGTAACTTGTACGTATGCTCTACAACAGCAATAGCTCATCCATTTTCTTCTCTTACTTATTTTAATTATCATTATATTTATTCATTGATTCTTTCTCTTGTCCCTTAAGTCAACTGTCCATCTCTGTCCTTGTGTCCTTGCCGTCCTTTGTGTCCTAAATATCTTACTTACCTGGTGCTGAATCTTATCAGGTAACTTTCAACTGTCCATCTCTGTCCTTGTGTCCTTGCCGTCCTTTGTGTCCTAAATATCTTACTTACCTGGTGCTGAATCTTATCAGTTGTAAGTCCCCAAGACTATAAACTGAGGGAAAAGTTTTTGTTGTTGGAGTTGGGTTTGAAAGATTGGTGGAGGGTATCGACAGGGGGAGCCTCCAAATTTAGCAAAGGCAATTTTGGGGGTAATTGATGGGCTGGAAGCTCTATTTACAATTACCCCAGAATGTTAGTTTTTTCTCTGTGTCTTAATGTGGTTGATCTCTGGTTCTGGGTTTATGATTTAGGTTTTTTGAGTCCCCCAAGACTTTAAACTGAGGGTTTTTGAGTCCCCCAAGACTATAAAATGAGGATGGTCCCCCAAGACTTAAAACTGAGGGCTTTTTGTGGTTAAATCCTATAGAGGGTGTGGTCAATTTTTCTTTTCTGAATCAAACTCAAGTACTAGTGGAATTACAGAGGGAATAAAGAGATGAAATGAAGTGTTCAGAATTAGCTTTGAATTGGTGAATGAGGTGTCTTCTGTTCTCAATGTCCTGTGGATCTCTAGCAGGAGTGGATTGGAAGTAGTGAAGCACAAGTTGTTTCTGTTGAGATGTGTGTTGTTGGAACTTGGCCTTGATAGTGGGCAAGTGCGTTGGTGTTGGTGGTGCAATGGATCCTACATTGTTATCATCACTATCAGAAGATGGAGGAACTGAGAAGTCATCAGTTTTAAAGTTGAAGGAAGGAATGAATGTTCTTTACCATCAGATGGACCAGGAATGGGGGAACTAGTTGTTTTATGGGTTGTGGCACTCTTCTGGGAAGGGTGAAGCTTTTTGATTAATCTGGGTATCAGGATGGATGGCCTAGATCTTTTGGTGCTGGCAGAAGAAGGACCAGGTTGAGGTGGAGGTGAATTGGTTGTGGAAGAAAGTGGACCAGGTCTGTGGCAGGTCTTCTTTCTGGAGTGGCAGACATCGCAGGACGTTTTGTATGGATGGACAGGTGGTGTCATGGCGCAGATTAAATTATTGTTGATGCAGTATTGGCAGGGGCCCATTTCAGAGGCAGATTTGGGAAGGATGTTAAACATGGTGGTTGGATGAAGAAAGAATGCGGATATTCTACATTGGAGGGAGGATGTGGTCTTCCAACATTGGCAGGGGCCTTTGTTGTGTGATTTGGCGCTGTTTGTGCATGTCTTAATTGACATCTGCTAGGAATTTGGTATTTTTCTGGTTTTATCCTGTGGATATTGGGTCTGCGGGTATGTGGGTACTATCATTGGATAGCCCTGGTTATTCTCTTTATTTTATGTCTTGTAGACATTTTTCATATTCTGAGTTTTAAGGGGTCGTTTCCTCATTTTTCATTTATAAAAGATTGCTGTTTAATTTTTGTTTTTCCTGTTTTACAGGCTAACCTTAAGTCTTAGGGTTAAGTGCTTAGTACCATTGGATAGAGCTAATTTTTCTCTATATTTTATGTCACAATGTTGTTATAGTGAAATTCCGTGTTTTAAAGGTTTTAGTAGTTGTAGCTAATTTTTCTAAGTATATTAGTGGTTTTTATTGGTTTTCTGGCTTCAGGGAGGCCAGGCCGCTTCAGGCGGCATCTCCAACGTCGGGCGGCCCACCCGCCTCTGTTTTAGGAGGTTGGGGAGCACTCCAGGAGGGTTTTTTATGCAATTTGGCAGGTACAGGTGCCAGATTGGTGGGTGCGCATGGGCTCTTAGTTAGTGGTCTGTGTGTACATAGTGAATAAGACAGTTTGGGGCAACCTTAATCATCATACAACCATCCAGAGGTGATCTCATTGTTCCTCACTCAGTTTTCACTGAGTTCTTTCCACAATTGGCTGTGTTTGTTTCAAGTGAGTTCTTCATTTAACTTAACTTTGGCAACTGTTTTCTCTGTTATAGTCTTGCAAGCTATAGCAAGTATTATTGCTGTCTCTGGTGTGGATTTGCAGCCTACATCAAGTATCTTTGCTGTCTCTGGTGTGGACATTCTTCTACATTTCAGCTCTTTGGTCTGGTAGTCTATCTGGGGACTACTTTCTTGGCTCATCAAGCAGTCAAGTGTGTTAAAAAGGGGCTTTAGCAAAACAGGAACCAACTTACTTTAGCAATTAAATCTCACTCTATTTTTCTAAAGGGACAGGGGATTTTCTCTCAGGTTTTTCTCCAACTCCCTTGGTCAAGGCCTATAGCTAGTACTATAGGATTGTCTACAGCGCTAAACAATATGGATTTGGGCTTTCCAAAAAGTATGTGTTATGCATTAAGAAGAAAGTAATGGATTAAGGACGACTCAAGTGCATGGTATGCTGTACCGCGGCCAGTTGGGAAACTTACTGAGACAAGTAATGAAGAAAGCTAACTAGTTAAACAAACTGTCAGAACTACAAACCTAGTATTAAAGCAAAGAGAGTGGGGACTCAATCATAAAACTACCCAAGAGTTAAAGCAACTAGATGCAGCGTTAGGATAAGTCAAACCTGGAACTAGCGCTGAAACAAAACAAGGTATAGTTAAAAGCGCATATGTGGAGAATCAGTGAAACAAGTTAATACTAGTGTTAGTAATTATAGGGTCTGATTTAGGCGCTGTAGTTGTTGCAAGCAGTGTAAGTAGCATACTAATAAATTTATTATTGTTTTACTAATGTGGCGCTAGAGTCAGCGCTGGAGATCCATTAGGGAACTGTGTCTTGAGCGCTGGAAGAATATAAAAGGAGGACTATTAGGTAGGGACAAGAGAGAGGACTGGTTGATCTATCTATTTAGTTAATAAAATAAGAAAAATTGCATTAGTTTTCATTTTAAAAAAAAGCAGATCATAGAAAAATCAATATAGAGATATACATGTAGCTATAGTCATATTACCCAGTATAAGATATTAGATCTTTTTGTGATTAATGGTTTGAGAGAGTATTAAAAGATATTTTCTGAGTATTTTAGAGTTTGTCCGTCTGTGTGTGTATTTCATATAGTATAATGAAAGAGCGCAACATAGAGAGAATATATAGATTCAGTGGGATTAACTATTATTAGTGATATTTTATTACTATAATAAGGCATATTCAAAGAGAGCGCTTCAAGAGGGAGTAGCTGTGGATAATAGCGCTTGTTAAGAATAGAAATATCCAGATAGTAATATTTTTTTTCTTTCCTTATCTTTAAATCATCTCAACTTATAAACTTTCTAGTCAAATATTAGTGTTACACATTATTACACTGTCTTTAAAAATAAGAGTGGCAGGCGCTTCTTTTTATAAATCAAAAAGGAGAACCAACCCATCTCGCATTGTGTCTACTGCTTAGTACTTTAGAACAGTCTACAATTGGTGTCCCAACAGTGGATTAACTGTAGCTAGTATTTTTGATTAGATTGTTTGGTTTTTTTTTAGGGTTTTGTCAAGAGGAGGTAATCAAGCCGGCGTTTCAGCGGAAGAGTCATAGGGTCTACAACAAGTGGATCAATATCTGTTATCAGAGGATAGCGTAGGGCTGTATCGTGAAAACAGTCAGGTTTAATTACCAAGCGTGTGTTTTTTCTTTGTGATCTTTGCTTTGATTTGATATTTCGGGAATGGATCCTACTGGGACTACATCTAGGGGATGTCAGGAGAGGGTTAAATTGCCCAATTCTTTGACATTTTTTCCAAAAACGGTAACCACGATTATTAGGTGTAAAGATGAAAGCTTGCGCTTTGCGGGAATTAATACCAGAAAGTTTTTATGCAGGTTTGAACAAGCAGCTGAAGTTCATGGAGCAACCAAATATGATATGGTACGACAAGTACTATTCTTTGTATCTGATGAATGCAAAGACAATTTAGAGGATCTAAAAGGGCATGAGGAGCGAAATTGGTCAGCGCTAAAAGAACAAATGCTCAAGAGATGGCCAAACGTTACCGAGGAAACTAGGTATACGATGAAGGACCTGGATAATTTGGTAAATAGGGTCAAGGCTAGAGGAGGTGTTCGAGACCCCAAGGAATTTAAAATTTTTAGGGAAGACTTCATTCGGATAGTAGAATATTTAGTTAGTAACAAAGATTTTAGTGATGTTAATGCGTTGTTACCCTGGTTTTGTGAAGCGTTAGCGCCAGAAGTTGAAGACTGGGAAAAAAGGCGCTTGGATAACAAAGGAAAGCTGGTTAAAAAGAGGGACGGAAATTACAAGTATCCCGGATTAGAAGAAGTGGAAATGGCAGTGGAAGCTGAAATGAAGTTTCATCGAGTTGAGCGACGTGCAGCAAGGGTGGCTCTGGATAAAGAGGATATGGAGGAAGATGCGCCAGGCGTACAATCGCCTTCTCAGATTTCCTCTCCTAAAGTTAAAATTCTCTCTAAGGATCCAGATTCAGTCATTGCAAGAATCGATGAGTTGGAGAAGAAGATAGTTGAATCAGCAAAAGCAAAAGAATTGTTTAGGCCCAAGTGTTCTCCTCAAACTTTGCGTTTTTCCGCTATGGTGTGCTATTATTGTAATAAAGAGGGGCATACAAGGATGAGGTGTAATGTGCTTCAAAAGGATAAAGCGGAAAAGGTAGTTTATGAGGATGGGACTACGATTATGTTGGAAGATGGTACCAAGTTGATTAAAGACAAAGATCAAGGGATGCGAGCCATGGTCATTGATCATATCAATAAAAAGTCTATGAAAAGCAGATCAAGCAAGGGCAAAGAGGCAGAAAATAAGGAGAAAAGCAAGGATGCGAAGTCGATTAATTTTGCAGTTACTTGCGCGGTGTTAGATTTTAAAGTAAAAGAAGGAGCTGTTGCAGCGCCACTTACCGCAGCACGATTGGAGATGTTTGCGGCAAGCATAAGAAAATGGCCCCACCTACAATTACTAGGCCAAGAAGGGCTGGCGCTAGGTATGCGAATCCAGAGGATATGGGGGAAGTAGGGTTTACTACTAGAGAAAATACACCTGCGCCTATCGAGGATGTTGAAATGGATGGTATGGACTCTGGAGCTTATGGGGTGGATCACCAGGAAGTAGAACAGAGGGCAATGTTGGAGGAGCCAGTGGTAGTACAGCAATAAGCGGTACCTGCTGAAGGAATGCCAGGAGCGAAGCATAATACTTCAAAGAACCCACCTGGAAGAGCAAAAGCTGGTGCCAAGGCAACTCAGCCTAAATGGAGAATGCAGCACCCGGTTCATTCTGATTTTCCTAAAGCTGCCGAGGATTTAGTTGCGGAATGTTTGAAGACTACAGTTTCTGTTCCATTGGGGATGCTGACTGCAGTAGCGCCAGATGTTGCAAATGGAATTGTGGAAAAGTGCAGAAAGCAAAGGATTGCTAATTCAATATGGCGGAACAGTCATTTCAGCCAGTTGTTGGATTACCTAGGGCGCCACATTACGCAGGACCCTTAGGGTATTTAACTATTACGGTAAATGGTAAGCAAATTAAAGTGTTAGTGGATACGGGTTCACAAATCAACGTGGTATCAGTGGATGACGCAGTGGAATTAGGTCTTCCTGTAAAAGACTGAAAAGGCACTGTCGCAGGAATTGGGGGTGGTAGGTTACCTGTTATAGATGTAGCAGAGTATGTACGCACTAGAGTTGCAGGAGCAACAAGAGATATACATTTTTATGTTCCAATGCATGTAGTTAAACCAGTCTTAGGCACACCATTTTTAATGGATTATTTGGCGACTATAGATTATTTTTTAAATAAGACTATAGGAATAAGGATTATGGGTGATGACAGTGTTCCAGTAACAGCAGTCATAGTAGCGCCCAAGGATGGTGGCTGGGAAACAAAGTACTCTGGAGCTGCGCGGTTAGAGAAAGAAAGAGAGTTTTATGATGAAGTCTCAGATGAGGAGATAGGGTGACCGCCAGGAAGACACCAACATTTTCATTAGGGACTGGCATTTTAGGTGTTACTATCTCCCAGGATGAGAGAAACCCGGATAGTGACCAGTCAGTCCAACAAGGAGGGATACGTAAAGCGATACTTCATAGGTGTCTTGGGAATACTACTGTAGAATGTATTATACCTAAGCTTTTTAATTTATTTAATTTTAGATATTGTTATACTTATATTAAAAAGAAAAGACAAAAACAGGATTTAGGTGTAACCCATAGTTATATTAGAAAGGGTTTTATTTTAATTAATGAGGGAAGCAGTAAGGACTGTTTTGCATCTAAGTATAAACCAGTAGCTGTTAAGGTTAAACCAGTGAATATAGCGATGCCTGATTTGAATCCTCCTTTGCAGAGGCCGTCACTATCTAGAAATCCTTATGATACACCTTTAACAAAGTTTCAGTCAGATTTTGCGTTCACCAGTAAGATTACGATTGAAAGGCTTCACATGGTAGATTTTGGACCAGAGGGCTGGTTATCACAGGAAGAAAAGAAGTTATTATTACATGTTATGGTTCTTAGGGAAACGGCTATTGCATTTTCAGAAGGTGAAAGAGGTTTGTTAAAACACTCTTATGGTAAACCTTATATTGTTCCAGTTATACCTCATGCGCCGTGGCAAAAGAAGGCTTTTCCAATACCGGCGGCTATAAGAGAAGAGTATGCGGAATTAATTAGGGGAAGGTTAAATTCTGGCTTGTATGAACAGTTTATGTCTAGTTATTCAAGTACAGTGTTTTGCGTTGTTAAACATAATGGTAAATTAAGGGTTGTTCATGATCTTAGGGAGATGAACAAGGTTACAGTAAAGGACGCAGGGATGCCACCAACGCCAGAGGAGTTTGTGGATTCTTTTGCGGGACATGCATGTTATGGATTAGGTAATAATATGGGAGGATACAATGAGCACAAATTGGACGAATCATCCAGACCCATGACAACGTTTGAAACACCACTGGGGCGCTTCAGGTTGACAAGGTTACCGCTGTGGTAGCCTAAAGTTTAGTACGGCACCTAAATATGTAAATGGAGTTATTACGGCGTGCAAGATTGGCGTTATTATTTTTTTATATATAAAAGGGTTTTATTTAATTTAATTGAGTTTTAAATATGAAGAAATTAGTCAAGAGCGAATGCCTACACGAAATTAATTTATTTTACGGAGAAAACTTATTTTTACGGTCTGAAAAGTTTATAAGTATCATTTCGAGTCACTCAAGAACCTTGTCAAATTTTCCCAGAATTTTTACTATTTTTCTTATATTTTTAAATGAATTTTAAAGTTTTATAGAAATATTTTTGTTTTTAGAAAATATTTAACTTTAATGAATGTTCACAGGGTAATTAGAGCTGCGCAGACTACAAAAATGAGTTTGGTATGTAAAGGGGAAGTGGCTCTATCATGTGTAATTTTTCTAGACTTTTTATTATAGTTTTAAAGGTTCTAATTGAGTCCGCTTGGACTCCGTTTGGACTCCGCTTCGACTCCGTTCGGACTCTGTACGGACTCCGTACGGGCTCCGGATTGACTCTGGAAGAGCTCTGGAGGGGAAAACTTAGGCACATGACTAGGAATACTTAAGCGCTTCTCAAACTCGAAATTGAGGGGGGGGACACATCATACAGCTTAATCATTAACTACCACAGTCTCATTTTTTTTATTACTCAACAAATTAAATAAATTTGTAATACCCTTATAACTTTATATTTTATATATAACATTTTAGAAATACCACTCAACAATTTAAAACACACTTCATACAGGGTATCTTTAGAAAGGTCTTCGTTGCTGGGACTTGATTATTGCTGTCTCATAAAAATTCAAATTATTATAAAAACATAAAAGTCAATCTTTACAGATCTTTCACTGGTACACCTTAATTGTTGTTATCAGTATTTTTTTATCAACAGCCACTTTCTTTAAATCTCAATAAGCGTTAAATATTTTAGAGTTTCATTATTTTTATCAATCAGATCTAAGTAGACTGGTTAGCTTAGTGATTTAGAATTCCCATTTTGTTATTTTTATTGGAAGGACGGGGTTTTCAGCTAAATCCACATATCTCCTCCGGATTCTGCTTACAGCAAGGCGACTGTAAGAGTTTACCTTACCATACCGCAAGGATCAACAAATTCTGTGGCGTTATATCAAGCACAGATGATGTGGATATTTCAGGATGAAATTCCAGAACATGTGGGAATTTTCATCGATGATGGCGGTATAAAAGGACCAGCCAGTGGTTATGATGGGGAAGTGTTAGAAGAGAATCCGTATATTAGAAAGATTGTTTGTGAATATGCAATTACTTTGGAAAGAGTGCTATTTAGGATAGAGGAGGCAGGATTAACAATTTCTGGGTCCAAATTTTCTTGTTGTGTTCCAGCGCTAGATATAGTGGGACATGTGGTATGCAAGGAAGGGAGAACTGTTGCTGAAAAACACAGGAATAAGGTGCTTACGTGGAGGAGACCAAGAAATACTAAGGAAGTTAGAGGGTTTTTAGGCATCTGTACATATGTAAGAATGTTTATTTGATATTTTGCTTTGTTGTCTTCACCTTTACGGCGCTTAACGAGAAAAGATGTTGTATGGGAATGGACCAAGGAATGCGAGGAGTCATTTGAGTTATTGAAAAGGATTGTAGGGAAAGATATTCTTTTGAAAAAATTGGAGTATGGACCAGGCGCTGGGAAAATTACTCTAGCGGTAGATTCTAGTGTGTCCGCGGAGGGCGCAGTTTTGATGCAGGAGGATGAGGAATGTAATGATAGACCTGTCCTTTATGAGTCTAAGACTTTTACCAAAGTGGAGTCCAGGTACTCTCAGTCCAAGCTGGAGTTATGTGGAGTAGCAAAAATTCTTAAGAAGCTACAATGGATGCTTTGGGGGCAGAATTTTGAGCTGCAGGTTGATGGGCTATTGTTAGTGCAAATGATAAGTAGCCCGAGTTAACCAGATGCGCCCATGATGAGGTGGGTAGCGCAGATTAATTTGTTTTCTTTTGATTTAGTCCATAAACCGGGAAAATCGTTCACTATGCCAGATTCATTGTCAAGAAGACCCTTGTGGAAAGAAGACTTGGAAGCGGAAGAATTTGAAAAAGATAAGAAATGGGTAAATGGGATAGATTATTGATATGAAAGATTTAACAGTAACGTCAGCAATGAAAATAAACTAGAAGGCAGTATTGTCCATGATGACAATAAAATAGTAACGTGGAATGTCTGTAAAGACATAAAACTAGATATTTATGATTCAAAGGATGTTTGTAGCAAGGGTAGTCTGAAACTGGATTTAGGGGACTCTGAAGCTAATGTAGCTACAAGGAGTGCGCAAGGCAAGGTAGTGGAAGAGTCAGATGATGAAGATGATTCAAGGGGAAGTCAAGACACTAGTACTCATCTCAAAGAAGGGGAGTATTCTGAAGAAAACGCATCTTTTGATGAGGGAGTAGAGTTTTTAAGGCTATATTTGGAAGGTAGTAGTTGACCAAATTTTTGCGATAACAAGTTTTGGCGCAATATTGAGAAGCGGGCTAAAGTTTATTTTATTAAAAATGGGAAGTTATGGAAGAATAGAACTTTGTCTCCCCAGTTAGTTGTTCAAACTAGGGAAAGGAAGGAGATGATACTCAGGGAGTTACATGAGAATTTAGGAAATAGAGGTCAAGATGAAACGTATCACAGAGTTAGGGAAAGATTCTGGTGCCCCAATATGAAAATTGAAGTAAGAGATTGGGTTAAATCTTGTCCTGAATGTCAGCGCAGGAGTTACAAAAAGCCAAAAGAGAAAGGTAGAGCGAAGGGCGAAGATACTGTTTTTGGTAGGTTCAGTTTAGATGCAGTTCATATAAATGAAGGACGCTTTAAATACTTAGTAGTATCCATGGATGATCTATCAGGATGGGTTGAAGCAGCGCCGTTGGTAAATCACAAGGCAAGTAATGTAGCTGATTTTTTGAAGAAAGAATGGATCTACAGGTATGGGGTAATGAAGATGGTAACCGTAGATGGTGGCGCTGAATTCGCTGGAGAATTCCAAGAGGTAGTAAAAGGTATTGGCGCAAAGTTACGAGTTTCAACACCATATTATCCTGAAGCAGAGGGAATGGTAGAAAGAGGGCATCAAGTTATAAAGGATGTGCTAGTTAATTTATGTGGAAATAATGGGGCAAAGTGGAAGATCTACTTTCCATTAGGTTTGTTTGCGGACAGGATTTCAGTTAAAAGAACAACAGGGTTTTCACCATATGAACTGATGTTTGGTCAAAGGGCGGTATTACCTATTGATCTGGAGGCTGGATCTTTTCTAGGATGTGACTGGGATCAAGTGCACTCAACTGAAGAATTAATTATAGCAAGGGTAGTGCAGCTTGAAAGGAAAGACAAGTTTGTGGAGAAGGTGTATGAAAGAATGATGCAGATCCGGGACAAGTCAGTTAAATATTGGGATGAGTGCTTAGCGCATAGGTTAAGAAAGCCATTGAACCCAGGAGATTTGGTTTTGGTTTATAATAGAAGTTTAGAAAGCCAGTGGGGGAAGATGTTTTCTGACAGATGGAATGGTCCTTATAGGATAAGAAAGCAGATAACTGGAGGGCCTTACTTACTGGAGGAATTAGATGGTACTGAGTGGAAGTGGCATGTGGACCCAGATCAGATCAAAAGATTCTACCCACGGGGTGTTTCAGTGATAAAAGATAACCTCCGGAATGAGGAAAAACTACCAGAATAATACCTCCGGGAAGAGGTTAAACTAACAATTTATGTTAAGTTTTGTTTCTCTAAGAGGACTCACAGGAGGCTTTGACACAGTTGTGACGGATAGAGGGCGCTAACTGGAAGTTAGGCGGACTATGGCTGAATAGGAAACTGGCATAAGTGCTTAGATGAGGGCGTAGAGGAAAATGAAATCTTATATATATTTTTTCATTGTTAGAGGGGACATGACCAAATAGGTAATTGGATTAAAGGAGATGTGTACCATGTAAACGCAAAAGACGCTGGGAATTTAGCCAATGGGTTAACTAACCAGGAGTGGAATAGTGATTTATAGATGGGGCGCTCTACAGTTCAATTCTTATTTTACATGGTATATTGCTGTATCGCAGTAAAGGCAGTAAAGTTTTATGATATAAAGGTTTATTTATGATTTTTTTTAGGGTTTACAGTTTTTTAAAGAAAGTAGAGGGAGAAAAGTTAGGCACTCTAAAAGTATGGAAGACAGGTGTAATAAAATAGCGCCATGTCTAAAAAGATTATTTGAAGGCATAGCATGAAAAATATATGAAGACTATGTACAGGGAGGATGGACAGAGGAGACTCATAAGGAAAAGCGCTAGTGATCTATTCAGTATCAGGATGAAAGCTAATAGGATATCCTTTCCAGTCTTCAGGCATGACGAAGTGACGGGGATCGGCGGGGAATCCAAGAATAGTCGTTGAGCTGATTTTGTTCATTAGTTGACCTATCATTTCTATATGAGTATAGCGAGCTTCAAGTTCAGCGTCAGAAAAAGCTGGTGTGTTATTGCAGGATAGGGACATAGCGTCATATATAAGACGAAGTCTGGAAAACATTTGCATGGAATGGACAAAGGGTAAAGGAATGGGAACCCATCCCAAGGAGATGGATTCATTGAAGCCTGACAGGACGTTAGTAAGCAAGAAGAGCATAAGTATTGTGAAGGATGCTTACTTGCTAATAAGTTTTGTGGGCGCGCTGATGGTGAAGTAACGGTAACCGCGTCAGGAGAAGCTGTAGAGGAGCCTGAGTGCATGGAAGCACTGGAACTCGGAGGGGGAGAAAGTGTAGAGCTAGGCTGTATGGATATTTTGCGCCTGTGAAAACTAGGAAGTGATGGCGACTCATAAGGAACATTATTATTATTAGTGGAAATAGTGGGACTAGTGGTGGTAATTATGGGAGCACTACTAGTAGAGCTAGGTGGAAAGCAAATATAACCAGTAGGCTGAAGAGTGTTCTGGTTAACGGAGGTATTGCAAGTTTTGTGGTATCTAAAGCAATTATCACAGGCAGGTCTAAAAGAGGCATACCCCCAAGGTCTAGAAAATGTACAGTTAAAGTTACGGCGTTTGAAAAATGAGCAAGCTTGATCTCT
This sequence comes from Hemileia vastatrix, assembly GCA_030280995.1. Taxonomy (NCBI): domain Eukaryota; kingdom Fungi; phylum Basidiomycota; class Pucciniomycetes; order Pucciniales; family Zaghouaniaceae; genus Hemileia; species Hemileia vastatrix. Next base: position 21,660,328 of record JASXTE010000014.1, on the reverse strand, counting down.
GGGAACTGTGTGATATTGAGTCATGATGTTAGGATAGAGGAAATTCAGGTTATTAGAAGGGCTATTTATAGGTTAACAATAGCATTATAAAGAAGTCATCAGTTGTGCCACGTCTAACTTGAGCTCTGGATGTTTCTAAGAAGCTAGTAAGAAGCGTTTCTCATAATGTAGAACCCAAGGAAAGATGAATTGTTACAATTAAGGGAAAGGCATGTATTGCGAAGGTTTAAAGATTGAAAGAAAGCGCATACATAAATGATGCAGGAGAAGTAATTGCTGTAGCGAAAATCTCAAGTTGTTATTTTTTTTTGTGGTTTCATCTTTCATAGGCACTTAGTAGAAGGGTGTGCTGCTTAAAGAAAGGATGATATTTTTTGGGGGCAGCTCATCTCACGGTTGTAGAGTTCTCACAGGAAAGTTAAGTGAAAATAATAATAAAAATAAATAAATATATATTACATTTTTTTTACAAGGCTATATACATTACAAGGAATAAATACAAAAGAAAATATTTTTTTTAGTATTCTGCTTCATCAAAGATTGGGACGCAGAAAGCCCAATTGTTAACAGCTTCTTGCATGTTTCGTTGCAAGGCAGCTATTAGTTGTTTTCGTTTATTATACTCAGCGCAAGTATAAACCGGAACCTCCTAAAGTAATGTTTTGACGGCCCCAATCATATTATTCATATGATGCATGGTCGCATCGTAAGGAGCGCAGGCGATTTGTTCTGCGAATTCCCAGTTTTGAGCCACGGCGGGCTCATTGTCATCTACCACCGGAAAGTTCTTGGTTGGCCATCCGACCGGAGTGACAGTATTGAAGACCGGCTGCATATCAGTCCAGTCAGGAGTGGGCGAATGAGGAGTAGGATCAGGAGTAGGCATCGTATCCCAGGCGGGATCTTCTTCCAAGTTAGGAAGGAATAGTGGAGTGATAGGAGGCGGAGGGGTTTCAGAGTAAGGAGTACCTGGCGCATTCTACATAAAAAAAAAAGGGGGGGGAAAGAGAGAATGTTAGTGTTAGAAAGGGAAGAAGTAAGAAAAATAAACTTACTGTACTTTCCTCCGAGAAAAGAGATGTAGGGACAGAAGCGACGCTACTGGGAGTAGGCTCGCGGTAACCAACCTTGGCTCGTTTGTTTCCAGGAGGGGTAGCAGGACCAGGCGCTGGGCGCTTGATGGTCATTTGACTCATCATATTTGTTGTAGAAGCATTTGAGTCCAGGCGCGCGACAGTGGGCGGCCCATCGTAACTGCATTTCTTCTTACATTGCTTGCAGTAATCGCATGACTAGGAATATAAGAAAAATGAAAAGGTTAGTAACAAATGGGAAGGAGAATGAAGAAAACCTACAGTGAAGAAAGTATTTCCACGGCGGGCTTTTGAAAAATGACATGGAGTTATGCCATTTTCGATGCAACGAGTGCATCTTGTCCCACCCATCAGTGTGGTTATGGGCGTTGTTGGGGAAGCAGTAGGGGGCTGAGTGCACATGAGCTGTCAAATAGCGTGCATGATGTTGGCAGTATTTTCAGTGTTAGGAGGGGTTCTTCTAGTATTAATAGTGAAAGATAAAAATAATAAAGTAAATAAGAAAAGAGAAGAAGATGATGATGAAGGAAAAGGATAGAAGATGGAGGAAGAAAACTCTGCAAGACGCAGGGTATTAATGGGCTCCTGGGGACAGTCCCGAGTAGAGGGAGGATGTGGTACGCGCCTCGCAGGAAGCATGATTTTAGACCAATCAGCGCGCGTAGTCCAGGAAGAACAAAGGGGAGTTAGCGCAGCAGGAAATGTTAAAATATAATATGTATTTGTGTGTTTCAAGGAACAAAGGAAATGGAAGCGTGGAAAAAGATTAAGGGTCTGTGCGCTTGGATTTTGCAGCAAGATGTGCCACACAATAGGGAATTGTGTATTATTAACTTAGGACTATTAAGCGCTAAACAATATGGATTTGGGCTTTCCAAAAAGTATGTGTTACACATTAAGAAGAAAGTCATGGATTAAGGATGACTCAAGTGCATGGTATGCTGTACCGCGGCCAGTTGGGAAACTTACTGAGACAAGTAATGAAGAAGGATAACTAGTTAAGCGAGCTTTCAGAACTACAAACCTATTATTAAAGCAAAGATAGTGGGGACTCAATTGTAAAACTACCCAAGAGTTAAAGCAACTAGACGCAGCGTTAGGATAAGTCAAACCTGGAACTAGCGCTGAAACAAAACAAGGTATAGTTAAAAGCACATATGTGGAGAATCAGTGAAACAAGTTAATACTAGTGTTAGTAATTATAGGGTCTGATTTAGGCGCTGTAGTTGGAAGCAGTTTAAGTAGCATACTAATAAATTAGTTATTTTTTTACTAATGTTGCGCTAGAGTCAGCGCTGGAGATCCATTAGGGAACTGTGTCTTGAGCGCTGGAAGAATATAAAAGGAGGACTATTAGGTAGGGACAAGAGAGAGGACTGGTTGATCTATCTATTTAGTTAATAAAATAAGAAAAATTGCATTAGTTGTCATTTTAAAAAAAAGCAGATCATAGAAAAATCAATATAGAGATATACGTGTAGCTATAATCATAGTACCCAGTATAAGATATTAGATCTTTTTGTGATTAATTGTTTGAGAGAGTATTAAAAGGTATTTTCTGAGTCTTTTAGAGTTTGTCCGTCTGTGTGTGTATTTTATATAGTATAGTGAAAGAGCGCAACATAGAGAGAATATATAGATTCAGTGGGATTAACTATTATTAAAGATATTTTATTACTATAATAAGGCATATTCAAAGAGAGCGCTTCAAGAGAAAGAAGTTGTGGATAATAGCGTTTGTTAAGAACAGAAATATCCAGATAGTAATATTTTTTTTCTTTCCTTATCTTTAACTCATCTCAACTTATAAACTTTCTAGTCAAATATTGGTGTTACACATTATTACACTGTCTTTAAAAATAAGAGTGGAAGGCGCTTCTTTTTATAAATTAAAAAGGAGAACAAACCCATCTTGCATTGTGTCTACTGCTTAGTACTTTAGAACAGTCTACACCATAAAACACAAAAAACAAAATTAAACAGCTATCTTTTGTAACTGAAAAATGAGGAAATGACCCCTTAAAAATACCCGCAGTCCCAATATTCACAGAATATATCTAGAAAAACACCCAATTATTCAACAGATGACAATTAAAACATGCACAAACAGCGCCAAACAACACAACTAAGGCCCCTGCCAATGTTGGAAGACCACAACGCTTATTGAGATTTAGAAATAGCAGCTGTTGAAAAAGAAATACTGATGACAACAATTAAGGTGTACCAGTGAATGATCTGAAAAGATAGACTTTTATGTTTTATAAGATTTTATTTTTAATGAGATGACAATAAAAACAAGTCCCTGAGATGGAGACCTTTCTAATGATACCCTATATGTTGATGAAAATATAATGGTTGTGTTGTATTTCAAAAGTGTTATGAAAAATATAAATGTTATAAGGGTATTATAAATTTATTTAATTTTGTTGAGAAATGAAAAATATGAAGGTGGTTGTTAATAATCCAAAAAGACTCTCCATATCAAAACGAAAAGACAAAAAAAATGTAGCAGACTAAGATTCCCTCCCTTCTATCTTATTCTCCTACTCCAGACCTTTCCAACAATACCCTACATGCATAGGATCTACAATAAACTATTGATCTAACAAGCATAATAAATTCTAACCAAATTTTGCCACAATAGCCAAATTTTGCACTGGTGATCAGACTTTTCTACAGTGACCAAAATTTACCACGGTGGCCAGACTTTTCTGAAGTAACCAAACTTTGCACTGGTGATCAGACTTTTCTACAGTGACCAAACTTTGCACTGGTGATCAGACTTTTCCATTGTGAGCAAATTTTGCCACAATGAGCTCTTTTTGCCATAATGAGCTAATTTGGCCAGAGTGAGCTAAATTTACCACAGTGAGTTAATCTTGTCACCATGACCAAACTTTGCCTCAATGACAGAATTTTTCCAGTACACTTTGCTTTTGCACCAGAAAATTACTGGAGCAAACCGGAGCGCACTGGAGAACATTGGAGCACTGGAGCTCAGTGGCCATTCCATCAGCACACCATATCCACCAAAAATACTATAAGTCACTAAATCAAGTAAAACACTAAGAAAAAAGTAAAATATGATAAAAAAATCATCAAGACATAAAAGATAGAGAAAAATCTTGGCTATCCAATGATGATAATCATTTTCCAAAATTCCGAATTTCCAGCCTTATAATCCAGAAAATCGCTACTAATCTTCAAAAATAAACATAAGTGGAATACCCAGATGTGGAATGCAACAATGGCACACATTTATTTCAACACCTCTACTGGCTCTTGATGGCAGGAATTTTTCTTGAAAATTTTCTTTTTCATATTTGATCTCTTTTACTTTACTTTTTTATCACTCATGTTACATTTGGATATTAATTTATAATTTTGGAAAAAAAATTATTTTTATATTTTTTTAACATTATTTAATAATATTATGAAAGGTTTAATTTAACAGGGAATGCATTTGGTGCACAAGTTTTTTCTATACTAATAGAATTAATAATGTTCTAGTAACAAAAAATTAATCAGATAATAAAATATGAATAACACAGAAAGATCAAATACCAGTGGAAATGTTTTAAAAAAATATGAGTTGCACTGAAGATGACCTGCACCTTAGATACTCACCATGAAAAAAGTGTCCAGCACAAGTTCAGCAAAACTTGTGCTGGACACTTTTCGTCACATGCATTCTGATGTGATCAATTCTCTCTATTGCAATGAAAATGAATTTTTCTTCAATAATTGCACTAGAAGTTGTTTGATATGGCCAAATGGTTCTGCTGAATTTTTGTTAAACCTCATGTTGGCACTTTTTTGTTTTTCAAAAAAGAAATTATAGTCCAAGTTTAGCACCACTGGTGGGTGTTCACCCCAACATGTCTACTTGCTCTTGATGGCAAGAATTTTACTTTAATTTTTTATTTCATATTTGATCCCTTTTATTTTACCTTTTTATCCCTCATATTGCTTTTGGATATCAACTTATTTTTTGTAAAACAAATCATTTTCATATTTTTTTACCTTTATTTAATAATATTATAAAAGATGTAACATCATCTGGTATGCTTTTGGCACACAAGTGCTTGCTATACTTATAATATTAATAACATAACTGTAACAAAAAATTAATCAAATGATAAATATGAGTGAGGCACAAAGGTCAAATACCAATTAATCAATAGTTCATTTTAATATTATAAATTTTTTGATTAAATAAAATGGTAATAATGAATTATATTTATCCACAATTCTTCTCTAATGATTCCCACTACACAAAAAGGGTGCACTCAGTCATTTCTTTACTGCTTGTGCATATATTTTATTGCCCAAAGTACTACAATTTTTTGTAGTGATTATCCCACATCTGATTCAGGAATATTTTTAAACAATATAAGTTTTTTTTACAAAAGACCTTATCATATCCAATATCCCACAAAAAATACAACCTGTTTTCGTATTGAAACTCATTAATTATTAAAAAATTGTTAAAATAATTAGATTAGACCCTGGCACAGCTAGATCCATACAAACCAACCAAAAGTCTTTTCAATATTGAAAACAATTAAATAAAATTATGATATCATACTAAATTATGGTCACCAACCATAATTCAGCACTTCTCATTTGCTCTGCCACAAAATCAGTGCATGTAGCATTTTTCTACTGTTAGACTGTTTTTCTTCCTTCCCTCACACCTATATAGTCCAGAATGAAAATTTAGTATGAGTTTTGGTCAAGTTGGTTTGCTAGTGTTATTTGTATGCAATATGAATTCATATAGCATATTTCTATTTATGCATAAAATATACTCATTAAGCATCATTTTTTTGCATATTTCAATCACAATGCATATTTATGCATATTCATATGCATATACATTATACAGATGTAAATCCATATTAATATATTTTATTTATATACATATATGCACCTTTTTTGCATATTCAATATGCATATTTTTAATGCATATTCAATTTACATATTTTTATGCATATTCAATATGCATATTTTTTATGCATATTTCATGCATATTTTTTATGCATATTTATTCTTCATATTCATTATGCATACACTTTGGATAGGCAGTTCACATCAATTTTTAACATGCAATAAGTATCCACCATGCAAATTCAAATGCATATGCATCTATATCAAACACACAACATATATTCAAGTTTAATATTTGAATATTAAGGTATGCTAAGTGATGTTGTTCAACCTTTTGCCAAACCTGAGATTAACTGATGTTCAATGTGGTTCCTAAGCTCTGCTCAAGGAGGGATTGTTCTGGGTTCAATCTGTGACAGTTTATTTTTTCAATGTTTTTTCATCTGATTTAAAAACATTTTTCTGACAGTTTCAGGATGTTTTCCAAACAGTTTCCTGATAAATTCCTGATAGTTTCAAATAGAGGGAACTGCTAGCAGTTCACCCCCAGATTTCCTGTGGTGATAGAATAAATACTTGAGAATTTTGATGGTTCAATATGTTTGTTAATTAAATCCATTTAAATGAATATATATATATATTGCATAATCAGAAAAAATAAAAATAAAAAAATAATCAGGTAATATGGTTTAAATTAAAAAATGAAAGCTTCAAATTCTTGGTTAAAAGGAGTTATCAATAAAAAGAACCACTGATCTTATTATATATATTTTGTGAAAAAAAAGTTAATAAAATCCTTAGAGAGGTTAAAAGTGATGCTTTTTAAATGAATACTATCATTTTCAGTCTTTTTAATGATCAAGTGAAATTCAAAATGAAAATTAAATTATGTTTTATGAAAAAATTCTGTGAATGGATCAGATTCTTAATCTTCCCTTGTCATTATTTCTATAAATTATTCATTAAAATTTCACTATTATTCCATCACAGACTCATCCATTATTGGTTAAGAGATCAAGATGAGTTAAAATTAAAGTTCAGTATCCATTCATTATTAGTTCAGTCTGAGTTCCATCTGTGTTCCATCTAAGTTCAAATTGAGGGCTTGCTAGCAAGTCCCCCCTAAATATTGTGTGGTGTATCAATTCATAATATGGAACAAAAAAGTACAAGTGTGGAATATAAAAAAGGTATCTCTTTTGCTCAAAAAACCACTTTCTCTCTACCAAAATCTCAAAAAAAACTAATAAAATCATTATAGAGTTTAAAAGTGATGCATTTTAAATAAATAGTATAATTTTCAGTCTATTTAATGATCAAGTGAAATTCAAAATTAAAATTAAATTGTGTTTTAAAAAAAATCTGTGAATGGATCAGATTCTTAATCTTCCCTTGTCATTATTTCTATAAATTATTCATTAAATGTTCACTATTATTACATCACAGACTCATCCATTATTGGTTAAGAGCTCAAGATGAGTTCAAACTAAAGTTCAGTATTAGTTCATTATTAGTTCAGTCTGAGTTCCATCTGTATTCCATCTATGTTCAAGTTGAGGACTTGCTAGCAAGCTTCCCCCAAACATTGTGTGGTGTGTAAAGTTTGGAGAAACAAATGTAAATGTCTAGATGATGGCAGCTCTAGCTCAATAGGGTTTGAAACCTACTATATTATACTCAAAAAGTTTGGGAGTCATCAAAAATACAATGGGCATAAATTTCATTTGTTAAGTTAAAAGTCAGGAATTTTCATGCAACACTTGAAACTCAAAGAAAAAATCAATCTTTTAATCCATAAATCAGTACATAAATCCATTCTCAAAGAACAGAAAGCAAAATCTACATAGAAACTGCTTTTCTCCTTTGTCTGTCTCAATTTTCCTTCACTATCTGAGTCTTAAATCTAAATTAGTCAATCATATGCTTATAATTTTCAATCTTAAGCAAATGCACAATGTAGTAGTGCTATGGTGGATAATATCCTTTTAAATTTTGGGTTATTGTGTGTCTGAGGGTAATTAATGGTCTGTGAGTAGGAATAGGAGTAGGTTTAAAGGATCTAAGGGTTATATTGGATGGTCAGTGAGAAATTAAGGGAAATTTATTAAAGGGGTCAATGTGAGATGGAGTTGTCTATATAGTTGGGTGGATTTGGTTTGAAATTCTATATAATTAAATTAAAATATTGTTGTGATAGTAGTTAGATTTATATAAGGCTATTATTGTTTCCTACCTTTATTAATAATTAATTTCTTTTCAAACACTTAAAATCCTAAATTCCTTATGATTATTAAGTTTCAACCCTTTGTGAGATTAATCTGAATAGTTATTTTTACTTTAAATTACATTATTATTCACTTTGAACTTATCTTGAAGCAGTATGTAATTATCTACAACTTATCTTTGAATCACTCCCTTGAAGTATTCCTCTGTGCTTAAAAGTAGTCTTCAATCATCTTTGCCAATATCACTTACTCAGGAACACCCTTGACCTTGTGCCTAGGCTTTCCAGTGACAGTATAAATTAATTATCTGTAAATCTTATTTTTAGATTTGAACACTACATAATTTAGGGGCTAAGTCAAAATAACACCTATTCTGTCAGCCTGTATATCTCCAGGACTGAGTAAAAAGTACTTATAAGTTATGTTAAACACATGAACTATCCATGGGAATAATAAATAAGAGTACACAAATAGTATACATAAGTAAAATTATGATAATACACAAAAAAATGCCATTATAACACCTTATATACACACATATATCCACCTTTTATAGGTCTTATGTACTTAATATTAAGTTGGAATATGTTAGGGTAATCTTAAGAACCTTAAGTATAAGGCTACATAATTTTTAAGTACACTTAAAGCTGTTATATTCATTGTTTTATGCAAAAAACAAGAAAATGCGCTTTATTTCACTTAAAAGTTGACTATATGCGCTATAAAATTGAGAATATCAAAATTGCGCTTTGACAGATCAATTGGGCTCATTTAGAACTATTGATTTGGCTATTTAAATGCATAAAAATAACACTTTTCAAATTTGGTGTTTTTTATGCCAGAAATGGCTTCTGTGTACTGGCCACATACTGCCTGCTTTTTTCCCGTGTGAATAGCTTCATTTTTAGCAAAGTTAGCTTTTTCACACTATAATTACCCCACATTCTACGCCCACTGTGGGGAAACACACTAAAATAGACGACAGGCGCTTATTTAGTGTCCTAGCTTAATTAATAATGCATTGACCCTGTTTATATGCACTAATTTCATTAATAACCTCACTCTTGGCACTTTATTTCATCACCACGCTTAAATTCGCCTAATTTTAGTCAAGGATTTACCCGTGCAAGTGCCTGCCAAGAACTGCATGTAGTTACCCCACATCTCACGCTCTTTTTTAAGTTTTTGGGTGGTTTCTCAGTCAATTTTGGTTATTTTTGAATGGGAATTTCACGTAGTATAATGTCAGGATTAGCCTCATTATTTCTACAGTAAATCCCCCTTATTATTAAGCTATTATTAACCTTAAAAAGTCTCCTTTAGTCCTTAATATTATTGTTTTATACGCATATACTCTCTTTTTGTCTTTTTCTTTAATTTTGATGGATTTCCCTTGTTATTTCAGGATTTTGGCGGTTATTACTCTTCTAATTATGTCATGGGTCACTGGGAATGTTGATGGGAATGTTTATTAGTTGTTTAGAGGCGTGATTAACTGTGTATTGGGTGGTACATCAAGGGAATCATTGGGGAACTCAGTGTGTATAAAAGGAGGAGGTTTTTGGGTTGTATTTCTTCATTCTTTATCATTACAATTAACCAATATAACCAAACCAATTACAATACATATCAATTAGTACTTTTATAAGACTTTTGAATAGTATCTGAATTTATATACTCTATTTTTCTACCAACTATAAAGATTGTAAACCATATATAAGAATAGTGAGAATTTTATTACTGAGACCTTTATATTTGATTATATTTTACAACTTAGTGGATTAGAACTACAGTATTCATATAGGACCATTTAAATCTTCTAGACAACTGACTATTCAAGCTAGTTCACGTCCTTGTACTTGACCCTAGCCTGACAATTGGGGGCCTTTCCTCAAGAATTCTGTTATAATCCTGTAAGTGAAATTTTCAAGAGAAGGTGCACGTAAATAATATCCCTATAAAAATATTTGGATAATTACAACAGGTTGGGGTCACTTATATAGTGATTTCAGAAAAAGAAGCCCTGTTATATTATAAAATTGTGATATTGAATCAACAATTTTACCACTAATTTAACTTATAATTGTTATTAGTGGGTCTGTTAATAGACCAATTAAATTTGAGATCTTTGCAGATAAAATTTTTACCACTAATTTAACATATAATTGTTCTTAGTGGGAGTCTGTCAATAGACCAATTAAATTTGTGATCTTTGCAGGTACACAAATAGTATACATAAGTAAAATTATGATAATACACAAAAAAATGCCATTATAACACCTTATATACACACATATATCCACCTTTTATAGGTCTTATGTACTTAATATTAAGTTGGAATATGTTAGGGTAATCTTAAGAACCTTAAGTATAAGGCTACATAATTTTTAAGTACACTTAAAGCTGTTATATTCATTGTTTTATGCAAAAAACAAGAAAATGCGCTTTATTTCACTTAAAAGTTGACTATATGCGCTATAAAATTGAGAATATCAAAATTGCGCTTTGACAGATCAATTGGGCTCATTTAGAACTATTGATTTGGCTATTTAAATGCATAAAAATAACACTTTTCAAATTTGGTGTTTTTTATGCCAGAAATGGCTTCTGTGTACTGGCCACATACTGCCTGCTTTTTTCCCGTGTGAATAGCTTCATTTTTAGCAAAGTTAGCTTTTTCACACTATAATTACCCCACATTCTACGCCCACTGTGGGGAAACACACTAAAATAGACGACAGGCGCTTATTTAGTGTCCTAGCTTAATTAATAATGCATTGACCCTGTTTATATGCACTAATTTCATTAATAACCTCACTCTTGGCACTTTATTTCATCACCACGCTTAAATTCGCCTAATTTTAGTCAAGGATTTACCCGTGCAAGTGCCTGCCAAGAACTGCATGTAGTTACCCCACATCTCACGCTCTTTTTTAAGTTTTTGGGTGGTTTCTCAGTCAATTTTGGTTATTTTTGAATGGGAATTTCACGTAGTATAATGTCAGGATTAGCCTCATTATTTCTACAGTAAATCCCCCTTATTATTAAGCTATTATTAACCTTAAAAAGTCTCCTTTAGTCCTTAATATTATTGTTTTATACGCATATACTCTCTTTTTGTCTTTTTCTTTAATTTTGATGGATTTCCCTTGTTATTTCAGGATTTTGGCGGTTATTACTCTTCTAATTATGTCATGGGTCACTGGGAATGTTGATGGGAATGTTTATTAGTTGTTTAGAGGCGTGATTAACTGTGTATTGGGTGGTACATCAAGGGAATCATTGGGGAACTCAGTGTGTATAAAAGGAGGAGGTTTTTGGGTTGTATTTCTTCATTCTTTATCATTACAATTAACCAATATAACCAAACCAATTACAATACATATCAATTAGTACTTTTATAAGACTTTTGAATAGTATCTGAATTTATATACTCTATTTTTCTACCAACTATAAAGATTGTAAACCATATATAAGAATAGTGAGAATTTTATTACTGAGACCTTTATATTTGATTATATTTTACAACTTAGTGGATTAGAACTACAGTATTCATATAGGACCATTTAAATCTTCTAGACAACTGACTATTCAAGCTAGTTCACGTCCTTGTACTTGACCCTAGCCTGACAATTGGGGGCCTTTCCTCAAGAATTCTGTTATAATCCTGTAAGTGAAATTTTCAAGAGAAGGTGCACGTAAATAATATCCCTATAAAAATATTTGGATAATTACAACAGGTTGGGGTCACTTATATAGTGATTTCAGAAAAAGAAGCCCTGTTATATTATAAAATTGTGATATTGAATCAACAATTTTACCACTAATTTAACTTATAATTGTTATTAGTGGGTCTGTTAATAGACCAATTAAATTTGAGATCTTTGCAGATAAAATTTTTACCACTAATTTAACATATAATTGTTCTTAGTGGGAGTCTGTCAATAGACCAATTAAATTTGTGATCTTTGCAGATAATAAACCAATTAAACTGATTAATTGTTTTCTTTTAACAGGACTCTTAATCTTTTCTTTTATTGGTTTGTAAAATTCATTAAATATTTAGAAAGAATCATACTGACAGTTGTTTTCTTTTGAATATAAAAACACGGCTACATATTGTAGACCAGTTAAATCAAGTGACCACATAAAAGCATATTTGACTTTTGGCACTTAAATATTCACTTCATACCAATAAGTAAGCAATAAAATTGTCTTCAGTGGTATTGATAAATACTGATAAAACTCCTTTTTGAAGTTTTCATATCTAAACTTTCAATTCTTTAAATTCCACGTAAAAATGTGTGACAACAATGACATTGTAAGTAATAAGGTAAAACCTTATAACTTAAGACCTAGAGCTGAAAGACCTGTTACAGGACATTCAAATGGAGGGCCAGGACTCTCCCATAATCAACAACACTCCGTCAATGTCTCTGGAGGAAAAGGAAAAGCTGTTAAAGCAGGTTTCAATAAAGAAAACAAAAAATACTTTACAAGAACAAGTTCACTCCCTATCCACCCTACTGAACACCTTGACAATAAGAGTCAACAATATAGTGGACCAGATCAACAATCTGGAAAAGAGAGCAGCTCAAGGTTTCATAGAGGTCAACCAAGCTCTAGTGGACATAAAGACTCAACCACCAACAGTGGCACCCAACAATTCCATAGCAACACCTCCAGCCCAAGAGGAGGACCAAAAAATTACAGTAAGCAAATGGAAATGGGATTGGTATGCCCAAAACTACAACAATCCTCAACAGCAGGGCTCCAGCAGTCACCCTTACAGGGGAAAGGCAAGGAGAGGCAGGGGAAGTGGGATAAGACCTTGGTAAGTCATCCAACTTCTTATGATCAATTATATCAACCTGAAAATAAATTACTTATAGGTAATGAGATTGATAAGGAAATATTGGATATTATTGATAAGGATTTAAAGGATTATTCATTTGAACAGAATATGTTAAACTTGTCTTTACATGAGGACAATGTAAATAGTTTTATTGATCACCAGGAAAATACTATTAATATAAAAATGGAATCAAATGAATTAAATCTTGACCCTGATAATGAGTCTTCTGAGTTGGACACGGAAAAAATAGAATACTTTTTAAAAGAGAATCCAATGGAATCAAAAATAATAAGTAAATTATTATTGAGAATTGAAAAATTGGAAGAGTTCTCAAAAGAGTCAAACATTAATACAGAAAATGTATTATTACAACTAACACAATCATTGAGTACCACAGCCAATAAATTAAAAATTATTGAAAATTCAAATAATGAATTAATCAATGAGAATAAAAGATTAAAATCTGAGATTAGAAATTTAGAAAGTAAATTAGAACACTCTCAGAATATTATGGCTACCATAGAGGGACGTGTAAAATTATCTTTTTCAAATGTAAATGATACTTTGACTCAAGTACCTGTAATAAAAGATAGGTTACAAAGGGTAGAAATTGAAGTAGCTAACATTTTGAAAAATACTAAAACAATAAAGGATAATACCTCTTATGTAGAAAGAGTACCAGTTTTTATGAAACACTCTGAGGATAAACCAATGATGGAACATGAACATAGTGTCATGGGCTCTGAGAATATAAAATCAGTAAAAGATGAAATAAATGATCATCTTTCTAAAGTAAGTGAATTACTCAATATTCCTCAGGTTAGGGAAGCAAAAACTAGCCAAAAGAACTGGCCTAAGTTAGATCAGTACCCTTCTTTTGACGGGGATTCAAAATCTGATTGGCAACAATTCATACAAAGAATTGATAACCTAAAATTTTCATACAAATTACCTGATGAAGAAATTACTTCAAAGTTAATATCTTTATTTACAGATGTGGCCTTATTATGGTTTGAATCTGTATTGAGTGAGGGAATTAATTACTCCTGGAATGAATGGAAGGCACTAATTGAAAGGCAATTTGGTGGCCCAAAATTTAGAATCACTCAACAAAGACTGTATGAAAGGGCCAGATATAATCCAAATGCTGGAGATAAACCCATGGTCTTCTTAATGAATTTAATAAAAATCATGAAAGCTATGGATCCAAAAATGGATTATGAAGAGTGGAAAGAAAAAATAATATACAAGTTGCCTATATCAGTTAGAGACATTATTGTAGCTAGAACTGAAACTGTCAGAGACACCTCTGGATTCATTAATATATGCAATGAGATATTATTAAACCACAAATATGAAACCAAGTATAGTAATTACAGACAAAGTGTTGACGTGGTAAAACCTACTACAAGTAAGTTACCAGTGGAAAAGAAAAAACCTTCAGCTCCCCTTGTCCCTAAGAGACAAGAAAATAACACTTGTTACAAATGTAATGAACCTTGGGTTAAAGGTCACACGTGTAAGAAAAGAATAAATGTTATTGAAACCTCACAGAATTCTGAACCTAGTAATCATGAAGATGAGAATGTGGAATCCAGTGAGGATTGCAAGAGTAACATATCTTACAGTGATGATGAAAATGAGATATTTGTATTAGAACAGGATATAATGTTCCTGAATGATGCTATACCTCATACAGACACATCTTTAACTTCCATAGAGGAAGCTGAAATAATTAAAGATGTATCTCATGATACTTACAAAATAACACCTATCAGAGCACCTATTATCATATGTGGGAAAGAAATGAATGCCATTCTTGACACTGGGGCTGCAGGTAGTGTAGTTTCACTTAATGCATTAATGAAACTTGATAGTAAGTACCAGGAAAAACTAGAACCTGTTCAGACAAAGAACTGGAGAGGTTTTGGTTCAGTATTAAATCCAATTGGCAAATACAAAACTGCTGTATTCTTTAAATATAATAATGGATATGTTAGAGCAGTTTGTGAATTTGTAGTAATGGATAATAATAATTGTAGTGATTGGTTTATTATTGGCAATGATTTATTGACAAAATTTGGCATTAAACTAGATCCTGCAAACAGTTGTTTCACCATAGGGGTGAATGGTAAAAGAAAATTCAAAATATGTTCTGAAAATTCAGTATATGCCATTTCTCCTAGAGAAGAACAACTGCAAGGTGGAAGAACCACCAATGAAGTGGGTGAATTGGAAAATGAAATCCAAAAGGCCTCTTTCAGTCCTCAACTCTCAAATATTGAACAAGAAGATATTTTGAGATTGATTAAATCATATCCTATGGCATTTGCTCATGGCTCAAATGAACTAGGATTGGTCAAAGACCATGAGATGAAAATCTCTTTAAGCTGTGATTTGGATAATATTCCTGGCAGCCTAAAAAAGAAACCTTACCCAGCATCTCCTGCAAAAAGGAAAGATATTGAAGACAATATAAAAGTGTTGTTGGAAATGGGTATTGTTGAAAAAGTGGACACAACACCTAAGTATTGTGTCATTTCACCAGTATTAATCTCTTATGAAAAAGATAAGGCAAGATTATGTGGTGATTATAGAGCTCTGAATACATACACAGTAGATGATATTTACCCTCTACCAAGGATAGCTTCTATCCATGCTACCTTACAAGGAGCAAAATATATTTCCTGTCTGGATGGGAACAAGGGTTACCACCAGATTCCTGTGGAAAGAAATTCTCAAAATTACTTATTAATAACCACACATATGGGTATATATAAGTATGTGAGAATGCCATTTGGCCCAAAGAATGCCCCTTCAGTCTTCCAAAAATTGATGGATAGTGTTTTTCATCAGGAAATGGTTGAAGGATGGCTATTGGTTTATATTGATGACATCATAGTGTTTTCAAAAACATATGATGAACATTTAAATCACCTGAAAAGAGTCTTTCAAAAAATGGATGAAATTAATATGACTATTGCATTAAAGAAATGTAAGTTTGGATTTCAATCCTTGAAAGTACTTGGACATGTTGTATCTGGATTACAAATTTGTGTTGACCAGAATAAAGTGGCAGCAATTAAAAACATTGGGATACCTAAAAATGTAAAAGAGGTTCAAAGTTTTTTGGGTATGTGTGGATATTATAGACAATATATTAAAAATTACCAATCCATTGCAGCCCCTTTAACAACATTAATCAGGAAGAATGAAGCTTTCATTTGGAATAATGAAAGACAGCACGCCTTTAACAAATTAAAGGAATGTTTAATGTCAGCTCCAATATTGGGAATGCCAGATTTCACCCTACCTTTTATCTTGTACACTGATGCAAGTTTCATAGGTTTGGGTGCTGCTTTACAGCAGAAACAGATAATAAATGGAAAATTATCTGAAGTAGTTATCTGTTATATATCCAGAACCTTAAGAAAGACAGAATTAAGGTATGGTGCCACACAGCTAGAATGTTTAGCCGTGGTGTGGGCTTTGGAGAAACTTCATTACTATCTGGAAGACCAGAAGTTTGAACTTATAACAGATTGCAGTGCAGTAAAATCATTACTAAACATGAAAACACCTAATAGGCACATGTTTAGATGGCAACTAGCTGTACAAGAGTACAGAGGAAGAATGACAATCACTCACAGAGCAGGAACATTGCATTCAAATGTGGATTTATTATCCAGAAGTCCTTTGCCAAATGATGCTGACAACCCAGCTTATGTACCTGAAAATGAGGTTATACATATATTTGGGATTTATATAGTGGATTTAGAAGAAGAGTTTATGCAAACTATATTGGAAAATTATTCATCTGATAAAGATTTGTCTAAACTATCTACCATTCTTAATGATCCAACAAATGCCTCCATGAGTGCATTAATTAAAACCTTGCCTCCAAAGTATAAAAATGCATTGGAAAAAGGTAAACTATCAATTGAAGATGGATATATATATTACAGGAAAAAGTTAAGCAATGTAATAGTAATACCACCTTCTATGAAAGAGTTAATGTTGAGTACTTGTCATGATGACATCTTAGCTGGTCATTTTGACTTTAACAAAACATTAACCAGAGTTAAAAATACAGCCTGGTGGATAAACATGAAAGAGGATGTACAAAAATACATTGAAACATGTGACTCTTGTCAGAAATCTAAAAGATTAACTGGGAAGAGAGCTGGGTTGTTACAACAAATAGAGCAGCCAAAGGCTCCATGGGAAATTATAAACATGGATTTTGTAACTGGCTTGCCATTAGCAGGAAAAGAAAGTTTCAATTCTTGCTGGGTAATAGTGGATAGATTAACAAAAATGTGTAAGTTTATCCCTACCCATAAAGAGGTATCTGCTAAAGACTTGGCGTTACTATGGTGGACTCAAATGATGAATACTGCTGGGTTCCCCAAAGCCATAATCTCTGACAGAGATCCTAAATTTACTTCAGAGTTCTGGACATCTTTGATGGAAGTATCAGGTTGTCAATTAAAATTGTCTACAGCACACCATCCACAAACTGATGGGCTGGCTGAGAGGATGATACAAACTCTTGAAGACATGATCAGAAGATATTGTGCCTTTGGATTAGAATACAAAGACAATGAGAAATTCACACATGACTGGGTAACATTAATTCCTGGCCTTGAATTTGCTTATAACAGCACAACTCATTCTGTAACAGAGAAGAAACCATTTGAACTCTGGCTGGGATATGTACCAAACACCCCAGTAAATCTTTTAAATAAACTCCCAAGGTTGGATATACACCCTGGCACTAAATCCTTTATTCATATGCAACAAATGTGTAGAAAGCATGCGGAAGAATGCATCCAAAAAGCATTTGAATATGAAAAGAAAAGGTGGTACAAATCTCATAAAGAATTTGAATTTAAAAAGGGAGATGAAGTCCTCATATCAACACTACATTTTAACTTACAAGGTAATGTTAAATTAAAGGATCCCTTTGTAGGACCTTTTGTAGTAAATAAAATGGTTGGGAATAATGCAGTGGAAGTCATATTATATGCTCCATATGATAGGAAACATCCAGTTTTCCCTATCTCATTATTGAAACCTTACCATGCAAATGATCCTGACTTATTTCCAAAAAGAAGGGGAAGGCCTAAAAAGCAACCTGACGAAATTGTGGAAAAAGCAGAGATTGAAAAAATACTCAAGAAAAGAATCCTTACTAAAGAAAAAGGAACTGAGTATTTACTAAGATTTAAAGGGAAATCAAATGAATTTGATAAATGGATACCTGAAAAAGAAATTTCTAATTTATCCACCCTTCTTAAAAAATTTAAACAGAAATAAATTTCTGTTCAACCAGCTGAGGGGTTAAAAAACCAGTACTCATAATATTTTATTATGTTTTATTTCTTTAAAGTTGAATCTTTAATGCTACAGATTTATTCTGAATACCTGAAAATTACAAATTAAATAAAATAAAATGTATGACTTATTATTTTTTTTTATTGTTTTTTTTGGGTGGGCGAGTGTCAGCCTGTATATCTCCAGGACTGAGTAAAAAGTACTTATAAGTTATGTTAAACACATGAACTATCCATGGGAATAATAAATAAGAGTACACAAATAGTATACATAAGTAAAATTATGATAATACACAAAAAAATGCCATTATAACACCTTATATACACGCATATATCCACCTTTTATAGGTCTTATGTACTTAATATTAAGTTGGAATATGTTAGGGTAATCTTAAGAACCTTAAGTATAAGGCTACATAATTTTTAAGTACACTTAAAGCTGTTATATTCATTGTTTTATGCAAAAAACAAGAAATGCGCTTTATTTCACTTAAAAGTTGACTATATGCGCTATAAAATTGAGAATATCAAAATTGCGCTTTGACAGATCAATTGGGCTCATTTAGAACTATTGATTTGGCTATTTAAATGCATAAAAATAACACTTTTCAAATTTGGTGTTTTTTATGCCAGAAATGGCTTCTGTGTGCTGGCCACATACTGCCTGCTTTTTTCCCGTGTGAATAGCTTCATTTTTAGCAAAGTTAGCTTTTTCACACTATAATTACCCCACATTCTACGCCCACTGTGGGGAAACACACTAAAATAGACGACAGGCACTTATTTAGTGTCCTAGCTTAATTAATAATGCATTGACCCTGTTTATATGCACTAATTTCATTAATAACCTCACTCTTGGCACTTTATTTCATCACCACGCTTAAATTCGCCTAATTTTAGTCAAGGATTTACCCGTGCAAGCGCCTGCCAAGAACTGCATGTAGTTACCCCACATCTCACGCTCTTTTTTAAGTTTTTGGGTGGTTTCTCAGTCAATTTTGGTTATTTTTGAATGGGAATTTCACGTAGTATAATGTCAGGATTAGCCTCATTATTTCTACAGTAAATCCCCCTTATTATTAAGCTATTATTAACCTTAAAAAGTCTCCTTTAGTCCTTAATATTATTGTTTTATACGCATATACTCTCTTTTTGTCTTTTTCTTTAATTTTGATGGATTTCCCTTGTTATTTCAGGATTTTGGCGGTTATTACTCTTCTAATTATGTCATGGGTCACTGGGAATGTTGATGGGAATGTTTATTAGTTGTTTAGAGGCGTGATTAACTGTGTATTGGGTGGTACATCAAGGGAATCATTGGGGAACTCAGTGTGTATAAAAGGAGGAGGTTTTTGGGTTGTATTTCTTCATTCTTTATCATTACAATTAACCAATATAACCAAACCAATTACAATACATATCAATTAGTACTTTTATAAGACTTTTGAATAGTATCTGAATTTATATACTCTATTTTTCTACCAACTATAAAGATTGTAAACCATATATAAGAATAGTGAGAATTTTATTACTGAGACCTTTATATTTGATTATATTTTACAACTTAGTGGATTAGAACTACAGTATTCATATAGGACCATTTAAATCTTCTAGACAACTGACTATTCAAGCTAGTTCA
Organism: Hemileia vastatrix; assembly: GCA_030280995.1. Taxonomy (NCBI): domain Eukaryota; kingdom Fungi; phylum Basidiomycota; class Pucciniomycetes; order Pucciniales; family Zaghouaniaceae; genus Hemileia; species Hemileia vastatrix. Next base: position 21,640,289 of record JASXTE010000014.1, on the reverse strand, counting down.
CGTCCTTGTACTTGACCCTAGCCTGACATATTCAATGCACTTGTCCTATGGGCACTAATGCTAGAGCTTGGGCCAGGGATTGGCCACCATCATGGTGATCTATTTACTGCACTCACCCTCTTGAAACTCTTAAATCAAGGAAAAGGTAACATTCAATTAAATCTTAAGAGGTCCTTCCTCAGAATTTAAAAGATTCTAGTGAGGAAAAAGAAGAAGACAAGGATACTATGCATGAGGCACCATCAGCCCTGGCTAATAACCCTTTGATCCAAACCTTTGAACCTGGTCCAGCTCCTTCATTGGAAGATTTCATGAAATTATTAGTGAAATCAATTTCTAATCCTTCTCCTTTGGAGAGCTCTAAATTTAAAACTCCTTTGATTAAATCTCTGGGTGAATTTGATGGAGAAAATACCAACAAATTGTGACATTTTTTGAAAACCTGCATATTATTGTTCAACAATGACACTAAAATCATAAAAAAAAATTTATCCAAGGCAATTTATGCCTCATCATTCTTAGCTGAGAAAGCATCACAATGTTTAGAACCGTATTTTCGCATGCTTTTTTTGACAGAAACCCATTTTCTCATTAATAATTATGAGAAATTTTAAGATCAACTCTTTAAATTATTTGTGGACCTTAATGATACCAATAATTCAGAAATTGAATTAGATTACCTTCATTTGAAAAATAATGGGAAAGCTTCTGAATATATCTCAAAACTCAGGGCTTTAAAAACTTGAGTAATTTGAAATGATGCAGTCTTAAAGTATAATTTCAAAAAATGACTCCCTTTGAGGATTCTTGACCAATTAAATCTTAATGGTCAAAAAATGATGACTTTAATGGACCTAATTGATGGGACCATCAAACTTGATGGTGTTCATTAAGGCTGTCATCAACAAAGGCATCATTCCAATAAATCTCATGGCTCAAACTTCAAATTGGGAGCTTTTTCAAATAATCCTTGATCCAAAAGCTTGACCTCAGGGGTTATAAGTGAGGTATTAGATCCAAAAGGGGAATTAAAGGAAGCTGAGAGGAAAAGAAGAGCAGATAATGAATTGTGTATGTATTGTGGATGTAAATACAAGTTTTATGAATGTGCTAAATTAGATAATAGAGAAAATAATGGTTTTAAGTAAAAAACCTTGTGAATAGTTTACTTGTGTACAAAGAAAAATATTTTATCTTTCCCAGTGCACATAAAATCTATGTTCTAAGGACTAGAGTTTCCCTTAACCATTTGAGACTAACTCTTTATAAGGAGGATAGTCCCTTCAGTTGTCTTATTGACTCTGGAGCTTCAATTAAATTTATCAGTTAATCTTTTGCCAAAAAAATTAAGCTAAAATTTGTAGATATTTACTGAATTACATCTTATCTTGTTGAATCAGAGGAACACATAAACTGGGTTAGTAAGAAAGTTTTATGGGTTTTTAATCTTCAAAATTTTCCTTCCTTTGAGTGGGAATTAACAGTCTTGGAAGCCCCAAGGATGTATGATCCCATTCTTCCCAATGAAAATTTAGAGCATTGAAATCCTGAAATTGATTGGTCACAGGGATAATACCCCCTTTTTCTAAATATATTTCTGATTTATCAATATAGTCAATAGCAAATAAACAACCTGCCTGTTAAGTCATGCTAGATGACACCTCTCTTCCAGATGTATTGAAAGCATCTGATTTTTCTTTAAATGAGAAATTGGGTAACCATTCTAGCTAAACTAATTTACTTGAAGAGGATTTCAAAAGCCTTGACGTTGTGGTAAGCGCCTTGCAGGTAGCTTGATTTTGGACCAGTCAGCTCGCGTAGTCCAGGAAGAACAAAAGGGATTCATAGCGCAGTAGGTAGTGCTAAAATATAATACCTATTTGTGTGTTTCAAAGAACAAAGGGAAGTAGCAGCGTGTAAGAGGATTCAGGGTCTGTGCGCTTGGATTTTGCAGCAGGATGCGCTGCACAATGGGGAATTTTGTGTTATAAATTTAGGACTGCAAGTGCTGAACATTATTGATTTAGACTTTCCAATAATTGTGTGTTATGCATTAAGGAAGGAATTATGGCTCACGGAAAGACTCAAGTGCATAGTATACTGCACCGCAGATAGTGTGGTAACTTACTGAAACAGTTAATGTAAGAGGTTAACTAGTTAAGTGAGTTGTCAGAACTATGGAGTTAGTAATGAAGTAAGGAGAGCAGGGAATCAATCACAAAACTACCCAAGAGTTAAGGTGACTAGGATCAGCATTAGAAGGAGTCAAGCTTGGAAGTAGCACTGAAACAAAACAAAGGTATAGTCAGGAGCGCGCATGTGGAGTATCAGTGAAACAATTTAATACTAGTGTTAGTAAGAATAGGGTATGTTTAAGGCTCTGTAGTTGTTAAAAGCGGTGTACGTAGTTTACTAATAGATTAGTTACTGTTTTACTAATGTGGCACTAGAATCAGCGCTGGAGATCCACTAGGGAATTGTGTTTTGAGCACTGGAAAAATATAAAAAGGAGGACTATTCAATAGGAATAGGGTATTGCATCTAGTAAGAAAGTAAACATAACAATTGACAAATAGTTAGTTAATATACAAATAGTTAAAAATTTTGGAAGTCAAGTATAAGATATTAGATTATCTGCAATCAATTGTTTGAGGATATATTAGAGGTATTTCTGAGTCTTTTGTCATTTGTGCATCTGTGTGTTTATTTCATATAGTATAAGTGAAAGAATGCAACATAGAGAGAATATATAGATTCAGTAGGATTGACTATTATTAGAGTTATTTTATGGCTATGATAAGGAATATTTAAAGAGAGTGCATCAAGAGGGAGTAGCTGTGGATATTAGCGCTTGTTGAGAATAGAAATATCCAGATAGTAATACTTATTTTTCCTGATCTTTTAAACTCATCTCTCAACTTATAAACTTTCTAATCAATTATTAGTGTTACACATTATTGCGCTGTCTTTAAAAATAAGAGTGGCAGGCACTTCCTTTTAGAAATTGAAAATAAGAACCAACCCACTTGCATTGTGTCTACTGCTTAGTACTTTAGAACTCTCTACAACGTAATTAATTTTGCCTCCCTATATACAATTCTTCCCTTGACAGAATTCTTTGAAGATAGAAAGGAAAACCAAATCAATATTGAAGCTTTTAATTAAACTCTACCCAAAGTTTACTATGATTTCATCAATGTTTTTTCAATATTTAAGGCCAAAAAACTACCACTTCATTGACCCTATGATCATCAGATAGAGTTAATAGGTCCAGTACTATTGGAAGGTCCTGTCAATTATTTGTCAAAGAGACAATCTCATGTTTTTTGAACTACACCACAAAGAATGTAGCAAAAGGTTTCATTTGAGAAAGTAAATTTCCAACCAACTCTCCTGTTATTTTTTTTAAGAAAAAGGATGGAAGTCTTAGATTATGTATTGCTTATAGAGAGTTCAATGCAGTGAATAAGAAGAAAATTTATCCAGCTAATCCTATTTCATTAATTTTTACTTTGTTTAATGGTGCTAATTTATTTTCAAAAATTGATCTTAGAGGTTCTTACAATCTTTTATGTATTTCAGAAGGTTATGAATCTCTAACTTCAATGCCTGCCAGATATTTTTTTTGAATATTTATTAATTCCCTTTGGATTGTGTGATGCACCATCAAATTTTCAAACTTTTTCAATGATATCTTCTAAGATATTGTTGAACAGTTTGTTGTTGTCTATCTAGATTAAATTTAATCTTCTTGAACACCCTCCAAGAATATATCAGAGATGTTAAACTGGTTCTTATTTCACTTCAAGAAAAAGGTCTCTACACCAAGCACTCTAAATGTGAATTCCAACTAGAATCTATCAACTTTGTGGTTCTTACAATATGTACTGACAGAGTAGTCATGGATGATAAAAAGGTTTAGAAAGTATTGGAATGGCCAGAGACAACAAAACTAAAATTTTAAAAGGTATTTTAAGGTTTTGTGAATTTATATAAGAGATTTATAAAAGATTTCTCTAAAACTATTACTAATCTTAGTTCTCTTCTTGAAAAATATACTCCCTTTTTCTTTAAAGAAAAGGTGTGAAAATAATTCAAAGGATTGAAAACTGCATTTACCAAAATTCCAAATCTTTGAAATTTTAATCCTACAGCCTTGACAATAGTTAAGCCAGATGCTAGCAACTAGGCTATAGCAGAAGTAATATCACAATTAAATACTAAAAGAGAACTGTTTTAACCTGTTTACTTTAAATCACATAAATTAATTGCAGAAGAATTAAATTATGAAATTCATGATAAAGAGTTATTAGCTAATATTCATTTTCTTAAAAAATGGTGTTCTTTTCATCTTAGTCTAAATAGTTCTTCTCAATTTATAACTGATAATAATGCTTTGAAATACTTCATGTCTCCAAAGTACTAACTAGACATCAGGCTAGGTGGGCTGAGTTATTATCTGAATATTATTTTACTATTAACTACTGCCCAGGAAAAAGTTGTGTAGTTCCAGATATTCTGTCATTCTGGGACAAAATTTATCTGCAGAGGGGTGATGCATTTGGTGACAAAAATACAGAAAATGTGAAATCATTTTTCAACAAATCAAAGTTAAAGACTCATCAACTTAAATCAATGAAAACACAATCAACTCAAAATCCACTATCCAACATTGGAGAAGCTCAATATAAGAATGATTATTGTTTGGGGATCAAGGAATCAATACTCTTGAAGCAAAGGGCCATGAGATTCAGTATAGAATCAGGTATATTAGTCTTCAAAGGTAGAGTATTTATACCTGACAATCACTTCAATAAATGTTTGTTAGGTCTTGGTGAAAAACAATGGTGCAAAAATTACACAAAAGTTAAGTAACAATTATTTTTGGAAGTTAAAGGTATAAGGTGGGTCTTGAGTGAAAAAAAAACTGTTTTGTAACTGTTGCACAAGTTTTGTGTAATTGTTGCACCCTGTGGAAAAAAAAACATGTTCTAGAGTTAATAAGGATATAAAGTTATAAATTTTTAATAGTAGATATGATTATCCATTATCTGTTCATTTTGTTGATTATAAACCTTACCAGTTAATAGCAAGGAATTTTTTCCGGCCAGGAATGACCAGGGAAATTAAGGCCTATATTAAAGCCTATTATGAATGTAATATAAACAAGGTCTCTTGAAAAAGGAAGTATGGGTTGCTTTAAACACTTCCAGTTCCCTTTAAACCACAGGAATAAATTTAAATGGATTTCATTTCTCAATTAACTCCATCAGATAAATTTGATTCTATATTACTCATAGTTGATAGGTTCTCTAAAATGTCTATTTTTATTAGAACTAATACTAGTGCAACTGAAAAATATTTAGCTAAATCATTTCTAGAATATGTATTTTCTAAACATGGCTTACCTACTGATATTATTTCACACAGAGGCTCCCTGTTTTTTTCTACTTTCTGGACTCAACTTTGTTGGAAATTAAATATTATGAGAAATAATTGTACCTCCTCTTTCCCTGAAACAAACAGAAAAATCAAAAGAATCAACCAAATCCTCAAAGAATATCTTCAAATGTATGTCAATTATCAACAAGACAATTGGAGCACAGGGTTACCATTGGCTAAATATGCTTATTAAAACTTGACACAATTTTCAACAAAATAATCTCCTTTTGAAACACTCTATCAAAAAAATACTTTATTCAATCCAATCCATGTGGGAACTAATAATTCTTCTGAAAATTATCTTCAAATAATTTCACCACCTCAAGGCAGCAAATTGAAGTTATATGGAGCAGGCCAACAAACATTGACTATCTTCTCCACCTTTCAAACCAAGAAATAAAGTATGGCTCTACTCAAAAATATTTGAACAACTTGACCATCAAAGAAAGCATCCAAAAAGCACTTGGGTCTATTTGAAATTGACACTGAAGTCTCTAAATATTTATTTCAACTCAAGTTACCTTTAAGCTGGAAATCAATTCATCATGTTTTTCAAGTATCTCTTCTGGAACTTACTCAAGAAATATACCCAGGAAAGAATCAACCTTCTCTGGAACCAGTCAAAGTAGAAGATAATCTAGAGTGGTAATTAAGTCGGATTCTTGAATTAATAAGGTGCCAGGGGGGCATCAATACCATGTGGAGTTGTATGGCTACCTCAATGACTAAAATAAAACATCTTGGTAACCAGCCATTAATGTTTCAAATGCTCATGAACTTTTAAAATCTTTTTATTTAAAATATACTAAATAATGTAAACATTAAACTAAATTTTCTTTCCCTAGAATTATTACATTTAAAGAAAATTTAACATTTCCTTATATTTTTCTCTTCTTTCTTTTCTTTATTCTTTCTTAAACACTAAATATTTAAAAATACTAAAATTAAAGTCAACATAAATTAAAGTCCACGTACATTAAATTTAAAATCAAAATAAATTAAAATTTAAAATCAAATCAAATCAAATCAATAAAAAATAAATAAAGCAAAATAAATTAAATAAAATCAAATCAAAATCAAAATATTTTCCTTTTTTTATAGATTTTATTACACCAAATTATGTTTTTATTTCTTTTCAATTTTTTCTTTATTTTTGCTACAACTTCAAATCAACCTCAATTCAATCTTTTATTTCTAAAACTCCAATTTAACTTAAAATCTTTATGTTATTTTTTTTTCTTCTATCTAAACAATTCTCAAATCATCCATTAACATCTTCAAAAAAAATAAAAACCATCTTAATTCTCAATTATCTATAAACCTGAAATCCTTTTTAACTATTTTAATCATTACTTTATCTTAAATAAATTTTTATTTCTAAAATTCATTTTTTTCTTTTAAAATTTTTTCTAAACAAATTTTTTTTCTTTTCTCTTATTTTTCTGTATCAGAACTACTAAAAGTAAGCTAAAACTTCATAACAAAATAATTTCATATAAAATAAAATTAAATAAAAGCAAAATTCCCTTTCTCTCACAATTTCAATTTTCTTTTTTCTTTAAATAAATAACTTTTCAATAAAAATAAAAACAACAAAATTTAAGATATAACTATATACATTTTTTTCTTTCTTTTTACTTTTCATTTCAATATTTTCTCTTCTGCTTTCCTTTGAATCAAATCCTTCATTTTCTCCACGACTTTTCAAATCACATTTCTACCCTTCTGAAAAAGTTCTTCCTCCCAAATATCCAATAGCTCCTTGACTTCACCATATGAAGCTGCATCAACAATCACATAACTTTTGCTGCATATTTTTTTAACAAACGTAGTTCAACAAGCCTTACCAGGTTACTTTGACCACACCTGGTCTGATTTGACCTCTCCATTCAAAGAATTAATCTTAGATTAAGAGTGTGAAACCCTCAAGGGATCCGTTGTGGTGTTCCAAAGATGTATAGGCCTTTGAAATGTGAATTTGGGGGTATTTGGTATGTAGGGTTTAGTTAGGGTAATGGTGCTTAGTATTGGTTTATTATTATTATTTAGGTGTTTAGTTGTATTTTGTAGGATTAAGTTAGGGTCACTTATTATGTCTCAGCTTATTTTCCTTTATTTTCTTATCATTTTGGTGTGTTTTATGTGTGATTAGCTGTTGTATATGAGTAGTTTTTTTGTTTTGTGGGTTTAGAGGTTGTCTGGTTGTTTTTGGGTTATTTTAGTCCTAAAAGCGGCTTTCCACCTATAGGCAGCCCACCTGCCTCAAAGAGGCCTTGCATAAGATGGGAAGCAGCCCTGCCTGTGAGCAGGGAAGTCTCTAGAGATTATTTTATGCATGTAGATAGCTAGGAGAGCTGGATCAAGCTGGGGATCTGATCAGGGGGTCAGTATGTGGGCATTTTTTAAGCAAGTTAGAAGAGATCATCTACCATCTGGGATATCTGGATCTCTGGCTTCACTCTTTGTGTTTTTTTGGCTGGGTTGTGAAAAGGTTAGTTCTTAATTGACCTCAAATCTTGTCACTGTCTCTCTGGTATAGTCTTTCCAGCTATATCAAGTATTATTACTGTATCTGGTGTGGATTTTCAACCTACATGAAGTATCATTGCTTTCAGTGGTGAGGCCATTGATCTACATTTCAGCTCGTTTTCTGGTAGTCTGTCTAAGGACTACTTTCTTGGCTTATCAAGCATTCAAGTGTGTTGGAAAAAAGCTTTATCAAACAAGACTCAATTTAACTAGCAAGTAAATCTCACTTGTATTTTTCTAAAGGGACAGGGGTTTTCCTCTCTAGTTTTTCTCCTACTTTCTTGGTCAAGGCCTATAGCTAGTACTATACACCACACATTATGGGGGAGGACTTGCTAGCAAGTCCAAAACTTTGAATGCTAATTCATATCTTTTTGAGCCCACATTGAATTAGTGATGAAGCCAACAAGAAAAAATATCGACATTCTGGTGAACTCAATATGAATACAACTTGAAAATTTAATGAAGCATAGGTAGTAATACTTTGAATAAATCTTGAGATATGAATAATGAGATTTATTTATAGAAATTTTATTACAGTGCAGAGCACACCCAAATTATTTGGAAAAATACATATTTTGTAAAACATTTAAGCATTTTCATTGAATTTTTTTTAAAAAAAACACCAAAGTATAGATTTGGCAAGATACCATCTGATATAATTAAATAAGCTTCTTTGGCCAGCAATACATGGAGAAACTCTAATTTAAAATATGTCAGTTTTTTCATGAAAGATTATTTTGTGCATTTATATTATTTATTTTATTATTTTCAAGAATTGAAAAAATTATATATATTTTTTTATGACTAGATTGTATTGAGTATTATAAATCATTAAAATATCTAAAGAAGGTGCAAAAATCTTAAAAATGATGTTACAAAGACTTTACTTAGACATATAATTTTCAAATTTAATTGAAACACTATATTTTACTAGTAAATAAAACATAATTTCATACTAATATTTTATAAAATTTATTTCCCTTCATCTTCAAAATTTTCAAAATATTAAAATATAGATTTTTATTTGATTTAAGTAAATGAAGAAAAAAACAGTATAGGACTTGTTGATTTTTTGGGTTCAAGGAATTTCTGTGCCCACTCTTTGTAAAATATTTTATATATTTTGTATTTTTATTTTGTATTACTATCTTCTTTTATCATCTTTTTTTACTCCCTCTCAAGAACCCCCACTCCTTTCCCTTTGAAATATTCATTTTTCCTCACCTCATCTTTCTCCCCACCTTTTTTACTCCCTTCTTCATCATTTTCAACCCCTATACACATTTGCCTATCCCTTTCCATCCCTTTCCACCCCTCTTCACTCCTCTCCTTCCAGTTCTCTTACCTCCCCATTCTTCCCTAACACTTTATTTTTATATAAAGAAGTAGGGACTGAGTTGAAAGGGAGGAAATTGAGGTTCAAGGATTGTGGAGGAGAGGTAAAGGGATAAATGGGGCTAAAAGAGTTGGAGAGGCTTGAAAGAGTGGTGAGGAAGGGTATATGGGGTAGAAAAAAGGTTGTGAAAGAGTTGGAAGGGAATATTAAAGGTTTTTGAGGCATTTTGAATGAAGAAAAAGGTTGGGGAGAGGTTGGGAGGGGTGAAATGGGGATCAAAAGAGGATGGCATACAATGTGGCTAGGAGGGTAGAAAAAGGGGTGGGGAGGGAAAACAAGCATGTGTTGATAGAATTGAAAGGGATGGGGATTGGTGAAAATTGAGTGTGAAAATAAGATAATTGGCTCTGGTCTTCATGCAAATAAAAGAGTTCACCACCATAAAATATTAGCTGAAACATGAAATATATAAGGTGAAAAAATTAACTACAAAGTTATTTTAGACATACATTAGAATTTTAAATAGGATACTAAAGCTATAAATTTACTTTGTCATGTAAAATATTTTTGAATTATGGTTTATGGATTTGTATAATTGTTCACTAAATCATCATACAGATGTATTGATCATTATTTATATACATTTTAATATAAAGAATAAGAAGTAATATGATATAAAAATGCCCATATAATAGGGGGTATCAATGTTGATCAATCCCCAATTAAATTAATTGCGGATAAAAATCCTTATACACCAATTATCTTCTGAAATTATTTTTGCTAATAATTAGGTTATTAGACACTTTACATGTCAATGTTCACCTCTTATCCAAAACTTTTCTACCCAAATTTTCATAACCACATCTCGGACAACTTTCTATCATAACCACATGTTACACAACTTTCTGCCATAACCACATCTTGGACTACTCTCTGGATATGCCTTCTACCTTGCTGTGCACTCCCATTCTCATCCCATCCTGTTCATTCTATCCGCTCAGAATTTCTCCCCATTTCATCTATTTGATTCTGCTCCTTTTCATCTAACTCTCTCATATGCTTGTTTATGCTCCTTGTCATGTTGCTATCTCATCTGCTTGTTTCTTCTCATTTTCATCTTGATATCTCATCTGCTTGTTTATGCTCCTTTTCATCTTTTATTATTTTGAAATTCCTTGTCATCATAGATCTTCTCAAAGGCAGCCATCACCCAGTTGTTCTTAAAATCCAACTACTCCCTCTTTCCGCCGCTCTGCCAAGAAATATAAAATTGGTCAACTAAAGAAAGATGATCATTTCATTCTTATCAACTGGCTAAAAACTAAATCTTACTATGATTCATGTTTTGGTACTGAGTATGCAACTACAGTAGGATGGCCCCTTGCATCAAAAGTTAATGGTTATCTTCTAATGGCCAACAAATTACAGAATTAGACTAAGGGAAGGATAGATCTTTTACCAAAACAGATGTCTGAACGCTTCAAGCATTATCGAGCCTAGTACAAGAAGGAAAAGACTCTTTCATCTTCTATTGGTTTTGGTATTACTGACCTCAATATCAGTAAGGGCATCAAATCCATAGACAATGTGGTCTTCCAACATTGGTGGAGCCCTTTGTTGGTCTATTTGGCGTTGTTTTGATATGTCTTAAAAGACATTGTTAATAATTGGGTGTTTTTCTGGAATTATTTGGCAAATATTAGGATTGCGGTGTAGACTGTTCTAAATTACTAAGCAGTAGAAACAATGCGAGATCGGTTGGTTCTCCTCTTCAATTTCTAAAAAGAAGCGCCTTCCACTCTTATTTTTAAAGACAGCGCAATAATGTATAACACTAATATTTGATTAGAAATTTTATAAGATGAAAGCTTAGTTTTAGAGATCAGGAAAAATAAGTATTACTATCTGGATATTTCTATTCTTAATAAGCGCTAATATCCACAGCTACTCCTTCTTGAAGCTCTCTCTTTGAATATGCCTTATTATAGCAATAAAATAACTCTAATAATAGTCAATCCTACTAAATCTATATATTCCCTCTATGTTGCGCTCTTTCACTTATGCTATATGAAATACACACACAGAAGCACGAATGATAAAAGACTCAGAAATATCTCTAATTTACTATTCTATATCTCTCTATATATTCTACTTACTAAAAGACTCCCTATCTTTATCAAATAGTCCTCCTTTTTATATTTTTCCAGTACTCAAGACACAGTTCCCTAGTGGATTTCCAGCGGTGGCTCTAGTGCCACGTTAGTAAAAAAATACCTAATCTATTAGTAAACTCTATACACTGCTTGTAACAACTACAGCGCCTAAAACATACCCTATGATGACGAAGGCTAGCATTAACTTGTTTCACTCATACTCCACATATGCACTTTTGACTATACCTTTGTTTTTGTTTCAGCACTATTTTCAGGTTTGACCCATTCTAACGTTGATCCTAGTTGCCTTGACTCTTGGGTAATTTTGTGATTGAGTCCCCACTCTCCTTTCTTTAATATTAATTTCATAGTACTAACAATTCACTTAACTAGTTAGACTCCCTTATTACGTGTTTTAGTAAGTTACCTAACTAGCCGCGGTACAGTATACTATGCACTTGAGTTGTCCTTAATCCATAACTCTTTCCTTAATGTGTAACACATAATTATTGGAAAGTCCAAATCCATATTGTTTAGCGCTTTACAGTCCTAAATCAATAACACACAATTCCCCATTGTGCGGCACATCTTGCTGCAAAATCTGAGCGCACTGACCCTTAATCCTTTTCTGCGCTTCCACTTCCTTTGTTCTTTGAAACACACAAATACATATTATATTTTAGCACCACCTACTGCGCTAACTTCCTTTTTTCTTCCTGGACTACGTGCGCTGATTGGTCTAAAATTATGCTACCTGTGAGGTGCGTACCACATCCTCCCTCTACTTGCAACTGTCCCCAGGAGACCATAAATACCTGCGTCTCGCAGTGTTTCCTTCCTCCATCTTCTATCTTCTTCTCTTATCTGTCATCCTTCATATCTTTCAATGAATACCAGATGAACTAATCCTAACACTGAAAATACCGCTAAAGTTGTGGAAGCAATTTGACAGTTTGTGCGCACTCAGCCCCCTGCTGCTCCACCAACAACTCCCATAACTACACTAATGGGTGGGACAAGATGCACCTGCTGCATCGAAAATGGCATAACTCCTTGTCATTTCTCAAAAGCCTGCTGTGGAAATAATTTCTTCACAGTAAGTTATCTTCACTCTCCTTCCTTGTTTTTACTAACCTTTCATTCTTTCCCCCTTTTTTTTTTTTTTTTTTTCTTCTAATTTTCCTGTGAGAATTCTACAACTGTGAGATGAGTTTCCTTCAAAAAAAATATCATCCTTTTTCTAAGCAGCGCACCCTTCTATTAAGTGCTTATGAATGATGAAACAACAAAAAATAACAACTTGAGATTGTTGCTACTTTCTATAGCAGCAAATACTTCCCCTGCATCGTATATGCATGCGCTCTCTTGTAATCTTCAGATCTTCACAATATATGAATTTCCCTTGACTGCAACAGATTTGCCTTTCCTTGGGTAATTCATTATGACAAAAAATTTTCACTATCTTCTTAGAAACCATCCAGCACTCAAGTCAGACATGGCGCAACTGATGACTCCTCTATGATGCCATTGTTATCTTATAAATAGCCTTTCTCATAACCTAGATCTCTTACATCCAAATATTATGACTCAATATTGTACAGTTCCTAAAGATCAAGCATGCTTGTTTTGTAACCGCTGCAACTTTCATTGTACATTTTCTAAACCTGAGGGGTATGCCTCCTTTAGACCTGCCTGTGACAATTGCTTCAGATACCACAGAACTTACAATATCTCTTTTAACCAGAATACTCCTCAGCCTACTGGTTATATTCGCTTTCCACCTAGCTCTACTAGTAGTGCTCCCATAGTTACAACCACTAGTCCCACTATCTCCACTAATAATAATGTTCCTAATGAATCACCATTGCTTCCTAGTTTTCCCAGGAACAAAATAGCTATTCAGCCTAGTGCTACACCTTCTTCCACTTCGAGTTCTAATGCTATTATGCGCTCAGGCTCCACTTCAGCTGCTCCTGACGCGGTTACCATTACTTTGCCATCATCCCGCCCACAAAACTTATTAGCAAGTAAGTATCCTTTATTATACTTATTCTCTCCTTGCCCACTGACTCCTTGTCAGGCTTCAATGAATCCATCTCCCTGGGATGGGTTCCTATTCCTTTACCCTTTGTCCATTCCATGAGAATGTTTTCCAGACTTTGTCTTATATATGACACTATGTCTCTATCCTATTCTAACTCACCAGCTTTTTCTGACACTGAACTTGAAGCTTTCTATACCCATATAGAAATGATAGGTCAAGTAATGAACAAAATCAGCTCATCAACTTTTCTTGGATTCCCCACAGATCCCCGTCTCTTTGTCATGCCTGAAGACTGGAAAGGATATCCTATAAGCTTCACCCTGATACCAAATAGCCCACTAGCGCTCCTCCTTATGAGCCTCCTCTGTCCATTCTCCCTGTACATAGTATTAATATATTTTTCATGCTATGCCTTCAAATAATCTTTTTAGACATGGTGCTATTTTATTACACCTGTCTTCCATACTATAGAGCGCCTAACTTTGCTCCCTCTACTTTCTTTAAAAAACTGTAAACCCTAAAAAAAATCATAAATAAACTTTTATATCATAAAACTTTACCGCCTTTACTGAAATACAGCAATATACCATGTAAAATAAGAATTGAACTGTAGAGCGCCCCATCTATAAAACGCTATTCCACTCCTGGTTAGTTAACCCATTAGCTAAATTCCAAGTGTCTTTTGTGTTTACATGGTACACATCTCCTTTAATCCAATTACCTATTTGGTCATGTCCCCTCTAACAATGAAAAAATATATATAAGATTTCATTTTCCTCTACGCCCTCATCTAAGCACTTATGCTAGTTGCCTGTTCAGCCATATTCCACCTAACTTCCAGTTAGTGCCCTCTATCCGTCACAACTGTGTCAAAGACTCCTGTGAGTCCTCTTAGAAAAACAAAACTTAACATAACTTGTTAATTTAACCTCTTCCCAGAGGTAACATAAAAAACATAAAAAATCATTGATAGTTTAACCTCTTCCCAGAGGTATCATTCTGGTAGTTTTTCCTCATTCCAGAGGTTATCTTGTATCACTGGAACACCCCTTGGGTAGAATCTTTTGATCGGATCTGCAGCCACACATTGCTTCCACTCAGTACCATCCAATTCCTCCAGTAAATAAGACCCTCCAGTTATCTGCTTTCTTATCCTATATGGATCATTCCATCTGTCAGAAAACATATTTCCCCATTGGCTTTCTAAACTTCTATTATAAACCAAAACCAAATCTCCTGGGTTCAATGGCTTTCTTAACCTATGCACTAAGCACTCATCCCAATATTTAACTGACTTGTCCCGGATCTGCATCATTCTTTCATACACCTTCTCCACAAACTTGTCTTTCCTTTCAAGCTGCACTACCCTTGCTATAATTAATTCTTGAGTTGAGTGCACTTGATCCCAGTCACATACTAGAAAAGATCCAGCCTCTAGATCAATAGGTAATACCGCCCTTTGACCAAACATCAGTTCATATGGTGAAAACCCTGTTGTTCTTTTAACTGAAATCCTGTCCGCAAACAAACCTAATGGAAAGTAGATCTTCCACTTTGCCCCATTATTTCCACATAAATTAACTAGCACATCTTTATAACTTGATGCCCTCTTTCTACCATTCCCTCTGCTTCAGGATAATATGGTGTTGAAACTCGTAACTTTGCGCCAATACCTTTTACTACCTCTTGGAATTCTCCAGCGAATTCAGCGCCACCATCTACGGTTACCATCTTCATTACCCCATACCTGTAGATCCATTCTTTCTTCAAAAATTCAGCTACATTACTTGCCTTGTGATTTACCAACGGTGCTGCTTCAACCCATCCTGATAGATCATCCATGGATACTACTAAGTATTTAAAGTGTCCTTCTTTTATATGAACTGCATCTAAACTGAACCTACCAAAAACAGTATCTTCGCCCTTCGCTCTACCTTTCTCTTTTGGCTTTTTGTAACTCCTGCACTGACATTCAGGACAAGATTTAACCCCATCTCTTTCTTCAATTTTCATATTGGGGCACCAGAATCATTCCCTAACTCTGTGATACGTCTCATCTTGACCTCTATTTCCTAAATTCTCATGTAACTCCCTGAGTATCATCTCCTTCCTTTCCCTAGTTTGAACAACTAACTGGGGAGACGAAGTTCTATTCTTCCATAACTTCACATTTTTAATAAAATAAACTTTAGCCCGCTTCTCAATATTGCACCAAACCTTGTTATCGCAAAAATTTGGTCAACTACTACCTTCCAAATATAACCTTAACAACTCTACTCCCTCATCAAAAGATGCGTTTTCTTCAGAATACTCCCCTTCTTTGAGATGAGTACTAGTGTCTTGACTTCCCCTTGAATCATCTTCATCATCTGACTCTTCCACTACCTCGCCTTGCGCACTCCTTGTAGCTACATTAGCTTCAGAGTCCCCTAAATCCAGTTTCAGACTACCCTTGCTACAAACATCCTTTGAATCATAAATATCTAGTTTTATGTCTTTACAGACATTCCACATTACTATTTTATTGTCATCATGGACAATACTGCCTTCTAGTTTATTGTCATTGCTGACGTTACTGTTAAATCTTTCATATCAATAATCTATCCCATTTAGCCATTTCTTATCTTCTTCAAACTCTTCCGCTTCCAAGTCTTCTTTCCACAAGGGTCTTCTTGACAATGAATCTGGCATAGTGAACGATTTTCCCGGTTTATGGACTAAATCAAAAGAAAACAAATTAATCTGCGCTACCCACCTCATCATGGGCGCATCTGGTAAACTCGGGCTACTTATCATTTGCACTAACAATAGCCCATCTACCTGCAGCTCAAAATTCTGCCCCCAAAGCATCCATTGTAGCTTCTTAAGAATTTTTGCTACTCCACATAACTCCAGCTTGGACTGAGAGTACCTGGACTCCACTTTGGTAAAAGTCTTAGACTCATAAAGTACAGGTCTATCATTACATTCCTCATCCTCCTGCATCAAAACTGCGCCCTCCGCGGACACACTAGAATCTACCGCTAGAGTAATTTTCCCAGCGCCTGGTCCATAATCCAATTTCTTCAAAAGAATATCTTTCCCTACAATCCTTTTCAATAACTCAAATGACTCCTCGCATTCCTCGGTCCATTCCCATACAACATCTTTTCTCGTTAAGCGCCGTAAAGGTGAAGACAACAAAGCAAAATATCAAATAAACATTCTTACATATGTACAGATGCCTAAAAACCCTCTAACTTCCTTAGTATTTCTTGGTCTCCTTCACGTAAGCACCTTATTCCTGTGTTTTTCAGCAACAATTCTCCCTTCCTTGCATACCACATGTCCCACTATATCTAGCGCTGGAACACAACAAGCAAATTTGGACCCAGAAATTGTTAATCCTGCCTCCTCTATCCTAAATAGCACTCTTTCCAAAGTAATTTCATATTCACAAACAAACTTTCTAATATACGGATTCTCTTCTAACACTTCCCCATCATAACCACTGGCTGGTCCTTTTATACCGCCATCATCGATGAAAATTTCCACATGTTCTGGAATTTCATCCTGCAATATCCACATCATCTGTGCTTGATATACCGCCACAGAATTTGTTGATCCTTGAGGTAACCTTATCAGCCTGAAGCAGCCCAGTGGTTTTTCAAACGTTGTCATGGGTCTGGATGATTCGTCCAATTTGCGCTCATTGTATCCTCCCATATTATTACCTAATCTATAACATGCATGTCCCGCAAAAGAATCCACAAACTCCTCTGGCGTTGGTGGCATCCCTGCGTCCTTTACTGTAACCTTGTTCATCTCCCTAAGATCATGAACAACCCTTAATTTACCATTATGTTTAACAACGCAAAACACTGTACTTGAATAACTAGACATAAACTGTTCATACAAGCCAGACTTTAACCTTCCCCTAATTAATTCCGTATACTCTTCTCTCATAGCTGCTGGTATTAGAAAAGCCTTCTTCTGACACAGCGCATGAGGTATAACTGGAACAATATAACGTTTACCATAAGAGTGTTTCAAAAAACCTCTTTTCTCTTCTGAAAATGCAATAGCATTTTCCCTAAGAACCATAACATGTGACAACAACTTCTTTTCTTCCTGAAATAACCAATCCTCTGGTCCAAAATTAACCATCTGAAGCCTTTCCATTGTAATCTTACAAGTAAGCGCAAAATCAGGCAGAAACTTCGTTAAAGGGGTATCATAAGGATTCCTAGACAGCGCTGGCCTCTGTAAAGGAGGATTCAAATGTCACCGGACAACCTATGCACAAGGTTGAGGGTGTTCCTAGAAGTGAGATGGAAGGAAGATTTAGAAACTTCTTTGAGGCACAGAGGAAATGTTCAAGGAAGTGATTCAAAGATGACTCAAAGGAAGAGCTACTGCTTCGAGATATGTTCGAGAAGAATTCTAATATAATTTAAAGGTAATATTAATATTCTTAAAATATCACAAAGGTTTGGAAACTATATAATCAAAGATTTAGGATTTTGAAATTATTACTGAGAAAATAAGTAAAGATACAATAATAATGATTTAACTTAAAGCTTTACCACCATTAACTATATATACGTGTTTTATAATTTAATTCTAAAGAATGTTGAACCAAAAACCAACCCCTTTTATATCCATTACTCCTCCTCGCATTGACCTCATACCCATCCACTATTCGGCACACCACAGACCATTAAAAATACATCTGTTACACCTGGACCCTCCTCACTAACATCTGTCAACCCTTTAATCCTCCACTAACCATTCTGTCCATGCTCACTACCCCTAGTAATAATTCACAGACATTTAATAAACCTTTTAGCATATTATTGCATTGACTATTGCGCTGTGCGTCTCTTATTGAGGAAAAGACTGAGACACACTATTGAGAGATTGACCAATTTAGATTTAGAGTTTATACTAGCGCTGTTGAATAGTGAGTACACAAAAGAAAGTTGCAGTTGCTATGTAGAATTGCTTTCTGCGCTTCGAGTATGGATTTAGACCTCTGTATTATTGATTTAATGAGCTTCTTTTTCCTTGAGTGTCACCTGGCGCGTGACAGATGCCTGGGTATAAAAACACAAGCTCTGTTGAGCGTGAGACATATACTTCCCACACTATTTTCCCTTTATTTAATTCTTGCTTATTATTATTATGTCAGCTTGTCAAACTCCAGCTCCCATGCCTCCTCACCCCAAAGTGGATGGTGGGCTTGTTACTTGACATTACTCCCAAAAATGCATGGCTTGTGAAACAATGGAATACTTCTGTGTTGAAAGAACAGCTACTTGAGGTCCTCGCCAGAAATGCCAGTTTTTCCGATGGAGACGGGTGGCGTGCAATGCTTTAGCTAAAAATTCTGACATCAAACAAAGGTTTACCAAGACCAAATATTGGGTAATACCGAAGAACAAAGAAGTGGTCAAAGATATATGGGACGTGTCAATTGGTGATGATCAATCAGAAGCAGCTGAGGAGGAAGCCGAAGACACCATGGTGAGCTTGGTAACCCAAGCCACGGTGTAGAGTAGACTTGTACAGTCACCTTGCTGCAGGCAGAATCCAAGGGAGTTGGAAAAACAAAATTAAATCCCTGTCCCTCTAAGTAAACGTAAAATTCAATTAACTAAGCTTGAAGATCTGCTTGAAGAGTTGGATAAGTTGAAAATCTGAGAGAAAGACTTTGAAAGTGTTGGAAACCTGATACAAGTCACAGCAAATACTTAGAACAAGCTGCAACACTTTCCCCAGAGACTGAAAAGCACAGTAAAGTACCCCAGAAACTACCATTGGGATGATCTGTTCAAAGGTGCCTTATTAAAGGTCTGCCCCAGATTTACCCAGTTTCCCACCAAAATTAAAGAGTTTTCTTTATTATATTTTTATTTTATAGATTTTATAAGAAAAGAAATAAATTTGTGTCACCAAGGATGAGAGATATCCAATGGTACCCTATATGTTGATATTTTTTATTATAATTGTTGTTATATGTTAAATATTGTTAATTATCAAAAAAGACCCTTGTTATCGAAACTAAAAGACAAAAAACCTTTAGAAGACTATGATTCTCCCCTCTATCTGATTCTCCTCCTCCAGACCTTTCCAACAATACCCTACATGCATAGGATCTACAATAAACTATTGATCTAACAAGCATGATAAATTCTAACCAAATTTTGCCACAATAGCCAAACTTTTCTGCAGTGACCAGACTTTGCACTGGTGATCAGACTTTTCTACATTGACCAAACTTTACCACAGTGCCCAGACTTTTCTGCAGTGACCAAACTTTGCACTGGTGATCAGACTTTCCTACAGTGACCAAACTTTACCACAGTTCCCAGACTTTTCTGCAGTGACCAAAATTTGCACTGGTGATCAGACTTTCCCATTGTGAGCAAATTTTGCCACAATGAGCTCTTTTTGTCATAATGAGCTAATTTTGCCAGAGTGAGTTAATCTTTTCACCTTAACCAAAATTTTCCACAATGACAGAATTTTTCCAGTACACTTTGCTTTTGCACCGGAAAATCACAGGAGCAAACCAGAGCACACCAGAGCGCACCGGAAAAAAATGGCTACTCCATGAGCACACTGCATCCACCAAAAATACCAAGAGAGCCCTATAAAATCCAGTAAAACCAATACCCAATCCATGAAACCACCAAATAACTATAGGAATACTAACATATATCCATTCCAAAACACCATAAATCCTCCAAAAAATCACCTTAAATCCTACAAAAATCACCATAAATCCACCCAAAAAAAAATCCAGTTAACTCCCTTCAACCAAATTAACACCCGCTAACACCATGATTTTCTTCCAACCAAGTTACAATCAAATTTTCACCTAAGTAGCCTACTCAGATTTGGAATGCCACAATGGGTGCAAAACAAAGGGTGGAAGAGGAGGAAGATGAGGAAGAAGTCCCCATCTTAAGGCAGACGCTGAAGAAGCGGCGGATATTCATTGAAGATGACAAAGAAGAAAAAGAAGTGATGGTGGAAGTCACATTGAATTTATTTCTAGAAGCTGACCCATTATTTGAAGTAAGTCCATTCTTCTGTTATTTTAGAAACTTTGTTACTGATGATCTTCTTTTAGAATTCAGATGTCATTGCAGAAGTTACGATTGCGGAAGCTGCACTATTGCTTCCAGTTGAGGCAGATCAACCAGTGGCTGATTTGAGGGAGGACAACGAAGAGACTCTCAACCAGGTATGGTTGAAGAAACCTCGCCAAGGTCGACGAACTTGATTCATCAAAGAGTTAAGTGGTGAAGTCAATAAGATTTTTGATGCTGCCTCCTTTGACTTGGCCGAAGATTTACTGGAAATTGGGGAAGTGGTACCAGTAGGAGAGGAGGAGGTTTTTGAGAAATGCAGGAAGGAAATTAGAGTGGGTTTGGAAAAAATGAAGAGATTGGTTCGAGAAAAAATAAAGAGGAAAATTTAAAATGGAAGGAAAAGAAAAAGAAAGAAAGAGGGAAAGAAAAAAAAGTAGAAAGCTATTTGTGTATTTATTTATTTATTTTTATTTTGTTGTTTTAATTAAAATTTTAATATTTATTTTATAAGATTTTGAGAGAAAAAGAAAAAAAGAAGAAAGAAAAAGATTTGAATAACATTTTGTTTTAAATTTTGAAAGAAGAAAAGAAAGAATATTTAATTGAAGGAATTTTAGTTTAAATTTTAAAAAGAAAAAATTTAGGTAAGAAAAAAGAAATAGTTGATTGCAATAATTTTGTTTGAAATGAAAATTTAATAAAAGAAAAAATTGTAATTTGCGAAAGGTTATTTATTGAATTTTTGAGGAATTTTAGTTATTTGAAAAGAAAGAAGAAAAAAAAGAAGAGAAAAAATAATATTTTAAAAAGAATTTGAAAGAAAGAAGTAATTTGTTTGAAGAATTTTAAAAGAGAGATTTAAAGGTTAAAGTGAAGTTTGCAAAGATTGTTGTATTGGGTTGTTAAAAAATTTTGATAGTTCAAAGAAAAAGAAATAAGGTAAAGAAGAAAAAGTCTGAAAAGAGAAAAGAAAATTTAAAGGAATTTATTGATTTTTTAATATTTTAATTTTTTTATTTATTTTTTTTTATTTTTTTATTTTTTTAATTTAATTTTAATTTTAGTTTATTTTATTTTATTTTATTTTTATTTTTATTTTTAATTTAATTTTATTTATTTTAAAGAAGGTTGAAAAATTTTGAAAAAAAAAAGAAGAAAGAAGAAAAGAAAACAAAGAATAAGGAAATTTTCAGAGGTAAAGATATTTTAGATTTTAAAGAAAAGAAGTTTTAGAATTTTAAGAAGAGAAAAAGAAAATAGAAAGAAGAGAAAAAATAAAAGAGAGTTCTAAGGTTTTGGTTTTAAAGGATATTTAAGATGAAAAGATTTTAGGAGTTCAGGGTCGTTAGAAACATTGATGGCTGGTTCCCAGGATGTTTGGTCTGAGTCATTGAGAATTCCTTCCCATTCCACGAGGTATTGAAGTTTCCCCTTGCGCATTCTTGAATCAAGGATACGGCTTACTTCCCACTCTAGATGGTCTTCTACTTCAACCGGTTCTGGAGAAGGTTGGTTCCTGCCCAGGTATGTTTCTCAAGCCAGTTCCAGGAGAGATACGTGGAAAACAGGGTGAATAGCCTGCCATTTAGGTGGTACCTTGAGTCGAAATGCAGTTTTAGAGACTTCGGAGTCGATTTTGAATGGTCCCAAGTTTTTTTCAGCCAGTTTCTTTGATGGTCGAGTTGTTTGAATGTTTTGTGCGTTGAGCCATACTTTGGAACCTGGTTTAAAAGAAGGAGCAGATTGTCAATGTTTGTCCGCCTGTTCCTTGTACCTTCGAATCACTAATTCCAAATTTGATTTAAGTTCTTCTTGGAGTTGTGATATGGTTCAAAGATAATGTTCAGCAGGATGACTAGTTCCTACATGGATTGAGTTGAATCAAGGATGTCTTCCATAAACAGTTTCAAAAGGAGATTGTCGTGTTGAAGAATGAGTTGAGTTATTATAAGCAAATTAGGCCAATGGTAACCAAGTGGTCCAATTGTCTTGTTGGTAACTGACATACATTTAAAGGTATTGTTCAAGGATTTGATTGACCCTTTCCGTTTGCCCATCGGTTTCAGGATGATAGGCCGTGGAGAGATTCCTCGTGATATTGAGTTGTCAACATAGTTGAGTCCAGAATGTGGATAAAAACAATGAGCCTCTATCTGAAATAATATCATTAGGTAAGCCATGTTTGGAAAATAAATATTCTAGAAACAATTTTGACACATCCTCTGCTGTAGCAGTAGTAGTGGTTTTAATAAAAATAGACATCTTTGAAAATCTATCTACTATTAATAATATAGCATCAAAATTATTAGAAAGAGGAAGTTGAGAAATGAAATCCATCAACAAAGATTCCCAAGGTTTAGAGGGAATAGGAAGCGTTTGAAGCAATCCATGCTTCCAGTGACGGGGAGCCTTATTCCTATTACATTCTTAACAAGCTCTCATATAGGCCTTGATTTCTCTGGTCATTCCTGGCCAGAAGAAATCCCTCTCTATTAACTGGTAGGTTTTATCAACCTCAAAATGACCAGCCAATGGAGAATCATGTCAACTATTGAAATTCCATAATTTTATTTCATTGTTGTTGGGTATGACTACTCTACCTTCAAAAACTAATAGACCTGATTCAATACTAAATCTTTTGGCCCCTTGCTTTGGGAGTATTTTGTCTTTTAACAATAAACAATAATTTTCCTTTGACTGAGCTTCAAGGATGTTGGATAGTGGATTTTGAAAGATTGAATTGTCATCAAATTAAGTTGATGAGTCGTTAACATTGATTCATTTAAAATTGATTTCATCTTTGCTGGGTTCTTGTCAGCAAATGTGTCCCCCCGCTATGGGTAAAAGTTGTCCCAACGTGACAGGATATCTGGGACAATGCAGTTTTTACCTGGGTGATAGGAAATAGAAAAAGGAAATTCTGACAAAAATTCAGCCCACCTGGTTTGACGCCTGGTTAACACTTTGGAAGACATAAAGTATTTCAAAGCATTATGGTCAGTTAGGATTTGAATAGCACTATCCAGGCTGAGAATAAAAGAGCGCCATTTTTTAAGACAATGAATAATAGCTAAAAGCTTTTTGTCATGAATTTCATAATTTAATTCTGCCGCAATGGGTTTGTGTGACTCAAAAGCAACAGGATAAAAC
The DNA here is from genome assembly GCA_030280995.1 of Hemileia vastatrix. NCBI lineage: Eukaryota > Fungi > Basidiomycota > Pucciniomycetes > Pucciniales > Zaghouaniaceae > Hemileia > Hemileia vastatrix. The sequence goes on along the minus strand of JASXTE010000014.1, from coordinate 21,616,553 downwards.
AATTTTGTTTCAGGATTGAATTGAGAAATGACACCTGCAATATCATAATCGCTAGCATCTGTCTCGACTATTGTCGAAGCAGAAGGATCATAGTGTCAAAGAATTGGGGCTGTGGTAAACGCAGTCTTCAATGCTTCCAATTCCATTCGTGCTGTAGAAGTAAAAACAAATGGAATATCTTTTCTAAGAAGAGAAGTAAGATTGGAAATAGTTTTAGAGTAATCTTTAATAAATCTTTTATAGAAATTAGAAAAACATAAGAATTCTTGAAGGGATTTAAAGGTTTTGGGCTCAGGCCATACCAGGACTTTTTGGACCTTTTTGTTTTCTATGACTAAACCATCAGTGTACAACTTAAAACCCAAAAAATCAATATATTTAAGAAGGGATTCACATTTTTTGTGCTTGGCGTAGAGACCGTGATCTTGAAGGCAATTTAGAACCTGTCAAACATGATGAATATGTTCGTCCAGTGTCTTCCAGAAAATTAAAATATTGTCTAAATAGACAACAACAAATTTTTCAACAAAATCTTGAAAGATGTCATTAACAAAAGTTTGAAAAGTAGATGGTGTTACATAATCCAAAAGGCATTTCTAAATATTCAAAACTACCAAATCTAGTGCACATTTCAGTCAGTGGTTCATGACCTTCCGCAATGCAAATAAGATTATAAGCGCCTCTAAGATCAATTTTAGAAAAGTAATTAGCACCATTAAAAAGGTTAAGAAGCAATGACATAGGAGGAACTGGATATGCATTCTTCTTTGTGACTGTGTTGAGCTTTCTATAGTCAACACACAACCTAAGGCTAACATCTTTTTTTTTACAAAAAGAAAAGGTGAGTTGGTTGGAGATTTACTGGCTCTGATGAAACCTTTGGCTACATTCTATGAAATGTAGTCTCGAAGAACTTGAAATTCGTCCTTTGATATATAATAGACAGGACCTTCCGGAGGTACTGGACCTATTAACTCTATTTGATGGTCGTAGGGTTAATGAGGTGGTAATATATTGGCCTTGCGGATTGAAAAAACATCGAGGAAATCATGATAGATTTCTGGTAGAGTTATTTTAATGGCTTCAACCTTGATTTGGTTGTCCTCATCATCTTCGAGAGAATCTGTTGAGGGAAGACCAGAATTGAGAGAGTATAATTTGACTACTTTGAGTGAAGTGATCAAGCTAGAAGGGTTAGCCAATTGCTCATTTAGAGAAAGATCAGATGCTTGCAAGTCATCTGGCAGAGATTTGTCCTATAGCAGGACATTTTCAGGTGGGTTGTTTAACTCCCTATTGACCTGCATTGAAGAATTAGAAATATACTTAGTGTGTGGGGTGATCAATCCCCGTGAACAATCAATTTCAGGATTCCAATGCATTAAAAAGACATGGCCAAGGATTGTATCGTCCATTCTTGGGGCCTCCAAGACCGTTAATTCCCACTCAAAGGGGGGAAAGTTCGTAAAGTTGAAAACCCATAAAACTTTCTTAATTAACCAATATTTGGGTTCCTCTGATTTGACCAAATAAATTGGAGTTTGATCAATATCTGTGAATGTCAGCTTTAAATTCTTGGAAAAAGATAAACTGACAAAAGAAATTGAAGCTCCAGATATTATAAGACAACTGAAGGGGGTATCCTCCTTGAAAAGAATGAATCTCAAGCGGTTTAAGGCAACTCCAGTCCTTAAGACATGGAGGTTCTATGCACTGGGAGAGTTAAGATAGTTTGCTTTGCACACAAGTAAACTATCTACTAGTTTTTTGACCTTGAACTATTACATTTTGTTTCCTTCCACTTTACACAATCTTCTAGCTTGTTCTTACCCCCACAATACATACATAACCCATTATATGCTCGTCTCTTCCTCTCAGCTTCTTTAAGTTCCCCTTTTGGATCCAGTACCTTACTGATATTTCCTGGTGTCAAGCCTTTTGGTCAAGGTTTGTCCTTTCCCTTATTGGTTTTGGATTGAGTGGAGGAGGATTGAGTTGTCCATGGGTGTGAAGAAGGTCCCAATTTAAAATTTAGAACTTGAGATTTGTTGGCATATTGACAATGTTGTAGTCATCTTTGGTAAACGCTGTCGAGTTTGAGGGTTCAATCCATTAAATCCGTTAAAGTAGTCATCTTCTGACCATGAAGATTTAATTGATCCAGAATCCTCAAAGGAAGTCCCTTTTTGAAATGATACTTGAGGGCAGCATCATTCCAACCTACTCGAGTTTGAAGTGCTCTGAAGTTAGAGATATGTTCAGAGGCTTTACCATTATCACTCATGCGGAGGAAATCCAGTTCAATTTCTGCGCTGTTAATTTCATTAGGGTCACCAAACAACATAAAGAGTTGGTCTTCAAACTTTTCCCAGTTATTAATAAGTAAGTGGGTTTCTGTCAAAGAGAGCATGAGAAGATAAGGTTTGAATCATCTTTCTGCTTTCCTGGCTATGAATGAAGAAGAATAAACAACCTTTGATTGGTTTTTATTGAAGGTTCAAGGGTCTTTATGGAACAGGAGCTTTCAGGTTTGCAAGAAGGGTCACAATCTGTCTGGATTTTCTCCATCAAATTTATCAGGAGATTTCATGGAAGGAGTTTTAAATTTAGATCTCTCAGAAGACTTTGGATTGGAAAGGGTTTTCATGAAAAGTCACATGAATTCTACCAGAGAATTAGATGGTCCAGGTTCCAAAGGTTGACCAGAAGGGTGAGTAGCAGAGGCAGATGGTTCCTCATGCATTGTATCCTCTCCTTCTTCTTCCTCACTAGAATCATCAAAATCCTGGGGAATGTCTTCTACATATTGGACTGAGTGTCCCCGTTCCCTAAGTTTGAGAGGTTCCAAGGAGTGAGTTCAGGAAACAGGCCGTGTGGCTGTTGGCCTGCCTCTGGCGTGAGCCCTAGTAGTAGTGCCTGTAGGAGGAGTGCGTTGAACAGGTGCCATTTAAAGAATTTAAAACACCTGAAAAAAGGAAGTAGTAGTGCCAAAGAGTGAGAACTACGGAGAATTAAATTATACTGTCACCGGACGACCTACGCACAAGGTTGAGGGTGTTCCTGGAAGTGAGATGAGGAGAGTAGCTTAGAAAATTCTTCAAAGTACAGAGGAAATGTTCGAGGAAGTGATTTGAAGATGACTCAAAGGAAGAGCTACTGCTTCGAGATATATTTGATAAGAATTCTAATATAATTTAAAGGTAATATTAATATTCTTAATATCTCACAAAGGGTTGGGAGCTCAATAATCAAAGATTTAGGATTTAGAAATGATTACTGAGAAAATAAGGAAAGATACAATAATAATGATTTAACCTGAAGCTTTACCACTATTTACTAGATATATGTTTTATAATTTAATTCTAAAGAATTTCAAACAAAAATTTAACCCCTTTTATATCCTTTACTCCTCCTTGCATTGACCTCATACCCATCCATCATTTTTCACACCACAGACCATCAAAATTACACCTGTTAAACCTGGACCCTCCTCACTAACATCTGTTAACCCTTTAATCCTCCACTAACCATCCCTTCCATGCTCACTACCCCTTTTAATAACCCACAGATACTTAATAAACCTTTGAGTGGACCATTACATTGACTATTGCGCTGTGTGTTGCTTATTGAGGAAAAGACTAAAAGACACTATTGAGAGATTGACTAATTTAGATTTAAAGTTTAGACTAGTGCAGTTGAATAGTGAGTACACAAACGAAAGTAGCAGTTGCTATGTTGAATTGTTTTCTGTGCTTTGAGTATGGATTTAGACCTCTGTATTATTGATTTAATGAGCTGCTTTTTCCTCAAGTGTCACGTGGCGCGCAACAGGGCACAATACTTGGAGGAGAGGAAGTACAAACTTTCTTTACCAATGGATGATAGGGCACAAGACTTGGAGGAGAGGAAGTACAAACTTTCTTTATGGAAGGATGATGGGGCACAAAACATGGAGGAGAAGAAATTCAAGTTATCTCTAAGTATTGAAAAATAAAAGAAAGAGGAAAAAACACTTGAGCATCAAACCCTCATGGAACAGATGAAATATAAGCTTTATTGTGAAGAAATTTCCAAAAAGAAAGAATTCTTGATAGAATGTGTTAAAGCTAATAAATCTTTTGTGGAAATTCAATGTTTAATGAAATTGTTTGATGACTAGTTTTTTTTATTTATCTCACACTTCAACTGTTTATAATCAATTTTAAATAATTTTTTATCTTAATTTCCTGTATTTTTTTACTCTATCCATCATTAGTTGAATTTACATATTTTAATGTTATAAATTCTCTTTTAAAAAAATTTTTCAAGAATTTTTAATGTTCAAAACTCTTTTTTAGTTTAAATTTTCAAGTCACATTTGAAATTTTGGCTATACTTATCCCTACATTTTATTGAAGTAATGGATGGGTATCATCAAAATTTTAAGTCTTTTTTTTTTAAGTCTGATATGAAAATTTAGCAATACCCCCCCCCCTGTATTTTATTGAATTAAGCAAAGGGTATCATCAAATTTTCAAGTCATATTTTTTTTTAAGTCTGATATGAAAATTTGGCATAACCCCCCCCCCTGTATTTTATTGAATTAAGGAAAGGGTATCATCAAATTTTTAATTAAGTCTGATATGAAAATTTGGCGTTACCCCCCCTCCAATTTATTGAATCAATGAAATCAAATGGAAAAAAAATTGAAAATTGAAAATTTCTACAACCAATTATTTTCATCAGTCCCAATCAAGTTTCCCTATTTTATATGATAGCTGTTAGAACAACCTAAGGACAGATGCACCATTATATAAAAAAGTAATCTATCTTGATGTAACTTTAAAAGATAATTGGAAGAGACAAATCCAAAATTAAAAGAAAAAAAAAATTGAAAATTTCTACAACCAATTATGTTCACCAGTCCCAATCAAGTTTTCCTATTTTATATAATAGCCATTAGAACAACCTAAGGCCAGATGCACCATTATATAAAAAAGTAATATATCTTGATGTAACTTTAAATGATAATTGAAAGAGACAAATCCAAAATAAAAAGAAAAAAAATAAAATTGAAAATTTCTACAACCAATTATCTTCACCAGTCCCAGTCAAACATTCCTATATTATATAATAGCCATAAGAACAACCTAAGGTCAGATGCACCATTATATAAAAAATTAATCTATCTTGATGTAAATTTAAAAAATAAGTGGAAGAGACAAATCCAAAATTAAATGAAAAAAGTAAAAAGGATAAATAAAATTGAAAAAGAGGAAAATAAAAATGGAAGTTTAAAAAAAATAAAAAAATTAATTGAATTAAAATAAATAAAAAATACATAAAAGAGAAAAATAAATGAAAAAAATTTTGGAAGAAAATATTTAATGATAGAAAAAATATAATATTTTATTTACAATACTTGACAGATGTCAGCCTGCATATCCCCAGGACTGAGTTAAAAGTACTTATAAGTTATGTTAAACACATTTACTATACATGGGAGCAATAAATTAGAGTACACAAATAGTTTACATAAGTAAAAATTATGATAATATACAAAATATGCCATTATAACACCTTATATACACACATATATCCACCTTTTTTAAGTCTTATGTACTTAATATTAAGTTTTAATATATTAGGATAATCTTAAGAACCTTAAATATAAGGCTACATAGTTTTTAAGTACACTTAAAGCGGTTGTTTTCATTGTTTTATGTAAAAAACAAGGAATGCGCTTTAAAACACTATCACACGCCATGTGACACTCGAGGCAAAAGCAGCTCATTAAATCAATAATATCGAGTTCTAAATCTATACTCAAAGCGCAGAAAGAAATTCTCCATAGCAACTGCGATTCCCCTTTGTGTACTTACTAGTCAACTGCGCTAGCCTAAACTCTAAATCTAAATTAGTCAATCTCTCAATAGTGTGCCTTAGCCTCAATTTCAATAAGCGACGCACAGCGCTATGATCAATGTAATAGTACATTAGTAGTTTTCATTAAAAGTTTATTAATTAATTAAAAGGGGTAAATTGAGCATGGATGGATATTAGCGAAGAGTGTCTAAGTGTATGTTAGTAATGGTCTGTGGTATGGGAATGGTGCAATGAGAGGGAGGTCAATGCGAGGAGGAATAAAGGATATAAAAGGGTTGGGTATTTAGTTCGATATTCCTTAGAATTAAATTATAAAACGTATTTACATTTAATAGTGGTAAAATCTTTAAGAAATAATCATTTTTATTGTATCTTTCTTTTATTTTCTCAATAATCATTTCTAAATCCTAAATCTTTGATTATTGAGTTTCCAACCCTTCGTGAGATCTTAAGAATTCCTATTACCTTTGAAACTATCTTATAATTCCTCTCGAACATACCTCGAACCTGTAGCTCTTACTTTGAGTGACCTTCGAATCACTTCCTTGAATCATTCCCCTGTGCTTCGAAGAAGTTTCTAAATCCCTCATCTCACTTTCAGGAACATCCTTGACCTTGTGCATAGGTTGTCTGGTGACAAACACTTAAAAGTTGATTATATGCACTATAAATTTAATAATATTAAAAATGCACTTTGACAGATCAATTTTTCTTAATTAGGATTATTGATTTGGCTACTAAAATGCATAAAAATAACATTTTTCAAATTTGGTGTTTTTTATGCCAGAAATGGCTTCTGTGTACTGGCCACATACTGTCTGCATTTTTCCCATGGGAATAGCTTCATTTTTAGCAAAGTTAGATTTTTCACACTATAATTACCGCAAATTCTATGCCCACTGTGGGGAAACACACTAAAATAGGGAATAGGTGCTTATTTAGTGTCTTAGCTTAATCATAAAAGCATTGACCCTCTTTATATGCACTAGTTTCATAAAAAACCTCATTCTTGGCACTTTAATTCACTACCACGCTTAAATTTGCATAAATAAGTCAAGGATTTACCCATTAAAGCACCTGCCAAGGACTGCATGTAGTTAACCCACATCTCACACCCTTTTTTGGGTTTTTTTGGTGGTTTCTCAGTCAATTTTGGTTATTTTTGAATGGGAATTCCACGTAGTATAATTTCATGATTAGCCCCAACATTTTTACAGTTAATCCCCCTTATTTTTTAGTATTAATTAGTCTTAATTTTCCCTTTTTGCCCTTTTATATTAATTTATAATATGCATATACTCTCTTTTTTGCTTATTCTTTATTTTTGATGGATTATCCTTATTACTACAGGATTTTGGCGGGTGATATCATTCCAATTATGTTAATAGTCACTCTTTTTGGCTCTGAACATGTCTATTGGCTAGAATGAGGCATCATTAACTGTGTATGTAGCTGGTAAATCATAGGGGTCATTGGGGAAGTAATTGTGTATAAAAGGAGGAGGTTTTTGGTCTTATTTTCTTCATTCTTTATCATTACAATTAAAACATATAAACAATAGAATTACAATACATATAAATAGTACTTATAAAGTATTTAAATAGTATCTGAATTTATTTAATCTATTTATACCAACTATAAGATTGTAAACCATATATAATTAGTGAGATTGAAATTACTGAGACCCTTATATTGAGTTATATTTTAATACTTGTGGGATTTGTACTACAATATTCATATAGGACCATTAAAATCTTCTAGACAACTGACCATTCAAGCTAGTTCACGTTTCTTTACTTGACTTCATCCTGACAATTGGGGACCTTTACTCATGAATTCTGTTGGTTATCTTCCAGTAAGTAAAAAATTCAAAAAAGAGGCTACAAGTAAATAAAATCCCTATAGAAATATTTGGATACTTTCAACTGGTTGTGGTCACTTATATAGTGATTTTAGAAAAAAAAGCCCTGTTATATAATAAAATTGTGATATTGAATCAACAATTTTACCACTAATTTAACATATAATTGTTATTAGTAGGAGTCTGTCAATAGACCAATTAATTTTGTGATCTTTGCAGATAAAATGTTTTACCACTAACTTAACATAAAATTTTTATTAGTGGGAGTCTGTCAATAGACCACTTAAATTTGTGATCTTTGCAGGTGATAAACCAATTAAACTGATTATTTTTTTTCTTTTAACAGGAATCTTAATGCCTTTTTATTGGTTTGTAAAATTCATTTAATATTTAGAAAGAATCTTACTGATAGATTTTCTTTTTTTAATATAAAAATACAGATACATATTGTAGACCAGTTAAATCAAGTGATAACATAAAAGAATATTTGACTTTTGGAACTTATAAATTCACTTCATACCTACAAGTAAGCAATAAAGTTGTCATCAGTGGTACTATTAAATACTGATAAAACTCCTTTTTGAAGTTTTCAAATGTAAAATTTCAATTCTTTGATTAAATTCCACGTAAAAATGTGTGACAACAATGATATTGTGAGTAATAAGCAAAAACCTTATAGCTTAAGACCTAGAGCTGAAAGACCTGTTACAGGACATTCAAATGGAGGGCCATGATTCCCCCACAAACAGCAAAACTCCACAAATGTCTCTGGAGGAAAGGGAAAAACTATTAAAACAGGTATCAATAAAGAAAACAAGAGATACCTTACAAGAACAAATTCACTCTCTCTCCACTCTACTGAACACCTTGACAATAAGAGTCAAAAATATAGTGGATGAGATAAACAATCTGGATAAAAGAGCAGCTCAGGTTGTTGTAGAATTCAATAAAGCTCTAGTAGAATTAAAGGTTCAACCACCAACAGTGGCACCCAAAAGTTCCATAGAAACACCTCCAGCTATAGAGAAGGACCAAAAAATTACTGTAAGCAAATGGAAGTGGCATCGGTATGCACAAAACTACAACAACCCTCAACAGAAGGGCTCCAGCAGTCACCCTTACAGGGGAAAGCCAAGGAGAGGCAGGGGAAATGGAATAAGACTTTGGTGAGTCATCCATCTTCTCAGGATCAATTATATAATCCTAACAATGAATTACTTATAGGTAATGAAATTGATAGAGAGTTAATGGATATAATTGATAAGGATTTAAAAAATTATTCATTTGAAACTTACATGTTAAATTTGTCTTTAAATGATGACAATGTAAATAGTCTTATTGACCACCAGGATAATGCTATTAATATAAAAATGGAACAAAATGAATTAAATCTTGAACCTGATGATGAGTCTTCTGAATTGGACTCAGAAAAAATTGAATATTTTCTAAAAGAAAATCCAATGGAATCAAAAATAATTAGTAAATTATTATTAAGAATTGAAAAATTGGAAGAATTCTCTAGAGAGTCAAACAATAATACAGAAAGTGTATTATTAAACCTCATGCAATCATTGAGTACAACAGCCAATAGGTTAAAAAGTATTTAGAGTTAAAATAATGAATTAATTAATGAAAAAAAAACTCTGAGATTAAAAATTTAGAAAAAAAATTGGAACATTCTCATAATATTATGGCTACCATAGAGGGACGTGTAAAATTGTCTTTTTCAAATGTGAATGATACCTTTACTCTTGTACCTGTAATAAAAGATAGGTTACAAAGAGTATAAATTGAAATATCTAACATCTTGAAAAATACTGATAAAGTAAAAGATAATACCTCTTATGTGGAAATAGTACCAGTTTTTATGACACACTCTGATAATAAACCAATGATTGAACATGAACATAGTGTCATGGGATCTGAGAATATAAAATCAGTAAAGGATAAAATAAATGATCATCTTTCTAAAGTAAGTGAATTCCTCAATATTCCTCAGGTTAGGGAAGCAAAAACTAGCCAAAAGAACTGGCCTAAGTTAGATCAGTACCCTTCTTTTGATGGGGATTCAAAATCTGATTGGCAACAATTCATTTAAAGAATTGATAACTTAAAATTTTCATACAAATCACCTGATGAAGAAATTACATCAAAATTGATATCTTTATTTACAGATGTGGCCTTATTATGGTTTGAATCTGTATTGAGTGAGGTAATTAACTACTCCTGGAATGAATGGAAGGCACTAATTGAAAAGCAATTTGGTGGCCCAAAATTTAGAATCACTCAACAAAGATTTTATAAGAGAGCTAGAAATAATCCAAATGCTGGAGATAAAACCATGGTATTTTTATTGAATTTAATAAAAATAATGAAAGCCATGGATATAAAAATGGATTATGATGAGTGGAAAGAAAAAATAATATATAAATTGCCTATATCAGTCAGAGGCATTATTGTAGCTAGAACTGAAACCATCAGAGATACTTCTGGGTTTATTAATATATGCAATGAAATATTATTATACCACAAATATGAAACCAAGTATAATAATTACAAGCAAAGTGCTGAGGTAGTAAAACCTACTACAATTTGGTTACCAGTGGAGAAGAAAAAACCTTCAGCTCCCTTTGTCCCTAAAAGACAAGAAAATAACACTTGCTACAAATGTAACAAACCTTGGGCTAAAGGACATACTTTTAGGAAAAGAATAAATTTTATTTAAAACTCACAAGATTCTGAACAAAGTAATCACAAAGATGAAAAGGAGGAATCTAGTGAGGATTGTAAAAGTAACATTTCTTACAGTGATGATGAAAATTAGATATATGTATTAGAGCAGGATATTATGTTCCTGAATGATGCAATACCTCATACAGATACATCGTAAACTTCCATTGAGGAAGCTGAAATTATCAAATATTTATCTCATGATACTTACAAAATAACACCTATTAGAGCGCCTGTTATTATATTTTGAAAAGAAATGAATGCCATTCTTGACACTAGGGCTGCAAGTAGTCTAGTTTCTATTGATACTTTAATTAAACTAGATAGTGAGTATAAGGAAAAACTAGAACCTGTACATACAAAGGACTGGAGGGGTTTTGGTTCAGTATTAAATCCAATTGGCAAATACAAAACTACTGTATTCTTTAAATATCATAATGGATATGTAAGAGCAGTGTGTGAATTTTTAGTAATGGATAATAATAATTGTAGTGATTGGTTTATTATTGGCAATGACTTATTGACCGAATTTGGCATCAAACTAGATCCTGAAAATAGTTGCCTCACTATAGGCGTAAATGTGAAAAGAAAATTCAAGATTTGCTCAGAAAATTCAGTGTATTCCATTGCTTCTAAAGAAGAATAATTGCAAGGTGGAAGAACCACCTCTGAAGTGGTATAATTGGAAAATAAAATACAAAAAGCCTCATTCAGTCCTCAACTATCAAAAATTGAAGAAAAAAATATTTTGAGATTGATAAAATCTTATCCTATGGCATTTGCTCATGGTTCAAATGAACTAGGATTGGTCAAAGACCATGAGATGAAAATCTCTTTAACTTATGATCTGGAGAATATTCCTGAAATCTTGAAAAAGAGACCTTACCCAGCATCTCCTGAAAAAAGGAAAGAAATTGAAGACAACATTAAAATGTTGTTAGAAATGGGTATTGTTGAAAAAGTGGACACAACACCTAAGTATTGTGTTATTTCACCAGTTTTAATCTCTTATGAAAAAGATAAGACAAGGTTATGTGGTGATTACAGAGCTCTGAATACATACACTGTGGATGATATTTATCCTCTACCAAGGATAGCTTCTAACCATGCTACCTTACAAGGAGCAAAATATATTTCCTGTCTGGATGGAAACAAAGGTTATCACCAGATTCGTGTAGAAAAGAATTCTCAGAATTTCTTACTCATAACCACATGCATGGGGATATATAAATATGTGAGAATGCCTTTTGGCCAAAAAAATGCACCTTCAGTCTTCCAAAAATTGATGGATAATATTTCTCATCAGGAAATGATTGAAGGATGGCTTTGAGTTTATATTGATGACATCATAGTGTTCTCAAAAATATATGATGAACATTTGAATCACCTGAAAAGTTTATTTTAAAAGATGGATGAAATTAATATGACAATTGCATTGAAAAAATGTAAGTTTGGGTTTCAATCCTTGAAAGTACTTGGACATGTTGTATCTGGATTACAAATTTGTGTTGACCAGAACAAATTGGCAACAATGAAAAACATTAGTATACCTAAGAATGTGAAGGATTTTCAAAGTTTTTTAGGTATGTGTGGATATTATAGGCAGTATATTAAAAACTACCAATTAATTTCAGCCCGTTTAACAACATTAATCAGGAAAAATGAAGCTTTCATTTGGAATAATGAAAGACAACAGGCCTTTAATAAATTGAAGGAGTGTTTAATGTCAGCTCCAATATTGGGACTTCCAGACTTTAACCTACCTTTTATCTTGTACACTGATGCAAGCTTCATAGGGTTAGGTGCTGCCTTACAGCAAAAACAGATAATAAATGGAAAATTATCTGAATTATTTATCTGTTATATATCCAGAACCTTAAGGAAAACAGAATTAAGGTATGGTGCCACCAAACTGGAATTTTTAGCTGTTGTGTGGGCCTTGGAGAAACTTCATTACTATCTGGAAGACCAGAAGTTTGAATTAATAACAGATTGCAGTGCAGTTAAATCATTACTAAACATGAAAACACCTGATAGGCACATGTTTAGATGGCAGCTAGCTGTACAAGAGTACAGAGGAAGAATTAAAATCACTGATAGAGAAGGAAAATTGCATTCTAATGTGGATTTATTATCCAGAAGCCCTTTGCCAAATGATGCTGACAACCCAGCTTATGTACCTGAAAATGAGGTGATACATATATTTGGGATTTATATAGTGTATTTAGAGGAAGAGTTTATGCAAACTATATTGGAAAGCTATTCATCTGATAAATATTTGGCTAAATTATCTACCATTTTAAATGATCCAACTAATGTCTCCATGAGTGCATTAATTAAAACCTTTCCTCCAAAGTATAAAAATGCATTTGAAAAAGGTAAACTGTCAATTGAAGATGGATATATATATTACAGAAAAAATCTAAGTAATGTAATAGTTATACCACCTTCTATGAAAGAGTTAGTGTTGAGTACTTTTCATGATTACATCTTAGCTGTTCATTTTGATTTTAACAAAACATTAACCAGAGTTAAAACTACAGCCTGATAAACATGAAAGAAGATGTACAAAAATACATTGAAACATGTGACTCTTGACAGAAATCTAAAAGATTAACTGGGAAGAGAGCTGGGTTGTTACAAAAAATAGAGCAGCCAAAAGCTCAATAGGAAATTATAAACATGGATTTTGTCACTGGCTTGCCATTAGAAGGAAAAGAAAGTTTCAATTTTCTCTGGGTAATTGTAGATAGATTAACAAAAATGTGTAAATTTATCCCTACCCATAAAGAGGTATCTGAAAAAGACTTGGAATTACTATGGTGGACTCAAATGATGAATACTGCTGGGTTCCCCAAAGCCATAATCTCTGAAAGAGACCCTAAATTTACTTCACAGTTCTGGACATCATTGATGGAAGTATCAGGTTGTCAATTGAAATTGTCTACAGCACACCATCCACAAACTGATGGGCTGGCTGAGAGAATGATACAGACTCTAGAAGATATGATCAGAAGATATTGTGCCCTTGGATTGCAATACAAAGACAATGAGAAATTCACACATGACTGGGTAAAATTAATTCCTGGCCTTGAATTTGCTTATAATAGCACAACTCATTCTGTAACAGAGAAAAAACCATTTGAACTCTGGCTGAGATATGTACCAAATACCCCAGTAAATCATTTAAATAAATTACCAAGGTTAGATATACACCCTGGTACTAAATCCTTTATTCATATGCAACAAATGTGTAGAAAGAATGCAGAGGAATGCATCCAAAAGGAATTTGAATATGAAAAAAAGGTAGGATAAATCCCCTAAAGAATTTGAATTCAAAAAAGGAGATGAAGTCCTAATTTCAACACTACATTTTAACTTACAAGGTAATGTTAAATTGAAGGATCCTTTTGTAGGACCTTTTTTAATACGCAAAATGGTTGGTAATAATGCTGTGAAAGTCATATTTTATGCCCCATATAATAGGAAACATCTAGTTTTCCATATCTCATTATTAAAACCTTACCATGCAAATAATCCTGATTTATTTCTAAAAAGAAGTGGAAGGCCTAAAAAGCAACCTGAAAAAGTTTTGGGAAAGGCAGAGATTGGAAAAATATTTAAGAAAAGAATTCCTACTAAAGAGAAAGGAACTGAGTATTTATTAAGATTTAAGGGGAAATCAAAGGAATTTGATAAATGGATACCTGAAAAAGAAATTTCAAATCTATCCTACCTTCTTAAAAAATTTAAACAGAAATAAATTTCTGCTCAACCAGCTGAGGGTTTAAAAAACCGGTACTCATAATATTTTGTCATGTTTTATTTCTTTAAAGAATTAATCTTTAATGCTACAGAATTTTCTGAATACCTGAAAAATAATATTAAAAAAAATGTATAAGTTATCATTTTTTTATTGTTTTTTTGGGTGGGCAAGTGTCAGCCTGGATATCCCCAAGACTGAGTAAAACATACTTATAATTTATGTTAAACACATTTACTATACATGGGAGCAATAAATTAGAGTACACAAATAGTATACATAAGTAAAAATTATGATAATATACAAAATATGCCATTATAACACCTTATATACACGCATATATCCACCTTTTATAAGTCTTATGTACTTAATAATAAGTTTTAATATTTTAGAGTAATCTTAAGAACCTTAAATATAAGGCTACATAATTTTTAAGTACACTTAAAGCAGTTGTTTTCATTGTTTTATGTAAAAAACAAGAAATGTGCTTAAAATCACATAAAAGTTGATTATATGCACTATAAATTTAATAATATTAAAAATGTGCTTTTACAGATCAATATGGCTTAACTAGGACTATTGATTTGAATACTCAAATGCATAAAAATGACACTTTTCAAATTTGGTGTTTTTTATGCCAGAAATGGCTTCTGTGTACTGGTCACATACTGCCTGCATTTTTCCCATGTGAATAGCTTCATTGATAGCAAAGTTATCTTTTTCACACTATAATTACCCCACATTCTAAGCCCACTGTGGGGAAACACACTAAAATAGGCGATAGGCGCTTATTTAGTGTCCTAGCTTAATTATAAATGCATTGACACTCTTTATATGCACTAATTTCATTAATAACCTCATTCTTGGCACTTTAATTCACTACCACACTTAAATTTACATAAATTATTCAAGGATTTACCCTTGGAAGGGCCTTCCAAGGACTGAATGTAGTTACCCCACATCTCACGCCCTTTTTTGGGTTTTTTTGGTGGTTTGTCAGTCAATTTTGGTTATTTTTGAATGGGAATTTCATGTAGTATAATGTCATTATTAGCCCCAAAATTTCTACAATGAATCCCCCTTATTATTTAGTATTAATTAGTCTTAATTTTCCATTTTTTCCCTTTTATATTAATGTATAATATGCATATACTCTCTTTTTTCTTATTCTTTATTTTTGATGGATTATCCCTATTACTACAGAATTTTGGCGTGTGACATCATTCTAATTATGTAAATAGTCACTCTTTTTGATTATGAACATGTCTATTGGCTATAATGAGGCGTCATTAACTGTTTTTTGAGCTGGTAAATTATAGGGGTCATTGGGGAAGTAATTGTGTATAAAAGGAGGAGGTTTTTGGTCTTATTTTCTTCATTCTTTATCATTACAATTAAAAAATATAACTAGTAAAATTACAATACATATCAATAGTACTTATAAAGTCTTTGAATAGTATCTGAATTCATTAAATCTATTTTTCTACCCACTATAAGATTGTAAACCATATATAATTAGTGAGATTAAAATTACTGAGACCCTTATATTTAGTTATATTTTAATACTTATTGGATTTGAACTACAGTATTCATATAGGACCATTAAAATCTTCTAGACAGCTGACTATTTAAGCTAGTTCACGTCTCTATACTTGACCTCAGCATGACAACAGATATACTAAGAACAATTTTTTTATCTAATTTTTATTTTTGATTATTAATATGATTTATAAGACCTTCATTTATTTGGAATGAACAGCCAAATTGGGTAAATTCTTTACAAGAAACTAAAGTTGGAGGTGCTTTAGTTGTTTGATGCCGGTGTTGAGAAGAATTTCATATAGCCTCCACTATTCCATTGACACTACCAAAATCAATAATACATTTATGGTCAGAAAATGAAGGCCATGTCCCTCATTAGAAGAGGGTGATGGAATATGAACACCAGTCTCTGGATTAATATAAGAGAAAATTCTAAATGTTAGAGAATTCTTATCATGTTTATCTAGATGAACATGATTGTAAAATCCATTATAAGTGATGATAACATTTGAACAAAAAACATAATCATTTATTGCTTCTTCCCATTCAGGATCAGACCAATTTTGTAAATCAGATTCTAAAGCAAGTTGATAGTTTTTTTGAAAAGCTTGATAACATAATTTTTTAAAATGATTTTCCAAGAAAATATTAAATGATCCCAAAGAATTCCATTGTTTCAGATCTTCTTCCATTTGCTCTGGTTTCTAATTTTTCAATAAAGAATAATTTGCTGAAATATATGACAAAATTAAAAATTACTTTTAATAAAAAAAATTTTACATACCAAAAGAAACTCCTTGATCATATCCTGGTTTCCAACCAAAACCTTTCATTGCACCAGAAATCAGATTTTTATTTTATAAGAGTTTTCAAACCAAAGCCATTTGATAGAGAGTAGAAATTAAATCAGAAAGCTGGCAAAAAACTTCATCCTTTTTCCCATCAAATGAATGAACTTCTAAGATGAATTGAGGTTTGTATCCGTTATTGACAACTGCAACCATGAGATCTATACCACCTTCTTTAAGGTTTTTGATGTTTTTTTAAAAAAAAAATTCTTAACATATGATATTAAAGTGTAATAAAATTTGAGATTGTCCCAATGTCAAAAGAATTTTTTGCAAAATATCTTCATCCTAATCAATTTTCTATTTTAATAAAAATTTTGTCTTTGAATTGCTTGACTCTTTAGCTGGTTCCATGACTTTCTACTTTTTATTTTCTGGTAAGGAAAGATCAGATTGATTGGGAGAAGGAATAGAATTGAAGGACATTGAAGAGATAGAAGAAAGTAAAGATAAAGAAGTGTCATGCACCACGTGACACTCAAGGTAAAAGCAGCTCATCAAATCAATAATACAGAGGTCTAAATCCATACTCGAAGCGCAGAAAGCAATTATCCATAGCAACTGCGACTTTCCTTTGTGTACTCGCTATTCAACCGCGCTAGTCTAAACTCTAAATCTAAATTAGTCAATATCTCAATAGTGTGTCTCAGTCTTTTCTTCAATAAGCAACACACAGCGTAATAATCAATGTAATGGTGCACTAAAAGGTTTATTAAAGGTCTGTTAATTATTAAAAGGGGTAGTGAGCATGGACGGAATGGATAGTGGAGGATTAAGGGGTTGAACGGATGTTAGTGAGGAGGGTCCAGGTGTAATGGATGTATTTTAATGGTCTGTGGTGTGCGGAATAGTGGATGGGTATGAGGTCAATGCAAGGAGGAGTAAAGGATATAAAAGGGGTTGGGTTTTTGGTTTGATATTCTTTAGAATTAAATTATAAAACGTATTTATAGTTAATAGTGGTAAAAGCTTTAAGTGAAATCATTATTATTGTATCTTTCTTTATTTTCTCAATAATCATCTCTAAATCCTAAATCTTTGATTGTTGAGTTTCCAACCCTTTGTGAGATCTTAAGAATTTTAATATTACCTTTCAATTATATTAGAATCCTTCTCGAACATAGCTCGAAGCAGTAGTTCTTCCTTTGAGTCATCTTCAAACCACTTCCTCAAATCATTCCTCTGTGCTTTGAAGAAGTATCTAAACTCCTCATCTCACTTACAGGAACATCCTTGACCTTGTGTGTAGGTTGTCTGGTGACAAGAAGAAGAATTTAAATATATTTGATGATTATTCTTGGAGCTTTCAAGATTTGAAGAGGAGAAAGAAAGTGATGATAAAGATGATTCAGAAGAAATTGATAATAATGAAGATGAGCAAGTTAAATTTTCAATAGTAACTTCCTGGAAAAAAAATTATAAAATTAAAAACAAAAAAAAAATATATTGAAGAAACCCTCAACAATAAAAATTTATCAGTAAAATGATTGAAAAGAAACAAAAAATTTTTGGTAAAAAAAAGCAAAAAATATTAGTTTCAAAAAAATCAGTAAAAAATTTTGAAAAAAATATAATTTCAAATTAAAAAGCTGAATTATAATTAAAATACAAGGTAAAATAAAATCACGCAAAAAAAAAGAGTAAATAAAAAAAATTAAAATAAATTCAGTAAATTTGATTTAAAAAATAAATAAATAAATAAATAAAAATTACTTACCTGCGATTGGAAATAATTCTTGATATCATTCAATCCAATTTATCAAAATATAATTAAAAAAATTGATTTCAGTAAATTTCAGAATAATTTATTATTTGAAAAAAAAAAAAAATATAAAAAATTAAATTACCTGATTTATTTTGGAAACAGGGGGAAATGTCCAGAAACTAAGGGAAAGAAAAAAAATTCTGTAAAAAAAATTAAAAATCAGAGATTAGTCTTCTTTTTTCTTCAAAATGCCCTCTTTTCCCACCTCAGCCCCCCCCTTTAACCCCTCCTTACCCGCCTCAAACCCCCCCTTTAGTCCCCCTTTACCCTCCCTTTACCCCCCCTTTATCCCTTCTTTATCCCTTATTTACCCCCCTTTAACCTCTCCTTAGCCGCCTCAAACCCCCCCCCTTTACCCCTTCTTTACCCCTTCTTTACCCCCCCTTTACCCCCCTTTAACCTCTCCTTAGCCTCCTCAAACCCCCTTTTTAACCTCCCTTTACCCCCCTTTTACCCATTCTTTACCCTCCCTTTACCCCCCTTTTACCCCCCTTTACCCCCCTTTTACCCCCCATTTACCCCCCCTTCCCCCTTCTTTACCCTCCCTTTACTCCCCCTTTAGAGCCTCCTTGGCGCCCTCATGCCCCCCCCTTTACCCCCTCCTTGACCCCCTCAAGCCCCCCCTTTACCCCCTCAGACCCACTTCAAACCCCCCCCCCCCCCTTGAACCCCTCCAAACCCCCCCCCCCCCTACACCTAACTTCTCAAATCATTACCAATTTGATAAGTAGGTGGTGGGGGGAGGGTGTGGAGGGGTTTGAGGGGGAATTTTAGGGGGAATTGAGGGGGTAAAGGGGGGGCTTTAGGGGGCCTAGGAGGTGGTAAAGGGGGAAAAGTGGGGGAGTTTGCGGCAGGCAAGGAGGGGGTAAAGGGGGGGTTGATGTGAGCAAGGAGGGATTAAAGGGGGGAGTTGGGGTGGCCAAGATGGGGAGAAAGGGGGGTATGGAGGAAGATAAGGAGGGGGGAAAGAGGGGGACTTGAGGTGGCCAAGAAGGGGAGAAAGGAGGGTATAGAGGCAGACAAGGAGGGGGGAAAGGGGGATGATGGAGGGTGAAAAAAAAGATAAAAAAGATAAAACAAAAAAATAAAATTAGTCTAACCTTGAAACCAAAAAAAAGCACTTACAGGACAAAAAAAAATAAAGAAAAAAAGGACAAGAAAAAAAAAGAGAAAAAATAAATTATTAGCAAGTAAAAAAAACCAAAAATAAGAAAAAAAATGACATACCTAAAGGGATGAGATGAGAAATAGAGGAATGAAATAGAGGAATTTAAAATATTTGACTGATGTTTGAGGAGAGGTTGAAAAGGATATGATTGATGAATGAAAAAAAACACTGAAAAAATATGTGATTTCAGAAAATATGCGACTTCATTTTGAGCTGGTGAAAGAAAACTAATGAGCCATCCAAAAAGAAGAGAAGCGCTTCCCAGCCTTCTAAAATTAAGGTGGTGGTCCGCCCGACGTCTGGAGGCCATCCTAGAGGCGGCTGGAACATCCTGAAGCCAGAAAACCACCAAAAACCTCCAATAAAGCCCAAAATACTTAGAAAAATCCACCGCAACTACTAAAACCCTTAAAACACATAATTAAGCTATAACAACATTGAGAAATAAAATATAGAGCCTTATTAGCTCTACTTAATTGTACTAAGTACTTAAACCTAATACTTATGGTTAGCCCTTAAAACACAAAAAACAAAATTAAACAGCTATCTTTTAGAAATCAAAAATGAGCAAATAACCCCTTAAAACTTGGAATATGAATAATATCCAAATGACATCAAATATAGAGAAAAATCAGGGCTATCCACTGGTAGTACACACATACCTGTAGTCCCAATATTCATTGAATGAATTCAGAAAAATACTCAATTATTCAACCAATGCCAATTAAGACATACCAAAACAACGCCAAACAGAGCAAAAAAGGTGTCTTCCAATGTTGGAAGACCACACCATAAATTAAAAAAAAATCAATTTCATAAAACAAAAAATACCAAACCAAGTGAATAAAGTACTCAAAGTGGACATGTGGGGAGCACCAAAATAAAATTTTAAAAGTGTTGTGAAGTGAAATGTTGGAGAGTGATTGGCATTATAATTAATCATATGCCGGTCAAATGAATTTTTTGTGGTTCAAAGGAGGGGAGAGCTGGTGCTGGTTCAGGATCCTCTTCTTCATAAAAATAATTACACTCATCCTTTAAATAAGCTAGGATATTGTGGAGTATAACGCAAGTCATGATCCAATGATTTGCAGTTTTGATCTCCAATTTTTTTTGAAATTGGATTCAGAGCTCCCGAAGAATAGAAAATTGTCCCTTTAAAATACCTATAGCATTTTCAATCAATAATCTTTATTGGGAAAGTTGATAATTAAATTTAGTTTTGGGGTCATTTTCTAAGTTTGCACCACGGAAAGCAGGTATAATGTACTTCCCACTTGCATATTCTGAGTCTGCAAGGAGGTACTGAGATTTGTCAAAGTATTAGTATGGGGTTTGAGAAATCCACATTCTTTGGAAGTAGGAAGAGTCATGACATGATCCAGGGCAGCCACTGTGAAAAGCAATAAATTTTTATTTACATCACATATAAGTTGAATGGCAATAGAGTATCTAGAAGGAAGATAAAAAGTTCATGAATGATGAGAAATTGGAGATGATTTTGAAGAAAGATTTTTTTGCAATAAAAATAATGGTTCCCATCATGAGCAGGATTTTGACTCAAAGGTATAGTTGTTCCATCAACAAAACCTAAACAGCCAGGGAAACCTTTGGCTTGCATTACTTGAGATGATTCAAGTCTTTGTTCTGGAGTTGGCCAAGCAAGTGTTTGAGACATGAGGGAAAGGATAACAATCATACAGCGCTTGGTGTATAATATCACCATACCATATCTTATTTTAAATTGATTATCCAAACTTCTTACAGAAGCACCATTTTCATTTGAGCCAAAGCAGCATAGTGCAACAGCAAGTTGAATGGCAAGATTACGCTGTTTGTTATGGAAACCTTTATGAAAGATAGGATGTTCAGAGATGAGTTGATAAATTTTGAAGCAAGAATTGGGTGAAGTTCTAAATAGCTGAGTGAAGTTTAGTTGGGGAATATTGAGAATGGAGCAGAGATCATATTGGGGATCATGATAAAGATTTAACCCACTGGAAATGAGGTGACACTTTTTGGAAAGAAAACAAAAATAGGCTAAAGCATCTTCCAAATCAGAGTCAGATATATAGTAGCAAACTAAAAGTAAAGTGATAGCATTAATAGGGGAGTGAAGTAGCTTTCTAGTAGAGAGGTGCTTTATTCTTGTCAATAGTATAGGTGTCAGTAGAAGGTTTAGGTGATGAGTGGGAAGTGGGAATTCACCGCCAAATGTAAAGTTGGGGTGTGTAGATAGAAAAAAAACTTAACTTTTTGCCACCAAAATTAAGTAGCATAGAGTGAGGAGAGACTTAAGGATAGCATCATCAATTATAATTCATGTGACTTTCTTAAAAATTTATCATGGATGTGATGAGTTTGGGATCAGGAAGTAGGAACGGAAATCGGGGTATAAGAGGCAGAATAATGCATTGTGATGGATTCCTTATCCACTAGCCCCAGGGCTAGTGGATAAGAATCTTCTGCAATTAAAAATGTCTGATCCTGGGAAAAAAATATTTCTGATCTCTAATTGCGGATCCCTGAACATTGATACCCCCTAATATTAGTATAATTTTTCTTTCAAACTTTTTTATGTAATGTGGTTGATAATTATATATATGACAAAAAAATAATAGGTATTTTAGAAAATAATTTTAAATAAAAAGTTTAATTAAATTTTAAACCATTTTCATAGGCCTCATTAGGTGAGCTTACATAGTTTAGAATGTACATGTGAGTTCTGCTCGTGAGGTGAAAAAAAACTTCTACATGAATCATGGGCTTCAAATGAAGATTTACCGCAAGATATAATGATAAAATTATTATTTTTTTCTTAATTTATTAATTTCTGATTACTATATGTACCACAATAAATAAATGTAATTAATAAAAACTTAGGGAAAGAAAAAGTAATAAATTTCTTAATATATGTATTATTATTTAATCAGTAAAAGAAGCAAATCCCTGATATCTCTTAATTTCTAAAAATCTTTTATCTCAATAAATACATACAGTATTTTAATATTAAATATCTTAGCTTTGATAGAACTTAGATTGAACTCTCAATGACAACCTATGCAAGCCTGTTGTTCAACCTTAGTTAAACTGTGAGAAGTTCTTTTAATTTTTTAAAATTTAAAAAAAGTTATTATAATGTAAGGCTAAGTATTTTTTTAAAAAAATATTTTTTCTACATGATATGAATATATGAGAATAAATAAATAAAATTTAATTTTTTTTTAAAATATTATTTCAAATAGCTGTCATTTTATCTTCAAATTTTATAGAATGATTTTTCTTTCATTTGATAGGCTGAAAAAAATTCTACAGCTATGTTATATTCCTATAATATCTATAAATAGTTTCCAGAGCTCCTATTGATACTCAATATCCTTTAACAAAAGAAAAAATCTCTTTTAAATAAAAATATTGCAGGTACTTCCTACTAACACATTCTTTAATATAGATATATAATTTTAAGTTTAAATAAATTCCAATGCATAAAAATAGAAGTTTTTGAAATATAAACATAAAATTGTTTTCAAAAATTTAAATTATAATCAAAGTTAACTTATTAAACAATTTTTCTGCTTTATTCTTCACTGGAAATTCATTATACTATCAGTTGAAATTAATTTAAGTAAGCAATTAATTATTCATTTATATAATTTAGATAATTAAAATATTTAAGAGGAACTATATAGTATTTTTTTCTAGAAAGTATCAAATATATTGACTCATTAAATGTATAAGATAATTTACTTTTATCTATAGGCTTTTTAATCTTATTTCAAATAAAGAATTGAAAAACAATTAGCCTATAGTTCTAACATGAGGAGGAGGTGCAATTTTAGAGCTTTAAAATTATCTTGTAAATTTATTTATCTCACCAACCAAGAGTTTGATCCTCTACAATTTTAATTAACAAAATTTGAATAAAAAAACTGAATTAGTTTTACATATATTTTAAATTATTATAATAAATTTATACTAAACAGAACTTAATTTCTATAATGGTAGAAATCTATATTGTCATGGTTCAAGTTATCTATTGTATCTTTCTTAAAAAAAGTTTTATATAGATGTCTTTCTATAAATAAAATTATGAAATGATGAATAATATCAGTTCTACCTTTTCGGTAGAGTATTTGAACTTTATATAAGCCTGATATTTGATCTTGAACAACTCTTCTTACATGGAAACACTGTCAAGGTATACTTTTAGTCTAGAAGATTTGGTACGTAGTTCTACGAGGATTTAAAAGGCTTAAATGGGTTCTCAACAAATTTGTACGTATTTCTTAATTCAAAGATGAATGTTTTACTCAATAAAAGAGGTAGGATTAAAATATTAATATAAATTATAAATTAGAATTACGTTATTGTAAATACTAATGATATAGAATATAAGAATAAGTGTTTAGTTGGTTAATAGTTGTAAAAATGGTTTGGTAAGATAGAATGATCAAAAGACAACAAAAAGAAAGGCCTTTTATAGGCAAAGGAGAGACAAAGCACGGAAATCAAATTCTAAAAACAGTAGGAAAAGAGAGAGAAAAAGAACATTCCAGAAAGAGTATTTCAAATAATAAAGTTATTCCAAAAAGAAGGCGTCAAAAAGATGTATTTACAGAGTATGTCAGAAATACATCAATATTTTTAATATTTACTGTAAATGTCAATCCCAAATAAGAAATTTGATTTGTTTGTATATATTTAATATTATTTGAATAATTAAATCTTATTTTATCTTTGTATTTTATTTTCTTTAAATATAAAGTTTTATTTTTCCCAACCTGTCAATTGAGCACGGTGTTAGAGAAAAATATAAGGGACAAAATTATAATTTTAATTTTACTTATTTATTTAATTAATTAATTTAATTTTTACATTCTGTAACTAGTTAATTTATAACTAATTTTAATGTAACTAAATGATAATTAAATAATAATAATTAAAGATGATAAGGTGCGGCTTCATCCAGTAAATAATTACTTATTTCACTGGGTATGTCTAGTAGCCTGGCTGACACTCCCTTACTCTAAAAAAAATAATAAAAAAAAATGCTATGATTTTTTCTTCTTATACTTTTTTAGTAGAGTAGGAATATTAGATATCTCCTTCCCAGGTATCCAAGAATCATATTCAGATGATTTATTCTTGAATCTCAATAAGTATTCTGTACCTTTCTCAGCAGTGACTATTCTGTCATTTAATATTTTTTCAATTTCTGCTGTCTCAGTGATTTCATTTGGGGTTTTCTTTGGTCTACCCCTCCTTCTTGGAAATAAATCACTATTGGATGTGTAAGGTTTCAAAAGAGATATTGGAAAAACAGGATGTTTTCTGTCATATGGGGAATACAGAATAACTTCAACTGCATTATCTCCAATCATTCTTCTGACAACAAAAGGACCAACAAATGGATCTTTTAATTTGTTATTACCTTGTAAGTTGAAGTGGACTGTAGAAATCAACACTTCATCACCCTTTTTAAAAGTGTATTCTTTATGGGATTTGTCCCATCTTTTCTTCTCATATTCAAATGATTTTTCAATACATTTTTGAGCATGATTTCTGCATAGTTGTTGCATTTGAAGAAACGATTTTACACCAGGGTGTATATCCAATTTAGGTATTTTGTTATTGAGAATTTGGGCAGGAGTATTAGGAACATATCCAAGCCAGAGCTCAAAAGGCTTTCTTTGAGTAACAGAATGAACAGTGCTATTATAAGCAAATTCTAACCCAGGAAGTAAGGTAACCCAATCATGAGTGAATCTGTCATTATCTTTATACTCAAGGCCAAAGGCACAATATCTTCTTATCATGTCCTCTAAAGTCTGAATCATTCTTTCAGCTAAACCATCAGTCTGAGGGTGATGGGCAGTAGAAAGTTTCAGATCACAACCACAAACATCCATCAGAGACATCCAGAATTCAGAAGTAAATTTAGGGTCTCTGTCAGAGATTATGGCTTTAGGAAAACCAGCAGTATTAAACATATGAGACCACCATAAGAAAGCTAATTCTTTAGTGGAAACATCCTTGTGGGTAGGGATAAATTTACACATTTTTGTGAATCTGTCCACAATAACCCAACAAGAGTTATAACTGTCTTTACCAGCAATAGGTAATCCTGTTACAAAATCCATGTTTATTATTTGCCATGGGGCATCAGGAGGTTCAATATGTTGCATTAATCCTGCTCTTTTACCAGTTAATCTTTTTGATTTTTGGCATGAATCACAGGATTCAACATATAATTTTGTGTCTTCAGACATATTAGCCCACCAAGCAGTGTTCTTAATTCTGATCATTGTTTTGTCAAGATCAAAATGTCCAGCCAATATGTCATCATGACAAATTTTCAAGATGATTTCTTTCATAGAAGGAGGAATAACAATAACATTACTCAACTTTCTCCTATAATATAGATATCCTTCATCAATTGAAAATTTTCCTTTTTCCAAACCCTTTTGGTACTTTGGTGGAAGGGTTTTAATTAATGCTTGTATTGAAGCATTCTTTGGATTATTTAATATGGTGCATAACTTTTTCAAGTCAGTGTCCTTATCATATGATTCCAGAATAAGCTGTAATAGCTCTTCCTCCATATCAACCACATATATCCCATGGATATGGATAATTTCATCCTCAGGATCATATGCAGGATTTGAGTCATCATTTGGTAAGGGTAACCTTGATAACATATCCACATTTGAGTGACCAATACCAGCTCTGTGAATAATTGTCATTCTCCCTCTGTACTCTTGAACAGCCAGCTGCCATCTAAACATATGTCTATTAGGTGTTTTCAAGTTTAAAAGGGATTTAACTGCACTGCAGTCAGTGACAAGTTCAAATTTCTGGTCATCTAGGTAATAATGAAGCTTTTCTAGAGCCCATACTACAGCTAAACACTCTAATTGAGTAGCACCATATTTCAATTCACTATTTCTCAAGGTTCTTGAAATATAACAAATTACTACTTCTGAAACTTTATCATTTATCACTTGTTTTTGATGGAGGGCAGCACCTAGACCAATGAAACTGGCATCAGTGTACAAAACAAATGGTTGATCAAAGTCAGGTAAAGCAAGAATTGGTGCTGACATCAAACAGTGTTTCATAGTGTCAAAGGCTCTTTGTCTTTCACTATTCCAGACAAAAGCAACATCCTTTCTAGTTAATTGGGTAAGGGGTAAAGCTATGACTTGGTAATTTTTAATATACTGTCTATAGTATCCACACATTCCCAAAAAACTTTGGAGCTCTCTTACTGTTGTAGGAGCTTTCACCTGTTGTATGGCTGCCACTTTGTTCTGGTCAACACATATCTGTAAGCCTGAAACAACATGACCAAGAACTTTTAAAGAATGGAAACCAAATTTACATTTCTTCAAAGCGAGTGTCATATTTATTTCATCCATTTTCTGGAATACTTTACACAGGTGTTTAAGATGGTCCTCAAATGTTTTTGAGAATATAATGATATCATCAATATAAACCATCAGCCAACCTTCAATTATCTCTTGATGGAATGTGTTATCCATTACTTTTTGGAAAACAGAAGGGGCATTTTTAGGGCCAAATGGCATCCTAATATACTTATAAATACCCATATGAGTGGCAATCATTAGAAAGTTCTGAGAATTTTTCTCAACAGGTACCTGGTGATATCCCTTATTACCATCCAAACAGCTGATATATTTAGCACCCTGTAAAGTAGCATGTATAGAGCTGATTCTAGGTAAAGGATAGATATCATCAACAGTATAAGTATTTAGTGCTCTATAATCACCACATAACCTGGCTTTATCTTTCTCATAAGAAATTAGGACAGGTGAGATAACACAATATTTAGGTGTTTCAACTACCTTTTCAATAATATTCATTTTTAAAAGGGTAGAGATATTATCTTCAATATCTTTTCTCTTTGTGGGAGAAGCAGGATAAGGCTTCTTCTTTAAACTAGGTGGTATATCAGTTAATGGGCAAGACAATGAAAGTTTCATTTCCTCTTTAACTAATCCCAGTTCATGTGACCCATGAGCAAAGGCCATAGGAAAAGATTTTATCAAGTTAATGATGGAATCTTTATCCTCACCAGAAAGTTGTTCTCCAAAAGAGGCATTGTCAATTTCAGACATAAGGGCATGCATTTCCTTTGTAGATCTTCCTTTATATTGAACCACAGAATTACATGTGTTCAATTCTGGTTTTAATAATTTTTTAGGGGAGGAAATTTTAAATTTTCTCTTCCCATTCAACCCCATTGTGAAACATTGGTTTGAAGGATCAAATTTTATGCCATACTTGGTTAAAATATCATTCCCTACAATAAACCAATTGCTCAAGTTATCATTTTTCATGACAACAAAATCACAAATAGCTCTTACAAAACCATGGTTATATTTAAAAAACACTGTGGCTTTGTATTTACCAATGGGGGAAAAAACAGAGCCATACCCTCTCCAATTTTCAGAAATGATAGGCAACAGTTTAGATTTATAGTCTTGATCTACTGAGGCAAGTGCTCTTTCAGATACTACACTTCCTCCAGCTCCAGAATCCAGAACAACTTCAATGCTGGTTCCATTAATCAAGACTGGTGCCTTAAGAGGGGCAATAACAATTGAGTTATCCTCAATGTTCTTTATGATCTCAGCATCCTCAACTGTAGATAAATCATTATTATCAACGTCAATAGTATTTAAATAATGAATATCTTCTTCCAGCATCAAGATTTCTTGTTGAGATTCATATGAAATATTGCTGGCACAATCACTTGATGTATCATCCAGTGCCACTGTGTCATCAGCATGCTCCTCTGTTTGTTCCACAAGATTTATCTTCTTGTCACAAACATGGCCTTTCTGCCAAGGCTTGTTGCACTTGAAGCAAGTGTTTGTTGCATACTTCTTTGGTGCAACAGGGGCAGAAGGTTTACCAACCTTTTCCAGAGGTTTTTGTTGGTAAGTGGAGGGTTTCTCCAAAGGGGTCCTAGGAATGAATCTTCTTGCATCATACTTATTGTTTAGAAGTATCTCATTTCAAGTATTAATGAAAGAAGAGGGTTCTTTGGAGAACTCACTCCTAGCCACAATAAAGTCTCTCAGAGACATTGGTAATTTATAGAGGATCCTGTCCTTCCATAAATCAAACTCCATATTTGGGTCCATTGCCCTTAAGATTTTTACAAGTTTCATTAAAAACTCAATAGGTTTATCAGTAGAAGAGCTATATCTAGTTTCCTCATACTGCCTTTGTTGAGCCATTCTGAACTTGGAGCCACCAAATTGTGCTTTAATTAATTTCTTCCAATCCTCCCATGAGTAGTCATTCCCATCCAGGAGAACAGATTCATACCACATCAGGGCAACATTAGTGAACAAAGAAATTAATTTGGACACAATTTCCTCATCTGGGAGTTTGTAAGAATTTCTTAAATTATCAATTCTGCAAATAAATTGTTGCCAATCAGAGGAAGAATCACCATCAAATGTTGGGTACTGGTCAAGTTTTGGCCAATTCTTTTGATTTGAAGGAGTCTCCTTAGTACTAGCTTGTTTCTGAGTAAGAAGCAGCTGTAATTTCTCTAATTGTGCTGAAATCTCATTGTTTAATACTTCTGTTTCAGATCCTGGTGCATCATCAGTTTTTGATGGAAACTCAGTGTTATCAACAGGTATTTTTGGATCAATTTTTATTTTAGATGAACTAGCCACAGGTACTGGTTGAGAATCCTGCACTATATGTTCCTTCACAGAATTGTCAGAATATTTTTGGTCATTTAACAATGAGTTCAATGTTTCTTCAATGGTTGTCAGTCTTGTTTTCATTCTTGGAAGACTAGATAAACTTTCATTGACAGTTGCAAAAGATAATTGATTTTTATGTTGAAAAGATGACAACTGGTCACTCAATCTTTTCAGATTTATCTTATCTATCTCTACCTCCTGGCAACAGGCAGATACAGTATCTTTTAGTTTAGACAAATCATTTTTTATATTTTGCCATAAAGCAATTTTCTTTTCATGGGTTGCTTTGTAATGAGACAATTCATCAGAGACTCTCTGTGCTTCACTTTTTAATGCTTGATAACCCTGATCAGTTAACAAACTATTATATCTCTGAGTCAATTGCATATTGTTCATTATATGATTTTGTTTGGCAATAATATCTCTCAAGTGCTCATCATTAATTCTTGCTATATCCGGAGTGTTTCTCAATAAGGAAACTGAGTAACTTTCCAGACTCTCATAGAACTCAGGGTCAAGAGTTTCATCAATCACAGCCATATCAGGATTAATCATTGAGGTAGCAATTAAAAGTAATGGATTGGATACATGAGATAACTGTCTACTATTCCCAGCCTCTATAGGTCTCAAGGTTTCATCTTGCCTTCCAGATTTACCTGAAGGAACAGAGTCAGCCACAAGAAAAGGCACTTGAGAATCAATAGAGGGACGTACCAGGGTTTGCTGGGTATCACCATATTGGGCTTCCTTCTTCTTTTGCCTCCTTGATAAGGGTGGGGAGGAGTGGGGTTTGCCTGGGTGGGCCTTGATGGACCTACCTGAGGTAATTGATGCTGATTTTGAGCTAAGTAGTCCCACTGTGTGTTGAGCCAGTCCCACTGCCACTTGGACACTTCCACCATCTCTTGGGATTGGGGAGCCAATTGTTGTTGATCCCTGGGAGGAAGAGGTTTCCTTTTCTCTTGGAGAGAAGTATTTTTTCTTTTCTCCCATTCTTCCAAGGCATCTACCCTTACCTTTAGTTTTAAGCTGTCTGTCTTTAACTCCTTTATGTGGGTTGACAGATTCTTTATCTGCTGGGACAACGGCATCTTTTTTATCTTGAAGCCTCTTGGAAGCTCTTCTGGTGGGTTTGTCCTGGGTTTCTGATCCTGAGTATTGTCCACTAGGATTTCTACTTCTTCCATTTCCACATCCTGTTTGGGGCAAGGATTTATTAGTTTGATAAATTCTTCTTGTTAAAGGAGAACTTACAGAAGTAGGCTCATCATAATCAATTAAGTCTAGTTCTTCTTCACGTGCAGTAAAACCACTTTGATCAGTCATTTTAAGATTCTACTGAAATGAAGGAAAAGAGACAAAAAATTAATTAGTCTTTTATTTTTAATTTTTATTTAACAGAAATAAAATAAAAATAATAAAAAAAAATCTTTTTAGGATAAAAATCAACTTAAATAAAATTAATAAAAAATTTAAAACCAGGATAATGCAATCAACTGTAGAAATAAATTAGAATTTCTATTAATTTTTATTTTCAGGATTTAAATCAACTAATTTATTACCAGGATTTATTGTCAACTGAAATAATCAAATATGAATCTTTATTAATAAAAATTATTTTAACTGATTAATTAACTACCAGGACTTAATGTCAACTGAAGTAATTTAAATATGAATTTCATTACTTAAAAAGATTTATTGGATTACCATGACTCAAAGTCAACTGAAGTAATGAAATGTTAATTATTTATTAAAAAAAATATATAATTGTCAGGACAATTTGTCAACTGGAACAATTAATTAATCAGGACAAATGTCAACTGAAAAATTATAATAATTATTTTATTTAATAAAATATATTATTGTCAGGACAGTTTGTCAACTGGAACAATTAAAATTCAAATTAATCAGGACAATTTTCAACTGAAAAATGATAATAATTAATATTAATATATAATTATTTTATTACCTCTGGGACTAAGAACAGTTATTGCTCTATTATGGTCAACCAGGAAAAATAAAAAAAAATATAATAATAAAATTAAATTCCAATTACCAGACACCTCCCCCTGCAAAATGAGCAAATTAATGCCACTTACAGAGTGCTGAGTAAAAGGAAATACGTCGCAAATGAAGAGTGAAGAGTAACCCACAAATAGTAATCACAATAATTACCACGATATATACGATCTTTAGTCAGTATATGAACTTAAGTTTTGGAGCGCGGTTCGATTCCCGTTCGCAGCAAAAAACGTTTATCACGTGACGTATGACGTTCGTTGTTTTCTTGCCTCCACTCGTCCTTTACAGGTGCTTCTACGCCGATGGTCCACTCAATTACGCCTCAAGTAACGTTGCGCCGTCGATATTTCGGAAAGGCCCCCAATTGTCAAGGTATACTTTTAGTCTAGAAGATTTGGTACGTAGTTCTACGAGGATTTAAAAGGCTTAAATGGGTTCTCAACAAATTTGTACGTATTTCTTAATTCAAAGATGAATGTTTTACTCAATAAAAGAGGTAGGATTAAAATATTAATATAAATTATAAATTAGAATTACGTTATTGTAAATACTAATGATATAGAATATAAGAATAAGTGTTTAGTTGGTTAATAGTTGTAAAAATGGTTTGGTAAGATAGAATGATCAAAAGACAACAAAAAGAGAGGCCTTTTATAGGCAAAGGAGAGACAAAGCACGGAAATCAAATTCTAAAAACAGTAGGAAAAGAGAGAGAAAAAGAACATTCCAGAAAGAGTATTTCAAATAATAAAGTTATTCCAAAAAGAAGGCGTCAAAAAGATGTATTTACAGAGTATGTCAGAAATACATCAATATTTTTAATATTTACTGTAAATGTCAATCCCAAATAAGAAATTTGATTTGTTTGTATATATTTAATATTATTTGAATAATTAAATCTTATTTTATCTTTGTATTTTATTTTCTTTAAATATAAAGTTTTATTTTTCCCAACCTGTCAATTGAGCACGGTGTTAGAGAAAAATATAAGGGACAAAATTATAATTTTAATTTTACTTATTTATTTAATTAATTAATTTAATTTTTACATTCTGTAACTAGTTAATTTATAACTAATTTTAATGTAACTAAATGATAATTAAATAATAATAATTAAAGATTATAAGGTGCGGCTTCATCCAGTAAATAATTACTTATTTCACTGGGTACGTCTAGTAGCCTGGCTGACAAACACTGTAAATTTTGTGAGGTGAATCTCCAGATGAACAGTATTTTTAACTCAAATATCAGAATTAAATTACACTATAATATTCAGTGAAAAGTTTAAGAAATATTCCTCTATTTACTTAAAAATTATTTTCATAACTTTAGGCACATTTTATTTGTATTTTTTGTGAAAGGAATTCACTGAGTGATATTTTTTTGAGCACTCTAGATCATTTCACCAACTGAGAGTATTCCAAAAAATATTTATGAAATCAATAAAAAAGATATTCTAAAATCTTAATAGATATTTCATTTACCCATGATATAATATATATATTGTCTTAGTAGCTGAGTAATTGGTAGAATTTTAAAAAGATAAAAGTATTTTGGGGATTTTTTTTCCTTTTCTTAAATTTTCTATACCCCCAAAATGCATTGGAGTCTAAAACCTAAAGATATATTCTAATTCTAAGATAAATAATCAACTGTTTTTCATTTAAAAGTAATTAGTGTAAATAAGCTGTGAAACTTCTTCATTTAGTTAAAAAGCTTCAAAAATAACTAACATACTTTAAATTTTGGTTTTCATGTTTTTAATTGTAATCTATAATAAATGATTTAAGTTTTCTGTTTATTTTATTTTTTTTAAAGAAAATTCAATAGATTGAAATACACCATTGCTAAATCTTGAAATTCAAAAAGAACATCAAGGAGAAATTCAGTTTATATTGTGTTAATAATTAAATTACAGTTTTTCAATTCTGGAAATAAAAATTTTAGGTAATAGAAAAAGTCACTGATTTTTTTTATATGTTATCTGAAGGTTTTTAATAACATTATTGTATTTAAGAATTGTGATATTATTGAAAGATTTTCATCGATAAAAATAAATTAATAAAGTATTATTTAAATAAGTTGCATCAAAAAATACTGCGCATTGAGTAGACTCATAGAATGATTTTTTCTGGCTTCCATTCAGTTATCCTCACACTTTCACTATGTTTTCAGTATAGATCTATTACTGTTTGTGTGATACTTCAAGTGAAAGTTCAGTATTACTTCAATCTGAGTTCCATCTGATTTCCATCTGACTTCAGGTTGAGGACTTGCTAAAGTCCCCCCCCAAATATTGCATTTTAGGATTGTCTACGCCATTTCAACTGGTTTCTCCACTTCAGGTTGAGGTTTGACAACCGTAGACACCTCTTGTTTGACAGAAAATTCTTCATTAACTTCTGCCTCCTAAAATAAAGAATTAGTTAACTATTAAATCAAAAAAAAAAATTTAAATTTAAAATAACTTACTTCAAACTTAGTATCTGCTTCAATAAATAAACTTGTCCTAGTGCGTTTGACTACTACCACTTATTTAACTTCTTCATCTTTTAAAATCAGTCAACATTTCTTCATGGTAGGAATAAGCTCTACTACCAGATCCAACCCATATTTGATTAATTTGTTGGCCTCCTCTTCTGGGTCCATTCGTTGCTTTCCATTATTAAGATTGGCATCCCAACCCAATATTTTGTTCCTCTCTTCATGATTAAGTGCCTCCTCTGCACCATCCACCAGAAAATTGTTTTTAATGGGAACCTCACAGATCTCCTCAATGATGGCTTGATCCTTAGCAATCAATCAAAATTTAGTCAAAGTGAATTGTACATCAACAATTGCATTCTTCTCCTATGTGTTAAAAGTTACTCAATTCCATCAACCAAACTCGCACTTCCTTTGAGGAAATCATGATGCTGTACTTTCCACACAAAAAAAATTCATAGCTACACAAGATGTGAAAGCTATCTTGAATGGAAAAGTGGGTATCCTTCTATCAGCTTGTGAATGAGGAGGAGTTGGAGTTGGATTGTGATTTTCAGGCATTATAAAAAGATATTAAAATATTACATTTTTTTAGACTCTATTAAAATTTTCAAGAATAATAAAATAAATAAGAAGATAAAGTTAATGGGAAATTCTCAAGCTTGAAAGAGCTCTCATTATATACCCTTCCATTTTTCACACAAAATGTGACACTCAAAGCAAAAGTAAATCTTTTAATCCATAAATCAGTTCATAAATCCATATTTAAACAGCAAAAAGAAACATCTACATAGAAACTGATTTTTACCTTTGTGTGTCTCAATTTGATCACACTAGCAACCATTGTGGTAGTCTAAAGATTAGTATGTCTCTTAATTTTATTAAAAATGGATTCTTGGAGAAATATTGTTGAGATTGAAAAGGCCAATCTAATTTTAAAATGGTATATTTAATAAAATAAGTATTAAAAGTGGTTAAAAAGGGTTGATTTTACAGGTTAAGATTTAGCAAATAATTATTGAGAAGTAAATTCAATTATTGGTCTAAAAGTGGAAAGAAATTTAAGTCAGGAATTTCAAGAACTTTTGGGAATTTTTCTGGAATTTTTACTTTTTTTCTACTATTTTTTAATAATTTTATAAAGTATCTTTGGTTAATTTTTGATTTTTATAATTTACTTAACTTATATAATTTTTAATAGGTGAATATGGCTGCTCAGGCAACAAAAAATTAAATGGAGTATAAAGGAGAAGTAGTACTATCATCTGTATTTTTTTAGATTTTTATGTTAGTATTTTGAAGGTTCTAATTGTGTCTGGAAGTCCATATGAGCTCTGGAATTCCCTGGTTAGGGAAAGTAGGGCACATGACATACTATGCATATAAAGCCTGTAGATTCAAAGTTAGATAGCTATCTAACAACTAACATCATACAACTAAAAAACAACAATTCATATATAACAATAATTAATTATTTTTTATGACATATTATAAAATTTTTATACCCTTATAAAAATAACACTTTTGCATGAAATTTTATTAAATTAACTCATCATAATAAATATAAACTTATAGGGTGCCATTAAAATGGTCTCATCACCAGGGACCTGATTTTAACAACTAAATCCTATAAAAATAAAAGCTTCATAAACACATATCTTTCAATCATTTAAATAACTTTTGTAAATACAGCTTCACAGTTGTGTTTTTCAACCTCATTATAAAAAACACTTATTCTACAACTCAAAACTGTTAATAAGAAATATTTTATTTGTCAGAACAATGAAGACAGGTAGAGGAGATTCTGAAGGGATTAAAACCTTACTCTTGATAGTGGAATCATCACAAGGCAAATACAGTTTATTAAAAAGTTTATTTCACATTATGAAAATTATATGATGTATTAAAAGAATTAAAATCAACCAGACAATATTGGTTATCAGAACCAAAAAAATAAAAGTATTAAAATCTTAAAGAAGTGACAATAATCAAAATGAATAATCACTTTGAAATCTTTCAACATCATTTTCAAAACTTTGCATTAAAATTCTTCTCTTCATTTAATCTTCACTATTATTAGCAGGAGTTTCCTGAAAATAAATTTAAAAATTTACACTTCATATCATCACAGAAATCAAGAAAGAGATATCTATGAAACTTGGGATAATGATTAATGTAATCATTTTGCACCTGGCCAATGTCATCTGTATTGGTGATCTCAATAGCTTAGGAGTTGGAAGAGATATTAGGGGGTATCAAAGTCAGAAATCTGTAATTATTTAAAAGGTATTTCCAAACACAAAAATTAAGCAACAAACTTGACATAAATTCTCAGTAAAATGTGTTTTTGTTGTACAATATGCCATACATCAAAAAATAATCATGGTTGATTTGGTGGAAAAAAGTGGTATTTTGAAATGGAATATTTCTAACTTTGATACCCCCTATTAGATGGATTCAGAATTAGAAGAAGAAATATTAAGTTAAAATTAAAAAGGAAAAACTTTTTGATCCAAATAATAATGATTGAGAAAAACTGAATGGAGAAACTGGAGTAATAGGATTGGGATCTTGAGATAGAGGAGGAAGCTCAGAATCAGGATTTTTAGAAGAGGAATTTGTTTTAGCCTTTATATTACAAAAGAAAGTTGGAATTTTGGATAATCTCTTTTTAGGAATAGTAGGATCAGGAAAAGCAGTTTAGAAAATCCTATAGTACTAGCTATAGGCCTTGACTAAGGGAGTTGGAGAAAAACTTGAGAGAAAAACCCCTGTCCCTTTAGAAAAATACAAGTGAGATTTACTTTCTAGTTAAATTGAGTCTTGTTTGATAAAGCTTCTTTCCAACACACTTGAATTCATGATGAGCCAAGAAATCAGTCCCCAGACAGACTACCAGACCAAATAACTGAAATGTAGACCAATGGCCATACCAGAGAAAGCAATGATACTTGATTTAGGTTTAAAATCCATCACCACTTGTCTTGTATCACTTGTTATTTTTTTCTCCAACTCCATCCCTCAAAAGAATTTCAATCCTCATTTTCTTCATCTGCATATTGGTTGTAAGTGCAATTAGTGCAGACAAACAAAACCTACAAATTCTTTAATAATCCTATAATAGCTCTCTGTCTATTTATTACCCTCTTTCTTCTTGGTGTCTTAATAATTATATGGATAACATGCCCTTAAAAGATGTCTATAATGAAAGTATTTCTTTGAGCTTTGACGGTCAGACTATCATTCTCTTTTACTTTATTATATTACATTTTATTTAAAAAAGATACCCTTTGAGTAAGGGATATCATGGATGGAAGATTAGAGACCTTGCTGCTCTTATTTTTGTGAGCTCTTTTTATTATTTATTATTAGAATTTATTTTTTAAAAACACCCTCCCAGCCTAGATCTCACTGGCTGGGAGGGTAGAAACCTTTCTGTGATTAGAGTAGCAAAATTGTTTTAGGTTCATTTTTTAATTTGGTATATTTTTATATTCATTTTTTTAATTCCTACCCAGCCAGGGAGATCCTGTCTGGGAGATTAGTGACCTAACTTCAATTAGAGCACCAAGGCTGTTTTATGCTTATATATATATATATATATATATATTCATTTTACAAAAAATTTCTTCCAAGCCAGGGAGAAAAAAGCTGGAAGAGAATTGAATTTTCTACTCTAATTGAAGAAAGGTTTTTTTCTTTTATTCTATATTTTTATATTAATTTTTTTAAAATAACCTATCAGCCAGGGATATCCTATCTGGGAGAGTAGTGAACTTACTTCTATAATTGAAGTGAGGTTGTTTTTTTGTTTTTTGGGAGGTCTTAAAACGACCATCCTTATTGAAAAATATTTTTGGATACACCATACACAACAGAGATACTTTAAATTTGGAAAAATTGAATCAATATTTTTTGAGTCAAATCATGTATTTATCCTTCTATTTATGGACTAAAAACTCATATTTTTGAATAAATTACTTTTTTTAAGTCAAATTATGAGTTTACCCTTTTATTTTATGAGGCCTTAGACAAAGAAACTTTTAATTTATGGTACTTTTGCCCTATAGAGTTAGCAGTATCTCTGGCTTGTGAATGCCCTCCTCCACTGATTATAATGTTAAACTACCCTTGCTTTTTCCTGTTGTAAAGGCTAGTGTTTATCTATATCACTTTTTCATTCCATAGAAAATAAAATTAGGTTTCCATTACTTTTAAACATGCTTGAAGTTAGTGTTATGTCACCAGGACTTTTTGTCATACTTTAAGGTAGAATTATTGTCCATGTAGTTGGTAAAGTTTGCTAGAATGTGTAAACAGCTTTAAAACAATTGATTTGCATACTAAAACCAAAAATAAAATGCTAAATAGAAAAATTCACCAAAAAAAAGAAATGATGCAATTTTTCTGAATATATATAGAATATTTCTGTTGTGTATGGTAGGTCCTACTAGCTTTTCCCTACCTCTATGAGCTGCACCAAAAACCATTTCTATTTTTAGTATTTTTTCCCTATTAAGTCAACAGTAATCTTTCTTGGGGCTTCCCTCCACTGATTGTGGTGTTGGATTATCATTTCTTTTTCATGCTATAAAGTTTAGCCATAGATTTCCAAGTTATTTTATGGATCCATTGGAAACCTACATATCAGCAATACTATCAGGTGTGAGGTTCCAGTTCACCATTAAGATTTTCCAAAATCAATTCAATACTGAAGCTTAAGCTCAGAAATACAGCTATATTGAAAATGCTTCAAACCCTTTTGAAAAGGGAGGCTTTAGAGTCACAACCTTTTTTTCTGCTTCAGATACCATCTTTCTATTTTTAGTCTTCTTTGAGAATTTTCACCTTAACCAGCTACCAGAAAAATAATTCTAACTTCAAAAATAAGGAAAAGTAATGTTAATCTAACACTAAACTGTAAAGAATAAGTAGTGATAGGAATCTAAAAAAATAGCTTTTAAAAAAGTTAAAAGAAATGTTAATCTAACACTATCATTAGTGGAGGTGAGTCACTACCAAGATATACTGCTAACAAAATAGGATTAAAAACTATAAATAGAAAGATCGTCTCCATTGCATCTCAAATAAGATGTCCCTTTAATTTTTCCCTTTTTTACTCACAGCTATATCATTTAGTCTGGGTGCACCTCTAAACACCTCTAACATTTTTGGTTGCTTTGTCATAAAAATCTTAGTGAATTTTTTATGTCATTGGTTGTTTAATAAGAATCTCACTAAGCATCTCACAAACTATGTGTCAGCACCAGTGCTGGCCTACCTGGCTCTTCTTTCCACCCTGTGATGTGAAGAAGGTATGATGTGTTCCAAAAAATGAATATGTATTAAAAGATATTTCTTGTTGTGGGGAGTGGATGATGTGTTACAAAAAAAGAAAATTTATGAAAAGAAATTTTGAAATGTGGAAATTGGATGATGTATAAACAAAAAAAAATCCTGATAAAAGATTTTGAGTTGTGGGAAGTGGATGAAAAAAGATAATATGTGGTGTGGGGAGTAGATTATGTGTTACAAAAAATAAAAATTTATGACAAGACTAGATGTGATGTGTGGAGTGGAAAATGTCTTGCTAAAAAAGAATATTTAAAAGAAGAAATTATATGATTCAGGAAATGGGAATCGTTATGTCAAAGTAAATAAAATTTTACTGGGATTACTTGGAATTAAATAAAATCTACTGAATTAGTGCTGTTCAAATGCTGATAAAGGGCTATAAATTTCTGTGTGAGTGCTGTATGTACTGCCGACTTGCACTGTCAGGCTGAGTTCAAGTACAGATACAATAATAGCTTGATTAGTCAGTTGTCTAGAATATTTTAATGCTCCATTATGAATAGAGTTTTCCAAATACAATGAAGCATTAAAATATAATTAAATATAATGTTCTCAGTAATTAAATTTAACTTTTTATAAATGGTATATAGCTTAAAGTGGGCAGAAAAATATAACTAATGATTTAAAACAGTATTTAAATGACTTTAAAAGTACTAATAAATATGTATTGTAATTGATATGTTATATGCTAAAAAGTTAATTTAAAAGAACGTAGAATAATAGCCCAAGAACCTCCACCATTTATACCCATAAGTCCATGGTGTCCACCCTTATTCCCCATACCCATTACCCTTCTGTCCCTGGCCATTACAGCACTCTGAGGGAACTCATATTCTCATATCATTCACTTCAATCAGTTTCACAGGCCAAGTAACCAAAGGACTTTCCCCACAAAAAAGAGAACCATTTAACAGGAAAAAAAAATAGGAATAACACCAGATAATTCATCAAAATATAGAAACAACCCAAAAACAGAATATATTTGTTTTATTCTTTAAATAAACTACTTAAAAAGGAAAGAAAATAAATAAAAATAAATTCTAAACAAGGGGGATCAATAGTAGAAATTAAAAACTAATAATACCAATTTTCCTCTTTGAAATTCCAACTTAAAAATACCCAATAGGGGGTGTCAGTTCTGGCAAATCGGCACTTACAAATCCGCACTTATCTAAGTGCAGATTTCCAAAACACACTAGCCCAAATACTGGTGGATTTCAAAAGTGAAAAACGTCACTTATTTCACTCAAATCCGCACTTTCTCAAGCAAAAGTGCTGATTTCACCATCAAGTCCCATTTCACTGATTTGTCAGCATCATCCCATTCATACGCAGCACTCTGCAACATAACACTTCATAACTCAAAACATCGTACATCATTTACATCTTAATATCATATCATATAAGAGTTATGCCTTCCTCACTTTCAAATCATGATAAATTACATAAAGCAATGACTTTCATGGCTCTTGAACTGCTCTTGGACTCTGATTCTGATTCTGATTCTGATCTAGAAGAAGATTTTGTCTTTTAATCAAAAATGGCCACGAAACATTACCTTCTTCCCAGAAAGCCTCAAGTACTTCATACCCCCAAGTACACCATCCAAACACTTATTAACCTATCTTCACCCAGTTTTAGACAGCTGTTCAGAACTTCTCAGGAATGTTTCCTTAAATTGCTTGAGCTTATTCAGGATCATCCCATATTTCACAATAATTCTCAAAAAGAACAACAACATCCTTCAATTCAATTGGCCATCACACTATGTCATTTGGGTTCAAATGGTAATGGAGCCGCTTTGAACCGTTTAGAAAATGTCTTTGATTTAGGGTATGTTTCAGTTAACACTTATACCAAACGATGTATCACTGCCATCAACTCCTTGGAATCTCAAATTCTCACCTGTCCAACAAAAGAAGAGCAACTTGAATCATCTCAGGTTATGCAAGAAGAGGGCTTCCCAGGATGTATTGGTTTTGTTGATGGTACTACTATTCCTTTGAGCCAGAAACCTGCTCAAGGTGGAAACAATTACTTTGACCGTAAAAAGAGGTAGATTATTTTTAACTCCTTTCATTCTCTTTGAAACTAACACAAACAAAAATATCTTCTTTATAGATTTTCAATTTCCGTTCAGCTTATATGTGACATAAACAAAAAATTTATATCATTTTTCGCTGGCTATCCTGGCTCATGTCATGACTCCTACGTCTTCCAAAGAATGAAAATTTCAAATGAACCTGAAAAATGCTTTGATGAAGATCAGTATCTTCTTGCAGATTCTGCTTGTGTGAATGGAAAGTATGTACTTCCTGCTTTTTGGGGAGCAGCTTCAGAAGACAGTCAAAATGTGAAGTTCAAAAATCATTTGGCAAAGTCAAGAGTCCATATTGAACATTCTATTGGAATCTTGAAAGGCCCTTTTTCTAGTTTAAGGGAATTAAGAAGTCCTCTTAGAAATAAATCTGAAATGGAGGTGGTGATCAACTGGATTCTGTGTTGCACTATACTTCATAACCTACTTGCTGACCTCAAAGATCAATGGTTAGAGCTGTATGAAGATGAACAAGTTGATTCACCTCCGACTATATCCAACACTTTTATTTCTCAATCAACTAGTATAAGGGCAAAAATTCTTCCAATAACACTCCAACATTTTTCAACGCAATTTTTTTTTTTTTCATTCTCTTCAAATGATCAATTTGCATGTGTTATTCACTGAGAATGGTAAATTTCTTTGCAAATTTTTTTGGTTTTTAAATTTGCTGTTAAAGTCTTATTTTTTATCTCTCTGTGTTTTCTTTCATCAAATCAACATGAAATCGCATATTTTCAGCAAATGCATATTTTTTCAGTCACTCTCTTTTTTTTCTTCACTCATATCCGTTTTCTCCTCTCTTCCTACATCACTCAAACAATTTCACTTATATTTCTTTTTTCACAACTCATCTCTCCAGGTAAGTCATTTTATCTTTTTTACTTAATTTTTTGCTAATTTTTTTTTTTGGTTTTTTGGGTTTTTTTTTTTTTTTTTGTAAGTGGTTTTTTTTAAATTTATAGGTAAAATTAACCCTTTTTTTTCTCTCTCTCTCTCTCTCCCTCTTTTCTCTCATTTATCCCCCCTTGGCCTGGGCTTTGTCTCACCTTTACCCTCTCCTTCAGTCTCAATACAACAATATACATTGTTAACAAAACCCTTTTACATATGATTAGATCAGGGTACATATGTTTTTTCTCCTTTTCAAATATTTCTTGAAATTTGAAGAAGTGTACCCTGATCTTTGGCCGAAGATCAGGGTACACCATGGTATTTTTGCCTGAAACCATGTGTTCAGTGATATTTGAAGAGGTGGACCTTCATCTTTGGCCAAACATCAGAGTCCACCATTTTATATTGGCCTTGATAAAAATTGTATCAGAGATTTTGAGAAGTGTACCCTGATCTTCGCACGAAGATCAGGGTACACATGAGTGGGTTTACCACTATATTGTTTCCTTTCAACACATTGTTCTTAAAAATTGAAAAGGTGTACCTTGATCTAAAAGCAAAGATAAGCATAAACATGTGTATTTTTGCTTCAATTCAAGATGTTTATGAAATTTGTAGAGGTGTACCTGAATTTTCACATATATTAATCCTATCACTGGACAACCTATTCCGTCACCTGCAAAAATTAAAGGACATGGATTATATTTCCCGGATCATAGATGTATAATCGATTTTGGATTAGGAAATGGAATCATCAAAACAGTTTGGAATTCTTTTTACAATAATCACCAAACCACAAAGGCTCCTCCAGGTTTGGAATCTTTTCAAGACTTCATGCACTTTGGTTGCTCTTTCCAGATCAGTAAAAAGTTAATCCAATGAATAAACAAGTTAAAAAAAGAAGAAAAAGGTAATAAATTTAAAAATTCTTTTGGTAGATCTAAAAAGTATGGGGATTCGTAGAGTCACCAAATATTTAATATTCATCCATCATTTTTTAATAAAAAAATATGATATTTCAATTTATGAAATTAAAGTAATGGGCCAAGGACCATTTGTTGTATAAAAGGTAATCATGATAAAATTAATTTGTTTCTTGGGGTTCCTCCAGCCTATACCTGTGGAAAGTCCCAAACCTAGTTTCTAGACTTGATCTGCATTTTGGCATGAGGAATTGTCATTACTTTAAAAGTAGTAAATTTGACATATCTTATTTATATATTAATTAATTTATGTAATTATATTAAATTTTGATGAATTTCACCCTTTAATTTAATAAAATGCAGGGGAGGGTATTGCCAATTTTTAAATCTGACGTGTGAAATTGATGACTTAGAAAAATTTGGTGGTACCCACCCCTTGTTTCACTAAAATGCAGGGGAGGGTATTGCCAATTTTTTAAATCTGACATGTGAAATTGATGACTTAGAAAAATTTGGTGGTACCCACCCCTTGTTTCACTAAAATGCAGGGGAGGGTATTGTCAATTTTTTAAATCTGACATTTGAAATTGATGACTTAGAAAAATTTGGTGGTACCCACCCCTTGTTTCAATAAAATTCAAGGGGAGGTATTGCCAAATTTTCAAAAGAGATATTGAATTTTATTGACTTAGAAGTATTTAGATAAGCAAACTTATTGACTTGAAAGTAAAGATAGAAAATTTTTATTATATTTTCAAATTTTTGTCAAATTTAAAGTATTAGCAAACTTATTGACTTGAATGTAAAGATAGAAAAATTGTATGATATTTTCAAAAATTTGTCAAAAATAACATACTATATTCAAGACCTTTTATAAGTCAGCATATAAGAAAATATTACCAAAAAGAAATCAAACAAAATTAAATTAACTAGAAAAACAATTTATCAATTGAAAAGGTCAAGTAATTTTTTAATTTCCTCATAAGATTGGCCATTTTTTACACATTCCATAATGAAATCTTTTTTTTAAAAACTCTCTTGTTTTTCCAATTCACAAGTAGCCATTTCTCTTTGAAATTGACAGTCATTTACTCTTTCCATCTGCTCTGCCTCAAATTTTTTTTCTTCTAAATCTAAGGCTTTCTGATCTTTCCTTAGCATATGATCAAACTTCATCTTCTCAAAGTCAAGGGCATTTTTTTCAATATTTGAATTTGCTGAGAAAGTTAAATTGAAATAAATAAATAAATGAGTTAATGATTAAGGTATATAGTAAACAAATCTTACTTATATCTTTTTTTTCAAAATAATCCTCATGGGAGCCAAATGAGCTTTTTGAAGTATTACCACGTTTTAATAGATGGTTCAAGTTCATTGAAGTTGAGGCTCGACGCTTTAGTTTGGAGCTTGAGCAAGAGGCTTCAGGAAGTTCATCTAAAGCAGCTTCTAAAGTGGGATTCAAATTTCCAGAATTGAGATTATTTAATGGAGATTGAGTTTGAGTAGGAGGAGACTAGAATGAAAGAGAAATTCATAGAAGAATTGAAGAAAAAACAAAAAGTAAACATACATTTAAATTTTGGGCCTCTGAAGATTCAGATCTGCTGCAATATAATTGTTATGCTTGAAATTTGGGATCATCTTCAGCTGAGCTATGGTTAGAAGGTGGAGGGGATTGATCTCCTTCAAG
Source organism: Hemileia vastatrix (assembly GCA_030280995.1). Lineage (NCBI taxonomy): Eukaryota > Fungi > Basidiomycota > Pucciniomycetes > Pucciniales > Zaghouaniaceae > Hemileia > Hemileia vastatrix. The sequence goes on along the minus strand of JASXTE010000014.1, from coordinate 21,571,796 downwards.
TAAAGGTGTGTTGGGAGGATTATAGGAAGGTTTGGATCCAGAGGGTATATCCTTAGTAGTATCGTGTAGAAACCAAGGGTTTACATCAACTCGGGAGCCAAAAAGATTATCCATTTCCTCATAGAAAGGACACATGACATTGAGCTTTTTGGAAACAGTAGTAATTCTAATCTCCAAATCATCATCGTCAATACCAAAGCCAGTTTCATTTGCAGCATGATGAGCCTTTTCATATTTTGATTGGTAAATATTAAATCTCTCCTTCATTTGTTTAGGATTGGTATCAATTCTCCCCCTTGTTTTCTTCCTTACTTCATTGGCAATAGATAAGTAGCCATTAACCTATGAAGAAGGTGGACGTCCAATACGAGTGGACTTTTCACATCCAAAAAATGCTTCAAAATTTGATTTTATTTTAAGGAAGTTGATTATGATGAGATAATAATCCTTTCTAAGCTGACCTGAACCTGACTTTGATTTTTCAGGTGTAGGGCTTGCTTTACAAGGAGAATTTTGTGACGAAGCAGATTTTCGAGTTACCTTTTGAGATTTGGAATGTCTGGGAGGCATTATGAGACTGGCACATAACAAGAAAAAAGATTAAGAGGTAGAAGAAATAAATAAAAAAGAATGTAAACATGCCTTTTCAAAATGTTTAAAATGTCAGGAAGGGGTGTGTGCCGAGGATTGATGGGTAGGTAGCGAGGAAGGTCAGTGTATCACATGTGATAGGGATGATGTGTCCAACATGTGGTTTTGAAAAAAAAATCACAAAAAAAGTGCTGATTTGAGGTCAGAACTGACACCCATTTTTGAAATAAGTGACTTTTTTGCAAAATTTAAGTGCTGATTTGGTTTGAAATCCGCACTTAAATTAAGTGTGGACTTTAAAGCAAATCAGCACTTAAATTTTTAAAAAAGTCACTTATTTCAAAAATGGATGTCAGTTATGACTTAAAATATGCACTTTTTTCCCAATTTTATTTTCACAACCACATGTTGGCCACATCATCCCTGTCACATGTGACACCCTGACCTTCATCCCCTCATCAATCCTTGGCACACACTTCTCACTGAGATTTGAAACATTTTATTTCAATATTTAACCAGGCATGTTTTTTTCCTTCTTTTTTTATATTTTCAACCTGTCAACCTCTTTTATTGTAACATAACAGTTTCATAATGCCTCTCTGAAATTCAAATACTCAAATGGAAACTTAAAAAAATGCTACATCACAAAGGTCTTCCTGTAATGCAAGTCCCTCACCAGAGAAATAAAAGTCTGGACAGCTAAAAAAGGAAGATTATCTCATCATCATAAACTGTATCAAAATTAAATCAAATTATGATGCATGTTCTGGATGTGAGAAGTCCACCTGAATTGGATGTCCACCTTCATCAAAGTTCAATGGCTTCTTGTTAATGGAAAATGAAGTAAAAATGAAAAAAGGTAGAATTGACATCAATCCTAAGCAAATGAAGGAGAGGTTCAAAATTTATCAATCCAAATATAAAAAGGCTAACTTTACTTCCATTTCCAGTGGCTTTTGTGTTGATGATGATGTTTTTGGAGATTAGAATTACTACTGTTTCTGAAAAGCTCAATGTCATGTGTCATTTCTATGAGAAAATGGATAATCTTTTTGGTTACCAAGTTGATGTTAACCCTTGTTTCATACACAATACTACTAAGGATATGCCGTCTGGATCTCAACTAGCCAATAATCTTCCCAGAACACCTAAAACTCAAGGACATCAATCCCCTCCAGCTTCTAACCATAGTTCACCTGAAGATGATCCCAACTACCAAGCAGAACAATTATTTTGGAGTAGATTTGAGTCCTCAGAGCCCCAAAATTTTAATGTATATTTAATTTCTCTTTTTTCTTCAATTATTTGCTAAATTTATCATTCTTTCTTTTCTAGTCTCCTCCTACTCAAACTTAAATTTTTAAAAATATTAACAATTACAGAAATGACAATCCTCCTTTACAAGCTGCTTTAGATGAGCTTCATGAACCCTCTAGCTCAAATACAAACTAAAGCGTCAGGCTTCAACTTCAATGAACTTTAACCATCTTTTAAAACATGGTAATACTTCAACCACCTCTTTATCCTCCCTTGATGTTTATTTTGAGAAAAAATATTTAAGTAAGATTCAGTCACTATATATCTTCTTCAATAACACATTTTCTTTTCTATTCAATTTTCCCAGCAAAATCCTCTATTGCAAAAAATGCCCTTGACTTTGAGAAGATGAATTTTGATCATATGCTTATGAAAGATGAATGGTCCTTAGATTTGGAGGGAAAACTTTTTTTTTTCAATAAAATTTTGAAAAGGCTAAATTTAAGGCAGATGAGATGGAAAGAGCTCACCTTTTCTTGGAGAAAACAAAAGACCATGAATTTGAAAGAGAAATGGCCAGTTGTGAATTGGAAAAACGAGAAAGTAAAAAAAAAAATTCATTAAAGAATGTATAAGAAATTGCCAATCTTATGAGGACATTATAAAAATGCTTGACTTATTTAATTTATTAATTGTTTGTTTGGCTGAATTAATTTTGTTTTATTTCTTTTTGTTGATAATCTCATATGTGCTGAATTTTTAAAGGTTTTGATTCTTGATAATTTTTTTTACAAAAATTTGAAAAACTCATACATTTTTTCTTCTTTAAATTTAAATAATTAAATATACTTTTCCAAATACAGCTAAGTCAAAAAAACTCTATATCTGTTTTAAAAATTTGGCAATACCCTCCCCTGAATTTTAATGAAGCAAGGGGTGAGTATCACCAATATTTTTCCAAGTCATCGATTTCACATGTCAGATTTGAAAATTTGGCAATACCCTCCCCTTCATTTTTTTGAAGTAAGGGGTGAAAATCACCAAAATTTAATATAATACAATAAATTACTATATAAATAAATAAGATATCACAAATTTACTAGTTTTAAAGTAATGACAATTCCTCAAGCCAAAATGTGGACCAAGTCTAGAAAATAAGTTTGGGACTTTCCACAGGTATAGGCAAGATGAACCCTTAGAAACAAATTAATTTTATCATGATTACGTTTTATAAAACACAAGGATTTTGGCTCATTGCTTTAGTTTAGTAAATTGAAATATCAGATTTAATTATCAAAAATTTATGAAAGAATAAAAAATATTTGATGACTTTACTAATCCCCATACCTTTTAGAGCTACTTAAAGTTTTATTGAATTTATAAATTTTACCTTCTTTTTTTACCTTTTTGATTTTTTAGATTAGTTTTTGACTAATTTGGAAGGAGAAGCCAAAATGAGTAAAGTTGTGACAAGATTCCAAACCAGGAGGAGCTTTTGTTGTTTGGTGATTATCCTTAGAAGAGTTCCAAATAATTTTGATGATTCCAGTTGCCAATCCAAAATTGATTATACAGTTGTGATCTGGAAACTATAACCCATGACCTTTTATTTTAGCTGGGGAAGGAATAGGTTGTCCAGTAATAGGATTAATATAAGAAAAAATCTGCAAAGTAAGACAATTAATGTCATTCTTATGAGTATGAATCTTGTTATGAAAAACAGAATGAGTAATTATAACATTAAAAAATAATAGATAATCACTTCTAACCTCTTCCCACTTGGAGTAAAACCAATTTTGAATCTCGACTCTCTTTGCAAGTTTATGATTGGATTCAAAGGCTTTGTTACAGAGTTTTTTGAGTCAAAGATCCAGAAAAGAATTAAAGGAAGTTAAGGAGTCCCATAATTGAAAATAATTTTTTTCCCACTTTAGTTAAATTTATAAGTAACAAATAGATGCCTATAGAATTAATTTGAGTGAACAGTATTAAGTATGAAACCAAAAAATCTATTTTACTTACCAAGAGAATAACCTTTAATAAATCCCAGTTTCCATCCAAAACCAATCATGATACCACCCAACAAGTTCTTCTTTTTAATTGGTAATTGAACCAAAGCCATTTATTATAGTATAGAGATGAGATCAGAGAGTTTATTAAAGGCTTCATCTTAAACTCCATCAAATGAAGGATTTTTTTAAATAATTTGAGGTTTAAAAGTTTTACTGATTACTACCTTGACTTCATCACCTCCTAATTTGGTTAGATATTTGATATCTTCTGAAAAATTCCTGGGATATTTATCTTTATTATTGGCTTTAGTTTTTAAATAATTGATGTTTGATATATGGTCAAATAGAAGATCCAAGTGAATTTTATTTTTTAAATATCTTTTACATTGATAAGATCAATCATCATTTTTTATTGTCAAAGGTTTTGAAGAAGATTGAAAAGAAGTAGAAATTGAATAACATGACAAAGAAGATAAATATGAAGATAGATGTGTAAGGCTTGAATCAGAAGAAACAGATTTTAATTTTTCAGAAATTTTTTTTGATGATTGAAAAGAAGTAGAAATTGAAGAAGATGATAAAGAAGATAAAGATAAAGACAGACATATAAGGCTTAAATTAGAAAAAATAGAATTTTTTTTTTCTGAAATTGTTTTGGACAAATTTTCCTTTTTTTGACAATTTATCTGAATTTTTTTTAATGATAATAGAAATCAAAAAGGATGATAAATAAGATAATTATGAAGATAGAGGTTTAAGGCTTGAATCAGAATAAACAGACATTTTTGTTTCTGAAAAAAATTTTACTGGTCAAAAAAACATCAAAAAAAAATTTAAATAATTAAAAACTCACACATTTAAATTAAATAACCATACTGATTTTGGCAATATAATAAATACAAACAATTATTACTTTACTAAAATTTGACAAGTTTTTATGGTTAATTCTGGACAAAAAAAAAGAGAAAAAATTAAATTTTAATAATACTTTTCTGTCAATTTTTTAATTGCTCCCTCATTTGTCCCTGTAAAACTTTTTTGTTAATTCTTTCATTACTCCCTCATCATTTCCCTTTTTACCCTTAAAAAGCTTCTCCAAATCCCATTTCAAAATCCCTCCAAACCTACCAAATCATCACTGAAACAGCCTCAACATACCTCTTAAACCCTTTCCGAAATCCCCCCAGATCCTCTCCAAACCACTCCAAAACACCACCCCAAACCCTCTCTAAAACCCCCTCAATTCCCCCCTATAGCCTTTCTGAATAACCCCCTCAATCTCCTTCTTCACAAGCTTCAAAAACCCCCCAACACTCTTCAAAATGCCTCCTGAAACACCCTTTAGATACCCTTCAAAACTGTCTTTGACCCCCCCAAACCTATTCATTTAGTAATGAAAAATTGTTCTCAATCATTTTTTAGTTAATTAAAGATTTTTATTAATTGATTGTTAACTAACAAAATGTTGAGAAAAATTTTTCATTAACTAATGAACAGTTTTTATCAATATTTCATTAACTAATGAATGATTGTTATCAATTGTTTTTTAATAGCTAATTAGTGAGGAGGGGGTTTGAAGCAGGTGTAGGGGTAGTTTGAGGGGGTTATAGGGGGGTTTGAAGCAGGTTTATGGGTAGTTTGAGGGGGTTGAGGTGTTTGAAGCAGGTGAGGGGTAGTTTGAGGGTGGGGGGGTTGAAGCGGGTTTAGGGGGGTTTGAGGGAGGAATAGGGGGGGAGGAAAAGGGGGGTAGGAGGGAGTAGCGGGGTGGAGGAAAGGGGGGTTTGAGGCAGAAAAGTATGAAGTAAAGGTGGGTTGAAGGCAGCCAAAGAGAAGAGAAAGGTGGGAATAAGGACACAAAGGAGGGGGGAAAGGTGGGATAATGACCAGGCCAAGGATGGATAAAGAGGGGATTATGGAGAGTAAAAAAAAAGAGAAAAAAGGGAGACAAAAAACAAAAAAAAGATTTAATTCAAACTTGAAAACCAAAAAAAGAACCACTTACCAAAAAAAGAAAACAGAAAAAAAAATAAAAAAAATCTTATTAGCAAACAAAAAATCAAAAGAAATGAGCAAAATGACTTACCTGGAGAGATGAGATGAGAAAGAAATTGACTTCCAATAATTTTTGGGGTGTTTGAGGAGAGGAGGAAATGGATATGTGGGATGAAGAAAAATAAGAATGACTGAAAAATTATGCAATAGCAGAAAATATGTGATTTCATGATGAGGTGGTGACCAAAAACAAAAGAGACAGAGAAAAAGATAATTTCACTGAAAATTCAAAATAAAAGTCAATATTCAAAAATAAAATTACAAAAAAAAGAGAATTATACATGCAGATTGATTATTTGAAAATTATGAAAAAAATTAAAAGGGTTTTATTGAGAAAATTTAGAGTATTATTGAAATAATGATGGAGTTTATCCCAGTGAGAAGAAAGATTAATAGTAGGTAAAAATGAAAAGAATTTCATAATAGTTTAAAAATAAATTGCAAAATATCCCAACGTGGTAGTGTGATTGGAAGAATTTTTTCCTGTTTGCTAGTGGTTTGAGAGATAGAATTGTTGGATATAGTGGGAGGTGTTTCAACTTCTTCATCTTCATATAACTCTAGCCATTGATCTTTAGAGTCAGCAAGTAGATTTTTTCATCAAAACTGAGCTTATTTTTAAATATAAATTGAATTAGGGATTGTTACCTATCTAAAAAAACTTGAGATGATTCCAAAAATTTAAAAGAGATTAGAAGTCATGAAAAAAATAACAAAGAATGATTAAAAGGGATGCTTTTGGCCTGGATATCCCCAGGACTGAGTAAAAAGTACTTATAAATTATTTTAAACACTTTGACTATACATGGGAACAATAAATAAAAGCACACAAGTTGTATACATAAGTAAAAATTATGATAAAATACAATATATGCCATTATGACACCTTATATACACACATGTATCCACCTTTTATAAGTCTTATGTACTTAATTTTAAGTTTTAATATGCTAATGTAATCTTAAGAAACTTAAAAATAAGGATACATAATCTTTAAGTATACTTAAAGTTGTTGTTTTCATTGTTTTATGTGAAAAACAAGAAATACGCTTTAAATGACTTAAAAGTTGGATATATGCGCTATAAATTTAATAATATTAAAAATGTGCCTTGACAGATCATTTGGTATTAATTAGGACTATTGATTTGGATACTCAATTGCATAAAAATAACACTTTTTAAATTTGGTGTTTTTTATGCCAGAAATGACTTCTGTGTACTGGTCACATACTGCTTGCATTTTTCCCATGTGAATAGCTTCATTTTAAGAAAAGTTAGCTTTTTCACACTATAATTACCCTGTATTATACACCCACTGTGGGGAAACATGCTAAAATAGGCAACAGGCACTTATTTAGTGTCCTAATTTAATTATAGGTGCATTGAACTTGTTATATGGACTTATTTCATTAATAACCTCAAGCTTGATGCCTTTTATTCACTACCAAACTTAAATTTGCCTAAATTAGTCAAGGGTTTACCAGTGCAAGTGCCTTCCAAGGACTGCATGTAGTTACCCCACATCTCACACCCTTTTTTGGGGTTTTCAGTGGTTTCTCAGTCAATATCGGTTATTTTTGGATGGGGATTTCATGTAGTTTGTTGTCATAATTAGCCCCATCATCTCTACTGTTAATCCCCCTTAATTTTGTGTAATATTTAGTCTTATTATTTCTATTTTTTATTTTTTATTTTAAGGTATTACATGCATACACTCTTTTTTTGCTTATTCTTTATTTTTGGTGGATTATCCCTATTACTAAAGGATTTTGGAAGGTGATATCATTCTAATTATGTTATTGTTCACTCTTTGTGTTGTTGGACAGGTGTATTAGCTGGAATGAGGTGTCATTAGCTGTGTATAGAGCTGGTAAATCAAGGGGTACATTGGAGGAATTATTGGGTATAAAAGGAGGGGGTTTTTGGTCTTGTTTTCTACATTCTTTATCATTATAATCAAATATATAACCATTACAATTACAATACATATCAATAGTACTTATAAAGTCTTTGAGTATTATCTGAATTATTACATCTATTTTTCTACCAACTATAAGATTGTAAGCCATATATAAGTAGTGAGATTTAAATTACTGAGACCCTTATATTGAGTTATATTTTAATAATTATTGGATTTGTACTACAGTATTCATATAGGACCATTAAAATCTTCTAGACAACTGACTATTCAAGCTATTTCACGTCTCTGTACTTGATCTCAGTCTGACAGGTGTTTTAAATGAAATGAGTTGGTGTTAAATTGTCAAGGAAGAAAAACGCACCACTGGAATTAATTTAAAATTAAAAATTAAAATTCTATGTGGATTCCTTGCACAAGATGTATGGTGTTTTTCATTTTGAACATCAGACACAAAATACCTATGAGAAGGAAGTTTTAATGCTTTCTTGCAGTCACCAAAAAACATGCACCAGGAAAGATGTTAGCTGTCAACCAGCCAACAAAAGGCAGTCTGAAAATTAAACTTATAATTTTGATACTTACTGTATAGATTTCTGTAACTAAGTGAGAGTTATGATTTTTTAAATAACAGTAAATTTAATTATATTATTAGTAGTATACATGATGGGCATAATACTCAAATTGAATTAAATTCTCAGTGAAAATTATTAATATAAAAGAATTACTAGTGAAATTCAAGTAAAAAATTTAAATAAAAGAGCGGCAAAGTTGTAGATCTGCGTCCTTCCCATTTGACCACCCTCCATAACCTGATTGAAGTGGGCTAGGGAGGACAGGGAGAGATGGGAGTGTAGGATTGGGAAGATGGTGGGACCCTTATGAATTTAAATCTAATTAATTTCACTTTATTCTACGTCCTTTCCTTTGCTTTCATTTTCTTTTAATCTCTCATTTCATTCATTAGGGGGTATCAAAGTTGGAATTCTGTAATTATTTAAACGGCATGTTCCAACACAAAAATAAAGCCACAAACGTGAAATTAATTCTCAGTAAAAAGGTGTTTTGAGGGATCACAACATGCCATATATAAAATAATTATTATGGCTGATGTGGTGAAGAAAAGAGGTAATTTGAAATGAAAAATTTCTAACTTTGATGCCCCTTAATATGTATGGAACCCGAATCAATTCCTTTTCTATATTTCTTATATAAGTAAAAAGGTTTTTTTTTTTTGGTGTTAGGAAGATAACTTTTTTCATTCACTTATTGTTTATAAAATTAGGTATCACATTCTTTTTATTCTATACTGGTCATTGTGGTTGTGTTAATATTTATTGTACATACTAGTTAATAAAAAAATAAATACTATTTGAACCCTTTAAATCAGAGATTCAGTTTAACTAAAAAGTTTTATCATTATCCTGTGATTTAAAGTCCGTACTCCGCGCACCACTCACCGACATTAGCACTGTTGCACTATTCAGAGCAAAATTCGGAACAAAATTGAGAATGATTACACACCTAAAGGTGATCCATAAAAGGATGAGGAAGAGTTTTTAATCGTATCATCAGGAAAAAATGCTGGCACCTGCTGGCAGGTGCCAACATTTTTCTCCAGGTGTATACAATCCGATAATATCAAAGTCTTCGATAAGATAGTCACATATTATTAGAAACCGCGACAGGCACCTGTAGTAAGCGTCTATACCCATCACTTTGATTTAACTCAGTTTTAGCTCTGCTGTAATGCTTCTGTGAAGCTCACACGTTTAACACTGGCTGAGTTGAGCACAGAAGTTTCACATGGTATCAATCCATAGTTTGGATTCAAACAAATATCAAGTTAGATATATGCCCCTGCTAGCTAATGGGTTCCAAGTTTTTCTTTTTTTTTCGTAGTCCCAATTATAAATTTCTTTATGCAGAGATCCCTCACCTCCCATAATTGACAAATACCTACCGTTGAACAGCTTTTTTTAGAAGCAATGGGAGTGAAGAAGGCTCGTCATATTAACAAAATCCTGGAATTTCGAGATGGACAAACCATCCGCAATAACCGGAAATGAAGTGATGGAGTCCTTTCATTCATGATATTACCATCCCTTGAATCATCCACACCGGCAACGCATTTGCAAGGTTGCAGGACACAGCTTTGAATCCAAGCTCCGTCGAATCTTTAACGATAGAGCAAGTCGGGAAAAAAATTTCACATATTATTTTTCCAAAAAATTGTGAAATATGCAACTACAACAGTCGTGAGGTATAAAGGAAATAATTATGATAAAGTGCCACGAATAACGATGACCATATTGATAATGATCAGACACAAAAAAAATTAACTTAATAAACACACCATGATTATGATGGCTCTAGAGTAAATTTCACTTCTGAGTAATGTAAGCAAGAAAATTGAAAAAGCGAATAGGTCTATAAAGCAGGTTCCCATGTTCCCCGAATCCGCTGAGCAAGCTGCATGTCCTTACGCATAATTGTCACGCGTTTGGCGTGGATAGCACAGAGATTTGTATCCTCAAAGAGATGAACCAAATAGCTAAATGTGATCAAACGACAATATTACCAATAAATCCAAGAAACTTCTTTATATTAGTATGAAAATCATTCAAGGCAAAGATTTCCTAACGACTTACGCCTCTGCGGCTTCTTGAAGCGCAAGAAGTGCGCTGCTTTGCCATCTGAGAGCTACACGGTCTTCATACATTGTGGAAAAATCCATTGCTATTTCTCGTACCTATGCGAAGCCAAACCATCACAAGTGATACAGAGTCAATTCACCATACTCAAGATTTTAAGCCTAGAAACGATAAAGAGATCCTAGACAGACTAATCGTGCAAAAGGTAATCTTCGAATGAGGAGATCAGTAGACTTTTGGAATTTACGTATCTCCCTCAAGGCGATGGTGCCTGGCTTGTAACGGTGTGGCCTCTTCTTATCAGATTGATGTTCTTAGATAAAAAAGGATAGAAAAGAAGAGACATCATGAGCCAGGGAATACATGCAACAGAAATAGACAGTCACTTGGTTCAGAAGGCGGAGGTGCGCTTTTCCGTGGTACTTTCTTTGAAGACGCGCCACGTCGTTGAGCAGCTGAGGTGCTGGCATCATCACGAGAGATATCTGCGGTATTTAAAGAGTCACGCTGCCTAGATGGAAGTGGCTTCGTGGTTCGTGTTGAGGCAGAATGAGATGTCCCTCGGTCACGTGTTGGGGTGGCCATTGTCAAGAAAATCTACAAAAGTTGTTTGCGATTTGAAGAGCAAGAGTGGAGGAATTAAAGTCGCGGGGAATTAAAGTTGCGATATGGTTAATCAAAACAAAGAGCACGTGACCTCAGTTACGCGCATCAAGATACACGCGCCAACCGATGATGAAGTCTGAAGCGGCCAGCAAAAAGACTGTAAACAACCGATGGGCTACTTCACACCAGGTGGCCCGTCGTAAAATAAACAGAAAAATTATAAAGGAGGAGAAACAATTTTGATAGATTTTTTTTGAAATTTGGAAACGGATTAATTCGCTGACGAATCTTAGACACAAAACACTAGACCTCCATATCACCAAAACCATGCTTTCGCAAACTGTTTCTGGTTTACAAAACAACAATGTCCCTGAATTTCCCTGTTTTTTAGAATCTCAAAAAAGCAAGAATATAAAGTGTTAATATATAGTAAAAAAGGAATCTGAATCTAACTAAGGTTTATCAAGAAGACCCGAAACTACAGCAAGCTCTAAAAATATGAGAAAAAATCACAAGATTATTGTTACGTGTAGTATAGTAGTAACTTACACTACCAACATTTTGCTGACGTTCCCGATGGGAACGCCACACATCATTTTCAACTTGAGTCACCCACAGTCCATCAATCTAATTCTTCATCTTCCTTCAATCCTTGAGTTATTCTTCATTTTTCTATTTTATTTGAATGTTTGATCTTTCTCTTGATTTTACATGCCCTGTTTTACAGCAAAGTCGGAAAAGATTGCCGAAATTTTAACAAAAAAATCGAAGTTTCTCTCATGAAAAAATGATTCGCCTATTCAAAAGGGTTGGAGATGAGTCGGGAGTACTGTCTTTTGAATAGGCAAATCATTTTCTTGTGAGAGCAGCTTCGATTTTTTTGACGAAAATTCCACAAGCATTTGTGACTTGGCTGTATTCTATGTGCTATAATAATTATTTAGTTTTGATCTCATGAATACTTTTTAATCACCGCCCATAGGCACCGGATCATCACAAGGGGATTCTTCATTCCCTGAGGATATTAGAGATTTTACAGAGACTCTTATGATCAATCAAAACAAATTCTACTCATTGATTAATACCCTAAACAAAGTTGTTGAACTCCAACCATTATCCTTAGTATTTAGTTATAAAAGCATTATTAGTTTAAGCCATGTTACTTTTACTAGATTTCATATGAACTTAAACTTAACTACAAGCAGTATTCTTTTTAGCCTACTATCTCACATATTCTTCAACATCTAACTATTAGCTATATACATATCGATCAGTAAACTACTATATATGGACGCCATGCTTATTTTATTTTGGCATCCATTTTTCTCCCTCTTAATCTATCTCGCTTGTCTTCCCTCCTTGCTCACTATTTTTCCTCATAGTTTCTCTTTATTTAATCTTATTTCTCTGTCTCTGTCCACTTGTCCACTGGTCCTTCCCAAGTTGTCCATCGTCCACTGTCCACCTATCTAATTGTCAACTGATTAAACTAACTTAATAATTTTTATCTTATCAGGTATACTTGTATGTCTGCTCTTCCCTGCAATGAATCCATTTTTCTCCCTCTTAATCTATCTCGCTCATCTTCCCTCCTCGCTCACTATTTTTCCTCAAAGCTTCTCTTTATTTAATCTTATTTCTCTGTCTCTGTCCACTTGTCCACTGGTCCTTCCCAAGTCGTCCATTGTCTGCTGTCCACCTATCTAATTGTCCACTGATTTAACTAACTTAATAATTTTTATCTTATCAGGGTTATGGGCCCAGAACCCCTGTCTTCTAAATAAATCTGGCTACTCCTGAATCCATAAACACTGCTCCTTCATCACCATCAAGTAGTTCCTTTGACAAAACAATGTTACCTGCCATGTCGTCCTCCAATAGTGCTCCCCCTAATTTCTCATATCTTCAAGATAGTTCTTCATATTCTGAAATCAATGGAATTGATAAACTAAACAACAAAAACTATAGCACTTGGAAAACCAACATTAAATATGCTCTCACTGTCAGAAACCTTGATCAATTCCTTATTGAAGACACTCCCATACCTACCGACCCAGACCTTTTAGATATATTTAATCTTCACAAAAGACAAACAAATACAATCATTAAAATGTACATGGACCAAACCAATCAAGACAAGTTTGTACTGGATGATGACTTAGTTGAACCTGCTCAATTATGGACCTGGATCAAAGATCACTACACCTCCAAATCCACTCAGAATTGCTCCTATGTGGTTAATCAATTGTTCAAAATCAAATTTACCAAAAGCAATTTGTTGGGGGCCATGAATGAATTCCAAAGTACCATGAAAATACTTAGAGAAGTGGCGCCTGATCTATTCAAGGAAAATATTCTTTCTTACATCATGGGTAATTATGTGCTCAATTTATTACCTGATTCATATCAAATGGCAGTAAAAATTATCCTCAGTAAATAAGACATTGCAAATCAGCGGCCAACAATTGAAAACATCTTTCCAATATTGAAACTGAAATTACCAGGAGGAAAGCCCTTAACACTACTTCCGGCACTGCTCTGGCTGTGGACACCAGAACCAAACAACAATGCTTGAAGGGTAAGCATAACCCTCTTGCCCCTAACCCCGAATCCTTGTGCTTCCAAATTCATCCTGAGAAACGTGACAAATTTCTCAAAAGAAAGAAGGAAAAAGAAATCAGAGATAAAGATTCATCTCACAAAGTTTACTCTATCATCTCTAACTTACCAGAAAATCACGCCATCCTTTACAGTGGCGCTTCCTTTACAATTTTTAACTTGCTTAAATTTTTCAACACCTATCAAAATACGGACATCACTCTATCTATGGCTAATGGCAAGGAACTTGTTGCCCTTGGAGAAGGCACAGTTCTATTCACCACTACCTCAGGCCATGTTTTCAGAATTGATGATGCACTATATATACCATCAGTGAAGGCTAATCTTATCTCAGCCTTGGACATCATACAGGGTGGTTGGAGCCTTGAAAATAAAGGTGGAATCTTTAAAGTTAAATTCAAGGGCGATACTCAGATCAGCTGCAACTCTTCTGGAAAGATTTTTTCTTTTCAACTAATATCAAACCCCATATACAACATAACTCTCCAGAACACTAATGAAAATACTAATCTTGCGCTTCTTCATCATAAATATGGGCATCCCAGTAATCAAAATATGGAAAAGATTTTCCCTGGTTTGAATTTTTCCAACTTCATATGTAAAACTTGTGCTCTATCCAAATCTCATACTCTTCCTTATTTGGGCACTTTTCCTATTCCGGAATCTACACTGGACATCATTCATATGGATCTATGTGGACCAATTAATCCAGAGTCAAAAGGTGGAAAATCATATTTCTTCCAGATTGTTGACGGACATTCAAGATACCAACATGTGTACTTCCTTGAGCTTAAATCAGAAGCATTTCATTTCTATAAGGAGTACAAGTCTTTTGTAGAGAACCAATTGTAAAGCAAGATTAAATGTATTGTATTTGACAATGGCGGGGAGTTCACGAATAATGCCATGAGTAACCATCTTAAAACTAAAGGCATACTTCATTTACGGACTGACCCCTATTCCCCTCAACAAAACCCCATTTCTGAGAGAGGTAATTGCTCAATTGTCAAAAAGGCTAAATGGGTATTAATTGAATCTGGATTAGATGCTCATTGGTGGGCTGAAGCAGTGAATACGGCAACATTTTTACTAAATATACTTCCTCCGGAATCACTTCAAGATAAAAATTCACCTCTAAATCTATGGCATAAATCAGCTAAGTTACCTTCTAAACTATACCGCTTTGGTTCAGATGTTATATTTCATCTCCAGAAACATAAGCAAAATGGTAAATTTGACAGAAGTGGAAATGAAGGGATATTCTTAGGATACTGTGAAGGACACATTAATTATTTAATATATGCTATTGCTTCAGACTCAATCATCACTACGCACAATGTTAAGTTATTAAATACTTTCAGCTTTGCACGCATGATATCTCTGCCAAGAATCTTCAATTCCCTGATATTGATATTAGTGACCCTATCACCTTCACTTCCCCATAACTCACTCCGCCTACACTTCCTGACACCATATTGTCTGAAATTCCCGAACCTACACAAGAATTCTACTCTCCACCCACCTTCAAACATTATGCATATGTCGACAGCTCATACAAACAATCACAAGAAATATCATCTGATATTGACACTTCTAATATACTTAGTACTAAGAAAAGATGCAACATAGCTTGTTAAGCTGTTACACCATTTGACACTCCTCAAAATTATTATCAGGCTCTAAACTCACCTGAAAGTGATGAGTGGTTGAAAGCTATTAACAATAAACTAGAAAATATTGCTAAGCACAATGTGTGGGAGGAAACCATACCTCCCTCCAATAATAATCTCCTTGGGACTACATGGACCTTCAAGAAGAAAACCAACACAGATGGGAATATTATTAAGTATAAAGCCCAACTGTGCGTGCAAGGCTTCTCTCAAATAGAAGGTATTGAATATAATGAAAACTACGCTCCAACTGGAAGAATTGCCACTCTCTGATTCTTACTTAGTGTTGCCGCCTTTAAAAACTGGGATATCCATCAGATAGATGTTAAATCTGCCTTTCTTCATGGCAAACCTTATGAGGACTTGTACCTACAATTCCCTAATGGTTACACTCCAAATAACAAAAATCTTTGTCTTCATCTCAAAAAACTCTCTATGGACTCAAACAAAGTACTCGTTTCTGGTATAACAAAATAGCCAGCTTTTTCATGAGTATTAACTTTAAATCCAGTAAGACTGATCCATGTCTCTTCTTTAGCATGGATAAATCAAAACCTTGTTATGTCTACATACACATAGATGACCTAATCATAGGTGGCCCTTTCATTGATGATTTCAAAACCAAAATCTCTCAAGTCTTTGACATGGAGGACCAAGGTGAACTCAATTGGGTGCTTGGCATGAAGGTTACTTAAGACAGACCTAATCAAACAATTACACTATCTCAGCAGCTATATGTCAATAACTTACTGAAAGAGTTTAATCACAAAAATTGTCAAACTATCACTACTCCCTTAATACCCAACTCACACTTTACCAAGTGTTCCACTAACAAATTAACCAATCTTTTTAATTATCGATGTGCAATAGGTCTTTTAAACTACCTTGTCCTATGCACTTGACCTGACTTAGATTTTGCTGCCAGCTCTCTTGCTCAATACCTTAATGAACCAACCAATCAACAAAACACCACATTTTTCCATATCCTGCACTATCTTAAAAAATCAAAAGATGTTGGTTTGACATTGGGGAACATCAATGATTCTCAACTTGGGTTACTGAAAGGTTTTGAAGATTTTTATTATAAAAAACCGGAGGACTCTAAATCTACATCAGGAACACTAGTTTTTCACTTAGGGCTTCTCTCATGGAAATCAAGCAAGCAACAATATGTAGCCTTATCTGTCTCTGAAGCCAAGTACTATTCAATGACCAAATGTGGGCAGGATCTACAATGGATGAAGGAATTATTTAAAAACTTCTCAATTCCTTTAACCACTACAATTATTTATGGGGACAATCAAGGAGCAATAAACTTGGCTCTTAATCCAATATATCAACATCGTACAAGACACATTAACACTAGGGTCTTCTGGTTACGAGAGCTTGTCAACTCAAAGGAAATATCAATGCAATATATCCCTACCAATGATATGACTTCAGATATCCTGACTAAGTCACTACCTTGCATAAAGCATCAATATTTTATGAATAAATTACATATCAATTCATTGCCGCTTTGAGCTTGGGAGGGTGTTGAACTCCAGCCATTATCCTTAGTATTTAGTTATAAAAGCATTATTAGTTTAACCTATGTTACTTTTACTAGATTTCATATGAACTTAAACTTAACTACGAGCAGTATTCTTTTTAGCCTACTATCTCACATATTATTCAACATCTAACTATTAGCTATATACATATTGATCAATAAACTACTAAATATGGATTCCATGCTTATTTTATTTTGGCATCCATTTTTCTCCCTCTTAATCTATCTCGCTTGTCTTCCCTCCTTGCTCACTATTTTTCCTCATAGCTTCTCTTTATTTAATCTTATTTCTCTGTCTCTGTCCACTTGTCCACTGGTCCTTCCCAAGTTGTCCATTTTCCACTGATTTAACTAACTTGATAATTTTTATCTTATCAGGTATACTTTTATTTCTGCTCTTCCCTGAAATGAATCCATTTTCTCCCTCTTAATCTATCTCACTTGTCTTCCCTCCTCACTCACTATTTTTCCTCATAGCTTCTCTTTATTTAATCTTATTTCTCTGTCTCTGTCCACTTGTCCACTTGCCCTTCCCAAGTCTTCCATTCTCCACTGTCCACCTATCTAATTTTCCACTGATTTAACTAACTTAATAATTTTTATCTTATCCGGTATACTTCTTCTCTTTATTTAATCTTATTTCTCTGTCTCTGTCCACTTGTTCTCTGGACCTTCCCAAGTCGTCCATCATCCACTGTCCACCTATCTAATTGTCCACTGATTTAACTAACTTAAGTAAAACTTAGGAATCAGAATGTTGAAGACATGAGCACTTTCTTATATATGATAGTAAACTTTGATAAAAGTAATACCTGAATTGAGATGCAGACTGGTCATCAGAAAAAGTATATACAATAAGAAAGAACAAGTAAAGAACCTTATGAATCAGAATATTGAAGATATGAG
Organism: Hemileia vastatrix; assembly: GCA_030280995.1. Taxonomy (NCBI): domain Eukaryota; kingdom Fungi; phylum Basidiomycota; class Pucciniomycetes; order Pucciniales; family Zaghouaniaceae; genus Hemileia; species Hemileia vastatrix. Next base: position 21,553,959 of record JASXTE010000014.1, on the reverse strand, counting down.
AACTTGCTTAAATCTGATAGTAAAATTTGAAAAAGTAATACTTAAGGTTTGAAGAGATACATGTAGCTATGAGTAGAGCGAATAAGAAGATTGTAAAAACATAACGTTACCTGAATTGAGATGCAGACTGGTGAGGGAAAGAGACTCAAGGCAGGAGTCTTATATTCCCCAGTTTGGGAACTTGCTTCAGGTAAGGAGACAAAGAAAATATACAACAAAGATAAAAAAAGGATAAAAAAAAGTAATACAAAGGCTCTGAATAATTAAGTATTTACAAAGAGTAGGTTCAGTGTGTTCAGGCTTTTGACTAGAGCACAACACATGCGTCAAGTTAGTCAGTATGATTTGGCTGAGGATTATGAGCAAGCACAAGGAAGAAGATGCGGATGTTATTCTCACAACCCCCCTGCTTGGGATTGCGGTTTTGTGAGACCACAGGCAGATGTGAAACTGGCTTGATTTTTGGGAGGAGTCAACTTAGTGAGAGAATTGGCTAGCATAGAAGTAGTAGACGTATAGGGAATTTTAAGGACACCAGCGGTGACTTGTTCCTGTATCCAATGATATTGGACTTCAATATGCTTGGTGCGAGCTTGAAATACAGGATTGCTAGTGAGGGAAATTTCTCCTTGATTGTCTCCATAGATGATGGTGGGTTTGGTGATTGGAAAACCAAGAGTTTCTAACAGAGAACGAAGCCATATAGCTTCTTGACCAGCCATGCAGCATGATTTGTATTCTGCTTCAGATGCTGACAGAGCTACTGTTGGTTGTTTCTTTGATTGCCAAGAAACAGCAGCTCCATTTAAGAAAAACAGGTAACCAGTAGTTGAATGATGTGTATTGGGACATCCATCCCAATCAGAGTCAGCATACCCAATAGGCAATGAAAAAGAGTGATGACCCGTTGGAAAGAGTGGATTAGTACAAGATTTATTCCCATATTTCAGTTCAAAATCATGAGTAACAGACAAGTATCTCATTACATGTTTGAAGGCAATCCAGTGATTAATCCCAGGATTCTCTAAATGTTGTGACAACTGACTGACTGCAAATGATAAATCTGGATGGGTACATTGAACTAAGTAATTAAGCGATCCCACAGTGCTCCTGTAATTTATATTCATTTTTGAAAATTCTTCAATTTCACTAGGGGTGGCAGGAATGAGGTGTAGCTGAGGAAGTAGAGGCGTAGAGACAGATCGGCACTCAGAGAGATGATAATCTCTAAGTAAATCCAGACAGTAAGAGGGTTGTGAGAGACTGATACAGCCTTCTGAGCGATTACGTGTTACCTTCATGCCTAAGAAGAACTGTGCCTCTCCTAAATCATCCATGCTGTATTTGGTAGTAATAAGCTGTTTGAAATGGGAAACGTCTTTACTGAAGATGGCCATGTCATCAACATGAAGAAACATGTATGTTGGATTATTTTTGTCAGAAGAGATGAAGAGACAAGGATCAGCGGGAGATGGATAGTACTGGATAGAAGAGAAAAACTTGTTTATCTCTTTGGACCAGAACTGGGGTGATTGCTTTAGTCCATATATGGATTTTTTAAGTTTAAGAACAGGATTTTTAAAATGATCTGGACTATCAACACCACAGGGAACCTTCATGTAGACTTCCTACTCAAGGACAACATGGAGGAAAGCACCCTTGACATCCATATGATGGAACTGCAGATTTTGCAAAGCTGCCAGAGCACAAAGAGTACAAAAAGTGGTCAGTCTACCAGTTGGAGTAAAAGTATCAAAATAATCAATCCCTGGTAATTTAGAAAAACCCTGAGCACAGAGGCGAGCCTTAAATTTTGAGACAGTGCCATCATGCTTTTCCTTAACCTGAAAAACCCAAGTTGATCCAATCAGAAAGGAGTTCTCTGGTCTCTCACAGAATTCCCAGACTTTATGAGAAGACATATTTTCTACTTTGCATTTTACTGCAGCATCCCATTCTGGGCCATACAAACTGTTGACAGCTGATTTAAATGATTTTGGAACAGGGATCCCACAGGCTTTGACTGTAGAATTGGACAGCAGAATCTGACTAGTTCTAGTACGGGGGTTATTCAGTATATTGGAGGTGAAAATAGAACTATCAATGTTATTCTGGGGTGATTCATCAGAAAAGGTAAATCTATCACAGACTCAAGTGCGGGGATTCTCTCAAGTTGATGAAGTAGTGAGAGAAGGGTAATCTGAAAAAGCAGGTCGGTTGGAATGTGTGTGAGTTGGAGCGACTGATGGAACTTCTTCTAGTGGGGGAAATGGAAGCCATGTGGATCCAGATTGTTTACTTAGCTCACAAAAAGGAAACTGATCTTCATTAAACACTACATCATGAGAGTATGATATAGAGAGAGAAGCAGGGTCTAGTAATTGATAGGAAGATAAATTTTCATCATAGCCAACATGGATGAGATGTTTTGAACCGTTCTCGAATTTACTTTTCCGAAGATTTTTTGGAATCAGGGAGTATGCACTGCACTCAAAGGTGCAAAGATGCTTAAGCTTGGGCTTTTGATTAAAAAATACTTCATAGGGAGTCCGCATATTTTGACTTTTGGTTGGAGTTTGATTATGGAGATAAACTGACGTGACAACAGCTTCTGCCCATAGGATAGTAGGCACCAAACCTTAAAATATCATTGCTTTAGCTTTCTCCGTAGTGGTCCGATTACCCCGTTCAGCAATGGGATTTTGCTGAGGGGAATATGACAAAGTGACATGCATCTGAATGCCCTCATTGTCAAGGAAGTTTTGAAATTCGTAGTTACAGAAATCACCACTCCATCGTTGACAAGGTGAACAATACTGCAGTTTAATTGTTTTTCAATGGCTTTCTTAAATTTGAAAAAAGTTGAGAAAGTATCGGATTGGTTTTTAAGGATATAGATGAATTGGAAAGAGGAATAGGAATCTGTAAGTTGGTAATAGTATTCACCACCACCAATGGAAGGTGGACTAATTCTACCACTAAGATCAGCTTGTATATATTCTAGTGGTCAAGTAGCTCTAGGTAATGTACCAGAATAGGGACTACAATGGATTTTGGCTTTAACACAACTAGCACAAAACGGTTCAATCTCTACAGCAGGAAATAGATTATACTCTTTATTAAGCTTTACCAGGTAGTTGTGACTGGGATGCCCTAACCTGTTGTGCCAGGTTGAGTAAGAGTTGCTGCTTGTGAAGAGAGAGGTAGACAACTCACAGACATTTGCATCTATATGGAAAAGGTGATTTTTGATCACTCCTGTAAGATAAGTGACGTCTCCATTAACTAGCTTAAACTTTCCATTGTTGATTGAGAGATTTAAAGTTTGGATAAGTTTGAAGAGGGCTGGGAGGCTTAAAAGGTTAACTTGAAGAGTAGGCACATGTAAGAAATAACTCAATTCAAAATTTGATTGATTAACAAAAAGAGAAATGGTGCCATGTCGTTTGCTAGAGGTACAGGAACCATCACCAAACAAGATAGTTGATTTGGTAGAAGTATATGTCAAAAAAGTTTTTGAGAGCAGATCATATGTTTGGTGGCTCTACTTTCAAGGAAAAAGTCATTCTTCGAGGAGATGGGAATGGCTGATAGACAGACTTCTGAGGAGGGTTGGACTTCAGAGAGGTCGATGGCAAGATTGGACTGGTGCTGATTGGTTTTCTTTTTAGCGAAATGAGGGTGAAGCTGAAAGCATTGATCCTGAGAGTGTTTGGTTTTAGGGTTATGTTGCCCATTAGAGAAATACCTTTGTCTTTCACTAGCCTTGAGGGCTTTAGATATTTCAGACTGTTGTAAATTTGAACGTTCTAACTGATATTTGTTTAAAGCACCAACTAATTTAGTGATGGTGATAGACTCATTTCGGGCAAAGGCATTTTCCGTGAGAGCATCTTTTAATAAGGAAAATTCAGCAGGCAAATGAAAAAGTAAATAGGAGGCTAAAAGGTGTTCTTTCAACCTGATCCTGACAGCACAAAGTTCCATTTCCAGGGATCTAATGAGTTCAATGTATTGAGAAATGTCACCTGGGTAGGTGACAAGAGCAAATTTTTGAAAAACGCGCATCTGGTTCAATTCACTGGAAGAGCGATAATGGTCAGAGAGTGCTTTCCATAACAAGTGCAGATGACTCTCAGTTTGAGGATTGAGAAAGCACTGAAGATGATACAGGTCTAAAAATTGAGTGATAACACCCAAAGCTTTTTGAAGGCAAAGACGATAATTTTTGATTTTTTCTTCATCTCCTTTGGGAGAAGCTTTTTTCAAGACCACAATGTCGAATGTATTTTGTTGCAGAAATAAACTGCGCATTCGGAATGAAAATATTTGGTAATTATCTTTATTAAGAAGAGGAATACCATTTGTAAGAGACATATCTGCAAGGGCCTAGGTAGTTGATTGCATTTGTAATCAGAAGGTGAGAGCCATGTATTAAAGAAAACTAGATGCTTAGTGGTTAAACTCCAGTCTCATAATCTGTAAAACTTAGGAATCAGAATGTTGAAGATATGAGCACTCGCTTATATCTGATAGTAAACTTTGATAAAAGTAATACCTGAATTGAGATGCAGACTGGTCGTCAGAAAAAGTATGTACAATAAGAAAGAACAAGTAAAGAACCTTAGGAATCAGAATGTTGAAGATATGAGCACTTGCTTATATCTGATAGTAAAATTTGATAAAAGTAATACCTAAGATTTGAAGAGATACATGTAACTATGAGTAGAGCGAATAAGAAGATTGTAAAGACATAACATTACCTGAATTGAGATGCAGACTGGTGAGGGAAAGAGACTCAAGGCAGGAGTCTTATATTCCCCAGTCTGGCATCTCGCTTCAGATAAGGAGACAAAGAAAATATACAACAAAGACAAAAAAAGGATAAAAAAAAGTAATACAAAGGCTCTGAATAATTAAGTATTTACAAAGAGTAGGTTCAGTGTGTTCAGGCTTTTGACTAGAGCGCAACACACGCGTCAAGTTAGTCAGTATGAGTTGGCTGAGGATTATGAGCAAGAAAAAGAAAGAAGATGCGGATTTTATTCTCACAACTTAATGATTTTTATCTTATCACAAAGATGTTGAAAGTATGAAGGCAGCTAAGACTAATATTGTCAAAAAAACTACCAAAATCAAACCCATCCTGCACTTCCGAGTTTATCATTTATTTAATTACTTCTTGGGATCAATTTTCCTCAGGGCATAAAACTACACACAGAAAAACAGATAAAGTGGAATATGTGCATGATTCAGAGTGGGCATAGACAGTCTAAAAACTTGTGAGTTTAAGCATTTAATTGTTCAAGGGTCTTGTTTCATTGAACTTTTTGGACAGCATTTTCAGATGCAGCCTGAAAAGCTGTAAGGATCTTGAAAATATGCTTCCAAAATTGAAACACTTGTGGATTTCATGCTACTTATTCAATTTAAAAAGTGACATAAAATAATTATTTAGGTGGGGGATTGAAGATGGGAAACTTTTAGTGGCAAATATATCTTGCTATCACTCATTTTTGGAATACTTAAGTAATTCAATTCTGAGGCTTCAGAAAATTTGTTTGGGTTTCAGGTAGTCTCCCCAGCAGAAGTTTACATACTTAAATTCAAGTTGATTAGGTCACTTTCATGTTTTGAGAAAGTATATACATGCCATGTTGGGTGACTCCATGTTTATCAGTATAAAAATTTGTGGAACACTTAGAACAAAGACACAAGTGAATTTTGGATTTAATTTAACTTTAATGAGGAAAACTAAGTAAAATCAGATATAAAAATGATTCAAGTTAAGATCAATCATAATATTCCACTCTCTCAATAATACTATTTAACTTGCTTTATATTTCCCACTTCTTCTCCTCATCATGTTTCTCAGTGTAGTCTGTATTTAGTCTACCACTGTCTCCTCTTCCTTCATGCCCAAATTTGGGTGAGATTGCATGAAATAAAAATAAATAAATAAAATAAAATAAAGATCTAGAAAGAGGAAAATTGGTAGGTTGTGGGTGAATCTGTAGCACCGTGTCAGCCTTTAGAGCTCCAGAAAGAACACAATTTTCATTACTTTACCTGTAGCATAGTGTAAGCCTGTAGAACTCTGGAAAGAACCGGAGAACAGGGGACTCCACGGCTACTGACTATATACATTTGCACAAATAACTAAGTACATAGTCCTAGTGACTTAACATACCCCCCACTTATTTATGAAAAAATATACTGATATCCCCCCATGCAAACATAACCAACTCCGAATATAAAAAGGAACTAAAAATGAAATGAGAAAAAATTAAAAAAAGAAAAGAAATGTAACCCCATCACCACACACAGACATTTTTCCTTCTAAGGATTGTCAGAGATGGGCCCGGTGATTTTGTGAGTATATCTGCACACATCACAGCAGTGGGAACCTATTCCAATGTTGCTTTTTTTAGGAAGAACTTTTCATTTACAATATAAAAGCACCTATTCACATACCTTTTTCTCTTGTTCCCCGGGTTATCTTTTGCATTTGCAATTGCTCCCTTGTTGTCACAGTAGATCTTGATTGGGGGAATATCAGGAAATATATCCCTCAGAATATTTGAGATCCGAATTGCATCTTTTATACCACCACCAAGTGCCACATATTCAGCAGTTCATGATGAATCACTAACTGTCAATTGGCGTCTGAGGTCCACACAATAGGGCAAGAATTGAGAAGGAAGAGATTTCAACTCTGAGCTCTGGAGAATTCTTTGTTGTTTTAGGTGGAATCAGAAAAGGAAAGGAGTTCAAGTGGAGAATTTTAGTCAGGATAGATGTGAAGACATAGGTTGGAAGTGTGTTGGACATATCTCAGCAGGTGGTTAAGTGCAATCCAGTGAGTGGCAGTAGGTTTGGAGGAGAATCATGCCAAAAAATTGACAGGGAAAGAGAGATCTGGCCTAGTAGTCACCGCCACATAACTGAGGGCACCTAGAATAGAGAGATATTTAGTTGTATCAATAGCTACCTCTTCATCTTTGGCTGTGGTGATTTCTAGATTTTTTGGTAAGGGTGATCTTGTGGTCAATCAAGAGGGTTTATGAGTCCGCAGAATCTTGTCAATTAGCTGAAAAGTGTGTGGATCAAAACCTTCTGGAACTTCTTTGATTGAAACACCTACAATACCATCCATGTTATAATTCCACTTTACCTTCAAACTACCATCCAAGCCATCCTCAAATTCCTTCAATATCTCCTCACTAATTCCAGTCACTAAAAAATCATCAAAATGAATCCAAATGACACCCACACATCCTTTTTTCCTTAGAACATAAAAAAGTTTATCATATTGAATTGACTTATACCCCAAAGAATCCAATTTACTGGAAAATGAAGCCACCAGCATCTTGCTGCCTGTTTAGTGTCATAGAGGACCTTTTTTTAAAGTAGGGAATTTCCAATGTCATGTAGCTGGTAACCTTCAGGAGGGCAGACCAAAATTGCCTCATAAATTGGACTGTGAAGGTAAGCAGAAGTGACATCAAAAGATTTGACAGGCAATTTTTTGATAAGCTGCAAGTGTGAGTAGAATGCTTTGTGAAGAAAAAGTGGCAGTTGGAGAAAAAGTGTCAGTGAAATCAATACCATACTTCTGTAAAAAACCTTTGGCTACATATCTTACATTTTAGGTTGGTGATTTGGATGAAGGGTTTTTGATAGTGATGACTCATTTTTCATTGGTCAGTTTGGAACCAGGAGGAAGCTTTTCTTCATACCAGAAATCCATATTTTTCATTTTCCACAGTTCCTTTTTGCATGCTTGGTCCCACTTTTTACTGTAAGGTGAGAGCATAGCTTGCAAGTGAGTTCTGGGGATAATGAATGATTGGGAAAAACCTTTCTCTATTGTGTCATGCACAGATTTTTCATCCTTGAAATCACCTAATTTCATGGAATTAAGAATATAATCAAGATAACCTCTAGATGGTGGAGGTTGATAAGCAGATTTGTGAGCAGGAATTTGGTCACCAGGGAAAACAGCAATAGAAGATTCAAAAAAGGAATTCAATTCTAGATGCCAAAATATCCAGCCTGCATTATTCAAATAATAACCTACACAATTACAGACCAAAGCACCTTGGTCCAATTTGCATCAAGTTTACTTATGAATATGGAAAAAAGCTGTTTAACCAAAAATTCTGAGTTTGGAGTAAGTTGGGTCACAGTTGTACATGAGCTTTAGGGTAGTGTTGTCACCAGTTTTTACATTTGGAAGTTGATTGTAAAAAATGAGCTGCCCATTTGTATTCCAGGCCCCAGAATCATTCAGAAAGTTCACTAGCCATTAGAATAGTCCAAGAAATGTCCCCAACTGTCCTGTTGAAATGTTCAGCTGATCCATTTCGCTCATGGTGGTGTGGAAAATTAACTTCATGAGTAGCTCCAATGTTAGTTAGGATTGGAGCCATCTTCTAGCTGTGCATTTTCACCCATCAGTTTGTAATACTTGAAGCTTTTTACAAGTGAAAATTTCCATCTTTTTATAAAAGGTAACAAAATCAGGTGTAGCTTCAGATGTGGAATTGAGTAGAAACACCTCACCATAAGAAGTTGAGCTTTCCCTGAACATAGCTACCCATCTAGCACCATGAATGGTAGGATCCATAGGGCCAACCAAGTTTCCAACAATAAGGCTCATCATAGATTCTGGTCTTGATTCATGAGTAGCTGAAGGTTTTCTGGTACTATTTGCTATCAAAAAATTTTTGCAGTCAATTTTACCTAGTGGAATAGAAAGGTGAAAAACAGTACCAATTCCAGTTCTGATAATATTTCTGATTGTGTTTTCACTGGTATGACCAAGACTTCTGTGCCAATCCATAAGATAGCCCTTTGAAGCTGGAGGTCAGTTGATATGATCATTCCTTTTAACAGTACACAAGAGAGATGGATTCAAGGAATGATGGTAAGGAGAAACATCATTTGGATTTCAATAACTAAACCTAATTACATCTAGGATCCAATACCTCCTTGAACTTTCTAAGAGCCCTGTCATAATCAAATCATTTTTAAAATAAATACCTAAATTTTTGTCCTCAGAACATAAACCAAAACAAAAACCACTATCCACCAAATCAAAAAGAGAAATAAGAGTGGTTCTAACATTTGAACAGTAAAAATATTGGTAATGGTAAAAACTTACACATCTCATTTTATTTTCAGGTCCCCTATACCAGTAATAAATGAGGAAGGACAGTTAGTAGCTACTTTGATTGGAATTTGATTTTTAAGAAGTCTGAAATTGCTTAGCAGGCTCACATTACCAGTGACATGATGGGTTTCTCCAGAATCCAGTATTTCAACACTCCCTGCAAGTGCTTCAGGTGACCACTCTTCACTGTTTAGATGAATATGTAAAGCTTGCTCATACAAGGCTTTAATTTTTTACTCAAAAATGGTGACTTCATCAGCTTCAACCTGAATGTCTCTGGCTCTAATCTTCCTGCATTGGAGTCTTTTGTGAGGGATGTAAATTGGTTTACTTTTGCATTTGTATCAGATGAAAAATCCATGGCATGTTCCCTCATAATGTAGAGCCTTTGGGAAATTGTGGAATAGTAAGGGTTATCAGGAGAGTAAGAAAGAACAGGGGAAAATGATTTGCATTCATGAAATTATCTTTAAGCACCAGGAGTTCTATATGAGTAAGTTTGACACTGTGGGTGAGCAGCCACATTAAAGATGGGTTCTGTTGACAAAGAAGCAGAAGGAGTTGAGGAAAATAATTAAATATCTGCTCTATTCTGTGCTAAGGTTGGAATGAGCTGACAAAAATCTTTGAATGTTACCAATTTTGAGTCAGAGAATCTATCCAGAGCAACACACAGATCAACATAAAGGTCTTTCTGGGATGAAAGTAGTAGAGCATGAGAAATTAGGGCTTTGAAAAGTTTATGGTCAAACACAATACCCTTTTGTTCAATAGTGTAAAAGTGCTTTTTGAAAGCTTATAAATATTCACTTTGTGATGTAAATTGAGTTTGTTTCATATAAATCAAATTACAAATAGCTGTTATAATTGATGTGTGATGGGTTCTAGTAAATATGTTACTAATGTGAAGATATGTTTGAAATGATTTCCATTCAGTTGAAATCTCATGGGGAAAATTTGGGAAAAGCAAATCCAAGAGAAAAAGGTGAGTGAACCTGTATTCAAATTCATTGGGACCAGTTTCATCATTCATTGCATAGGCTTATGGGCCAACAAAATATTTTATTAATGCCATCACATTATTGTGCTGGATTGAGTAGTTGTTACCAGAAGGAGCATGGTTGGGGATTGAATTAGTGAATTCAATCACATTTTTTAGGTTTTTCTAGCTCTAAATAATACTTATAGATGTTTGAGAAACTTTCATGTGAGGAAGTGTGGAGCAATGCAATGGGGAAACTGATTGCCCCTGTACATTAGATGATGATTTGGAAATGTTTTTAGAGGGGTGGAATGTAGTGACAAAACAACTATTGCACAAGTAATATTGTTTATAGGATTAGGTGGCTTCAGTATATGTTACAAAGAAGAAATGGGGGGGAACCTTAATATTGGAAGTATAAGGGAAGTTCAACTTCAAATTAGGTGGAGATAATGATTTTGCAAATGATTTAGGGGTAGTTAATTTAAGAGAGATAAGGGTTGATTGATTTGGGAAATGAGGATTAAAAAAAGAGGTTTGTTTATCCAGAATGGGAGTGAGAGTAGGGGAAGGGGTTTTAGAAATATTAGATTGGGTGCATGTTGCCTGAGAATTGGTAGGTAAAAAAAGCAAATTGTCAAGATGGTCTATACCTAGGCTATTCAGCTCTTTGTTGTAAATTGAGCAAGTGATTTGGGTGGATTTTTTACCAGAACAGGATTTAGGTCATTATTTTTCAGACATGATCTGGGGGTTTTTTGGCTACTAGCGTTCCTAGTGTTGCTAATTCTGTGCAGTTTTTTACAGCTAATATTTAAATGCCCCCCAGTACAGCCCATAACCTGTAGCACAGTGTCAGCCTGTAGAACGCTGGAAAGAGCCAGAGAACAGGGGACACTGTGACTACAGACTACATAAAATTCTACACATAACTAAGTACATAGTCCTAGTTACATAACAAATTTCACTCCGGAAAAAGTGCTGACACTGCAACCATAGGTTATGGGCTGTCCCTGATTTGTAACTAGTAGTTAACAATCTTGTATTTCCTGGAATATATTTGTGTTCCCTGTTGCTTCCCCATGTTAAATGAGTCTCTCAACTGTGAAATTCATCTCAGCAGTGCATATTTTTTTCAGAACTACAACTAATTATCTAGAATATCTGGCTTTTTAATTCATTCCAGCTGAATATTCAGAACCAAATCCATTCCAATTGTGTCTCAGGATACAATGAGAAAATCCACCTCCTTTATCTTGGGAGCTGAGAGATCAAAATCCCCCTCCACATTTCATTAAAACTTACACCAGACTTTGTTTTTGGTATTTTTCTGGTTCAGAATCTTCCCCTATCTCCTTCTATGGCAGTAACAAAACTGCTTGCCACATTTCTCCCCTGGCTCCATCTCCCCAACACACACTGGTTCATCTTTCTTCACCTATTCCACAATTCTCAGTTCCACTATTTCTATAAGCTAGTTCTCCTATCTTTCATTTTTCTTGGAAATTGAAACAATTTACTCCCTCTCACCAAAACTCTTGTATGGCAACACCACCCCCTAGAGCATCTGACTCACATGAAAGAGCTTCACTTCAACACTTGGCTACAACACATAAACACTGCACACATGAATGTGATAATTTTTCTGACACATATGTGTCTTCCAATAATGATAATAATCCTTTGTCAATGTATAAAGTAAAATATTTCAGTGACATAGTAGAGGATATTATTCATAAGACAAAAGAAATGGAAAAATTAAAATCTGATGGATCTAATTGGAAGATATGGCTTAAAAATTTTACACTTTTTTTAAGCAGGCATGTATTTAATATTAAATACAAAAATATGCCTGATTCTATCCACAATTAACTTTCAACATTTGAGGAGAAGATGAGCTGGAATATTATCTACTATGCATTTGAAAAAAAAACTTCAAGGTTTCATAAATTTTGGCACTACATGCTACAAGGCTTTTTCTATTCTCAGTTATAAGTTTGAAGAATCTTCTCACACTGCTTGAATGGCCCCTTTTTATGAGCTTCTAAAAACTCAACCAGTACCTTTCACTAATGTCATTGACCATGGAAAAAACATTAAGTTGAATTTAGAGGCAGTTCAACACTCAGGTTTTGTTTTTGGTTTTGATGAAATGGAAAAAGTTTTCACTCAACTTCTACTACAATCATCAGTCAATCATTTTTCCACTGAAGCAAATCACCATTTTGAGTTACAAAGAGACATCTCTCAACGTTATTTTGATGAAATGATGAATGTTCTTTAAAATTCTTTGTCAATTCATCCAACTCTACATCATCCACTGCTTTTGAACTGAAAGAAAATCCTTATTCAGTTTCATAATTGACTTTCAAGAAGGGAAAAATGGAAAGTTAAAGCCCTGGAAATTAAAAAACTGATTATTCTTGTTTTTATTGCAAGTTCTTAGAAAATTTTCAAAAGACATGTCCATATGATCCCAAAAGTAAAAGTTTTAATGTTGCAGTTTAGAGTCAACATCAAGCTTTTAATTGTGACAATAATGAAGCTATGAATACCATCCACAAATTTCTGAACAAAACACCATGGGAAATCAGGGGGTGAACTGCTAGCAGTTCCCTCTCTTTGAAAATTTCAGGAAGAAGTTAGGAAAACATAGGGGAAATTTTGTGGAAGTGTTAGGAAACTGCTTTTAAATTAGATGAGAAATTTTGAAAAAAAAGTTGCCCCTAAATTGAGCCTCAATCTATCCCTCCTTGAGCAGAGCTTCATATTCAAGTTGAGCATCAGTTGGACCAAATTTGAGGAATGGTTGAGCCACAACACTTAACATACCATAATATTCAATTTTATATCTCTATCCATCTAATGTTGGGAGGTCAGGTTTGATATTTGTAGAAATATCTTAAATGAAACATAGTATACTAGGTCTGGAATATTATTTCAATTATCATTTTTATTTCAACAAATATACAAAAAAGCATACTATTTAAGCTCTTTAAAAATTTTTATTAATAAAAATATAACTCTCTAAAAATATTTGCACATAATTTTAAATTTTCTAGACAAAAGTTGATATTGAGCCCTTATTAATATAAATTTCTTATTGTTCCTTGGAATAAAAAAATATAAGAAAATTTTCAAAAAATTTAATGTAGGAGAAAATATATATATATATATATTATAAGGGGAAAAAATAGTAATGAAGTTTTTTTTACATTTATGCTATTGAAGAAACTAATTTTAATATATTGTCACAAAACATAGGCTCTAAAATAATGCACTTCCTTCAGTTATCTATCTGTATTTAGTTATTATTAAAATGTGAGTCAACATTTATTATTAACATACATGAAAAATTCAATTTTGAATATTCATCCAATATTATATATATTCTTTACTTAATTCCCTTTCAAAACTTTGCTCTCATTCTCTCTTTCTTTAAACTACCACCATCACCATAAAATTCATTTAATTAAAATGTCAAATTTAAGAGGCATTGGACAATTCTCTTTAAATTTTAAGCCAATTTTTCTAGGGGAAAGATCAGTATTTGATGAAGTATCCACTCCAGTTATTATGCAACAAGGAAGATCTTTAGTTCATGTTTTAGGATTATTCAAAGAAAGAGAAGCAAAACCTATTGGTAATCTTTATAACAAACAGAGCTGCCAAATTGGAAAAATACTTGGAGAAATCTGATCTGGATCTCAAATTTTAACAGAAAAAAGGGTTTTAAATCCCCAAATAACTTATTCTCTTTTCTCTTACTTGGTTCTACTTTTAAACAGGCAGTATAGAATTTGTGGCCTCTTTTTTTGTTTGACCGATTTTATTAGTCAGGCTAAATAAGTATTTATAAACGCTCAAATTGATTTGACACTGATTCCACACTACAATAAAACCATCTTGTTCAATATTAATCATTCTTGTATTAACACAACTTCTGAAATTTCTTGGACAAGGGATAATCAAATGGAAAATCTATCTATACATGGCATCAAAACAACTCTAAAAAACATCAGATTCAAGCTATAAACCTTATGATAGAAAATGAAAATAACTAATCAGAAAAGTTAGAAAACCTGTGGAGGAATTCAAACAACAGCTGGATGAAAGTAGGTTCTAATAATTATTATGAAAAATTTACTGAAGAAGATTTATCCTCTGCAGGAATTGGTTCAATTCTAGTTGAGGATATGGGCTTGGGAAAGACCCTCTCAACTCTTGGCCTAATTACTGCAACTCAAAGTGAAGTTAGATGATTCCAACTCTTAGGTGGTGAAGAAAGTTAGGACATCAGTGACTCTCATCATTTGCCCACTTGAAACACTATCAAACTGGGTTAATGAAATAAGAACTCACTTTGAAGATAATGCACTACTTTTCAAGGTTCTTTATGAGAAGGATTCAAAGAAAATTGACTTTGAGGAGCTTCAGAACTAACTAGTTGTTTTGACTACCTATGAAACAGCAATTACATCTTCTTCAAAGAAAACTCCTCAACCTATTCTGCTGGTAACTCATAAACTCATTTGGTATAGAATAGTTTTAGATGAGGCTCAGTAATCATTCATTTGAATTACTAAAGTTTTTGAACATAATATTATAAAAGCTGATGAAATGTTTAATATAATTTAAAAGTTTAATAAAGAATCCACAGTCCCAGAAGAATCAGAATATATCAGACCTGGAGGCTGAGTATCAACTATGCTTGACAGGGACATCACTTAAGAGCCGGACAAATGATCTTCAAAGCCTTATATCATTCCTCAGAATTGAAAGATGGCAAGAAAACGGGTTTTGTATTAATTTTCTTATGAATAGCTTAAACAGAGGAAGCTCTAGCTCAATAAAATTGATATATACTCTCATGAATGTCATATGCCTGCAGAGGACTAAAGAAGCAATCTTATCACTTTCTCAAAAAATTGAGCAAGGAATTTCTGTAGAAATATCAAATCCTTGGCGCTCAAAACTTACCAAGCTTCAAGAACGTTTTACTGAGTATTATGGGCCTTCTCAAAACAACAACCTCCCTTGAGACTCAGCTGAGTTTCTCCAAGAACTGTCAATTTGATGGAAATCTTATAACCACCCTGTCTACAAGAACCCAGATCAACCTCCAACATTTCCTTTCACGTGGAAACATTCAGAAAAGATTATACATCTAATCAATCATTTAGAAAATTTCTTAAAGGGAGAAAGTTGGATAATTTGTCCCAATGCTGTTATATTTCCAGAATATGCAGACTTTTTGGAAATGTAAGTAATTCTATTAATTATCTCAATAAGTTATTTTTAGCTTAATTAACATTTTAATATTCTATCCATTGAAACAATATAAAAAAGGCTTTAGATGACCATGGAATTAGCTACACAGAGCCTGTAGGAAAGTTGAGCATGAAAAAAGGGATGAAAATCTGGAAAAATTCAAAAATGATGAAAGATGTCAAGTTTTTCTTGGTACAATCAAGGCTGCATGAATTGGAATAGACTTGAGATGTGCACAAAATGTATATATAATGGTAAGTCAAAGAGTCTTATATTGAAGAAGAAAAGTTTGAAAAGAGAATTTGTTTAATATATTGAAACAGGAGCCTAATTGGAATCCAGAAGTTGAACAGCAAGCAGTTGATTGTCGGTATTGAATGGCCCAACAAAATGAAGTTCATGTACTCAAGTATTTAGTAAGCAGAAGTATTGAATTCAGAATTTATAAGATACAAAGAAAAAAGATTGAGCTATCAAAGTAGGTGACATTTTCTTTAAATAAAGTTGCATCATAGCCAACTAAGTTTTATCCATTCAAATTTTTTAAGGCTAAGTTTCCCAAACATATGAAATGAGGAATATGAGTCTGCTAGATTATTGGTTAACGAATTCATCAATAACTCACATTAGAATTTGAAATTTGTTCAAGTTTGAAGGAAATGTATATTGGGGCTTGACAATTAAGAATTCTTAATGGTTGAGGATTGAGAGAAGCAAGATATAATGAAGAATAGCAGTCACTTGGAAAACCCCTGGGGACTGGAAAAGAATTAAAGTGAGTCTCAATTGTGGATACCAAATTTAATCTATCATATAATGCCAAGTTCTTAAGTATTTCTCCAGAATAAGGGGAATTTTCTTGGATTTGAATGTGTTTATGGTCAAGATTTTTTGTAAGTCTTGAGAGTTCTTCAGCTCTCCATGGCAATAAAATCCACTTAAAAGAACCTTCATCATCAATTTCGGTGTCTGAGCAACATTTGAAATTTTTGAAAAGATTCTCATAGGTTTCACCACTTGGAAGTTGTTTAAGAAGGTGAGTTTTCTTAAAAGAGTTCTGAAAAAGATTTTCAAAATTATATAAGCTTGTGGAAAAAATGAGAGAAAAAGATTATCTCTTAATTTCTTTTTTATTTTATATTTATACTTTGTTATTTTAACTATTTCATGGAAACTACCAGTTTATTTTACAAGTTGTAATTTATCAGAATAACCTATAAACCAGCAGTGAAGAACACCCATTTGATTTAGGTAGGAAATATGAGTAGATTCCATTGAATAAGAAACCAAATAAATATTTTCCAAAGATTTATCCCAGTTCTCAATGATAATTTTTTCCAAAACTTGATTCCACTCATGAAACCAATCAAGATTCCAAGAAAAATTTTTTCAGGGAAACTTGAATTGATGAAGAAAGTGGATAAAAGCATCATTGAATATAGTAGGGGTTTGTTCAGATATGTGGTAATTTCCTTCAGGATATGGCAAATTAATATCAATGTTGAGAGAGCTTATATTTAACAATGAAAACCTGTGTAGTTGTTCTTTGGTGGTATTTAGCTTCCATTCATTTGACTGATGTGAAATATTCAAAAGAAAACAACAGAAATTGTAAATAGACCTGCAAAAATAAGAAGTTGATCAAGGGAGTATTTCATTGAATCTTTTATTAAGTACACAGGTATTAGTAGGTATTTTTCCCTGAGGAAAATAAGAACAATTAGAGCTCATCATATACGTTATGAAAAGCAAAATGAAGGAAAGTATAAAATTTTGAAAGGATATGGCAAAAAAAACACTACTTTAATAAATTAATTATTTTGAAAAGAATTAATAATGTAGATTTGAGTGGACTGGCAGATGAGCTTTCTCATAAATATCTTTCTCTATAAAACATGGATATCTATGTATCTTCATAATTAATTCAAAATAAAGTATTTCAGCTATAATAGAAAATTATTGCATGATAAACAGGTAAAAATATAATGCAGAATCATTTTGAAAATATTTGTATGCAAATAATGACCATATTTGAGCTTGTTGATTTTATTGAAAAACTTATTTTAAAAATTTATATTAACACATTATTGGTAGGTGTATAGTTCATTGACCAAGATTACTCAAAAACCATACCAATTTTTCAGAGTTTGAAATAAGCAACTAAATGTAAAAATTCTTGTTTTTGGATTCCAGAAGCTTTACTTTGATGACCTCTTAGATTTAAAAATTTAAAAATAATATATTTTGTTGAAAAAATATTTATTTTTCAGACTGTAATTCTATATTGTGAAAAATAAATATTATAAATTTTTTTTATATCTTATAGTGATTATTAGTGAAAACATTTCTATTACTTGGCAGAATTTTATTAATGCAGGTGATTGTAGAAAAAAAATTGCAACACTTAAATAACTTTATTATTATAAATTAAATGGTATTATTTTGATTCAAGTTATATCATAGTTTCTCAAATATTTAAAAATGCAAAGAATTTGTATTCTATTATAGTATTATGCTTTGTGCAAAATAATCTGTTTGATAAACATGTATGCAACATTGTAAAATGTAGCAAGTCTGAAAAATTTTGCTGATGCAGAGCATGGATACCTACTTAATGTATGGCTGATGTGCATGAAACGAAAATTCAAAGAAAGCCATGGTAACCAACTTGTTGATAAACTTTTTGAGACATAAAAATTAGCTTATTTTATTGAGGGCTTCACAATAAATAAATAATTTGTTCAATATCTACCATCCAGTAACATATTTCTTATAACCAAAAGTCTTAAAATGCCACAATTTTTTTGTGTTTGTAAATGTGAAGAGCTTGGATTTTCATCAAGAAAGAATCATACCTCATTGGGAAGCTTTGAAGTTGGTGTAGCTTTAAAAAAATCTCAGTTATACTCCAAAAATGAAGAGGAAAGAAATTGAAAAAAACAGATGGTTGGTACATCCAGCGCTTCACCTAACTTAGGATCCAACATCCAAGACCTTGTAAGACATAAATATTTGGTAAATAAAGAGAAATTATTTTTCAATTAATCTTAAGTTTTTTTCTTTGCTTAGGGACAGCCTGTTTTGGATACAATTAGATCTCTACCTTAGTCAAATGAATTGAATTTGAAAGAGCTTTATAGCCCAAAGATCATGCGGCAAGCAGCAAAACTTTCTCTTATCCATCATTTAAGCCAAGAAGGTTGTGCTCAATTTTTTCTTGACAAAATCAAGAAACTCAAACCTCTTAGTGACGTAGGTAAAATAGATACTAGTAGAATAATCAGCCTGATTCCCCTTTCTATAGAGACAGGTTTTAATTGATTGCGAATCAATCCATTATTTGTCACAAAGACATGCTGTGCTAAGTGCTTTGCTCTTTATGAGTATAACCCAAAACACCAAAAATCAATTTTATCTTGTACTCAACCTTTTTATTCATCCTCAATACTCTATTTGAAAGATTTAGAACAGAGAGAAGATACTTTAAATTGTGATGAAAGTTTGTATTTGGCTAAGTACAAACAAGAAGAAGCAATCTACCATCCTTGTAAAACATTTCATCACAACAGTTTGGTTGACTGGCTTTCAGGAAAGCTTCAACTAATCAAATTCAAGATTCTGATTTAAAAAAAATTATTTTCTAGTAAACATGGAAAGGGATGTGATGAAAGTTGTATATGATGGTTTTGTATGGAAAAATTTTCCAGATATTTCTATGACTCAAAATAGAGGTGTTGATGGATATACAAAAACACAAGGTAATTAAGTGTTTAGTTTATATGTTGACCGGTTTAGGCTGGGTGGAAATTATTTTGGAGGTCATCAGAAATCTGTGGGTAATATCTTGTTGGCATGTATGAACTTGCCTCCAGAAGATTGATACAAAAACAAAAATCTATTTTTGTATGCTATTATTCCTGGTCCAACCGAGCCAACAAGTGAAAAAATTAATAATCGTCTGAAGCCTCTTGTGGATGATCTAAAGACTCTATGGGATGGCGTATTTATTGGAAAAACACCTCACTATTTTCAAGGCTGAAAAATAAGGACTGCATTATTCTCTTTAATAGGAGACATTCCTGCAATACAAAAGATTTCTGGTTTTCCAAGTCACTCAGCCACTAAGTTCTTCTCTGTCTTTCATATTTCAAAAGACAAAATTGGTGAGCATCAAGTTTAAAAATTTTCCTTACATACTCATGAGGATCATATGCACTGGGCAGAGAAGTGGAAAAAGTTTTGGTCACATTGGGAGCGGTTATCTATTAGTAGGAGTCATGGGGTTTGATGGAGCGAGCTGAAAAAAATTGTATATTGGCATCCTATGGAATATTGCTCAATTGAATTGATGCATTCACACATGCTTGGAAATATTAAATATCACAGTCTAGATTTTTGTCTAATACAAAATGCCACAATCAACCTAGAAAAAAAGATGACAAAGGAAAAAAATTGGCATGTAAGAAGAGAAAATGATGATTCACGTTCTGATATATTTCTAAATAAGCAATATAAAAAACGTAGAAGCAGCTTAATCAGAAGTGATGCTGATAATATTGAACTAGTGGGACTGCATAAAAGACTACAATATACAAGTACAACAAGACCGTCACAAAAATATCTTAGAATGGATAGTGGAGGAGCTGAATCAGAAGAACAAAACAGCAGGAAAAAGTCATCAATTTCTAAACATCACTTTCAAACCTTAGGGTTTGGCTAAGAACATGCTTCTGGAAGTGGAAGTGGAGATTTGACCTATAACTTAAGGCAAACAGATATTAGCATATCTGAAAGTGAAAGATCTAATTCATCCCTTGAGACTATTATAAGTAAGGAAGATAAAAAGAAGGGCAAAGAGAAAGAAGGAAAAAGAACTAGAGATCCACAATTGTTAGCCACTGAGCTAGAGGTAGTGTGGAATGTGATTGAGCAACCAAAAAAACACTCCTGGATTTCAAGAGTTCCAAAACAAGTAGGATCTAAAAAGTCAGGTTCCCTCAAAGATGTGGAGTGGCATGTACTTTATACTGTTTACCTTCCTTTTTCACTTATCCCCCTTTGAGTAGAAAAATTAAATCAAGCAAAGACATCAGTGATGTCAGAACACAAACCTAGAGAATATTATCTTCTCAAATCACTCACCACTTTAAGTTCAATGACCAACTTTTTAACTTTAAAAAATGTATCCACTGATGAAGTTGATGAATTAAAACAACAGCTATTGGAGTATTGTAACTGCTTGGAAAAAGGTTGGAAAAATATCAGCTTTAAGCCAAATCTGCAATTCACTCAACATTTTCCAGAAATGATTAAACATTTTAGTCCACCTGTAGTTATAGCTACTTGGGCTTCTGAAAGAGTTAATGATATATTATCAGAAATTCTTAAAAATCATCATCCAGGCATTTAGTTTGGTAATTGGGTGCTTAAAAATTCAAATGAGCTAATTTATTTTTATTGAACATAGAAGAATTACCACAGACCATGCTCATGCACTGGCATTGGAATCCTAGGGTATTGGAAAAAGTAAAGCTGAAAATGATGCTCAGTATGGATCTAATTTTAAAAAAATTTAATTCAATATAAAAAAAAGACATATAAATTTGACTGAGGCATTATTTACCAAATGGGTAAGGGAACGCTTGAGAAAAGAGACATCTAAACGGGCTTTGTCACCATCAGAGAAGGTAGGAGACTTGGTAGTTGAAAATGTAGCAAGCATATTGGTCCATGGAAAGTGTTATACAAATCATGATCAGAATCCTGGGAATTCTACCATTGAATTCTAATTTTGAAAAGATAGTCAGTTTGGGAATATTGATCAGCTTTTTAGTTCAAAGGAAGATAATGAAAAAGTCTATCTAATTGTAAGTCCCTTTAAAGAGCTTATACCAGAAGATACAAAAAAGGATCCCTATGAGGGGTATCCACAAGTTCATTGCCCTTTAGAAAGAGTAAAAAAAGCAAAACAAATTGTGATAAATCAAGATTCAATTATTGGACATGCGGCCACTTTACAGCACCAAAGGGGAATGTTTGGAATAAAGTACAATGTTATCACTGCTTTTGGACTTCAGACACTAGTAAGTAAAAAAATTAAACAACATGTAAATTTTATTTTTGTTAATACATTTGAAATTATTTAGAATTGGTAAGAACTCGGAGGATTTGGAATTTTTGTAATAGATTTTTTGAACAGCTAGATGCAAGATTAATAAATAAATTTTTTTGAGATTTTGCCTAAATGTTTAAGAAAACAATAACAAGGGGATTCTTTACAGTTTAGAAACCCTGCTATTAATGAGTGACATTTTTTTGTAAATTTAATTTCAACTAAAAGGAATTCAATTTACTATACAAAGTCTACCTATACTTGAAAAATATTATAAATAGTTCAGAACCAGGGTTGAAAAATCTAAGGACCATAACTTACAAGCCAATAAAACCAAGTTTTCCACTAATTTTTTTACTTGAATATTTTATTCATTAAACTCACAATTAAAATGTATAGGTAATTTCTCTTTAATTTTATCTTGTCTATATTCTGAAAGTTAATAATTTTTGTTTTATTTTTTATAAAGCACAGAATGTCTAATACTGGTGATGCCATGCAGGTTGATAATCCATTAGCAAGTAAATTTAGAGGGCAAAATAATCCTCCTCCTCAAAATCCTAGAATGGGTGATTCCGGTCCTGTTCCCCCTAAAAATCCTAGAGAAAATCCAAGTAAACCCTAACCTCCTCCTCAGTCTTCATCAGATCCCCAAATTTGATCAACTGATTTCTCTTCTAATATCACAAATACAGATGGTCAATCCGCACCCTGTAATTTTTGGCAGCAAGCAGAACGTGTAGGGAATGATTGGTCTAGTATGTTGTTGAATAATTTTCTTGGAAATAATGGGGAACCCACTTCTACTAACCCAGCAGCCAGTACCAGTGTACATGGTGAGTAAAATTTTCCAACATGCATTTATGTTTTAAAATAGGTTTACCAATTTTTATTTTCAAAAATTTGCATTTAATCCCTCTCTTATAATTCAAGCTACTGATCAGCACAGAATAATTGATGCTGAGTCACTTCAAAATGACCAAAACTTGCAAATGGTTAGAAGCATAGTTATGAGGTGTGATGTATCAAGGAGCTCAGATTCTATTAACCAACATATCTATCACTTTTTGAAGTTCTGTCTTGGTTGACCCATTAATGTATCTGAGTTTCCTATTGGCCCAACAAACAAAGAAGTTAAAGAATGTAAGATTTGGCATGCTTACAAGAAATTGAAAATTGAAACAGCATTAAAACAGGTTCAAAACACACCGCAGGCAACTTCAGCTGTTGATTTTCAATTTATTTTAACAAATACTTCCATGTTCTTATGCTCCAAAATTCATCTACCAGCTTTTATAACAACACCTGAGCCACAAGGACTAAAGGAAGGAGCTGCTGTACTGATCTCTTTAAAACAAAATTTGGGAAAAGAGCTTCAAGAGAAAGGATTTTGTTGACTCGCCTTTGATTGGAACTTTCAAAATTTCTCAGAGTCACATTCAAATCAAGTAATGGGGAGTGTAGTATCAGACCATTGTACTAAGTGGCTCTCAAAATTGAAAAAGATTGATTCAGTAAAACTCAGGTTTACACCAATAATTTTCAAGCAATGGGTGGTCAACAAGGGAAAATAGATTTAAAAGGTGACTGGTCAAAACAGTGAGGTGATTGAGGCAAGTAGAAAGGAAAATAGATCAAGAGAAAAGATAAAGCTTTATCAAACAAAGGTATTTATTCAAAGAATAATAAATAAAGAGATTCTTTTACTAATTTGATTTTATTTTAGATTTCAAAAAATCACTATGGCATGGCAAGAAAAAATTGAATTGATCAGCCAGTATTTGTAGCAATTTTTCATGATACAAGTCTCATGTCTGATTTAGAAGAAGCCCCACACCATCCAGAAGAGAAATGTTGTATAGGAGTAGTTCCTGGATGGAGAAATCCAAAACCTGATGAAATTTTAGATAAAATGGACAACTTGACTAAAAGGACTGCCCATTCAAATGTTGAAAATGCTTCAATGAAGAAACTTTATTATTGCTCAAGTAAAAAGACAGATTCAACAGATGGTATCATGAATGTGCCAAAATTTATGGCAAATAACTGTTATTCACCTGGATATTTAGAAAATTTGTTGGTTATGAGAGGGAGTTACTTGAGGTTCAAGATGATATAGATTTTGAAAAAGTTAATAAAGCACTAGATAAAGAAGCAGAACCTTAAATTTTTTACCCCATTGGTAACCATGTATATAGAGTGATAGTAATCTTTTTCTTAAATATCATTATTATTCTTTTTTAAAAAAAATGCCATTTGATGTATAATATAAGAGAGAGAAAAAGAATTCATGATTATGAAAATATTGAGGATAGAAAAATAAATATATATTTTTGTAAAACTTTAAGACATGATAAACGTTTTGCTTAAATAAATGTGAAATTTTTTTATACACAATATATGAACTTGAAATATAATAAATTTAATCTATATTCAGATACTTACAGTGTGGTCTTCCAACATTGGCAGGGGCCTTTGTTGTGTGATTTGGCGCGGTTTGTGAATGTCTTAATTGACATCTGTTAAGGAATTGGGTATTTTTCTGGTTTTATTCCATTGATATTGGGTCTGCGGATATGTGGGTACTATCATTGGATAGCCCTGGTTTTTCTCTATATTTTATGTCATGTAGACATTTTTCATATTCTAAGGTTTAAGGGATCATTTCCTCATTTTTCATTTATAAAAGATAGCTGTTTAATTTTTTTTTCGTGTTTTACGGGCTAACCTTAAGTCTTCGGGTTGAGTTCTTAGTACCATTGTATAGGGCTAATTTTTCTCTATATTTCATGTCTCAATGTTGTTATAGTGAAATTCTGTGTTTTAGAGGTTTTAGTAGTTGTAGCTAATTTTTCTAAGTAGATTAGTTGTTTTTATTAGTTTTCTGGCTTCAGGGAGGCCGGGCCGCTTCAGGCGGCACCTCCGACGTCGGGCGGCCCGCCCGCCTCTGTTTTAGAAGGTTGGAGAGCACTTCTGGAGGGTTTTTTATTCAATTTGGCGGGTACAGGCGCCAGATTTTTGGGTGTGCATGGGCTCTTAGATAGTGGTCTGTGTGTACATAGTGAATAAGATGGTTTGGGGCAACCTTAATTATCATACAACCATCCAGAGGTGATATCCTTGTTCCTCACTCAGTTTTCACTGTTTCTGGCCACAATTTGGCTGTGTTTGTTGCAAGTGAGTTCTTCATTTAACTTAACTTTGGCAACTGTTTTCTCTGTTATAGTCTTGCAAGCTATAGCAAGTATTATTGCTATCTCTGGTGTGGATTTGCAGCCTACATCAAGAATCTTTGCTGTCTCTGGTGTGGACATTGGTCTACATTTCAGTTCTTTTGTCTGGTAGTCTGGCTGGTGAATACTTTCTTGGCTCATCAAGCAGTCAAGTGTGTTGAAAAGGGGCTTTAGAAAACAGGAACCAACTTACTTTAGCAGGTAAATCTCACTCTATTTTTCTAAAGGGACAGGGGATTTTCTCTCTGGTTTTTCTCCAAATCCCTTGGTCAAGGCTTATAGCTAGTACTATAGGATTGTCTACAACGGCAAGATGAAATTAAAACCTTAAACAATAATAGAATTAGACTCTTATTTTTAATTTAACATACCTTTTTTTCAATAGTTATGATGGCCTTATATTGGCTAAATGTCAGGAATGATTAGTGTAAAAATGCACATGTGAAAAAATTTATGAAAGTGAACACCATCCCTAACAAAAAAAGAAACATCATTCTCAATAATCTATTAACATAGCTAATAAAAAAAATATATACAAAAAATTAAAGCATCCAACCCATGGAAATTCAATTTCACAATGATCTTAAACAAAAATAATTTTTTAAAATTTAACTTATCACAACAATAATTATAAAATTATTAATAATTAAAAATGAAACAATCATCAGTTTATATTTGTTTTTCATGCCTTAATAAAATAAAAGAGGTTTTAATAACATGTAATTGATAAACATAATTCAGTAAATTTTAAGTATTGCACAATGTGTCCAGTACAAGTTTGGCCAAACTTGTTCTGGACAGTCTCTTATTATTTCAAGGAAAGCGAAAAAAAAGCCCACATACTGAAGATAATTGATGCTATCTAATTTTTTGGGTAAAAGTCTCCAGCACAAGTTTGGCCGTACTTGTGCTGGAAACTTTTCAACTATGAAGTTGGTAAGGTGCATGTTTCTTTAAGAGAAGTGAAGTGCTCCTCATAAAAGTGTCAAGCACAAGTATGGCCAAACTTGTGCTGGACACTTTTACCCAAAAAAAATTTTGATGGCATCGAATATCTTCATGTTATAGCCCATTTATATTTAATTTCCTTGAATTAATAAGTTACTGTCCATTACCAAAGTGTCAAGAACAAGTTTGGCCAAACTTGTGCTGGAAAAATTTTCAATATGAAGTTGGTAAGGTGCATGTTTATTAAAGAGAAATGAGGTGTTCCTCATTAAAGTGTCCTGCACAAGTACCACCAAACTTGTGCTGGACAATTTTACCTAAAAAAATTTGATGCAATCAATTATATTCATTATATGGGCTAATTGTTTTAGTTTTCCTTGCAATGTTTAGTCACTGGTGTTGGGAAAAGTGTCCAGAATAAGTTCAGCTGTAATTTTGCTGGACACATTTCCAATATAAAGTTGGTAAGGTGCATGTTTATTTAAGAGAAGTGAGGTTTTCCTTATAAAAGTGTCCAGAACAAGTTCGGCCAAACTTGTGCTGGACACTTTGACCAAGACCATTGACTAAAGATTGCAAGAAAAATAAAAAAAAACCCATATAAAAGATGATAATTGATGGCATCAAATTGGTTTTGGGTAAAAGCGTCCAGCACAAGTACTGCCATACCTGTGCTAAAAAATTTAATGAAGAACACCTCACTTCTCTTAAATAAAAATGCACCTTACCAAATTCATATTGGAAATGTATCCAGCACAATTTTGGCAGAACTTGTGCTTGACACTTTGACCAAGACCAGTGACTAAAAACTGCAAGTAAAACTAAAAAAAATAGCCCATATAATGAAGATAATTGATGGCGTCAAATAATTTTTAGGTAAAAGTGTCCAGAACAAGTTTGGCCAAACTTTTTCTGGACACTTTTCCAATATGAAGTTGGTAAGGTGCATGTTTATTTAAGAGAAGTGAGGTGTTCATCATAAAAGTGTCCAGCACAAGTATGGCCAAACTTTTTCTGGACACTTTTACCCAAAAACAATTTGATGTCATCAATTATCTTCATTATATGGGCTATTTTTTTGATTTTCCTTGAAATTTTAAGTCACTGGTCTTGGTCAAAGTGTCCAGAACAAGTTTGGTTGTACTTGTGCTGGACAAATTTCAAATATGAAGTTGGTAAGGTGCATGTTTATTTAAGAGAAGTGAGGTGTTCCTCATAAAAGTGTCCAGTACAAGTATGGCCAAACTTGTGCTTGACACTTTTACCTAAAAACAATTTTATGCCATCAATTATCTTCATTTTATGGGCTATTTTTTTGGGTTTCCGTTGCAATTTTTAGTCACTGGTCTGGGTCAAAGTGTCCAGCACAAGTTCAGCAGTACTTGGGCTGGATACATTTCCAATATGAAGTTGGTAAAGTGAATTTGTTTTAAGAGAAGTGAGGTGTTCCTCACAAAAGTTTCCAGCACAAGTATAGCCAAACTTGTGCTGGACACTTTGACCAAGACCAGCAACTAAAAATTGTAAGGAAAAACAAAAAAATAGCCTATTTAATAGAGATAATTGATGGAATCAAATTGATTTTAGGTAAAAGTGTCCAGAAAATTTTTGTAAAAACTTGTGCTGCATACTTTCATGAGGAACACCTCACTTCTCTTAAATAAACATGCACCCTACCATCTTCAAATCAGAAAAGTGTCCAGCAAACGTTTGGTCAAATTTGTGCTGGACACTTTTTCTCAAAAAAATTTGATGGAATCAATTTTCTACATATCCCTTTCCATTTTATTTTGGTAAAGAGGAAACCTTTAGCTATTTTTAAGTAATTTTGAGTATATTATGAGTAGTTGATATTTCCATTTTAAGGTGAAAGAGTACAATATTTTTTTCAATTACTAGTAATTTATTTCCATCAATATTTATAAGATAGTGTTTATAATTTTTATAATACCCATTCCTAATATTCCTATTTGATTTGATTTTTTTTTAGTCCTCATTTAAACGTTTTTTATATTTTATCAACCAAGTTTTACATCAATGTAAAAGATACCTTAATTAATCCTGCTATATTTTTTTTGACTTTTCCTATTCAATAATAGCTCAAGTTAGAATCATATATCCATTATCTATTTTCTTTTTCAACTTAGTTATCTCAGTGTAAAAAGTTCATCAATTACTTTTGAATGATTTTTACAGTACAGAACCTTGTGCAAATCTGTAAAATACTTTTAAATAATTTTGAATTTTTTACTTGGTTGTTGGAGTTTATAAAGAAGTAATTTTAATTAATTTTTTAATTTATCCATATGTAAAGATTCTTAAGTGTTTCTATTTCTGATTTATTATATCAATTTAACTTTAACTAAGTTTGAGCTAGGTTTGTGCCGTGGGGTGCCTGTGCAGCCCAAAAAAGCTCCTATCATAGAATAAATTATTTTTTTTAATAATTTTATATAATATTATTTAGTGATAAATTTTTTTATCCTGTTTTATTAAATTATCTTTTTCCTTTGTTTTTGTCCCCCTTTTTTTATAACACAAAAATACATCAAAATTTCCAATAATACATTTCTTTATCATATTGCATGATTTCAATATTTACAAATTAATTTAAATATTTAAATTAGTTAAATTTACATTCTCAACAATTTACCCTTTGCAATTTTCAAATTGCAAATTGTACATTTTCTTTGTTTGTCATACTTTAAAGCCCCCAATTTTTATGTCTAGTTACTTCCCTTTTACTATTAACCCCATTAGTATCATTAGACTATTTTCCAATATGCTTGCTAGCTTAATCCCATTGTAAAAGATCCCTATCAAAAACCTGCTTCTGGTAATATATAAACCCTCTTATTTTGTACCACATTTCTCAATTTTCTAATTTCTCTCAACTTTACTACTATTATCTTTTAGTTATCACATCTATCTGTGTTAGAACAGCTAGAAAATACCAATCATAAAAAATATTTTTTATCTCTTTATTGTCATGATATAAGAATTTTTTATTTTATTCAAGTAGTGAGTCATTAAAATGCCTAGTGATAAACAGAAAAATTCTTTACATAAGATCTACTACTTTATCTATTGTATCTTCTTACACTAACTTTTCTTTTCCATTAATATATTTGATATATTAGCACTAAGAAGTTATTTGACAAAATCTCACCAGCATCCTCAATTTGAATCCTTCAAGCTCAAGAAACAACCACCTCTAAGCATGTCTCCAAGCCCCCTTCTCTTACCAACAAAAGGAGAAAAATTACCTGATCTTAATATGGCAAGATACTTGAATTTTCTAAAGGCAAAACTGAAGAAATACTGTTAACTCTTAGCCAGAAGCCTTTGCCGTCTTATATTTCAAATGCATATAACAATGTGCTTGAATACATTGATGACCTAGAAAAATGTAAGCAATTATTTTATATTTACTTCTTTAAACTCAGTAGGATAGATAATTGACCCTTTTTCTTTAAAACTTATTCAAGCTCAGCTTATGAAAACAGTATCATTCCTCCCAATGATTTCATTATCATCAAAGACAATGATGATAATGAAAGAGCTGATCCTGAAGGCCATGCATCAGCACCTCAAAAGGGAGATAAGACTATTCTTCAACCTTCAAAAAGAATGAGACTTTATAGTGGCTCTAGTTTTTTCAGTGCTACTAAAACTCCTCTGCTAAGGTTTCCTCTTACGCAACATCTCAAAAATCTAAAAAAACTAGCCAAAATATGTCTAAATGGTATTTCATTTCTTTCATGAGTAATATAGAGAACCAATTTATATTAGTCTTTAAAGATATCTCCAAATTTTTTACTTTTTTATTTATTATTTCTTATCTTATTCTTATCCTTTAATCCTGCTCTAAAAACCACCATCAATCCGAAGCTTCAAATATTAGTGAATTTTGCTCTAATAAAGAAAAAGTAGTAGAAGAAGAAGATGATGATGAAAATTAAAAATATGAAGCTTCTTTAACTCAAAAAGATGATGAAGCTACTTCTAATGATGGGGTTGAGAAAACACCAAATAAAGAAATTGATCCACCTAGCCAGCCACACAAAAATACTTCAAGTTCAAAGAAACAGCTTCTAGTTGCTTTATCTTCAAAATCTAAAATCAAAATTCCAAAAATCCTATGGTCTCTATCATCATCAATAAAAATGTTAATCATTCCCTTCCTTATATTCTGACAATTATTGGAAACTCAAAATTACAAAAGAAAATAGCTGAAATTCATTGGTTTTTTGAAGGTAGAATCAATGGTCAAAAGGTACTTAGGGAATGGCCAAAAATCAATCAGTTATTTGAAATCCGTTTGTTTATTTCTCTTAAAAAGCCACAAGGAATTTATCACAAATTCAATTTTCTAAGGAAGAAATCTGCTCATGATGAAACACTTACAACAATTAATGAACTCTGTATGTATCACTTACTTGAAGTTTGTTTTTTCATTTTATGATAACTAATTATTTTGTTATTTTTTTAGCTTTGGCTTTTCTCAATGTTGACACTACACAGATCTGGGTGGTCAATAATTTGAACTTTGAAAATTTGGAAAATTTTTGTTATGCTGAAGAACCAAACTCAAATTATCTTTCACCATTTAAGAAGACTGATCACCCTGAATCATCAATGATACGCATGCTATCAAGACTAGTTAGCCCAAGTGCTCACCAGTGTTCTTTGTGGGAATCCCTTGTCACATCATCTCTTTATCATGCTTCTCAAGAGTTTACCCTTACTGTTGAAGAATCCAACTTCAATAAAGATTGTCCTATTGATTGTGCCCTACATATTCTAGCCAGTCTTACACATTTGAAGAGCAAAGTTCCTGATATGTTCAACAGCTCAACATCACAGTTAATTGCTACAAATTTTTCAATGACTCCTCTGTGCAAGTTTAAACATAATAATTGAAATCATGATTTAAATAATTTTTTTCAAATCTAGACAGGCTGCTGCAAATATATCTCAAACTCAAAGTATGAAAAAATGACGTTCAAGAAATAAAAATAAATTGACAGATATGCAGCAATTCAATGAGTCTCATAATGATTCTATTCAAAAGATGAATCAAGAATATACACACCATAAATATCAATCACTTACTTTTTACTTGGTTGATGGTGTTTGTGGTTTATTTCTTTCCTCACAGGATCACCGGCTTGTTTCAGCTTCAGACTGTTTAGAATTCATAACACATATTTTCTTCCTTAGAAAAAACAGTGATAATAATAATCCAGGTGGTCAAAAAATCTGGAAAAACCTTAATTTTTGTATCTTTAATATTATCAAACCCTTAATAGATAATTCTGGGACAAATCCACCTAATTTTAATACTCCCACCCTAAGCCATATTGCTAGAGTGATTGCTGCTGATTTTCTTGATTATTGGAATCTTATTCAACCAAATTCTTCATTTTTCTCTATTATTGATGTAATTAATACATAATATTACTTCATGTAAAAAAATCCTGCATCCTATTTCTAAAATTTTTGGTGTAAATCAAATGATTTATTTATGTGAGATTTATTACCGAATCTGAATAAAGATGCTCAAAATATCAACAAATATTATATAAATTTCTTACAAATTTTTTGTCAAGGGGTCCTTTTGGTCTAGAAGTTTTATTCGAGGTTATACGAGGATTTTTAGGGGTTTTAATGGACTCTCAAAAGTAAGGTACATATTTCTTGATAAATTTGATTGTTTTACTCAAATAATAAGAGGGAGTGTTAAATCTTAATATATTTTATAGATTAGAAATACGTTGATGTAAATACTAATGTTATAAAGTACAGAAATAATAATTGTTTTGTTGTGAATGTAATAAGTAAGTAAGTAAGGAATGAATCAAAAAGACAAAAAGGAAAAGCCTTTTATAGGCAAAATGTGAGAAAATAAAACACGAAATTACCATCCCCTAGTAAAAGAGTATGAGAGGAAAAACTTAAATAAATAGAGTATGTGAAATAATAAGAGTAAGACTAAATAGTGCGTAAGTAAAAGTATTTATTTTATTTGAAATTAAACTATAAACCCTTTGGTCTGTCACATTTTAGTGTAAGAGCATTTGATTTGAAATATAAAATCAATAAAATCTAATTAAAGGAATTTGAAAAAGTATTTTTTTTTTCTTTTTATAATTCTATATATTTTTTTAATACTAATTTTTATTCCCATCTCATCTGTATTATTGAGCACGGTGTTTGGGAGTAAAAATATATGTGGGACAATTACTTATTTTTATTAATTAATTACTTAGTGTACTTAGTTAGTTAATTGTAAGTAATACATAAGTAAATAATTAATTATTAATAAGGATCTAAAAGACGTGGCTTCACCTCAGTAAGATAATTAATTATTTTACTGGATAAGTCTAGTAGCCTGGCCAACACTCCCTTGCTCTAAAAAAACAATAAAAAAATGCTATGATTTTTTCTTTTTATAATTTTTTAATAGAGTAGGAATATTTGATATCTCCTTCCCAGGTATCCAAGAATCATATTCAGATGATTTATTCTTGAATCACAATAAGTAATCTGTACCTTTTACAGCAGTTACTATTCTGTCATTCAGAATTTTTTCAATATCTGCTGTTTCAGTGATTTCATTTGGAGTTTTCTTTGGTCTTCCCCTCCTTTTTGGAAATAAATCACTGTTGGATGTGTAAGGTTTCAGAAGAGATATTGCAAAAACAGGATGTTTTCTGTCATATGGAGAATACAAAATAACCTAAACTGCATTATCTCCAATTATTCTTCTGACAACAAATGGACCAACAAATGGATATTTCAATTTGTTATTACCTTGTAAGTTAAAGTGGACTGTAGAAATCAACACTTCATCACCCTTTTTAAAAGTGTATTCTTTATGGGATTTATCCCATCTCTTCTTCTCATATTCAAATGATTTTTTAATACATTTTTGAACATGATTTCTGCAAAGTTGTTGCATTTGATGAAACAACTTTACACCAGGATGTATATCCAATTTATGTATATTGTTATTGAGAATTTGGGCAGGAGTATTTGGAACATATCCAAGCCAGAGCTCAAAAGGCTTTCTTTGAGTAAAAGAATGAAAAGTGCTATTATAAGCAAATTCCAACCCAGGAAGTAAGGTAACCCAATCATGAGTGAATCTGTCATTATTTTTATACTCAAGGCCAAAGGCACAATACCTTCTAATCATGTCCTCTAAAGTCTGAATCATTCTTTCAGCCAAGCTATCAGTCTGTGGATGATGGGCAGTAGAAAGTTTCAGATCACAACCACAAACATCCATCAGAGAAATCCAAAATTCTGAATTAAATTTAGGGTCTCTGTCAGAGATTATGGCTTTAGGAAAATCAGCAGTATTAAACATATGAGACCACCATAAGAAAGCTAATTCTTTAGTGGAAACATCCTTGTGGGTAGGGATAAATTTACACATTTTTGTGAATCTGTCCACAATAACCCAACAAGAGTTATAACTGTCTTTACCAGCAATAGGTAATCCTGTTACAAAATCCATGTTTATTATTTGCCATGGTGCATCAAGAGGTTCAATATGTTGCATTAATCCAGCTCTCTTACCAGTTAATCTTTTTGATTTTTGGAAAGAATCACAAGATTCAACATATAATTTGGTGTCTTCAGACATGTTAACCCACCAAGCAGTGTTTTTAATTCTGATCATTGTTTTTTCAGGATCAAAATGTCCAGCTAATATGTCATCATGACAAATTTTCAAGATGATTTCTTTCATAGAAGGAGGAATAACAATGACATTACTCAAATTTCTTCTATAATATAGATATCCTTCATCAATTGAAAATTTACCTTTTTCCAAAGCTTTTTGGTACTTTGGTGGAAGGGTTTTAATTAATGCTTGTATTGAAGCATTCTTTGGATCATTTAATATGGTGCATAGCTTTTTTAAGTCAGTGTCCTTATCATATGAATCCAGAATAAGCTGCAATAGATCTTCCTCCATATCAACCACATATATCCCATTAATATGAATAATTTCATCCTCAGGATCATAAGCAGGATTAGAGTCATCATTTGGTAAAGGTAACCTTAATAACATGTCCACAGTTGAGTGAACAATACCAGCCCTATGAATAATTGTCATTCTCCCTCTGTACTCTTGAACAGCTAACTGCCATATGAACATATGTCTGTTAGGTGTTTTAAAATTTAAGAGGGATTTAACTGCACTGCAGTCAGTTACAAGTTCAAATTTCTGGTCATCTAGGTAATAATGTAGCTTTTCTAGAGCCCATACTACAGCTAAAAATTCCAATTGAGTAGCACTATATTTCAATTCACTATTTCTCAAGGTTCTTGAAATATAACAAATTACTACTTCTGATACTTTATCATTCATCACTTGTTTTTGATGTAGGGCAGCACCCAGACCAATAAAACTGGCATCAGTATATAAAACAAATGTCTGATTCAAGTCAGGTAAGGCAAGAATAGGTGCTGACATCAAACAGTGTTTCATAGTGTCAAAAGCTCTTTGTCTTTCAGTATTCCAGACAAAAGCAACATCCTTTTTAGTCCATTGGGTAAGGGGTAAAGCTATGACTTGGTAATTTTTAATATACTGTCTATAGTATCCACACATCCCCAAAAAACTCTGTAGCTCTCTAACTGTATTAGGAGCCTTCACCTGTTTTATGGCTGCCACTTTGTTTTGGTCAACACATATCTGTAAGCCTGAAGCAACATGACTAAAAACTTTTAAACAATGGAAACCAAATTTACATTTATTCAAAGAAAGTGTCATATTTATTTCATTCATTTTTTGGAACATTTACACAGGTGGTTGAGATGGTCCTCAAATGTTTTTGAGAATATAATGATATCATAAATATAAACCATCAGCCATCCTTCAATTATCTCTTGATGGAATGTGCTATCAATGACTTTTTGAAAAACTTAGGGGGCATTTTTAGGGCCAAATGGCATCCTAATATATGTATAAATACCCATATGAGTAGCAATCATCAGAAAATTCTGAGAATTTTTCTCAAAAGGTACCTGGTGATATCCCTTATTACCATCCAAACAGCTGATATATTTAGCACCCTGTAAAGTGGCATGTATAGAGCTAATTCTAGGCAAAGGATAGATATCATAAACAGTATAAGTATTTAGTGCTCTATAATCACCACATAACCTGGCTTTATCTTTCTCATAAGAAATTAGGACAGGTGAGATAACACAATATTTAGGTGTTTCAACTACCTTTTCAATAATATTCATTTTTAAAAGGGTAGAGATATTGTCTTCAATATCTTTTCTCTTTGTGGGAGAAGCAGGATAAGGCTTCTTCTTTAAACTAGGTGGTATATCAGTTAATGGACAAGACAATGAAAGTTTCATTTCCTCCTTAACTAATCCTAGTTCATGTGACCCATGAGTAAAGGCCATAGGAAAAGACTTTATCAAGTTAATGATGGAATCTTTATCCTCACCAGAAATTTGTTCTCCAAAAGAAGAATTTTCAATTTCAGACATAAGGTCATGCATTTCTTTTGTAGATCTTCCTTTATATTGAACTACAGAATTACATGTGTTCAATTCTGGTTTTAATAATTTTTTGGAGGAAGAAATCTTAAATTTCCTCTTCCCATTCATCCCCATTGTGAAACATTGATTTGAGGGATCCAATTTTATTCCATACTTGGTTAAAATTTCATTCGCTACAATAAAAAAATTGCTTAAGTTATCATTTTTCATGACAACAAAATCACAAATAGCTCTTACAAAACCAAGGTTATATTTAAAAAACACTGTGGCTTTGTATTTACCAATGGGGGACAAAAAAGAGCCATAGCCTCTCCAATTTTCAGAAATGATAGGCATCAGTTTTGATTTATAGTCTTGATCCACTGAAGCAAGTTCTCTTTCAGAAACTACACTTCCTCCAGCTCCAGAATCCAGAACAACTTCAATGCTGGTTCCATTAATCAAGACTGGTGCCTTGAGAGGGGCAATAACAATTGAGTTATCCTCAATTTTCTTTATGATCTCAGCATCTTCAACTGTAGATAAAGCATTATTATTAATATCAATAGTATTTAAATAATGAATATCCTCTTCCGGAATCAAGATTTCTTGTTGAGATTCATATGAAATATTGATGGCACAATCACTTGATGTATCATCCAGTGCTACTGTGTCATCAGCATGCTCCTCTGTTTTTTCTACAAGATTTATCTTCTTGTCACAAACATGGCCTTTCTACCAAAGCTTGTTGCACTTGAAGCAAGTGTTTGTTGCATACTTTTTTGGTGCAACAGGGGCAGAAGGTTTACCAAACGTTTCCAGAGGTTTCTGTTGGTAAGTGGAGGGTTCCTCTAAAGGGGTCCTAGGAATAAATCTTCTGGAATCATAATTGTTTTTTAGAAGGATCTCATTGCAAGTATTAATGAAAGAAGAGGGTTCTCTGGAGAACTCAGTCCTAGCCACTATCAAGTCTCTCAGAGACATTGTTAATTTATAAAGGATCTTGTTCTTCCATAACTCAAACTCCACATTTGTGTCACGCGCCACGTGACACTCGAGGCGAAATTAACTCAATAAATCAATAATATCGAGTCCTACATCTATACTTGAAGCGCAGAAAGCAATTCTCCATAGCAACTGCGATTTTTCCTTTGTGTACTTACTATTTAACTGCGCTAGCCTAAACTCTAAATCTAAATTAGTCAATCTCCCAATAGGGTACCTTAGTCCTTTTCAATAAGCGACGCACAGCGCTAGGATCAACGAAATAGTACAGTAGTAGTTTTTCATTAAAGTTTTGTTAATTAATTAAAAAGGGGTATATTGAGCATGGACGGATATTTAGTGAAGAGGGTCTAAGTGTATGTTAGTAATGGTCAATGGAATGGGAATACTGCGATGGAAGGGAGGTCAATGCGAGGAGGAACAAAGGATATAAAAGGAGTTGGGTATTTGGTTCGATATTCCTTAGAATTAAATTATAATATCGTATTTACATTAATAGTGGAAAAACCTTAAAAGTTAAATCATTGTTATTGTATCTTTCTTTTACCTTCTCAATATTCATTTCTAAATCCTAAATCTTTGACTATTGAGTTTCAAACCCTTCGTGAGATTTTAAGAATTATTATTACCTTGGAACTAGTTTATAATTCTTCTCGAACAAACCTCGAACCTATAGCTATTACTTCGAGTGACCTTCGAATAATTTCCTCGAATCATTCCTCTGTGCTTCGAAGAAGTTTCTAAATCCCTCATCTCACTTTAAGGAACATCCTCGACCTTGTGCGTAGGTCGTCCGGTGACAATTTGGGTCCATTGCCCTTAAGATTTTTACAAGTTTCATTAAGAACTCAATAGGTTTATCAGTAGAAGAACAATATCTAGTTTCCTCATACTGCCTTTGTTGAGCCATTTTGAACTTGGAGCCACCAAATTGTGCTTTAATCAATTTCTTCCAATCATCCCATGAGTAGTCATTCCCATCCAGGATGTCACCGGACGACCTACGCACAAGGTCGAGGATGTTCCTGTAAGTGAGATGAGGGATTTAGAGATTTCTTAGAAGCACAGAGGAATGATTCGAGGAAATGATTCGAAGGTCACTCGAAGTAAGAGCTACAGGTTCGAGGTTTGTTCGAGAAGAATTATAGACTAGTTTCAAAGGTAATAGTAATTCTTAAAATCTCACAATGGGTTGGAAAACTCAATAATCAAAGATTTAGGATTTTTAGAAATGAATATTGAGAAAATAAAAGAAAGATACAATAACAATGATTTTAACTTTAAAG
Organism: Hemileia vastatrix; assembly: GCA_030280995.1. Taxonomy (NCBI): domain Eukaryota; kingdom Fungi; phylum Basidiomycota; class Pucciniomycetes; order Pucciniales; family Zaghouaniaceae; genus Hemileia; species Hemileia vastatrix. Next base: position 21,516,434 of record JASXTE010000014.1, on the reverse strand, counting down.
ATTTACAACTATTAATGTAAATACAATTTTATAATTTAATTCTAATGAATATCGAACCAAATACCCAACCCCTTTTATATCCTTTGTTCCTCCTCGCATTGACCTCCCTTCCATCGCACCATTCCCATTCCATTGACTATTACTAACATACACTTAGACCCTCTTCGCTAAATATCCGTCCATGCTCAATTTACCCCTTTTTAATTAATTAACAAAACTTTAATGAAAAACTACTACTGTACTATTTCGTTGAACCTAGCGCTGTGCGTCTCTTATTGAAAAGGGCTAATGCACCCTATTGGGAGATTGACTAATTTAGATTTAGAGTTTAGGCTAGCGCAGTTAAATAGTAAGTACACAAAGGAAAATCGCAGTTGCTATGGAGAATTGCTTTCTGCGCTTCGAGTATAGATTTAGGAGTCGATATTATTGATTTAATGAGCTGCTTTCGCCTCGAGTGTCACGTGGCGCGTGACAGATGCCCGGGTATAAGAATCGCGAGCTCCATTGAGCTTGAGCCATCTTCCCACACTAGTTTCCCTTCTTCTAATAATTTTTTCCTCACTTATTAATTTCTCTTTTTTATAATGAACTGCCCCACTCCCACACCTATGCCTCCACACCCTAAAGCGGATGGGGGAATGATCACGCGACAGTTTTCACAAACTTGCACGGCTTGTGAAAGCATGGAGTATTTCTGTGTCAAAAGTACGGCGACTCGAGGCCCTCGCCAGAAATGTGAGTTTTGCCGTTGGCGACGAGTGGCGTGCGATGCGTTGACGAAGAACGCAGAAATCGAAAAGCGATTTACCAAGACCAAGTTTTGGGTAATCCCTAAAACCAAAGAGGTGGTCGAAGACATTTGGGATGTCTCGATTGAAGATGAACAATCGGTGGGGGAAAATGATAAGGAATTAAATAACGAGATCTCAACCTGGGTAACCCAGGCCACGAGTTCGAAGCGAGGTGTCGAGGAAGAGGTCGACGAGTTGGTGGAGGAAGATGAAGATGAAGTCCCTGTTCCAGGCCGGGCACCCAAGAAACGACGGGTGGTCATCAAAGACGACGAGGAGGAGAGAGAGGCAGAGGTCGATGTGGAGCCAAGGTTATTTTTAGAGCCTGACCCCATCTTCAAGGTAAGTTTTAATTGTTATTTTTTAAGGATGAAGTTACTGATGAGTTATGTTTAGACATTGAATACCCTTGAAGAGCCGATTGGGGATCCTGTGCCGGTTATACCAACTGAGGTGAACCCCCCGGCCACGGAAGTAGTTGAAGAACCTGAAGACACCATGGACCAGGTGTGGTCGAAGAAACCTTGTCAAGGTCAACGAGTAAGGTTCGTGGAAGAATTATGTGGGGAGGTCGACACAATTATCGATGCTGCTTCCTTTGACGTGGCAGAGGAGCTCTTGGAGATGGGAGAGGTGGTTCCGGTAGGAGAGGAGGAGGTATTTGAGAAATGCAGGAAGGAGATAAGAATAGTTTTGTAGAAAATGAAAAGATTGGTTTTCGAGAGAAATTATAAGAAAAGATTTGAAATGAAAAGGAGATGTAAAGAAGTAGAAAAAAAATTTGTATTTTAGTTTTATTTTATTTTATTTTATTTTATTATTATTTTTTTTTATTTTAGGTGAATATTATTAATTTTATAAGATTTGGGAGAGAGAGAAAAAGAAAAAAGAAGTTTAAAATAAAAAATTTTAGAATTTGAAAGAAGAAATTTAAAGAAAGAAAAAGGTTGTTTAATTGAAGGAAGTTTTAATTTTTTTTTTTTTTTTTTTTTTAAAAAAAAGGAAAATTTTATGTAAGAAAAGAGAGAGAAAAAGAAACGGTTTGTGATTGAGATGAGTTTGTTAAATTGAGGATTTAATGAAAGAAATTTATTTATTTTATTTTATTTTTTTTTTATTTTTTTATTTTTATTTTATTTTATTTTTTTTAAAAGAAATTTTAGTTGAAAATAGAGGAAGAAGAAAGAAAAGAAAAAAACAGAATTTAGAATTTAAGAGAATTTGAAAAGAAGAATTATTTGTTTCGAAGAATTATTATAGGGAGATTTAGAGGTTGAAGTTAAGTTCAAGGAAATGGTCGTGTCGTACAAGATTTGATGATTCGAAGGAAAGAAAGTTTTTAAAGAGAGAATAAATTTTTAGAAATGAAATTTTTAAAGAGAATTTTAAATTTAAGAAAAGAATGTATTTAAAGAATTGAAAAAGAAAAGGAAGAAAATATTTAGAGAGATTTAAGAGTTTTTTTTTTTTTTAGTTTATTTTATTATTCATGTTTATTCTATTTATTCTATTTTATTTTTATTTCTATTTTATCAATTATGTTTATTCTATTTATTTTATTTTATTTTATTTTTATTTTATTTCATTTTATTTTATTTAATTTTAATTTTGATTTTACTTTTAGTTGGTTTTGGAGAAAATTTTATAGAAGGAGAAGAAAAAAAAAGAAGAGAGAAAAAAGAAAACAAGGCTAAGAAATTTAAGAGGTGTTTTAGATTTTAAAGAAAGAAAGAAAAAGAAAAGAAAATTTTAAATAAAGAAATTTTAAGGTTTTGGTTTTAAAGGATATTTCAAATGAAAAGGTTTTAGGAGTTCAGGGGCATTAGAAACATTGATGGCTGGTTCCCAGGATGTTTTGTCTGAGTCATTGAGGAAGCCTTCCCATTCCACGAGGTATTGAAGTTTCCCCTTGCGTATTCTTGAATCAAGGATACGACTTACTTCCCACTCTAGATGATCTTCTACTTCGACCGGTTCCGGAGGGGGTTGGTTCTTGCCAGGGTATATTTCTCGAGCCAGTTCCAGGAGAGATACATGGAAAACAGGGTGAATCGCCTGCCATTTAGGAGGTAACTTGAGTCGAAATGCAGTTTTAGAGACTTCAGAGTCGATTTCGAATGGTCCCAAGCGCTTTTCAGCCAGTTTCTTTGATGGTCTTGTTGTTCGAATGTTTTGTGCGTCGAGCCATACTTTGTCGCCTGGTTTAAAGGAAGGAGCAGATTGTTGATGTTTGTCGGCCTGTTCCTTGTATCTTCGAATTGCTGATTCCAAATTTGTTTTAAGTTCTTCTGGGAGTCGTGATATAGTTCGAAGATAATGTTCCGCAGGATGATTAGTTCCTACATGAATTGAGTTGAATCGAGGAAATCTTCCATAAATGGTTTCGAAGGGAGATTGCCGTGTTGAAGAATGAGTTGAGTTATTATAAGCAAATTGGGCCAATGGTAACCATGTGGTCCAATTTTCTTGTTGGTAACTGACATACATTCGAAGATATTGTTCGAGGATTTGGTTAACTCTTTCTGTTTGACCATCGGTTTCAGGGTGATAGGCCGTGGAGAGATTCCTCATGATATTGAGTTGTTGACACAGTTGGGTCCAGAATGTGGATACAAACAATGAGCCTCTATCTGAAATAATATCATTTGGTAAGCCCTGTTTAGAAAATACATATTCAAGAAACAATTTTGACAAATCTTCTGCTGTAGCAGTAGTAGTGGTTTTAATGAAAATAGACATTTTTGAAAATCTATCTACTATTACTAATATAGCATCAAAATCATTAGAAATTGGGAGTTGAGAAATGAAATCCATTGATAAAGATTCCCAAGGTTTAGAGGGAATAGGAAGTGTTTGAAGCAACCCATGCTTCCAGTGACGGGAGCCTTATTCCTATTACATTCGTAACAAGCTTTCATATAGGCCTTGATTTCCCTGGTCATACCTGGCCAGAAGAAATCCCTCGCTATTAACTGGTAGGTTTTATCCAACCCAAAATGACCAGCTAATGGAGAATCATGTCCACTGTTGAAAATCCATAATTTTATCTCATTGTTGTCGGGTATGACTACTCTACCTTCGAAGACTAATAGACCTGATTCAATACTAAATCCTTTGGCCCCTTGCTTCGAGAGTATTTTGTCTTTTAACCCTAAACAATATTTGTCCTTCGACTGAGCTTCGAGGATGTTGGATAGTGGATTTCGAAAAGATTGAATTGTCATCGAATTAAGTTCATGAGTCGTTAACATTGATTCGTTGAAGATTGATTGCACATTTGCTGGGTTCTTGTCAGCAAATGTGTCCCCCCGCTGTGGGTAAACGTCTTCCCGACGTGACAAGATATCTGGGACAATACAGTTTTTTCCTGGGCGATAGGAAATAGAGAAAGAAAATTCAGACTAAAATTCAGCCCACCTGGCTTGACGCCTGGTTAACACTTTAGAAGACATGAAGTATTTCAAAGCATTATGATCTGTTAAGATTTGAAAAAGACTATCTAGGCTGAGAAGAAAAGAACGCCATTTTTTAAGACAATGGATAATAGCTAAAAGCTCTTTGTCATGAATTTAATAATTTAATTCTGCGGCTATGAGTTTGCGTGACTCAAAAGCAGCAGGATGAAACAAATTTTTTTCAGGATTTAATTGGGAGATGACCCCTGCAATAGCATAATCGCTCGCATTTGTCTCAACTATTGTCGAGGCAGAAAGATCAAAATGTCAAAGAATTGGGGCTGTGGTGAATGCCGTTTTTAGTGCTTCGAATTCCTTTCGTGCTGTAGAAGTAAAAACAAAAGGAATGTCTTTTCTAAGAAGAGAAGTAAGATTGGAAATAGTTTTAGAGTAATCTTTAATAAATCTTCTATAGAAGTTTGCAAAACCCAAAAATCCTTGGAGTGATTTAATGTTTTTGGGCTCAGGCCATTCCAGGATTTTCTGGAATTTTTTTTCATCCATGACTAAACTGTCAGTGGACAACGTAAAACCCAAAAAATCAATTGATTTGAGGTGGAATTCGCATTTATTATGCTTGGCGTAGAGACCATGATCTTGAAGACAATTTAGGACCTGTCAAACATGATGTATATGTTCATCTAGTGTTTTTGAGAATATTAAAATATCATCTAAATAGACGACTACAAATTGTTCAACAACATCTTGAAAGATGTCATTAACAAAAGTTTGAAAAGTTGAAGGTGCGTTACATAATCCAAAAGGCATAACTAAATATTCAAAACTACCAAATCTAGTACGCATTTCAGTCAGTGGTTCATGACCTTCCACAATGCAAATCAGATTTTAAGCGCCTCTATGATCAATTTTAGAAAAGAAATTAGCACCATTGAAAAGGGTGAGAAGTAATGACATAGGAGGAACAGGATATGCATTCTTCTTTGTGACTGTGTTGAGCTTTCTATAGTCAACACACAACCTAAGACTACCATCCTTCTTTTTTACAAAGAGGACAGGGGAGCCGGTTGGAGGTTTACTGGCTCTGATGATACCTTTGGCTACATTCTCTGCAATGTAGTCTCGAAGAACTTGAGATTCGTCCTTCAATAAGGAATAGACAGGACCTGCCGGAGGTACTGGGCCTATTAACTCTATTTGATGGTCGTAGGGTCGATGAGGTGGTAACTTATCGGCCTTGCGGATTGAGAAAACATCGAGGAAGTCGTGGTAGATTTCCAGTAGAGTTGATTTAATGGCTTCAATGTTGATTTGGTCGTCCTCTTCATCTTCGAGAGAATCTGTCAAGGGGATACCTGTATTGAGAGAGCAGAATTCAATTACTTTGAGGCAATTTAAATCCTCTTCTAGTGAAGTCATTGAGCTAGAAGGGTTAGCCAATTGCTCATTTAAATAAAGATCAGATGCTTGCAAGTCATCTGGCAGAGACTTGTCCTCTAGAAGGACATTGTCAGGCAGGTTGTTTAACTCCCTATTGACCTGCATTGAAGAATCAGAAATATACTTAGAGCGCGGGGTGATCAATCCCTTAGTCCAATCAATTTCAGGATTCCAATGCGTTAAAAAGTCATGACCAAGAATGGTATCGTCCATCCTTGGGGCGTCCAAGACTGATAATTCCCACTCGAAGGGGGGAAATTTTGGAAAGTTGAAAACCCATAAAACTTTCTTACTTACCCAATATTTGGGTTCCTCTGATTCGACCAAATAGATTGGAGTTCGATCGATATCTGTAAATGTTAGTTGAAGCTTCTTGGCAAAAGATAAACTAACAAAATAAATTGAAGCTCCAGAGTCTATAAGACAACTGAAGGGAATATCCTACTTAAAAAGAATGAATCTCAAGCGGTTTAAGGCAACTCCAGTCCTTAAGACATGGAGGTTCTGTGCACTGGGAGAGATAAGATAGTTTGCTTTGCACACAAGTAGACTATCTACTAGTTTTTTGACTTCGAACTAGTACCTTCTCTTTCCTTCAATTTCACACAGTCTTCCAACTTGTGCTTACCCCCACAATACATACATAACCCATTATCTGCTCGGCTCTTCCTCTCAGCTTCTTTAAGTTCCCCTTTAGGATCCAGTACTTTGCTGATATCGCCTGGGGTTGAGCCTTTTGGTCGAGTTTTATCCTTTCCCTTATTGGGTTTGGATTGAGTCGAGGAGGATTGATTTGGTTGTGGGTGTGAAGAAGGTCCCGATTTAAAATTTAGGCCTTGAGATTTGTTGGAATATCGATGATGTTGAAGTCGTCCTTGATAAACGCCATCAAGCTCAAGGGTTCGATCCATTAAATCCGTTAAAGTAGTCATCTTCTGACCGTGAAGATTTAATTGATCCATAATCCTTGAAGGAAGCACTTTCTTGAAATGATACTTAAGGGCAGAATCATTCCAACCTACTTGAGTTTGAAGTGCTCTGAAGTTCGAGATATATTCAGAGGCTTTACCATTATCACTCATGCGAAGAAAATCAAGTTCAATTTCTGCGTTTTCTGTTTCATTAGGGTCCCCAAACAACGTAAAAAGTTGGTCTTCGAACTTTTCCCAATTATTGATAAGTAAGTGGGTTTCTGTCGAAAAAAGCATGAGTAGATAAGGTTCGAACCATCTTGCTGCTTTCCCAGCTAGGAATGAAAAAGCGTAAACAACCTTTTATCAGTTGCTGTTAAAGGTTCGAGGGTCATTATGGAACAGTAGCTTGCAGGTTTGCAAGAAGGGTCGCAATCTTTCAGGGTGATCTCCATCGAATTTGTCAGGAGATTTCATAGAAGGAGTTTTGAACTTAGATCCCTCTGAAGACGTTGGATTTGAAAGGGTTTTCATGAACAGTCTCATGAAATCTTCCAGAGAGTTAGATGGTCCAGGTTCTGAGGATTGGCCAGAAGGGTGATTGGCAGGGGTGGATGGTGCCTCGTGCATTGTATCCTCTCCTTCTTCTTTGTCACTAGAATCCTCAAAATCTTGTGGGATGTCTTCTACAGATTGAACTGAATGTTGCCGTTCCCTAAGGTCAAGTGGTTCCAAAGAGTGAGTGCCGGAAACGGACCTTGTGGCTGTTGGCCTGCCTCTAGCGCGAGCTCTAGTAGTAGCGCCCGTAGGAGGAGTGCGTTGAACAGGTGCCATTTAAAATTTTAAAAGTACCTAAAAGGACGTAGTAGTGCAAAGAATGAGAACTACGGAGAATTAAATTATACTGTCACCGGACAACCTACGCACAAGGTCGAGGATGTTCCTGTAAGTGAGATGAGGGATTTAGAGATTTCTTCCAAGCACAGAGGAATGATTTGAGGAAATGATTCGAAGGTCACTCGAAGTAAGAGCTACAGGTTCGAGGTTCGTTCGAGAAGAATTATAGACTAGTTTCAAAGGTAATAGTAATTCTTAAAATCTCACAATGGGTTGGAAAACTCAATAACCAAAGATTTAGGATTTTTAGAAATGAATATTGAGAAAATAAAAGAAAGATACAATAACAATGATTTTAACTTTAAAGATTTACCACTATTAATGTAAATATGATTTTATAATTTAATTCTAAGGAATATCGAACCAAATACCCAACCCCTTTTATATCCTTTGTTCCTCCTCGCATTGACCTCCCTTCCATCGCACCATTCCCATTCCATTGACCACTACCAACATACACTTAGACCCTCTTCGCTAAATATCCGTCCATGCTCAATTTACCCCTTGTTAATTAATTAACAAAACTTTAATGAAAAAATACTACTGTACTATTTTGTTGAACCTAGCGCTGTGCGTCGCTTATTGAAAAGGACTAAGGCACCCTATTGGGAGATTGACTAATTTAGATTTAGAGTTTAGGCTAGCGCAGTTAAATAGTAAGTACACAAAGGAAAATCGCAGTTGCTATGGAGAATTGCTTTCTGTGCTTTGAGTATAGATTTAGGACTCAATATTATTGATTTAATGAGCTTCTTTCCCCTCGAGTGTCACGTGGTGTGTGACACAGGAGAACAGATTCATATCACATTTGGGCAACATTAGTAAACAAAGAAATTAACTTGGACACAATTTCCTCATCTGGGAGTTTGTAAGAATTTTTTAAGTTATCCATTCTGCAAATAAATTGCTGCCAATCAGAAGAAGAATCACCATCAAATGTTGGGTACTGGTCAGGTTTTGGCCAATTCTTTTGATTTGAAGGAGTCTCCTTAGTACAAGCTTGTTTCTGAGTAAGGAGCAGCTGTAACTTCTCTAGTTGTGCAGTAATCTCATTGGTTAATCCCTCTGTTGAAGGTCCTGGTGCATCATTAATTTTTGATGGAAACTCAGGGGTATCAACATGTATTTCTGGAACTAATTTACTTTTAGATGAAATAGCCACAGGTAACTCTGGGGCATCCTGTGCTATTTTTTCTTTCAAAGAAATCTCAGAATACTTTTGATCAATAAAAAATGAGTTCAATTTCTCCTCAATGGTTTTTAGTCTAGTTTTCAATCTTGGAAGACTAGATAAACTCTCATTGATTTTTGCAAAAGATAACTGATTCTTATTTTGAAAAGATGAAAATTGGTCATTAAATCTTTTCAGATTCATCTTGTCTATCTCCACCTCCTGGAAACAGGCAGATACAGTATCTTTCAGTTAGACAAATCATTTTTGATATTTTGCCATAAAGCAACTTTCTTTTCATGGGTTGCTTTGTAGTGAGACAATTCATCAGAGACTCTCTGTGATTCACTTCTTAATGCTTCATAACCCTGCTCAGTTAACAAACTATTATATTTCTGAGTCAATTGCATGTTTTTCATTATATGGTTTTGTTTGGCAATAATATTTCTCAAATATTCATCATTGATGTTAGCTACATCTGGAGTGTTTCTCAGTAAGGAAACAGAGTAACTTTCTAGCATCTCATAAAACTCTGGTTCAAGTGTTTCATTAATAACAGCCATATCATGATTTATCATTGAAGTAGCAATTAGAACTAAAGGATTAGATACATTTGAAATTTGAGCGATTTGTCTACTGTTCTCAGCCTCTACAGGTCTCACAGTCTCACCTCCTCTTCCAAAATTACCTGAGGGAACTGAATTAGTTACAAGGAATGGTACTTGAGAATCAATAGAGGGGCTTACCAAGGTTTGCTGGGCAAGATCATATTGTCTTTTCTTCTTCTTCCTCCTTGATATGGGTGAGGTGTGGGGTTGACTTGGGTGTGTCTGGATGGACCTGCTTGGGGCATCTGTTGTTTTTGAGACAGTCAATCCCACTGCCACTTGGATACTTCCACTTTCTCTGGCTGCTGGGGAGCCGATTGCTGATGATCCCTGTGGGGAGGGGGTTTCCTCTTCTCTTGAAGAAAAACATCTATTTTTCTTACCTTTTCTTCTAGAGCATCTACTCTTGACCTCAATTTCAAGTTTTCTGTCCTTAGTTCCTTTATATGTGTTGACAGGTTCTTTACTTGTTGAGGCTATGGCATCTTTTTTATCTTGAAGCCTTTTGGAAGTCCTTCTGGGGGGTTTATAATAGGTTTCTGTTCCTGAGTTGTTTCCACCAGAACTTCCACTTCCTCCATTTCTACATCCTGTTTGGGGAAATGATTGATTAATTTGAGATAATTTTCTGGTTAAATGGGAACTTACAGAAATAGCCTCATCATAATCAATCAAATCCAATTCTTCTTCACGTGCAGCAGAGATACCATGATCAGTCATTTCTAGTTTTTACTGCAATGAGAGAGGGAGAAAATAAGATGAATTAATTTAAATTTTTACTTTATATTTAAAAGAAAAATAATAAAATAAAATTTTAAGGATAAAATCAACTAAAATAATAATCAATTTGTTAATTCAAAACAATTTAAAACCAGGATTATAATATAATCAACTGAAGAAATAAATTTAAATTTTCTATTAAAAATTTTATGATAATTATTATCAGGATTTTAAATCAACTGAATAATTAACTACTAGGAATTAATGTCAACTGAAATAATTAAATATGAATTTTATAAAATTTTATTGTCAGGACAATTTGTCAACTGAAACAAATAAAATTAAATTTATCAGGACAAAAGTCAACTGAATATTATAATAATTAAATTTTAAAATATAATTTTTATTACTTGCAAGACTAAGAACACAATTTCTCTATTATTGTCAACTAGGAAAAATAAAAAAAATAATAAAAAAAATAATTCCAATTTACTTGACACCTCCCCCTGTAAAATGAGCAAATTAATGCCACTTACAGAGTGCTGAGTAAAAGGAAATACGTAGAGAATGAAGAGTGCAAAGTGACCCACTAATAGTAATTTCAATAATTACCACAAAATATATGAATTTTAGTCAATATATGAACCTAAATTTTGGAGCGGGGTTTGATTCCCGTTTGCAGCAAAAAATTTTGTTACGTGATCTATGACGTTCGTTGTTTTGTCATTCACTTTTCCTCACAGGTACCTCAATGGCGATGGTCCCACGGCCTCCGGTCCTCAAGATATTGATGCGCCTTTGACGATTTGGAAAGGCTCCCAGTTGTCAAGTGGTCCTTTTGGTCTAGAAGTTTTATTCGAGGTTAAACAAGGTTTTTTAGGGGTTTTAATGGACTCTCAAAAGTAAGGTACATATTTCTTCATCAATTTGATTTTTTTACTCAAATAATAAGAGGTAGTGTTAAATCTTAATATATTTTATAGATTAGAAATACGTTGATGTAAATACTAATGTTATAAAGTATAGAAATAATAATTGTTTTGTTGTGAATGTAATAAGTAAGTAAGTAAGGAATGAATAAAAAAGACAAAAAGGAAAAGCCTTTTATAGGAAAAATGTGGGAAAATAAAACACGGAATTACTATCCCCTAGTACAAGAGTATGAGAGGAAAAACTTAAATAAAGAGAGTATGTGAAATAATAAGAGTAAGACTAAATAGTGCGTAAGTAAAAGTATTTATTTTATTTGAAATAATACTATGAACCCTTTGGTCCTTCAAATTTTAGTGTAAGAGCATTTGATTTGAAATATAAAATCAATAAAATCTAATTAAAGGAATTTGAAAAAGTATTTTTTTTTCTTTTTATAATTTTATATATTTTTTTAATACTAATTTTTATTCCCATCTCATCTGTATTATTGAGCACGGTGTTTGGGAGTAAAAATATATGTGGGACAATTACTTATTTTTATTAATTAATTACTTAGTGTACTTAGTTAGTTAATTGTAAGTAATACATAAGTAAATAATTAATTATTAATAAGGATCTAAAAGGCGTGGCTTCACGTCATTAAGATAAATAATTTTTTTACTGGATAAGTCTAGTAGCCTGGCCGACATTTTTACTATTCAGTAAATATTATTGCAATAATCATAACTCAAAATCATGATGAATCAAAAATTTGAAAAAAATTAAGAATACATTATATGTCATTCTTCTCATACCACTACATATTTCTTTAAGATGGAAATACATCGTAGCATTTGTCTCAAATTTTAATATAATTATTACAAATAATTGAAACAGTTTTTTATCATTGCTTTTCAGCATGTTCAAAAGTAAAAAATCTTAAGTGTAATAATTTTTTTTTCACAATTCATCAAAGCTTTTTCTTAAGTAGAATTTTCTTAATCTAATTTCTATAATTTCTAGGTGCACTTTTTTATTCAATTATACTATTTATTCTCTATGAAAAACTCCTTGAAATAACTTTCAATTAATTTAATAATAATAACATATATATATATGTGGCATAACAAAATAATATCTAGACATTTAAATAATGAGAAGCATCATATTGGTATAAAATTATATTAAAATGTCTTTGAAAAACTAGTTAAATTTAAAAAAAAATTATTTTATCATTGTCAATTATTTTGAAATTGAAAGTTTACACTACATTTTGATAATCTATAATTTAGCTTGCTGTATTTTGATTCATATTTTATATTGATTTTTTTTACACATATAGATTAATGTATAAATATCAAATTTATTCAATAATTTGGAAAAAAAGATATTTAATTCTTTCTAAGAAAGCAAAAAAATGAAAGAAAGAAACTAGGGTACTTCATATTGAGAACTTTTAAATATTATTTCTATAAATCTTAAAACAAACTCTTTTTAGATTTCCATCCTTCTTTTTCATCCTTAAATGTCAATGATAAGTTATTGAAATGTTATTTTTCTTCCAAAATTTCATATGAATCAAATTCTACTTACATCTACCTGAATAGGTCAAGATCAATAAAAATGTATCTAAAATCTTTTTCTAGGTTTTTAAGATTCATTCAACTCCAAGAAAAAAGAAATATCCATCCACAACTCTAAAAATTAATTCAATGGATAAATATTCAAACAATTTAAAATAGAATTCAACTTGCTTGTGTTATATTTATTTTTAAATATATTGAGGTCCACTCACCACAGAAAAAATGGGGGGGTATTGCTAGCAATACCCCTTGCTTGAACTCCGTTGAGCCACAAATCTATGCTTGAATTATGCACACATCATCACCATGTAGGAAATTGTTTGGCCTTACATTTAGTCAGAGATTTTTCACAAATTGTGCTCAAGATGAACCTACATTGATCACCGTTTGATCTTGAAAAATCCTAATTTGATCATCAGTTGAACTCCCTTTGATCTCACTTTGATCTAACATAAGCTTTTGCATATCCAATATGTCAACTATTCACTTTCAAAAAGATTCGTAATGAATTTCACATGGAATATTGGAAACGAAACCAGTAATTTTGAGTAAATGGCTCATCAAAATGATTAATCTACAACAAAATACCATCAAAATTCAATCTGATTACTAAAAACTTTTGGTAAAATGACTAATAGATATTTAAATTGGAAAATAATATTCCATTTCTCAATTTCAAATTCAAAATATAAATCCTCGTTTGAAATGTGAAATTTGTAGATTCCTTGCCTTCCTATATTATGAGTAATATTTGAGGTATTTTACACCTTTGTAAATGTGGTGTTGTGCTGCTAGAAATTATCTCTGTTTCAATTCAACTTTATTGAAGCTTGATTCCAGAATGATACATATTTTATAACTATTTTGAAAAAAAAGTCACTAGTAATGAATTTAGCCTTTTATCTGTGCTTTATTAAACCTCACTTAATCCTACTTAAATCCAAATTGACCCACAAAAACCTTATTTGGGATATTTTTTAGCCCAGGATGATTCAAGATTGGAGCAAAATATTATTTTAAATATCCAATATGCCTATTGATTAAATTTCTTCAAGCTTACTTTAAATTCACATTAACATTAACTTTCACAGGAAATATTAAACACAAATCTTGAAAATATAGTATTTAAAATCATAATAAATATAATATAATATGCTTACAACAAAATTTTCTTTCTGGATTAATTGAAACAAAAAAATGTTCATTTGTGAAAATAGAAAAAATACTATCCATCCTGAATTTAGAATTCATTTTTAAAAATTTAATGCCCCCTCACTTTCAAGTTTATCATGTATTTCGAAAATTATATTTTTAATACTTTTGTGAATAGTACACCTGAGATATAAACTTGGGGATATCAAAAACTAAAACATCAGCAAATTGAAATGTTTTTTATTGTTATAAATGGAAATAATGATTGAAAAACACCATTAGAGCAAGTTTGATTTTGAATAATAGGCATACTTTCTCATGTAAATTTCAATAAAAATAATTTTTATTCTTACATAAGTTGCGGTGGATACATTTGAGCTCAAAAAGAATTAAAATTGACAAAATAAGACTTCTATAATTCATATTCAAAAATGAAATCACCCTTCATTATCTACCTGTAAACTACTTTAAATTGAATAATTTCAAAGTCAGTATATACTGATGTTATTTTTTCTTCTAAAAAATTTATTATATAGATTAATAGTCATAAACAGTTGACATAGATGTTAAATTTATATAAGTAATCTTTAATTCATAAAATGATAAAACTATCTTTTATGTAAAAAGTGATGAAGGAAAAAAATATTATTAAATTTTTGATGCACTATCAATAAAATTGAAGATAGAGCATATCAAAAGTTTAAACTTAATTTCAATTTTGATATCATCATTTTATTTTATTTTACTTGAGTAGAAAACATATTTTAAATCTCAATATAATTTTAAATCCCATTAGTTTGTAGATTTCAACATTTGAAACTATGAAATAAATATTTATGAAAGAATTTTACAATATTTGCCCTTCTAAAAACTCATAAATCCAACTTCAAATCTTCTAACCTTCACAAGTAACCACAATGCATTCTGAAAATACTCTATATTTAAATAATTAAAGGTAAATAAAATTATGTTTTTATTCTTTATTTCAATTTTTGATAAATAATATATATATATACATATATATATATATATAATTTCTTAAAAAGTCTAAGAGGGAACTTAATAGTGGTTTTGGCATTAGATATATAGATTCAACTTTCAAAAAATTTGTTTGGAATAAATTACAAAGACAAAAAGGATATATTTTGATGAAAGAATACTGATTTAGGTTCTCTTAAAATATTATTAACCATTTTTATGGAATATTAATCCATGGTTATCATTCTTTATGATATTATCATAGAATTTTTTCCTTTTTTAATATAATGATTTTCTATTGTTTGGTATGTAGGCTAAGATAAGTTTAAAAGATTTATTGAAGATATATATACCAGAAACAGTATAATCTGTAGATTTATAACTATAACTTACTTTTCTGATGTTTTACATCATTGATAAGTAGCTCATGCATTACACAAGTAAATAATTATAGTCTCTGGAAATAATTCCTTGTGAATTTTAAATTTTTTGTTATTCTTAAAATCATTACTCAAATAAACTAAAAATTTTTTCAAATATTGATTGAAAGAAGGAGTCACAAAATCTTATTTTGTAGTCATAAAAATTTGAGTTATTTTTCATATTATCAAGTATAATGAACATTTGTAAATTTTAACTTGAAAACTAGTGATCATAGCAAAGTAATACTGGAAGAATCAGATAAAAAGGGTGGAATAAAGTCATAGCACAACAGGAAATGATACAAAATTGTTGATTTTTATCTCATAAAATTCAACATATTTTTAACATATTTTACCACCTTTAGATAATGTTTAGTGGATTTTAACATTATTATAACAAGCAAACTTAACAATGTTTTGATTTTTTTAACAAAAATAAATATTGTTAGATCATTTTTTTAAAAAATATGACTTATTTTTATGCTTTATCTACAATAGTTAGTAGTTTTTTTTGCAGAAATTACTTGTTTTGATATTCTATTTTTGAATTTTTTAAGAGACTTCATTGCATTAAATTTTTGTAATAATTTTTCATTAAAGCATCATATTTTAAATCTAGAGAATTGGTTTTGAAATAATATATATTTTCATGTTAATTGACTCATTATTTTTGGATTGATAAATTATGTTAAAATTGGGATTGCTTATTTCTAGTGAGTGTACATCATAGTTTGTTTTCAAATCAAAGATTAATAAATGGTGAAATTTGGTAAAATTCTAAATATCTTTTAAAACTTTTTGATTTAAATAATGTTTAATGTTATGTAATCATTCTATAAGTAGAACACAGTTAAAATCTGATAATGGTACATTGCTTTAAATTTCTAATACTAAAATTCTATTCTACTTGAAACAATGTAAACTAAAGCTTTGTATCTCATATAAGAAACTCACAATTTTCAAAAATCATATTTCCAACTTTTTAAACATGATACACATTAAAATATATTTTTAGAATAATTTCCTAATTAGTTTCAAATACTAGAAAATAATGACCTCAATTTATTTTAATTCTTAAACCATTCTGATGAGTGAATTTCACAATCCTCTAAGTAACATATGGTTACCATTTATACACATATGCATGATTTCTCCTTTTGTTTAATTTTAGCTGAATCTAAAAAGTAAAATCACATGTTGAATATCATCTATTGATAAACTTCTTATATTAGAAGCTAATATTTCATATGAGAAATTTGTTATTGAGTTTGGGAAACATTAATAAGTGTTGGGTATTATAATTGAGCCATTTATTCAAGTAAATAAAAAAGGATGACCTTCTAAATATTTCATATATATATATATATATAATAAAAATTAATTATATAGTAGCATTTAACCATGTTTTTATACTAATGTCATATAAAAAAAGGGATTGAACTAAAACTTTCAGTAAAGAAAATAAAAATAAGATAAGTTAATATTCTTGTTTATATTCTCATATTTTTGAAATGGCTTACTTAAGGGAGAAAATTATTTGGTTTTAGAGTACAAGAATTTCTAGATAAAAATCTTCACAATATAGTTTGACCCTCTCAAAAAGAAAATTCCTCAAATTTTACTATCACATTTTATATATTTGTTAAGTAATAGAAAATGGAGTTGTGTCTTTGACAATGAAGCTTTAGAAAATGAAATAAATGATTTAAATTTATAATATAATTTTTGAAATAATAAATCATGTATTCAAAAAAAATTATATATCTTACAATCAAGATAACAGTATTAATTAAGCAACTCTAACAACTTTGGAAAGAAAACAAGAAAAAAATAATTAGTAAAATGCATAATTTATTTTTAGAATTTATGAAAACTTAATAGCTCTACCTGTAAACTAGCCTTAAAGCAGGTTTGGATTTAACATGTGGAAATTCATACATAGTACCCTTCCATCATTATAGCAGAATAAAATTTATGTAGTTTTATTTTTTTAATTTATAATAGTATTTTTATTTTTGGCTTTTTCATTAGTATAACTATATATTTTTTAACTTTTTTGTTTTTCATAACATAAGTTCAAAGCTGCACATCACTACTTCAAGATGAAACTCCATATAATGTAATCAATGAATGATATATTATTATGAATTTTACTAGAGACTTTTCAAAAATGGTGATTAAGAATACTTATTATAATTTTTTAAATTTTTATTATTATTCTACCTCTTGAAAGGAGATGGCCATATCTCAATTTAATTAGTTTTTCCTCAGAAAAATTTATTCTTGTTCTAAATAAAATTGCATCACTATTAACTAGATGTTATTATACAATTTTAAAAATTTTATTATCTGAACATAGTTGAAAGTATGTATAAATTAAAGTGTTTCCACATAGTCTTACTATTATCCCACCATTATTTTCACATTTAGATTTCATTATAACTGTAAAATAAGTTTTTCAATAATTTTAATAATACCTTAATATTTAATAATTTAGTTACATAGTAGATTTTTTATCCTTTTTTTATATGAGGCTTATTATATAAACACCACTTTTAGATTTTATCCATTTTGATGTCTGATAATTTAAATTTTCATTTAACTACCCAAATTATATCAAAAAAAATTCAAAAGTATATTTTTTTAATGTACTATTTTTGATAAACTTATCATTTCTTATAGCTTATTCTTCAACTATTTATTGTAATTAATTACCCACTCATTTATGGTCTGTTATTGTTGTTAATTACATACAGACAAAATAAGGATACTCTCATATTATATTGGAGTTTTAAATTAAAAAGTAAATACTAGTGGCTGGTATTAAATATGAAGTTGTTATAACTAAGTTGAACATTAATTAATTATTAAATGGCATTTTATATTACAAATTTTATTGAATGTATATAAAAATAACACTCAAGAAATATATATAAGATATATATATAACCATTATATATCAAAAATGAAGTACTTATCAACATGGTCTTTTTAAATGATTTTCAAATTTACTTAAAGAGACATTAATATTACCAATTCAAATTTTATATCAAATACAACAATATTATTATTTCATTTTTAATTATTTTACAAAAAATTTGAGTTTCAAAGTAAATTAATTCAGTATTTAATGAATGTTTTTGAAAAATATTTTTAAAAATAGAAATAACCCCTCACAAAAAAAAATATAATTTTTTTACTTACAATTTGCACCATATTTCTACCCTTAAAATATTTGTATTCTTCTAACAAAAATATTTTTTAAATAAATTTAAAATTTTTTTTCATTATTCAATTACAAAATGTCAAATTTATAATTTATTTTACCTTACTAAAAAATTTAGTTGAAAATTTAATTTTGTATTTCCAAAAAATAAACTTAAATGTCAAAAATTAAAAAAACAAAATTATAAATATAATTATGAGAAAGAGGTAGATTAAATTTATAATATTCATATAAAAAAAATTCATATATTTTATGGTGTTTGAATTTTAAATTTAATGTATTAAAAAATAATTATTAAATAACCAAGCCAAATGAAATTGGCTTGGATTTTTGGTATTACTAGCACTTATTTTTTTTCTTATACTCACATTTTAATTTTTAATTTTTTTTTTCTACATTTCTCATTTTTTTTTATGATTTTTAATGTTTTTAACACCGAAGTTGCTTTCAAACAACTTCGGTCTAACGTTTCTCTCACTTTCCCACCAGATTGCACCTGGTAGGGAAAGTCGCTTCCATTTTAGAGACCAAAGTCCCTTGCAGGGACTTTGGTTTCTCTGTGTGCATTGCACAGCCAGAAAAAAACTGGCTGTGCAATGCACTGCATGCAGCACATGCAACACGCATCGCTGCTGCAAGTAATGCGCATTGCATGCAACGCGCGTTTCTGCTGCATGCAGCGCGCATTGCATGTGCTGCGCATATCATGCAGCTGACTTGATATCAGCTGCATGAGATATGGTAGCAATTATGCAACACGCGTTGCACACTGCTTTGGCCACCTCCCAGCCTAGTAAATTAGCTGGGAGGGTGGCAAACATTACAGCAAGCAATCGAAGTCGCTTTTAGCGACTTCGATTGCTTGAAAGATACACTTCCAGCCAGGGGAAACCTGCCTGGAAGTACTAAATTGCAATGTAAGGGACCCAAGCCAATTTCAAAGGCTTGGGTCATAAATTAAGGTTTCTAAAAATCAGCCAGTATAAATCTTGCTGCAATAAAAAGTAAATTTTTAAATAAAATACATAAAAAAATAAAAATTTGTTCAAATAAAATATACAACACTCTTCAGCCAGTAAGAAACAGCCTTCCATTGTTACACATAGAAACAAAATCAAATGTTTCTTTCATCAACATTGGCTATGTTTCAATATTTTGAACCAAGTAAGATCAGGAAAAAGGTCACGGCAAAAAAATTGCATAATTAAAAGTCTCCCAATTTAATATGGTGCGGAGGTTCATATTTTAGAAATAGGTGGTGCACATTATAGTTCCCTTTAAAAAAATTCAAAAATGAATTAATTTTGGCGCAATGTAAATTTAAATGTGATGAGTGTATGTTTTTTAGCTGTGTGAAACATGGTAGCTAGAATTATGTGGCGTCAATTTTTTTTAGATGTGAAATTCAGTGTTCCACAAATGTGCATCTGTACAACATGCAGCCAAGTAAATTCTAGCTGGAATTAGTATATGCTTAGGAAAAAATGATCATGCTGTGTACAGTGCCTTGGCAACATCATTCTTGGAATTTAGATGAAGTTTATCATATGACTTGGAGAGCTGCATTTTTTTGAAAATGTGATCAGTGAAAATTCATGATATATACATCTGTTTGCCACCCAATTTATTTTTCCTTTCTCTTTCTCACTTACCTTTTTCAAAAATTATCAATCATATTTTTGCTTTATCATTTTGAATTATTGGTACTATTTTCTTGACCTTATCTGATTACCGGTAAGAAAATTTTTCTTGCTATTGCATTTCATATCATTTTGGTTTGTTACACTTTTTTACACTTTTGAAAAGTTAATCTAATGATTCTAATTCTGAATTTATTTTTATGGTATCTTTTACTGTACCCTTTTGATTCATTATAAAAAAATTCTTTTTCAGTTAACTTAATGTTTTTTTATTTGTTTGTCAATTTACTTTTCTTTATTCCTTATCAAAAATGTTCAATTTATTTATCTAACCATTTATTTTTTAAAACAGTGATTATAAAATAAACTTTATAATTAATTTTGATCAATCAGCTACAAATGGAAGAAGATTTTATAGACATGTAAGTTCATGTTTTGCTTATCATTTCTCTATATTTCTTTAATACTTTCTCAACCATTATGTTATTAATATGAAAAGTAAAACATCATCTCGTACTTACTGAAAGCATACAGGATAATGTTTTACTTTTCATAATAATAATTAGATTGTTTGTACTTTACCTTTAATTTATTGATTTTTAAGTTGTTTCAAAGTCTCATATTGCTGAAAGCATACAGGACAATGCTACAATTTAAAAATTAATAATTTATTGAAGTATAACTTTCTAAGTCAATATATTGATCAGAGCAAGATTTTTTATTTTATATATGTGGATATCATAATTCCGTAAATTTTTTAATATTACTAGTGTATTGGAGTTATACTTTCATTATATTATTAATATTAAGTGTAGAGCCAAATCTCGTACTTGCTGAATGCATACAGGATAAAGCTATACTCTTTATATGTATAATTTAATAAAGTATACCTTTGAAACGCTTTCTTAATATTTGAAATAAAGAAAAAGTATATAAATTTACTAATATGTAGATATGCTAACTTTTGTATTTCTAATATTGAAGATATGATAAAGTTAAAGGTATCATTGACTGATAATTGAAATTATGTTACTATTTTATAATTTTTGATTTTTTATATTTTAAATCAAAATTGAATTCTCTTAGGATTGAACCATCAATGAGTAACGATTTGAAAAAAAAAACGGCCAGGGAAGAACTCTAACAATAGGTGGGCGAAAGACATTGCTACTGGAATGAAACTTGTAAACGCTCTTGGAATGGATACAAACGGGAAGAAGCCACATTTCTATGCACGATCTTATGCAAATAATATGACAGATTGCAATAATTATTACAATTTTTTTCCTGGATGTAGTATTTATAAATCAAAAGGTGTCTTAATACCTAATGTTCTTGTGCAGACTTTTGAAATTCATGAGCTCAAAGAACTAGATATGTTAGAAGCTACGGTGCGATGCATTAAGGATCTTTCTTACTGAAAAAATGAATTTAAAATAATGGTTATCATCAAAGAGCTGGTGGTTTTGGAAAAATGTTTGGTGGTGGCTTTATTTTAGATAGAAAGAAATCTTTACATATTTGTAAGTATCACTTTTTTTAATTTAAATACTGAATTTTTGAATGCTTTTCCTTGCAGATGAATACACTGATGATATTGTAAAAACGTATGAATATAAAAAACGAATGAAGAGGATTGCAATGTACTTTGAATATTTTTTTAAAAAAATATCATATGTAAAGTACAATGAGGCAACTAATCTTTGCGCAAAACTTGGTATTCCTGGATTTTCAAAAGTTTCTAGTGAAGAAGAGGGTGTACCGTTTGCTAGTAATTTAACTTGGACATCTGGAGGGAATGGTAATGGGTTCTCTAATGAAGTTCATCTCGATAAGGATGCAAGTGAGTATACTTTAGGAATATTTTTTCCTAAAGATACAGAAAAAAACATCATTCATATGAAGTATGATAAGACCCAACCACGAAAAATAGGTGGAGAACTTATGTTTCCCAAAATTCAAAGTAAAATCAACTTTGAAGCAACTAATGGAATAACAGTGACATTATGGCCTGCCAATCAACTAAGGCATTTTACCTCAAGATGTCATGAAATTCCTGGCTTCACTAGGATAGGTTCTTCTATTCAAATCAGCACTAGACTTTTTCATGCTATAGAAAAGCTTAATGTTTTTGATATTGATATTTCAGAATACTTAGAAATTAAAAAAGAAAAATATAGGTTAGAATATTTGATTAGTGCTTTGAGAGTTTTTTTGAAAAGAGACGACTTAATAGAGGAAGAAATAGAATCAGCAAAGTATTATTTATCTAATGTTAAGACAAATCTAAAAAATATAGATATATAAATATTAAAAATTTATATTATATATACACAACTTAATGCAAATTTAAACATGATAAATACTGGGAGTAGCTGTAACATTTTTAGTTTTGATAATTATAGTATTATCTATTTTTTTTATTTGTGAAATAAAATAATTTTTTTTCATAATATTATAAGAAAATTTGATTTACTTTTGAGTAAATATATAAGTTGTGAAATCTTTAAATGTCATTTTTATTAAATTGGTAGCAAACGTTCTAAAATAAAAAAAACTATAATAAAGAATTTGAAATATATTAGCCATAAAAATGTGCTTTTAATGCTACCAAATTAACTGTATAGTATTTTAGGTCAAACAGGCTTATTAATAAAAAAGTTAATAATAAAGAGTTGAAGAAAGAATTTTGAATCAATAATAGATTAAATTGTATTTTTTTAAGAATGTACTCATTTAATTATTTAAATTGTTCTACTTCTGATTAAAAATGTTACAATCAACGAAAATATTTTTAATAATTAATAGATTATATAATATTAAAGGTAAAGTAACAAAACTAGAGAAGTTATCATATTTTTATATAAACAATAAAATATTTAAGAATTTAATACAAGTATTTGAAATCATATAAGTAGATTTTAAAATCTTTGTTATTGCTGGACTTACAATAATTTTTTTTAATAATTAATTTAGAAAATCATGTCAAAGGTTACTTAATAAATTTCAAAGATGGTCACATTTTTGACGTATTTGAGGGAAAATAACTTGAATTATACAAGATATATCATATAGACAGAACTTTATCTATTTACATGTTGGAATATTAATTTATTGAAAGGCTATGTTTAGCAAAAAAAGGTGATACTGGCTGAATGGAGCTCCAGTGATTAAGAAAATCTGCAGAAATAGCCCTAGCAATTCCCGGAGGACTTGGGGTATCAAATTTTAAAGGAAATGGATCACACTTGCCTATAAAAGGCTTTATTAATGTTAAAATATAGTTATTTAAATTTTTCCAAATTATTTCTTCCATCAAATGATTTTTTTTCATGTAAATTAAGAAACTTAACTTCTGATATTACCTCCAAGCAATCAGCTGCTGAAGCCAATCTATGATCTTGAGAGCTCAGAAATAAACCACGGACACCATCGATTATATAGAATGTGAAAGATTGATATCGGTGGTGGGAGTATTCAGAATTTATTTTGTTTAGTGCAGCCTTTTGTTTCTCTCTCATTATAGTCAGTTCAGTATTTTCGTTTTTCTCACTTGATTGTTGAGCTTCACTAGTCTTGCCACTTGATATTGTTGCAGCACAATATTTTGATTTAAGAATGATAATTGACATAATTATATCAATGATAATATTGCTGATTTGAAGAAGATTTGACATTGATATATCACAGGTTTGAAGTGCAGTGGGAACAACTTCTAAGCCGTCAGCAATTGGACTCTTCAGATTTGAAAGGTGAGCTAGAAGCTGAAGACCACGTTCAATTGGAAAATCTGAGTTAATGTTTTGATGTGATGGAAGCTGGCTGAATTCATGTGTGGTCAGATAAAGTGAAGATGATATAAGAGATACCCATGAAGAACGGCAGTGGTCACTTGGGATCATTAATCTCATGAGCATTCGGATAATATTGGATTCAGGGTGATCTGTTTTCTTTGTTGAGGAAAAAATTTCAGTATTTAAACCATCAGGATCACATAAATCCTCCATTTTTTTGAAATCAATATTATCTAGTACCCATAGCTGTGAGCTATCAATCTCTAAAAAAATATTTGCTACAAAAGGAAAAAAAATAAGTAAAAGAACAAAAGTCAAGACTTAAAATTATGGTAACTTACATAACTCAGTAAGTTTTGAAAGGCAATCTTCTCCACAAGATTTTTCCCAATGAAAAGTAAACATTGGAATATTTAACATGGGTTCTTGGGAAGAAGTAGAAGAGCGTAATTTGAGGAGAGTAAAAATTTTCAACCACGACCTGTGGACCTTTTCCATGCTGATTCTACCTTTATAAAAATTATGAATTTTACAGAATTCCTCCTGCAAATCAGAGTCTTTTAGAACTGAGGGTGAAAAAGTTAGAGGTTTTTTTGATATCTTGATTGGAGTTGATTTCATTGGTAGAGAAGCTTTCAAAGAGGTCAAAGTAGGTAATTTAGGAGGTGATGGGTATTGCTTCTTAGAAATGAAGGAATTTGGTGATGAGCTGTTTGAATCATCATCTTTATCAAAAATATTAACATGTCTTGAAGAAGATTTTAAACTTTGCTTTTTTTGATGAACAAGCATAGCTTCATATTCTGACAGTTGATCATCGCTATTTTCATTGCTCTTTTCATCATCTTCATCAGGGAGAGGGCGTTTATGGATGGAACAATCTACAGCAGGTGAGTTTCTGGTACAAAATATCAAAAGAAAGATAAAAAGTACAATATGTAAGCAATAAAAGAGATATATGATAGAATTTTAAAGATAAAAGAATAACAATAAAAAAAAAGGAAACAAGAATATACTCATTATCAAAACCTTTGCTTTTTTTTTGAGATTTATTATTTGATACATCAGAAAATTCATTAGCAGAAGCCGGTTTAATACGTCGAACAAAAGAGGAGCCTTGGGATAATCTCTTTTTCTTGGAGCGGATAACAGGTGTTTCAAGATTTTCCTTAGAAGTTGAAGCATGAGTTAAATCTGATGGTTCATCTGTCTAATCATCATCCCTAATGACAATGATTTCATCAGGAGGAATCATACCCTCCTCATAAGCTACAAATATATATGAAGAAAAAAAATATTAATAATCTTATCTACTAATTTAAAAGGAGACAAAAAAGGTGATGAACATACATTTTTCAAGGCTTTTCACATATTGGAGTAAGTCATTACAAGGGTTAGATAAATATGAAGGAGAAGGATTATTGTTAAGGATCTTGACAAGCTCTTCTGTTTTATCTCTAGCCAATTCAAGTAAGTTGAAATACTGAACTCTTGTTATTTCCTGCCTCTCATTGCTAAGTACAGGAGGGTTAGGTGCCATGCCATGTGGCAGACATGGTGCAAGCTCAAAAGCTTCAAAGCGAGTATGAATCAGAGAGTGGGATGAAACACATTCGGGTGCTCGAAAATCAAATTTTTGAAAAAAAAAGATATAGAAAATAAGTGAAATATATAAATTAAGAGAGAGGAACATGATATACATACAAAGTGGAGGTGTAGGATTTTGTATACTAGACATATTGATTAATGAATATTAAAAAAAAGTATTTGATATCAAAAAATTATGATGTAATATGATGAATAATTATAAGAAACTCTATTCTAGAAAATTGAAGTTGATAATTTAATAGGATAAAAAATTGAATAAGATTAAAATTAAAGTGAGGATGAAAGAAACAGAAAACATAAAGAGGGGGATTTTATATTATTTGAGCTTTTTTTAACATGTATTATTCATAGTGGGGTAAACTGAGTAACATGCTAAATCACAATCTGTTTATATTGAAGTGAAATTTGATGTAGCTAACAGAAAATACTAGTAATTCTTTGGGGAATTTTAGTGTGAAAAACAAATAATAACAAATGTATATTCCATATGTAAATTGCCGCGGGTAAATACAAAATTTTTTAAATTAGAATTTACTCCTAAACAGTGGAGATACACTTAATTAGTATATTATATGAAAAAAAAGGATAATCCTTTATGAATATTTGTTAAATTTACTTCCAGATGACAATGCGAGATTCACATATATACTGATATGCCTCATCAAACAAGAAATGAATTATAAATATAAAATTGGTAACATTAGAATTTAAGATAAGAATTTGTTTTTTAAGTGGCAGGAGGAGTGTCAGGCTAGGGTGTGGGCACCGTGACCAAACCTTTGATAAACTTGGATACAACTAAGGGAAAAAAAAATTGAATAGTTTTATTTTGCAATATATCTTAGTCTGCACAAGATATTGCATTTTTGTCCCTAACTATACCAATATTGTTACTTTTCAAAAGTTATAGGACTACTAAGTTGATAAAATATTATTATGAATCACCCAATGAAATACCTTAAGCAACATTCAAAATTATTAAAATAATAATATTCAATTTGAGATTTGGATTAGCTAATTTTTCATAACTTACCACTGTTTTGATTAATATAATAAAACTTGAAAAAAATTGTTGAGATAACCTAGAAATGGGTGCAAGAAAATGATGAAACATATGACTTGAAACTTAACTCATACACTATTGATAAACTTCATGGATCCTGATTAATTTCTATCGAAATTAATTTTGAGACTAGCATATTGAATTTTAGCTATGACCAAGTACTGTAAGTGCCATGGTTTGTATTCAATATATTGGTGTTGAAATTAATTTTGATAGGAATCAACAAGTATCATATGGCACCATGCATGAAACACTGACAGAAACCATCAAATTTATGAGGCAATGAACCTCATAATTTCGATCGAAATTAATATAGACCCCTGCATATTGAATACAAGCCATTTCACATGGACTACACAGACATAGATAAAATTCAACATGCATGGCTTAAAATTAATTTTGATCGAAATTAACCAAGGCATTAAAACATCAATTTTTATATGGTGTACTTGATCAAACCAGTTTATCTAACTGCTTAGCTTACCTATACTTATAGGAATTTTATGCATAGTCCATGTCCATATTAATTTCAATCGAAATTAATGTTGACTAATACATAATGAATACATGCTATGCCACTTACACTTGCCAGGCATAGCTACCATTAAATATGCCAGTATCAAAAATTAATTTTGATCGAAATTAATGAGCATGATAATCATGAATTTCTGGAGTCAACTGCTTAATTTTATGCATGGTGCCTTGCCAACATTAATTTCGATTGAAATTACTTTTGATACTGGCATATTGCATGTATATATGCCTGGAAAGTATAAGTGGCATAGTGTGTATTCATTATGTATTGGTCAACATTAATTTCGATCGAATTTAATGTTGACATTTGCATATTGAACCCAAGCAAGAAAACAACCCAGAAGATTCTTCATAAAACTTCTCATTAATTTCGATCAAAATTAAGGCTGACCATATACATATTGAATGGTAGTTATATCTGGTCTGAGTAAGCAGAGATTACTTATATTCAATATGTATTGGTCAACATTAATTTTTATCAAAATTAATGAGCATTTTGATCATGAACTTTTTCAGTCAGTTAGTTGTTTCAATGCATAATGGCATGCCAACATTAATTTTGATCAAAATTAATGTTGAAATGATATAATGCTTTTTTGCATGACATGTAAAGGACGGCAAGTATTTTTAAGTATTGAAATTTACTATACATGTTGAGGGTAAATATAAAATTTACATATCCATATTAATTTCTATAAAAATTAATGTTGACCAATACATAATAAATAGTAGATATGCCTGGCTAGTGTAAGTGGCATAGCTTTTTTTCAATCTGCACTTGGCAACATTAATTTCGATCGAAATTAAGGTTCATGATTATCATCAATTTATTCAGTCAGTTGCTTACTGTTATTCATGGTAACATGTCAACATTAATTTTAATAAAAATTGAATTAGACATGCCACCAAGCATTTTTATGTAAGATGAAAAGTAGGGCACTCTATTCTTAAGTAAACACATTACAATGCATATGAGCATGTAAATATCATTTACACATTAATATTAATTTCAATCAAAATTAATGTTGACCAATAAACATTGAACACAAGCTTTACAACTTACACACACCAGATATAACTACCATTCAATATGTATATGGTGCTCACTAATTTCGATCGAAATTAATGAGCAGTTTTATGAAGAATTTTTTGGGTCGTTTGCTGGTTTGGGTTCAATATGAAAATGTCAATATTGAATTCTATTGAAATTAATGTTGACCAATACGTAATGAATACACACTATGCCACTTACACTTTCCAGGAATAGACACCATGCAATATGCCAGTATCAAAAGTAATTTCGATCGAAATTAATGTTGGCAAGGCACCATGCATAAAAATAAGCAGTTGACTCCAGAAATTCATGATTATCATGCTCATTAATTTCGATCGAAATAAATTTTTGATACTGGCATATTTAATGGTAGCAATGCCTGGAAAGTATAAGTGGCATAGCGTGTATTCACTATGTATTGGTCAACATTAAATTCGATTGAAATTAATATGGATACATAAATGTGACATAAAGAGGTATGGACCATCAATTTGTTGAAAATACATTTTTATATCTCATACATTATTTGTTTTTCTTAAATAAAATGTTACTCTCTCTCAATATCACTTTATAACATTTACCAAGCTGCTTTGAAAAAAAACAGAATACATAAAATTCAATATAAGATAGCTATATTACACAGAAGATCACCATTATACCTAAGTTATGATGATGTTGATGCTCTATTAAATGATTCCCAAATCTTTACCAGATCAATATAAGCTCCAACCCCAAATGACTCACGTTCATTCACAGATAATCCTTGCAAAAATGTTGCTGAATAGCAATTCTTGGGGAGGTATTTGGGAACATTGAATATACCATTTTGTGCAACTGTCCTTTCTGATGACTGTGAATATGTTTTTAATGCTGATTTTTTTTGAGCTGGTGTATGGGCTAAGTCCTTTGTCATCTTATCCATTTTTTTAAACAAATCATTGAGTTCAGGATTTTGCCATCCAGGAATAGCTCGGATAGGTGCAGTTGGGGCTGGTGCTGGGCCTTCCTTGATATCAGAGATGCACCTAGTATCATGAAAAAGCACAACAAAACCTGGCACATCACTGCAGAGATCTCTTGCTAACTTGTAGCGTGCACTAGCAATCTGAATTCCAACTAAATCAGCTTCATAATAACAAAAAGCAAAGTAAAATAAAAAACTTACCTTGGTCTGATAACGTTTTACTTGTGCCCTTGCCCTCTTTTCAATCTTTTCTCTTGCTACCCTTTCCTCTTCTTGCCCAAACAACCTTATCATCTCCTTCCCCTTACTAACTACCCATTTCTCAATAACACATTGAGTGAACTGAAGCTTTGACTGATCGATTGTATTCAAGGTGGTGAGCCATCTGGTACAGTGGTCGCATACTATGCTTCCCATGACTTGATTCCAAGTTGATTCTGAAAAATCACGGCAAGTCCAATCAAACGCAAATTTCCGAAAACCTTTTTCTTGCAATTCACGCTCTAAGTTTTTTTTGACAGAAAGTGGGATCGGTGCTCCTCCTTTTAGTCCTCGAGGCTCAGGTGCTGGAAAAAATTCGGGTAGTCGAATTTTGGATCGCAAGAAGGCTATAGAATTGGTTATCAGAAATTGTCGATCAGCTTCAAAATTGGCACGGTTAGAAGATTGGACTTGGGTTAGGACAGTTTGAATGGTTTTTAGTTTGAATTGGCTCCAATCTTTCCAATTTTCAATCTCCAAAGGTGTTGGGCTCGCAGGATATTTTGATATTTGTGTTGGTCCCCCAAGACAATACTTCAGAAAGTGGTAAATATTTTTATTTAGACTGTCAGAGCTCCTGGGAACATCATTCCTCATAACTAAGCCTCTTTCAGCCCTTAACCCCCGTTCTCGCTCATGAGACTCTGCTGAATTGAGTCTGTGGTGATCACTGATACCCATAATGATTGAGGGATTCACTAAAAATTCAAATAAGTTAATTAAATTGGTTATTTTTCAATAAAAGAATACACTACAAATTTGACTTACCTGCTCCACTTGTGCTTGCTCCTTGGTTAGGCTGAGCAGATGATGATTGGTCTCCGAAAAATTCCCTCAATACTTCACTAGCCCAATCTCTTCCTAGCTGATCAGCTTGCTGATTAGCACTTTCAGAAGCAGAAGGATGATTGGGATTAAAATTTCTCGGTTCTGAATGAGACTCTTGGCCTGGATTGGGATTAGGTGGTGGGTTAGGATTAGGCGGTACAGATTGAGATGCATCTGGAGGTGGATCAGCAGAGGGTGGTAGAGGAGTATTTCCAGTATTAGTATGTTGATGCGGAAAACAATCAGAATCGGTTGGGTCAACAGACATCCCTTCAAAATTATCATCCATAATGAACTGTAATAAAATAAAATAAAATAAAAATAATCAGTTGTTAAAATTTATACCTATCAAAGCTAAAGTAAAAAAAGATACTATGTATATAGTCTTGTAAACGTGTATGTTCTCTTGTCGAAAAATAAAGTGAATAATATATAGCTATCAGCTAAAGTTGGAAGGTCAAACTATTTATAGTAGATGAATGAGCAAGAAGATCATTCATTAAGTAAAAATTTTATCATATTTCTCATTATCATGATTTTATTTCTTTCATTCTTACATTTAAGATAAAAATGACTCATTGAAAGCATGGGTTCTCTTGCAATAAAAGCAACCAAAGTAATTGTTCACTGATTTATGATAAGGTAAGTTGGATGCATTGCATTTTTTAATCGAGCATTGAATTATTTCTTTCACCATTTACAAATATCACCTATCCTACAAATTTCCCCAATCCCAAATTAACACAAAGATGTTAGTCAACAGAAAATAAATTTGATTAATTTTTTCACTCACTACTGTCTACAGTCCAATGGCAGTGACAACCTCGTCTTTGATTCCAAACATTCCTTTTTTGTGCTCGACAGTAGCTGCATGTCCAATTATTGCATCTTTCTTAATCACAATTTGAGTTGCTTTGGCTACTCTTACTAACCGACAATGCACTTGTGGGAAAAGCTCATAGGGATCCTTTGATGTTTCTTCTGGACGGAGCTCTTTGAAAGGACTTACTATTAAATATATTTGATCAATCTCTTCCTTTTATCTGAAAATATCATCAATTTGCCCAAACTGGCTATCTTTTCCATAGTAGAATTCAATTGTTGAATTAGCAATGTGTCGATGGTAACTAGTAAACCTCTTTCCATGTATCAATATGCTTGCTACATTTTCAACTACCCGATCCCCACTTTTCTCTGATGGTGTCAAAGCCCGTCTTGAAGTTTCTTTTCCCATTCGTGCCATTACCCATTTAGTAAATAATGCCATACTTAGATGGATCCATTTGTTTTGTTTATAGAGATCAATATGGATTTTTTTAGTCTCACATTGATCATTATCTTCAGCTTCACCAAGATCTAATACCCTAGACTTCAGATACCAATGTTTGAGCATTGTTAGTGGTATCTCTCCTGTGGTAAATATTAATAAATTAGCACAGCTGAGTTTTTAAATCATTGCTTACAAAAATTACATACGTTGATGGTGATTGTTTGGAATTTCAGATAATATGTGATTCACCCGCTCTCCAGACCAAGTGGCTGTACCTGATGGTGGACCAAGACGCTTTATCATTTCAGGATAATGTTGAGTGATATGCAGATTTGGCTTTGCATTAATATTCTTCCAACCCTCTTGAAGGCACTCACAATACTCTAACAGAAATTGATCTAGATCTTTAAGCTCATTAGTCTGTATATTTTTTAATGTCAAAAAATTGGTGATTGAGCATAATGTTACAAGTGACTTGAGAAGATAATATTCTCTTGGTTTATCAGCTGAGGAAGCTGAAGATTCAGATTCTTTAAATTTTTCAAACCAAAGGGGTATAAGTGACAAAGGGAAGTAGAGAGTATACAGCATGTGCCATCCTGCTGCCTTAAGGGATCCTGCCTTTTTAGATCCTACTGATTTTGGAACTCGTGTTAGCCAGGAAGGTCTTCTTACTTGATCAATCATCTTCCATACAACCTGTAGCTCTGCTGCTGTGATTCGTGGATTACTACTACCTTTCTTTTTCTTTCTCCTTACCTTTCCTTTTATTTTCTTCATCTCTAGCTGTCTCATTTGATGAGTGAGATCCTTCACTCTGTGATATGCTAATGCTTCTTTGCCTTAAGTTATACAATGAATTCCTACTGTCACTGCTGTCAGACTGTATTGAGGCCACATCGCTATGGGGAGAAATAAATTTGGAGCTGGATGACCTACTCTGGCTTCTTGATTGATTTGTTCCCAATCCTTCATTATCTAGTCCATGATGACTTGATGACTGTCTTGAACTCGTACTTCTTTGCCGCTTGTGCTGTCTCGTGTGTCCTGTATCATCATCATCATTTTTTGTGGTGCTTAAGCTACTTCTACGTTTTTTCGAATGTTTGTTCAGTGAAGTATCAGAAAAGAAATCATCATCTTCTTCTCTTACATGCCAATTTTTATCCTTTTCCAGCTTTCTTTCTAGATCTTTTGCTGCATTTTGGATTTGAAAATAGCTTAGACTGTGATCTTTTAGGTTGCCAAGCATATGTGAATGCATAACATCAATTGAGCAATATTCAGTTGGACGCCAATATTCAAGGTTATTCAGCTCACTCCATCGTACCCCATGATTTTGAACAATTGATACATGCTCCCAATGTGACTTAGAATTTTTCCACTTTGTTGCCCAGCACATATGATCCTCATGATTCCGTAATGAAAAATTTCCCACATTCTTTTCACTAATTTCATCTTTAGAGATATTACAGAAAGAAAAGAACATTTTTGCAGAGTGACTCGAAAAGCCAGCCAATTTTTGTATTGCAGGAATGTCACCTATCAAAGAGAACAATGCAACTCTTAATTTCCGGCCTCGTGGATAAAGATGTGTCTTTTCAATCAATATACCATCCCATAGAGTTTGTAGATCATTAAACAGTGGTTTTAAAAGGTGATTAAGCTGTTCACTTGTGGGTTCTGTTGGTCTGGGTATAATAGCATACAAAAAAAGATTTTCCATTTTGTACCTATCTTCTTGAGGTAGGTTCATACACACCATCATAATATTGCCTACAGACTTCTGATGACCTCAAATACTATTGCCATTAGGCCTAAACCAGTCGACATATAAAGTAAACATTAAGTTGCCTGAAGTTATTGTATATTCATCATCATTGCTATCCAGAGCTGGAGTGGTTATGGGAAAGTTTTTCCAAATTGAACCATCACAAACATCCTTCATCAAATCATACTCTACACGTTCTGCCACAGGGGTTTTCTTCTCAATCAGAAGCTCAAATTTGAACAGTTTTATCTTTTCCTTAAGCCAGTCAATAAAAGAATGGTGATGAAATGTTTTAAGAGATAAGTATTTTACATGTTCTTGATGTTCCTCCATCAAATACAGCCTTTCATCACATTTAACTGCAATTTGTCCTGCTCCAAACATTTTTAAATAGCGCTTTGATGATGAAAGAAACGGTTGATTGAAACATAGTATAGATGGTTGAGATTCAGAGTTATACTCATAAAGAGAAAAGCATTTAGGACAGCATGTTTTAGTGAAAAAGGATTGATTGAGCTTTAATCGACTAAAAACTGTATCTATCGAGCGTGGGACCAGGCAGACAATGCTATCAGAATCCAGTATTCCACTATCACCTAGAATTTTGAGTTTCTTAATTTCTTCATCCAAAAATTGAGTACAACCTTCTTTGCTCAAATGATGAATCAGAGAAAGCTTTGATGCCTGCCACATAATTATTTGGCTATACCATTCCCCAAGATTTGAGTTTCTAGAGACTGTTGAAGATACTTCTGCCCCCAATAGCAACTGCCCCTATGTAATAAATCATTGAAACATCATAAAGACTTTAATTCTCACATTGAACTATAGATATACAGCTTACTGTTTCTGTGGAGCGGGAACTTCCAATGTTAAGTGGATTGTTGAAAGAAATAACCATCTGGGCCTTCCTATTTCTTTCCTCTTGATGTTTTGCATAAGAATTAGAGCTTTTGAAAGCCATACCAACTTCAAAGGACCCAGAAGAAGTTTGATACTTTCTATTGACACATCCAAGATCTTGACATTGACATACATGAAAAAATGGAGGCATTGTAATTGTGATAATTGTAGGAATAAGTTAGCTATTCAAAGTTACCGATTGAAGGTATTCCTTTTTTTGAAAGGCACTAGCTAATATAAGCTACATTTTTTTATCAAAAGAATATGATGGAATATGTGTTGAAATTATTTAAGTTTAAATGTTTAATTTTTAATCGGATAAATTATATATTAATTTAAAGTAATGCAGTCTACTTTTTTTGTATTCTGTATACTCTCTGCATTTGTACAACAATGCATGCATGTTTATCAGAATATTTTCTATCATAGAAAAAATTTTGTTTTACGCACAAGCATCTTAATTATTTTTCTATCAAATGCCTTCTGAGTTATATCTAACTACCCTATAATTATTTGATTTTGATAAAAACTCTTAGTTATGGACTATAAGAAAAGTAATCCATATTTTTAACATAATTATTTAAAAAATTACCCCAAAAATAAGTTTAATATTTTGTAAAAAACAATCACAAACATATTTCTTTCAATTTGAAAATTGGTCTGTACTAGGTAGAATTTTCTATAAAGAAAAAATCAAAAATACTCAAATAATAGATGCTACAAAAGTGTAAACCTTAAAGAATTACATAAAAGCTGAAACCTTGTATAACTTTTCATACATAAATGTGATGAAGTGACCTTCTAGTCTATTTATTCAGGTTGAAAAAAATTACTCAATAGAATATGTATTACTATCATATTGGACCAAAAATAATTTTTTGGTAATCAAAAAATGAACATAGCCTCACATTTAACAAATTATTTTTGTGGAAGAATTTTTTGAAAAGAAAAAAAAATCCGTTTCTTAAATGAGTCTGCTTTTATCACATAATCATTCTCTTTA
The DNA here is from genome assembly GCA_030280995.1 of Hemileia vastatrix. Taxonomy (NCBI): domain Eukaryota; kingdom Fungi; phylum Basidiomycota; class Pucciniomycetes; order Pucciniales; family Zaghouaniaceae; genus Hemileia; species Hemileia vastatrix. The sequence continues at coordinate 21,481,514 of JASXTE010000014.1, read as the reverse complement.
TTTTATACCATTTCTTTTGAGTTCAAGTTGCATATAAAAATATAATTTATGCATATTATAATTCCATAAAGTTGAAATATTTCTTATTCTTAATTTTTGTGATATTTCTCCTTAAATCAACTTTGATCATAAAGTTTTGGAGCTCAACAATTTATCCTTCCTCTTTGTTTAATTTAATTGAACACTTTCTTAATATAATTATTTATGAACCCTAGTAGCTCTTTCTTTCCTCATGGAAACCTGCCCACAAACACAAGAACACTTAATAGAATTTTTAATGAGACTTTGCCTCCATTCAATTCTCACTTTTGTAGATCCATACACAATTTTTGTTGTTCACTTTTGGATATGTCACCAGAATCAAATGGATGGAAACAAAACCCTACTGAAGAGCAATTAGACAGATTTTTATCATTCGACATGAATTCTTGCAACATTGCCTTTGAACTACCTCATCCAGAATCAAATTCAGCGGTTTCAGAAAAGTTTCCACCAATTTTCCGTGAATCTTTTATTGAGCACCTTTGCATGTGTGGTTTCCCAGGATCAACTTTTGCTTGGAACCTAGATTGGTTTGACAAATGGAACCAGGTCTTGGCAAATATTCTCATTAAACACTGGGACAATGCCTTAAAAACCAATAATTTGATTGCATATCCAATTGACTCAACTCAAATTAGCTTCTCAAATCAAATAGGAGTTCTTCACCGTTGGTTTTTAGGTCATGCTGATAGATTAAGACTTGGGAAGGATTCTCATAGCTCTCAAGAAATAATCAAAGTGAGAAAGCATAAATATAGAATAAAAAAAAAGTATGAAAATCCCTTTTTTTCAACCGTTTTTATTTATGACCTTTATTTCAAATAACAAAGATTCTTAGAATTCAGTTAACCAAACTAAACTTCTTAAACAACTTCCACATTGTGAAACTTATCACAACCTTTTCACAAACATCAAGTGTTGTTCAGACACCTAAATTGATAATGATGGATCGTTAAGACGTATCTTAATGCAATGGAGGTCTGAAGATTTTTCTGAAGTTGCACAATATCTTGACCAACAACACTTTGATATTTGAGATACTTCAACCTACTCTGGAAGTGTGCTAAAGGACTTGGCCTTGTACAAAAGAGTCAGTTTTGTTTCAACATTATCCCCTAACCTTAATCCTTCTCATGTCCCCTGGGGTTTGCTGAATGACTGTTATTCTCCCTTATATCTTGCATCTCTAAATCCTCAACAACTCAGACTTTTAAATACTCAAAATCCCATAAATTTACATGCTCTCCTTGAAATTCTTTCTTCCTCTAATGTGAGTGATTGACAAACTCCCTTAATAATAGGTTTGCACACTCATACTCCTCATTTCCACTGTTTGGGACACTTAGCCTTGAAAACAAAAACATAATTTTAATGATTACTATTATCATTAAAATTTATAGAAATGAAATTTGGCTTACATTGTTAGCTCCATTTTTTTCCTTTGAATCTTATACATGCTGAATTCTATACTTCCTTGTATGAAATAATTCAAAACATTTACTTCATTTTGCTGCCCCATTCTATACAGCCAATCAACAGCCTGTTGCTCAACTGCTGGATTCCAATTTGGCTCCTATTTCAACATTGAACATATAAAAAATTTAATATTTTTGTTCTTAATATGAAATAAAAGACATTGAGCTCAGCATTATATATACATTTTGAGCACACCTGAGATCTATACCCACTCCTGCAGCCTGAATCGTTCCAACCAAAACTTGGCAATTTTTATTAAAATGGAATTCATGCATATTTTTGTCTCTCTTTGTCCTGCTGAGTTCACCCGTAAGCTGGGTATACCTAATATTGTGGTCATCTAAAGCCATTTTTATTCTATTTTGAAATATTAGAAAATTGTTTTTAATAAGCCAACACAATTTTGTAAAACAATTCATTATAGAATCACTTACATCTGCAAAAAGTCTGCAAAGTTGGAGAATATAACAGCTTTTGGAAAATTTATACCCCTTTCACCAGACAAAAAGTTTTTTAAGTGGCCTATAAGATGACAAATCTTTGCGGAATGCTGCCAGGTGAAATCAAAAGTTGGAGTTTCATCCAGATTTTCGTAGATTGGATGGTTGAAGAATTTTCTTAAAATCATCAGCTCTCTTAGAAACTAAGATGAGTCCCAAGGGAAGTCAGTGCTTCTGGAGGGCCCATATTGCTCAGTGAATCCTTCTTGAAGCACATCAAGTTTAGACCTCCATTGATCTGCTAATTGAACTGATATCCCCCTTTGAATCTTTTTTGGAAGAGACAAAATTGCATCCTTTGTTCTACGTAGGCTTATGACTTTCATTAAGTGATTGATTGATTTAATAGAATTAGCCTTTCCTTTTTGCAAACCTGGAAAAAGGAAATTCTTCCATAACCAGTCTTCTTGCCACTTTTTGATTCTAAGAAAAAATATGAGACTTTGAAGGTCAGTGGGCCTGTTCTGAAGTGGAGTTCCAGTCAAGCATAGTCGGTGTTGGGATTCCAAGTCAAATATTGTTTGAGCCCTCTGTGAGTAAGGATTTTTAATGTAACTAAAAGAATATTTATAAAAATTGATTATAAAAATTAAGTTTTAAGTTTTAGATATAGAAATGGGCACTAACTGAGCTTCATCTAAAACAACTCTATACCAAAAGAGCATTTGAGTCACCGGTATCTTTTTTTGGCTTTGATTTTTTGACATCGTTGGGCTAGCTATTTCATAGGTTTTTAAAACAATAGCAGTGTCCTGTAGCTCATTGACATTAGTATTTTGACAAACCTTCCCATAAAGAACCTTGAAAGGAAGCGCATTATCTTCAAAGTGCACACTTATTTCATTGATCCAATTCGATAGTGTTGCCAGGGGGCATATAATCAGTGTGGCTGAACTACGATTAATACCTTCTTGATTTTCTGATACCTGGAATTGTCTTGCTTCACCTTGAGTTGCACTTATAAGAGAAAGAGTTGAAAGTGTCTTTCCCAAACCCATATCATCAGCAAGTATTGACCCGTTTCCTTCAGGCGTTAATTGATTGTTAGGAAACTGATCTTTATAGTCATTGAATCCAGTTCTAAGCCAATGGTTGTCCTGGTGCCTCCACATGATATCCAACTTTTCCTTTAACATTCGTTCATTGTCAATCATAAAATTTATTGCTTGAAGTTGATGTGTTTTGAGAACTGTTTTGATTCCTCGGATAAGTTGATCAGCTTTCCAATCTTGAGTACTCTGAGATATTTGGAAAGAGCCTTCAAAAATTACATGCGGGATATTAAAAAAGATAGTGGAGTCATAGTTCAGGATTGGACATAAATCAATTTGTGCAGAAGAAAATGCTTCTTTAGCAAGACTGATTAGTGTACTTGAAGAAAAGAGGCATCCCCAAAGTTGATACTGATTACCAAAAACTGGAACCAAGTAAGCATGAAAATAGAAAGGCTTCATAGGATTCAAGGCACTTCTTTGGTTTAAATGGTGAGATCCAGAGCCAATGTCACCCAATAGTGGTCCAATGTGCTGAGTCTGCACTTGAGAAAGATTACTGACAAGGGTTGGTTTTCTTTCTTCAAATAGTCCAAAAATATGAACATTCGAATGGCCTTGCTGTAAAATCATGGGGGTCGGTGAGTTTTGAAATCTTGAAATTACATTCATATAAATTTGATCAATTGTTATTGAGAACTGTCCAACACATCTGAGACTTGAAATATTAAGTAAGAATAGTATCTGAAGATAGTGATTGTTAAAAGATGAATTGAAGCAAAAAATGAAGAATCAGTTTTGAATAAAACGACAAAATAACTTTTTAGCATATGCTATGCTAAGCTCATAATTCTTTCACATGTATTATTATTATCTTTTTAATAAATATTGGAAGTAAATCAATGATAACTGAAATGAATAATATGGCTTAAAAATAAATCTTGAGCCTATAGAGTAAATTTTGGTTTGTGGAGGAAGAAAAATTTTCTCAATAAAAATGTGCTTTATTGTTACATTATAATCACAAAATAGAATAATTTCACTCTTATTACACTTATTTATGTTTCTGTCTAATAGTAAAATGCTTTAGATGTCAGTTCAAAATCCAAATTGAAACTACTACCTAGAACAATGTCTTGATACTAACATACTTTTTGTAAGTCTTTGGACAGACACTTATGGTGATCTCAATAATATTAAAATTGATTTGAATTTTATGTTTTATCAAATATCTATGTAGTCTAGTGTAATAATTGAGATACTACAGTTTAACCTTCTGTTACCAACTTGGCAAGAAAATATATGTAGATATTCTTAGAACGAATATCAAATTTTGCTTTCCACAAGATGGGAAAGTGAATATTATGATATGTTAAGTGATATGTTCAAGCTTTGCTCAATCTGTGCTCAGCTCAAAATCAAAGTAATCACCAAGCTCCAAGAAACCTGTGATTGAGTTTGGTTGAACCTAGGTCTAACTGATTACCAAATCTTTGTCCAATTAATTTAAATCTGGTTTCACAATGAACTCCCAACAGCCTTCCAACAGCTTTCCAACCACTTCCCAACATTTTTAAATGAGGGGTATTGCTAGCAATACCCCCCCGAATTTTCTGTGGTGAATCTCTCACAAAAATAAAAGATCTTTAATAATTATTAATATTTATTATAATATAATAAAATTTACTTAAAAATGATGTAGTAGTATCTATTTTACATACTTTGTTTTATGAATTTTTCAAAAAAATTAAATTAGATACATAGAAATATCATCATATAATTCAGCTTTTGGAATTCTGCACCTGAATTAAAGATAGATGATGAAGGATGAGTCAAGATCTACAAGGAAATTTAAATAATATTAATTAATTATTTCTCTTCTACAAGAAAAATTTTAAAACTAGAATCAATTTTTATTTGAGATCTTAATTGATTGATAGATTCATTGTTCTCAACAAATCTCATTTCCATTTATTGATTTTTTCACCTCTACTTTTTCAGTTATACGCTTCACTAAAATATAATTATATGGTGAAAAATATCCAATTTATCAAAAAAAAACACAAGTCACACTGGTGTACAAATTTCAGTAAATTTAAGAATGTAAAATGCCACTAAATTAATTCAAGTTAGATATAAAAGAAAATAATGAATGAATCAAAGAATAAATTAATCATTTATTTTCCATTAATTTATTTTTAATTTTCAATTTTACTTAAATAAAAATAAAATAATACACGGTTTTAATTTACTTATTAATAAGAAAAAACTAATTGCAAAAATTAGCAAATTTTTAATATTTATAAAAATAATATTAATAGTACAGATCTATTTATGATGATGTATATGATATTTTAGGAAGGATTTTTAAGATATTGTATATTTTTAGTTTCCATTTGCAATAATTAAGCAATTTACAAAGCTATATTTTGTTTCTTATATTTTAAAATAATATATTTTATTTTACTTGTAGCAACAATTATTTTTTATTGTATTATGATTTTTCAATTTTTACACCCATTTTTCTTGATACTTTTATTGTTTTAGGTTTTTCACTAAATTATACATAATAATCAGCTTCTTAAAACTTTTTTATGGAAGTGTGTAAATATATCATTCTACCACTAAACTAAAACTATACCTGTACAATGCAATCAAATTAAACCTATCACTACTTATTGGTCTTTTAATTTTTTTATTAACATGTATATCAGAATTATTTTCTGTATTTAAATTTTCAATGTATTTTGTAACATTAAATATATAGTAATTTACTAACTTTTTTTTTTTTGTAAAATCATTTTTATCCTTGTACTTAGAAAGTTTCATGATAAAAAATTTACTTCTTTCTAACTTTTATTTATATCTAAGTACTAAGAAATATCTATTTGAAACTCTTGGAGTTTTTTAAATGTAATGAAAAGTCTTGTACTAATTTGAATAGAAGAGCTAAGGAAAGTGAATCCAAAAATTTCATAAAATTGTGATGTAAAATTATTAAGAAGGTTTGCTGGCCATAGAGTTGCTGTGATGACATTAGTGGCCTCCATGTCTACTTTTTAAGCTATTTCAAGAAAATGAAACTCTCCACCTTTTTGGTGTTGTTGATTTGAGTCATAAGATTGATGAAGAGAATTTTTGTCAGTGTCTTTAGGCATGAAAAGTCCAAATGTATACTCACTACAGTCTGAGTCACAGTGAGTACTATTCAAAAACATGTTTCCATTTGAGCCTGTTGTCCAAGTAAAATTTTCAGAAAATGGTTCCATTTCTTGATCATTAAAATTTTCTCCAAACCCAGGCATCTTAAGCTTTTTACAGAGCTTTACTGATTCTCAATACTTAAAATTAGATATATTTTGATATAAAAATTTAAAGAATTACTCTATTTGCTTCATGCAAAAATCATACTCTGCCAAATATAAGGGCTTAGAAGCATATTGACCTAAAAAATTAATTAAAATAATAAAAGATTAAAACTATTCATAAATAAAACTATATAATACTTAAAAATTAATATACTTTATCCTATCTAAACACTGACCACCAAAAAAAATATTACCAAATTCACCACCATTTTAATGAGCTTTATTTTTCAAAAACTCAATGTTCACAATACAAAAAGTATTTTATTCACTTAATTTTTGCTTCAAGCATGTTTAATTGAATGATATTTTCAATAGAAATAGTTTTCACTATAACACTTGGAATTGAGGAGCAGTTTGGATGGAAAATATAACAGCTGGAATTCAATATAAAGTACCTTTCTGGATTAACTAAATTTTTTACAAAACTCCTAGAAAAATATTTTTCCATCTTTCCAAATGTCTCAATACCGTAATTTTCAACCATAATTAATTCATTCTTGATGTTTTTTTCTTGCTTGTTGTTTTATTTTTTTCCTCAGTGGTGATTTTTCTTTATGAACAAACTTTGTGAAGCCTCCATCTTGGAGTGTAGTGGATATGAAATTAATTTAGTTCAAAAATAAATAAATAAAAAGTGCAAAAGAATGCAATGTTTAAAAATATGGCCTTCAAAAATAATCATTATATTAGGGGGTGTCAGTTCTGGCAAATCCGCACTTACAAATCCGCACTTAAATTTGACCAAATCCGCACTTAAATAAGTGTGGATTTCCAAAACACACTAGCCCCAATACTGGTGGATTTAAAAATGAAGTAAGTCACTTATTTCACTCAAATCCGCACTTTCTCAACCAAAAGTGCTGATTTCACCATCATGTCCCATTTCACTGATTTGTCAGCATCATCCCATTCATACGCAGCACTCCGCAGCATAACACTTCATAACTCAAAAAATCGTACATCACTTACATCTTCATATCATATCATATAAGAGTTATGCCTTCCTCACTTTCAAATCATGATAAATTACATAAAGCAATGACTTTCATGGCTCTTGAACTGCTCTTGGACTCTGATTGCAATTCTGATTCTGATCTAGAAGAAGATTTTGTCTTTCTATCAAAAATGGCCACAAAAAGTTACCTTCTTCCCAGAAAGCCTCAAGTACTTCATACCCCCAAGTACACCATCCAAACACTTCTTAAACTATCTACACCCAGTTTTAGACAGCTGTTCAGGACTTCTCACGAATGTTTCCTTAAATTTCTTGAGCTTATTCAGGATCATTCTATATTTCACAATAATTCTCAAAAAGAACAACAACATCCTTCAATTCAATTGGCCATCACACTATGTCGTTTGGGTTCAAATGGTAATGGAGCCACTTTGAAACGTTTAGAAAATGTCTTTGATTTAAGGTATTGTTCAGTTAACACTTATACCAAACAATGTATCACTGCCATCAACTCCTTGTAATCTCAACTTCTCACCTGGCCAACAAAAGAAGAGCCACTTGAATCATCTCAGGTTATGCAAGCAGAGAGCTTCCCAGGATGTATTGGTTTTGTTGATGGTACTGCTATTCCTTTGAGCCAGAAACCTGCTCAAGGTTGAAACAATTACTTTCAAATTCTCGTCAAAAATTTTCACCAAAATATTTACAAGTCAAAAAAATTCCATATCTGTTTTAAAAAATTCGCAATACTCTCCCCTGCATTTTATTGAAGCAAGGGGTGGATATCACCAAAATTTTTCTAAGTCATCAATTTCACATGTCAGATTTGAAAATTTGGCAATACCCCCCCCCTGCATTTTATTGAAGTAAGTGGCGGAAGTCATCTAAATTTAATATAATTACATAAATTATTAAATTAATATCTAATATATATCAATTTCACTAGTTTAAAGTAATGAAAATCCCTCAGCCAAAATGCAGATCAAATCTAGAAACAAAAGTTTGGGACTTTCCACAGGTATAGGCTAGAGGAACCCCATGAAACAAATAAACGTTATCATGATTACCATTTATACAACACAAGGTCGTGGGCCCATTACTTTAGTTGAGGAAAATGATACATAAAAAATATTTATTAAAAATTTACGAAAAATATAAAATTTTTGATGACAACTCTAATCCCCATACTTTTTGGATCTAAATAAAGTTTTTTTAAATAGATTAACTTTACCTTCTTTCATTACCTTATTGATTCTTTGAATCAACTTATGACTGATTTGAAATGAGCAACCAAAATGTGTTAAATCTTGACAGTATTCCAAACCAGGAGCAGCTTTGGTCGTTTGATGATTATCCTTAGAAGAATTCCAAATAGTTTCGATGATACCATTTCCCAAACCAAAATCAATGATGCACCGGTGGTCTGGAAAATATAAACCATGTCATTTGATTTTAGCTGGAGAAGGTATTTGTTGGCCAGTAATCAGTTTGATATATGAGAATATACCAAAAGTAAGAAAATTGGTGTCCTTGGTATCGGTGTGAATTTTATTGTGAAATCCAGAATGAGTGATAATAACATTAGAAAATAAAAGATATTCGTGGCTGATATCTTCCCATTCGGAGTCACACCAATTTGGTATTCCAACTTTGGTTGCAAGTTCATGATTTTTTTCAAATGCTTTATTACAGTGCTTTTTGAGTTGAAGAGCAAGAAAAGAGTTAAAGGAAGGTAGAGTGTCCCATAAGCAAAAATCTTCATCTTTTTGAGCTTTAGCGATATTTGTGAGCAACGAATATATGCCTATATAATTGAAATGCCTAGATAATAATCATATAAGAGTTTCAGAATCCTTATCCTCTAAATATGCAATATAAAAATGTGAAATAAGACAAGTGAAATTTGGAAAAAAGGCTCAACTTCAAAGGTCAAAACACTACGCACCAAGTAAGATATCCCTGATGGGGATATCCAGCACGAGTTGGGGATATTGTAGGGAGAAACATAAGGATAGAAAAATATGTGTGAGAAAAATATGTGAAAGGAAAATATGCACAAAAAAATATGTGAGAAAAATAAGTGTAAGAAAAATATCTTGCAACCATGGGAAATTTTGCTTTTTAATTGTTTTTTCTCCAAAAAAAAATGATTTTTTATTTCATTTTTTATTTTTTTCTGTTTTTTTAAAATTTTTTTTTTTGAAAAAAAAAAATTCATGGTCATAAATGATTTTTTATACACATGCTTTTCTTGCACTTATTTTTCTTGCACTTACTTTTCTTACATTTATTTTTCTGACCTTATGTCCCTCCCTAAAATATCCCTAACTCGCGCTGGATATCCCCATCAGGGATATCTTACTTGGTACGTAGTGACACCACACACCAAGTAAGATATTTCTTATGGGGATATTCAGTCTGAGTTGGGGATATTATAGAAAGGGACATAAGGTCAGAAAAATAAATGGAAGAAAATTAAGTGTGAGAAAAATGAGTGTAAGAAAAATCATTTGCAACCATGAGATTTTTTTTTTTCAAAAAAAAATAAAAAAACAGAAAATTAAATAAAAAATAAAAAAAAAGAAAATAAAAATCATCTTTTTGAGAAAAAATAAAAAACAAAATTTCCCATGGTTGCAACATATTTTTCTTGCACTTATTTTTCACACATATTTTTTTTTGCACATATTTTCCTTACACGTATTTTTCTCGCACATATTTTTCTTACACATATTTTTCTATCCTTATGTCCCTCACTACAATATCCCCATCAGGGATATCTTACTTGGTGCGTAGTGAAATCTCAGAAACCACTGAACCTAATTCAAACCTGTTTGTGGGAAATGAAAGATATGCTTTAGTAGAATCTTCAGTTAAAGGACATGTGATTTAAATAAACCTAACCCTAATTTGTTACATAAAAAAATGAAATAAAAATTTAAATTGGGAAGAAAAAGGCTCAACTTTAACGGTCAATATCTCAGCAACCACTGAATCAAATTCAAATCTGTTTGTAGGAAATGAAAGGTAGCCTTCAGGAGAATCTTCAGTTAAAAGAACATTAGATTTGAATAAACCTAACCCTAATTCCGAGTCTGATTTTCACAATTTTACAAAAATTGAAAAGTGGTAATGAAGATGAGATCAAAAGGAGTTTTATAAGTTCACTGTTATCCAGATAAGAGTCATACATATATTTAAGTATGAAGTTTTCATAAAATGAATGAGATATCATATAGGCATGAAAAAAAGGAGATGAAACTTACCTTGATTGAAAAGTAGGAAAAATAGAGTGAGAAAGATTGATGTTGGAATTGTGGGGAAATTGAATATGGAGTAAGTGAAATGCATAAAGAATGTGCAATGTATGTGTTTCAATGAAATGGAGCCAAAAAAAAGTGAAATAAGGGAAAGGGGGGATAATGACCATGCCAAGGAGCGATGAAGAGTAGGGTGATGGAGCTAAAAAAGAAAGTAAAGAGGGAGAGAAAAAAAAGGTTAATTATACCATTGAAATCCAAAATAACCACTTACAAAAAAAATTTAGATAAAAAAAATAAAATAAACAGAAAAAAACAAAAAAAATTATAATTAGTAATCAAAAAATCAAAAAAAAAGAATAAAGTGACTTACCTGGAAAGATGAGATGACAAAATGAATGAAACCAAATTGTTTGAGGGATGTTGGAGGAGAATAGGAAAAGGATATGAGGGATGAATGAAAAAAAAAATCACTGACAAAATATGCGATTTCAGAAAATATGTGATTTCATGTTGAGCTGGTGAAAGAAAACCAATGAGCCATCCAAAAAAAAAAATTTTCACTGTAAATTCCAAAAAAAAATGAATATGCAACAAACCAAAACACCAACCCAAGTGAATGAAGTACACAAAGAGGACATTTGGAGAGTACAAAATGGTATAGGAAAGAAAGGGATGATGTGGCCAACATGTGGTTTTGAAAAAAAAAATCACAAAAAAAGTTCTGATTTGAGGTCAGAACTGACACCCATAGAAAAAAGATTAAGAAGTAGAAGAAATAAGTAAAAAAGAATGTAAACATGCCTGGTCAAAATATTGAAAATGTCAGGAAGGGGTGTGTGCCGAGGATTGATGGGTAGGTAGCGAGGAAGGTCAGTGTGTCACATGTGACAGGGATGGGGTAAGAAAGGAAGGGATGTTTTGTGGCCAAAATGTGGTTGTGAAAAAAACGGGAAAAAAGTGCTGATTTGAGGTCATAACTGACCCCCCTTTTTGAAATAAGTGACTTTTTTGCAAAATTTAAGTGCTGATTTGGTTTGAAATCCGCACTTAAGTTAAGTGTGGATTTGCCAGAACTGACACCCCCTATTCTTAATATTAAATATAAAATAATATGCAACATGCATGTAGCAAACATGAGTATTAGCTGCATTAAAAAAATTAATCAAGTATTTGGAATTAAAGCTTCATTTTATTGCTTACAAGTATAGTATTCTGCCATATGTGTTGGGCAAACAAAATTTAACTATAACCTAAAAATAAACAATTAAATGTGAAGCTTAAATCTAATGCCCAATTATTATGATAAACACAGCAATAATACATTAGTATGTCTTGATGATTTTTATAATTTTTCTCCATATATCAATAATATATCAAACCTCTAGATATCCATAATTTATAATGTTGAAAGGTATAGTTTCTTTAAACAAGAATCAACTATACCTCTACCATTAATAGAATTACAGGAGGCCAATACAATAAACTATTGACATGTAGAAAAAAATTGACCCCATACACATGTGGATAATATGATATTTTATTTTATGTAATTATTTAATATATAATAATTGGGAATAATAAAAAGATTAAAAATGAAATAGTGAAAAGTAGATATACTTACTTTAAATTAAAAAAAAATCCTTTGGTAAGAGTTGATTGATTGATAAATGGACAACTAATATTTATATTTTAATTTTGAGGAATAGATGATTGTAGAAAAGTAAGTATCATTTTTATTGAATAAAAAAATAAAAAGAGAAAGAGGAACCAATATGAATTTTGAACTCTAACCAAAAATCATCTTTTTGACTATACTATGACAAGTTAGAGATCAAGCTGCCAAGAGTTAAACAATCATCAGTTCTATTTTTTAATTATTTAAAGAGATTAAAAAGGAGAGTAAAATACAAATAATCCAATTTATTAATCTGCAAACAAGCTACTTTGGTGGCAAACCTTATGATTGAGAAAAATGGATTCCCTAAAAGTTGAACTTATATTTAAAGTGAAATTAATATTTTTACTTAAGAAACAAGTATAAGAGACAAACCAAAATAAAAAACTCTTAAGTGAAACAGATGGATAGCTAATCATAATAACCTTTCTCTTGTAAGTGGAAGGGGAGAAGTAGAAAATTTTCCACTTGGATGAAAATTTGCTTAAAGTTATGCATATAGAAACATGCAAATTACTGAAGCCTGTTGCATGGCATGCAGTGACTTGCATAAGGCATATATGCAACAGGTTTTTACACAGAAATATATTTTACAAATGATCACAAAACACTTTCACATGCTTTAAATTAGAACTTGCATATTATTTTTGCAGCTTATTTTTATAGGGTTTTACAAAATATAATTTGAGGAACCAAAGCCTTGGATAATTGAACACAGATGCAATTAATATTTATTTTAATTATTTTTCAAATTCAATCAACTTATCCATATCATTTATTCACATAAGGTGGGAAAACTCACCTTCAGCTGTTATGGAAACATTTTTATCACTTAATATTTTTGTTGCCACTAAGTTGAAATTTGGCTACAAAAGAGTTAACAACCAAATGTATATTTCTGAAAAACAATCTGCACACAAAATCAGTATTCTAAAGCGGTGAATTCTTGGCTGGTGTCTATGATGTAGAGGCTGGAAATGTGGCAAGGCCTAAGAGCAGTTCTCAGGCCCAAACAAAGCCTATGGCTTCAAAGGTGGATCCTAAGCTGAGTCCAGCTAGGAGGAAGTACAGCAAAGAGGAGCTGTAAAAGATGCAGAAGGGGATTGCTGATATGGGCCCCCCTAGTTTTGGTGCATTGGACATGAATGGTGATCCAATGCCTATGGATTTTGATTCTGACTCTGAGGAGGATGTCCCTTTGGCTTCATTTCCAAAGCCTGCGGGAGTAAGAGATGTTGGTGAGTGATCTGGTTTAATTCTTGTTTATGGAAAATCTGTTGGTGGTTCTAATCCTCAAGAGATTTCTAGGACCAAGGTAGTGAAGCTAAGGGCTCACTTTGAGAAGCCAGTAGTTTCTGGAAAATCTAATGTTATGGACTCAGTTCAGGAAAGGATGAATCAGGTTCAGGTTTCCCTTTCTTATGGGGAATTGTACGCTATCAGTCCTGGGTTGGCTGATAGACAAAAAAAATGCTGAACAGGAGAAGGGTTTCTTCTGGGGAGGTGGAATGAATTTGTGATTCTCCTGAGAAGTTTGGTGAGGGGTTGGAAACTCATTTTTCTGCTCCTCTGGGTTATCTCAATGTCACTCTGAATGGCAGGGAGGCTAGGGCATTGGTGGATTCAGGTTCTAAGATTAACCTGACTTCTTTGTTTGAGACTACTCATCTGGGCCTCCCCATCAAGACAGGAATTGGTGCAAATTTAAGAGGGATTGGTGGCCATGTCACTTAGTTGATTGGGACAGCTGAATTTGTAAATCTGGATGTTGGTGGAGCCTCCGGAAAGATTCATTTTTACATTGCCAAAAGTAATGTAAAAGCTGTTTTGGGTGGACCATTCTTGATGGATTTCCAGACAAGAATTGGTTATCAGTTTGACATGGGAATCAGTTTGGAGTTGACCCGTGAAGATGAGAGGAGGCTTCACATGAGGTTATCATCTCCTGGAGATGATGGTTGGGAGACCAGGCCTGGCTTGTATTCAATGTGCCAGTGCATGGATTGTTGTAGGAGAAGAAAATAAGTGGGTTCCGCCTCTGGTTTTTTGGAGTGTGGTTCAGGCTCTAGCGAGAGTCTGTCTTTTTTAGAGTAATAAGGGCTGATCTCCCTAGTGCTACAACCTCTCCCCAAGATGAGGAAATCCCAGGTTGTAGTAGGTCAGCTCCCTTGGAGATATACTAAGTGAATTTTTCAACTGTCTCTTTTTAATGTTTCTCTTCTCTGCAAGTATTCTTCATGTTTTTTTCCAAGTATCTGCTCTCTCTCAAGATTTTCAACTATTTTTAATTCAAGTTCAAGAAAGAAGATTGGCTATATATCTTTATTGAAAGATATGCGGAAAAGATGTGGAGTGGAAGATTGGGGTCTAAAAGTCAGTCCTCCCACTTGTGCACTGCTAGGGTTTCTTCTACGCCTTTCAAAAACATTACCTTGGCCATTTCTGTGAGAATTGGGGAAGCCTCTGGTTATTTTTGTAGGATAGAAGAAGACTTAAGAAAAGAAGATAAAAATTTCAAAATAACTGTGGAAAAGCAAGAAAAAAATCTGAAGATAATTAAAAAAGCAGAAAAGAATTATTTTTGTGAAGATCATCAAGATCAATTTTTGGGCCTCCAGCATGAGGTTAAACTGCACAAATTTTTGAAGAAAGAAGATTTTCAAGATCAATTTTAGGGCCTCCGGAATGAGGATAAGCTGCATAATTTTAGAAGATGTGATTCAGATAATGAATCAAGATTTGAAGATTTGGAAGATGGAAGTGAGAATGAAGATGTGCAATTGAGGAAAAGTTGTGGAGTGGTGAGATTGGGGTCTAAAAGTAAGTCCTCCAAATTGTGCACCGCTAGGGTTTCTTCTACACCTTTCAAAAACATTACCTGGGCCACACATGTGAGCAATGGGTAAACCCTTGGTTTTTTTTCCAGGTCTGGTGGTGAAGACTTCCTGAAGATCCCTCAAGTTGACGGTTGAGCTGCAAAATACAAGAAGGTAGAGCAGAAGATTAGGCCTGTCAGTTTGAATCTTCCTTTGAAGAGACCTCCTTTGTCAAGAGATCCGTACTGTACTCCTCTGGTGAAGAATCCTCCCTATTTTGTGTAAACTGCTTGGGTAACTGTGGAGAGGTTTAAAGTTGTTAATTTTGGTCCTGATGGGTGGTTGTCCAATGAGGAAAAGAAGGTTTTTTTGCATGTTATTGTGCTCAGGGAGAAGGCTGTGGCATTTGTTGAAGAGGAACAGGGTGTGTTGAAACACTCTTATGAGGAACCTTACTTAATTTCTGTGGTTTTTCATGAGCCTTGGCAAATCAAACCTATTCCAATTCCAGCTGCTATTAGGGATGAATTTGTGGAGATTGTTAGGGAAAGAGTCAGGACATGATTGTATGAACAATCAACTTCTAGTTACTCAAGTCCAGTTTTCTGTGTTAAGAAACATAATGGGAAGTTGAGGGTGGTGCATGAGCTTAAGGCCTTAAATAGAGTCACCATTAAGGATGCAGGGATGCTGCCAAATGTGGAGGACTTTGTGGAAGATTTTTCTGGAAGGGTGTGTTATGGTTTGGGTGATATTATGGGTGGTTATCATGAAAGGGAACTTCACACTGATTCACAGCCACTCACAACATTTGAGACTCCTCTGGGAAGATTTCAGCTTACTAGGCTGCCTCAAGGAGCAACTAATTCAGTAGCAGTATATCAAGCTCAAATGGCTTGGATTTTACAGGATGAGGTTCCAACTCATGCTGGTATTTTTATTGATGAAGGTGGAATTAAAGGACCCTTCACTGATTATTGAAATGAGGTGCTGAAGGAGAACCGAGGTATAAGTAGATTTTGTTGGGAATATGCAATAACTCAAGAGAGAGTATTGTTTAGGATTGAAGAGGCTGGTTTGACCATTTATGGGTCAAAGTTTTGTGGTTGTGTTCCTGCTCTGGAAATCCTGGGTCATGTTGTATATAAGGAGGGAAGGATTATGGCAAAGAAGAAAGTTAATAAAATTCAGTCATGAACAAGGCACAAAAATACTACTGAAGTTAGGGGATTTTTTGGGAGTTTGTGTGTATGTCAGGATTTTTATTAAATATTTTTATTTGTTGGCTAACCCTTGAGAAGGTTGACCAGGAAAGATGTGGAGTGGGAATGGACTGAATATTGTGAAGAGGCTTTTCAGAAATTGAAGAAGGTGGTAGGTGAAGATATTATTCTTCACAAGTTGTATTATGGAAGGGAAGCTGGAAAAATTTATCTGGAAGTGGACTCAAGTTATATTGCTGATGTTTCTGTTTTGTCTCAGGAAGATAAATCTGGGAAGGTCAGGCCAGTAAGGTATGAGTCTGTAGTTTTTAATGAGGTGGAATCTAGGTATTCTCAGCTAAAGTTGGAATTGTGTGGTGCAGCACAAATTTTGAAGAAGCTAAAAACTGTTGTAGGTAGACTCTTACAGTTGCCTTGCTTTAAGCAGAATCCAAAGGAGTTGGATAATCAGAGAAACCCCTGTCCCTCTAAGTGAAGTTGTGAGTTTTTTAGATCAATAAGCTTAAAAGTCTACTTGATAATAATTAAGAATGAAAACCTGTCTAATTAACGCTTTTTAGGATGATTAAGCAGTTCTTTTGCACAAAACAACTGAAATGCAACAATAAAGTTACACCAGATACAATATTTTAAAAGAATGAAGTTTTTATGTTTTTAGATTTTAATAATTTTTGGAAACAGATACTATAAATGAGTCCCTGGAGTTGAGACCTTTCTAATGATACCCTATATGTTAATGTTTAAGAGTTGTTGAGTAAAATATTTAAAGTTTTATGTAAAATTGTTATTTTATAAGGGTATTAAAAAAAATTAATTATTTTGTTGGAAAAAGAAAAAAATGTATAATGGTTTTTATAATATGTTATATTATTGCATTCCCCCTTGAATAATTTTGAGTCTACAGCCTTATATGCATACTAACCAGTCACGTGCCCTTTTTCCCTCTGGAGCACGGCCAGAGCTCATCCAGAGCTCCTCTGGAGCTCATCTGGAGTTTGTCCGGAGTTTGTCTGGAGCTTGTCAAGACCTCCAGACTCAATCTAAAGTCTTAAATCTAAAATAAAAATTTAGAAAAATTACACATGATAGAGCTACTTTTCCTTAAAATTCCTAACTATTTTTTGTAGTCTGCGCATCTCTATTCACCCTATAAAAATAATCATAGTTAAGCAATTTTTGAAAATCGCAAATAATTTAATAAATATTTAAAAATGAATTAAAAATATTAAAAAAATAGTAAAAAATCATGAAAAATTAAAAAATGTTCTTGAGCTTCTTGACTCTCATTAAATTTATTTTTGCGGGCGCAAAAAAATCATATGACTTGTGAAATCAATAAATCCAACCAAACATTCATATCTTGACTTTTTCAACTTCATTTTTTGCTTAATAATAAAATATTTTAAATTAATCCGGCTTCTCTGATCCCGTACTACTCCCAATAAACATTCTAAATAGTCTTTTAGAGCCGTACTAAGATTTGGAATGCCACATCCTCCCTCAAATGAAGAATGTCCTCATTCTTTGAATTTTGCATGTTCAATCAATATATAATCCTACTTTTTTTTTCTCCATATTCATCTCTTCATCATTTCTTCAACATCCCACTCCAACTGCATAATCTTGTTTCTACTTTTATAAATACCATAATCAGTATGAAAAATCTTTCCTTACCATGCAAACTCTGCAAGAAATATGAAGTCCCTTGCTTGATGTCCTTTCCAAATCCTCCTGGAAGAACCGCTTGTGATCTCTGTCGCTTCAAAAAGGTTAAAGGCGTCTTGAAAACTTCAAAACCATCTTTCAATCCTATTTCTGGCCCATCTACTGCTCCAGCTTCTAAATTATCTAAGAAAATATTAGCAAAGGTACCAATATTCTGGAAAAGGATCAAGGCTAAAACTAAACCACCATCTCCAAATTCATCTCTAATCCCTCCTTCTCAAGATCCTTCACCCATACTTTCAGTTTCTCCTTTTTCTTTTTAACAGAATTTATTTCCTGGGTCCCAAAGTAAGCCTTTTAATAATTATTTTTCTATTCCATGCTAATCCCAACAATGCCTTTTCCATCCTTTAGCTATTAACATTACCAACTATGATGATGTAGGTCAAGTCCAAATAGACTATATAAATCATTATCCTGAATTTCATAGATATCTTTTTCTTGACTTTACTGATGATATAAAGAGAAATATTTTATCCTACTTCCAAGACACTCCTGCCAATAATCATGAAGATTTAATGAAGAGAAGATTTTTGATTCAGAGTTTTGATGATAATATAGAAAAATTTCAGCGAAATTATTTGTTTTAATCTTATATTTTAGTGCCTTAGTAAACATGAATCCTGATCTTTTTTTCATATTAAATTGTTTTAAATTGATTTCTTCATAAATTTTCATTTTGAAATAAAATCTATTTTCCTCATGATGCTTCCACTACTGAGAGTAAGGTTTGAATCCCTTCAGACTCCCCTAAACCAGTCTCTACTCATATGCATTAAGGGAGTAGGCTCCACACCTACTGAGCTGAATAATTGATTCCATTCTCATCAAATGAGCCAAATACTCCTGATTCCATTCTCTTTGATTGACCAAATACTTGATCCAATTCTTGCCATAAGGTCATCCAAGCTTCATACCATTTAGCCTATTCAAGGAACACTAATTTTCCAACTACCATATCCTCCTTCAAAAAATTCATTATCACAACATTCAAATAGATCACCTTTTAATAACTCTTCTTTTAAACAATAATAATCACCATGTTTTCACCATGTTTAGCACCATAATGATCATTCTTCAACCATAATTTCATCATCCATCACCTCCACAATATTATCCACTACATTTTCCAAATCAAACATACACCCTTTTCAAAATTTGAGTATTGGTGATAAATTAAATAATTTGTTGATTGTAAATTGAATAGCCTTCATAAAAAAATTTGCATTACCAGTTTAGATGTCTTGGTGGACAGTGATAAATTAAAATGAGTGCATAGAGTTGCATAGAATATTCCAGTTTAAGGTCATGGGGAGACCCATCTTGTAAATCTCTTTTAAATTGTTTAATTAAATATTGAATTTCCATTTTAATGTCATAGAGGAAAAAGAATGAGTGATTTTCCAGTTTAGGGTCATAGTGAACCAAAGAATGGACCAAAGAATGAGTGATTTTCCAGTTTAGGGTCATAGTGGACCAAACTTTTGATGGATTCCAACATCCCTTTCTATCCAGAGTCCATATCTTTCCACTAGTTCCTTTTCTCCCAATTTTCAGGCCATTATCCAGTGTTTCCATCCAATTTTTTTTAATCCTATCAAGATGACTCCATCCAGCTATGTTGCTTCTCCTGATCAAGCTTGCAATTACTGCTGTTTCACCCATCAAGAATGTGTTTATACCTTCAACCCTAAGAAACACACCTATAAAAGAGCTTGTTCTGCCTACGTCATTAAGAAAAGAAAATGCTCCAGCTTGAAATATGGTTCCCTGCCAATTCCTGCTACCTCTTTTGCCTCCTTCTGTAATCCCATTCCAAAACCATCAACTCCTCCTCCTATTCCTTCTACTTCCAACAATCCAACACCATTTACCCCTTCTGCCTATCTAAGTTTCTCCCCTGACCAAAACACACTGGGTCCAGCTGCTCCTTCTCTTTAGTCTAGGCTTGCTTCTAATCCTCCCAGAACTCCAATCACTCCAAGAGCCATGAAAAAAACTCCTTCAATCAAACCATCCTTGGATCTTTCCTCTTCATCTTCTATCCATTCTACTAGCCCTGTAATAGTTAACAAGCCCAAAAGACTGAGAAACAATAGCCTTCTATCTTCTCCTATCTCCAAAAATTCCTCTAAAAGACCCAGATCCAATACCAAACCTCCTTCAAAAATTATCAACCACTTCAAATCTCTAAAAACACCAATTCCTATTCCCAGTAAGCCTTTTAGACTCGATATTGATAGTGTTGATAGCGGTAAGTATCCATTTTATCTTGATTAGATCCTATTTATAAAATTGACTCTTGATCCATAATTCCAGTGTCCAATGCTTCACCCATCCATTCTTCAGTGTATGAGCTTCCTTTACCTGATCCTAATTATCCACAGGTCCCTAATCATCTAGTTAAATATAACCTTTCACCTAATTTCAATAATATTTTTACTTATTTTCACCATTATCCTCCTTCTGATCAAACTGAGGTATGGTTCAGAGAGAAAATTTTGAGGTATCAACTAAAAATAGCCAACTGGCTTTGAATTTCCCAATACCAAAAAATCGATTTAGATTTCTGAATAACTGACAAATCAGCTCCAAATTCTCCAGATAGAGCTTCTCCCAAAAATAATTCTTCTTAAATTTGATTATTTTGGTTAAATAGCCATCCTGAATGGAATATAAAATGAAACATAATAAATAAATATACACTAAAAACAACTCTAATTTTAATTTTAATTTATTATTATATTATTATTATTATTATTATTATTTAGTTTAAATGACAAAAATGAAAAAAAAGTTATAAAAGATTGTTATGAAAAAAATTCTATAATTTAATTAATTTTATTTTTTTATTTTTTATTTTGCACTTTGGATTTTTTGGATTTTTTTATTTTTTATTAAATTTTAAAAGAATGATGATAAAAGAATTTGAAATATAAAAATTTATGAAATGTAAAATGAAATTTAAAAGATGCCTCCTGGCCAATTGATGAGCCATTCCCTCAACATCATACACACATCCTAGTGCAACTTGATGTGGTTACACAATTTCGAGAATTTAAAAATACAAAATAAATAAATGAAAGTTTAGAAAAATAAAAATTTTATGATAATGATCACTTGGTGGGATCCCTCCAATTTGTAAAAATTATTAGTGACCACCAGTGATCATCACCCTTAACAAAATTTTATAGTATTATAAAAATTAAAATGAACAAAACATGTATATCGTTAAAAAATCTGACATAAAAGAAATAACAAAAACAAAAATAAAAAAAGAATCTTGAATCCGGCATTAAGAACAGTTTCTTTTTGTTTGTTCCAGTTTATAGTCTTAGCGGACTTCCTATAGATCAAAAACAAAGCCAGGATTCAACTAGAAACAGGGAAAATTTGGTAACAAACATTGTGGGGTAATTGTGTATAGATCAACAAGCCCATAAATTACCCCCAAACTTGCCAATATTTAATTCAGAAGGTTCCCCTGTGAACACTTCTACCAATAAAAAAAATTAATCAATCCAACATATATCTTCCCCATAGTTTTTGTTGCTTTTAAGAGTTTTAAGAATTTTCAAACAAATGTCTTCATAAATGTTGTAAATTTTTTTAATGGTTTTGTCTCCCATACCATCGTAAAACTACAGTAATATTAATAATAAGAAAGTAGTTCATCCTCATTCCGGAGTTTCATCTTCAAACAATTGTAGAAATATTTTACCCTTATTTTCGAGTTAAACTTTAACAAAATTTTATTTAATTGATTATATAGTTTATCATCATTTTGGAGTCAAACTTCAAACGATTATAGAAATAGTTTACCCTCTTTTTGGAGTTAAACTTTGACAAAATTTTATTTAATCGATTATGTAGTTTATCCTTGTTTTGGAGTCAACTTTCAGAGCTCTGGGTACCTCTAGGATAGAACTGCTTGACTTGATTTGCCGCTACCCTCTTCTTTAAAACTACTCCATCCAATTCTTCCAAAACATATGAACCGTCAGACACCTGTTCTCTGACTTTATAAGTTCCATTCCACCTATCTGCAAACATCTTCCCACACTGGCTTTCCAAACTCCTATTATACAACAAAGCTATATCTCCAGTCTTCAAAGGTTTCCTGAGCCTGTGTGCTAATCTTTCATCCCAATACCTTACTGACTGATTTCTGATTTTAATAATTCTAGAATATGCCTTTTCTAAGTATTCGTCTTTCTTCTCCAGCTGTATCATTTTTGCACATAACAATTCTTGAGTAGTGTTAACAGTATCCCAATCTACTCCAAGATATGATTCAGCCTCTAAATCAACTGGTAAAACTGCTTTTTGTCCAAAAACTAGTTCATAGGGCGAATATCCAGTTGTCCTTTTGGAAGTGATTCTGTCAGCAAATAATACTATGGGTAAATAGTGCCTGCATTTTTTAGCACATGTTCCACACATTTTAACTAATGCATCCTTTATAACTTGATTCCCTCTTTCACCCATTCCTTCAGCTTCAGGATAATAAGGGTTTACTACCCTAACCTTCAGTCCAACCTTTGATATAGCTTCTATAAGTTCTACCCCAAATTCAGGACCTCCATCTACCGTTACCTATTTCATAACTCCATATTGATACACCTAATCCTCCAACAAGAAATCTTCCACATTTTTGGCATTTAAATTAATAAGAGGCGCTGCCTCTACCCAACCAGATAAATCATTACTGGCTAAAATTAAATATTTATATCTCCCCTCTTTTATATGAACAGCATCCAAACTAACCCTACCAAAAAGAGTGTTTTCACCGGTTGCATGTCCAGGTTCTTTAGCCTTAGATAACTCCTTCTTTGACATTCTTCAAATGACTGAACCCGTTTCTTAACAGCCATCTTCATATCAGGCCACCAAAATATATCAGTAATTTGTCTATATGTCTCGCCCATTCCCCTATGACCAAGATCTTCATGCAGTGCTTTCTTTAAAAACCAACTCTTGCCCTTTCTTTTGAGAAACTACTACTTGAGGATTTGGATACCTCCTTTTCATCAATCTTTGTCCAGATGTATAAAATGCTGGGGTCTCTCTATTGATAGCCATCCAGTCATCATCATCACATTCATCTGGCCTTTCCAGAGTCAACAAATATTTTACCAAAACATAATAAAACCCAGTCTGTCCCCAGACCTCATCTTTAAAATCCAATAAAATAACATCCAAGGGGACTTCCCTATCACCTATATCACCTGCACTTGCAAGAGCCATAAGCTTTTTTGATTGAGTTTGATTGATAAACTAATAAAATTTTTCATCTTTTAATTTTGAAACTTCAAATCTCTTTTGAACCAAATTTTTATCAACCTCTTTACCACCTTTTTTAGTATCTCATTCTTCATTATCATTGTCCAAACTCCAGTTTACCAAATTTTCTAAACTTCCAACATATACACCATTAATCAATCTATTACCATCCCATACTACCACATCATCTTTGTCCACATATACACTTTCATCTTCTTCTACCTCTTTTTTACCAAATTTATTTACACCAATTTAATCAATTTTATCAACATAAAGTTTTTTTCCAGTTTATCCTCTTGGTGGAGGTCATCATCACAATCATTTAAACACAATATTCCTGCCATTTCAACCTCATGGGGGAGGTATGGAAAGCCTACAGCTCCTTTAGTGCTGGCTTTAATCATAGGTATATCTTCATCAAACTCTTCTGAGTCTGAATCATCTTCAGTGGGTGGTCTTCTTGACAAACCATCTGGCATAGTAAAAGTTTTGCCAGGCTTATGAACTAAGTCAAAAAAAAAGTGAATGAATGCTACCCATCTAGTCATAGTTGCATTTGGTAAACTTGGGGAATTAATCATTTGAATTAAAGATTTTTCATCTACTTGCAATTTGAAGTGTTGGCCCCACAAAACATTTTGAAGTTTCTTTGAAATTTTTTCCACTCCACACAGTTCCAATTTCGGCTGAGAATATCTTGATTTGACTTTGGTGAATACCAAAGATTCATACCTAACTGTCCTAATGTAACCAGCTTTATCCATCTGAGAAAAACTGCCCCAGAAGAAACCTGACTTGAGTCAACTTCTAAATAAATCCTACCAGCATCTTTTCCATAATCTAACTTGTGCAGGACAATATCTTTTCCCACAACCTTCTTCAGCTTCTCAAATGCCTGCTCACATTTTTCATCCCACTCCCAGTCTGCATCCTTTCTTGTCAACCTTCTCAAAGAGGCTGCCAATAAAGAAAAGTCCTTGTAAAACATTCAAACATAAGCACACATGCCTAAAAACCCCCTAACTTTGGTTGTATTCTTGGGTCTTGGCCAGGACTAAATTTTATTCACTTTCTTCTTGGATATAATCCTACCCTCTCTACATACCACATGACCCAAAATCTCTAAAGCTGGCACACAACATGAAAATTTTGAACTCAAAACAGTTAAACCAGCTTCTTCCATTCTAAACAAGATCCTCTCTAAAGTGATTGCATACTCCAAGATGAATCTTTGAATCCCTGGGTTCTCCTCAAACACTTTATTATCATAATCTGTTGAAGGTCCTTCAATTCCATTATCTTCAATAAAGACTCCAGCATATTGAGGAATTTTATCTTGAAGAATCCAAGCCATCTGAGCTTGATAAAGGGCAACTGAATTTGTTTCTCCTTGAGGTAATCTTGTTATTTGTAATCGTCCTAGCGGTGTATCAAAAGTAGTGAGAGGCCTAGAGTCTGGATGAAACTCTCTCTCATCATATCCCCCCATAATATCTCCTAAACCATCACACACTCTCCCAGCAAACGCTTCCACAAGCTACTCAGCACTAGGTTGTATACCAGCATCCTTTATTGTAACCCTATTTAATTCCCTGAAATAATTATCTACTCTAAGTTTGCCATTTGGTTTCTTGATACAAAATACTGGACTAGAATAACTTGATGATGATTGCTCATACAGTTCAGTGCAAATTTGTTCTGTGACAGCTTCAATATAAGCTTCTTTTAATGCAGCTGGAATTGGGATTGGTTTTTTCTGCCACAGTTCATGACATACTACAGGAATCTTGTAAGGCTCCCCATAGGAATGCTTCAACACACCACTCTCCTCTTCTACAAAAGCAATGGCCTTCTCTCACTTGACCATCACATCCAACAACAACTTCTTCTCTTCTCCAGACAACCAACAATCAGGTCCAAAATTAACAACACCTAATCTATCATAAGTGATTCTTGATGTTTCATAAAATTCAGGCCGATTCTTCACCAAGGGACACTCATAAGGATCTCTTGATAGCCCTGGTCTTCTCAAAGATGGATTTAATTCAGCGGGTAGTGGTTCATTAATTGGTCCAATTTTATTTGCTACCTTCTTATATTTCTCTGCCTCCACATCTACATAAACTTGAGGTAAAATATTTATTTTTGTATTGCAATTGGAAATTTCATCATAGGAATTCACTTCATTGTCAGAATCAGAATCAATATAAGTAGAAAAATATTTTATTTCATTTTTTAAATTTAACCCCTTTCTCTTTTCCATCATCTATTTTATCAAAAATTTTCCCAACACCCTTAATTCCCTTATCCATCATAAAATCACCAGTAAAAAAAGTTGGAAGTTCATCCTCTTGCTGGAGGACCAGAATCAAATTATCACAAAAATTATTTTTTTGTGTTTTAATTATACTAAGATTTTTTATAGAATTTTGATGAAATAATTGCAGTTTACCCTCTTACTGGAGGTCATAAAATAAACCATTCCAATTTTTATTCACCATAATATTTCCCGTCTTCCCTCTTAATCCATTCTTGAATGTGATTGAAAATCTTGACAGAGAAGTGAGACAAACCAAAAATTTGAAAACATAATAACAATTTAAAGTATTATTAACAGAAAATAATTGAGAATCCACTTTAATTATCTCCAAGTGAGCTGACCTATTGCAAGCCGGGATCTCATCCTGGCGAGAGATTTCAAAATTAGAGTGATCAGCCCCTACTACCCCAAAAAATGAGGGTTTCCAAAATTCCCCTCTAGACAAATTTCACCAGAAGCCGTCTGTTAAATATGCCCCTTCTTGGTGCATACACAACATTGACAAATAGTGGTCACCACAGGCCTAGTTTCCCAACCTTCATCTCCTGGGGGTGCCAACCGCATATGTAACCTCCTCATATTGTCACCTGTAATCTCCAAACTAATGCCCATACCAGCTTGATGACCAATCCCGGCCTCAAAATCCTTTAAAAATAGACCACCAAGAACAGTTTTAAATGCCCCTATGGCCACATAGAAATTAACCTTTCCAACTGATCCACCAACACATACCTTAACATGCTCTGCTGTACCCATCAGCTCAGTAGCATGCCCTCCAATACCTCTAAGATTACCACCAGTTCCAGATTTAATAGGCAGACCAATACTGGTAGCCTGCTCAAAAGAAATAAGATTAATTTGAGACCCAGAATCTACCAGGGCCTTAACCTCTCTACCATTAAGAGTAAACATCAAATAACCTAAAGGTGCAGAAAAATGAGTTTCCACCTCCTCACCTAACTTCTCAGAATTTTCACATATATATTCCACCTCTCCTTTGGACACTCTTCTCCTTGTCAGATGCTTCTTCTGCTTTTCCTCAAGGACTGGACTAATCGTAAATAATTAGCCTAGAGATAAAGGAATTTGAAGTTGATTCAATCTTCCTAAAACTGTTTCCATCGCATTATCTTGACCAGCAACACTGGGCCTCTCATATTGAGCCCTAGATTTTGTTACCTTGGCCCTGGGCACCTCTTGAGGACCCACATTGCTATCTTCACCCCCCATAATAAGATCTTCACTACTAATAACCCTAGCTCCATCACCAGATAATTTCACTAATCCAGATCCATCACTGGTCCTCCTTACCCCTTCCATAGAAGTAAGACCAATAAAACATGGTCTGGGGAGAGATGCAAAAGGTACATCCTCCTCAGAATCCAAACCTTTGTCCACAGGCATAGGCTCACCATTTAAATCTAACTTTCCAAAACTAGGAGGCCCAATATCAGCCATCCCCTTCTGCATACTATAAATTTTGTTCTTAGAGTAAGGTTTCTTTTCCAACTTTTTATTTCCTGCCTTTCTTGGTTTAGCCCTTAATTGGCTCTGTATGCTACTCTTAGCTTTAGTAGCAGATGCTCTTCTAGCAGCATCGACATCCTATTCACAGGCCATACAAGTCTCCTCTGCCCTAACAACAGAGGATAACTCCAAACCACCAAATGAAGTTGAGAATGTGGCCTTATTGACCTCTTTACCTTTTCCCTTATCTACCTTTTCCACATCTTTACCATCATAAACTTTACCACCTTTAACCTTTACTTCATCATCACCAGGAAAATCTTCAAACCTGGTCCTTTTCCCCAAAAACATATTCCTCCTAACCAAATCCGAGGGAACTTGACCTTCACTGGGCTTGATGAAAGATCCATCAGGGAATTTTTAAACCTATCCATGGAATTTTACTCTACTAGCATCCAAGTCCCTATCCAAAAAATAACATTTTCCAGCCTTGTGTCTCCTCCTATTACAATAAGAGCACACCCTGGACTTGCAATATCCACCTCTAGAACCATTCCCACCATTACCATTACCATTGCCATTGCCATTCCTACCACAATTACCATTGCCAGAGAACCGGTTACCATTTCCATTAAATCCGTAATTCCTCCTCTCATAACCTCTATATTGGTAAGAAAAAGAATTTGAAATCAAAGCAACAGTTTCTCTATTGACTTTTTGAGTCTCTTGAACAAATATCTTTAATTGTTTAGTTAAATCAGCCAAGTAATCAACCATCTTGTTTTCTACATTTCCCTCAACTTTAGCAACAGGCTCTCCCATCTGAGCCTTCTTGTCTTCTTGAGATTTAATCATGATATTGTTATTTTCAGCCAATACTTCACTAACCTTGCTAACATATTGAGTACAAGATTCTTGATATATGTCCAGTTCCATGAGTTTTAAGTAGCCTTCAATATTCTCCTTGATGATCTCCAAAGCCAGCAGTTTCTGTTCACCATTAGGCAGATCCTTCATCAAATTTTTCCTAGACAGTTCTTTTAACACATCCATCCTAATATCCCTACTAAAAGAAGGCCAGAATAGATCCTTGGCCTGATTTTCATGGCCCGATTCCTCTACCAAAATCAGATATTACACCACTTCATCAAACTGTCCACATAACTTTTTGAAGTCCACCATATTAGAAACACCACCTTTAGCTTTCAAATCACTGAAAATCTTAATGAGATCCACCATAGTATACCTGAAACCCCATCTATCAACCATCTCTTTTGAGAACCTTATCCAATCACACCTTTTATAACCCTCCATAGCAATGACCTCCTTTTCCACCTCTCTTTCACCAATAAAAAACCTGATCTGCTTTACCATATCCAGGTTAGTAGCTCCATCCACCAAAGCAGAAGCCTCATATCTGCTCAAATACAATTTAGCTTCTTCCCCATTAAACTTGGGCCCATCCCAAGAAACAATCCTAACTGATGGTGTCATAGGAAGAGACACACCAGATCCAGCAGCAGTAGACATCCTAATAGATTCGATTAAAGATAAAGCATTCCAATAAGTGAGCCCCTTGAAGGCTTAGATAAATAAATTGATAAGAGTTTCAGAAAACAAGCCTCTCGCAGGCTAAAAGTCCAAGTATCAAGTAAGTTATTTTAAAAGCTAGAGAAATCAAACCCCACGTTAGGTGGCAAAAATGTAGGTAGAATCATACAGTTGCCTTGCTGTAAGCAGAATCTGAAGGAGTTGGATAATCAGAGAAAACCCTGTCCCTCTAAGTGAATTTGTGAGTTTTTTAGATCAATAAGCTTAAAAGTCTACTTGATAATAATAAAGAATGAAACCCTGTCCACTTAACACTTTTTAGGATGATTGAGAGGATCTTCTGTGCAAAACAAATGAAATGCAACAATAAAGTTACACCAGATACAATATTTTAAAAGAATGAAGTTTTTATGTTTTTAGATTTTTATAATTTTTGAAAACAGATACTATAAATGAGTCTCGGAGTTGAGACCTTTCTAATGATACCCTATATGTTAATGTTTAAGAGTTGTTGAGTAAAATATTTAAAGTGTTATGTAAAATTGTTATTTTATAAGGGTATTAAAAATAATTAATTATTTTGTTGACAAAAGAAAAATATGTATAATGGTTGTTATAATATGTTATATTATTGCATTCCCCCTTGAATAATTTTGAGTCTACAGCCTTATATGCATACTAACCAGTCACGTGCCCTTTTTCCCTCTGGAGCGCAGCCAGAGCTCATCCAGAGCTTGTCTGGAGCTCATACAGAGTTTGTACAGCATTCGTCTGGAGCTATTCCTGACCTCTGGACTCAATCTAAAACATTAAATATATAATAAAAATCTATAATAATTACAAATGATAGAGCTACTTCTCCTTAACATTCCTAACTATTTTTTGTAGTATGCGCAACTCTATTCAACCTATAAAAATCATCAAAGTTAAGTAATTTTTGAAAATTGTAAATTATTTAATAAATATTTAAAAATAAATTAAAAATATAAAAAAAATAGTAAAAATTCAGAAAAAACTGCCAAAGGTTCTTACTCTTCTTGATTTTTACTAAATTTAATTTTGCGGCCGTAAAAAATTATATGACTTGTGAAATTAATAAATCTGACCAAACATTCATATCTTGACTTTTTCAACTTCAATTTTTGTTTAATAATAAAATATTATAAATTAATCCGGCTTTTACAATCACCATACTATTCCCAATAAACATTCTAAATAGTCCCTTAGAGCTGTACTAAGATTTGGAATCTCACACCGTTTTGTGGGGGCATCATTTTGAGCTGCAGGTGAATGCTAAATCTCTGGTTCAAATGATCAACACACCTAGTCTTCCAAATGCTCCAATGACTAGGTGGGTGGCATTTATTCAAAAAAATTTTTTTGACCAGGTGCACAAGCCAGGTAAGACTTTTACGATGCCAGATGGATTATTAAGAAGACCACCCACAGATGATAATTCTGATTCTGAAGAATTTGATGAAGATGTTCCAGTGTTAGAGCCAGCGCAAAGGGTGATGAAGATTTTTCTCTCCTCCCTCAAGAGTCTAAACTGGATGATTTTTCTTGCCTCCGCCAAGAGGTTAAACTGGATGGTTCTGATCTTGATTCTGGTGATCAGGATGTTTTTTTTGATGAAGATTGGGCTGTTGTTTGGGATGGCTCAAAATTGGAGAATGGTGTTTTTGTTGGTGAACTGGATTCTTTTAAGATTCAGTTATAGAAAAAGAAGGTGCCAAAGTTTAGTGATTGGTTTCCTGGATGGGCCGGATGTGTTGCTCATGTGTACACTGGAGATTTTGATGAGAGGGTTGTACCCTTGGATATTGTTTTGCTGGATTTTGAAGATGAGACCTGGGGTCAGATTGGGTTTTATTTTATTATGCACCACAGAAAAAATGAGGGGGGGTATTGCTAGCAATACCCCTTGCTTGAACTCCGTTGAGCCACAAATCTATGCCTGAATTATGCACACATTATCACCATGTAGGAAATTTTTTGGCCTTACATTTGGTCAGAGATTTGTCACAAATTGAGCTCAAGATGAACCTACATTGATCACCGTTTGATCTTGAAAAATCCTAATTTGATCATGAGTTGAACTCCCTTTGATCTCACTTTGATCTAACATAAGATTTTGCATATCCAATATGTCAACTATTCACTTTCAAAAAGATTCGTAATGAATTTCACATGGAATATTAGAACCAAAACCAGTAATTTGGAGTAAATGGCTCATCAAAATGATTAATCTACAACAAAATACCATTAAAATTCAATCTGATTACTGAAAACTTTTGGTAAAATGACTAATAGATATTTAAGTTGGAAAATAATATTCCATTTCTCAATTTTAAATTAAAAATATAAATCCTCGTTTCAAATGTGAATTCTGTAGATTCCTTTCCTTCCTATATTATGAGTAATATTTGAGGTATTTTACACCTTTGTAAATATGGTGATGTGCTTCTAGAAATTATCTCTGTTTCAATTCAACTTTATTGAAGCTTGATTCCAGAATGATACATATTTTATAACTATTTTGAGAAAAAAGTCACTAGTAATGAATTTAGCCTTTTATCTGTCCTTTATTAAACCTCACTTAGTCCTACTTAAATCCAAATTGACCCACAAAAACCTTATTCGGGATATTTTTTAGCCCAGGATAATTCAAGATTGGAGCAAAATATTATTTTAAATATCCAATATTCCTATTGATTAAATTTCTTCAAGCTTACTTAAAATTCACATTAACACTAACTTTCACAGGAAATATTAAACACAAATCTTGAAAATATAGTATTTAAAATCAAAATAAATATAATATAATATGCTTACAACAAAATTTTCTTTCTGGATTAATTGAAACAAAAAATTGTTCATTTGTGAAAATAGAAAAAATACTATCCATCCTGAATTTAGAATTCATTTTTAAAAATTTAATGCCCCCTCACTTTCAAGTTTATCATGTACTTCAAAAATTATATTTTTAATAATTTTGTGATTAGTACACCTGAGATATAAACTTGGGGATATCAAAAACTAAAACATCAGCAAATTGAAATGTTTTTTATTGTTATGAATTGAAATAATGATTGAAAAACACCATTAGAGCAAGTTTGATTTTGAATAATAGGCATACTTTCTCATGTAAATTTCAATAAAAATAATTTTTATTCTTACATAAGTTGTGGTGGATACATTTGAGCTCAAAAAGAATTAAAATTGACAAAATAAGACTTCTATAATTCATATTCAAAAATGAAATCCCCCTTCATTATCTACCTGCAAACTATTTTAAATTAACAAATTTCAAAGTCAGTATATACAGATGTTAATTTTTCTTCTAAAAAAATTTATTATATAGATTATAGTCATAAAGAGTTGACATAGATGTTAACTTTATATAAGCAATCTTTAATGCGTAAAATGATAAAAATATCTTTTATGTAAAAAGTGATGAAGGAACAAAATATTATTAAATTTTTGATGCACTATCAATAAAATTGAAGATAGAGCATATCAAAAGTTTAAACTTAATTTCAATTTTGATATCATCATTTTATATTATTTTACTTGAGTAGGAAACAGATTTAAAGTCTCAATATAATTTTAAATCCCATTAGATTGTAGATTTCAACATTTGAAACTATGAAATAAATATTTATGAAAGAATTTTACAATATTTGCCCTTCTAAAAACTCATAAATCCAACTTCAAATCTTCTAACCTTCACAAGTAACCACAATGCATTCTGAAAATACTCTATATTTAAATAATTAAAGGTAAATAAAATTATGTTTTTATTCTTTATTTCAATTTTTGATAAATAATATATATATATACATATATATATATATATAATTTCTTAAAAAGTCTAAGAGGGAACTTAATAATGGTTTTGGCATTACATATATAGATTCAACTTTCAAAAAATTTGTTTGGAATAAATTACAAAGACAAAAAGGATATATTTTGATGAAAGAATACTGATTTAGGTTCTCTCAAAATATTATTAACCATTTTTATGGAATATTAATCCATGGTTATTGTTCTTTATGATATTATCATATAATTTTTCCATTTTTTAATATAATGATTTTCTATTGTGTGGTATGTAGGTTAAGATAAGTTTAAAAGATTTATTGAAGATATATATACCAGAAACAGTATAATCTGTAGATTTATAGCTATAACTTACTTTTCTGATGTTTCACATCATTGATAAGTAGATCATGCATTACATAAGTAAATAATTATAGTCTCTGGAAATAATTCCATGTGAATTTAATATTTTTTGTTATTCTTAAAATCAATACCCAAATAAACTAAAAATTTCTTCAAATAATGATTGAAAGAAGGAGTTACAAAATCTTATTTTGTAGGTATAAATGTTTGAGTTATTTTTCATATTATCAAGTATAATGAACATTTGTAAATTTTAACTTGAAAACTAGTGATTATAGCAAAGTAATACTGGAAGAATCAGATAAAAAGGGTGGAATAAAGTCATAGCACAACATGAAATGATACAAAATTTTTGATTTTTGGCTCACAAAATTCAACATATTTTTAACATATTTTACCACCTTTAGATAATGTTTAGTGGATTTTAACATTATTATAACAAGCAAACTTAACAATGTTTTGATTTTTTTAACAAAAATAAATATTGTTAGATCATTTTTTTTAAAAATATGACTTATTTTTATGCTTTATCTACAATAGTTAGTAGTTTTTTTTTGCAGAAATTACTTGTTTTGATATTCTATTTTTGAATTTTTTAAGAGAGTTCATTGCATTAAAGTTTTGTATTAATTTTTCATTAAAGCATCATATTTTAAATCTAGAGATTTGGTTTTGATATAATATATATTTTTATGTTAATTGACTCATTATTTTTGGATTGATAAATTATGTTAAAATTGGGATTGCTTATTTCTAGTGAGTGTACATCATAGTTTGTTTTCAAATCAAAGATTAATAAATGGTGAAATTTGGTAAAATTCTAAATATCTTTTAAACCTTTTTGATTTAAATAATGTTTAATGTTATGTAATCATTCTATAAGTAAAACACAGTTAAAATCTGATAATTTTACATTGCTTTCAATTTCTAATACTAAAATTCTATTCTACTTGAAACAATGTAAACTAAAGCTTGGTATCTCATAAGAAACTCACAATTTTCAAAAATCATATTTCCAACTTTTTAAACATGATACACATTAAAATATATTTTCAGAATAATTTCCTAATTAGTTTCAAATACTAGAAAAAAATGACCTCAATTTATTTTAATACTTAAACCATTCTGATGAGTGAATTTCACAATCCTCTAAGTAACATATGGTTACCATTTATACACATATGCATTATTTCTCCTTTTGTTTAATTTTAGCTGAATCTAAAAAGTAAAATCACATGTTGAATATCATCTATAGATAAAATTTTTATATTAGAAGCTAATATTTCATATGAGAAATTTGTTATTGAGTTTGGGAAACATTAATAAGTGTTAAGTATTATAATTGAGCCATTTATTCAAGTAAATAAAAAAGGATGACCTTCTAAATATTTCATATATATATATAATAAAAATTAATAATATAGTAGCATTTAACCATGGTTTTATACTAATGTAATATAAAAAAAGGGATTGAACCTAAAATTTCAGTAAAGAAAATAAAAATAAGATAAGTCAATATTCTTGTTTATATTCTCATATTTTTGAAATGGCTTACTTAAGGGAGAAAATTATTTGGTTTTAGAGTACAAGATTTTCTAGAAAAAAATCTTGACAATATAGTTTGACCCTTTCAAAAAGAAAATTTCTAAAATTTTACTATCACATTTTATATATTTGTTAAGTAATAGAAAATGGAGTTGTGTCTTTGACAATGAAGCTTTAGAAAATGAAATAAATGATTTAAATTTATAATATAATTTTTGAAACAAAAAATCATGTATTCAAAAAAAATTATATATCTTACAATTAAGATATCAGTATTAATTAAGCAACTCTAACAACTTTGGAAAGAAAACAAGAAAAAAATAATTTTTAAAATGCATAAGTTATTTTTAGAATTTAAGGAAACTTAATAGCTCTACCTGTAAACTAGCCTTAAAACAGGTTTAGATTTAACATGTGGAAATTCATACATAGTACCCTTCCATCAGTAGAGCAGAATAAAATTTATGTAGTTTTATTTTATTAATTTATAATAGTATTTTTAATTTTGGCTATTTCATTAGTATAACTATATATTTTTTAACTTTTTTGTTTTTCATAAAATGAATTCAAAGCTGCACATCACTACTTCAAGATGAAACTCCATATAATGTAATAAATGAATGATATATTATAATGAATATTACTAGAGACTTTTCAAAAATGGTGATTAAGAATTATTATTATAATTTTTTAAATTTTTATTATTATTCTATCTCTTGAAAGGAGATGGCCATATCTCAATTTAATTAGTTTTTCCTCAGAAAAAATTATTCTTGATCTAAATAAAATTGCATCGCTATTAACTAGATGTTATTATACAATTTTACCAATTTTTTATCTGAACATAGTTGAAAGTATGTATAAATTAAATTGTTTCCACATAGTCTTACTATTATCCCACCATAATTTTCACATTTAGATTTCATTATAACTGTAAAATAAGTTTTTCAATAATTTTAATAATATCTTAATATTTAATAATTTAGTTACATAGTAGATTTTTTATCCTTTTTTTATATGAGGCTTATTATATAAACACCAATTTTAGATTTTTTCCATTTTGATTTCTGATAATTTAAATTTTCATTTAACTACCCAAATTATATCAAAAAAAATTCAAAAGTATATTTTTTTAATGTACTCTTTTTGATAAACTTATCATTTCTTATAGGTTATTCTTCAACTATTTATTGTAATTAACTACCCACTCATTTATGGTCTGTTATTGTTGTTCATTACATACAGACAAAATAAGGATACTCTCATATTATATTGGAGTTTTAAATTAAAAAGTAAATACTAGTGGCTGGTATTAAATATGAAGTTGTTATAACTAAGTTGAACAATAATTAATGATTAAATGGCATTGTATATTACAAATTTTATTGAATGTATATAAAAATAACACTCAAGAAATATATATAAGATATATATATAACCATTGTATATCAAAAATGATGTACTTATCAACATAATCTTTTTAAATAATTTTCAAATTTACTTAAAGAGACATTAATTTTACCAATTCAAATTTTATATCAAATATAACAATATTATTATTTCATTTTTAATTATTTTACAAAAAATTTGAGTTACAAAGTAATTTAATTCAGTATTTAATGAATGTTTTTGAAAAATATTTTTAAAAATAGAAATAACCCCTCACAAAAAAAATATAACTTTTTTTACTTACAATTTGCACCAAATTTCTACCCTTAAAATATTGGTATTCTTCTAACAAAAATATTTTTTAAATAAATTTAAATTTTTTTTCATTATTCAATTACAAAATGTCAAATTTATAATTTATTTTACCTTACTAAAAAATTTAGTTGAAAATTTAATTTTGTATTTCCAAAAAATAAACTTAAATGTCAAAAATTAGAAAAACAAAATTATAAATTTAATTATGAGAAAGAGGTAGATTAAATTTATAATATTCATATAAAAAAATTTCATATATTTTATGGTGTTTGAATTTTAAATTTAATGTATTAAAAAATAATTATTAAATAACCAAGCCAAATGAAATCGTCTTGGATTTTTGGTATCACTAGCACTTATTTTTTTTCTTATACTCACATTTTAATTTTAATTTTTTTTTTTTAGATTTCTCATTTTTTATATGATTTTTAAGGTTTTTAAGACTGAAGTTGCTTTCAAACAACTTCAGTCTAACTTATCTCTCACTTTCCCACCATATTGCACCTGGTAGGGAAATTCGCTTCCATTTTAGAGACCAAAGTCCCTTGCAGGGACTTTGGTTTCTCTGTGTGCATTGCACAGCCAGAAAAAAACTGGCTGTGCAATGCACTGCATGCAGCACATGCAACGTGCATTGCTGCTGCAAGTAATGCGCATTGCTGCCGCATGCAACGGGAGTTTCTGCTGCATGCAGCGCGCATTGCATGTGCTGCCCATATCTCATGCAGCTGACTTGATATCAGCTGCATGAGATATGGAAGCGATTGTGCAATGCGTGTTACTTGCAGCAGCAACGCGCGTTGCACACAATTTTGGCCACCTCCCAGTCTAGTAAATTAGCTGGGAGGGTGGCAAATGTTACAGCAAGCAATCAAAGTCGCTAAAAGCGACTTTGATTGCTAGAAAGAGACACTTCCAGCCAGGGGAAACCTGGCTGGAAGTACTAAATTGCAATGTAAGGGACCCAAGCCAATTTCAAAGGCTTGGGTCATAAATTAAGGTTTCTAAAAAGCAGCCAGTACAAATATGGCTGCAATAAAAAGTAAATTTTTTAAATAAAATACATAAAAAATAAAAATGTGTTCAAATAAAATATACAACACTCTTCAGCCAGTAAGAAACAGCCTTCCATTGTTACACATAGAAACAAAATCAAATGTTTCTTTCAGCAACATTGGTCATGTTTCAATATTTTGAACCAAGTAAGATCAGGAAAAAGATCACGGCAAAAAAATTGCATAATTATAAGTCTCCCAAATTAATATGGTGGGGAGGTTCATATTTTAGAAATAGGTGGTGCACATTATAGTTCCCTTTTAAAAAATTCAAAAATGAATTAATTTTGACGCAATGTAAATTTAAATGTGATGAGTGTATGTTTTTTAGCTACGTGAAACATGGTAGCTAGAATTATGTGGCGTCAATTTTTTTTAGATGTGAAATTCAGTGTTCCACAAATGTGCATCTGTACAACATGCAGCCAAGTAAATTCTAGCTGAAATTAGTATATGCATGGGAAAAAATGATCATGCTGTGTACAGTGCCTTGGCAACATCATTCTTGGAAATTAGATGAAGCTTATCATATGACTTGGAGAGCTGCATTTTTTTGAAAATGAGATCAGTGAAAATTCATGATATCTACATCTGTTTGCCACCCAATTTCTTTTTCCTTTCTCTTTCTCACTTACCTTTTTCAAAAATTATCCATCATATTTTTGCTTTATCACTTTGAGTTATTGGTACTATTTTCTTGACCTTATCTGATTACCGGTAAGCAAATTTTTCTTGCTATTGCATTTCATATCATTTTGGTTTGCTACTCTTTTTTACACTTTTGACAAGTTAATCTAATGATTCTAATTCTGAATTTATTTTTATGGTATCTTTTACTGTACCCTTCTGATTCATTATAAAAAAATTCTTTTTCAGTTAACTTAAAGTTTTTTTATTTGTTTGAAAATTTACTTTTCTTTATTCCTTATCAAAAATGTTCAATTTATTTATCTAACCATTTATTTTTTAAAACAGTGATTATAAAATAAACTTTATAATTAATTTTGATAAATCAGCTACAAATGGAAGAAGATTTTATAGACATGTAAGTTCATGTTTTGCTTATCATTTTACTATATTTCTTTAATACTTTCTCAACCATTATATTATTAATATGAAAAGTAAAACATCATCTCGTACTTGCCGAAAGCATACAGGATAATGTTTTGCTTTTCATAATAATAATTAGATTTTTTGTACTTTACCTTTAATTTATTGATTTTTAAGTTGTTTCAAAGTCTCATATTGCTGAAAGCATACAGGACAATGCTACAATTTAAAAATTAATAATTTATTGAAGTATAACTTTCTAAGTCAATATATTGGTCAGAGCAAGATTTTTCATTTTATATATGTGGATATCATAATTCTGTAAATTTTTTAATATTACTAGTGTATTGGAGTTATACTTTCATTATATTATTAATATTAAGTGTAGAGCCAAATCTCGTACTTGCTGAATGCATACAGGATGAAGCTATACTCTTTATATGTGTAATTTAATAAAGTATACCTTTGAAACACTTTCTTAATATTTGAAATAAAGAAAAAGTATATAAATTTACTAATATGTAGATATGCTAACTTTTGTATTTCTAATATTGAAGATATGATAAAGTTAAAGGTATCATTGACTGATAATTGAAATTATGTTACTATTTTTTAATTTTTGATTTTTTTCTATTTCAAATCAAAATTGAATTCTCTTAGGATTGAACCATCAATGAGTAACGATTTGAAAAAAAAAGGCCAGGGAAGAACTCTATCAATAGGTGGGCAAAAGACATTGCTACTGGAATGAAACTTGTAAACGCTCTTGGAATGGATACAAACGGGAAGAAGCCACATTTCTATGCACGATCTTATGCAAATAATATGACAGATTGCAATAATTATTACAATTTTTTTCCTGGATGTAGTATTTATAAACCAAAAGGTGTCTTAATACCTAATGTTCTTGTGCAGACTTTTGAAATTCATGAGCTCAAAGAACTAGATATGTTAGAAGCTATGGTGCAATGCATTAAGGATCTTTCTTACTGTGAACATGAAATTAAAAATAATGGTTATCATCAAGGAGCTGGTGGTTTTGGAAAAATTTTTGGTGGTGGCTTTATTTTAGATAGAAAGAAATCTTTATATATTTGTAAGTATCACTTTTTTTAATTTAAATACTGAATTTTTGAATGCTTTTCCTTGCAGATGAATACACTGATGATATTGTAAAAACGGATGAATATAAAAAACGAATGAAGAGGATTGCAATGTATTTTGAATATTTTTTTAAAAAAATATCATATGTAAAGTACAATGAGGCAACTAATCTTTGCGCAAAACTTGGTATTCCTGGATTTTCAAAAGTTTCTAGTGAAGAAGAGGGTGTACCGTTTGCTAGTAATTTAACTTGGACATCTGGAGGGAATGGCAATGGGTTCTCTAATGAGGTTCATCTCGATAAGGATGCAAGTGAGTATACTTTAGGAATATTTTTTCCTAAAGATACAGAAAAAAACATCATTCATATGAAGTATGATAAGACCCAACCACGACAAATAGGTGGAGAACTTATGTTTCCCGAAATTCGAAGTAAAATCAAATTTGAATCAACTAATGGAATAACAGTGACATTATGGCCTGCCAATCAACTAAGGCATTTTACCTCAAGATGTCATGAAATTCCTGGCTTCACTAGGATAGGTTCTTCTATTCAAATCAGCACTAGACTTTTTCATGCTATAGAAAAGCTTAATGTTTTTTATATTGATATTTCAGAGTACTTGGAAATTAAAGAAGAAAAAGATAGGTATAAATATTTGATTAGTGCTTTGAGAGTTTTTTTGAAAAGAGATGACTTAATAGAGGAAGAAATAGAATCAGTAAAGTATTATTTATCTAATGTTAAGACAAATCTAAAAAATCAAGATATTTAAATATTAAAAATTTATATTATATATACACAACATTATGCAAAATTAAACATGATAAATACTGGGAGTAGCTGTAACATTTTCAGTTTTGATAATTATAGTATTATCTATTTTTTTTATTTGTGAAATAAAATAATTTTTTTCATAATATTATAAGAAAATTTGCTTTCCTTTTGAGGAAATATATAAGTTGTGAAATCTTTAAATGTCAATTTTATTAAATTGGTAGAAAAGGTTCTAAAATAAAAAAACTATAATAAAGAATTTGAAATATATTAGCCATAAAAATGTGCTTTTAATGCTACCAAATTAACTGTATAGTATTTTAGGTCAAGCAGGCTTATTAATAAAAAAGTTAATAATAAAGAGTTGATGAAAGAATTTTGAATTAATAATAGATTAAATTGTATTTTTTTAAGAATGTACTCATTTAATTATTTAAATTGTTCTACTTCTGATTAAAAATGTTACACTGAATGAAAATATTTGTAATAATTAATAGATTATATAATATTAAAGGTAAAGTAACAAAACTAGAGCAGTTATCATATTTTTATATAAACAATAAAATATTTAAGAATTTAATACAAGTATTTGAAATCATATATGAAGATTTTAAATAATTTGTTATTGCTGGACTTACAATAATTTTTTTAAATAATTAATTTAGAAAATCAGGTCAAAGGTTACTTAATAAATTTCAAAGATGGTCACATTTTTGACGTATTTGAAGGAAAATAACTTGAATTATACAAGATAAATCATATAGACAGAACTTTATCTATTTAAATGTTGGAATATTAATTTATTAAAAGGCTATGTTTAGCAAAAAAATGTGATACTGGCTGAAGGGAGCTCTAGTGATTAAGAAAATCTGCAGAAATAGCCCTAGCAATTCCCGGAGGACTTGGGGTATCAAATTTTAAAGGAAATGGATCACACTTATTATAAAAGGTTTTATTAATGTTAAAATATAGTTATTTAAATTTTTCCAAATTATTTCTTCCATCAAATGATTTTTTTTTCATGTAAATTAAGAAACTTAACTTCTGATATTACCTCCAAGCAATCAGCTGCTGAAGCCAATCTATGATCTTGAGAGCTCAGAAATAAACCACGGACACCATCGATTATATAGAATGTGAAAGATTGATATTGGTGGTGGGAGTATTCAGAATTTATTTTGTTTAGTGCAGCCTTTTGTTTCTCTCTCATTATAGTCAGTTCAGTATTTTCGTTTTTCTCACTTGATTGTTGAGCTTTGCTAGTCTTGCCACTTGATATTGTTGCAGCACAATATTTTGATTTAAGAATGATAATTGACATAATTATATCAATGATAATATTGCTGATTTGAAGAAGAGTTGAAATTGATATATCACGGGTTTGAAGTGCAGTGGGAACAACTTCTAAGCCATCAGCAATCGGACTCTTCAGGTTTGAAAGGTGAGCTAGAAGCTGAAGACCAGGTTCAATTGGACAATCTGAGTTAATGTTTTGATGTGATGGAAGCTGGCTGAATTCATGTGCGGTCAGATAAAGTGAAGATGATATAAGAGATACCCATGAAGAATGGCAGTGGTCACTTGGGATCATTTATCTCATGAGCATTTGGATAAGATTGGATTCAGGGTGATCTGTTTTCTTTGTTGAGGAAAAAATTTCAGTATTTAAACCATCAGGTTCACATAAATCTTCCATTTTTTTGAAATCAATATTATCTAGTACCCATAGCTGTGAGCTATCAATCTCAAAAAAATATTTGCTACAAAAGGAAAAAAAAATAAGTAAAAGAACAAAAGTCAAGACTTAAAATTATGGTAACTTACATAACTCAGTAAGTTTTGAAAGGCAATCTTCTCCACAAGATTTTTCCCAATGAAAAGTAAACATTGGAATATTTAACATGGGTTCTTGGGAAGAAGTAAAAGAGCGTAATTTGAGGAGAGTAACAATTTTCAACCACGACCTGTGGACCTTTTCCATGCTGATTCTACCTTTATAATATTTATGAATTTTACAGAATTCCTCCTGCAAATCAGAGTCTTTTAGAACTGAGGGTGAAAAAGTTAGAGTTTTTTCAATATCTTGATTGGAGTTGATTTCATTGGTAGAGAGGCTTTCAAAGTGTTAAAAGTAGGTAATTTAGGAGGTGATGGGTATTGCTTCTTAGAAATGAAGGAATTCGGTGATGAGCTGTTTGAATCATCATCTTTATCAAACATATTGTCATGTCTTGAAGAAGATTTTAAATTTTGCTTTTTTTGATGAACAAGCATAGCTTCATATTCTGACAGTTCATCATCGCTAGTTTCATTGCTCTTTTCATCATCTTCATCAGGGAGAGGGCGTTTATGGATGGAACAATCTACAGCAGGTGAGTTTCTGGTACAAAATATCAAAAGAAAGATAAAAAGTACAATATGTAAGCAATAAAAGAGATATATGATTGAATTTTAAAGATAAAAGAATAACAATAAAAAAAAAGGAAACAAGAATATACTCATTATCAAAGCCTTTGCTTTTTTTTTGAGATTTATTATTTGATACATCAGAAAATTCATTAGCAGAAGCCGGTTTAATACA
The DNA here is from genome assembly GCA_030280995.1 of Hemileia vastatrix. Classification (NCBI taxonomy): domain Eukaryota; kingdom Fungi; phylum Basidiomycota; class Pucciniomycetes; order Pucciniales; family Zaghouaniaceae; genus Hemileia; species Hemileia vastatrix. Next base: position 21,438,856 of record JASXTE010000014.1, on the reverse strand, counting down.
TCGAACAAAAGAGGAGCCTTGGGATAATCTCTTTTTCTTGGAGCGGATAACAGGTGTTTCAAGATTTTCCTTAGAAGTTGAAGCATGAGTTAAATCTGATGGTTCATCTGTCTCATTATCATCCCTAATGACAATGATTTCATCAGGAGGAATCATACCCTCCTCATAAGCTACAAAAATATATGAAGAAAAAAAATATTAATAATCTTATCTACTATTTTAAAGGAGACAAAAAAAGGTGAAGAACATACATTTTTCAAGGCTTTTCACATATTGGAGTAAGTCATTACAAGGGTTAGATAAATATGAAGGAGAAAGATTATTGTTAAGGATCTTGACAAGTTCTTCTGTTTTATCTCTAGCCAATTCAAGTAAATTGTGATACTGAACTCTTGTTATTTCCTGCCTCTCATTGCTAAGTACAGGAGGGTTAGGTGCCATGCCATGTGGCAGACATGGTGCAAGCTCAAAAGCTTCAAAGCGAGTATCAATCAGAGAGTGGGATGAAACACATTCGGATGCTGGAAAATCAATTTTTTGAAAAAAAAGATATAGAACATAAGTGAAATATATAAATTAAGAGAGAGGAACATGATATACATACAAAGTGGAGGTGTAGGATTTTGTATACTAGATATATTGATTAATGAATATTAAAAAAAGTATTCGATATCAAAAAATTATGATGTAATATGATGAATAATTATAAGAAACTCTATTCTAGAAAATTGAGGTTGATAATTTAATAGGATAAAAAATTGAATAAGATTAAAATTAAAGTAAGGATGAAAAAAACAGAAAACATAAAGAGGGGGATTTTATATTATTTGAACTTTTATTAACATGTATTATTCATAGTGGGGTAAACTGAGTAACATGCTAAATCACAATCTGCTTATATTGAAGCAAAATTTGATGTAGCTAACAGAAAATACTAGTAATTCTTTGGGGAATTTTAGTGTGAAAAACAAATAATAACAAATGTATATCCCATATGCAAATTGCCACGGGTAAATACAAAATTTTTTAAATTAGAATTTACTCCTAAACAGTGGAGATACACTTAATTAGTATATTATATGAAAAAGAAAGGATAATCCTTTATGAATATTTGTTAAATTTACTTTCAGATGACAATGCGAGATTCACATATATACTGATATGCCTCATCAAACAAGAAATGAATTATAAATATAAAATTGGTAACTTTAACATTTAAGATAAGAATTTGTTTTTAAGTGACAGGAGGAGTTTCAGGCTAGGGTGTGGGCACCGTGACCAAACCATTGATAAACTTGGATACAACTAAGGGAAAGAAAAATTGAATAGTTTTCTTTTACAATATATCTTAGTCTGCACAAGATATTGCATTGTTTTCCCTAACTATACCAATATTGTTACTTTTCAAAAGTTATAGGACTACTAAGTTGATGAAATATCATTATGAATCACCCAATGAAATACCTTAAGCAAAATTTAAAATTATTAAAATAATAATATTCAATTTGAGATTTGGATTAGCTAATTTTTCACAACTTACCACAGTTTTGATTAATATAATAAAACTTGAAAAAAATTGTTGAGATAACCTAGAAATGGGTGCAAGAAAATGATGAAACATATGACTTGAAACTCAACTCATACACTATTGATAAACTTCATGGATCCTGACTAATTTCTATCAAAATTAATTTTGAGACTGGAATATTGAATTTTAGCTATGACCAAGTACTGTAAGTGCCATGGTTTGTATTCAATATATTGGTGTTGAAATTAATTTTGATAGGAATCAACAAGTATCATATGGCACCATGCATGAAACCCTGACAGAAACCACCAAATTTATGAGGCAATAAACCTCATAATTTCGATCGAAATTAATGTAGACCCCTGCGTATTGAATACAAGCCATTTCACATGGACTACACAGACATAGATAAAATTCAACATGCATGGCTTAAAATTAATTTTGATCGAAATTAACCAAGGCATTAAAACATCAATTTTTATATGGTGTACTTGATCAAACCAGTTAATCTAACTGCTTAGCTTACCTATACTTATAGGAATTTTATGCATAGTCCATTTCCATATTAATTTCAATCAAAATTAATGTTGACTAATACATAATGAATACACGCTATGCCACTTACACTTGCCAGGCATAGCTACCATTAAATATGCCAGTATCAAAAATTAATTTCGATCGAAATTAATGAGCATGATAATCATGAATTTCTGGAGTCAACTGCTTATTTTTATGCATGGTGCCTTTCCAACATTAATTTCAATCGAAATTACTTTTGATACTGGCATATTGCATGTAGCTATGCCTGGAAAGTGTAAGTGGCATAGTGTGTATTCATTATGTATTGGTCAACATTAATTTCAATCGAATTTAATATTGACATTTGCATATTGAACCCAAGCCAGCAAACAACCCAAAAATTCTTCATAAAACTGCCCATTAATTTCGATCAAAATTAAGGCTGACCATATACATATTGAATGGTAGTTATATCTGGTCTGAGTAAGCAGATATTACTTATATTCAATATGTATTGGTCAACATTAATTTTTATCAAAATTAATGAGCATTTTGATCATGAACTTTTTCAGTCAGTTAGTTGTTTCAATGCATAATGGCATGCCAACATTAATTTTGATCAAAATTATTGTTGAAGTGATATAATGCTTTTTGGCATGACATGTAAAGGACAGAAAGTATTTTTAAGTATTGAAATTTACTATACATGTTGAGGGTAAATATAAAATTTACATATCCATATTAATTTCTATAAAAATTAATGTTGACCAATACATAATAAATAGTAGATATGCCTGGCTAGTGTAAGTGGCATAGCTTTTTTTCAATCTGCACTTGGAAACATTAATTTCGATCAAAATTAAGGTTCATGATTATCATCAATTTATGCAGTCAGTTGCTTACTGTTATGCATGGTAACATGTCAACATTAATTTTAATAAAAATTGAATTTGACATGCCACCAAGCATTTTTCTGTAAGATGAAAAGTAGGGCCCTCTATTCTTAAGTAAACACATTACGATGCATATTGAGCATGTAAATATCATTTACACATTAATATTAATTTCAATCAAAATTAATGTTGACCAATAAACATTGAACACAAGCTTTACAACTTACACACACCAGATATAACTACCATTCAATATGTATAAGGTCAACACTAATTTCAATTGAAATTAATGAGCGGTTTTATGAAGAATTTTTTGGGTTGTTTGCTGGTTTGGGTTCAATATGCAAATGTCAATATTGAATTCTATTGAAATTAATGTTGACCAATACGTAATGAATACACACTATGCCACTTACACTTTACAGGAATAGACACCATGAAATATGCCAGTATCAAAAGTAATTTCGATCGGAATTAATGTTGGCAAGGCACCATGCATAAAAATAAGCAGTTGACTCCAGAAATTCATGATTATCATGCTCATTAATTTCGATCGAAATTAATTTTTGATACTGGCATATTTAATGGTAGCTATGCCTGGCAAGTATAAGTGGCATAACGTGTATTCACTATGTATTGGTCAACATTAAATTCGATTGAAATTAATATGGATACATAAATGTGACATAAAGAGGTATGGACCATCAATATGTTGAAAATACATTTTTATATCTCATACATTATTTGTTTTTCTTAAATAAAATGTTACTCTCTCTCAATATCACTTTATAACATTTACCAAGCTGCTTTGAAAAAAAAACCGAATACATAAAATTCAATATAAGATAGCTATATTACACAGAAGATCACCGTTATACCTAAGTTATGATGATGTTTATGCTCTATTAATTGATTCCCGAATCTTTACCAGATCAATATAAGCTCCAACCCCAAGTGACTCACGTTCATTCACAGATAATCCTTGCAAAAATGTTGCTGAATAGCAATTTTTGGGGAGGTATTTGGGAACATTGAATATACCATTTTGTTTAACTGTCCTTTCTGATGACTGTGAATATGTTTTTAATGCTGATTTTCTTTGAGCTGGTGTATGGGATAAGTCCTTTGTCATCTTATCCATTTTTTTAAACAAATCATTGAGTTCAGGATTTCGCCATCAAGGAATAGCTCGGATAGGTGCAGTTGGGGCTGGTGCTGGGCCTTCCTGGATATCAGAGATGCACCTAGTATCATGAAAAAGCACAACAAAACCTGGCACATCACTTCAGAGATCTCTTGCTAGCTTGTAGCGTGCACTAGCAATCTAAATTCCAACTAAATCAGCTTCATAATAACAAAAAGCAAAGTAAAATAAAAAACGTACCTTGGTCCGATAACATTTTACTTGTGCCCTTTCCCTCTTTTTAATCTTTTCTCTTGCTACCCTTTCCTCTTCTTGCCCAAACAACCTTATCATCTCCTTCCCCTTATTAACTACCCATTTCTCCATAACACATTGAGTGAACTGAAGCTTTGACTGATTGATTGTATTCAAGGTGGTGAGCCACCTGGTACAGTGGTCCCATACTATGCTTCCCATGACTTGATTGCAAGTTGATTCCGAAAAATCACAGCAAGTCCAATCAAAGGCGAATTTCCAAAAACCATTTTCTTGCAATTCACACTCTAAGTTTCTTTTGACAGAAAGTGGGATCGGTGCTCCTCCTTTTAGTCCTCAAGGCTCAGGTGCTGGAAAAAATTTGGGTAGTCAAATTTTGGATCGCAAGAAGGCTATAGAATTGGTTATCAGAAATTGTCGATCAGCTGCAGAATTGGCACGGTTAGAAGATTGGACTTGGGTTATGACAGTTTGAATGGTTTTTAGTTTGAATTGGCTCCAAGCTTTCAAATTTTCAATCTCCAAAGGTATTGGGCTTGCAGGATATTTTGATATTTGTGTTGGTCCCCCAAGACAATACTTCAGAAAGTGGTAAATATTTCTATTTAGACTGTCCGAGCTCCTGGGAACATCATTCCTTCTAACTAAACCTCTTACAGCTCTTTACCCCCATTCTCATTCATGAGACTCTTCTGAATTGAGTCTGTGGTAATCACTGATACCCATAATGATTGAGGGATTCACTAAAAATTCAAATAAGTTAATTAAATTGGTTATTTTTCAATAAAATAATACACTACAGATTTGACTTACCAGCTCCACTTGTGCTTGCTCCTTGGTTAGGCTGAGCAGATGATGATTGGTCTCCGAAAAATTCCTTCAATACTTCACTAGCCCAATCTCTTCCTAGCTGATCAGCTTGCTTATCAGCACTTTCAGGAGCAGAAGGATGATTTGGATTAAAATTTCTCAGTTCTGAATGAGACTCTTGGCCTGGATTGGGATTAGGTGGTGGGTTAGGATTAGGCGGTACAGATTGAGATGCATCTGGAGGTGGATCAGCAGCGGGTGGTGGTGGAGTATTTCCAGTATTAGTATGTTGAGGTGGAAAAAAATCAGAAACAGTTGGGTCAACAGACATCCCTTCAAAATTATCATCCATAATGAACTGTAATAAAATAAAATAAAATAAAAATAATCAGTTGTTAAAATTTATGCCTATCAAAGCTAAAGTAAAAAAAGATATTATGTATATAGTCTTGTTAACGTGTATGTTCTCTTGTCGAAAAATAAAGTGAATAATATATAGCTATCAGCTAAAGTTGGAACGTCAAACTATTTATAGTAGATGAATGAGCAAGAAGATCATTCATTAAGTAAAAATTTTATCATATTTCTCATTATCAAGATTTTCTTTCTTTCATTCTTACATTTAAGATAAAAATGACTCATTGAAAGCATGGGTTCTCTCGCAATAAAAGCAACCAAAGTAATTGTTCACTGATTTATGATAAGGTAAGTTGGATGCATTGCATTTTTTAATCGAGAATTAAATTATTTCTTTCACCAATCCTACAAATTTCCCGAATCCCAAATTAACACAAAGATGTTAGTCAACAGAAAATAAATTTGATTAATTTTTTCACTCACTACTTTCTGCAGTCCAATGGCAGTGACAACCTCGTCTTTGATTCCAAACATTCCTTTTTTGTGCTCGACAGTAGCTGCATGTCCAATTATTGCATCTTTCTTAATCAAAATTTGAGTTTCTTTGGCTACTCTTACTAACCGACAATGCACTTGTGGGAAAAGCTCATAGGGATCCTTTGATGTTTCTTCTGGACAGAGCTCTTTGAAAGGACTTACTATTAAATATATTTGATCATTCTCTTCCTTCGACCTGAAAAGATCATCAATTTGCCCAAACTGACTATCTTTTCCATAGTAGAATTCAATTGTTTAATTAGCAATGTGTTGATGGTAACTAGTAAACCTCTTTCCATGTATCAATATGCTTGCTACATTTTCAACTACCCGATCCCCACTTTTCTCCGATGGTGTCAAATCCCGTCTTGAAGTTTCTTTTCCCATTTGTGCCATTACCCATTTAGTAAATAATGCCATACTTAGATGGATTCATTTGTTTTGTTTATTGAGATCAATATGGATTTTTTTAGTCTCACATTGATCATTATCTTCAGCTTCACCAAGATCTAATACCCTAGACTTCCAATACCAATTTTTGAGCATTTTTAGCGGTATCTCTCCTGTGGTAAATATTAATAAATTAGCACAGCTGAGTTTTTAAATCATTTCTTACAAACATTATATACATGGATGGTGATTGTTTGGAATTTCAGATAATATATGATTCACCCGCTCTCCAGACAAGTAGCTGCACCTGATGGTGGACCAAGATGCTTTATCATTTCAGGATAATGTTGAGTGATATGCAGATTTGGCTTTGCATTAATATTCTTCCAACCCTCTTCCAGGCACTCACGATACTCTAACAGAAATTGATCTAGATCTTTAAGCTCATTAGTCTGTATATTTTTTAATGTCAAAAAATTGATGATTGAGCATAATGTTACAAGTTACTTGAGAAGATAATATTCTCTTGGTTTTTCAGCTGAGGAAGCTGAAGATTCTGATTCTTTAAATTTTTCAAACCAAAGGGGTATAAGTGACAAAGGGAAGTAGAGAGTATACATCATGTGCCATTCTGCTGCCTTGAGGGATCCTGCCTTTTTAGATCCTACTGATTTTGGAACTCGTGTTAGCCAGGAAGGTCTTCTTACTTGATCAATTATCTTCCATACAACCTGTAGCTCTTCTTCCGTGATTTGTGGATTACTACTACCTTCATTTTCTTTCTCCTTACCTTTCCTTTTTTTTTCTTCATCTCTAGCTGTCTCATTTAATGAGTGAGATCCTTCACTCTGTGATATGCTAATGCTCCTTTGCCTTAAGTTATACAATGAATTCCTACTGTCACTGCTGTGAGACTGTATTGAGGCCAAATCGCTATATGGAGGAATAAATTTGGAGCTGGATGACCTACTCTGGCTTCTTGATAGATTTTTTCCCAATCCTTCATTATCTAGTCCATGATGACTTGATGACTGTCTTGAACTCGTACGTCTTTGCCGCTTGTGCTGTCTCGTGTGCCCTGTATCATCATCATCATTATTCTTGTGCTTAAGCTACTTCTACGTTTTTTTGAATGTTTGTGCAGTGAAGTATCAGAAAAGAAATCATCATTTTCTTCTCTTACATGCCAATTTTTATCCTTTTCCAGCTTTCTCTCTAGATCTTTTGCTGCATTTTGGATTTGAAAATAGCTTAGACTGTGATCTTTTAGGTTGCCAAGCATTTGTGAATGCATAACATCAATTGAGCAATATTCAGTTGGACACCAATATTCAAGGTAATTCAGCTCACTCCATCGTACCCCATGATTCTGAACAATTGATACACGCTCCCAATGTGACTTAGAATTTTTCCACTTTGTTGCCCAGCACATATGATCCTCATGATTCTGTAATGAAGAATTTCCCACATTCTCTTCACTAATTTCATCTTTAGAGATATTAAAGAAAGAGCAGAACATTTTTGCAGAGTGACTCGAAAAGCCAGCCAATTTTCGTATTGTAGGAATTTCACCTATCAAAGAGAACAATGCAACTCTTACTTTCCGACCTCGTGGATAAAGATGCGTCTTTTCAATCAATATACCATCACATAGAGTTTGTAGATCATTAAAAAGTGGTTTTAGAAGGTGATTAAGCTGTTCACTTGTGGGTTCTGTTGGTCCAGGGATAATAGCATACAAAAAAAGATTTTCCATTTTGTATCTATCTTCTTGAATAGGTTCATACACACCATCATAATATTTCCTAAAGACTTCTGATGACCTCCAATCCTATTGCCACCAGGACTAAACCAGTCGACATATAAAGTAAACATTAAGTTGCCTGAAGTTATTGTATATTCATCATCATTGCTATCCAGAGATGGAGTGGTAATGGGAAAGTTTTTCCAAATTGAACCATCACAAACATCCTTCATCAAATCACACTCTACATGTTCTGCCACAGGGGTTTTCTTCTCAATCAGAAGCTCAAATTTGAACAGTTTGATCTTTTCCTTAAGCCAGTCGATAAAAGAATGGTGATGAAATGTTTTAAGAGATAAGTATTTTACATGTTCTTGATGTTCCTCCATCAAATACAGCCTTTCATCACATTTTACTGCAATTTGTCCTGCTCCAAAAGTTTTTAAATAGCGCTTTGATGATGAAAGAAACGGTTGATTGCAACATAGTATAGATGTTTGAGATTCAGAGTTATACTCATAAAGAGCAAAGCATTTAGGACAGCATGTTTTAGTGAAAAATGATTGATTGAGCTTTAATCGACTAAAAACTGTATCTATCGAGCGTGGGATCAGGCGGAAAATGCTATCAGAATCCAGTATTCCACTATCACCTAGGAGTTTGAGCTTCTTAATTTCTTCATCCAAAAATTGAGTACAACCTTCTTTGCTCAAATGATGAATCAGAGAAAGCTTTGCTGCCTGCCACATAATTATTTGGCTATACCGTTCCCCAAGATTTGAGTTTCAAGAGACTGTTGAAGATACTTGTGCCCCCAATAGCAACTGCCCCTATGTAATAAATCATTGAAACATCATAAAGACTTTAATTCTCACATTGAACTATAGATATATGGCTTACTGTTTCTGTGGAGCGGGAACTTCCAATGTTAAGTGGATTGTTGGAAGAAATTACCATCTGGGCCTTCCTATTTCTTTCCTCTTGATGTTTTGCGTAAGAATTAGAGCTTTTGAAAGCCATACCAACTTCAAAGGACCCAGAGGAAGTTTGATACTTTCTTTTGACACATCCAAGATCTTGACATTGACATACATGAAAAAATGGAGGCATTGTAATTCTGATAATTGTAGGAATAAGTTAGCTATTGGAAGTTACTGATTGAAGGTACTCCTTTTTTTGAAAGGCACTAGCTAATATAAGCTACATTTTTTCATCAAAAGAATATTATGGAATATGTGTTGAAATTATTTAAGTTTAAATGTTTAATTTTTAATCAGATAATTTATATATTAATTAAAAGGTATACAGTCTACTTTTTTTGTATTCTGTATACTCTCTGCATTTGTACAAAAATGCATGCATGTTTATCAGAATATTTTCTATCATAGAAAAAATTTTGTTGTACGCACAAGCATCTTAATTATTTTTCTATCAAATGCCTTCTGAGTTATATCTAACTACCCTATAATTATTTGATTTTGATAAAAATTCTTAGTTATGGACTATAAGAAAAGTAATCCATATTTTTAACATAATTATTTAAAAAATTACCCCAAAAATCAAAGTTAAACCCAAAAATAAGTTTAATATTTTGTAAAAAAAAATCACAAACATATTTCTTTCAATTTGAAAATTGGTCTGTACTAGGTAGAATTTTCTATAAAGAAAAAATCAAAAATACTCAAATAATAGATGCTACAAAAGTGTAAACCTTAAAGAATTACATAAAAGCTGAAACCTTGTATAACTTTTCATACATAAATGTGATGAAGTGACCTTCTAGTCTATTTATTCAGGTTGAAAAAAATTACTCAATAGAATATGTATTACTATCATATTGGACCAAAAATAATTTTTTGGTAATCAAAAAATGAACATAGCCTCACATTTAACAAATTATTTTTGTGGAAGAATTTTTTGAAAAGAAAAAAAAATCCGTTTCTTAAATGAGTCTGCTTTTATCACATAATCATTCTCTTTATTTTATACCATTCCTTTTGAGTTCAAGTTGCATATAAAAATATAATTTATGCATATTATAATTCCATAAAGTTGAAATATTTCTTATTCTTAATTTTTGTGATATTTCTCCTTAAATCAACTTTGATCATAAAGTTTTGGAGCTCAACAATTTATCCTTCCTCTTTGTTTAATTTAATTGAACACTTTCTTAATCTAATTATTTATGAACCCTAGTAGCTCTTACTTTCCTCATGGAAACCTGCCCACAAACACAAGAACACTTAATAGAATTTTTAATGAGACTTTGCCTCCATTCAATTCTCACTTTTGTAGATCCATACACAATTTTTGTCGTTCACTTTTGGATATGTCACCAGAATCAAATGGATGGAAACAAAACCCTATTGAAGAGCAATTAGACAGATTTTCATCATTTGACATGAATTCTTTCAACATTGCCTTTGAACTACCTCATCCAGAATCAAATTCAGCGGTTTCGTAAAAGTTTCCACCAATTTTCCGTGAATCTTTTATTGAGCACCTTTGCATGTGTGGTTTCCCAGGATCAACTTTCGCTTGGAACCTAGATTGGTTTGACAAATGGAACCAGGTCTAGGCAAATATTCTCATTAAACACTGGGACAATGCCTTAAAAACCAATAATTTGATTGCATATCCAATTGACTCAACTCAAATAAGCTTCTCAAATCAAATGGGAGTTCTTCACCGTTGGTTTTTAGGTTGTGCTGATAAATTAAGACTTGGGAAGGATTCTCATATCTCTCAAGAAATAATCAAAGTGAGAAAGCATAAATATAGAATAAAAAAAAGTATGAAGATCCCCTTTTTTTCAACCGTTTTTATTTATGACCTTTATTTCAAATAACAAAGATTCTTAGAATTCAGTTAACCAAACTAAACTTCTTAAACAACTTCCACATTGCGAAACTTATCACAACCTTTTCACAAACATCTAGTATTGTTCAGACACCGAAATTGATAATTATGGATTGTTAAGACGTATCTTAATGCAATGGAGGTCTGAAGATTTTTCTAAAGTTGCACAATATCTTGACCAACAACACTTCGATATTCGAGATACTTCAACCTACTCTGGAAGTGTGCTAAAGGACTTAGCCTTGTACAAAAGAATCAGTTTGGTTTCAACATTATCCCCTAACCTTAATCCTTCTCATGTCCCCTGGGGTTTGCTGAATGACTGTTATTCTCCCTTATATCTTGCATCTCTAAATCCTCAACAACTCATATTTTTAAATCCTCAAAATCCCATAAATTTACCTGCTCTCCTTGAAATTCTTTCTTCCTCTAATGTGAGTGATTGACAAACTCCCTTAATAATAGGTTTGCACACTTATACTCCTCATTTCCACTGTTTGGGACACTTAGCCTTGAAAACAAAAACATAATTTTAATGATTACTATTATCATTACAATTTATAGAAATGAAATTTGGCTTACATTGTTAGATCCATTTTTTCCCTCTGAATCTTATAAATGCTGAATTCTATACACTCTTGTACAAAATAATTCAAAACATTTACTTCATTTTGCTGCCCCATTCTATACAGCCAATCAACAGCTTGCTGCTCAACTGCTGGATTCCAATTTGGCTCCTATTTCAACATTGAACATATAAAAAATTTAATATTTTTGTTCTTAATATGAAATAAAAGACATTGAGCTCACCATTATATATACATTTTGAGCACACCTGAGATCTATACCCACTCCTGAAGCCTGAATTGTTCCAAGCAAAACTTGGCAATTTTCATTAAAATGGAATTCATGCATATTTTTGTCTCGCTTTGTCCTGCTGAGTTTACCCGTAAGCTGGGTATACCTAATATTGTGGTCCTCTAAAGCCATTTTTATTCTATTTTGAAATATTAGAAAATTGTTTTTAATAAGCCAACACAATTTTGTAAAACAGTTCATTATAGAATCACTTACATCTGCAAAAAGTCTGCACAGTCGGAGAATATAACAGCTTTTGGAAAATTTATACCCCTTTCACCAGACAAAAAGTTTTTTAAGTGGCCTATTAGATGACAAATCTTTGCGGAATGATGCCAGGTGAAATCAAAAGTTTGAGTTTCATCCAGATTTTCATAGATTGGATGGTTGCAGAATTTTCTTAAAATCATCAGCTCTCTTAGAAACTCAGATGAGTCCCAAGGGATGTCAGTGCTTCTGGAGGGCCCATATTGCTCAGTAAATCCTTCTTGAAGCACATCAAGTTTAGACCTCCATGGATCTTCTAATTGAACCAATATCCCCCTTTGAATTTTTTTTGGAAGAGACAAAATTGCATCCTTTGTTCTACGTAGGCTTATGACTTTCATTAAGTGATTGATTGATTTAATAGAATTAGCCTTTCCTTATTGCAAACTGGAAAAAGGAAATTCTTCCATAACCAGTCTTCTTGCCACTTTTTGATTCTAAGAAAAAATATGAGACTTTGAAGGTCAGTGGGCCTGTTCTGAAGTGGAGTTCCAGTCAAGCATAGTTGGTGTTGGGATTCCAAGTCAAATATTGTTTGAGCCCTCTGCGAGTAAGGATTTTTAATGTAACTAAAAAAATATTTATAAAAATTGATTATAAAAATTTAGTTTTAAGTTTTAGATATAGAAATGGGCACTAACTGAGCTTCATCTAAAAAAACTCTATACCAAAAGTGCTTTTGAGTCACCGGTATCTTTTTTTGGCTTTGATTTTTTGACATTGTTGGGCTAGCTGTTTCATAGGTCATTAAAACAATAGCAGTGTCCTGTAGCTCATTGATGTTAGTATTTTGACAATCCTTCCCATAAAGAACCTTGAAAGGAAGCGCATTATCTTCAAAGTGCACACTTATTTCATTGATCCAATTTGATAGTGTTGCCAGGGGGCATATAATCAGTGTGGCTGAACTCCGATTAATACCTTCTTGATTTTCTGATACCTGGAATTGTCTTGCTTCACTTTGAGTTGCACTTATAAGTGAAAGAGTTGAAAGCATCTTTCCAAACCCATATCATCAGCAAGTATTGACCCATTTCCTTCAGGGGTTATATGATTGTTAGGAAACTGATCTTTATAGTCATTGAATCCAGTTCTAAGCCAATGGTTGTCCTGGTGCCTCCACATGATATCCAACTTTTCCTTTAACATTCGTTCATTGTCAATCATAAAATTTATTGCTTGAAGTTGATGTGTTTTGATAACTGTTTTGATTCCTTGGATAAGTTGATCAGCTTTCCAATCTTTAGTACTCTGAGATATTTGGAAAGAGCCTTCAAAAATTACATGCGGGATATTAAAAAAGATAGTGGAGTCGTAGTTCAGGATCGGACATAAATCGATTTGAGCAGAAGAAAATGCTTCTTTAGCAAGACTGATTAGTTTACTTGAAGAAAAGAGGCATCCCCAAAGTTGATACTGATTACCAAAAACTGGAACCAAGTAAGCATGAAAATATTAAGGCTTCATAGGATTCAAGGCACTTCTTTGGTTTAAATGGTGAGATCCAGACCCAATGTCACCCAATAGTGGTCCAATGTGTTGACTCTGAACTTGAGAAAGATTACCGACAAGGGATGGTTTTCTTTCTTCAAATAGTCCAAAAATATGAACATTCAAATGGCCTCGCTGTAAAATTGTGGGGGTTGGTGAGTTTTAAAATCTTGAAATTACATTCATATAGAATTGATCAATTGTTATTGAGAACTGTCCAACACATCTGATACTTGACATATTAAGTAATAATAGTATCTGAAGATAGTGGTTGTTAAAAGATGAATTGAAGCAAAAAATGAATAATCAGTTTTGAATAAAACGACAAAATAACTTTTTAGAATATGCTATGCTAAGCTCATAATTCTTTCACATGTATTATTATTATCTTTTTAATAAATATTGGAAGTAAATCAATGATAACTTAAATGAATAATATGGTTAAAAAATAAATCTTGAGCCTATAGAGTAAATTTTGGTTTGTGGAGGAAGAAAAATTTTCTCAATAAAAATGTGCTTTATTGTTACATTATAATCACAAAATAGAATAATTTCACTCTTATTACACTTATTTATGTTTCTGTCTAATAGTAAAATGCTTTAGATGTCAGTTCAAAATCCAAATTGAAACTACTACCTAGAACAATGTCTTGATACTAACATACTTTTTGTAAGTCTTTGGACAGACACTTATGGTGATCTCAATAATATTAATATTCATTTGAATTGTATGTTTTACCAAATATCTATGTAGTCTAGTGTAATAATTGAGATACTACAGTTTAACCTTCTGTTACCAACTTGGCAAGAAAATATATGTAGATATTCTTAGAACAAATATCAAATTTTGCTTTCCACAAAATGGGAAAGTGAATATTATGATATTTTAAGTGATATGTTCAAGCTTTGCTCAATCTGTGCTCAGCTCAAAATCAAAGTAATAACCAAGCTCCAAGAAACCTGTGATTGATTTCTGTTGAACCTAGGTCTAACTTATTACCAAATCTTTGTCCAATTAATTTAAATCTGGTTTCACAATGAACTCCCAAAAGCCTTCTGTCACCCAACGACCTACGAACAAGGTCGACGATGTTCCTGAAAGTGAGATGAGTGATTTAGAAACTTCTTTGAAGCACAGAGGAATGGTTCAAGGAAGTGATTCGAAGGTCACTCGAAGTAAGAGCTACAGGTTCGAGGTATGTTTGATAAGAATTATAAGATAGTTTCAAAGGTAATAAGAATTCTTAAGATCTCACAAAGGGTTAAAAACTCAATTATCAAAGATTTAGGATTTAGAAATGATTATTGAGAAAATAAAAGAAAGATACAATAACAATGATTTAACTTTAAAGATTTCACCACTATTAAATGTATATACGTTTTATAATTTAATTCTAAGGAATATCGAACCAAATACCCAACCCTTTTATATCCTTTATTCCTCCTTGCATTGACCTCCCTTTCATTGCACCATTCCCATACCATTGACCATTATTAACATACACTTAATCCCTCTTTGCTAATATCCGTCCATGCTCAATTTACCCCTTTTTAATTAATTAACAAACTTTAAATGAAAACTACTACTGTACTATTACGTTGATCCTAGCGCTGTGTGTCGCTTATTGAGAATGAGACTAAGGCACCCTATTGAGAGATTGACTAATTTAGATTTAGAGTTTAGGCTAGCGCAGTTGAATAGTAAGTACACAAAGGGGAATCGCAGTTGCTATGGAGAATTGCTTTCTGCGCTTTGAGTATAGATTTAGAACTCGATATTATTGATTTAATGAGCTGCTTTTGCCTCGAGTGTCACGTGGCGCGTGACAGATACCCGGGTATAAGAATCGCGAGCTCCGTTGAGCTTGAGCCATCTTCTCACACTAGTTTACCTTTCCTCTATAATTTTTCTTATTTATTAATTTCCCCTTTATAAGGAATTGTCCTACTCCCCCACCTATGCCTCCCCACCCTAAAGCTGATGGGGGAATGGTTACGCGGAAGTTTTCCCAAGCTTGCACGGCCTGTAAAACTATGGAATACTTCTGTGTCAAAAGTACGGCGACTCGAGGCCCTCGCCAGAAATGTGAGTTTTCCCGTTGGCAACGAGTGGCGTGCGATGTGTTGACAAAGAACGCGAAGATTGAACAACGATTTACCAAGACCAAGTTTTGGGTGATCCCTAAAACAAAAGAGGTGGTCGAAGATATTTGGGATGTCTCGGTTGGAGACAATCAATTGGTGGGGGAGAATGATAAGGATCTCAACAACGAGATCACAACCTGGGTAACCCAGGCCACGAGTTCGAAACGGGGTGTCGAAGAAGAGGTTGACAAATTGGTGGAGGAAGATGAGGATGAAGTCCCTGTTCCAGGGCGGACACCCAAGAAACGACGGGTGGTCATTGAAGATGACGAGGAGGAGAGAGAAGCAGAGGTAGAGGTGGCTCCAAGGTTGTTCTTAGAACCTGACCCCATCTTTGAAGTAAGTTTTATCTGTTGTTTTTTTAGGGATGAGGTTACTGATGAGTTCTTGTTTAGACATCGAATGCCATTGTTGAAGACCCAATTGGGGAACCTGCGTATCTTTTTCCAACTGAGGCAAACCCTCCGGTCACAGGTGGAATCGAAGAACCTGAGGACACGCTGGACCAGGTGTGGTCGAAGAAACCTTGTCAGGGTCGATGAGTAAGGTTTGCAGAAGAGTTGTGTGGGGAGGTCGATACAATTATCGACGCTGCTTCCTTCGACGTGGCAGAGGAACTCTTGGAGATTGGAGAGGTGGTTCCGGTAGGAGAGGAGGAGGTATTTGAGAAATGCAGGAAGGAAATAAGGGTAATTTTGGAGAAGATGAAAAGATTGGTTCGAGAAAAATTAAAAGAGAAAAATTTGAAATGACAAGGAGAGATGTAAAGAATTAGAAAAGTAGTATTGTATTTTAGTTTTTATTTTATTTTATTTTATCTTTTTAATTTTTAATTTTTTATTTTTTTTATTATTGTAGGTGAATATTATTATTTTTTATAAGATTTGGGAGAGAGAGAGAAAAAAAAAAGAAAATTTTAAATAAAATTTTGCTTTAGAATTTGAAAGAAGAAATTTAAATAAGAAAGAAAGAAGTTATTTAATTGAAGGAATTTTTAAGTTTTTAAAAGAAAAATTTATGTAAGAGAAGAGAGAAAGAAAAAAAATGGTTGGTGATTGAGATGAGTTTGTTGAAATGAGAATTTAATGAAAGAAGAGTTTGTTATTTGCGAAAAGTTGTTTATTGATTTTTTTTTAGGAATTTTTTAGTTGAAAAGGGAGAAAAAAAACAGAATTAGAATTTAAAGAGAATTTGAAAAAGAAGAATCATTTGTTCGAAGAATTTTTATAGGGAGATTTAGAGGTTGAAGTTAAGTTCGAGGAAATGGTCGTGTCGTACAAGATTTTGATGATTCGAAGGAAAGAAAGTTTTAAAGAGACAGTAAATTTTAGAAAAGAAATTTTTTTTTAAAGAGAATTTTAAATTTAAGAAAAGAATGTATTTAGAGAATCGAAAAAGAAAAGAGAAAGAAAATATTTAAAGAGATTTAAGAGTTTTTTATTTTATTTTATTATTTATGTTTATTCTATTTATTTTAATTTAATTTAATTTAATTTAATTTATTTTATTTTTTTTAATTTTAATTTTGATTTTACTTTTAGTTGGTTTTGGAGAAAATTTTATAGAAGGAGAAGAAAGAAAAAGCAGAGAGAAAAAAGAAAACAAGGCTAAGAAATTTAAGAGGTGTTTTAGATTTTTAAGAGAAAGAGAAAAAAGAAAAAGAAAATTTAAAATAAAAGAAATTTTAAGGTTTTGGTTTTAAAGGATATTTCAAATGAAAAGATTTTAGGAGTTCAGGGGCGTTAGAAACATTGATGGCTGGTTCCCAGGATGTTTTGTCTGAGTCATTGAGGAAGCCTTCCCATTCCACGAGGTATTGAAGTTTCCCCTTGCGCATTCTTGAATCAAGGATACGACTTACTTCCCACTCTAGATGATCTTCTACTTCGACCGTTTCCGGAGGGGGTTGGTTCTTGCCCGGGTATATTTCTCGAGCCAGTTCCAGGAGAGATACGTGGAAAACAGGGTGAATCGCCTGCCATTTAGGAGGTAACTTGAGTCGAAATGCAGTTTTAGAGACTTCAGAGTCGATTTCGAATGGTCCCAAGCGCTTTTCAGCCAGTTTCTTTGATGGTTGTGTTGTTCGAATGTTTTGTGCGTCAAGCCATACTTTGTTGCCTGGTTTAAAGGAAGGAGCAGATTGTCGATGTTTGTTGGCCTGTTCCTTGTATCTTCAAATCGCTGATTCCAAATTTGTTTTAAGTTCTACTTTGAGTCGTGATATAGTTCAAAGATAATGTTCCGCAGGATGATTAGTTCCTACATGGATTGAGTTGAATCGAGGATGTCGTCCATAAATGGTTTCGAAGGGAGATTGTTGTGTCAAAGAATGAGTCGAGTTATTATAAGCAAATTCGGCCAGTGGTAACCATGTGGTCCAATTGTCTTGTTGGTAACTGACATATATTCAAAGATATTGTTCAAGGATTTGGTTAACTCTTTCTGTTTGACCGTCGGTTTCAGGGTGATAGGCTGTGGAGAGGTTCCTCGTGATATTGAGTTGTCGACACAGTTGGGTCCAGAATGTGGATACAAACAATGAGCCTCTATCTGAAATAATATCATTTGGTAAGCTGTGTTTGGAAAATACATATTCTAGAAAAAATTTTGACAAATCTTCTGATGTAGCAGTAGTAGTGGTTTTAATGAAAATAGACATTTTTGAAAATCTATCTACTATTACAAATATAGCATCAAAATCATTAGAAGAAGGAAGTTGAGAAATGAAATCCATCGATAAAGATTCCCAAGGTTTAGAGGGAATAGGAAGTGGTTGAAGCAACCCATGCTTCCGGTGACGGGGAGCCTTATTCCTATTACATTCGTAACAAGCTTTTATATAGGCCTTGATTTCCCTGGTCATACCTGGCCAGAAGAAATCCCTCGCTATTAACTGATAGGTTTTATCAACCTTAAAATGACCAGCTAATGGAGAATCATGTCGACTGTTGAAAATCCATAATTTTATCTCATTGTTGTCGGGTATGACTACTCTACCTTCGAAGACTAATAGACCTGATTCAATACTAAATCTTTTGGCCCCTTGCTTCAAGAGTATTTTGTCTTTTAACCCTAAACAATATTCGTCCTTCGACTGAGCTTCGAGGATGTTGGATAGTGGATTTCGAAAAGATTGAATTGTCATCGAATTAAGTTGATGAGTCGTTAACATTGATTCGTTGAAAATTGATTGCACATTTTCTGGGTTCTTGTCAGCAAATGCATCCCCCCTCTGTGGGTAAATGTCGTCCTGACGTGACAAGATATCTCGGACAATGCAGTTTTTTCCTGGGAAATAGGAAATAGAGAAGGAAAATTCAGAAAAAAATTCAGCCCACCTGGCTTGACGCCTGATTAACACTTTGGAAGACATGAAGTATTTTAAAGAATTATGATCTGTTAAAATTTGAAAAGGACTATCTAGGCTGAGAAGAAAAGAACTCCATTTTTTAAGACAATGGATAATAGCTAAAAGCTCTTTGTCATGAATTTCATAATTTAATTCTGCGGCTATGAGTTTGCGTGACTCAAAAGAAACAGGATGAAACAAATTTGTTTCAGGATCTAATTGGGAGATGACCCCTGCAATAGCATAATTGCTCGCATCTGTCTCAACTATTGTCCAAGCAGAAGGATCAAAATGTCGAAGAATTGGGGCTGTGGTGAACGCCATTTTTAGTGCTTCGAATTCCTTTTGTGCTGTAGGAGTAAAAGCAAAAGGAATGTCTTTTCTAAGAAGAGAAGTAAGATTGGAAATAGTTTTAGAGTAATCTTTAATAAATCCTCTATAGAAGTTTGCAAAACCCAAAAATCCTTGGAGCAATTTAATGGTTTTGGGCTCAGGCCATTCCAGGATTTTCTGCACTTTTTTGTCATCCATGACTAAAACCTCAGTGGACAACGTAAAACCCAAAAAATCAATTGATTTGAGGTGGAATTCGCATTTATTATGCTTGGTGTAGAGACCATGATCTCAAAGATGATTTAGGACCTGTCAAACATGATGAATATGTTCATCTAGTGTTTTAGAGAATATTAAAATATCATATAAATAGACGACTACAAATTGTTCAACAACATCTTGAAAGATGTCATTAACAAAAGTTTGAAAAGTTGAACGTGCGTTACATAATCCAAAAGGCATAACTAAATATTCAAAGCTACCAAATCTTGTGCGCATTGCAGTCAGTGGTTCATGACCTTCTGCAATGCGAATCAGATTTTAAGTGCCTTTAAGATCAATTTTAGAAAAGAAATTAGCACCATTGAAAAGGGTAAGAGGTAATGACATAGGAGGAACAGGATATGCATTCTTCTTAGTAACTGTGTTGAGCTTTCTATAGTCAACACACAACCTAAGACTACCGTCCTTCTTTTTTACAAAGAGGACAGGGGAGCCGGTTGGGGAATTACTGGCTCTGATGAAACCTTTGGTTACATTCTCTGCAATGTAGTCTCAAAGAACATGAGATTCGTCCTTCGACAAAGAATAGACAGGACCTGCCGGAGGTACTGGGCCTATTAACTCTATTTGATGGTTGTAGGGTCAATGAGGTGGTAACTTATCGGCCTTGCGGATTGAGAAAACATCGAGGAAATTGTGGTAGATTTCTGGTAGAGTTGATTTAATGGCTTCAACGTTGATTTGGTGGTCCTCTTCATCTTCGAGAGAATCTGTTGAGGGGATACCTGTATTGAGTGAGCAAAATTCAATTACTTCGAGGCAATTTAAATCCTCTTCGAGTGAAGTCATCGAGCTAAAAGAGTTAGCCAATTGCTCATTTAGAGAAAGATCAGATGCTTGCAAGTCATCTGGCAGAGATTTGTCCTCTAGCAGGACGTTGTCAGGAGGGTTGTTTAACTCCCTATTGACCTGCATTGAAGAATCAGAAATATACTTAGAGCGTGGGGTGATCAATCCCTTAGTCTAATCAATTTTGGGATTCCAATGCGTTAAAAAGTCAGGGCCAAGAATGGTATTGTCCATCCTTGGGTCGTCCAAGACTGATAATTCCCACTTGAAGGGGGGAAAGTTTGGAAAGTTGAAAACCCATAAAAATTTCTTACTTACCCAATATTTGGGTTCCTCTGATTTGACCAAATAGATTGGAGTTCAATTAACATCTGTAAATTTTAGTTGAAGCTTCTCAGCAAAAGATAAACTAACAAAAGAAATTGAACCTCCAGAGTCTATAAGAAAACTGAAGGGGATATCCTCCTTAAATAGAATGAATCTCAAGCGGTTTAAGGCAACTCTAGTCCTTAAGACATGGAGGTTCTGTGCACTGGGAGAGATAAGATAGTTTGCTTTGCACACAAGTAAACTATCTACTAGTTTTTTGACTTTGAACTAGTACCTTCTCTTTCCTTCAATTTTACACAGTCTTCCAACTTGTGCTTACCCCCACAATACATACATAACCCATTATCTGCTCGTCTCTTCCTCTCAGCTTCTTTAAGTTCCTCTTTAGGATCAAGTACTTTGCTGATATCGCCTGGGTTCAAGCCTCTTGGTCAAGGTTTATCCTTTCCCTTATTGGGTTTGGATTGAGTCAAGGAGGATTGATTTGGTCGTGTGTGTGAAGAAGATCCCGATTTAAAATTTAGGCCTTGAGATTTGTTGGCATATTGACAATGTTGAAGTCGTCCTTGATAAACGCCGTCAAGTTCAAGGTTTCGATCCATTAAATCCGTTAAAGTAGTCATCTTCTGACCGTGAAGATTAAATTGATCCAGAATCCTTGAAGGAAATCCTTTCTTGAAATGATACTTAAGGGCAGCATCATTCCAACCTACTCGAGTTTGAAGTGCTCTGAAGTTCGAGATATATTCAGAGGATTTACCATTATCACTCATGCGAAGAAAGTCAAGTTCAATTTCTGCATTGTCAGTTTCATTAGGGTCCCCAAACAAAGTAAAAAGTTGGTCTTCGAAATTTTCCCAATTATTGATAAGTAAGTGGGTTTCTGTCGAAGAAAGCATGAGCAGATAAGGTTTGAACCATCTTGCTGCTTTCCCGGCTAGGAATGAAGAAGCGTAAACAACCTTTTATTGGTCGCTATTTAAGGTTGGAGGGTCATTACGGAACAGTAGCTTGCAGGTTTGCAAGAAGGGTCGCAATCTGTTGGGGTGATCTCCGTCGAATTTGTCAGGAGATTTCATAGAAGGAGTTTTGAACTTAGATCCCTCTTAAGACGTTGGATTTGAAAGGGTTTTCATGAAAAGTCTCATGAAATCTTCCAGAGAGTTAGATGGTCCAGGTTCTGAGGATTGACCAGAAGAGTGATTAGCTGGGGCGGATGGTTCCTCGTGCATTGTATCCTCTCCTTCTTCTTCATCACTAGAATCCTCAAAATCTTGTGGGATGTCTTCTACAGATTGAACTGAATGTTGCCGTTCCCTAAGGTCCAGTGGTTCCAAAGAGTGAGTGCTGGAAACAGACCTTGTGGCTGTTGGCCTGCCCCTAGCGCAAGCTCTAGTAGTAGTGCCCGTAGGAGGAGTTTGTTGAACAGGTGCTATTTTAAAACTTTAAAAACACCTAAAAGGACGTAGTAGTGCAAAGAATGAGAACTACGGAGAATTAAATTATACTGTCACTGGACGACCTACGCAAAAGGTCGAGGATGTTCCTGAAAGTGAGAAGAGGGATTTAGAAACTTCTTCGAAGCACAGAGGAATGGTTGAAGGAAGTGATTCGAAGGTCACTCGAAGTAAGAGCTACAGGTTCAAGGTATGTTCGATAAGAATTATAAGATAGTTTCAAAGGTAATAGGAATTCTTAAGATCTCACGAAGGGTTAAAAACTCAATTATGAAAGATTTAGGATTTAGAAATGATTATTGAGAAAAAAAAAGAAAGATACAATAACAATGATTTAACTTTAAAGATTTTACCACTATTAAATGTAAATACGTTTTATAATTTAATTCTAAGGAATATCGAACCAAATACCCAACCCTTTTATATCCTTTATTCCTCCTCGCATTGACCTCCCTTTCATCGCACCATTATTAACATACACTTAATCCCTCTTCGCTAATATCTGTCCATGCTCAATTTACCCCTTTTTAATTAATTAACAAACTTTCAATGAAAACTACTACTGTACTATTATGTTGATCCTAGCGCTGTGCATCGCTTATTGAAAATGAGACTAAGGCACCCTATTGAGAGATTGACTAATTTAGATTTAGAGTTTAGGCTAGCGCAGTTGAATAGTAAGTACACAAAGGGGAATCGCAGTTGCTATGGAGAATTGCTTTCTGCGCTTTGAGTAAAGATTTAGAACTCAATATTATTGATTTAATGAGCTGCTTTTGCCTCAAGTGTCACGTGGCGCGTGATACCTTCCAACAGCTTTCCAACCACTTCCCAACATTTTTAAATGAGGGGTATTGCTAGCAATACCCCCCATTTTTTCTGTGGTGATGGTTGAGTATCTGTTAACCTTAGAGAGGCCAGATACTTTTGATGATGATACTTGGGTGGCAATCAAGAAGAAGGGTCCTGGATTTTATGTGTAATGAAGGAGGTTGATGAGGAGGAGACATTTAAATACTCAAGTGGTGGTGACTCAGAAGAAGGGTCAAGAATCGGCTTTGAAGTCTTTGCATGAAGACCTTGGTCATAGAGGCTTTGGGGAGACTTATAGAAGAGTAGCAGATAGATTTCGGTGGCCAGTTTTGAAGTTGGCTGTGCAGGGTTGGGCTCAATCTTGTGAAGAATGTCAAAGAAGAAGTCACTTGATACTTAAAGAGGTTGGCCGTGCTACTGGTGAAACAACTGTGTTGAAAGAGTCTGTTTGGATGCTGTCCATATCAAAGAGAGCAGGTATAAATATTTAATTGTTGCCAAGGATGATTTTTCTGATTGTGTTGAGGAGGTTTCTCTGGTGAATTTGACTTCCAAAAACTTTGCAGAATTTTAGAAGAAGGAATGGGTGTTTATGTATGGGTTAATGAAGTTGGTGACTGTTGACGGCAGGCCAGAGTTTGAAGCTAAATTTAAAGAAACTGTGGCAACTATTAGCTCTAAAGTCAGAGTGGCTACACCTTATTATCCTGAAGCCAAAGGAATGGTTGAAAGAGGCCATCAAGTTATCGAGAATTCTTTGGTGAAAATGTGTGGAGATAGTGTTGAAAAGTGGAGGCATTATTTACCCTTGGTGTTATTTGCTGATAGAGTCACTGTGAAAAGGACAACTGACTATTCCCCTTATGAACTAATTTTTGGGCAGAAAGCTGTTCAACCGGTGGATTTGGAAGCTGTCTCTTATCTTGGAATTGATTGCGATGATATATGCTCAACAGAAGATTTGCTCTGTGCCAGGATGCAACAGTTGGAATGTAGAGAGGAATTTCAAGAGAAGGCATACTCTAGAATGATGAAGATAAGAAATCAATCAGTCAGATACTGGTACAAGAAGCTGGCTCATAGACTCAGGAATCACATGAAATCTGGTTGTTTGGTTTTGGTGTATAATAGAAGTTTGGAGAGTCAGTGGGGAAAGATGTTTGCTGAAAGATGGAACAGACCTTACAGAGTCAGATCTCAGGTGTCTGGAGGATTTTATGTTTTGGAGGAGTTAGATGGCGCAATCTTAAAGAGAAGAGTGGCTGCCAATCACGTGAAGAAATTTTTTCATAGAGGCACAAAAAGTGAAGAAGATTGACTCCGCAATGAGGATAAAATAAGGACCATTTTTTAAATTTGGATTTTGGGTGATGCTGTGCATCTGTTTTGTTGGAAACTTATTGTTAGAAGGTACCCATGGGTGGGGCTTCTATGTTTTTTTTTGGAAAGTGTGGGGGTAACTGATGGGCTGGCTGCTCTATCAACAGTTACCCCAGAATGTCTGTCTCCAACCACTTCTCTTAATTTGGTTGAACCCTAGTATTGGTTTTTCTTCATTGGTTTTTAGTCCTCTATGACTTTAAACTGGAAATTCTTTTGCTCTTCAAGTACTAGACTCTTCAAACTTATTGGTTTTGGTTCAATGTGTTGGATTTTGTGTTTTGTTAGAAGGTACCCAGGGGGGGCTTCAATATTTTATTTTGGCAAGTGTGAGGGTAACTTATGAGCTGTATTCTCTGTAGAAAAGTTACCCCATAATATTTATTTCAAGTATTTTGTTTGTCCTAGTTAAATCCTAGTTCTGGTTTTTGTTATTCAGGTTTTAAGTCCACTATGAATTTAAAATGGCTTCTTTTGTCTATTTTGATTGGTGGTGGATCACTGGTGGTCTCCCATCATTTTTACTTACTGGAGTGAGCCCACCAAGTGATCATTTCTTTGGACTGGACTTTCCATGGACCTGGACTTTTTCTTTTCTTTAATTTTTGTGTCTATGGTTGTGCTGGATAGTAGCTTTAGATTATTTTCTTTTTTTTCTCTTTTTTTTCTTTTAATTTTTTAAGGGAGTTATTAGGATATAAAGTGGGAAAAATCACAAAATTATATTATATGGTGTCACCACATCAGGGTCTCCTAGATGTGTGCAAGCATTGGTTGGGAAAGGATCATCAATTGGCCGGGAAATGCTATTTTTTTTCTTTTTCTTATTATTCTCTCTAAATTCTATTTATATCATCTTTATTTTTTATTTCAATTCATTTAAAAAATGATCGAACAGTGTATCCACATCAATGTGCACTTAGATGTGGGTAAGGTATCAGGTAATCAGCTCATCTATTGGCTAGGGGATACCATTAGAGCATCTACCTCTGTGTCGGTAAATTGGTTCGGTATGCATATTTTACTGCATTTTGACGTGAACCTTAACCCTCCTTTCATTAAAGGCCTCTATTAGCTAGTGAATTCAGCATGTACTGTAGACTGTCAACTAAAGTTACTGAGTTACTTTTGACCTCATTCGGTAATTCAATATTCTGCCAGCCAATTCTTTTCACTCCATCTTGTAGCTGCTGAACATTTTCACATTTCACTACTTATTGAAACAAAACATTTTTTATTTTAATTCACAACTGTTAATACACAACACTTCCTATTAACACAATCTCCCATTTCGCACCTTGCCCTACAACCTCCAAATCCATATAAAGTGATCAACTTGTCTGATCCAACAAAAAAGCGATCCCCTAATTGGAACCACCTAGTGTTAGGGTGTTACCATACTATGTACTTAGCTAGTCACCCATCAGTATATAGTGTAGCTTCCGAGTGCACCAGAGATCTTTTCCTGGTCCTTGTACTGGTCCTGCAAGGCATCAGTCTCTACACCAAGAAGCTCTGTGCAATTAAATCTTCTTCCATTGTGAGAAATTTGTCAATTATAATTTGTCCCATCTGAAAAGTTGAGGAGAGTGAAGTGAGTAGCGAAAATGCGAGAAGGAAAACAGTAGAGTTTACCAAATGGGCGACTCAACACGAGGGTATGGAAATTTGCCCAACTTGTGTTTGCTAACTGAATCTGCATACGAGGGTGTCAAACCCCATTTCAGTAACAATTGACACAGCAATTATGCAATTATCTACTGAAATTTTAATGCAACGGAGGTAGATGCTCTTAGTAACTATTATCTGTCTCATGTTATTATTATTATTCATTTCATTTTAATTTTTTTTAACTCTCATATTTTTGGTTAATTTTGTTATTCATTTTCAAGTTTTTTTAGTATGTTAGTAGTTTAAAATAAATAAAAATAAAAATAAAAAAATAAAAATAAAAAAAATAAAAATAAAAAAAATAAAAAAGTAAAAAATAAATAAATAAAGATAAAAAATAAAAAAAATAAAAAATAAAATAAAATAAAAATAAAACAAATTTTTTATATATAATTCTGTTAATTATTATTGTTCTCTCTATTTAGTGACTTATTAATTTCTTTCTTGTTTATTTTAATGTCTGGAAGAAGAAGCCTCTGCCAGTTGGTCTGGATTATGGTGGCTTTTTTGCTTTGTGTTAGGATTGGTGGAAGGACTGGGTGCTTTGTGATGTAGGAGGCTGGAAAGCATGTATGGGTTTTAATGGTCAGGGACAGGAGTGGAAGGTAATTTTTGGGAAGAAGTGGAAGAAGTGGGGATAAAGTGTTGGAAGGTGTGCTTGATTATTCTAGACATCTTCCAGTGGTTATCAAGGAGCTTTTTCCTCAGATTATTTTCAAACTCATTCAATGGACTGTGGAGGGCAAAGGCCTTAAGCATGTTTGAACACATCATGCTTAGGTGTTGTTTCATGTCAGTGTAATCCAGTTTTAAGGTAGTTTCTAGAGGTTGGCCGATCCCAATTTTAGTTTCAGGAGGCAGGGTTCCAACTATACAGAAGAATTAGATCAGAAATTGTTCTCTGTTTAATAAATTGGATTTATTAATTTGATACTTACAGATTGGAAGCTCATCAAATTTGTAAAAGGCCGGGATTCAAGCTGTTGAAGAAAGCTGAATGGATGTTGAAGGAGGATCAACCAGGTAGAGGTATGGATTCTCATGATCATTCTCTAAATGGTGTTGGGAAGATTTACTAGAAGGAGGGCGTTCCTCTGGCCTGGTTGGAGCAGCAGGGCTTCTGTTGTTGTTGTGGATATTATTATTGCTTGTCCCAGTTGGGTTGGACACTGGTGGCGGAGTACCAGGGTTGTTGAAGGAAGGATCAGGTGAAGGTGACCTGGAAGCTGATTGTGATTTGCTAGATGAAGATCTAGAAGAAAGGTAACTATCAGAGGAATAATTTGCGGCCAGAGAAGAGGTGTAGTTAGTTCTTCTTGAAGTAACAGGAGATTTTTGTTTGGAACCAGTGTTGCGTGCTCTGGTGTTTTCAGAAGGTCCTCTGGCTGGTTTTCTAGAGATGTTGGAATTTTTGGGGTTGTCTGAGGAAGAAAGTTTGTGATTACACATTGCTCTGGGAGCACTAGGAGGTATTTGCGTAGAGTTGTTGGTGTTTAATGGTGTATTTTGGCTGTTGTCTGGCTGAATTTAAGAGTTTTGAGCCTAATTTTTACTTTTTGGCAGGGGGGGGGTGGGCCGCCTGGACGCGGTCTAGCAGCCTGTGAGCTGATTTTGAAGCTGATTTAGCCAAATTTTCTGAGATAAAAGCAGATTCTTGAGAAGTTAAAGCAGGTATTTTGGGGAGTGATTTTTGAATAGAACAGCGTGGTCTTCTGGGAGGAGCGGAAGATAAAGAAGAGGAAGTAGGTCCAAGTTCTGGTGAACTGGTAGGAGATTTAGAAACATATTTTTTGAAGGTGAAGGTGGAGGTATTGGATTGTTGGGGTCTCTGTCACATCTTTTCTTTTTAGAGTTGCAAGAATCACAGGCTCTGTTATATAATTTTGCCTGTGGATTTGGAAGAGTGAAAGTACAAGGCCTGCACATGTGGATGCACTGTTTAAAAGCATAGTATTTTGAAGCAGTGAAACAGGGAAGGTCCGATGGGTAAAAATCTGGGGATTGAGCAATGATCTGTGAAGGAACAACAATAAAAGAAAAGAGATAAAATAAAATTTTATCAGTGATGTTTAGATGATGAAGAAGAGTGGAAGTTCAGCAGGTTGGCTGCAGAGCACTGTTCATGGAGGTAGCTTAGCCCTTATATGCAAAATGAGGAATAGTCCTTCAAGACTTTAAAGTGAACACCAGTAGTCCTCCAAGACTTAAAACTAGCTGGTTATTAAAAGATTACTTCAAGATTTTTACTTTTTTACTACTGTGGATCTGTAAGTCCATCAAGAATTTAAACTGAACACTGTGGACAGTCCATCAAGACTTTAAACTGAGAAATGGTGCAGTCTCCCAAGACTATAAACTGGGGATGGTTGTTTGTTGAGTCCTTCAGGACTATAAACTGATAATGTAGTGTTGGTGTGATTCTGGCAGAGGGAATCCAAGGGGGAGTCTCCGAATTTTATTAAGGTAAGTTTGGGGTTAACTGATGAGCTAGCTGCTCTGTAGAACAGTTACCGAAGAATGTTAGTTTGTTTCTTTGGTCTTTAATGTTTTGATATCTGGTTCTGTCTTTTTGATTCAGGTTTTTAAATCCCCCAAGACTATAAACCGAGGGTTTTTGAGTCCCCCAAGACTATAAAATAAGGGCTGATAGTTCCCCAAGACTTAAAACTCAGGATTAGTCCCCCAAGACTTTAAAATGAGGAGTTTTTTAATTTTTTATTTCTAAATCAAGATATTCAGGCAAGAAGCAATTACAGAAAAGAATCGAGAGATGTAACAAAATGTTTAGCATTGGCTTTGAACTGGTGAATGAGGTTCTTTCTTTTCTCAAGGTCCTGTGGGTTCCTGGCAGGAGTGGATTGGAAGAAATTTAGAATTAAATGCTTCTGTTGGGAAGAATGTTGTTGGAAGTTGTCTTTGATGGTGGGAAATAGATTAGGTGGGGGTTCTTCAATGGTTCCCACATTGTAATCATCACTGTCTGTATGGAAATTAACTTGAAATTTGTCAGATTGAATTTCAGTATGAAGAAGTATTGTGCTTACCATCAGAAGGACCAGGGATGGTAGAGCTAGTGTTTGTAGCAGGGTTGGCACTATTTTTTAAAGGGTGTAATTTTTTGACAGATCTGGGGATCAAGATGGATGGTCTGGAACTTTTGGCGCTAGTGGAAGGTGGATCAGGTTGTGGAGGAGGAGAAGATGTTGAAGAGGACAATGGACCAGGTCTGAAACAAGTCTTCTTCCTAGAGTTACAGGCATCACAGGAGGTTGTGTATAGATGATCTGGTGGTATGATGGTGCAGATGAGATTGTTGTCAATGCAGTATTGGAAAGGACCCATGTCAGTAGCAGATTTGGAAAGAAAGCTGAACATGGTGGTTGTGATGTAGGAGAATGTGGAAATTCTCTATTGGAGGTAGGATGTGGTCTTCCAACATTGGCTGAGCCCTTTGTTGGTCTGTTTTGCATTGTTTTGATATTTCTTAAATGGCATTGTTTAATAATTGGGTGTTTTTCTGGAATTATTCAGCAAATATTGGGACTGTGGGGATGTGGTATTACCATTGGATTGCCCTGCGTTTTCTCTATATTTTATGTCTTGATGACATTTTTCATATTTTAAGTATTTAAGGGATTATTTCTCATTTTTCATTTTGAAAGATAGCTGTTTAATTTTGTATTTTGCGTTTTACAGGCTAACCTTAAGTCTTAGGTTTAAGTGCTTAGTACCATTAGAACGAGCTAATTATTCTCTATGTTTCATGTCACAATGTTGTTATAGCTTAATTATGTGTTTTAAAGGTTTTAGTAGTCGTAGCTTATTTTTCTATGTATTTTGAGTATTTTTGGGGGTTTTTGGTGGTTTTCTGGTTTCAGGGTGGTCCGGCCGCCTCAGACGGGCCTCCCAACATCAGGCGGACCACCTGCCTCAGTTCTAGAAGGCTGGGAAGCATTTCTAGAGGGGTTTTATGCAATTTGGCACTCATAAATGCCAAATTTGTTGGTGTGCATGGGCCCTTAGATAGTTGCCTGTGTTTATATAGTCAATAAGACAGTTTGGGGCAACCTTAATCATCATACAACCATCTGGAGGTGATATCCCTGTTCCTCACTCAGTTTTCACTGTTTTCTGGCCACAATTGGCTGTGTTTGTTTCAAGGTTAGTTTTTAATTTAACTCAACTTTGGCAACTGTTTTCTCTGGTGTAGTCTTGCAACCTATATCAAGTATTATTGCTGTCTCTGCTGTGGATTTGCAACCTACATCAAGTATTATTGCTTTCTCTGGTGTGGAAATTGGTCTACATTTCAGTTCTTTGGTTTGGTAGTCTTTCTGGAGACTACTTTCTTCGCTGATCAGGCTGTCAAGTGTATTGGAAAAGGGGCTTTAAACAACAGGAACCAATTTACTGTAGCAGTTAAATCTCACTTATATTTTTCTAAAGGGACAGGGGATTTTCATTCTGGGTTTTCTCCAACTCCCTAGGTCAAGGACTATAGCTAGTACTATAGGATTGTCTACAGCGCTGTTGACTTATTTTATTGCTACAGTAAGGATAGTATTAGATAGAGCTTTTCAAGAGGGAGTAACTGAGAATACTAGAGCTTACTGAGAATAGATGTTGCTGAAAGTTTGATTTCTTCTATTAAAATATATTTACATTTTACTTCTTTTATTAATTTTCATTCCATCTTCACACCCAGAATTAATAACCAGACTTAAAATACAGAGTGACATGTGCTTCTTTTTAGACTTACATTTAGGAAGAAGAAGCAACCCATCTTGGAATTTTGTATATAGATTAGTATTATAGAAATCTCTCTTGTGTAAAATTGGTGTCCTAACAGTGGCATTCAGATTGTAAGTATGGTTATTATTTTCTTATTATTTTTTAGTGTTTCTTCAGAGAAGACGTAATCAAGCCAGGGCTTCAGCGGAAGAATCGTAGGATCTAAAACAAGTGTATTAAGAGCCTTTATCAGAGTATAGATTAGGGTCGTGTTAAAGAAGAATATAGTCAATATAGGCTTTTGGTACTTATTTCTTTGCTTATAATTGGAGTAGTTAAAAAGGTAGAATGGATCCTACATCTACTATGTCTAAGGTCATTTAGGAGAGGGTTGAATTTCCCAATTCAACAGAGTTGTTGCCATTAAGGGTAAAAATCATTATTAGTTGTAAAGATGTAAAGATGAAGCTTTTATTTTTGCAGCAATTAACACCACAGAAAATTTGGGGGGGTATTGCTAGCAATACCCCTTGTTTAAACTCCATTTAGCCACAAATCTTTGCCTGAATTATGCACACATCATCACCATGGAGGAAATTTTTTAGCCTTACATTTAGTCAGAGATTTGTCACAAATTGAGCCCAAGATGAGCCTAAATTGATAACCGTTTGATCCTGCATAATCCTAATTTGATCATGAGTTGAAATCCCTTTGAGATAACTTTGATCTAACATAAGCTTTTCATATCCAATATGTTACACCACGTGCAAACAGCTGACGTATACACCGCTACGTCAGCGTGACGTAGCGGAAAGGTATTTCAAAATCTGGCCTGCTACGTTGGCTGGTTTTTTCTCACAGTAACCAGACATTCCTCCTCCCCAAAAAGTGAGATCCCAGTTACCTGACCCAGTACATCTGATAATTTTTTATGCAATATCTCTTGTTTGTGGCTGCCCTCCACTGTGGAAGTGTCAGAATACCCTTGCACTCTCCTGCTGTAAAGGCTAGTTTTAGATTGCTATCACTATTTCATTGCTTAGAGTGTAGCATTAAGCTAATAGATATTTTTCATCATGCCTTAAGTTGGTGTTATTGCTCTGTTACCTGGTTAAGGTGAAATTGGCCCAATTAAGTGAAAAATAGATAGGTGATCTCGGAACAAAAAATAGATATCAAGTTTTAGTAAAATTTTAAAAATATTTCAAAAAAAAATTCATAGGCTTTACATTCAAACACAGGTTTGGGTGCTATTTGCTAAATAAGATGCCTAGGCAGCTAAAATAACAAAAAAAATCATAATTATAAAATGAAAAATAATATTCTATTTTAGAAGCAAAGAGGTGTGAGCTAGATAAAAAAAAGTGCAACAGTCAGTTTTGAAGTAAACAAGATTGAGGAAAAATTTGAGGGTGAAAAAAATGAAAACTTAAGAATAAACCACGAGTGGGTAGCTAGATAAAAAAAAGAAAAGAAAGGAAAAAAAGAAACACAACAGTCATTTTTGAGGAAAACCACATTGGGGAAAGGAGACTGGTTGGGGAACTGATTGCATGTCCAATGTTTGGATGTACTGGGTGAGGTAACTGGAATCTCACTTTTTTGGGGGAAGGGATGTCTGGTTACTGTGAGAAAAAACCAGCTGATGTAGCAGGCCAGCTTTTGAAATACCTTTCCACTATGTCCCGCTGACGTAGAGGTGGATACGTCGGTTGTTTGCACGTGGTGTTAACTATTCACTTTAAAAATGATTTTTAATGAATTTCACATGGTATATCAGAACCAAAACCAGTAATTTTGAGTAAATGGCTCCTCAACATGATTAATCTACAATAAAATATCATCAAAATTCAATATGATTACTGAAAACTTTTGGTAAAATGACTAATGAATATTTAAATTTAAAAATAATATTCCATTTCTAAATTTAAAATTAAAAATATAAATCCTTGTCTTAAATGTTAATTTTGTAGATTCCTTACCTTTCTATATCATGAGTAATATTTGAGGTATTGTGCACCTTTGTTAATATGGTGTTGTGCTGATAGAAATTATCTATGTTTAGAGTCAACTTTATAGAAGCTTGATTCCAGAATGATACATATTTTATAACAATTTTGAGAAAAAAGCCACTTGTAATGAAGTTAGCCTTTTATCTGTCCTTTATTAAACCTTACTTAATCCTACTTAAATCCAAATTGACCCACAAAAACCTTATTCAAGATTTTTTTTAGCCCAGGTTGATTCATGATTGGAGAAGAATATTATTTTACATATCCAATATGCCTATTGATTAAATTTCTTCAAGCTTACTTATAATTCACATTAGAATTAACTTTCACTGTAAATATTAAACACAAATCTTGAAAATATAGTATGTAAAATTAAAATAAATCTAATATAATATGCTTACAATAAAACTTTTTTTCTGGATTTATTGAAACAAAAAATTGTTCATTTTTGAAAATAGAAAGAATACTATCCATCCTGAATTTAGAGTTTATTTTTAAAAATTTAATGCCCCCTCACTTTCAAGTTTATCATGTATTTGAAAAATTATATTTTTAATAATTTTGTTAATAGTACACCTGAGATATAAACCTTGGGGATATCAAAAACTAAAACATCAGCAAATTGAAATGTTTTTTATTGATATGAATGGAAATAATGATTGAAAAACACCATTAGAGCAAGTTTGATTTTGAATAATAGGTGTAAATTCTCATGTAAATTTCAATAAAAATTATTATTATTCTTACATAAGTTGCAGTGGATACATTTGAGCTCAAAAAGAGTTAAAATTGACAAAATAAGACTTCTATAATTCATATTCAAAAATAAAATCCCCCTTCATTATCTACCTGCAAACTATTTTAAATTAAATAATTTTAAAGTCAGTATATACAGATGTTATTTTTTCTTCTAAAAAAACTTATTATATAGATTATAGTCATAAAAAGTTGAAATAGATTTTAATTTTATATAAGCAATCTTTAATGCATAAAATGATAAAACTTTCTTTTATGTAAAAAGTGATTTAGGAAAAAAATATTATTATATTTTTGATGCACTATCAATAAAATTGAAGATAGAGCATATCAAAAGTTTAAACTTAATTTCAATTTTGATTTCATCATTTTATTTTATTTTACTTGAGTAGAAAACAAAATTTAAATCTCAATATAATTTTAAATCCCATTAGTTTGTAGATTTCAACATTATAAACTATGAAATAAATATTTATGAAAGAATTTAACAATATTTGCCCTTCTAAAAACTCATAAATCCAACTTCAAATCTTCTAAACTTCACAAGTAACCACAATGAATTCTTAAAATACTCTATATTTAAATAATTAAAGGTAAAAAAAATATGTTTTTATTTTTTTATTTCACTTTTTTAAAAATAATATATATATATATATATATATATATAATTGCTTAAAAAGTCTGGGAGGGAACTTAATAGTGGTTTTGGCATTAGATATATAGATTCAAATTTCAAAAAATTTGTTTGTAATAAATTACAAAGACAAAAAGGATATATTTTGATGAAAGAATACTGATTTAGGTTATCTTAAAATTTTATTAACCATTTTTATGGAATATCAATCCATGGTTATTATTCTTTATTATATTATCATATAACTTTTTCATTTTTTAATATAATGATTTTCTAATGTGTGGTATGTAGGTTAAGATAAGTTTAAAAGATTCATTGAAGATATATATACCAGACACAGTATAATCTGTAGATTTAAAACTATAACTTACTTTTCTGATGTTTTACATAATTGATAAGTAGCTCATGCATTACACAAGTAAATAATTATAGTCCCTGGAACTAAGTCCTTGTGAATTTCAAATTTCATGTTATTCTTAAATTCATTACTCAAATAAACTGAAAATTTCTTCAATCATTTATTGAAAGAAGGTGTTTCAAAATATTATTTTGTAGTTATAAAATTTTGAGTTATTTTTCATATTATCAAATATAATAAACATTTGTAAATTTTAACTTCAAAACTAATGATCATAGCAAAGTAATACTGGAACAATCAGATAAACAGGGTGGAATAAAGTCATAGCACAACAGGTTTGATACAAATTTGTTGATTTTTGGATAAAAAAAATTAAAATATTTTTGACATATTTTGCCACCTTTAGATAATGTTAAGTGGATTTTAAAATTATTATAACAAACAAGCTTAACAATGTTTTTGATTTTTTAAACAAAGATAAATATTGTTAGATCATTTTTTTAAAATTAT
This sequence comes from Hemileia vastatrix, assembly GCA_030280995.1. Lineage (NCBI taxonomy): Eukaryota > Fungi > Basidiomycota > Pucciniomycetes > Pucciniales > Zaghouaniaceae > Hemileia > Hemileia vastatrix. The sequence continues at coordinate 21,403,654 of JASXTE010000014.1, read as the reverse complement.
GACTTATTTTTATGCTTTATCTACAATAGTTAGTAGTTTTTTCTGCAGAAATCACTTGTTTTGATATTCTATTTTTTAATATTTTAAGAAATCTCATTGCATTAAAGTTTTGTATCAATTTTTCATTGAAACATCAAATTTTAAATATAGAGATTTGGTTTTGAAATAATATATATTTTTATGTTAATTGACTCATTATTTTTAGATTGATAAATTATTTTAAAATTGGGATTGCTTATTTATAGTGAGTGTACATCATAGTTGGTTTTCAAATCAAAGATTAATAAATGTTGAAATTTTGTAAAATTCTAAATATCTTTTAAACCTTTTTGATTTAAATAATGTTTAATGTTATGTAATCATTCTATAAGTAGAACACAGTTAAAATCTGATAATGGTACATTGCTTTAAATTTCTAATACTAAAATTCTATTCTACTTGAAACAATGTAAACTAAAGCTTTGTATCTCATATAAGAAACTCACAATTTTCAAAAATCATATTTCCAACTTTTCAAACATGATACACATTAAAAAATATTTTCAGAATAATTTCTTAATTATTTTCAAATGCAAGAAAACAATGACCTCAATTTATTTTAATACTTAAACCATTCTGATGAGTGCATGTCACAATCCTCTAAGTAACATATGGTTACCATTTATACACATATGCATGATTTCTCCTTTTGTTTCATTTTAGCTGAATCTAAAAAGGAAAATCTCATGTTGAATACCAGCTATATATAAACTGCTTATATTAGAAGCTAATAATTCATATGAGAAATTTGTTATTGAGTTTGGGAAACAATAATAAGTGCTGGGCATTATAATTGAACCATTTATTCAAGTATAAAAAAAAGGATGACAATCTAAATATTTCATATATATATATATATATTTATTTATATAATAAAAATTAATTATATAGTAGCATTTAACCATGTTTTTATACTAGTGTCATATAAAAAAAGAGATTGAACTTAAAATTTCAATAAAGAAAATAAAAATAAGATAAGTTAATATTCTTGTTTATATTTTCATATTTTTGAAAAAGCTTACATAAGGGAGAAAATTATTTGGTTTTAGAGTACAAGAATTTCTAGATAAAATCTTCACAATATAGTTTGACCCTCTCAAAAAGAAAATTCTAAAAGTTTTAATATCACATTTTATATATTTGTTAAGTAATAGAAAATGGAGTAGCGTATTTGACAATGAAGTTTAAGAAAATTAAATAAATGATTTAACTTTATAATATATTTTTTGAAACAATAAATCATGTATTCAAAAAAATTATATATCTTACAATCAAGATAGCAGTATTATTAAGCAAATCTAACAAATTTGGAAATAAAACAAGAAAAAACTAATTAGTAAAATGCATAAGTTATTTTTAGAATTTAAGGAAACTTTATAGCTCTACCTGTAAAGTAGCCTTAAATTAGGGGGTGTCAGTTCTGGCAAATCCGCACTTAACTTAAGTGCGGATGTCAAACCAAATCAGCACTTAAATTTTGCAAAAAAGTCACTTATTTCAAAAAAGGGTGTCAGTTATGACCTCAAATCAGCACTTTTTTCCCGTTTTTTTTCACAACCACATTTTGGCCACAAAACATCCCTTCCTTTCTTACCCCATCCCTGTCACATGTGACACACTGACCTTCCTAGCTACCTACATATCAATCCTCGGCACACACCCCTTCCTGACATTTTCAATATTTTGACCAGGCATCACTACGCAATAAAGGGGGTGGACTTGCTAGCAAGTCCCCAACCTGAACTCAGACAGAAATCAGATGGAACTCAGACTGAACTCATACTGAACTCCTACTGAGCTCTACTTGAAGACCCACAAAAACTGTTCTGCTGAGTGGCGTTCATCCCTGATTGTATGGTTCCTTTGTCAATAGCTCAATGTGTGTTCAATCTGTGGTGAATTTGAGTCCAAGGTTGCGGACTTGCTAACAAGTCCGCCCCCTGTATTGCACGGTGCATGTTTACATTCTTTTTTACTTATTTCTTCTACTTCTTAATCTTTTTTCTATGGGTGTCAGTTCTGACCTCAAATCAGCACTTTTTTTGTGATTTTTTTTTTCAAAACCACATGTTGGCCACATCATCCCTTTCTTTCCTATACCAATTTGTACTCTCCAAATGTCCTCTTTGTGTACTTCATTCACTTGTGTTGGTATTTTGGTTTGTTGCATATTCATTTTTTTTGGAATTTAAGGTGAAAAATTTTTTTAGGGTGGCTCATTGGTTTTCTTTCACCAGCTAAACATGAAATTGCATATTTTCTGAAATCGCATATTTTGTCAGTGATTTTTTTTTCATTCATCCCTCATATCCTTTTCCTATTCTCCTCCAACATCCCTCAAACAATTTGGTTTCATTCATTTTGTCATCTCATCTCTCCAGGTAAGTCACTTTATTCTTTTTTTTTTTTTTTTTTGATTTTTTGATTACTAATTATAATTTTTTTTGTTTTTTTCAGTTTATTTTATTTTTTTATCTAAATTTTTTTGTAAGTGGTTATTTTGGATTTCAATGGTATAATTAACCTTTTTTTTCTCTCCCTCTTTACTTTCTTTTTTAGCTCCATCACCCTACTCTTCATCCCTCCTTGGCATGGTCATTATCCCCCCTTTCCATTATTTCACTTTTTTTTGGCTCCATTTCATTGAAACACATACATTGCACATTCTTTATGCATTTAACTTACTCCATATTCAATTTCCTCACAATTCCATTATCAATCTTTCTCACTCTATTTTTCCTATTTTTCAATCAAGGTAAATTTCATCTCCTTTTTTTTCATGCCTATATGATATCTCATTCCATTTATGAAAAGTTCATACTTAAATATATGTATGACTCTTATCTGGATAACAGTGAACTTATAAAACTCTGTCACGCGCCACATGACACTCGAGGCAGAAACAGCTCATTAAATCAATAATATCGAGTCCTAAATCTATACTTGAAGCGCAGAAAGCAATTCTCCATAGCAACTGCAATTTTCCTTTGTGTACTTACTATTTAACTGCGCTAGCCTTAACTCTAAATCTAAATTAGTCAATCTCCCAATAGGGTGCCTTAGTCCTTTTCAATAAGCGACGCACAGCGCTAGGTTCAACGAAATAGTACAGTAGTAGTTTTCATTAAAGTTTTGTTAATTAATTAAAAAGGGGTAAATTGAGCATGGACGGGTATTTAGCAAAGAGGGTCTAAGTGTATGATAGTAATGGTCAATGGAATGGGAATGGTGCGATGGAAGGATGGTCAATGCGAGGGGGAACAAAGGATATAAAAGGGGTTGGGTATTTGGTTCGATATTCCTTAGAATTAAATTATAAAATTCGTATTTACATTAATAGTGGTAAATCCTTAAAAGTTAAAATCATTGTTATTGTATCTTTCTTTTATTTTCTCAATATTCATTTCTAAATCCTAAATCTTTGATTATTTAATTTCCAACCCTTCGTGAGATCTTAAGAATTCCTATTACCTTTGAAATTATTTTATAATTCTTCTCGAATGAACCTCAAACCTGTAGCTCTTACTTTGAGTGATCTTCGAACCACTTCCTCGAATCATTCCTCTGTGCTTCAAAGGAGTTTCTAACTCTCATCTCACTTTCAGGAACATCTTCGACCTTGTGCGTAGGTCGTCTGGTGAAAGTATAATTTAATTCTCCGTAGTTCTCATTCTTTGCACAACTACGTCCTTTTAGGTGTTTTTAAAGTTTTAAAATGGCACCTGTTCAGCGCACTCCTCCTCCGGGTGCTACTACTAGAGCTCGCGCTAGGGGCAGGCCAACAGCCACAAGGTGTGTTTCCCGCACTCACTCTTTGGAACCACTCGAACTTAGGGAACGGCAACATTCAGTTCAATCTGTAGAAGACATCCCACAAGATTTTGAGGATTCTAGTGATGAAGAAGAAGGAGAGGATACAATGCACGAGGCACCATCCGCCCCTGCCAATCACCCTGCTGGCCAATCCTCAGAACCTGGACCATCTAACTCTCTGGAAGATTTCATGAGACTTTTCATGAAAACCCTTTCAAATTCAACGTCTTCAGAGGGATCTAAGTTCAAAACTCCTTCTATGAAATCTCCTGACAAATTCGACGGAGATCACCCCAACAGATTGCGACCCTTCTTGCAAACCTGCAAGCTACTGTTCCATAATGACCCTCGAACCTTTAACAGAGACCGATAAAAGGTTTTTTACGCTTCTTCATTCCTAGCTGGGAAAGCAGCAAGATGGTTTGAACCTTATCTGCTCATGCTTTCTTCGACAGAAACCCACTTACTTATCAATAATTGGGAAAAGTTCGAAGACCAACTTTTTACGTTGTTTGGGGACCCTAATGAAACTGACAACGCAGAAATTGAACTTGATTTTCTTTGCATGAGTGATAATGGTAAAGCCTCTGAATATATCTCGAACTTCAGAGCACTTCAAACTCGAGTAGGTTGGAATGATGCTGCCCTTAAGTATCATTTCAAGAAAGGACTTCCTTCGAGGATTATGGATCAATTAAATCTTCACGGTCAGAAGATGAATACTTTAACAGATTTAATGGATTGAACCCTTGAACTTGACGGCGTTTATCAAGGACGACTTCAACATCGTCGATATGCCAACAAATCTCAAGGCCTAAATTTTAAATCGGGACCTTCTTCACACCAACGACCAAATCAATCCTCCTCGACTCAATCCAAACCCAATATGGGAAAGGATAAACCTCGACCAAAAGGCTCGAACACAGGTGATATCAGCAAAGTACTGGATCCTAAAGGGGAACTTAAAGAAGCTGAGAGGAAGAGACGAGCAGATAATGGGTTATGTATGTATTGTGGGGGTAAGCAAAAGTTGGAAGACTGTGTAAAGTTGAAGGAAAGAGAAGGTACTAGTTCAAAGTCAAAAAACTAGTAGATAGTTTACTTGTGTGCAAAGCAAACTATCTTATCACTCCCAGTGCACAGAACCTCCATGTCTTAAGGACTGGAGTTGCCTTAAACCGCTTGAGATTCATTCTTTTTAAGGAGGATATCCCCTTCAGTTGTCTTATAGACTCTGGAGCTTTAATTTCTTTTGTTAGTTTATCTTTTTCTGAGAAGCTTCAACTAACATTTACAGATATCGATCGAACTCCAATCTATTTGGTCGAATCAGTGTAACCCAAATATTGGGTAAGTAAGAAAGTTTTATGGGTTTTAAACTTTCCGAAATTTCCCCTCTTCGAGTGGGAATTATCAGTCTTGGACGCCCCAAGGATGGACGATACCATTCTTGGCCATGACTTTTTAACGCATTGGAATCCTGAAATTGATTGGACTAAGTGATTGATCACCCCACGCTCTAAGTATATTTCTGATTCTTCAATGCAGGTCAATAGGGAGTTAAACAACCCGCCTGACAACGTCCTGCTAGAGGAAAAGTCTCTGCCAGATGACTTGCAAGCATCTGATCCTTCTCTAAATGAGCAATTGGCTAACCCTTCTATCTCGATGACTTCACTTGAAGAGGATTTAAATTGCCTCAAAGTAATTGAATTTTGCTCACTCAATACAGGTATCCCCTCAACAGATTCTCTCGAAGATGAAGAGGACCACCAAATCAACGTTGAAGCCATTAAATCAACTCTACTGGAAATCTACCACGACTTCCTCGATTTTTTCTCAATCCGCAAGGCCGATAAGTTACCACCTCATTGACCCTACGACCATCAAATAGAGTTAATAGGCCCAGTACCTCCGGCAAGTCCTGTCTATTCTTTGTCGAAGGACTAATCTCATGTTCTTCGAGACTACATTGCAGAGAATGTAGCCAAAGGTTTCATCAGAGCCAGTAAATCTCCAACTGGCTCCCCTGTCCTCTTTGTAAAAAAGAAGGACAGTAGTCTTAGGTTGTGTGTTGACTATAGAAAGCTCAACACAGTCACGAAGAAAAATGCATATCCTGTTCCTCCTATGTCATTACTTCTTACCCTTTTCAATGGTGCTAATTTCTTTTCTAAAATTGATCTTAGAGGCGCTTACAATCTGATTCGCCTTGCAGAAGGTCATGAACCACTGACTGCAATGCGCACTAGATTTGGTAGTTTTGAATATTTAGTTATGCCTTTTGGATTATGTAACGCACCTTCAACTTTTCAAACTTTTGTTAATGATATCTTTCAAGATGTTGTTGAACAATTTGTAGTCATCTATTTAGATGATATTTTAATATTCTCGAAAACACCAGATGAACATATTCATCATGTTCGACAGGTCCTAAATTGTCTTCGAGATCATGGTCTCTACGCCAAGCATAATAAATGCGAATTCCACCTCAAATCAATTGATTTTTTGGGTTTTGCCTTTTCCACTGACGGTTTAGTCATGGATGACAAAAAAGTCCAGAAAATCCTGGAATGGCCTGAGCCCAAAAACAATAAATCGCTCCAAGGATTTTTAGGTTTTGCAAACTTCTATAGAAGATTTATTAAAGATTACTCTAAAACTATTTCCAATCTTACTTCTCTTCTTAGAAAAGACATTCCTTTTGTTTTTACTTCTAAATCACGAAAGGAATTCTAAGCACAAAACGGCGTTCACCACAGCCCCAATTCTTCGACATTTTGATCCTTCTGCCTCGACAATAGTTGAGACAAATGCGAGCAATTTTGCTATTGCAGGGGTCATCTCCCAATTAAATCCTGAAAAAAATTTGTTTCATCCTGTTGCTTTTGAGTCACGCAAACTCATAGCCGCAGAATTAAATTATGAAATTCATGACAAAGAGCTTTTAGCTATTATCCATTGTCTTAAAAAATGGCGTTCTTTTCTTCTCAGCCTAGATAGTCCTTTTCAAATCTTAACAGATCATAATGATTTGAAATACTTCATGTCTTCTAAAGTATTAACCAGGCATCAAGCCAGGTGGGCTGAATTTTTGTCTGAATTTTCTTTCTCTTTTTCCTATCGCCCAGGAAAAAACTGCATTGTCCCAAATATCTTGTCACGTCGGGACGACGTTTACCCACAGCGGGGGGACGCATTTGCTGACAAGAACCCAGCAAATGTGCAATCAATTTTCAACACATCAATGTTAACAACTCATCAACTTAATTCAATGACAATTCAATCTTTTCAAAATCCACTATCCAACATCCTCGAAGCTCAGTCGAAGGACGAATATTGTTTAGCGTTAAAAGACAAAATACTCTCAAAGCAAGGGGCCAAAAGATTTAGTATTGAATCAGGTCTATTAGTCTTCGAAGGTAGAGTAGTCATACCCGACAACAATGAGATAAAATTATGGATTTTCAACAGTTGACATGATTCTCCATTAGCTGGTCATTTCGGGGTGGATAAAACCTACCAGTTAATAGCGAGGGATTTCTTCTGGCCAGGTATGACCAGGGAAATCAAGGCCTATATAAAAGCTTGTTACGAATGTAATAGGAATAAGGCTCCCCGTCACCGGAAGCATGGGTTGCTTCAACCACTTCCTATTCCCTCTAAGCCTTGGAAATCTTTATCAATGGATTTCATTTCTCAACTTCTTATTTCTAATGATTTTGATGCTATATTAGTAATAGTAGATAGATTTTCAAAAATGTCTATTTTCATTAAAACCACTACTACTGCTACAGCAGAAGATTTGTCAAAATTGTTTCTAGAATATGTATTTTCTAAACAAGGCTTACCAAATGATATTATTTCAGATAGAGGATCATTGTTTGTATCCACCTTTTGGACCCAACTGTGTCGACAACTCAATATCACGAGGAACCTCTCCACGGCCTATCATCCTGAAACTGATGGGCAAACGGAAAGGGTAAACCAAATCCTCAAACAATACCTTTGAATGTATGTCAGTTACCTACAAGACGATTGGACCACATGGTTACCATTGGCCGAATTTGCTTATAATAACTCGACTCATTCTTTGACACAATAATCTCCCTTCGAAACCATTTATGGACGACATCCTTGATTCAACTCAATCCATGTAGGAACTAATCATCCTGAGGAACATTATCTTTGAACTATATCACGACTCCAAGAAGAACTTAAAACAAATTTGGAATCAGCGATTCGAAGATACAAGGAACAGGCCAACAAACATCGACAATCTGCTCCTTTCTTTAAACCAGGCAACAAAGTGTGGCTTGACGCACGAAACATTCGAACAACACGACCATCAAAGAAACTGGCTGAAAAGCGCTTGGGACCATTCGAAATCGACTCTGAAGTCTCTAAAACTGCATTTTGACTCAAGTTACCTCCTAAATGGCAGGCGATTCACCCTGTTTTCCATGTATCTCTCCTGGAACTGGCTCGAGAAATATACCCGGGCAAGAACCAACCCCCTCCGGAACCGGTCGAAGTAGAAGATCATCTAGAGTGGGAAGTAAGTCGTATCCTTTATTCAAGAATACGCAAGGGGAAACTTCAATACCTCATGGAATGGGAAGGCTTCCTCAATGACTCAGACAAAACATCCTGGGAACCAGCCATCAATGTTTCTAATGCCCCTTAACTCCTAAAATCTTTTCATTTGAAATATCCTTTAAAACCAAAACCTTAAAATTTATTTTATTTAAAATTTTCTTTTCTCTTTCTTTCTTTCTTTAAAATCTAAACACCTCTTAAATTTCTTAGCCTTGTTTTCTCTTTTCTCTCTCTTCTTTCTCTTTCTTCTACTTCTATATAATTTTTCTCTAAAAACCAACTAAAAGTAAAATCAAAAGTAAAATTAAATAAAATAAAAATAATATAAAATAAATAGAATAAGCATAAACAAAAAAAAATAAAATAAAATAAAATAAAATAAAATAAAATAAAATAAAATAAATAGAATAAACATAAATAATAAAATAAAATAAAAAACTCTTAAATCTCTCTAAATATTTTCTTTCTTTTCTCTTTTTTAATTCTCTAAAATACATTCTTTTCTTAAATTTAAAATTCTCTTTAAAATTTTTCTTCTCTAAAAATTTATTCTCTCTTTAAAAAATTTTCTTTTCTTCGAACCATCAAATCTGGTACGGCACGACCATTTCCTCAAACTTAACTTCAACCTCTAAATCTCCCTATAATAATTCTTCGAACAAATGATTTTTCTTTTCAAATTCTCTTTAAATTCTAAATTCTGTTTTTTTTCTTTTCTTTCTTCTTCCTCTCTTTTCAACTAAAATTTCCTAAAAAAAAAAAAAAAAAAAAATTCTTTCATTAAATTCTCAATTTAACAAACTCATCTCAATCACAAACCGTTTCTTTTTGTCTCTCTTTTCTTACATAAAATTTTCCTTTTAAAACCTTAAAAATTCCTTTAATTAAACAACTTTTTTTTCTCTCTTTAAATTTCTTCTTTCAAATTCTAAATTTTTTTATTTAAAACATCTTTTTTCTTTTCCTTTTTCTCTCTCTCCCAAATCTTATAAAATTAATAATATTCACCTACAATAAAAAAATAAAATAAAATAAAATAAAATAAATAAAAACTAAAATACAAATTTTCCTACTTCTTTACATCTCCTCTTCATTTTAAATTTTTTCTTTTAATTTTTCTCGAACCAACCTTTTCATTTTCTCCAAAACTACCCTTATCTCCTTTCTGCATTTCTCAAATACCTCCTCCTCTCCTACCGGAACCACCTCCCCAATCTCCAAGAGTTCCTCTGCCACGTCGAAGGAAGCAGCGTCGATAATTGGGTCAACCTCCCCACATAACTCTTCCGCGAACCTTACTCGTCGACCTTGATGAGGTTTTTTCGACCACACCTGGTCCAGTGTGTCTTTGGGTTCTTCAACTACATCCATGGCCGGAGGGTTTGCCTCAGTTGGTAAAACCGGCGAAGGCTCCCCAATCGGGTCTTCAAGGGTGTTTGATGTCTAAACAAAACTCATCAGTAAATCCATCCTTAAAAAATAACAAATTGAAAACTTACCTTGAAGATGGGGTCAGGCTCTAAGAATGACCTTGGCGCCACCTCGACCTCTGCCCCTCTTTCCTCCTCGTCGTCTTCGATGACCACCCGTCTTTTCTTGGGTGCCCGCCCTGGAACAGGGACTTCATCTTCATCTTCCTCCACCAACTTGTCAACCTCTTCCTCGAAACCTCTCTTCAAACTTGTGGCCTGGGTTACCCAGGTTGAGATCTCGTTATTTAGTTCCTTTTCATTTTCCCCCACTGATTGTTCATCTTCAATCGAGACATCCCAAATGTCTTCTAACACCTCTTTTGTTTTAGGGATTACACAAAACTTGGTCTTGGTGAATTGTTTTTTGATCTCTGCGTTCTTCTTCAACGCATCTCAGGCCACTCGTCGCCAACGGCAAAACTCGCATTTCTGGCGAGGGCCTTGAGTCGCCGTACTTTCGACACAGAAATATTCCATGCTTTCACAAGCCGTGCAAGTTTGTGAAAATTGTCGCGTAATCATTCCCCCATCCGCTTTAGGGTGTGGAGGCGTAGGTGTGGGAGTAGGGCAGTTCATTATAAAAGAGAAATTAATAAGTGAGGAAAAAATTATAGAAGAAGGGAAACTAGTGTGAAAAGATGGCTCAAGCTCAACGGAGTTCACAATTCTTATACCTGGCCATCTGTCACGAGCCACGTGACACTTGAGGCAAAAGCAGCTCATTAAATCAATAATATCGAGTCCTAAATCTATACTTGAAGCGCAGAAAGCAATTCTCCATAGCAACTGCAATTTTCCTTTGTGTACTTACTATTTAACTGCGCTAGCCTTAACTCTAAATCTAAATTAGTCAATCTCCCAATAGGGTGCCTTAGTCCTTTTCAATAAGCGACGCACAGCGCTACGTTCAACGAAATAGTACAGTAGTAGTTTTCATTAAAGTTTTGTTAATTAATTAAAAAGGGGTAAATTGAGCATGGACGGGTATTTAGCAAAGAGGGTCTAAGTGTATGATAGTAATGGTCAATGGAATGGGAATGGTGCGATCGAAGGATGGTCAATGCAAGGGGGAACAAAGGATATAAAAGGGGTTGGGTATTTGGTTCGATATTCCTTAGAATTAAATTATAAAATTTGTATTTACATTAATAGTGGTAGATCCTTAAAAGTTAATCATTGTTATTGTATCTTTCTTTTATTTTCTCAATATTCATTTCTAAATCCTAAATCTTTGATTATTGAGTTTCCAACCCTTCGTGAGATCTTAAGAATTCCTATTACCTTTGAAATTATTTTATAATTCTTCTCGAACGAACCTCGAACCTGTATCTCTTACTTTGAGTGATCTTCAAACCACTTCCTCGAATCATTCCTCTGTTCGTCGAAGGAGTTTCTAACTCTCATCTCACTTTCAGAAACATCCTCAACCTTGTGCGTAGGTCGTCCGGTGACAAACTCCTTTTGATCTCATCTTCATTACCACTTTTCAAGTTTTTGTAAAATTTTTAAAATCAGACTTGGAATTAGGGTTAGGTTTATTCAAATCTAATGATCTTTTTACTGAAGATTCTCCTGAAGGCTTCCTTTCATTTCCCACAAACAGATTTGAATTTTATTCAGTGGTTGCTGAGATATTGACTGTTAAAGTTGAGCCTTTTTTTTCCCAATTCAAATTTTTATTTCATTATTTTATGTAACAAATTAGGGTTAGGTTTGTTTAAATCACATGTCCTTTAACTGAAGATTCTACTAAAGAATATCTTTTATTTCCCACAAACAGGTTTATATTAGGTTCAGTGGTTGCTGAGATTTTGACCTTTGAAGTTGAGCCTTTTTTCCAAAGATAAGGATTCTGAAACTCTCATATGATTATTATCTAGGCATGTATCCGTTGCTCAAGAATGTCACTAAAGCTCAAAAAGATGAAGATTTTTGCTTATGGGACACTCTACCTTCCCTTAACTCTTTTCTTTCTCTTTGACTCAAAAAGCACTGTAATAAAGCATTTGAAAAAAATCATGAACCTGCAACCAAAGTAGGAATACCGAATTGGTGTGACTCCAAATGGGAAGATATCAGCCACGAATATCTTTTATTTTCTAATGTTATTATCACTCATTCTGGATTTCACAATAAAATTCACACTGATACCAAGGACACCAATTTTCTTACTTTTGGTATATTCTCATATATCAAACCAATTACTGGAAAACCAATACCATCTCCAGCTAAAATCAAATGACATGGTTTATATTTTCCAGACCACCTGTGCATCATTGATTTTGGTTTGGGAAATGGTATCATCGAAACTATTTGGAATTCTTCTAAGGATAATCATCAAACGACCAAAGCTCCTCCTGGTTTGGAATCCTGTCAAGATTTAACACATTTTGGTTGCTCATTTCAAATCAGTCATAAGTTGATTCAAATAATCAATAAGGTAATGAAAGAAGGTAAACTTAATCGATTTAAAAAAACTTTATTTATATCCAAAAAGTATGGGGATTAGAGTTGTCATCAAAAATTTTATATTTTTCGTAAATTTTTAATAAATATTTTTTATGTATCATTTTCCTCAACTAAAGTAATGGGCCCACAACCTTGTGTTGTATAAATGGTAATCATGATAACATTTATTTGTTTCATGGGGTTCCTCTAGCCTATACCTGTTGAAAGTCCCAAACTTTTGTTTCTAGATTTGATCTGCATTTTGGCTGAGGGATTGTCATTACTTTAAACTAGTGAAATTGATATATATTAGATATTAATTTAATAATTTATGTAATTATATTAAATTTAGATGACTTCAACCACTTACTTCAATAAAATGCAGGGGGGGGGTATTGCCAAATTTTCAAATCTGACATGTGAAATTGATGACTTAGAAAAATTTTGGTGATATCCACCCCTTGCTTCAATAAAATGCAGGGGAGAGTATTGCAAATTTTTTAAAACAGATATGGAATTTTTTTGACTTGTAAATATTTTGGTGAAAATTTTTGACGAGAATGTGAAAGTAATTGTTTCAACCTTGAGCAGGTTTCTGGCTCAAAGGAATAGCAGTACCATCAACAAAACCAATACATCCTGGGAAGCCCTCTTATTGCATAACCTGAGATGATTCAAGTCGCTCTTCTTTTGTTGGCCAGGTGAGAAGTTGAGATTACAAGGAGTTGATGGCAGTGATACATTGTTTGGTATAAGTGTTAACTGAACAATACCTTAAATCAAAGACATTTTCTTAACGTTTCAAAGCCGCTCCATTACCATTTGAACCCAAACAAAATAGTGTGATGGCCAATTGAATTGAAGGATGTCGTTGTTCTTTTTGACAATTATTGTGAAATATAGAATTATCCGGAATAAGCTCAAGAGATTTAAGGAAACATTCCTGAGACGTCCTGAACAGCTGTCTAAAACTGGGTGCAGATAGTTTAAGAAGTGTTTGGATGGTGTACTTGGGGGTATGAAGTACTTGAGGCTTTCTGGGAAGAAGGTAACTTTTCGTGGCCATTTTTGATAAAAAGACAAAATCTTCTTCTAGATCAGAATCAGAATTGCAATAAGAGTCTAAGAGCAGTTCAAGAGCCATGAAAGTCATTGCTTTATGTAATTTATCACGATTTGAAAGTGAGGAAGGAATAACTCTTATATGATATGATATGAAGATGTAAGTGATGTACGATGTTTTGAGTTATGAAGTGTTATGCTGCGGAGTGCTGTGTATGAATGGGATGATGCTGACAAATCAGTGAAATGGGACTTGATGGTGAAATCAGCACTTTTGGTTGAGAAAGTGCGGATTTGAGTGAAATAAGTGACTTATTTAATTTTGAAATCCACCAGTATTGGGGCTAGTGTGTTTTGGAAATCCACACTTATTTAAGTGCGGATTTGGTCAAATTTAAGTGCGGATTTGTAAGTGCAGATTTGCCAGAACTGACATGCCCTATTAGGTTTGATTTACCATGTGGAAATTCATACATAGTAACCTTGCATCATGAGAGCAAAATAAAATTTATGTAGTTTTATTTCATTAATTTATAATAGTATTTTTTATTTTTGGCTTTTTCATTAGTATAACTATATATTTTTTAACTTTTTTGTTTTTCAGAACATAAGTTCAAAGCTGCCCATCACTACTTCAAGTTGAAGCTCCATATGATGTAATTAATGAATGATTTATTATATGAACTTCTCTAGAGAAATTTCAAAAATGGTAATTAAGAATACTTATTATAAGTTTTTTAAGCTTTTATTATTATTCTATATCTTGAACAGAGATGGCCATATCTCAATTTAATTAGTTTTTCCTTAGAAAAATATATTCTGGATCTAAATAAAATTACATCACTATTAACTAGATTTTATAATAAAATTTTACCAATTTTTTTATCTGAACATAGTTGAAAGTATGTATAAATTAAAGTGTTTCCACATAGTCTTACTATTATCCCACAATTAATTTCACATTTAGATTTCATTATAATTGTAAAATAAGTTTTTCAATAATTTTAATAATATCTTAATATTTAATAATTTAGTCACATTGTAGACTTTTTAGCCTTTTTTTTAATATGAGGCTTTTTTTATAAGGAAAACTTTTAGATTTTTTCCATTTTGAGATCTGATAATTTTAAATTTTCATTTCACTACCCAAATTATATCAAAAAAAATTCAAAAGTGTTTTTTTTAATGTACTCTTTTTGATTAACTTATCATTTCTTATAGGTTATTCTTCAACTATTTATTGTAATTAATTACCCACTCATTTATGGTCTGTTATTGTTGTTAATTACATCTAGACAAAAAAAGGATACTTTCATATTATATTGGAGTTTTAAATTGAAAACTAAATACTAGTGGCTTTTATTAAATATGAAGTTGTTATAACTAAGTTGACCAAAAATTAATGATTAAATGACATTGTATATTACAAATTTTATTGAGTGTATATAAAAATAACACCAAAAAAATATATATAAGATATAAATATAACCATTAGATATCAAAAATGAAGTACTTATCATCATGGTCTTTTTTAACGAATTTCAAATTTACTTAAAGAGACATTAATATTACCAATTCAAATTTTATATCATAAATAACAATATTATTCTTTCAATTTTAATTATTTTACAAAAAACTTGAGTTACAAAGTAATTTAATTCAGTATTTAATGAATTTTTTGAAAAATATTTACAAAAATAGTAATAACCCCTCAGAAAAAAAATATAATATTTTTTACTTACAATTTGCACAGTATTTCTAGCCTTAAAAAATTGGTATTCCTCTAACAAAAATATTTTTTAAATAAATTTAAATTTTTTTTCATTATTTTATTACAAAATGTCAAATTTATAATTTATTTTACCTTACTAAAAAATTTAGTTGAAAATTTAATTTTGGATTTACAAAAAATTAACTTAAAAGCCAAAAATTAAAAAACAAAATTATAAATATAATTATAAATTTAATTATAAGAAAGGGGTAAATTAAATTTATACTATTCATATAATAAAATTTCATATATTTTATTGTTGGCCGGTTTGTCTAGAAGATGGAGAAAAAGGAAGAATAGAAAGAAAGAGACTAAGGAGAGGAGGAAGAGAGAGGGAAAAGGGAAAATATGGGTGATAAAGTAGTCGACTAATACAAAACAAGGGAGGACGATATTTTTACCAATTATACTAGTAAGTGTTTTATTTACTCTTTGCTCTCTTAACAACTCTTAAATAATTAAATATTCTTATAGAAACCTTATAATATTTTAATTAATATTGGAGAGGATTGATGCACTACAATAATTAATAAAATATAATACAGTGTATTTAAAATATGTTGAGTAATAAGTGATGAGGCAAAAAGGGTTTACCAAGGCCTTTTTGTAGGCAATGGGACCTCTAAAGCGCTACAAATGACTATATACAAAATGGTAATGAGATAAAACAAGAAGAACAATGAAAATAATTAAATCATAGTAATTGAGAGAAAATGTTATGCAAATAATAAGAATCCCAAATAAGAAAATAAATCTCCCACCATAAATCCTTTAATCAGTTAATTAACAATAATGAGTAACTAATCAACCCTGTGACATAAGAACTATGGGAAAAATAATTCAAAACAAGTATTACAATATGTATTCAGAATTTTTAAGGAAAAAAAAAAAATTTTTTTGACACAAAAAGGTATGTAATCAATTTAATTCAGTGTAAATTGTTATTAATTAATTGTTTAAACTATGTAATTAAAAAACTAGTTTAAATGAAACAATTAATTAATTTAAATTGAGAATTTATAAAACTATTTTATTAATTCAGCTTTTTTAAATTATTTAATAGGGGGTATCAATGTTGACCGATCCGCAATTAAATTAATTGCAGAAAATAATCTGCATACCCCAATTATCTTCCACAATTATTTTTGCTAATAATTGGGTTATTAGACACTATACGTGTCAATGTTCACCTCTTATCTGACATTTATATACTCAATATTTGAAAACCACATCATGGACAACTTTCTGGATATCCCAGCCTTCTACCTTGCTGCGCACTTCCATTCTCATCCCATCCTGTTCATTCTATCCACTCGGAATTTCTCCCCATTTCATCTATTTGATTCTGCTCCTTTTCATCTTGATATCTCATCTGCTTGTTTCTTCTCCTTTTCATCTTCATTTATAATAACATGCCTCGTAATCCTAGATCTTCTCAAAGGCAGCCATCACCCAGTTGTTCTTCAATTCCCACTACTTCCTCTTTCCCCTGATCAGCTGAGAAATCAAAGACCGTTCAATTAAAAAAAGATGAAGATCTCATTCTTATCAACTGGCTGAAAACCAAATCTAACTATGATTCTTGTTTTGGTACTGAGTATGCCACTAAAGTAGGATGGCCCCCGGCATCAAAGGTAATGGCTATCTTCTAATGGCAAATGAATTACGGAATAAGACCAAGGGAAAGATTGATCTTTTGCATAAACAGATGTCTGAACGATTCAAGTATTACCGAGCAAAATACAAGAAGGCAAAGGGTCTTTCATCTTCCACTGGTTTTGGGGTTACCGACAACGATATAACTAAGGGCATAAAATCCATAGACAATAAAGTTGAAACTTTATGTCCTTACTTTAAAGAGATGGATGCAATTTTTGGAGAGCGAGCCGATGTTAATCCTGTAAACATAGTGGATGGTGAAGATCCTATCTCCGAACATGATGTCGAAGCAATTCTTTTCCCATCCTCTTCCTCCACTCAAGCCTCCCCTCTTCTAAATTCTACGAATCTAGATAGCTTTGCTATTGATCCTATTGGCGATTTAACCCATCCCAATCTAACTCAGGTCTGTTTTTTTTTTCTTTTATCTTATCAATACTTTTTTTTATTTACTTAGATTTTCTTATTTCTTAAAAGGCTGATGAACAAGCCCAGGACCCACAATCAACTGAGTCTGAAGCTAGTGACAATGATGAGGAGGAAAATATGACCTTGAACAAGAAGCGTAGGGCTTCAAGTAGTCTAAATTTCCACTCACAAAGAAGACAAAAAAGTGATACTTCATCACAAACCCCTTTTTCTTTGATGGAACAGTTTTTAGAGAAATGTGATGCTGGTAAGTGATATCATACCTATTAATACTTTACTCTGCTTTTCTTCTACATATTGTCAACATTGCTTATCACTCTAGAACAAGTGGAAGCTGCTAAAGAGACTCTAAATTTGAAAAGCAAAAATATGAGCTCTCTTTAATGAGGGATGATAGGCTACAAGATTTGGAAGAGAGGAAGTACGAGCTCTCTTTACGGAAGGATGATTGGGCCCAAGATTTGGAGGAGAGGAAGTACCAGCTCTCTTTACGGAAGGATGATCAGGCCCAAGATTTGGAGGAGAAGAAGTTTGAGTTAACTCTAAGTATTGAAAAATCCAAAAAAGAGGAGAAAACACTCGAACATCAAAACCTATTAGAGCAGATGAAATATAAGTTTGATCATGAAGAAAATTCCAAAAAGAAAGATTTCTTGATAGAATGTGTTAAATCTAATAAATCTGTTGAGGAAATTGAATGTTTAAAGAAATTGTTGGATGACTAGTTTGTTTTATTTCTCTCACACTTCAACTGTTCATATTTATTTGTACATTAAATTTCCAATAATTTCCTTTATTTCATTACTCTCCCACTTTTTTTAAATAAAATTTTCATTTATCCTTTGAAAATTTGACGATTCCCCACCCCTGGATTTTTTTGAAGTAAGGGGTGGGTATCACAAAAATTCTTTCATATCATGAATCTTGAAAGTCTTATATGAAAATTTGGCTATACTACCTCCTGCATTTTACTGATATCCCAAAAATTCTTACATGTCAAGAATTTCACAAGTCTTAAAAGAAATTTTGGCAAAAAGCCCCATGAATTTTATTGAAGTAAGGGATGGGTATCACCAAAAAATTTTCACCAAAATATTTACAAGTCAAAAAAATTCTATATCTGTTTTAAAAAATTGGCAATACTCTCCCCTGCATTTTATTGAAGCAAGGGGTGGGTATCACCAAAATTTTTCTAAGTCATCAATTTCACATGTCAGATTTGAAAATTTTTCAATCCCCCCCCTGCATTTTATTGAAGTAAGGGGTGGAAGTCATCTAAATTTAATATAATTACATAAATTATTAAATAAATATCTAATATATATCAATTTCCCTAGTTTATATTGATGACAATTACTCAAGCCAAAATGCAGACCAAGTCTAGAAAAAAAAGTTTGGGACTTTCTACAGGTATAGGCAAGAGGAACCTCATGAATCAAACAAATAAATGTTATCATGATTACCTGTTATACAACCAAAGTTTGATGGCTCATCACATTACTTGAGCAAATTGATATATAAAAAATATTTATTAAAAATTTATGAAAAAATATAAAATTTTCAATGACAACTCTAATCCCCATACTTTTTGGATCTAGCTAAAGTTTTTTTAAATTGAATAATTTTACCTTCTTTCTTTACCTTATTGATTCTTTGTATCAACTTATTACTGATTTGAAATGAGCAACCAAAATGTGTGAAATCTTGACAGGATTCCAAACCAGGAGGAGCTTTGGTTGTTTGATGATTATCCTGAGAAGAATTCCAAATAGTTTTGATGATACCATTTCCCAAACCAAAATCAATGATGCACCGGTGCTTTGGAAAATATAAAACATGTCCTTTGATTTTAGCTGGAGATGGAATTGGGTGGCCAGTTATCGGATTGATATATGAGAATATTCCAAAAGTAAGAAAATTGGCATCATTCCTATCGATATGAATCCTATTGTGAAATCAAGAATGAGTGATAATAACATTAGAAAATAAAAGATATTCGTGCCTGATATCTTCCCATTTTGAGTCACACCAATTGGGTATTCCAACTTTGGTTGCAAGTTCATGATTTTCTTCAAATGCTTTATTACAGAGCTTTTTGAGTTGAAAAGCAAGAAAAGAGTTAAAGGAAGGTAGAGTGTCCCATAAGCGAAAATCTTCATCTTTTTGAGCTTTAGTGATATTGTTGACCAACGAATATATGCCTATATAATTGAAATGCCTAGATAATAATCATATAAGAGTTTCAGAATCCTTATCCTCTAAATATGCAATATAAAAATGTGAAATAAGACAAGTGAAATTTGGAAAAAAGGCTCAACTTCAAAGGTCGTAATCTCAGCAACCACTGAACCTAATTCAAACCTGTTTGTGGAAAATTTAAGATATGCTTTATTAGAATCTTCAGTTAAAGGACATGTGATTTAAATAAACCTAACCCTAATTTGTTACATAAAAAATGAAATAAAAATTTAAATTGGGAAAAAAAAGGCTAAGCTTTAATGGTCAATATCTCAGCAACCACTGAATCAAATTCAAATCTGTTTGCAGTAAATGAGAGGTAGCCTTCAGGAGATTCTTCAGTAAATAAAACATTAGATTTGAATAAACCTAACCCTAATTCCGAGTCTGATTTTCAAAATTTTACAAAAACTTGAAAAGTGGTAATGAAGATGAGATCAAAAGGAGTTTTATAATTTCACTGTTATCCAGATAAGAGTCATACATATATTTAAGTATGAAGTTTTCATAAAATGAATGAGATATCATATAGGCATGAAAAAAAGGAGATGAAACTTACCTTGATTGAAAAGTAGGAAAAATAGAGTGAGAAAGATTGATGTTGGAATTGTGGGGAAATTGAATATGGAGTAAGTGAAATACCTAAAGAATGTGCAATGTATGTGTTTCAATGAAATGGAGCCAAAAAAAAGTGAAATAAGGGAAAGGGGGGATAATGACAATGCCAAGGAGGGATGAAGAGTAGGGTGATGGAGCTAAAAAAAAAAGTGAAGAGGGAGAGAAAAAAAAGGTTAATTATACCATTGAAATCCAAAATAACCACTTACAAAAAAAATTTAGATAAAAAAAATAAAATAAACAGAAAAAAACAAAAAAAATTATAATTAGTAATCAAAAAATCAAAAATAAAGAATAAAATGACTTACCTGGAGAGATGAGATGACAAAATGAATGAAACCAAATTGTTTGAGGGATGTTGGAGGAGAATAGGAAAAGGATATGAGGGATGAATGAAAAAAAAAATCACTGACAAAATATGCAATTTCAGAAAATATGTGATTTCATGTTGAGCTGGTGAAAGAAAACCAATGAGCCATCCAAAAAAAAGATATTCACTGTAAATTCAAAAAAAAATGAATATGCAACAAACCAAAATACAAAACCATGTGAATAAAGTACAAAAAGAGGACATTTAGAAAGTATGAAAACTTAAAAATTAAAAATTAAAAGCGTTACAAAGTGAAATGTTGGAGAGTAATTGGCATTATAATGGAACATATGCCAGTTGATTGAATGATTTGTGAATCAAGGGAGGGGAGTGCCGGTGGTGGTTCAGGATCCTCTTCTTCATAAAGATTATTCCACTCATCCTTTAAATCAGCAAGAATATTGTGGAGTATTACGCAAGTCAAGATACAATGATTTGCAGTTTTGATCTCCAATTTTTTTTGAAATTGGATTCTGAGCTCCCAAAGACTAGAAAATCGTCCTTGTAAAATACCTATAGCATGTTCAATTTGTACTCTTGATTGTGCAAGGTGATAATTAAAGGCAGTTTTGGGGTCATTTTCTGAAGTTGCACCACGGAAAGCAGGTATAATGTACTTTCCACTTGCACATGCTGAGTCTGCAAGGAGGTACTGAGATTCGTCAAAGTATGAGTCAGGGGATTGAGAAATCCTCATTCTTTGGAAGACGGAAGAGTCATGACATGATCTAGGGCATCCACTGTGAAAAGCAGTAAATTTTTTATTGACATCACATACAATTTGAACGGCGATAGAGTATCTAGAAAGAAAATAAAAAGTTAGATTGTAAAAGATGAGAACTTGGAGAAGATTTGGAAGAAACCTTTTTTTGCAATCAAAATAATGGTTGCCATCATGAGCAGGCTTTTGACTCAAAGGTATAGTTGTGCCATCAACAAATCCTACACAGCCAGGGAAACCTTCAGCTTGCATTACTTGAGAGGATTCAAGTTGCTGTTCTGGAGTTGGCCAAGCAAGAGTTTGAGACTTGAGGGAAAGGATAGCAATCATACAGCGCTTGGTGTATAATATCACGGTACCATATCCTATGTTAAAGAGATTATCCAAACGTCTTACGGCAGCACCATTTCCATTTGATCCAAAGCGACATAGAGCAACAGCAAGATAGATGGCAGGATTACGCTGTTTGTTATGAGAATTGTTATGGAAGATAGGATGTTCAGAAATGAGTTGATAAAGTTTGAAGAAAGAATCTGGAGAAGTTCTAAAAAGTTGGGTGAAGTTTAAATGAGGAATGTTGAGAATGGAGGCCAGATCATATTGGGGATCATGATAAAGATTTGGCCCCCTGGTGATGATGTAACACTTTTTGGAAAGTAAACACATATAAGCTAAATCATCTTCCAAATCAGAGTCAGATTTATAGTAGAGAGCTAAAAGTAAAGTGATTGCATTAATAGTGGAGTGAAGTAGCCGTCTAGTAGAGAGGTGTTTCATTGTTGCCAGTGGCAGGGTTATTTGATGAGGGAAGTGGGAATTCACCACCAAATGTGCAGTTGGGGTGTGTAGATAGCAAAAAAACTTAAGTGTTTGCCACCAAAATTAAGTAGCATAGAGTGAGGAAAGACTTAAGGATGGCATCAGCAATTATGAGTCATTTGACTTTCCTGAAAATACATCATGGATGAGATGAGTTTGGAATCAGGAATTAGGAATGGAAATCGGGGTATAAGAGGCGGGATAATGCATTATCGTGGATTTTTTATCCACTAGCCCCAGGGCTAGTGGATAAGAATCTTCCACAATTAATAATGTCTGATCCCAGAAAAAAAAATTCCTGATCCCTAATTGCGGATCCCTGAACATTGATACCCCCTAATATATCATTGACACAATTAAGGGTCAAAAAAGCGCCACTAATTATGGATAATAGTTTATATGAAAAGGTTTTAGTTATATATTTAAAATAAATAATTAATGTAATTACAATATAAGATAATTAAAAGGAAGTAATTATATTATAAAATTTTTATTAATTATTTATTTAATAAATACTTAAAAAATGTGTTCCTTTATATGGAATATAATAATTTAATTGATATATACTTAATTTATATGATAATAAAATTAATATAAAATTTATTTCATTTATAAAATAAAATATTTATATAATATATTATGTAATATAAATTAAATTTAAATACATAAGCTGCAAATATTATTTCCTCAATAAATTTGTATGTATATTTACTGGGCTCCTTGAACAGCCTGGCTGACACTCCCTAACTCTAAAAAAACAATAAAAAAAATGCTATAATTTTTTCTTATTATACTTTTTTAACAGAGTAGGAAGGTTTGAAATTTCTTTACCAGGTACCCATGCATCATATTCAGGTGACTTATTTTTATATTTTAGCAAATACTCAACACCTTTTTACAAAGTGTCAATTCTATCATTCATAATTTTATCAATTTCTGCAGTTTCAGTGATTTAATGAGGATTTTTCTTAGGTATTCCTCTTCTTTTAGGGAATAAATCATTGTTTGAAGTATAAGGTTTTAGCAGGAAAATGGGGAAAAAAGGATGTTTATATCATATGGAGAGTATAACACAACTTCAACTGCATTATCTCCAATCATTTTTTTAACAGCAAAAGGCCCTACAAAAGGATCTTTCAATTTGTTGTTACCCTGTAAATTGAAATGGACATTTGCTATCAACACTTCATCACCTTCATTAAATGTGTGTTCCTTATGGGATTTATCCCATATTTTCTTTTCATATTCAAATACTTTAAAAATACAATTCTGAGCATGTTTTCTGCACAGTTGTTTCATTTGAACAAAAGATTTGACACCAGGGTGTAATTGCAATTTAGGCAATTTAAAATTAAGTATTTGACAAGGAGTATTAGGGACATAACCTAGCCAGAGCTCAAAAGGCTTCTTTTGAGTAACAGAGTGAACAATGCTATTATAAGCAAATTCAAGACCTGGAAGCAAAGTAACCCAGTCATGAGTAAATCTGTCATTATATTTATATTCCAAGCCAAAGGCACAATACCATCTAATCATATACTCTAGAGTTTGAATCATTCTTTCAGCTAGACCATCAGTCTGGGGATGGTGAGCAGTAGATAATTTTAATTCACAATCAAATATATCCATTAAAGACATCCAGAATTCAGATGTAAATTTATGATCTCTGTCAGATATAATGGATCTAGGGAATCCAGCTATATTAAAAATATAAGACCACCATAAGAAAGTTAAGTCTTTGGTGGAAAAATCCTTGTGTGTGGGAATAAATTTTCACATTTTAGTAAATCTATCCACTACTACCCAAAAAGAACTATAACTGTCTTTACCTGCTACAGGAAGACCAGTAACAAAATCCATATTAATAATTTGCCAGAAAGCATCAGGTGCCTCAATATGTTGTAAAAAAACTGCTCTTTTACCTGTCAAACTTTTAGATTTCTGGCAGGAATCACAAGATTCAACATTCAATTTTTTATCCTCAGACATATTAGCTCACCAAGCAGTGTTTTTAATTCTAATCATAGTTTTTCAAGATCAAAATGACCAGCTAATATGTCATAATGACAAAGCATTAGGATAGTTTCTTTCATAGAAGGAGGAATTACAATTACATTAGTAAGCTTTCTTCTATAATAAATATAAACATCTTCAATAGAAAACTTTCCTTTAATCAAAGCATTTTGATACTTTGCAGGAAGAGTTTTAATCAATGCTTGAATTGAAGTATTCTTAGGATCATTTAAGATAGTTACTAATTTTTTCAAATCAGAGTCTATTTTATATGAATCCAGAATAAATTGTAATAACTCCTCTTCCAAATCAACTATAAATATACCATGGATATTAACAGTATCATCTTCAGGTACATAAGCAGGATTAAATTCATTATTTGTCAGAGACAATCTGGACAGCATATCAACATTGGAGTTAACATTTACAGCCCTATGGATAATTTTCATTCTTCCTCTGTATTCTTGAACAGCAAGTTGCCACCTGAACATATGTCTATTAGATGTTTTTAGATTTAAGAGGGACTTCACAGCACTACAGTCAGTTACTAATTCAAACTTTTGGTTATCTAGGTAGTAATGAAGCTTCTCAAGAGCCCAAACAACTGCATAAGCACTCTAATTGAGTGGCACCATGTTTCAATTCACTATTTCTCAAGTTTCTTGAAATATAATAAATTAAAACCTCTGAGGATTTATAATTAATAATTTGTTTCTGGTGAAGGACAGCACCCAGACCAACAAAGCTAGCATCTGTATACAGGACAAAAGTTTTGTTGAAATCTGGAAGAGACAAGATAGGGGCTGTCATTAAACAACATTTTAATGCATCAAGAGCTTTTTGACAGTCATTATTCCAGATGAATGCAACATCTTTTCTAGTTAGTTTGGTAAGAGGCAAGGCAATTACCTGATAATTTTTAATATATTGTCTTTAATAGGCACACATACCCAAAAAAATTTGGATTTCTTTTACAGAAGTTGGCGCCTTTACATTTTGAATTGCAGAAACTTTTTTGTGGTCTACACAAATTTGTAGGCCTGACACAACATGGCCTAGGACTTTTAAATATTTAGAGCCAAATTTACACCTTTTCAAGGACAAGGTCATATTTATTTCATCCATTTTTTGAAAAACTCTATTTAAGTGAATCATATGTTCATCAAAAGTTTTAGAAAAAACTATAATATCATCAATACACACCATGAGCTATCCTTCAATTATTTCCTGATGGAAAGTCTTATCCATGATAATTTGGAAAACTGAAGGTGCATTTTTAGGGCCAAATGGCATTCTAACATACTTATATATTTCCATATGAGTAGCAATAAGCAAAATTTTTTAATAATTTTTCTCAACTGGAACTTGATGATATCCTTTATTATCATCCAGACAACAAATAAATTTTTCACCTTGCAAGGTAGCATGTATTGAATTAATTCTGGGTAAAGGATAAATATCATCAACAGTATAAGTGTTTAATACTCTGTAATCTCCACATAATCTAGCCTTATCCTTCTCATAATAAATCAAGACTGAGGAGATGAAACAATATTTGGGAATGATCTCCAACTTCTCAATGATATTCATTTTTAATAATGTGGAAATATTATCTTCAATATCCTTTCATTTTGTTGTAGAAGAGGGATATGGTTTTTTCTTAAGACTAGGAGGAATATCACTCAAGTTAAAGGATAAAGTAATTCTCATTTCTTCCTGAACACTTCCTAAGACATGAGAACCATGAGAAAAAGCCATTGCGAAAGAGGTAATTGAGGAAATTATAGAATCCTTTTGTTCATTAGTTAATTGATAACCAAAAGAAGCAGTATTTATTTCATTCAATAAATTATCCATTTTCGTTGTTGGTCTGCCTTTACACTGAACCAGTGAGTTACAAGACTTTAACAGATGCGCAGAAGTTTTTCTAGGGGAGGAAATTTTGAATTTTATTTCGCCATTTAATCCCAAGGTGAAGCAATTATTATCTGGGTCCGATTTCACACCAAACATGGTTAAAATATCATTACCCATAATAAACCAATCGCTTAAATTATCATTTTTTATGACAAAAAATTCACAAATAGCTCTGACAAAACCACCATTATATTTGAAGTATACAGAGGTTTGTATTTGCCAATAGGACACAAGGTAGAACCATACCCTCTCCATTTTCAGAAGTAACAGGTAATATTTTACTCAAATAATCCTTATCTACTGAAGCTAAAGCTCTTTTAGACACTACACTTCCTCCAGAACCAGAGTCAAGAACTACCTCAACAATTTTACCATTAATGATAACAGGTGCGTTCAAAGGGGATATGGCTATAGAATTGTTAGTAATATCTTTAATTATTTCAGCATTTTCCACTTAAGATAAATGCAATACACATTCTTCAGATATATCATCTAAATAATGCACATCCTGTTCCAATATTAAAACATCTTTAACAGATTCATTGTCATAGGAGATATTACTTTCACAGTCACTAGAAGAATTATTGATATCAGTTTCAGCCTAATCAGTGTCTTCATTTTGTTCAAAAAGATAAATTTTCTTGTCACAAACATGACCCTTTTGCCATGATTTGTTACATTTATAACAAGTATTTGTTGCATATTTTTTAGGTGCAACTGGGGCAGGGGGTTTACCAGATTTTTCTGGAGGCTTTGTAGAGGGTTTATTTTGATCATGATAAGATTTTCCAAGGTAATTCTTTGGTTCATATCTATTCTTGAGAATTACTTCATTACAGATATTAATGAAAGAAGAATGTTACCTCACATGCTCAGTTCTAGCTACAAATAAATCTCTAAGAGAATTTGGTAATTTATACAGGATTTTATCCTTCCTAATATCATAATTCATCTTTGGATCAGCTTCTCTCAGGATTTTTGTTAATTTCATCAGAAAAACAATGGGGTTTTCAACAGATGAGGATACATATTTAGTATTCTCATACAGTCTTTGCTGAGCCAACCAGAATTTTGAACCACCAAACTGATTCTCAATCAAGGATTTCCAATCATTCAATGTATACTGGTTGTTATCTAATAAAATAGATCCATACCACATCAAGGCTACATTGGAAAATAAAGAAATTAACTTAGAAACAATTTCCTCATCTGGTAGTTTATAAGATCTCTTTAAATTATTGATTCTTTGGTTAAAGTGTTTCCAATCAGATGAAGAATTGCCATCAAAGGTAGGATATTGGTCCAATTCAAGCCAATTTTTATTACTACTACCATGGTCAGTTTTAAGGTTTGAACTTTTTAAGGTTATTAATTCTTGAAGTCTTGAAAGGTGTTCAGATATTTCATTATTTACAGAGGTAGATTGCTCATTGTGAGCATTTAAATTATTTTTTTTGATTTAACAGATTTTTCAGAATAAATTTCAGCTGGCAAATTGGTACATTACAAGGGAGAGAAGAACCACTCTATTCAGGCTGTTTATTTTTATGATTAACAGCAGGTTGAGAGATATTTTTTAACTCATGATAATGAGTAGCTTGGACAGCCTGTAATGCAGAAAATAGTTTCTCAAGATCAGACAATTTATTTCTTAAATCAGGAATATAAGATAGTTGATCATTAATCCAAGCAATAGATAGAAAATTTCTGTCCTCATAAATAGAGCATTTATTACTCAAATTCTGGGACTCAATTTTCAATTTTCTTAATTCACTATGCAGAAGCATATTTTCATTCTTTAAAGAAGTATTTTCATCTTTTATATCATCAATAACTTTGCGCAGATGACTATATTTATCTGAAAGTGATCTGTGATCAATTTTAATAGACTAATGTTGAGCAAGGACATTATTAAATGTGTCTTTTAATTGAAATAAGCTGTGTTTTGAACAGAAGAACTTACTTTGCAATGTAAATGCAAATGATTTAATCTATCAATCTCATGTTTCAACTATTCTCTCAAAGGTTTGTCTTTGATAACATTAAAATCAGGAGAGTCTCTCAATATTTCTTCAGAAGTTTTTTCAAGTAAAACACAAATTTCTGTAGCAACAGAATCATTCTTAGTAGAAAGAGTAGGATTAATTAAAGAGGTAGAGGTTAAATTTAATGGTTCATCAAAAGAACTTTTACTTAAAACATCAATAGGGCTACTAGTTACAGGAATCTGTCTCTTAACAGGTTTAAATGTTCTTTCACCACTATCAATAATATTACCTGTAGTAGAAGGCTTATTAGAATAAATTCCAAAATGTTTTTCAACCAAATTACTTACCATGGCAGAGGAGGAAACTTGCTCTGGGTTTGAGTTTGAGCTTGGGCCTTCTTTCTCCTGATTTGTTGGTAAGGATAATGAGGAGGATGGAAATTAAGTTTTCTGGATGGTCCAGGCTGATGATGAAGAGGATGTTGCACATTCTTCTGGAAGTGGCCCATTAGATAATCCCATTTCCATTGTTCTACTTCCAGAGTACTTTGTTTTTCTTGAAGGAGGTGGGAGGTTGAGGGGGCATAGGATGAGTTGATGACATGGGAGGAGGATGACTCTGCTTTGAGAAAGAAGTTCTTGCATCTGAGACAAAAGGCTTTCCACTCTTGTCTTGTATTTCATATTTTCTGCCTTCAGCTCCTTGATGTGGCTGGATAAGTTGTTGAACTGCTGGTTTAAAGGAATTTTTTTTATTTTTATACCTTTTAGAGGATTTTCCTGATTGAACAGAGATTTGGCTTCTTTCTGAATGGTTTGGGGAAGGGGGTTTATTGCCTCCACCCCTCCTGAAATTTTTACGTCCTGTAGAATGAGAAGGTTTAGAATCAGCCATTGATTTTTTATAAATTAATCTTGAAGAGATTACAGAATCTGCTTCACAATCAACATCAATTTCATCCACTTGGAGGTTATCTGTGCTCTCAGTTAAATGGCTAGTCATGTAAGTGGAAAGATTAATTAAGTAATTTTTCTAAAATAATTTTATTTTTCAGTTTTATGGAAGCAAAATAATAATAAAAATATATATCAAAATATTTTTATAAAAGAAATACAAAATATTTAAATATAAAGTATTATTTAATATAATTAAATAAAGAAAATTATATAAGAAATAATTATTATTGGGACTAAAAGAATAAATTATAATGTCAACCAACAATAAAATTACCAAATTTATATATGTAAATTAATGGGACTAAGTACTGAGTACTATTATAGTCAAACAAAAAATCAACAAAATTTATAATAATAAAAGTTAATTTAATAAGTTTAATATTAATATTAATATTTGTGAAATTTTTCTAGGACTAAGAGGAATTAATACTCTATACTAGTCGACTAGGAAAAAAAATTTAAAAAATTGAACACTTACACTCAGTAACTCAACACAAGGTCACAATCACTGTTATTGCAGTAAAAAATCTAATATAAGTGTTGATAGGAGCAACTTTTGACTTAAAGTACTGATCATTAAATCAGCTACAATGTATATAGCTTTTTAAAATATGTAAACCTAATATTACAACCCCTGGTTCAATTCATGATCACAGAAAAAGTTTATTTTTTGCGCGAGGTGGTCCGTGCGTTTTGTTGCTTGTCCAAAGATTTTCCCAGTTGATTGTTTTCGTACGGAAAGGTCCACAATTTTCCGACGGTTTGTCTAGAAGATGGAGAAAAAGGGAA
Organism: Hemileia vastatrix; assembly: GCA_030280995.1. Lineage (NCBI taxonomy): Eukaryota > Fungi > Basidiomycota > Pucciniomycetes > Pucciniales > Zaghouaniaceae > Hemileia > Hemileia vastatrix. The sequence goes on along the minus strand of JASXTE010000014.1, from coordinate 21,373,933 downwards.
GAATAGAAAGAAGGAGACTAAGGAGAGGAAGAAAAGAGAGGGAAAAGGGAAAAGATGGGTGATAAAGTAGTTGACTAATAGACAAGAAGGGAGGAAGAGGTTTGTACCGCTTATACTAGTAAGTGTTTTATTTACTCTTTGCTCTCTTAACAACTCTTAAATAATTAAATATTCTTATAGCAACCTTATAATATTGTATTTAATATTGGAGAGGATTGACCTGCTACAATAATTAATAAAATATAATAGAGTGTATTTAAAATATTTTGAGTAATAATTGATGAGGCAAAAGGGGTTTACCAAGGCCTTTTTATAGGCAATGGGACCTCTAAAGCGCTACCACCGACTATATACAAAATTTTAATGAGATAAAACAAGAAGAACAAAGAAAATACTTGTAACATAGTAATTGAGAGAAAAATATACAAAAATAATAAGAATCCCAAGTAAGAAAATAAATCGCCCACCATAAATCTTTAAATCAGTTAATTAAAAATAATGAGTAACTAAACAACCCTGTGACATAAAAAATATGGGAAAAATAATTCAAAACAAGTATTAAAATATGTTTTCAGAATTTTTAAGTGAAAAAAATAAAATGTTTTGACACAACAAGGTATGTAATCAATTTAATTCAGTGTAAATTAATATTAATTAATTTTTTTAACTATGTAATTAAATAACTAGTTTAAATGAAAAATTTAATTAATTTGAATTGAGAATTTATAATACTATTTTATTAAATAATCTTTTTTAAATTATTTAATATATCATTGACACAATTAAGGGTCAAAAAAGCGCCACTAATTATGGATAATAGATTATATGAAAAGGTTTTAATTATATATTTAAATTTAATAATTAATGCGGTTACAATATAAGATAATTAAAAGGAATTTATTATATTATATTAAATTTAAAATTTATTATTTATTTATTAAATACATGAAAAATGTTTTCCTTAATATGGTATATAATAATTTAATTGATATATACTTAATTTATTTGATAATAAAATTAATATAAAATTTATTTCACTTATAAAATAAAATATTTATATAATATATTATGTAATATAAATTAAATGTAAATAAATAAACTAAAAATATTATGTCCTTAATGAATTTTTATGTATATTTACTATTCTCCTGGAACAGCCTGGCTGGCATTTATGGTGTCTGAATTTTAAATTATATGTATTAAAAAAATTATTATTAAATAACCAAGCCAAGTGAAATTTTCTTGGGTTTTTGGTGTCACTAGCACTTATTTTTTTCTTATACTCATGTTTTAATTTTTTTTTGTTTCTTTCTCTACCTTTCACATTTTTTTTTATTATTTAAAATTATTTTAAGACCAAAGTTGCTTTAAAACAAGTTTGGTCTAACTTGTTTCTCACTTCCCCACCAGATTTCACCTGGTGGGGAAAATTACTTTCATTTTAGTAACCAAATACCCTTTCAGGGACTTTGGTTTCTCTGTATTGGCTGGTCTTCTAGAAGAAGGAGTAAAAATAAGAAAAAGAACAGAGAAGAGGAGGAGGAAATAGAGGGAAAATTTAAAAAAAAATAAAGTAATAAAATAATAATAAAAAAGAAATAATTATTCTAAGAGAGAGAGAGGCGACAAGACTCCTTGTGACTTGATACAGTAGTGAGGGTTATTACATTATAGAATATTTTTTTAAATAAGAATTATTTTCAATTTGGGGTAAACACTATTATTATTATTAAACTTATTGAAACCTGTTGTTATTTATATAAAACGTAAATTAGAACTGTGATACTAATAAAAATAATAATAAACGTATTATATTAAAAAAATATATTCCATTTTGAGTGTATAATAAGTGATGGGCTAAAGGGGATTACCCAAGGCCCTTGTATAGACCAAGGGACCTCTGAAGGGCCAAACATCAGTATATACAAAATAGTAATAGGCTAAAACAAGAATATAAAAGAATAAAAATGAAACATAGATATTAAGAGAAAAACATGAAATAATTAACTAAACCCATGAATAAGTAACTAGTTTTCCCACAATAATTTTTCAACCCAGTTAATTAAAATAGTGAGTAACTAAGTAAGCATGAAACATAAGAACTTTGAGAAAAAGAATCCAAAACATATATTACAGTATGATGTAAAGGGTTTAATTAGAACAATTAGAATTATTTTCACGCCAAAATTCATGTAATAAACTCAATCCAGTATAAAGCAATTGTAATTAATTTTTTAACTATTTCATTAATTCAATAATTATTTTAAATGTAACATATAATTAATTTAATGATATTTCTAATTTAAAGTGAATATTTTAATACAATATTATTAAATAAGTGTTATAATGTATTTACTAATTTTACTGACACAATTAAGGGTCAAAAAAGCGCCCAATATTAGTGTTTAATAATTTATGAAAAGTTTTATTTAATATATAGATTTAATTAATTAATTTAATTACATTATAAGTCAATTTTACACTTATAGTTATAATATATAATTATTTAATTATAAATTTGTATATATTAAATACATAAAAAATGTGCCATAATTTCTAGAATATATATCATGCTTAATTTAAATGTATGAATAATTTATATAATAATAAAATTGATATAATAATTATATATATTTAATAAAATAATTATATCATTCCAATATGCAATATATAATTAATTTAAATACATAATAAGCAAATTTTTACACCCTCTTTTAGTTACAGTAAATTGACATAAAATTGACCGGGTTCCTGGTATAGCCTGGCTGACACTCCCTTACTCTAAAAAAAACAATAAAAAAATGCTAATATTTTATCTTTTTGTACATCTTTAACAGAGTAGGAAGATTTAAAATTTTTTTTCCAGGTATCCATGCATCATGTTCAGATGATCTGTTCTTATATCACAATAAATATTCAGTACCTCTCTCAGAAGTGATAATTCTATCATTGAGAATTTTATTATTTTCTGCAGTTTCTGTGACTTTCTGAGGGTTTTTCTTAGGTCTTCCCCTTCTTTTTGGAAATAAGTCACTGTCAGAAGTATAAAACTTAAGCAAAGAAATGGGAAAAAAAGGATGTTTCCTATCATATGAAGAATACAATACAACTTCTACTGCACTATCTCCAAGCATTCTTTTAACAACGAATGGTCCTACAAAAGGATCTTTTAATTTGTTGTTACCTTGTAGATTGAAATGGACAGTAGATATCAACACTTCCTCACCCTTGTAAAATGTGTATTCTTTATGGGATTTATCCCATCTCTTCTTTTCATATTCAATTGCTTTATCAATACAGCTTTGAGCATGTTTTCTGCATAGCTGTTGCATTTGCACAAAAGATTTTACATCAGGGTGTAGTTCCAACTTAGGTAATTTATTATTGAGAATTTGAGCAGTAGTGTTTGGGACATAACCAAACCAAAGTTCAAAAGGCTTTTTCTCAGTAACAGAATGAACAGTGCTATTATATGCAAATTCAAGACCAGGTAATAGAGTGACCCAGTCATGAGTAAATCTGTCATAGTCTTTATAATCTAATCCAAAGGCACAACACCTTCTTATCATATCTTCCAGAGTTTGAATCATTCTATCAGCTAGACCATCAGTCTGAGGATGGTGAGCTGTAGACAACTTTAACTCACAGCCACAAATATCCATCAAAGAGGTCCAAAACTCAGACGTAAATTTTGGATCTCTATCATAGATAATGTCTTTTAGAAATCCAATAATATTGAACATGTAAGTCCACCATAAGAAAGCTAATTCCTTTGTGGATACATATTTGTGGGTGGGAATAAATTTGTACTTTTTTGTGAATCTATCCACTATTACCCAACAATAGTTATAACTGTCTTTCTCTGCTACGGGAAAACCAGTGACAAAATCCATGTTAATGATTTGCCACGGTGTAGACAATCCTATAGTACTAGCTATAGGCCTTGACCAAGGGAGTTGGAGAAAAACCAGAGAGAAAATCCCCTGTCCCTTTAGAAAAATATAGTGAGATTTACTTGCTAAAGTAAGTTGGTTCCTGTTTTGCTAAAGCTCCTTTTCAACACACTTGACTGCTTGATGAGCCAAGAAAGTAGTACCCAGATAGACTACCAGACCAAAGAACTGAAATGTAGAACAAAATCCACACCAGAGACAGCAAAGATACTTGATGTAGGCTGCAAATCCACACCAGAGACAGCAATAATACTTGCTATAGCTTGCAAGACTATAACAGAGAAAACAGTTGCCAAAGTTAAGTTAAATGAAGAACTTACTTGCAACAAACACAGCCAATTGTGGCCAGAAAACAGTGAAAACTGAGTGAGGAACAATGATATCACCTCCGGATGGTTGTATGATGATTAAGGTTGCCCCAAACTGTCTTATTCACTATGTACACACAGACCACTAACTAAGAGCCCATGTGCACCCTCCAATCTGGTGCCTGTACCCACCAAATTGCATAAAAAACCCTCCTGGAGCGCTCCCCAACCTCCTAAAACAGAGGAGGGCGGGCTGCCCGACGTCGGAGATGCCGCCTGAAGCAGCCCAGCCTCCCTGAAGCCAGAAAACCAATAAAACCCACTAATCTACTTAGAAAAATTAGCTACAACTACTAAAACATTTAAAACACGGAATTTCACTATAACAACATTGAGACATGAAATATAGAGAAAAATTAGCTCTATCCAATGGTACTAAGCACTTAACCCTAAGACTTAAGGTTAGCCCGTAAAACACAAAAAACAAAAATAAACAGCAATCTTTTATAAATGAAAAATGAGGAAATGACCCCTTAAAACTCAGAATAAGAAAAATGTCTACAAGACATAAAATATAGAGAAAATCCAGGGCTATCCAATGATATTACCCACATACCCGCAGACCCAATATCCACGGAATAAAACCAGAAAAATACCCAATTCTTTGACAGATGTCAATTAAGACATGCACAAACCACGCCAAATCACACAACAAAGGCCCCTGCCAATGTTGGAAGACCACATCCTCCCTCCAATTGAGAATTTCCGCATTCTTTCTTCATCCAACCACCATGTTCAACCTTCTTCCCAAATCTGCCTCTGAAATGGGTCCTTGCCAATAATGCATCAACAATAATTTAATCTGCACCATGACACCACTTGTCCATCCATACAGAACGTCCTGCGATGTCTGCCAATCCAGAATAAAGACCTGCCACAGACCTGGTCCACTTTCTTCCACAACAGATTCACCTCCACCTCAACCTGGTCCTTCTTCTGCCAGCACCAAAGGATCTAGGCCATCCATCCTGATACCCAGATTAATCAAAAGGCTCCACCCTTCCTAGAAGAGTGCTACAACCCATAAAGCAACTAGTTCCCCCATACCTGGTCCATCTGATGGTAAATAACATTCATTTCTTCCTTCAACTTTAAAACTGATAACTTCTCAGTTCCTTCCTCTTCTGATAGTGATGATAACAATGTAGGATCCATTGCACCACCAACACCATCGCACTTGCCCACTATCAAGGCCAAGTTCCAACAACACACATCTCAACAGAAACAACTTCTGCTTCACTATTTCCAATCCACTCCTGCTAGAGATCCACAGGACATTGAGAAAAGAAGACACCTCATTCACCAGTTCAAGGCTAATTCTGAACACTTCATTTCATCTCTTGATTCCCTCTGTAACTCCACTTGTACTTGAGTTTGATTCAGAAAAGGAAAATTGACCACACCCTCTATAGGATATAACCACAAACAACCCTCTGTTTTAAGTCTTGGGGGACCATCCTCATTTTATAGTCTTGGGGGACTCAAAAACCCTCATTTTAAAGTCTTGGGGGACTCAAAAACCTAAATCATAAACCCAGAACCAGAGATAAACCACATTAAGACACAGAGAAAAAACTAACATTCTGAGGTAATTGTGAATAGAGCAGCCAGCCCATCAATTACCCCCAAACTTGCCTTTGCTAAATTTGGAGCCTCCCCCTGTGGATACCCTCCACCAATCTTTCAAAACCAACTCCAACAACAAAAACTTTTCCCTCAGTTTATAGTCTTGGGGGACTTACAACCCTCAGTTTAAAGTCTTGGGGGACTAAAACAGTGTTCAGTTTAAAGTCTTTACTGACTAATCTTGATAAAATCTTAAAACCAGCCAGTTTAAAGTCTTGGAGGACTAACAGAAACCAGATTTAAGTTTAAAGTCTTGATGGACTGACTTGATAACATAGCTTTTTTTTTCAGTTTAGAGTCTTGATGGACTGACTTGATTTTTGCATAAAATGGACGCAGCCAATTTCATGCAGCACACCTCTACAGCCAACCTGCTGAACTTCCACCTTCACTTCATCATCTACCCATCACTGACAAAAATCTCCTCCTATCCCTTTTCATCATCTTTTCTCACCACATATCATGGCTGGATCTCCTGATTTTAACCCTTCTACTCTCCCTTGCTTCACTGCTCCCAAGGACTATTCCCGCAAACAGTGCATCCACATGAGCAGAACTTGCACATTCACTCTTCCAAATCCTGAATCCAAATTCTACAACAGGGCTTGTGACTCTTGCATTCCAAAAAGAAAAGATGCAACAGAGACGCCAACTACCCTATTCCTCCTCCTTCTCCTTCTCACAAATACATCTCCAGATCCCCTACCAGATCCCCAGAGCTTGGTCCTTCCTCTTCCTCTCTATCTTCTGCTCCTTCCAGAAGATCCAGTAGCTCAGCTTCCCGCACTCTACACAAAGGACCAGCCTTAGCTTCCCAAGAAACTGCTTTTATCTCCGCCAAATTAGCTCCAAAAGCTTCAAGATCAACTCCCAGGCTTCTAGACGGTGTCCAGGCGGCCCGGCCGATGTCAGGCTGCCCGCCCGCCTCACCAAACAGTGAAAATCAGGGCCAAAACCTCAAAAAACGGCCAGAAAACAGCCAAATTCATTCAGAAAACAACAACAACTCAACCTAACTACTTCCTACTGCTCCCAGAGCAATGCAATCCACGCTTCCAAAGTCCAAAAGCACCAAAATTTCCCAGATTTCTAAGAGACCTGCCAGAGAATCCCAAGAAGAGACCAGAACACCACACACTGCTCCACAACAACAACTTTGTCCCCAACTAAGACAAAGAAACTACACCTCTCCTCTGTCAGCCAACTACTCTTCTGACAGTTCCATCTCTTCAAAATATCCATCCAGAAGAGAGTAGTCTGCTTCCAAATCCCCCTCTCCTGCTCCATCCTTTAAAAACCCTGGCACTCCATCACTAGCACCTCCTCCAGCTGAATCCAACAGAAATAACAACCACAACAACAACAACAATCTCACTGCTTTAACTAGGCCCCAGGAACATCAGCATCCCAGTTCACCTTCTCAGGATCCTTCAGAAGAAGACTATGAGAATCCATATCTTTCCCTAGTTGATCCACCCACTATGACCATTACAAAATTGTCAGAGATCCAAATCCCAGCTGCTTACAGATTTGATGAGCTTCCAATCTGTAAGTACCAAATTAATTATTCCATTTCTTCAACAAAAATAATTACTGATCCAATTCTTCTTGTCTAGTTGGCACCCCTCCTCCTGAATCTATTATTGGAGTTGGCCAAACTTTTGAAACTTCTTTGACCCTGGATTATGGAGACATGAAGAAACACCTAAGCACCATGTGTTCCAACATGCTAAAAGCCTTTTCCCTCCATGGACCTTTGAATGACTTTGAAAAATCCCTGAGAAAGCGCCTACTGGACAACCACTGGAAAATGTCTAGAATCATTAAACACACCCTCCAGCACTCCATTCCTCCCTCTTCTTCTTCCTCCTCTGAGCTTCCCTCTAATCCAATTCCTGACCATTACAATCCCTATCATCTCTCCAGAAGGATGCACTTCAAAGAACACAGTGCTTCCCACAATCCCAACAAAAAACAAAAACATCATCACAATCCGGACCAGCCTCCAGAAGCTTCATCATCCAGACAATGAGCTCCTGCAAAAAGATTAAAAACATAATAATAATATAAAACAATTAATAAAAATAATTTCAGAATTTTTTTATTTTTTTTATTTTTTTTTATTTTTTATATCTCTACTAATATTCTAAAATTAAAATTAATAAATAAAATGAAATAAAATAAATGAAATAAAATATAATATAAAAAATAATAGAAATGGTATCCCCCAGCCAATTGATGAGCTGATCCCCTGATACCTTACCCACATCCAAGTGCACCTTGATTTGGATACACAATTAATTCTTTTAAATGGTTAACAGAGAAAAAAAACAAAAATTTAGAAATTCAGAAGATAATAATAAAAATAATGAAACACAGAAACACATGAAATAAATAATAAATAAAAAAGAAAATAGAATTGCCTGGCCAATTGATGAGCCTTTCCCCACCAATGCTTGCCCACATCCAGGTGACCCTGATGTGGTAACACCCTATATTTTTTTGATTTTATAATTTTAAACTACCCCCATAAAAAAATTAAAACAAAAAAAGAGAAAAAAGAAAATAATCTAAAACTGCTATCTAGCAAAAACAAAACTGCAAAATCAAAGAAAGTCCAGCTCCATAGATGGTTGAATAAGGGAAAGTCTGATCCATAGAAATGATCACTGAGTGGGCTCCCTCCAATAAGTAAAAATGATAAGAGACCACCAGTGATCCATCACCAATCTGAAAGAACCAAAGATAAAGAAGCCAGTCTAAAACCAGTTTAAAGTCATAGTGGACTTGAAACCTGAATAATAAACAACAGAACTAGAATTCAACTAGTGAAAACACAAACTTGAAACAGAAATTCTGGGGTAACTGTTCTACAGAGCAGCCAGCTCATCAGTTACCCCCACACTTGCCAAAATAAAATCTAGAAGCCCCCCCTGGGTACCTTCTCATTAAAACACAACATCCAACACAAAAAAAACCAAAACCAATAAGAGTGAAGAGACCAGCACATGAAAACCAGAGGGAATTCCAGTTTAAAGTCATAGAGGACTAAAACCTGTGAAAAGAAAACAATACTAGGGTTCAACCAAATTAAGAAAAAGGGTTGGAAACAGACAATCTGGGGTAACTGTTGATAGAGCAGCCAGCCCATCAGTCACCCCTACACTTGCCAAGATCAAATCTAGAAGCCCCACCCATGGGTACCTTCTAACAAAAAGTTTCCAACACAAAAGTTGCTCTGAAACACCACAAAAATTCCAAAACAAAAAAAAAGAACGTTCCATAGTTTATCCTCGTTGCGGAGTCAATCTTCTTCATTCCTAGTGCCTCTGGGATAAAACCTCTTCACTTGGTCTGCAGCCACCCTCTTTTTCAAGACTGCACCATCCAACTCTTCCAAAACATAAGAACCTCCAGAAGCCTGAGATCTGACTCTGTAAGGTCCATTCCATCTGTCAGAAAACATTTTGCCCCACTGACTCTCCAAACTTCTATTATACAACAAAACCAAAAAACCAGGTTTCAAGTGATTCCTGAGTCTATGAGCCAACTTCTTGTTCCAGTACCTGACTGATTGATTCCTAATCTTCATCATTCTAGAGTATGCCTTCTCTTGACATTCCTCTCTACATTCCAACTGTTGCATCCGGGCACAGAGCAAATCTTCTGTTGAGTGCACGTCATCCGAATCAATTCCAAGATAAGAGACAGCTTCCAAGTCTACTGGTAGAACGGCTTTCTGACCAAACATTAACTCATAGGGAGAATAGCCAGTTGTCCTCTTCACAGTGACCCTATCAGAAAATAACACCAAGGGTAAATAATGCCTCCACTTTTCAGCACTATCTCTGCACATCTTCACCAAAGCATTATTGATAACTTGATGGCCTCTTTCAATCATGCCTTCAGCATAAGGATAATAAGGTGTAGCCAATCTAACTTTAGAACAAAAACTAGCCACAGCTTCTTTATATTCGGCACCAAACACTGGCCCACCATCAACAGTCACCAACTTCATCAACCCATACCTATAAATCCACTCCTTCTTCAAAAACTCTTCCACATTCTTTGCAGTCAAATTAACCAGAGGTACTGCCTCAACGCAACCAGACAAATCATCCCTAGCAACAATCAAGTATTTATACCTGCCCTCTTTAATATGGACAGCATCCAGACTTACCCTTCCAAAAACAGTTGATTCACCAGTAGCACAGCCTACCTCTTTAGGTTTCAAGTGACTTTTCTTTGAAATTCTTCACAAGATTGAACCCAACCCTGCACAGCCAACTTCTTACCTGGCCACCAAAATCTGTCTGCTACTATTCTATAAGTCTCCCCAAAGCCTCTATGACCAAGGTCTTCATGCAAAGACTTCAAAACCAATTCTTGACCCTTCTTCTGAGTCACCACCACTTGAGGATTTGGATGTCTCCTCCTCATCAACCATCTTCCTGACACATAAAATCCAGGACTCTTCTTCTTGATTGCTAACCAAGTATGATCATCACAAATATCTGGCATCTCCAAGGTCAAAAGATATTCCACCAAAATAAAAAAAAACCCAGACTGACCCCAGGTCTCATCTAAAAAATCCAACAAAACAACATCCAAGGGTACAATTCTGTCACCAAAATCACCAGTGTGAGCATGAGCCAATTGAGCAGCCCAACCAGGACACCAATCTTTAAATTTTGGCATGTCCTTCCCTTTCCACTGAACCTTGTGAGAATTCAGTTCACTAACAAAAACACACTTTTCCAATTTTGAGCTGTCCCAAACAACAACTCCATCTTCATCAACAAAAACATCCTGATCACCAGAATCAAGATCAGATCCAGCCAGTTTAGCCTCTTGGGGGAGGTCAGAACAATCATCCAGTTAAGCCTCATGGGGGAGCAGAGAAAAATCCTCAGCACCCTTTTTGCTGGCCTTAACCACTGGAACATCTTCGTCAAACTCTTCAGAATCAGAATCCTCATCTGTAGGTGGTCTCCTTGATAATCCATCAGGCATAGTAAAAGTTTTACCTGGTTTGTGTATCAGGTCAAAAGAAAAATGTTTAATAAATGCCACCCACCTAGTCATTGGAGCATTTGGAAGACTCGGTGTATTGATCATCTGAACCAAAGATTTTGCATCCACCTGCAGCTCAAAATGCTGCCCCACAAAACCGTCTGTAGCTTCTTTATAATTTTAGCTACGCCGCACAATTCCAACTTAGGTTGAGAATACCTATATTTCACCTCATTAAACACTACAGACTTATATCTTACTGGCCTGACCCTCCCAGTCTTATCCTCCTGAGACAAAACAGCACCAGCAGCAATATAAATTGAGTCCACTGCCAGATAAATCTTTCCAGCACCAACACCATAATCCAACTTGTGAAGAACAATATCTTCATCAACAACCTTTTTCAAATTCTGAAAAACCTCTTCACACTCTTCAGTCCATTCCCAATCTGCATCTTTTCTGGTCAACCTCCTTAAAGGTGAAGCCAACAAAGAAAAATCCTTAATAAAAATCCTGAAATATACACACACACCCAAAAATCCCCTGACTTCAGTAGTATTTTTAGGCCTTGGCCATGACTGGACTTTATTAATCTTCTTCTTCGCCATAATCCTTCCCTCTTTACATACCACATGACCCAGAATTTTCAAAGCAGGAACATAACAACAGAATTTTGACCCTGAAATGGTCAAACCAGCCTCTTCAATCCTGAAAAACACTCTCTCTAGAGTTATTGCATATTCCCACACAAACCTCCTTATGCCAGGGTTCTCCGCTAACACCTCATTACCATAATCCGTGGATGGTCCTTTAATTCCACCATAATCAATAAAAATACCAGCATGAGTAGGAACCTCATCCTGCAAAATCCAAGCCATCTGTGCTTGATAAACTGCCACTGAATTAGTTTCTCCTTGAGGCAACCTAGTGAGCTGAAATCTTCCCAAAGGAGTCTCAAAAGTTGTGAGAGGCCTTGTATTGGTATGGAGTTCCCTCTCATCATAACTATCCATAATATCACCCAAACCATAACACACCATTCCAGAAAAAGCTTCAATGAAATCCTCTGCATTTGGTAGCATACCAGCATCGTTGATAGTGACTCTATTCAAGGCTCTAAGATCATGAACCACCCTCAACTTTCCATTCTGCTTTTTTACGCAGAAAACTGGACTTGAGTAGCTGGAGGCTGATTGTTCATATAACCCAGTCCTGACTCTTTCCCTAACAATCTCTACAAAATCCTCTCTAATAGTGGCTGGAATCGGAATAGGTTTTATTTTCCAAGGTTCATGACAAACTACAGGAATCAAGTAAGGTTCCCCATAAGAGTGCTTCAATACACCCCTTTCCTCCTCAACAAATGCCACAGCTTTTTCTCTTAGCACAATAACATGCAACAACAACTTCTTTTCTTCTTCAGACAACCACCCATCAGGACCAAAATTAACAACTTTCAACCTTTCCGCAGTCACCGTAGCTGTCTCTACAAATTCTGGAGGATTCTTCACCAAAGGAGTACAGTACGGATCTCTTGACAAAGGAGGTCTCTTCAAGGGGGGGATTCAAACCCACAGGCATAGGCTCATTTACAGGCCTAATCTTCTGCGCTACCTTCTTATACTTTGCCGCTCCACCTTCAACTTGAGGGATCTTCAGGAATTCTTCATCACCAGACCTGGAACAAAAACCAAGGGTTTCCCCATTGCTCACATGTGTGGCCAAGGTAATGTTTTTGAAAGGTGTAGAAGAAACCCTAGAGGTGCACAATTGGGAGAACTTACTTTTACACCCCAATCTCACCACTCAAAAACATTTCCGCAATTCCACATCTTCATCCTCACTTCTGTCTTCCAAATCTTCAAATCTTGATTCATCTTCTGAATCACATTTTCTAAACTTGTGCAGTTTATCCTCATGCTGGAAGCCCAAAAATCGATCTTGATGATCTTCTCTCTTCAAAATTTTCTGCAGTTTAACCTCATGCTTGAGGCCCAAAAATAGATCTTGACGATCTTCACAACAATATTTTGCATCTTCTTTCTTCATTATCTTTAGATTTTTTTCTTGATTTTCATGAATTATCTTGAAATTTTTATCTTCTTCTCTTGAGTTTTCTTCTGACCTACAAAAATAACCAGGGGTTTCCCCAATGCTCACAGGTGTGGCCCAGGTAATGTTTTTGAAAGGTGTAGAAGAAACCCTAGTGGTGCACAATTTGGAGGAATTACTTTTAGACCCCAATCTCATCGCCCTAAAACTTTTCTGAATATCTTTCAATAAAGATATATAACCAATCTTCTTCTTTGAACTTGAATTAAAAATTATTAAGAATCTTGAGAAAGAACAGAGATTTGATAAAAAACTTGATGAATACTTGCAGAGAAGAGAAACATTAAAAAGAGAAAGTTGAAAATACACTTGGTATATCTCCAAGGGAGCTGACCTACTACAACCTGGGATTTCCTCATCTTGGGGAGAGGTTGCAGCACTAGGGTGATCTGCCCTCATTACTCTAAAAAAGACAGACTCTCAATAGAGCCTGAGCTGCACTCCAAAAAACCAGAGGCAGCACCCACTTCCTTCCTTCTCCTGCAGCAGTCCATGCACTGGCACATTGAAGATAAACCAGGCCTGTTCTCCCAACCATCCTCTCCAGGGGATGATAACCTCATGTGAAGTCTCCTTTTGTCTTCACCAGTCAACTCAAAACTGATTCCCAAATCAAATTGATAACCAATTATTGCCTAAAAATCCATCAAGAATGGCCCACCCAAAACTGCTTTTACATTACCTTTAGCAATGTAAAAATGAACCTTCCCTGAGGCTCCTCCAACATCTAACTTCAAAAACTCTGAAGTTTTAACCAATTCAGTGACATGGCCACGGATCCCTCTCAAATTTCCACCAATATTAGTTTTGATGGGGAGGCCCATATGAGTTGCCTCAAACAAAGAAATCAGGTTTATCTGAGAACCTGAATCCACCAATTCCCTTGCTTCCCTGCCATTCAGAGTGACATTGACATATCCTAGAGGAGCAGAAAAATGAGTTTCCAACCCCTCACCAAACTTTTCAGCAGAATCACAAATGTATTCTACCTCACCAGAAGAAACCCTTCTCCTGGTCAACATCTTTTTCTGCCTATCAGCCAACCTTGGACTGATATTATAAAATTCCCCATAAGATAGGGAAGCCTGACCCTGATTCATCCTTTCCAGGACAGAGTCCATAACATTAACTTGACCAGACACTACTGGCCTCTCAAAGTGAGCTTTTTGCTTCACCACCTTGTTCCTAGAAGATTCTTGAGGACCAGCACCACAAACAGATTTACCATTAACAGGAACCAAACCAGATCCCTCACCAGAACCTCTGACTCCAACAGGCTTTGGAAATGAATCCAAAGGGACATCCTCCTCAGAGTCAGAATCCACCTCCATTGGCATTGGCTCACCATTCAGGTCCAATGCAACAAAACTAGGGGGGCCCATATCAGCCATACCCTTCTGCATCTTGTACAGCTCCTCTTTTCTGTACCTCTTCCTAGCTGCACTGAGCTTAGGATCCCCCTTTAAAGCATTTGGCTTTGGTTGGGCCTGAGAACTTCTCTTAGGCCTTCTCACCTTTCCTGCTTCCACATCATAAACACCAGCCAAGCATTCACCACTTGACTGTCCACCACAAGAATACAACTCGAAACCACCAAAGGAAGTAGAAAAAGACACCTTATTGACCTCCTTCCCCTTTCCCTTGACATCCTCATCTACCTTAACAGAAGACTTCCCCTGATCAGGAATCTCCTCAAACCTTGGCCTCCTTTGATTGAGACCACCCCTTCTCCTGACCAAATCCACAGGAGCCTGCCCCTCACTGGGATTCACAAAAGAACCATCAGGGAACTTAAAAACCCTGCCATCAAACTCCACTTTTCCTTCAGACACATCTCTGTTCAGTACCCAACAATCATTGGACCTGTTCCCCCTCCTACTACAATAAGAGCAAACCCAAGGATCACTCCTACCAGCCCTCCTTTCAAAATCTCTAGGCTGAGAAGGTGCCTTATCAACCTTCTTGGCCTCCTGAACAAAAATGTGCAGCTGTTTTGTAAGATCAGCCAACTGCTCCACCATTGGGTCCCTCTCCTGTTTGGGAACCTGCACCAAATTTTTCTCCTCCTTCTTCTCCCTAACTTCCTCTTCAGCCAAAGCCTCACCGACTTTGCTGACATATTTGGCACACCCCTCCTGATAGGTGTCCACAGCCAATAACTTCAAATGGGCCTCAACAGCCACCTTCACCTTATCCAAGGCAGGCAACTTCTGGTCCCCATTAGAAAGAGTTTTCATCAATTCCTTTCTTGAAAACTCCTTCAACACATCAATCCTGACATCTCTAGCCAGGGCAGACCAAAAAACATCTTTGGCAGCATTTTCATGTGCCAGCTCCTCCACTTCCACCAAATATTCCACCACAGGATCAAACTGTAGCAGAAACTTCCTGTAATTATGTAAGTTACCAACACCACCATAAGATTGCCATTCACTGACAACCTTGTTCAGATCCACCATAGTGAACCTGACACCCCATCTATCCACCATTTCCCTACACAACAATTTCCAATCCCTCTTCTTGTAGCCAGACATGGCCACAAGCTCCTTTTCCACTGACCTATCATCAATGAAGAAGATAATCTGCTTCACCATGTCCAGGTAAGAAGCACCATCCACTCCAGCAGCAGTTTCATACTTCTCTAGAAACCACTTGACATCCTCCCCATTAAACTTGGTACCATCCCAATTTTTAATCCTCACACACTCCCTAACCATCACAGAAGGAGGACCATCCCCCCCCCACTGACAGTCACCACAGGAATAGCAGAACCAGAAGCCATTCTTCCAGTCCAAAACACCAAAAAGAGCCAACAAAAGAAAACAGAGATTCCAAAGAACTAGCAAGTTCTACCCCATGTTGGGCGCCAGAAATGTAGACAATCCTATAGTACTAGCTATAGGCCTTGACCAAGGGAGTTGGAGAAAAACTAGAGAGAAAATCCCCTGTCCCTTTAGAAAAATATAGTGAGATTTACTTGCTAAAGTAAGTTGGTTCCTGTTTTGCTAAAGATCCTTTTCAACACACTTGACTGCTTGATAAGCCAAGAAAGTAGTCCCCAGATAGACTACCAGACCAAAGAACTGAAATGTAGAACAAAATCCACACCAGAGACAGCAAAGATACTTGATGTAGGCTGCAAATCCACACCAGAGACAGCAATAATACTTGCTATAGCTTGCAAGACTATAACAGAGAAAACAGTTGCCAAAGTTAAGTTAAATGAAGAACTTACTTGCAACAAACACAGCCAATTGTGGCCAGAAAACAGTGAAAACTGAGTGAGGAACAATGATATCACCTCCAGATTGTTTTATGATGATTAAGGTTGCCCCAAACTGTCTTATTCACTATGTACACACAGACCACTAACTAAGAGCCCATGCGCACCCTCCAATCTGGTGCCTGTACCCGCCAAATTGCATAAAAAACCCTCCTGGAGCGCTCCCCAACCTCCTAAAACAGAGGCGGGCGGGCCGCCCGACATCAAAGATGCCGCCTGAAGCGGCCCAGCCTCCCTGAAGCCAGAAAACCAATAAAACCCACTAATCTACTTAGAAAAATTAGCTACAACTACTAAAACCTTTAAAACACGGAATTTCACTATAACAACGTTGGGACATGAAATATAGAGAAAAATTAGCTCTATCCAATGGTACTAAGCACTTAACCCTAAGACTTAAGGTTAGCCCGTAAAACACAAAAAACAAAAATAAACAGCAATCTTTTATAAATGAAAAATGAGGAAATGACCCCTTAAAACTCAGAATAAGAAAAATGTCTACAAGACATAAAATATAGAGAAAATCCAGGGCTATCCAATGATAGTACCCACATACCCGCAGACCCAATATCCACGGAATAAAACCAGAAAAATACCCAATTCTTTGACAGATGTCAATTAAGACATTCACAAACCGCGCCAAATCACACAACAAAGGCCCCTTCCATTGTTGGAAGACCACAACGGAGCATCAGGTACTTTAATATTTGGAATAAACCTGCTCTTTTACCTTTCAACCTTTTAGATTTCTGACAGGAATCACAAGATTAAACATATAATTTTGTATCTTCAGACATATTAGCCAACCAAGCAGTGTTTTTGAGTCTAATTAATGTCTTTTCAAGATCAAAATGACTAGCTAACATGTCATCATGACAAAGATTGAATATTGTTTCTTTCATAGAAGGAGGAATTAAAATTACATTAGTAAGTTTTCTTCTATAATATATATAACCATCTTCAATAGAAAACTTTCCTTTAATCAAAGCATTTTGATAATTTGCAGGAAGAGTTTTAATCAATGCTTGAATTGAAGCATTCTTAAGATCATTTAAGATAGTAACTAATTTATTTAAATCAGAATCTTTATCATATGAATCCAGAATTAATTTTAATAAATTTTCTTCCATATCAACTATAAATATACCATGGATATGAATATTATCATCTTCAGGTACATAAGCAGGATTGGAGTCATTATTTGGCAGAGGCAATTTGACAGCATATCAACATTGGAGTGAACATTTACAGCCCTATGGATAATTGTCATTCTTCCTCTGTATTCTTGAACAGCAAGTTGCCACCTGAACACATGTCTATTAGGTGTTTTCAGGTTGAAGAGGGACTTCACAGCACTACATTCAGTTACCAATTCAAACTTTTGGTCATCTAGGTTGTCAGCCAGGATGTCTGAGTAGCCCAGTAAATAAACATACAATTTATTGGAATTAAATAAAGACATAATAATTTCAGAGTATGAATTTAACATTAATATTATATTACATAATAAATTTATATTAATATTTTATTTATATAAATAAAGTAAATATTATTTTAATTTTATTATAAGATCATTTAAAAGCATTTAATTATATTCCATAACGAAGGGCGCATTGTTTATTTAATAATTATAAATTAATTAATTAAAAACTTATAAGATAATTATATTCAAGTGTTTATCTTATATTTTAATTACTTTAATTAATTAAATTTAATTATTAAAATATACTTTTTCATATACTATTATCCATAATTATGGCCACTGTTTTTTGGACCCTTAATTGTGTCAATAAAAAATTAAATAAATTATAATACTTATTTTATAGTATTAAAATTCTCAACCTAATTTAGTAATAAATTAATTACTTGTTTCATTTAAATTAATTATTTAATTACATAGTTGAAACAATTAATTAATTTCTATATACTAAATTAAAATTTATTACATATTTTTTTGCGTCAAAATATTTTTACTTGTTTCACTTAAAAACCCTTGAAGCATACTATACCATCTGTTTTGAATTATTTTTTCTCATAGTTCCTATGTCTCAGGCTTGTTTATCTACTCACTATTTTTACTTACTGATTTGGGAATTAGTTGTGGGAAAATTTGGTTCTTATTTGGGGTTTTTATTATTTGTTTCATATTTTTCTCTAAATTGTTATGTTTCACTTATTCTTTTATATTCTTGTTTCATCTTATTATGACTCTTGTATTTACAAATTTAGTGGCGCTTCAGAGGACCCATTACCTATAAAAAGGCCTTGGATAATCTCCTGTAGCCTCACCCCTTATTACTTACTTTATTTTTACTATTAATTTTATTATTAATTACAAATGTTACAATTAAAATAGTTTTTATTATGTCACTTTCTTGCCTTTGAAATCTTGTATATATTATGCATATAAAGGCTGCTTTAAGATCATTTAATATTAGCATTTGGTACTTAAGCAGAGAGAATAAAAAAAAACTTACCATGTATCATCCCATAAATAACTTGTTATAAGTTTTGTTGACTCCCAAGTCCAAGTTTTGTCTATTTATTTTTTTGTTATATTTTTTTTTATTTCTTTTCCTCTTTTCCTTCTTCTTCTTCTTCTTCTTCTTCTCCTCTTTTTCTCCTTCTTCCAGATGACCGGCCGACAATTGAGGGCCTTTCAGAATGACAACATCTATTTCTTGACGATTGGACAAACAATTAATGCACGGACCACCCTCGCATGTAAAATCAACTTTTGCCACAACTGTGAATTGAACTGAGGTTCTTACATAACAAGCTATATATTTCAAAATTCTATACATTTTAGAGTAATTGTTGATCACTATAGTAAGTTTTCCTTTGCATTTCACAAATCTATTTTAAATATTTTATGGCAATAAAAGTGATTGTGGCTTAATTGCTGAATCACTGAGTGTAAGTTGGTCTTCCTAATTTTTTTTTTCCTAGTTGACCATGATAGAGCAACACTCTTAGTCCTAGATGAGTTTTTTTTTTGACATATTAATTGATTGTCATAATAAAATAAATAAATTTTCAATATAAATATTGTTGACATTTTGTCCAATATTATAATTAATCATACAATTATTTTGTAAATGAAAATATATTGTGTGTATATTGAAAATTTTAATTTGACATATTAATTTATAGTCATAATAAAATAATTAAATTTTCAATATAAATATTGTTGACATTTTTTCCAATATTATAATTAATCATACAGTTATTTTGTGTGTATATTGAAAATTTTAATTTGACATATTAATTTATAGTCATAATAAATAATTATATTTACAATGTAAATATTGTTGACAATATTATGTCCAATATTATAAATAATCATACAATTATGTTGAAATAGAAATAATATGTGTGTATATTGGATTTTTTATTTTTAACAAATTAATTTATTGTCATACTATTTTAATAACATTTTTGATATAAATATTGTCAATAGATTTTGTCCAATATTTTAAAATCATACAATTATTTTGAAATATAAATGACTATGGGTTTATTAAAAATATTTAATTTTAACATATCATTTATTTTTGATGAATTATTAATTTAATTTTGTCATTAATATGTGTTATTATTATTTTTTGAAAATAATTGAGTCCATTAGATAATATTTAGGCTTATTATTTTTTATATAAAAATTAAAGTTTTTTTTTCAGATTTTATTTAGTTTATATTTTTTTATTTTTTTTTATTTTTTTTAAATTAAGAAAATAAATAAAAATAATTTTTTTGTAATGAAACTGATTTAAATTTTGTTTATTTAAATTTTCAGGCACAATGTCTGCAAAAATTAATAACATGACTGCCACTAAGGAATTGAAAATGAATAATTATGATGAACAATCAATCTATCAGCTCAATTACTGGCATGAAATGAGGAAAATTAAGATATAATGCTAAAGTAGAACTTCTGAAGGACAGGATTCAAGAAATCTTATTCATTTTTAAGGTTCTAAATAAGAAAATTTTAATGCCTCCTAATCAGCTCCCTCAATGTAGACATGCTCAAAGCCTGTTCAAACCTCAAGAAAATATTGAAGGTTGTATATGGAGGTGTGAGTGTCTGAAAAGGCACTATCTTCAGTTGATAAAGATTATATGGATAAATTATTACCTATGACATGTGAAAAATGGAGATGTTATGTCTCAGTTTTATGTCCCATTGGCAAATAAAAAGCCACTGTATTCTTCAAATATAATGGTGGTTTTGTGTCAAGGGGTACTTTTGGTCTAGAAGCATGGTTCGAGGTTTTCACGGGATATTTAAGGGTTTAAAGGTCTCTCAACAAAAGGTACGTATTTCTAAAATCAATTTGATTAATTTGCTCAAATATAAGAGGTATATTTAAGATATCAATATAAATTATAGATTAGAATTACGTGGTTGTAAATACTAAAGTTATAAAATGTAGAAATAATTGTAGTGTTGTATTTGTAATAATAATGTAAGTGATAAAGTAATGATCTGAAAAGCACAAAGTAAGAGGCCTTTTATAGGCAAAAAATGAGGGAATAAAATATAAGGAATTTAAACCATATACTGTAAGAATGTGAGAAAAAGAATGACTAAAAGGAGTACATATATGACATAAGAAATAGATAAACTGGTACGTCAACAAGGGCATCAAATTTATTAGCAATAAAGTTTGAGTTCCTTGGACTGTCACAATTAATTACACCATAATTAATTTATTATATTACTTTCACAGGATTCCAGATCTCTCACTGAGGTAATATAATTGTTTTAAAGTTTTTTTATTATAATTTTATTATTAAATTCTATTCCATTTTTCTTATACCATTGAGCACAGTGTTAGGGAGTAAAAATGTAAGGGACATTTTATTTACACTAATTAATTATTTTACTTATTGTACTTAACTAGTTAATTGTAAGTAATACTTAAGTAGATAATTAATTATTAGTAAGAAGAAGGGGTGTGGCTTCAACTCAGTAAAAAAATTAATTATTTTACCGGTTAAGTCTAGTAGCCTGGATGACACTCCCTCACTCTAAAAAAAACAATAAAAAAAAATTCTATGATTTTTTCTTTTTATAATTTTTTAGTAGAGTAGGAAGATTAGATATCTTCTTCCCAGGTTTCCAAGAATCATATTCAGACGATTTATTCTTGAATCTCAATAAGTATTCTGTACCTTTTTCAGAAGTGACTATTCTGTCATTTAGAATTTTTTTCAATTTATGCTGTTTCAGTGATTTCATTTGGGGTCTTCTTTGGTCTTCACCTCCTTTTTGGAAATAAATCACTATTGGATGTGTAAGGTTTCAAAAGAGATATTGGAAAAACAGGATGTTTTCAGTCATATGGAGAATACAAAATAACCTCAACTGCATTATCTCCAATCATTCTTCTGACAACAAGTGGACCAACAAATGGATCTTTCGATTTGTTATTACCTTTTATGTTGAAGTGGACTGTAGAAATCAACACTTCATCACCCTTTTTAAAAGTGTATTCTTTATGGGATTTGTCCCATCTTTTCTTCTCATATTCAAATGATTTTTCAATAAATTTTTGAGCATGATTTCTGCATAGTTGTTGCATTTGAAGAAAATATTTTACACCAGGATGTATATCCAATTTAGGTATTTTGTTATTGAGAATTTGGGAAGGAGTATTAGGAACATATCCAAGCCAGAGCTCAAAAGTCTTTCTTTGAGTAACAGAATGAACAGTGCTATTATAAGCGAATTCTAACCCAGGAAGTAAGGTAACCCAATCATGAGTGAATCTGTCATTATCTTTATACTCAAGGCCAAAGGCACAATATCTTCTTATCATGTCCTCTAAAGTCTGAATCATTCATTCAGCTAAACCATCAGTCTGAGGGTGATGGGCAGTAGAAAGTTTCAGATCACAACCACAAACATCCATCAGAGACATCCAAAATTCAGAAGTAAATTTAGGGTCTCTGTCAGAGATTATGGCTTTATGAAAACCAGCAGTATTAAACATATGAGACCACCATAAGAAAGCTAATTCTTTAGTGGAAACATCCTTGTGAGTAGGGATAAATTTACACATTTTTGTGAATCTGTCCACAATAACCCAACAAGAGTAATAACTGTCTTTACCAGCAATAGGTAATCCTGTTACAAAATCCATGTTTATTATTTGCCATGGAGCATCAGGAGGTTCAATATGTTGCATTAATCCTTCTCTTTTACCAGCTAATAATTTTGATTTTTGTCAAGAATCACAAGATTCAACATATAATTTTGTGTCTTCAGACATATTAGCCCACCAAGCAGTGTTCTTAATTCTGATCATTGTTTTGTCAAGATCAAAATGTCCAGCTAGTATGTCATCATGACAAATTTTAAAGATGATTTCTTTCATAGAAGGAGGAATAACAATAACATTACTCAACTTTCTTCTATAATATAGATATCCTTCATCAATTGAAAATTTACATTTTTCCAAAGCTTTTTAGTACTTTGGTGGAAGGGTTTTAATTAATGCTTGTATTGAAGCATTCTTTGGATCATTTAATATGGTGCATAACTTTTTCAAGTCTGTGTCCTTATTATATGATTCCAGAATAAGCTGTAATAGCTCTTCCTCCATATCAAGCACATATATCCCATGAATATGAATAATTTCATCCTCACGATCATAAGCAGGATTAGAGTCATCATTTGGTAAAGGTAACCTTGATAACATATCCACATTTGAGTGAACAATACCAGCCCTATGAATAATTGTCCTTCTCCCTCTGTACTCTTGAACAGCCAGCTGCCATCTAAACATATGTCTGTTAGGTGTTTTCAAGTTTAAAAGGGATTTAACTGCACTGCAGTCAGTGACAAGTTCAAGTTTCTGGTCATCTAGGTAATAATGAAGCTTTTCTAGAGCCCACACTACAGCTAAACATTCCAATTGAGTAGCACCATATTTCAATTCACTATTTCTCAAGGTTCTTGTAATATAACAAATTACTACTTCTGAAACTTTATCGTTTAAATCTTGTTTTTGATGGAGGGCAGAACCACGACCAATGAAACTGGCATCAGTGTACAAAACAAATGGTTGATTAAAGTCAGGTAAAGCAAGAATTGGTGCTGACATCAAACAGTGTTTCATAGTGTCAAAGGCTCTTTGTCTTTCACTATTCCAGACAAAAGCAACATCTTTTCTAGTTAATTGGGTAAGGGGTAAAGCTATGACTTGGTATTTTTAATATACTGTCTATAGTATCCACACATTCCCAAAAAACTTTGGAGCTCTCTAACTGTAGTAGGAGCCTTCACCTGTTGTATGGCTGCCACTTTGTTTTGGTAAACACATATCTGTAAGCCTGAAACAACGTGACCAAGAACATTTAAAGAATGGAAACCAAATTTAAATTTCTTCAAAGCAAGTTTCATATTTATTTCATCCATTTTCTGCAATACTTTACACAGGTGGTTGAGATGGTCCTCAAATGTTTTTGAGAATATAATGATATCATCAATATAAACCATTAGCCATCCTTCAATTATCTCTTGATGGAATGTGTTATCGATTACTTTTTGAAAAACTGAAGGGGCATTTTTAGGGCCAAATGGCATCCTAATATACTTATAAGTACCCATATCAGTGGCAATCATCAGAAAGTTCTGAGAATTTTTCTCAACAGGTACCTGGTGATATCCTTTTTTACCATCCAAACAGCTGATATATTTAGCACCCTGTAAAGTAGCATGTATAGAGCTAATTCTAGGTAAAGGGTAGGTATCATCAACAGTATAAGTATTAAGTGCTCTATAATTACCACATAACCTGGCTTTATCTTTCTCATAAGAAATTAGGACAGGTGAGATAACACAATATTTAGGTGTTTCAACTACCTTTTCAATAATATTCATTTTTAAAAGGGTAGAGATATTGTCTTCAATATCTTTTCTCTTTGTGGGAGAAGCGGGATAAGACTTCTTCTTTAAACTAGGTGGTATATCAGTTAATGGGCAAGACAATGAAAGTTTCATTTCCTTTTTAACTAATCCCACTTCATGTGACCCATGAGCAAAGGCCATAGGAAAAGACTTTATCAAGTTAATGATGGAATCTTTATCCTCACCAGAAAGTTTTTCTCCAAAGGAAGCATTTTCAATTTCAGACATAAGGGCATGCATCTCTTTTGTAGATCTTCCTTTATATTGAACCACAGAATTACATGTGTTAAATTCTGGTTTTACTAATTTTTTAGGGGAGGAAATCTTAAATTTTCTCTTCCCATTCATCCCCATTGTGAAACATTGGTTTGAGGGATCCAATTTTATGCCATACTCGGTTAAAATATCATTCCCTACAATAAACCAATTGCTTAAGTTATCATTCTTCATGACAAAAAAATCACAAATAGCTCTTAAAAAACCATGGTTATATTTAAAAAACACTGTGGCTTTGTATTTACCAATGGGGGACAAAACAGAGCCATACCCTCTCCAATTTTCAGAAATGATAGGCATCAGTTTAGATTTATAGTCTTGATCTACTGAAGCAAGTGCTTATTCAGATACTACACTTCCTCCAGCTCCAGAATCCAGAACAACTTCTATGCTGGTTCCATTAATCATGACTGGTGCCTTGAGAGGGGCAATTACAATTGAGTTATCCTCAATGTTCTTTATGATCTCAGCATCTTCAACTCTAGATAAAGCATTATTATCAATATCAATAGTATTTAAATAATGAATAACCTCTTCCAGCATCAAGATTTCTTGTTGAGATTCATATGAAATATTGCTGGCACAATCACTTGATGTATCCTCCAGTGCCACTGTGTCATCAGCATGCTCCTCTGTTTGTTCTACAAGATTTATCTTCTTGTCACAAACATGGCCTTTGTGCCAAGGCTTGTTGCACTTGAAGCAAGTGTTTGTTGCATACTTCTTTGGTGAAAAAGGGGCAGAAGGTTTACCAACCTTTTCCAGAGGTTTCTGTTGGTAAGTGGAGGGTTTCTCCATAGGGGTCCTAGGAATGAATCTTCTGGCATCATACTTATTGTTTAGAAGGATATCATTGCAAGTATTAATGAAAGAAGAGGGTTCTTTGGAGAACTCAGTCCTATCCACTATCAAGTCTCTCAGAGACATTGGTAATTTGTAGAGGATCCTGTCCTTCCATAAATCAAACTCCATATTTGGGTCCATTGCCCTTAAGATTTTTACAAGTTTCATTAAAAACTCAATAGGTTTATTAGTAGAAGAGCTATATCGAGTTTCCTCATACTGCCTTTGTTGAGCCATTCTGAACTTGGAGCCACCAAATTGTGCTTTAACTAATTTTTTTCAAACCTCCCATGAGTAGTCAGTCCCATCCAGGAGAACAGATTCATACCACATCAGGGCAAAATTAGTAAATAAAGAAATTAATTTGGACACAATTTCTTCATCTGGGAGTTTTTAAGAATTTTTTAAGTTATCAATTCTGAAAATAAATTGTTTCCAATCAGAGGAAGAGTCACCATCAAATGTTGGGTACTGGTCAAGTTTTGGCCAATTCTTTTGATTTGGAGGAGTCTCCTTAGTACTAGCTTGTTTCTGATTAAGAAGCAGCTGTAATTTCTCTAATTGTGCTGAAATCTCATTGTTTAAGCCTTCTGTTGCAGATCCTGGTGCATCATAAGTTTTTGATGGAAACTCAATGTTATCAACAGGTATTTCTGGATCTATTTTTATTTTAGATGAACTAGTCACAGGTACTATTTGAGCATCCTGCACTATATGTTCCTTCACAGAAATGTCAGAATATTTTTGGTCATTTAACAATGAGTTCAATTTTTCTTCAATGGTTGTCAGTCTTGTTTTCATTCTTGGAAGACTAGATAAACTCTCATTGATATTTGCAAAAGATAATTTATTTTTATGTTGAAAAGATGACAAATGGTCATTCAATCTTTTCAGATTTATCTTATCTATCTCTACCTCCTGGCAACAGGCAGATACAGTATCTTTTAGTTTAGACAAATCATTTTTTATATTTTGCCATAAAGCAACTTTCTTTTCATGGGTTGCTTTGTAATGAGACAATTCATCAGAGACTCTCTGTGATTCACTTCTTAATGCTTGATAACCCTGATCAGTTAACAAACTATTATATCTCTGAGTCAGTTGCAAATTGTTCATTATATGATTTTGCTTGGCAATAAAATCTCTCAAGTGCTCATCATTAATTCTTGCTACATCTGGAGTGTTTCTCAATAAGGAAACTGAGTAACTTTCCAGACTCTCATAGAACTCAGGGTCAAGAGTTTCATCAATCACAGCCATATCAGGATTAATCATTGAGGTAGCAATTAAAAGTAATGGATTAGATACATGAGATATCTGTCTACTATTCCCAGCCTCTATAGGTCTCAAAGTTTCATCCTCCCTTCCAGATTTACATGAAGGAACAGAGTCAGCCACAAGAAAAGGCACTTGAGAATCAATAGAGGGACGCACCAGGGTTTGATGGGTATCACCATATTGGGCTTCCTTCTTCTTTTGCCTCCTTGATAAGGGTGGGGAGGAGTGGGGTTGACCTGGGTGGGCCTTGATGGGCCTACCTGAGGTAAATGATGCTGGTTTTGAGCCAAGTAGTCCCACTGAGTGTTGAGCCAGTCCCACTGCCACTTGGACACTTCCACCTTCTCTTGGGACTGGGGAGCCAATTGTTGTTGATCCCTGCGAGGAAGAGGTTTCTTCTTCTCTTGGAGAAAAGTATCTGTTCTTCTCACCTTTTCTTCCAAGGCATATACCCTTACCTTTAGTCTCAAGCTTTCTGTCCTTAACTCCTTTATGTGAGTGGACAGATTCTTTACCTGCTGAGACAACAGCATCTTTTTTATCCTGAAGCCTTTTGGAAGCTCTTCTGGTGGGTTTATCATGGGCTTCTGATCCTGAGTTGTGTCCACTAGGATTTCTACTTCTTCCATTTCTACATCCTGTTTGGGGCAAGGATTTATTAGTTTGAGAAATTCTTCTTGTTAAAGGAGAACTTACAGAAGTAGGCTCATCATAATCAATTAAGTCTAGTTCTTCTTCACGTGCAGAAAAACCACTTTGGTCAGTCATTTTAAGATTTAACTGAAATGAAAAAATAAGACAAATTAATTAGTCTTTTATTTTTAATTTTTATTTAACAGAAATAAAATAAAAATAAAAAAAAATCTTTTTAGGATAAAAAATCAACTTAAATAAAATTAATTTATAAGTAAAAAAAATTAAAACCAGGATTATAATATAATCAACTGTAGAAATAAATTAAAATTTTTATTAATAATTATTTATTTTCAGGATTCAAATCAAATAATTTATTACCAGGACTTATTGTCAATTGAAGAAAAATATGAAACTTTATTAATTTAACAAAATATTATTAAACTGATAACTTAACTACCAGGACTTAATGTCAACTGAAGTAATTAAATATGATTTTTATTAATTAAAAAATTTCTTGAACTACCAGGACTCAAAGTCAACTTAAGTAATTTAATATTATTTATTAATTTAAAATATTATTGTCAGGACAATTTGTCAACTGGAAAAATTAAAATTTAAATTAATCAGGACAATTGTCAACTGAAAAATGATAATAATTAATATTAAAATATAATTATTTTATTACTTCTGGGACTAAGAACAGTTATTGCTCTATTATGGTCAACCAGGAAAAATAAAAAAAAATATAATAATAAAATTAAATTCCAAATTACCAGACACCTCCCCCTGCAAAATGAGCAAATTAATGCCACTTACAGAGTGGTGAGTAAATGGAAATACGTAGCAAATGAAGAGTGAAGAGTAACCCACAAATAGTAATAACAATAATTAACACGATATATACGATGTTTAGTCAGTATATGAACCTAAGTTTTGGAGCATGGTTCGATTCCCGTTTGCAGCAAAAACTATTGTCACGTGACGTATGACGTTTGTCGTTTTCTCGCCTTCTCTCGTCCTTTACAGGTACTTGAATGCCGATGGTCCCCTTGATTACGCCTCAAGTAACGTTGCGCCATCGATATTTTGGAAAGGATCCCAATTGTCAAGGTAGGCTTTTGGTCTAGAAGTCTTGGTATGAAGTTTTTATGAGGATCTTAAAGGTTTAAATGGACTCTCAACAAATTTGTACGTATCTCTTAAATCAAGAATGATTATTTTACTCAATTAAAAGAGGTATGATTAAAATATTGATATAAATTATATATTAGAGTTACGTATTGTAAATACTAATGGTATAGATGATAAGAATAAGTTTTTGTTTTGTTATTGTTGTAATAAAGTGATGTAGTAAAGGAATGATTAAAAGACAACAAAAATAGGGGCCTTGTATAGGCAAAGGAGAGACAAAGCACGGCAATCAAATTCTAAAAACAGTAGTATGAGAGAGAGAAAAGAATATTCCAGAAGGAGTATTTCAAATAATAAAGTTATTCTAAAAAGAAGGCGTCAAACAGATGTATTTACAAATTATGTCAGAAAATACATCAATTTATTTAATATTTACTGTAGAAGTCAATTCTAAATAAGAAATTTGAATTTTTTGTATATATTTAATATTATTTGAATATTAAAATTTTATTTTAACTTAATATCTATTTTTTAATTTAAATTTTTCTTTTTTCCAACCTGTCAAATGAGCACTGTGTTAGAGAAAAATATAAGGGACAATTTTATATTTTAATTTTATTTATTTATTTAATTTTATCATTCTGTAATTAGTTAATTTATTATAACTAATTTTAATGTAACTAAATTATAATTAAATAATAATTAAAATGATAAGGTGCGGCTTCATCCAGTAAATAATTAATTATTTCACTGGGTAAGTCTAGTAGCCTGGCTGACAGTTGCCAAATGAAGATTGAATAAAAGCTATTCCACTTACACTAGCCAGGCATATTTACTAATTATGTATTGGTCAACATTAATTTTTATAGAAATTAATGTTAAATGTAAATATTATATTTAACCTCAACATGTGTAGTAAATTTCAATACTTAAGAATACATTCTGTCCTTTAAATTTCATGAAAAAAGTATTATATCATTTCAACATTAATTTTGATCAAAATTAATGTTGGCATGCCATTATGCATTGAAACAACTAACTGACTGAAAAATTTCATAATCAAAATTATTGTTGACCAATACATATTGAATTTAAGCTATCTCCACTTATTCAGACCAGATATAACTACTATTCAAAATGTATATGGTCAGCTTTAATTTTGATTGAAATTAATGGGCAGTTTTATGAAGAATCTTTTAGGTCGTTTTCTTCCTTGGGTTCAATATGCAAATGTCAATATTAAATTTGATTGAAATCAATGTTGACCAATACATAATGAATACACACTATGCCACTTACACTTTCCAGGCATAGCTACATGCATTATTCCAGTATCAAAAGAAATTTCGATCAAAATTAATGTTGGCAAGGCACCATGCATAAAGATAAGCAGTTGAATCCAGAAATTCATGATTATCATGCTCATTAATTTCGATCAAAATTAAATTTTGATACTGGAATATTTATTGGTAGCTATTCCTGGAAAGTGTAAGTGGCATAGCATGTATTCACTATGTATTAATCAACATTAATTTTGATTGAAATTAATATGGACTTGGACAACGCATAAAATTACAATAAGTATAGGTAAGCTAAGCAGTTGGATTAACTGGTTTGATCAAGTACACCATAATAAAATTTATTTTTAATGACTTGGTTATTTTTGATCAAAATTAATTTTAAGCCATGCATCTTGAATTTTATCTATGTCTGTGTAGTTCATGTGGCATGGCTTGTATTCAATATGCAGGGGTCTACATAAATTTCAATTGTAATTATGAGGTTCTTTGCCTCATAAATTTTGTGGTTTCTGTCAGGGTATCATGCATGGTGCCATATGATACTTGTTAATTTCTATCAAAATTAATTTCAACACCAATATATTGAATACAAACAATGGCACTTACAGTACTTGGTCATAGCTAAAATTCAATATACCAGTCTCAAAATTAATTTTGATATAAATTAATGAAAATCCATGAAGTTTATCAATAGTGTATGAGTTAAGTCTCAAGTCATATGTTTCATCATTTTCTTGAACCCATTTCTAGGTTATCTCAACAATTCTTTTCAAGTTTTATTATATTAATCAAAACTGTGGTAAGTGGTGAAAAATTGGCTAATCCAAATCTCAAATTGAATATTAATAATTTAATAATTTTAAATGTTTCTTAATGTATTTCATTGGGTGATTCATAATAATATTTTATCATCTTATTAGTCCTATAACTTTTGAAAAGTAACAATATTGGTATAATTAGGGACAACAATGCAATATCTTGTGCAGACTAAGATATATTGTAAAATAAAACTATTCAATTTCTTTTTCCCTTATTTGTATCCAAATTTATCAATGGTTTAGTCACTGGGTCCACACCTTAGCCCAACACTCCTCCTGTCACTTAAAAAACAAACTCTTATCTTAAATTCTAATGTTACCAATTTTATATTTATAATTCATTTCTTTTTTGGTGAGTCATATCAGTATATTCCTGAATCTCTCATTGTCATCTGAAAGTAAATTTAACAAATATTTATAAAGCATTATCATTTGTTTTCATAAAATATACTAATTAAGTGTATCTCCATTGTCTAGGAGTAAATTCTAATTTAAAAACTTTTATATTTACCTGTGGCAATTTACATATGGGATGTACATTTTTTATTATTTGTTTTTCACACTAAAAGTACCCAAAGAGTTCCTAGTATTTTCTGTTAGCTACATCAAATTTTGCTTCAATAAAAACAGATTGTGATTTAGAATGTTACTCAGTTTACCCCACTATGAATAATACATGTTAAAAAAGGATCAAATAATATATAATTCACCTTTTTATGTTTTCTGTTTCTTTCATCCTCACTTTAATCTTAATCTTATTTAATTTTTTATCCTATTAAATTATCAACTTCAATTTTCTAGAGTAGAGTTTCTAATAATTATTCATCATATTACATCATAATTTTTTGATATCAATTTTTTTTTTTAATATTCATTGATCAATATGTCTAGTATTTAAAATCCTACACCTCCACTTTGTATGTGAATCATGTTCCTTTCTCTTAATGTATATATTTCACTTATGTTCTATATCTTTTTTTTTCAAAAAATTGATTTTCCATTGCCCAAATATTTTCCATGCCACTCTCTGATTGATATTTTCTTTGATGCTTTTGAGCTTGCACCATGTCTGCCACATGGCATGGAACCTAACCCTCCTGTACTTGGCTATGAGAGGCAGAAAATAACCAGAGTTCAGTATCGCAATTTACTTGAATTGGCTAGACATAAAATGGAAGAGCTTGTCAAGATACTTTACAATAATCCTTCTCCTTCATATTTATCTAAACCTTGTAACAACTTACTCCAATATGTGAAAAGCCTTGAAAAATGTATGTTCAACTATGCAATATAGGGGGTGGACTTTCTAGCAAGTCCTCAACCTAAACTCAGATGGAACTCAGATGAAACTCAGACTGAACTCATACTGAACTCTACCTGAACACCCACCTAAAACTGTTCTGCTGAGTGTTGTTCATCCCTGATTGTATGGTTCCTTTATCAATAGCTCAATGTGTATTCAATCTGTCGTGAGTTTGGGTCCAAGGTTGCAGACTCACTAGCAAGTCCGCCCCCCATATTTTATGGTGTTCTTCACTTTTTTTGTCTCCTTTTAAATTAGTTGATAAGATTATTAATATTTTTTTCTTCATATATATTTGTAGCTTACAAGGAGGGTATTATTTTTTCTGATGAAGTCATTGTCATTAGGGATGATGATGAGACAGATGAACCATCAGCTTCAACTCATGCTTCAACTTCTAAGAAAATCTTGAAACACCTGTTATCCGCTCGAAGAAAAAGAAATTATCCCAAGGCTCTTCTTTTGTTTGACATATTAAACTGGCTTCTGCTAATAATTTTTCTGATTTATCAAACAATAAATCTCAAAAAAAAACAAAGGCTTTGGTAATGAGTATATTCTTGTTTCTTTTGTTTTATTGCTATTATTTATCTTTAAAATTCTATCACATATCTCTTTTTTTCTTACATATTGTACTTTTGCTCTTTCTTTTGATATTTTGTACCAGAAACTCACCTTCTGTAGATTGTTCAATCCATAAATGCCCTCTCTCTGATGAAGATGATGAAAAGAGCAATGAAAATAGTAATGATGAGCTGTCAGAATAATAAGCTATGCTTGCTCATCAAATAAAGCAATTTTTAAAATCATCTTCAAGACATGACAATATGTTTGATAAAGATGATGATTCAAACAGCTCATCACCGAATTCCTTCATTTCTAAGAAGCAATACCCATCACCTCCCAAATTACCTACTTTGACCTCTTTGAAAGCTTCTCTACCAATGAAATCAAATCCAATAAAGATATCAAACAAACCTCTAACTTATTCACCCTCAGTTGTAAAAGACTCTGATTTTCAGGAGGAATTCTGTAAAATTCATAAATTTTATAAAGGTAGAATCAGCACAGAAAAGGTCCTTAGGTCGTGGTTGGAGATTTTTACCTTTCTCAAATTACGCTCTTCTACTTCTTCCTGAGAACCCATTTTAAAAATTCCAATGTTTACTTTTCATTGGGAATAATCTTGTGGAGATGATTGGTTCTAAAAACTTACTGAGTTATGTAAGTTGACATAATTTTTAGTCTTAACTTTTTTCTTTTACTTATTTTTCTTCCTTTTGTAGCAAATAATTTCTTAGAGATTGATAGCTCACATCTATGAGTACTCAATAATATTGATTTCCAAGAAATTGAAGTTTATGTGATCCTGATGGTTTAAATACTGAAATTCTTTTCTCAACAAAGAAAACGGATCACCCCAAATCCAATCTTATCCAAATTCTCATGAGATTAATGATCCCAAGTGATCACTGCTGTTCATCATGTGTATCTCTTATATCATCTTCACTTTATCTGACCGCACATGAATTCAGCCAGCTTCAATCACATCAAAATATTAACTCAGATTGTCCAATTAAATGTGTTCTTAAGCTTCTAGCTCACCTTTCAAATCTGAAGAGTCTAATTCCTGATGGCTTAGAAGTTGTCCCACTGCACTTCAAACCTGTGATATATCAGTTTCAACTCTTCTTCAAATCATCAATATTATCATTGATATAATGATGTCAATTATCATTCTTCAATGAAAATATTGTGCTGAAACAATATCAAGTGGCAAGACTAGCAAAGCTCAACAATCAATTCAGAAAAAGGAAAATACAAAACTGACTATAATGAACCAGAAACAAAAGGCTGCGCTAAATAAGATAAATTCTGAATACTCCCACCACCAATATCAATTTTTCACATTCTATATAATCAATTGTGTCCGTGGTTTATTTCTGAGCTCTCAAAATCATAGATTGGCTTCAGCAGCTGATGGCTTGGAGGTGATATCAGAAATTAAGTTTCTTAATTTACATGAAAAAAAATCATTTGATGGAAGAAATAATTTGAAAAAAATTAAATAACTATAATTTAACATTAAAAAAACCTTTTATGGACAAGTGTGATCCATTTCCTTTAAAATTTGATACCCCAAGTCCTCTGGGAATTGCCAGGGATATTTCTGCAGATTTTATTAATCACTAGAGCTCCATTCAGCCAGTATCAACTTTTTTTGCTAAACATAACTTTTCAATAAATTAATAATCCAACATGTAGATAGATAAAGTTCTGTGTATATGATTTATCTTGTATAATTCAAGTTATTTTCCTTCAAATACATCAAAAATGTGACCATCTTTGAAATTTATTAAGAAACCTTTGACATGATTTTTTAAATTAATTATTAAAAAATATTATTTTAAGTCCAGCATAAAAAAAGGATTCAAAATCTACTTATATGATTTCAAATACTTGTATCAAATTCTTAAATATCTTATTGTTTTTATAAAAATATGATAACTGCTCTAGTTTTGTTACTTTACCTTTAATATTGAATAATCTATTAATTTTTACAATTTTTTTTATTAATTGTAACATTTTTAATCAGAAATAGAAAAATTTAAATAATTAAATGAGTGTATTCTTAAAAAAATACAATTTAATCTATTATTGATTCAAATTCTTTCATCAACTCTTTATTATTAACTTTTTTATTAATAAGCCTGTTTGACCTAAAATACTATACAGTTAATTTGGTAGCACTAAAAGCACATTTCTATGGCTAATATATTTCAAATTCTTTATTATAGTTTTTTTATTTTAGAACCTTTGCTACCAATTTAATAAAAATGACATTTAAAGATTTCACAACTTATATATTTCCACAAAAGTAAATCAAATTTTCTTATAATATTATGAAAAAAAAATTATTCTATTTCACAAATAAAACAATTAGATAATACTATAATCATCACAACTGAAAATGTTACAGCTACTCCCAGTATTTAACATGTTTAATTTTGCATTAAGTTGTGTATATATGATATAATTTTTGATATTTAAATATCTAAATTTTTTAGATTTGTCTTAACATTAGATAAATAATACTTTTCTGATTCTATTTCTTCCTCTATTAAGTCATCTCTTTTCAAAACATTTCTCAAAGCACTAATCAAATATTCAAACCTATATTTTTCTTCTTATAATTTCCAAGTATTCTGAAATATCAATATCAAAAACATTAAGCTTTTCTATAGCATGAAAAAGTCTAGTGCTGATTTGAATAGAAGAACCTATCCTTGTCAAGGCAGGAATTTTGTGACATCTTGAGGTAAAATGCCTCAGTTGATTGGTAGGCCATAATGTCAATGTTATTCCATTAGTTGCTTCAAAGTTGATTTTACTTTGAATTTCGGGGAACATAAGTTCTTCACCTGTTTGTTGTGGTTGGGTTTATTGTACTTCATATAAATGTTATTGTTTTCTGTATCTTTAGGAAAAAATATTCCTAAAGTATACTCACTTTCATCCTTATCATGATGAGCCTCATTGGAGAACCCATTACCATTTTCTCCAGATGCCCAAGTTAAATTACTAGAAAATGGTACACACTCTTCTTCACTAGAAACTTTTCAAAATCAAGGAATACCAAGTTTTGCACAAAGATTAGTTGCCTTGTTGTACTTTACATATTATATTTTTTAAAAAAAATATTCAAAGTACATTGCAATCCTCTTCATTTGTTTTTTATATTCATCTGTTTTTACAATATAATCAGTGTATTCATCTGCAAGGAAAAGCATTGAAAAATTAAGTATTTAAATTAAAAAAAGTGATACTTACAATTACATAAAGATTTATTGCTATCTAAAAAAAAGCCACCACAAAACATTTTTCCAAAACCACCAGCTCTTTGATGATGACCATTATTTGTAATTTTATGTTCACAGTAAGAAAGATCCTTAATGCATTGCACCATAGTTTCTAACATATCTAGTTCTTTGAGCTCATGAATTTCAAAAGTCTGCACAAGAACATTAGGTATTAAGACACCTTTTGATTTATAAATACTACATCCAGGAAAAAAATTGTAATAATTATTGCAATCTGTCATATACGGACCAACCCATCAAAAAGTAAAATTTTTGCCACCACCGTGTTTCAAACTTGGGTTCAATCATTTAGGTTTATATTAAATTAAATCATATATTATTTTGAAGTGATTTTTGATTACTATAGTAAGTTAACCTTTGCACCTCCCACTCATATTATTATATTTTTACTGCAATAACAGTGTTTGTGGCATAATTGCTGATTCACTGAGTGTAAGTAATCATTATTTTTTAATTTTTTTTTCCTAGTTGACCATAATAGATTAAGACTCTTAGTCCTAGAAGACAATTTAATTTTAATAATTTATTAAATTAATTTTATTATTTCTTTTTGTTTATTGGTTGACCATAGTAGTACTAAGTACATAGTCCCAATATTGCCAATATATTAATTTTGGTATTAATTATTTTGGTTGACTTATAAACCTTTCTTGGTTGGTCCCATTTTAATTTTTTAATAAAAATAATTGTAATTACATTTATTTGTGTTACATTTTTTGGTTAATTAATTGATTTTTGATAAAAATTAAAAAAAAAAATTGTTAAAAATTCAATAAATTATGTTTTTTTTTGAAATTAATAATCTGAATCATTAATATAATTTTGATTATTTTTTCACAGTTTAAATTTCCAGTAGTTTGGCTAACAGCATGGATAACTTACATGTGGATGAGATTGAAGTGGATGGTGACACTGAATCTGTAGGTTCTACTAAATTAACTCAAAAAAATTATTTAGCTGACAAAAAACCTTCAGGATTTGGAAATGGCAGGAGAAGTGGCAAACTCCCCTCACCAAACACCTCTAAAAGAAGTATAACCTCTAATAAATCAGGAAAATCAACTCAAAGGTGTAAAAATAAAAAAGATACCACTGACTCAACAAGTAAACAGCCTGTCCAGTCACATCAAAGAGCTAAGAGCAGAAAGTGTGAAGTACAAGGCAAGAGTAAACACACTCTGGCAGAAGATTCAGGAATTATTAAATTCCAAACAGGCTCAAACTCCACATTTCCCAGCCTCCCAGCCTCAGCCTCAAACTCAGCCCAATCAAGTACCCAGCTCCTTCACGCAAAATCAAAGCACTCTGCAGGTGGAGCAGTGGAAATTGGATTACTTGATGAGCCATTACCAACAGAATGTTCAGCAACCAAAAGCTCAACACCCTGGCCCATCCAGGACACCAACCTACCATCCATCTCCTCAGCACCATCCTTATCAGGGAGGAAGAAGAAAGAAAGAACAGGGGAAGTTTCCTCCCTTGCCATGGTGAGTAATTTGTTTGATAAAAATGTTGGTATATATAATAACAAATCTTCTTTGGGTAATATTGTGAATCCTGGTGAAAGAACAGTTAAACCCTTTAAAAGAAAACTTCCTTTGATGAGTAGCCCCAATGATGTAATTAGAAAATTATCATTTGATGAACCTTTACATTTGACTTCTACTTCTTTAATTAATCCTTTTCTTTCAATTAAGAATGATTTATTTTCCCCTGAAGTCTACACTTTAATTGAGAGAACTTCTGAATAAATATTGAAAGATATCCTTGATTTGATACTGTAAAAGACAAAAAATTAAGAGATGTGTTAATACATGAGAGTGATAGATTAAATAATTTGCACTTGCATTGTAAAGTAAGTTCTTCTGTACAAGATACAGCTTATTTTAAAATCAAAGAAACCTTGAATATTGTCCTTAACCAGAAAAAAAATAAGGAGTGACCATAGATCTATCTCAGATAAGAATATCAATCTACATAAAACCTTGAGTAAATTGAAACCCCTTATTGAGGAAAATTATTCATTAAAAAGTGAAATTAAATCTCTACAAAATGAGTTTAAAAACCTAAAAAATGATTTACATGCACTGAGTGCCAAACACACAGTTTCTGAGGACAGAAATGTTTTATCTCTTGCAAAGTAAATGACCAGATGTCTGAAATTTCAAGGATAAGAAACTATGTGGCTGACCTTCAGGAAAAATTTTCAACCTTAACCATCAGTAATTATGGTATAAATGAGAATTCTGCCCATAAGCTGCATAAAAATAAAGGAAAAAAACTTGAAAAGAGTTCCACTTTTCTTCATCATATTTCAGCCATTAAACAAACTGACAATGAGTCTGTAAAATTTTTTGCTACTAGCAAAAAATCTTGTGATGGTCATGTACCAGCTGGTTCTGTAAATAATGAAATTTCTGAACACCTGGCTAAACTTCAGGAATTATTAATGATAAATAATTCAACCCAAAGGATGGACCATCCCAGTAGTCAGAAAAATTGGCCTAAATTGGAACAATATCCTACCTTTGATGGTGATTCTTCATATGATTGGCAACAATTTATCCAAAGAATCTATAATTTAAAGAGATCTTATAAACTACCTTATGAGGAAATTGTTTCTAAGCTAATTACTTTACTTTCCAATGTAGCCTTGATGTGGTAAGAATCTGTTCTATAACATAACATTCATTATACATGGAATGATTGGAAAATATAAGAGATGTATTTGTACATGAGAGTGATAGATTGAAAAATTTGCACTTACATTAGGGGGTGTCAGTTCTGGCAAATCCGCACTTAAATTAAGTGCGGATTTCAAACCAAATCAGCACTTAAATTTTGCAAAAAAGTCACTTATTTCAAAAAAGGGTGTCAGTTATGACCTCAAATCAGCACTTTTTTCCCGTTTTTTTTCACAACCACATTTTGGCCACAAAACATCCCTTCCTTTCTTACCCCATCCCTGTAACATGTGACACACTGACCTTCCTCGCTACCTACCCATCAATCCTCGGCACACACCCCTTCCTGACATTTTCAATATTTTGACCAGGCATGTTTACATTCTTTTTTACTTATTTCTTCTACTTTTTAATCTTTTTTCTTGTTATGTGCCAGTTTCATAATGCCTCCCAGACATTCCAAATCTCAAAAGGTAACTCAAAAATCTGCTTCGTCACAAAAGTCTCCTCGTAAAGCAAGCCCTACACCTGAAAAATCAAAGGCAGGTTCAGGTCAGCTTAAAAAGGATGATTATCTCATCATAATCAACTTCCTTAAAATAAAATCAAATTTTGAAGCATGTTTTGGATGTGAAAAGTCCACTCGTATTGGACGTCCACCTTCTTCAAAGGTTAATGGCTACTTGTTGATGGCCAATGAAGTAAGGAAGAAAACAAGGGGGAGAATCAATATCAATCCTAAACAAATGAAGGAGAGATTTAAGAGTTACCATTCAAAATATAAAAAGACTCATCATGCTGTAAATGAAACTGGCTTTGGTATTGACGATGATGATTTGGAGATTGGAATTACTACTGTTTCCGAAAAGCTCAATGTCATGTGTCCTTTCTATGAGGAAATGGATAATCTTTTTGGAACCCGAGTTGATGTAAACCCTTGGTTTCTACACGATACTACTAAGCATATACCTTCTGGATCCAAACCTTCCTATAATCCTCCCAACACACCTTTACTTGAAGAAGATCAATCCCCTCC
Organism: Hemileia vastatrix; assembly: GCA_030280995.1. Classification (NCBI taxonomy): domain Eukaryota; kingdom Fungi; phylum Basidiomycota; class Pucciniomycetes; order Pucciniales; family Zaghouaniaceae; genus Hemileia; species Hemileia vastatrix. The sequence goes on along the minus strand of JASXTE010000014.1, from coordinate 21,334,473 downwards.
ACCTTCTAACCATAGTTCAGCTGAAGATGATCCCAACTATCAAGCAGAACAATTATATCGCAGAAGATCTGAATCCTCAGAGGCCCAAAATTTAAATGTATGTTTACTTTTTGTTTTTTCTTCAATTCTTCTCTGAATTTCTCTTTCTTTCTAGTCTCCTCCTACTCAAACTCAATCTCCATTAAATTATCTCAATTCTGGAAACGTGAATACCTCTTTAGAAGCTGCTTTAGAAGAACTTCCTGAAGCCTCTTGTTCAAACTCCAAACTAAAGCGTCGAGCCTCAACTTCAATGAACTTGAACCATCTATTAAAACATGGTAATACTTCAACAAGCTCATTTGGCTCCCTTGAGGATTATTTTGAAAAAAAAGATATAAGTAAGTTTTGTTTACTATATATCTTAATCATTAACTCATTTATTTATTTATTTCAATTTAATTTTCTCAGCGAAATCAACTATTGCAAATAATGCCCTTGACTTTGAGAAGATGAAGTTTGATCATATGCTAAGGAAAGATCAGCAAGCCTTAGATTTGGAAGAAAAAAAATTTGAGGTAGAGCAGATGGAAAGAGTAAATGACCGTCAATTTCAAAGAGAAATGGCTACTTGTGAATTGGAAAAACAAGAGAGTTTTAAAAAAAAAGATTTCATTATGGAATGTGTTAAAAATGGCCAATCTTATGAGGACATTAAAAAATTACTTGACCTTTTCAATTGATAATTTGTTTTTCTAGTTAATTTAATTTTTTTTGATTTCTTTTTGGTAATATTTTCTTATATGCTGACTTATAAAAGGAAAAGAATATAGTACGTTATTTTTGACAAAAATTTGAATGTATAATAAAAATTTTCTATCTTTACTTTCTAGTCAATAAGTTTGCTTATCTAAATTTTTCTAAGTCATCAATTTCACATGTCAGATTTAAAAAATTGGCAATGCCCTCCCCTGCATTTTATTGAAACAAGGGGTGGGTACCACCAAATTTTTCCAAGTCATCAATTTCACATGTCAGATTTAAAAAATTGGCAATACCCTCCCCTGCATTTTATTGAAACAAGGGGTGGGTACCACCAAATTTTTCTAAGTCATCAATTTCACATGTCAGATTTAAAAAATTGGCAATACCCTCCCCTGCATTTTATTGAAGTAAAGGGTGAAAGTCATCAAAATTTAATATAATTACATATATTAATTAATATATAAATAAGATATGTCAAGTATACTACTTTTAAAGTAATGACAATTCCTTAAGCCAAAATGCAGATCAAGTCTAGAAACTAGGTTTGGGACTAAGGCTGGAGAGAGGGGTGAGGAAGGGTGTATGGGGTAGCGAAAAGGTTGGGAAAGAGTTGGAAGGGAAGATTAAGGGTTCCGAGGCATTTTAAATGAAGAAAAGGGTCTGGGAGAGGTTGAGAGGGGTGAAATGGGGATCAAAAGAGGATGGCATACAATGGGGCTGGGAGGATAGCGAAAGGCATGGGAAGGGAAGACAAGCATGTGTTGATAGAATTGAAAGGGATGGAGATTGGTGCAAACAGAGTGTGAAAATAGGAGGATGAACTCTGTTCTTCGGGCGAAGAACAGAGTTCACTTCCATAAAATATTAGCTGAAACATAGTTTTCAATTCTGTAAAAACAGTTATAAGTAATAGAAAAAGTCACTGATTTTTTTTATATGTAATCTGAAATTTTTTAATAAAATTATTGTATTTAAGAATTGCAATATTGTCAATCAATTTTTATTGATCAAATTAATTTAATAAAGTATTATTTTAATAAGCTGTTTCAAAAAATACTTTGCATTGAGTAGACTCATGGAATGATTTTTTCTGGCTTCCATTCAGTTATCCTCACACTTTCACTATGTTTTCAATATAGATCCATTGTTATTTGTGTGATACTTCAAGTGAAAGTTCAGTATTACTTCAGTCTGAGTTCCATCTGATTTCCATCTGACTTCAAGTTGCGGACTTGCTAGCAAGTCCTCCCCCTATATTGCGTGGTGTTTGCTGAAAATATGCAATTTCATGTTGAGTTGATGAAAGAAAACACAGAGAGAAAAAAAAATAAGACTTTAACAGCAAATTCAAAAACCAAAAAAATATGCAAAAAAATTTACCATTCTCAGTGAATAATACATGCAAATTGATAATTTGAAGAGAAAGAGAAAAAAATTAAAATTGCGTTGAAAAATGTTGGAGTGTTATTGGAAGGATTTTTGTCAGCCTAAATATCCTTAGTACTGAGTATTTCTTATGCTTAAAATAAGATAACCTTAACTAGATTAAGCTTATATCTTAAAAATAAGGTTAAAATAATAATATATATTATTTTATTATATATATATATAATTATTATTCTATTATATAATTTATAATAGTTTAAATAGCTTATCCATGGCCTAATAATACTTATTAAGGTGTTAATGGAGTCATAATATACTTATCTTAAGTGATATGAAGTAATTATTGACATACATAAGCTTATATGTATACATAAATCTCATATTCAGTGAAATATGCAGTATATTATGTATATTTAGGTATATAAGTGGGTTTTAGCCCCTTAATAGCCTATAACCTTTGTTTTTCTGCTTATTTTAGGTCATATGGACGAAATCAGTGGATTCACAACGCCTACAGAAGCATAGACACCTATATCAGGCGCATACACCCAGTTTGGACAACTAAAATTACTTCCTTGGATGGTTATTCACGGATTTATGGGTTGGAAAGATGTTTTTGGGTTAATGTGGATGCTTGGGGATGTTATTGGGGGCTTGGACATTTTATTTGTTTCCTTTATATGCTTTTAGTTTCATTAAATCTCTTTTTGATCATTTATTTTACCTGTTTCTTTATGGTATCCGCTTTTATCTGGGATTTCTATTTATGGTATGACTCTGTGTTATTATTAATAGTGATGGAGGGTCCTTACTGGAGGTCTGGGTGTTGAAACTGCTTGAATTGGACGCCATGGGGAGGTGATGGGCCCTCACAGTGCTGTAATTGCCGGGGATAGCAGTGACATCATCTGGATTGAAGGTCTGTGCACTCCAGTGGATTTGGGTATAAGTAAGAAGGGATTTTGACGGTTTATTATCATCATTCAATTACTACACTTCAAAGAAACATTACACTACAATTATTAACATTCAGAAATATATTATAAAGCCCTTATAAATTGATATTATCTTTATAAAAGCTATAACTATATTTTATTCTTCTATTTTCCACCACTAGCACGCATTTAAATCCAAGTATTGTGAGTTTAATTTGAGTATAACTATTCTATTAGTCTTCCCCTGAGGTTTAATCACTAAATCATTTATTAATAAGTAGTAGGACCATAAAATAACACTATTATATCATACTTATATACTAGACTGTACTGACAATTGGGGGTCTTTCCTTATATTTTACTTATTATTTAGTATAAGCCTTGGGACGTGATTTTTACCTTAGTACAACTCAAAATTAACCAAATATTTGGGTCTGCTGCATATTAGTGGGTCATCATAACTCATTGATTGCGGAAAAGAACCCTTATAATAATTGTACTAATTTTTTATCATAAAAATTAGATATTTACAGTAGTAACTGTACCCAATATAAACCCAATTTCACTTGGTATTTGGACACCAATATAACACCTAATTAAATTGGTATTTTGCTAAAGCTTGGTAAGCTAATTATTCACCCTTATAGAGGTCTATTTAAACTTATTATTATATTTTTAACAGATTTTTTCGAATTTTTCTTATATTTTATTTAAATAAATAAAGATATAAATTCAGGGTAAGCTCCATTGCTTTTTTATTAGTAATATAATTACTAATATCTTTTGTCTACTAATTCCACAGAGTTTTTCCTTTTGTAGACGTAAAATATTGTTATTCTGAACAATATGAGTGCTCCCCAGGATAGTGTAAGTGAACAGCCTGCTTATAATACCAGGTCTAAAGCTAATAAAAACTTTCCAGGACATCACCATGGAGGGACAACAGTACCCTCAGCCAGAAAGCATGAGTATAGAGGAAAAGGACGCCCTCTTAAAAAAGATAACTATCAAAAAGACGTCTCCTCCTCTTCAGGATCAACTGTCCCACCTGGCCAAACAGGTTCTGAAGCTAGAGGAATCAAAATCTCTCATGTTCAAAGAGGTAGAGCAGTTGCAAAACAATTGCAAGGTAGGATTTCAGCAGATGAATCAGGCAATGGCAGAATTAAAGGGAGGCCAGCCCAGTCAATCAAATCAGCAACTCCCTACCCAAGGAGGGTCCACTCACTCCCAGGAGAAAATCCTGGTAGACAAATGGAAATGGGACTGGTTTCACCAACAGTGGACAAGCCACAGTTGCAACAGGGATCCGCCCCCTCATCTGACTTCCTCAGCTCACCCTTACAAGGGAAAAAAGCGCCAAAAATCAGGACTGGCAACCATCCCTTGGTAAGTAACTTACCCTCTCAGATTAGACATAATACTGATAATTACAATATAGGTAATTCTATTGATGTTAAATCTGTACAAAAAAAAGAGGAGGATTTAAGAAATTTAGGTTTTAGAGTAGATACACCTGACTTGTCTTTTGTCCATAATAACAGTACTATATACAATGATAATACAGTTAATCCTCAGTTGCAACCACCTACTAGTGAGATGAGAAGTTCACAGGAGAGTGAGAGAATTGAAAAGGAGGACATTGAATATTTTAACAATAATCCAACTGTCCATAGAATTGTTTCAGCATTGTGGAATAGAATGACTGATTGTGAGGAACAGACATTTAAACTCACTAGTGATACAATTTCATCCTTAACATTGAACATTTCTCAATTAGAAACACGTAATAAAGAATTAGAGAAAGAACATTTGTCTCTAACTCTTAAATATGATTCATTGAGTAATAAATATAATGACCTTTCAAACAAATTTTGTGAATTAGAAAAATTATATGAAACACACTTATTAAAGACTGAATCAAGAACAAAGTTATCTTTTGCACAGACAAATCAAAGTGTCTCTGAGTTGCTACAAAGATTAACTAAAGTTGAGATTGAAACTGCCAATCTACTAATGAACCAGGATAATCATAAGTATAATCAATATAATAATAATCCTTTCATTGGCAAAAGTGAATCTCATTCCTTCCCTATACCACCACAATTGAAACCATCTGGTGGTAGTGTCAAATCTGAAAATGTAAGTCACAAATCCGTGCAGGAAGAAATACAAGACCATTTATCAAAAGTGAATGAGTTGTTGAATTTACCTAAGATTAGTGAGATAAAATCCAATCAGAAGAACTGGCCTAAGATAGATCAGTACCAGACTTATGATTGGGAAGCCAGCTCTGATTGGCAACATTTTATTCAAAGAATTGACAACTTGGAATTCTCATATAAGTTACCAGATGAAGAGATAACATCAAAATTAATTTCTTTATTTAAGGATGTTGCTTTATTATGGTTTGAAGCTGTCTTAAGTGAGGGTAGAGACTACTCTTGGGCTGAATGGAAACAACTTATTGAAAAACAATTTGGAGGTTATAAATTCAGGCTTACTCAGCAGAGACTGTATGAGAAGACTAGGTATAATCCGTTGAATGGTGACAAACCTATGGTATTTTTAATGAATTTAAACAAAATATTAAAAGCCATTGAGCCTCATATGGATTTTAACTTATGGAAAGATAAGATAATATACAAATTACCTATATCTGTCAGAGACATTGTTGTAGCTAGAACATTAAATGTTACTGAATATTCTGACTTTATTAATATTTGCAATGAAATATTATTAAACCATAAGTATGAATCAAGGTATTCCACTTATAAGCAAAATGTTGAACCTGTAAAAACTCAGAATTCAAAAACACTTCAGGAGAAGAAGAAAAAACCTACTGCACCTGTAGTACCTAAAAAGTATGAAACAAATACTTGTTATAAGTGTAACAAACCTTGGGTCAAAGGTCACAAATGTGAGAAAAACATAAATATTGTTGAAAATCAACGTGAATCTGAAACTGAAACTGAAAAAAGTAAAGAATCAAGTGATTATGACAGCAATATCTCATATAGTGATGAAAATGAAGTCTGTATGTTGGAAGATGATTTGTCCATCTTTGAAAATCCAATATTAAATATGGACTCAAATGAATCTTTAATGAATTTTGAGGATGCTGAAATCATTAAGGATATACAAGCTGATAACTTTAGAATGACACCTATCACGGTTCCAGCTATCATTTCTGGTGAAAATGTTAATATAGTATTGGACACAGGAGCTGCTGGTTCAGTTGTTTCCACTAATACATTACAGAAAATTGATAGTGAATATAAGTTTAAGCTTGAACCACTTCAGAATAAAAATTGGAGAGGTTTTGGATCAGTACTACACCCCATTGGTAAATACAAAGCTGCTGTTTTCTTTAAACACCAACATGGTTATGTAAGGGTAACTTGTGACTTTGTAGTAATGGATAATACAAATTGTAGTAACTGTTTTATCATTGGAAATGATATTCTGACTAAATTTGGTGTAAAATTAGACCCTGCTAATAACAATTTTACAATTGGCATGAATGGTAAAAGGAAATTTAAAATAAATTCTTTTAACACAGTCTTACACATTGAGTCAGTAACAAATTCCCCGTCTAAAGGAAGAGAATCCAATGAGATGGAACTTCTGGAAACAGAAATTTCAAAAGCATCATTTGGCACTCAGATAAGTGAAACTGAGAAAGATAATATTTTGGAATTAATTAAAGCTTTTCCAATGGCTTTTGCACATGGTACAAATGAACTTGGCCTTGTAAAAGATCATGAAATGAAAATTAGTTTAACCTGTGATATGGATAATATTCCTGCTAGTCTTAAAAAGAAACCATACCCTGCTTCACCAATGAAGAGGAAAGACATAGAGGATAATATTAAGATGTTATTAAAAATGAACATTCTTGAGAAGGTTGAAACTACACCAAAATATTGTGTAATATCACCAGTGCTGATTTCTTATGAAAAAGATAAAGCAAGACTGTGCGGTGATTATAGAGCATTAAATACATTTACAGTAGATGATATTTATCCCTTGCCAAGGATTGCCTCTATACATGCTACCCTTAAAGGTGCTAAATATATAAGTTGCCTAGATGGAAATAAAGGGTACCATCAAATTCCTGTTGAAAAGAATTCACAGAACTTTTTGTTGATAACAACACACATGGGAATTTATAAGTATGTCAGAATGCCATTTGGACCAAAGAATGCTCCATCAGTATTTCAAAAGTTAATGGATATAACATTCCATAATGAAATGATTGAGGGATGGTTAATGGTATACATTGATGACATCATAGTGTTCTCTAAAAAAATTGATGAACACTTAATCCATTTAAGGAAAGTATTTCAGAAAATGGATGAAATAAAAATGACCCTTGCATTGAAAAAATGTAAATTTGGGTTTGAATCTTTAAAAGTGCTTGGTCATATTGTATCTGGCTTACAAATATGTGTAGACCAAAATAAAGTGGCTGCAATAAAGAATATTGGCATTCCTCAAAATGTGAAGGATGTACAATCTTTTCTTGGAATGTGTGGTTATTATAGACAATATATAAAAAAATACCAATCAATTGCTGCACCACTGACCACACTGATAAAGAAATCAGAAGCTTTCATTTGGAATAATGAAAGACAACAAGCTTTTAAAAAGTTGAAAGAATGTTTAATGACAGCTCCTATCTTGGGATTACCAGATTTCCAATTACCTTTTGTATTATATACAGATGCAAGTTTTATTGGACTGGGTGCTGCTTTGCATCAAAAACAACTTATTGAAGGTAAAATGTCAGAAGTAGTAATCTGCTATATTTCACGTACTCTGAGAAGTGGTGAATTGAAATATGGTGCTACTCAACTTGAATGTTTGGCAGTAGTATGGGCTCTTGAAAAGCTACATTATTACCTGGAAGACCAAAGATTTGAGTTAATAACTGACTGTAGTGCAGTTAAGTCACTCTTAAACATGAAAACTCCTAATAGAAACATGTTTAGATGGCAATTAGCTGTACAAGAATACAGAGGACGGATGACTATTACACATAGAGCAGGAACCTTGCACTCTAATGTAGATCTGTTATCTAGAGTACCTCTGCCTAATAATGATGATAATCCTGCTTATGTTCCTGAGTCAGAGATTATTAACATTTATGGCATTTATATTGTAGATCTTGAGGATGAATTTATGCAATCAATTCTTGATAATTATAATTCAGATCCTGACTTAAGTAAATTAACTACAATATTAAATGATCCATCTAATGCTTCAATGAATGTTTTAATAAAAACATTACCAATTAAGTATAAAGAGGCATTAGAAAAAGGAAAATTTTCCATTGAGGATGGTTTTATATATTACAGGAAAAAATTAAGTAATGTGATTGTAATTCCCCCTTCAATGAAGGAGTTAATGTTAAGTATATGTCATGATGATATATTAGCAGGTCATTTTGACTACCATAAAACATTAACCAGAGTAAAAAACACAGCTTGGTGGATTAACATGTCTGAGGATGTTCAGAAATATGTTGAAACATGTGATTCTTGTCAAAAATCTAAAAGATTAACAGGAAAAAGAGCTGGTTTATTACAACAAATTGAGCAACCAAAAGCTCCATGGGAAATCATTAACATGGACTTTGTAACAGGTTTGCCAATAGCAGGGCATAAGAGTTATAACTCCTGCTGGGTAATTGTAGATAGATTTACAAAGATGTGTAAATTTATTCCTACCCAAAAAGAGGTTTCTGCAAAGGACTTAGCTTTTATATGGTGGACACAAATGTTAAATACAGCAGGTTTCCCCAAAGCAATAGTTTCTGACAGAGATCCTAAATTTACTTCTGAGTTCTGGACGTCACTTATGGATGTTTCAGGGTGTCAATTAAAACTTTCTACAGCACACCATCCACAAACTGATGGGCTAGCAGAAAGAATGATACAAACCTTAGAAGATATGATAAGAAGATACTGTGCTTTTGGTCTTAATTTTAAAGACAATGACAAATTCACGCATGATTGGGTAACCCTTATCCCAGGTTTAGAATTTGCATATAATAGTACAGTACATTCTGTCACTGGCAAAAAGCCATTTGAGTTATGGTTGGGTTATGTACCTAATACCCCTGCTAAAACTCTTAATAAGTTACCTAGATTGGATATTCATCCAGGTACTAAATCTTTTCTTCAAATGCAGGAATTATGCAGAAAACATGCTCAAGAATGTATAAATAAGGCTTTTGAGTATGAAAAGAAAAGATGGGATAAAGCCCATAAAGAACAAATGTTCAAAGAGGGTGATGAAGTCCTTATTTCAACGCTACATTTCAATTTAAATGGTAATGTTAAATTGAAGGATCCATTCATTGGACCATTTGTAGTTAAAAAGATGGTTGGTAATAATGCTGTTGAGGTTATTCTATATGCACCTTATGATAGAAAACTATCAGTATTTCCTATTTCTCTTATAAAACCATACCATTCTAATGATACTTCTCTCTTTCCAAGAAGATCAGGAAGGCATAAACAGAAACCTGAAGAAATAGTGGAAAAAGCAGAAATTGAAAAGATACTTAAAAAGAGACACCTTACTAAAGAAAATGGAGTTGAGTATCTATTAAGATTTAAAAATAAATCAAGTGAATATGACCAGTGGATTCCAGAAAATGAAATCTCTGATCTTAAAAATCTCTTGAAAAAATTTAAATCTAAATAATACTGTTCATTCAGTATATGTATTATAAAAAATTTTTTATTTTATTATTTCATTCCTTAAGATTAATTAAAATGTCTTAACATTTTTTTTATTGTTTTTTTTGGGGTGAGGGAGTGTCAGCCTAAATATCCTTAGGACTGAGTATTTCTTATGCTTAAAATAAGATAACCTTAACTAGATTAAGCTTATATCTTAAAAATAAGGTTAAAATAATAATATATATTATTTTATTATATATATATATAATTATTATTCTATTATATAATTTATAATAGTTTAAATAGCTTATCCATGGCCTAATAATACTTATTAAGGTGTTAATGGAGTCATAATATACTTATCTTAAGTGATATGAAGTAATTATTGACATACATAAGCTTATATGTATACATAAATCTCATATTCAGTGAAATATGCAGTATATTATGTATATTTAGGTATATAAGTGGGTTTTAGCCCCTTAATAGCCTATAACCTTTGTTTTTCTGCTTATTTTAGGTCATATGGACGAAATCAGTGGATTCACAACGCCTACAGAAGCATAGACACCTATATCAGGCGCATACACCCAGTTTGGACAACTAAAATTACTTCCTTGGATGGTTATTCACGGATTTATGGGTTGGAAAGATGTTTTTGGGTTAATGTGGATGCTTGGGGATGTTATTGGGGGCTTGGACATTTTATTTGTTTCCTTTATATGCTTTTAGTTTCATTAAATCTCTTTTTGATCATTTGTTTTACCTGTTTCTTTATGGTATCCGCTTTTATCTGGGATTTCTATTTATGGTATGACTCTGTGTTATTATTAATAGTGATGGAGGGTCCTTACTGGAGGTCTGGGTGTTGAAACTGCTTGAATTGGACGCCATGGGGAGGTGATGGGCCCTCACAGTGCTGTAATTGCCGGGGATAGCAGTGACATCATCTGGATTGAAGGTCTGTGCACTCCAGTGGATTTGGGTATAAGTAAGAAGGGATTTTGACGGTTTATTATCATCATTCAATTACTACACTTCAAAGAAACATTACACTACAATTATTAACATTCAGAAATATATTATAAAGCCCTTATAAATTGATATTATCTTTATAAAAGCTATAACTATATTTTATTCTTCTATTTTCCACCACTAGCACGCATTTAAATCCAAGTATTGTGAGTTTAATTTGAGTATAACTATTCTATTAGTCTTCCCCTGAGGTTTAATCACTAAATCATTTATTAATAAGTAGTAGGACCATAAAATAACACTATTATATCATACTTATATACTAGACTGTACTGACAATTTTCGCCCTTATACTAGTTGATTGAGAAATAGAAGTGTTGGATATAGTCGGAGGTGAATCAACTTTTTCATCTTCATACAGCTCTAACCATTGATCTTTGAGGTCAGCAAGTAGGTTATGAAGTATAGTGCAACACAGAATCCAGTTGATCACCTCCTCCATTTCAGATTTATTTCTAAGAGGACTTCTTAATTCCCTTAAACTAGAAAAACGGCCTTTCAAGATTCCAATAGAATGTTCAATACGGACTCTTGACTTTGCCAAATGATTGTTGAATTTGGCATTTTGACTGTCTTCTGAAGCTGCTCCCCGAAATGCAGGAAGTACATACTTTCCATTCACATAAGCAGAATCTGCAAGAAGATACTGATTTTCATCAAAGAATTTTTCAGGTTCATTTGAAATATGCATTCTTTGGAAGACGTAGGAGTCATGACATGAGCCAGGATAGCCAGCGAAGAATGATATAAATTTTTTGTTTACGTCACATATAAGCTGAACGTTAATTGAATATCTATAAAGAAGATATATTTGTTTGTGTTAGTTTCAAGGAGGATGAAAGGAGTTAAAAATAATCTACCTCTTTTTACGGTCAAAGTAATTGTTTCCACCTTGAGCAGGTTTCTGGCTCAAAGGAATAGTAGTACCATCAACAAAACCAATACATCTTGGAAAGCCCTCTGCTTGCATAACCTGAGATGATTCAAGTCGCTCTTCTTTTGTTGGCCAGGTGAGAAGTTGAGATTCCAAGGAGTTGATGGCAGTGATACATCGTTTGGTATAAGTGTTAACTGAACCATACCCTAAATCAAAGACATTTTCTAAACGTTTCAAAGCGGCTCCATTACCATTTGAACCCAAACGACATAGTGTGATGGCCAATTGAATTGAAGGATGTCGTTGTTCTTTTTGAGAATTATTGTGAAATATGGGATGATCCTGAATAAGCTCAAGCAATTTAAGGAAACATTCCTGAGAAGTCCTGAACAGCTGTCTAAAACTGGGTGTAGATAGGTTAAGAAGTGTTTGGATGGTGTACTTGGGGGTATGAAGTACTTGAGGCTTTCTGGGAAGAAGGTAACGTTTCCTGGCCATTTTTGATAAAACGACAAAATCTTCTTCTAGATCAGAATCGGAATCAGAGTCCAAGAGCAGTTCAAGCGCCATGAAAGTCATTGCTTTATGTAATTTATCATGATTTGAAAGTGAGGAAGGCATGACTCTTATATGATATGATATTAAGATGTAAGTGATGTACGATGTTTTGAGTTATGAAGTGTTATGCTGCGGAGTGCTGCGTATGAATGGGATGATGCTGACAAATCAGTGAAATGGGACTTGATGGTGAAATCAGCACTTTTGGTTGAGAAAGTGCGGATTTGAGTGAAATAAGTGACTTATTTCATTTTGAAATCCACCAGTATTGGGGCTAGTGTGTTTTGGAAATCCGCACTTATTTAAGTGCGGATTTGGTCAAATTTAAGTGCGGATTTGTAAGTGCGGATTTGCCAGAACTGACACCCCCTATTGTAAAGTGAACTCTTCTGTGAAAGATACAGCTTATTTTAAAATCAAAGAAACTTTGAATATTATTCTTAGCCAACAAAAACAAATAAGAAGTGATCATAGAGCTATCTCAGATAAAAATATTCATCTGCATAAGGCTTTGAGTGAGTTAAAACCTGTTATAAAAGAGAGTTATTAATTGAAAAATGAAATTAAGTCTCTACACAATGAGTTGAAAAAGCTGAAAAATGATTTCCAAGCACTGAGTACCAAATACACAGTTTTTGAGGACAGAAATGTTTTATCCCTTGCAAAAATAAATGGCCAGATTTCTGAAATTCCAAGGATAAGAAATTCTATCTCTGACCTACAAGAAAAATTTTCAACTTTAACTGCCAATTATTATGGTGTACATGAATATTCTGCCAATAAATTGCATAAGAATAAAGGAAAAGGGCCTGAACAAAGCAGTTCTTTCTTTCCCCATACTTCAGCCATTAAACAAACTGACAATGAGTCTGTAAAATCTTTTGCTACTAGCAAAAAATCTTGTGATGGTCATGTACCAGCTGGTTCTGTAAATAATGAAATTTCTTAACACCTGGCTAAACTTCAGGAATTATTAATGATAAATAATTCAAACAAAAGGATGGACCATCCCAGTAGTCAGAATAATTGGCCTATATTTGACCAATATCCTACCTTTGATGTTGATTATTCATCTGATTGGCAACATTTTATCCAAAAAATTGATAATTTAAAGAGATCTTATAAACTACCTGATGAGGAAATTTTTTCTAAGATAATTTCTTTATTTTACAATGTATACTTGATGTGTTATGAATCTGTTCTATTATATAACAACCATTATACATGGAATGATTGGAAATCCTTGATTGAGAAGCAGTTTGGTGGTTCAAAATTCAGGTTGGCTCAGAAAAGACTGTATGAGAATACTAGATATGTATCCTCCTCTGTTGAAAACCCCATTTTTTTTCTTATGAAAGTAACAAAAATCTTGAAAGCAATTGATCCAAAGATGGATTATGATATTTGAAGAGATGAAATCTTGTATAAATTATCAAATTCTCTTAGAGATTTAATTGTAGCTAAAACTGAGCATGTGAGGTAACATTCTTCTTTCATTAATATCTGTAATGAAGTACTGCTTAAGAATAGATATGAACCAAAGAATTACCTTGGAAAATCTTATCATGATCAAAATAAACCCTCTACAAAGCCCCCAGAAAAATCTGTTAAACCCTCTGCCACAGTTGCGCCTAAAGAATATGCAACAAATACTTGTTATAAATGTAACAAATCATGGAAAAAGGGTCATGTTTGTGACAAGAAAATTCATCTTGTTGAAAAAAAAGAAGACACTGATGAAACTGAAATTAATATCAATAATTCTTCTAGTGACTGTGAACGTAATATCTCCTATGACAATGAAGCTGTTAAAGATGTTTTAATATTGGAACAGGATGTCCATTATTTAGACGATATATCTGAAGAATGTGTATTGGATTTATCTTCAGTGGAAAATGCTGAAATAGTTAAAGATATTACTAACAATTCAATAGCCATATCTCCTTTGAAGACACCTGTTATCATTAATGGTAAAAATGTTGATGTAGCTCTTGACTCTGGTTCTGGAGGAAGTGTAGTGTATGAAAGATCCTTAGCTTCAGTAGATAAGGATTATTGGGTAAATTTTTACCTATGACTTCCAAAAAATGGAGAGGGTATGATTCTACCTTGTGTCCTGTTGGCAAATACAAAACCTCTGTATTCTTCAAATATAATGGTGGTTTTGTCAGAGCTATTTGTGAATTTTTTGTCATGAAAAATGATAATTTAAGCAATTGGTTTATTATGGGTAATGATATTTTAACCATCTTTGGTGTGAAATTGGAACCAGAAAATAATTGCTTCACCTTGGGATAGAATGGCAAAATAAAATTCAAACTTTTCTCCCCTAGAAAACCTTCTGGGCATCTGTTAGAGTCTTGTAACTCACTAATCCAGTGTAAAGGCAGAAAAACAATTGAAATGGATGATTTATTAAATGAAATAAATACTGCTTCTTTTGGTGATCAGTTAACTAGTGAACAAAAAGATTGTATAATTGCCTCAATTACCTCTTTCCCTATGGCTTTTGCTCATGGTTTTCATGTCTTAGGAAGTGTTCAGGAAGAAATGAAAATTACCTTATCCTGTAACTTGAGTGATATTCCTCCTAGTCTTAAGAAAATACCATATCCTGCTTCTCCAACAAAAATAAAGGATATTTAATATAATATTGCCACATTATTAAAAATGAATATCATTGAGAAAGTCAATGTCACCCCCAAATATTGTGACATCTTCCCAGTTCTTATTCCTTATGAAAAGGATAAGGCTAGAATATGTGGAGATTACAGAGCATTGAACACTTATACTGTTGATGATATTTATCCTTAAGCCAAAATTAGTTCAATACATGCTACCTTTCAAGGTGAAAAATTTATTAGTTGTCTGGATGGTAATAAAGGGTATCCTCAAATTCCAGTTGAGAAAATTTCTCAGAATTAATTGCTTTTTGCTACTCATATGGGAATATATAAGTATGTTAGAATGCCATTTGGCCCTAAAAATGCATCTTCAGTTTTCCAAAAAGTCATGGATAACACTTTCCATCAGAAAATAATTGAAGGATGGCTTATGGTGTGTATTGATGATATTATAGTTTTTCTAAACCTTTTGATGATCATATGATTCACTTAAATAGAGTTTTTTGAAAAATGAATGAAATCAATATGACATTGTTCTTAAAAAAGTGTAAATTTTGCTTTCAATCTTTAAAAGTCCTTGGCTATTTTGTGTCAGGCCTACAAATTTTTGTTGACCACAACAAAGTTGCTGCAATTCAAAATGTAAAGGCACCAACTTCTGTTAGAGAAATCCAAAGTTTTTTGGGTATGTGTGGCTATTATAGACAGTATATTAAAAGTAGTCAGGTCATAGATTTGCCTCTTATCAAACTAAATAGGAAATATTTTGCATTCATCTGGAATATTGACTGTCAAAAAGCTTTTGATGCATTAAAATGCTGTTTAATGACAGCTCCTATCTTAGCTCTTCCAGATTTAAACAATCCTTTTGTCCTGTATACAGATGCTAGCTTTGTTGGTCTGTGTGCTGCCCTTCACCAGAAACAAATTATTAATGATAAATCCTCAGAGGTTGTAATTTGTTATATTTCAAGAACCTTGAGAAATAGTGAATAGAAATATTGTGCCACCCAATTAGAGTGCTTAGCAGTTGTTTGGGCCCTTGAGAAGCTTCATTACTACCTATGTCGGCCGGTCGTCTAGAAGAAGGAGAAAAAGAGGAGAAGAAGAAGAAGAAGAAGAAGGAAAAGAGGAAAAGAAATGAAATAAAAACTATAACAAAAAAATAAATGGACAAAACTTGGACTGGGGAGGCAACAAAACTTATAACAAGTTATTTATGGGATGATACATGGTAAGTTTTTTTTTATTCTCTCTGCTTAAGTAACAAATGCTAATATTAAATGATCTTAAACCAACCTTTATATGTATAATATATACTAGATTTCAAAGGCAAGAAAGTGACATAATAAAAACTATTTTAATTATAACATTTGTAATTAATAATAAAATTAATAATAAAAATAAAGTAAGTGATAAGTGGTGAGGCTATAGGGAATTATCCAAGGCCTTTTTATAGGTAATGGGTCCTCTGAAGCACCACTAAATTTGTAAATACAAGAGTCATAATAAGATTAAACAAGAATATAAAAGAATAAGTGAAACATAAAAATTTAGAGAAAAATATGAAACAAATAATTAAAACCCCAAATAAGAACCAAATTTTCCCACAACTAATTCCCAAATCAGTAAGTAAAAATAGTGAGTAGATAAACAAGCCTGAGACATAGGAACTATGAGAAAAAATAATTCAAAACAGATGGTACAGTATGCTTTAAGGGTTTTTAAGTGAAACAAGTAAAAATATTTTGACGCAACAAAATATGTAATCAATTTTAATTTAGTATAAGGAAATTAATTAATTGTTCCAACTATGTAATTAAATAATTAATTTAAATGAAACAAGTAATTAATTTATTACTAACTTAGGTTGAGAATTTTAATACTATAAAATAAGTATTATAGTTTATTTAATTTTTTATTGACACAATTAAGGGTCCAAAAAACAGAGGCCATAATTATGGATAATAGTATATGAAAAAGTTTATTTTAATATTTAAGTTTAATTAATTAAAGTAATTACAATATAAGATAAACACTTGAATATAATTATCTTATAAGTTTTTAATTAATTTTTTTATAATTATTAAATAAACAATGCACCCTTTGTTATGGAATATAATTAAATTCTTTTAAATTATCTTATAATAAAATTAAAATAATATTTACTTTATTTATATAAATAAAATATTAATATAAATTTATTATGTAATATAATATTAATGTTAAATGCATACTCTGAAATTATTATGTCTTTATTTAATTCCAATAAATTTTATGTTTATTTACTGGGCTCCTGGGACAGCCTGGCTGACACTCCCTCACTCTAAAAAAAACAAAAAAACAAAAAAAAAATGCTATGATTTTTTCTTTTTATACCTTTTTAATAGAGTAGGAAGGTTTGAAATTTCTTTACCAGGTATCCATGCATCATATTCAGATGACTTATTTTTAAATCTCAATAAATATTCAGTACCTCTTTCAGAAGTGATAATTCTATCATTGAGAATTTTATCAATTTCTTCAGTTTCAGTGATTTCCTGAGGATTCTTCTTAGTTCTACCTCTTCTTTTGGGGAATAAATCACTGTTGGAAGTATAAGGTTTTAGCAGGGAAATGGTGAAAACAGGATGTTTTCTATCATATGGATAATATAACATAACTTCAACTGCATTATCTCCAATCATTCTTTTTACAACAAATGTGCCCACAAAAGGATCTTTTAATTTGTTGTTACCTTTTAAATTGAAATGAACAGTAGATATCAACACTTCATCACCCTCTTTAAATGTGTGTTCCTTATGGGATTTATCCCATCTTTTCTTCTCATATTCAAATGTTTTATCAATACAAGTTTGAGAATGTTTTCTGCACAGTTGTTGCATTTGAACAAAAGATTTGACACCAGGGTGTAATTCCAATTTAGGAAATTTACTATTTAGTATTTGAGCAGGAGTATGAGGTACATAACCTAGCCAAAGCTCAAAAGGTTTCTTTTGAGTAACAGAGTGAACAGTGCTATTATAAGCAAATTCAAGACCAAGTAATAAGGTGACCCAGTCATGAGTAAATCTGTCATTGTCTTTATATTCAAATCCAAAGGCACAATACCTTCTAATCTTATCCTCTAGAGTTTGAATCATTCTTTCAGCTAGACCATCAGTTTGAGGATGGTGAGCAGTAGATAATTTTAATTCACAACCACATATATCCATTAGAGGCATCCAGAATTCAGATGTAAATTTTGGATCTCTGTCAGATATAATGGCTCTAGGGAATCCAACTATATTGAACATATTACACCACCATAAGAAAGCCAAGTCTTTGGTGGAGACATCCTTATGGGTGGGGACAAATTTGCACATTTTAGTAAATCTATCCACTATTACCCAACAAGAATTATAATTTTCTTTACCTGCAATAGGAAGACCAGTGACAAAATCCACATTAATTATTTTCCAGGGAGCATCAGGTGCTTCAATTTTCTGTAATAACCCTGCTCTCTTACCAGTCATTCTTTTGGATTTCTGGCATGAATCACAAGATTCAACATATAATTTTGCATCTTCAGACATATTAGCCCACCAAGCAGTGTTTTCGAGTCTAATCAGTGTCTTCTCAAGATCAAAATGACCAGCTAATATGTCATCATGACAAAGTTTGAGGATAATTTCTTTCATAGAAGGAGGAATTACAATTACATTAGTAAGTATTCTTCTATAATAAATATATCCATCTTCAATAGAAAACTTTTCCTTAATTAAAGCATTCTGATATTTAGCAGGAAGAGTTTTAATCAATGCATGAATAGAAGCATTTTTAGGATCATTTAAGATAGTAACTAATTTATTTAAATCAGAATCCTTATCATATGAATCCAGAATTAATTGTAATAATTCCTCTTCCAGATCAACTATAAATATACCATGGATATGAACAGTATCATCTTCAGGTACATAGGCAGTATTTGAGTCATTATTTGGCAGAGGCAATCTGGACAGCATATCAACATTGGAGTGAACATTTCCAGCCCTATGGATAATTTTCATCTGTCCTCTGTATTCTTGAACAGCAAGTTGCCACCTGAACATATGTCTGTTAGGTGTTTTCAGGTTTAAGAGGGACTTCACAGCACTACATTCAGTTAAAAATTCAAACTTTTTGTCATCTAGATAGTAATGAAGCTTCTCAAGAGCCCAAACAACTTCTAAGCACTCTAATTGAGTGGTACCATATTTCAATTCACTATTTCTCAAGGTTCTTGAAATATAAAAAATTTCAACCACTGAGGATTTATCATTTATAATTTGTTTTTGGTGAAGGGCAGCACCCAGACCAACAAAGCTAGCATCTGTGTATAGGACAAAAGGTTTGTTGAATTCTGGAAGAGCCAATATAGGGGCTGTCATTAAGCAACATTTTAATGTATCAAAAGCTTTTTGACAATAATTATCCCAGAGAAAGGCAACATCTTTTCTGGTCAGTTTTGTAAGAGGCAAGGCTATGACCTGATAATTGTTAATATACTGTCTATAATAGCCACACATACCCAAAAAACTTTGGATTTCTCTTACAGAAGTTGGTGCTTTCACATTTTGAATGGCAGCAACTTTGTTTTTGTCTACACAAATTTGTAAGCCTGACACAACATGGCCAAGGACTTTAAAGGATTGAAACCAAATTTACACTTTTTAAGGACAAGGTCATATTGATTTCATCCATTTTTTGGAAAACTCTATTTAAGTGAATCATATGTTCATCCAAAGTTTTAGAAAAAAATATAATGTCATCAATATAAACCATGAGCCATCCTTCAATTATTTCTTGATGGAATGGGTTATCCATGACTTTTTAAAAGACTTAAGGAGCATTTTTAGGGCCAAATGGCATCCTAACATACTTATATATTCCCATATGAGTAGCAATTAGTTAAAAATTTTGTGAATTTTTCTCAACAGGAATTTGATGATAACCTTTATTGTCATCCAGACAACTAATAAATTTGGCACCCTGTAAGGTAGCATGAATTTATATAATTCTGGGAAAAGGATAAATATCATCCACAGTATAAGTGTTTAATTCTCTGTAATCTCCACATAATCTAGCCTTATCTTTTTCATAAGAAATCAAGACTGGGGATATGACACAATATTTTGAGGTGACATCCACTTTCTCAATTATATTTATTTTTAATAAGGTAGAAATTTTATCTTCAATATCCTTTCTTTTCTTTGGAGAAACAGGATATGGTTTTTTCTTAAGACTAGGAGGAATATCACTCAAGTTACAGGATAAGGTAATTTTCATTTCTTCCTGAACACTTCCTAAGACATGAAAACCATGAGCAAAAGCCATAGGAAAAGAGATAATTGAGGAAATTATACAATCCTTCTGCTCACTATTTAATTGATCACCAAAAGAAGAAGTATTTATTTCATTTAATAACCTATCCATTTCATTTGCTGGTCTACCTTTACATTGAATTAATGAGTTACAAGACTTTAACAAATAAGCAGAAGATCTTCTAGGGGAAGAAATTTTGAATTTCCTTTTGCCATTCAATCCCAATTTGAAGCAATTATTTGCAGGGTCCAATTTTACACCAAAAATGGTCAGAATGTCATTACCCATAATAAACCAATTGCTCAAATTATCATTTCTCATGACAACAAATTCACAAACAGTTCTGAAAAAATGTCAGCCAGGCTACTAGACTTAACCGGTAAAATAATTAATTATTTTACTGAGTTGAAGCCACACCCCTTCTTCTTACTAATAATTAATTATCTACTTAAGTATCACTTACAATTAACTAGTTAAGTACAATAAGTAATATAATTAATTAGTGTAAATAAAATTTCCCTTACAATTTTACTCCCTAACACTGTGCTCAATGGTATAAGTCAATGGGAATAGAATTTAATAATATAATTATAATAAAAAAACTTTAAAACAATTATATTACCTCAGTGAGAGATCTGGAATCCGGTGAAAGTAATATAATAAATTAATTATGGTGTAATTAATTGTGACAGTCCAAGGAACTCAAACTTTATTGCTTATAAATTTGATGCCCTTGTTGACGTACCAGTTTATTTATTTCTTATGTCATATATGTACTTCTTTTAGTCATTCTTTTTCTCACATTCTTACAGTATATGGTGTAAATTCCTTATAATTTATTCCCTCATGTTTTGCCTATAAAAGGCCTCTTACTTTGTGCTTTTCAGATCATTTCTTTATAACTTAAATTATTATTACAATTACAACACTACGATTATTTCTATATTTTATAACTTTAGTATTTACAACCACGTAATTCTAATCTATAATTTATATTGATATCTTAAATCTACCTCTTATATTTGTGTAAATTAATCAAATTTATTTTAGAAATACGTACCTTTTGTTGAGAGACCTTTAAACCCTTAAATATCCCGTGAAAACCTCGAACCAAGCTTCTAGACCAAAAGTATCCCTTGACAATTGAGGGCCTTCCCAAATTATTGATGGTGCATTGTGATTTGAGTGTGTAATCAAAGGGACCATCGGCATTTGACTACCTGTAAGGACAAGAAAGCAATGAGAACGACGAATGTCATACGTCACGTGACAAAATTTTTTGCTGCGAACGGGAATTGAACCGCGCTCCAGAAATTAGGTTCATATATTGACTAAACGTTGTATATATTGTGGTAATTATTGACATTACTATTTGTGGGTTACTCTTCACTCTTCATTTTCTATGTATTTCCTTTTACTCAGCACTCTGTAAGGGGCATTAATTTGCTCATTTTACAGGGGGAGGTGTCTCGTAATTTGGAATTTATTTTTATTATTATATTTTTTTTTATTTTTTATGGTTGACCATAATAGAGAAAGAAGGGTTTTTAGTCCCAGAAGTAATAAAATAATTATATATTAATATTAATTATTATACTTTTTTCAGTTGACATTTGTCCTGATTAATTTAAATTTTAATTGTTCCAGTTGACAAATTGTCCTGACAATAATATTTTTAAATAATATATAATTCATATTTAATTACTTCAGTTGACTTTGAGTCCTGGTAGTTAAATAAATTTTTTTTAATTAATAAAACTCATATTTAATTACTTCAGTTGACATTAAGTCCTGGTAGTCAATTGATAAGCTTAATAAAATTTTAAAATAAAAATTCATATTTAATTACTTCAGTTGACATTAAGTCCTGGTAGTTAAGTGATCAGTTTAATAAAATTTTGTTAAATTAATAAAGATTCATATTTTATTACTTCAGTTGACAATAAGTCCTGGTAATAAATTAGTTGATTTAAATCCTGAAAATAATTAATTAAATTTATTAATAAAATTTTCAATTTATTTCTACAGTTGATTATATTATAATCCTGGTTTTAAATTATTTTTTGAATTAATAAATTAATTTTATTTAGTTGATTTTTATCCTAAAAAAGATTTTTTTTATTTTATTTTTGTTAAATAAAAATCAAAAATAAAGACTAATTAATCTTATTGTCTCTTTTCTTCATTTCAGTAAAATATTAAAATGACTGACCAAAGTGGTTCTGCTACACGTGAAGAGGAACTAGACTTGATTGACTATGATGAGCCTACTTCTGTAAGTTCTCCTTTAACAAGAAGAATTTCTCAGAATAGTAAATCCTTTCCCCAAACAAGATGTAGAGATGGAAGAAGTAGAAATCCTAGTGGACACAACTCAGGATCAGAAGCCTATGATAAACCCACCAGAAGAGATTCCAAAAGGCTTCAGGATAAAAAATATGCCATTGCCTCAACAGGTAAAGAATCTGTTAACTCACATAAAGGAGCTAAGGACCAAAAATTTGAGACTAAAAGCAAGGGTAGATGCTCTGGAAGAAAAGGTGAGAAGGATAGATACCTTTCTTCAAGAGAAGAAGAAACCTCTTCCTCCCAGGGATCAACATCAATTGGCTCACAGTCCCAAGAAAAGGTGGAAGTGTCCAAGTGGCAGTGGGACTGGTTAAACACTCAGTGGGACTACCTGTCTCAAAATCAGCATCAGTTACCTCAGGCAGGTAGGACAAGGCTCAAACAGGTCAAACGCACACCTCCTCACCCCTATCAAGGAGTCAAAAGAAGAAGAAAGCCCAATATGGTCATACCCAGCAAACCCTGGTACGTCCCTCTATTGATTCTCAAGTGCCTTTTCTTGTAACTGATTCTGTTCTTTCAGGTAAATCTGAGAGGGAAGAAGACACCTTGAGATCAGTAGAGGCTGGGAGCAATAGACAGATAACTCATGTATCTAATCCATTACTTTTAATTGCTCCCTCAATGATTAACCCTGATATGGCTGTAATTGATGAAACTCTTGACCCTGAGTTCTATGAGAGTCTGGAAAATTACTCAGTTTCCTTATTGAGAAACACTCCAGATGTAGCAAGGATTAATGATGAGTACTTGAGAGATATTATTGCCAAAAAAAATCATATAATGAACAATATGGAATTGACCCAGAGATATAATAGCTTGTTAGCTGATCAGGGTTATCGAGCATTAAGAAGTGAATCACAGAGAGTCTCTGATGAATTGTCTCATTACAAAGCAACCCATGAAAAGAAAGTTGCTTTATGGAAAAATATAAAAAATGATTTGTCTAAACTAAAAGATACTGTATCTGCCTGTTGCCAGGAGGTGGATATAGATAAGATGAATCTGAAAAGATTGAATGACCATTTTTCATCTTTTCAAAATAAAAATCAGTTATCTTTTACAACTATCAATGAGAGTTTATCTAGTCTTCCAAGAATGAAAACAAGACTAACAACCATTGAAGAAAGATTGAACTCATTGTTGAATGAACAGAAATATTCTGACATTTCTGTGAAGGAAAATATAGTTCAGGTGTCACCGGACGACCTAGGCACAAGGTCAAGGATGTTCCTGAAAGTGAGATGAGGGATTTAGAAACTTCTTCGAAGCACAGAGAAATGATTCGAGGAAGTGATTCTAAGGTCACTCGAAGTAAGAGCTACAGGTTCGAGGTATGTTCGAGAAGAATTATAAGATAGTTTCAAAGGTAATAGGAATTCTAAAGATCTCACGAAGGGTTGGAAACTCAATAATCAAAGATTTGGGATTTAGAAATGATTATTGAGAAAATAAAAGAAAGATACAATAACAATGATTTAAAGATTTTACCACTATTAAATGTAAATACGTTTTATAATTTAATTCTAAGGAATATTGAACCAAATACCCAACCCTTTTATATCCTTTATTCCTCCTCACATTGACCTCCCTCTCATCGCACCATTCCCATACCAAAGACCATTACTAACATACACTTAGACCCTCTTTGCTAATATCTGTCCATGCTCAATTTACCCCTTTTAATTAATTAACAAACTTTCAATGAAAACTACTAATGTACTATTACATTGATCATAGTGCTGTGCGTCGCTTATTGAAAATGAGACTAAGGCACACTATTGAGAGATTGACTAATTTAGATTTAGAGTTTAGGCTAGCGCAGTTGAATAGTAAGTACACAAAGGGGAATCGCAGTTGCTATGTAGCATTGCTTTCTGCGCTTCGAGTATAGATTTAGAACTCGATATTATTGATTTAATGAGCTGCTTTTGCCTCGAGTGTCATGTGGCGCGTGATAGATGCCCGGGTATAAGAATCGCGAGTTCCGTTGAGCTTGAGCCATATTCTCACACTAGTTTCCCTTTCCTCTATATATAATTTTTATTAATTTATTAATTTCCCCATTATAATGAATTGTCCTACTCCAACACCTACGCCTCCACACCCTAAAGTGAATGAGAGAATGGTTACGCGGCAGTTTTCCCAGGCTTGCACGGCTTGTGAAGCTAAGGAATACTTCTGTGTTGAAAGTACGGCGACTCGAGGCCCTCGCCAAAAATGCGAGTTTGGCTGTTGGCAATGAGTGGCGTGCGATTCGTTGACGAAGAACGCAGAGATTGAACGACGATTCACTTAGACCAAGTTTTGGGTGATCCCTAAAACAAAAGAGGTGGTCGAAGACATTTGGGATGTCTTGGTTGGAGACGATCAATCGGTGGGGGAGAACGATAAGGAGCTTAACAACAAGATCACAACCTGGGTAACCCAGGCCACGAGTTCGAAACGGGGTGTCGAAGAAGAGGTCGATGAATTTGTGGAGGAAGATGAGGATGAAGTCCCTGTTCCAGGGCGGACACCCAAAAAATGACGGGTGGTCATTGAAGATGACGAGGAGGAGAGAGAAGCAGAGGTAGAGGTGGCTCCAAGGTTGTTCTTAGAACCTGACCCCATCTTTGAAGTAAGTTTTAGTTGTTGTTTTTTAGGGATGAGGTTACTGATGAGTTCTTGTTTAGACATCAAATACCATTGAAGACCCAATTGGGGAACCTGCTTCACTTTTTCCAACTGATGCAAACCCTCCGGTCACGGTTGGAATCAAATAACCTGAGGAAACGCTGGACCAGGTGTGGTCAAAGAAACCTCGTCAGGATCGATGAGTTAGGTTCGCAGAAGAGTTGTGTGGGGAGGTGGATACAATTATCGACGCTGCTTCCTTCGACGTGGCAGAGGAACTCTTGGAGATTGGAGAGGTGGTTTTGGTAGGAGAGGAGGAGGTATTTGAGAAATGCAGGAAGGAGATAAGGGTAATTTTGGAGAAGATGAAAAGATTGGTTCGAGAAAAATTAAAAGAGAAAAATTTGAAATGAAAATGAGAGATGTAAAGAAGTAGAAAATTAGAATTGTATTTAGCTTTACTTTATTTTATTTTTTTTATTTTTTTTTGTATTATTGTATTGTATTTAAGGTGAATATTATTTTTTATAAGATTTGGGAGAGAGAGAAAAAAAATTTAAATAAAATTTTGCTTTAGAATTTGAAAGAAGAAATTTAAATAAGAAAGAAGGAAGTTATTTAATTGAATGAAGTTTTAATTTTAAAAGAAAAATTTATGTAAGAGAAGAGAGGAAGAAAAAAAATGGTTGGTAATTGAGATGAGTTTGTTGAAATGAGGATTTAATGAAAGAAGAATTTGTTATTTGTGAAAAGTTGTTTATTTATTTTTTAGGAATTTTAGATAGTTGAAAAGAGAAAAAAAAACAGAATTAGGATTTAAAGAGAATTTGAAAAAGAAGAATCATTTGTTCAAAGAATTATATAGGGAGATTTAGAGGTTGAAGTTAGGTTCGAGGAAATGGTCGTGTCGTACAAGATTTTGATGATTCGAAGGAAATAAAGTTTTAAAGAGAGAATAAATTTTAAAAAAGAAATTTTTTAAAGAGAATTTTAAATTAAAGAAAAGAATGTATTTAGAGAATTGAAAAAGAAAAGAGAAAGAAAATATTTAGAGAGATTTAAAAGTTTTTTATTTTATTTTATTATTTATGTTTATTCTATTTATTTTATTTTATTTTTATTTTTTAAATTTTATTTTAATTTTAATTTTTAATTTTTTAATTTTAAATTTAATTTTTTTTTTTTTAATTTTAATTTTGATTTTAATTTTAGTTGGTTTTGGAGAAAATTTTATAGAAGGAGAAGAAAGAAAAAGAAGAGAGAGAAAAAAAAACAAGGCTAAGAAATTTAAGAGGTGTTTTAGATTTTTAAGAGAAAGAGAAAAAAGAAAAAGAAAAAGAAAATTTAAAATAAAAGAAATTTTAAGGTTTTGGTTTTAAAGGATATTTCAAATGAAAAGATTTTAGAAGTTCAGGGGCGTTAGAAACATTGATGGCTGGTTCCCAGGATGTTTTATCTGAGTCATTGAGGAAGTCTTCCCATTCCACGAGGTATTGAAGTTTCCCCTTGCGCATTCTTGAATCAAGGATACGACTTACTTCCCACTCTAGATGATCTTCTACTTTGACCGGTTCCGGAGGGGGTTGGTTCTTGCCAGGGTATATTTCTTGAGCCAGTTCCAGAAGAGATACATGGAAAACAGGGTAAATTGCCTGCCATTTAGGAGGTAACTTGAGTCGAAATGCAGTTTTAGAGACTTCAGAGTCGATTTCCAATGGTCCCAAGCGCTTTTCAGCCAGTTTCTTTGATGGTCGTGTTGTTCAAATGTTTTGTGCGTCGAGCCATACTTTGTCCCCTGGTTTAAAGGAAGGAGCAGATTCTCAATGTTTGTCGGCCTGTTCCTTATATCTTCGAATTTCTAATTCCAAATTTGTTTTAAGTTCTTCTTGGAGTCGTGATATAGTTCGAAGATAATGTTCCGCAGGATGATTAGTTCCTACATGGATTGAGTTGAATCGAGGATGTCGTCCATTAATGGTTTCGAAGGGAGATTGTCGTGTCAAAGAATGAGTCGAGTTATTATAAGCAAATTTGGCCAGTGGTAACCATGTGGTCAAATTGTCTTGTTGGTAACTGACATACATTTGAAGGTATTGTTTGAGGATTTGGTTAACTCTTTCTGTTTGACCGTCGGTTTCAGGGTGATAGGCCGTGGAGAGGTTCCTCGTGATATTGAGTTGTCAACACAGTTGGGGCCAGAATGTGGATACAAACAATGAGACTCTATCTGAAATAATATCATTTGGTAAGCCGTGTTTGGAAAATACATATTCTAGAAACAATTTTGGCAAATCTTCTGCTGTAGCAGTAGTAGTGGTTTTAATGAAAATAGACATTTTTGAAAATCTATCTACTATTACTAATATAGCATCAAAATCATTAGAAAAAGGAAGTTGATAAATGAAATCCATTGATAAAGATTCCCAAGGTTTAGAGGGAATAGGAAGTGGTTGAAGCAACCCATGCTTCCGGTGACGGGGAGCCTTATTCCTATTACATTTGTAACAAGCTTTTATATAGGCCTTGATTCCCCTGGTCATACCTGGCCAGAAGAAATCCCTCGCTATTAACTGGTAGGTTTTATCAACACCAAAATGACCAGCTAATGTAGAATCATGTTGACTGTTGAAAATCCATAATTTTATTTCATTGTTGTCGGGTATGACTACTCTACCTTCGAAGACTAATAGACCTGATTCAATACTAAATCTTTTGGCCCCTTGCTTTGAGAGTATTTTGTCTTTTAACCCTAAACAATAATTGTCCTTTGACTGAGCTTTGAGGATGTTAGATAGTGTATTTTGAAAAGATTGAATTGTCATTGAATTAAGTTGATGAGTCGTTAACATTGATTCGTTGAAAATTGATTGCACATTTGCTGGGTTCTTGTCAGCAAATGCGTCCCCCTGCTGTGGGTAAACGTCGTCCCAACGTGACAAGATATCTGGGACAATGCAGTTCTTACCTGGGCGATAGGAAATAGAGAAGGGAAATTCAGACAAAAAATCCAGCCCACCTGGCTTGACGCCTGGTTAACACTTTGGAAGACATGAAGTATTTTAAAGCATTATGATCTGTTAAAATTTGGAAAGGACTATCTAGGCTAAGAAGAAAAGAACGCCATTTTTTAAGACAATGGATAATGGCTAAAAGTTCTTTGTCATGAATTTCATAATTTAATTCTGCGGCTATGAGTTTGCGTGACTCAAAAGCAACAGGATGAAACAAATTTGTTTCAGGATTTAATTGGGAGATGACCCCTACAATAGCATAATTGCTCGCATCTGTCTCAACTATTGTCAAAGCAGAAGGATAAAAATGTCGAAGAATTGGGGCTGTGATGAACACCATTTTTAGTGCTTCGAATTCCTTTCATGCTGTAGGAGTAAAAACAAAAGGAATGTCTTTTCTAAGAAGAGAAGTAAGATTAGAAATAGTTTTAGAGTAATCTTTAATAAATCTTCTATAGAAGTTTGCAAAACCCAAAAATCCTTGGAGCGATTTAATGGTTTTTTTGAGCTCAGGCCATTCCAGGATTTTCTGGACTTTTTTGTCATCCATGACTAAACCGTCAGTGGACAACTTAAAACCCAAAAAATCAATTGATTTGAGGGGGGATTCGCATTTATTATGCTTGGCGCAGAGACCATGATCTCGAAGACGATTTAGGACCTGTCAAACATGATGAATATGTTCATCTAGTATTTTCGAGAATATTAAAATATCATCTAAATAGACAACTACGAATTATTCAACAACATCTTGAAAGATGTCATTAACAAAAGTTTGAAAAGTTGAAGGTGCCTTACACAATCCAAAAGGCATAACTAAATATTCAAAACTACCAAATCTATTGTGCATTGCAGTCAGTGGTTCATGACCTTCATTGAGAAGGGTAAGAAGTAATGACATAGGAGGAACAGGATATGCATTCTTCTTAGTGACTGTGTTGAGCTTTCTATAGTCAACACACAACCTAAGACTACCGTCCTTCTTTTTTACAAAGAGGACAGGGGAGCTGGTTGGAGATTTACTGGCTCTGATGAAACCTTTGGCTACATTCTCTGCAATGTAGTCTTGAAAAACTTGAGATTCGTCCTTCAACAAAGAATAGACAGGACCTGCCGGAGGTACTGGGCCTATTAACTCTATTTGATGGTCGTAGGGTCGATGATGTGGTAACTTATCGGCCTTGTGGATTGAGAAAAAATCGAGGAAATCGTGGTAGATTTCTGGTAGAGTTGATTTAATGGCTTCAATGTTGATTTGGTCGTCCTCTTCATCTTTGAGAGAATCTGTCGAGTAGATACCTGTATTGAGAGAGCAGAATTCAATTACTTCGAGGCAATTTAAATCCTCATCGAGTGAAGTCATTGAGCAAGAAGGGTTAGCCAATTGCTCATTTAGAGAAAGATCAGATGTTTGTAAGTCATCTGGCAGAGATTCGTCCTCTAGCAGGATGTTGTCAGGCCGGTTGTTTAACTCCCTATTGACCTGCATTGAAGAATCAGAAATATACTTAGAGCGTGGGGTGATCAATCCCTTAGTCCAATCAATTTCGGGATTCCAATGCGTTAAAATGTCATGGCCAAGAATGGTATCGTCCATCCTTGGGGCGTCCAAGACTGATAATTCCCACTCGAAGGGGGGAAAGTTCGGAAAGTTGAAAACCCATAAAACTTTCTTACTTACCCAATATTTGGGTTCCTCCAATTCGGCCAAATAGATTGGAGTTCGATTGACATCTGTAAATGTTAGTTGAAGCTTCTCGGCAAAAGATAAACTAACAAAAGAAATTGAAGCTCCAGAGTCTAAAAGACAACTGAAGGGGATATCCTCCTTAAAAAGAATTAATCTCAAGCGGCTTAAGGCAACTCCATTCCTTAAGACATGGAGGTTCTGTGCACTTGAAGAGATAAGATAGTTTGCTTTGCACACAAGTAAACTATTTACTAGTTTTTTGACTTCGAACTAGTACCTTCTCTTTCCTTCAACTTTACACAGTCTTCCAACTTGTGCTTACCCCCACAATACATACATAACCAATTATCTGCTCGTCTCTTCCTCTCAGCTTCTTTAAGTTCCCCTTTAGGATCCAGTACTTTGCTGATATTGCCTGGAGTCGAGCCTTTTGGTCGATGTTTATCCTTTCCCTTACTGGGTTTGGATTGAGTCGTAGAGGATTGATTTGGTGGTGGGTGTGAAGAAGATCCCGATTTGAAGTTTAGGCCTTGAGATTTGTTGGCATATCAACGATGTTGAAGTTGTCCTTGATAAAAGCCTTCAAGTTCGAGGGTTCGATCCATTAAATCCGTTAAAGTAGTCATCTTCTGACCGTGAAGATTTAATTGATCCAGAATCCTCGAAGGAAGTCCTTTCTTGAAATGATACTTAAGGGTAGCATCATTCCAACCTACTCGAGTTTGAAGTGCTCTGAAGTTCGAGATATTTTCAGAGGCTTTACCATTATCACTCATGCGAAGAAAATCAAGTTCAATTTCTGCGTTGTCAGTTTCATTAGGGTCCCCAAACAACGTAAAAAGTTGGTCTTTGAACTTTTCCCAATTATTGATAAGTAAGTGGGTTTCTGTCGAAGAAAGCATGAGCAGATAAGGTTTGAACCATCTTGCTGCTTTCCTGGCTAGGAATGAAGAAGCGTAAACAACATTTGATTGGTCGCTATTAAAGGTTCGAGGTTCATTATGGAACAGTAGCTTGCAGGTTTGCAAGAAGGGTCGCAATCTGTAGGGGTGATCTCCGTCGGATTTGTCAGGAGATTTCATAGAAGGAGTTTTGAACTTAGATCCCTCTGAAGACGTTGGATTTGAAAGGGTTTTCATGAAAAGTCTCATGAAATCTTCCAGAGAGTTAGATGGTCCAGGTTCTGAGGAATGACCAGAAGGGTGATTGGCTGGGGCGGAGGGTGCCTCGTGCATTGTATCCTCTCCTTCTTCTTCATCACTAGAATCCTTAAAATCTTGTGGGATGTCTTCTACAGATTGAACTGAATGTTGCCATTCCCTAAGGTCGAGTGGTTCCAAAGAGTGAGTGCGGGAAACAGACCTTGTGGCTGTTGGCCTTCCCCTAGCGCGAGCTCTAGTAGTAGCGCCCGTAGGAGGAGTGCGTTGAACAGGTTCCATTTTAAAATTTTAAAACACCTAAAAAAAGACGTAGTAGTGCAAATAATGAGAACTACGGAGAATTAAATTATACTGTCACCGGACGACCTACGCACAAGGTCGAGGATGTTCAGGAAAGTGAGATTAGGGATTTAGAAACTTCTTCGAAGCACAGAGGAATGATTCGAGGAAGTGATTCGAAGGTCACTCGAAGTAAGAGCTACAGGTTCGAGGTATGTTCAAGAAGAATTATAAGATAGTTTCAAAGGTAATAGGAATTCTAAAGATCTCACGAAGGGTTGGAAACTCAATAATCAAAGATTTAGGATTAAGAAATGATTATTGAGAAAATAAAAGAAAGATACAATAAAAATGATTTAAAGATTTTACCACTATTAAATGTAAATAAGTTTTATACTTTAATTCTAAGGAATATCAAACCAAATACCCAACCCTTTTATATCCTTAATTCCTCCTCGCATTGACCTCCCTCTCATTGCACCATTACCATACCACAGACCATGTCAGCCTAAATATCCTTAGGACTGAGTATTTCTTATGCTTAAAATAAGATAACCTAAAGTATATTAAGTTTATATCTTAAAAATAAGGTTAGAATAATAATATATATTATTTTATTATATATATATATAATTATTATTCTATTATATAACTTATAATAGTTTAAATAGCTTATCCATGGCCTAATAATACTTATTAAGGTGTTAATGGAGTCATAATATACTTATCTTAAGTGATATGAAGTAATTATTGACATACATAAGCTTATATGTATACATAAATCTCATGTTCAGTGAAATATGCAGTATATTATGTATATTTAGGTATATAAGTGGGTTTTAGCCCCTTAATAGCCTATAAACTTTCTTTTTCTGCTTATTTTAGGTCATATGGACGAAATCAGTGGACTTAAAACACCTACAGAAACATAGACACCTATATCAGGCGCATACACCCAGTTTGGACAACTCAAATTACTTCCTTGGATGATTATTCACGGATTTATGGGTTGGAAGGATGTTTCTGGGTTAATGTGGATTCTTGGGGATGTTATTGGGGGCTTGGACATTTTATTTTTTTCCTTTATATGCTTTTAGTTTCATTAAATCTCCTTTTGATTATTTATTTTACCTGTTTCTTTATGGTATCCGCTTTTATCTGGGTTTTCTATTTATGGTATGGATCAGTGTTATTATTAATAGTGATGGAGGGTCCTTACTGGAGGTCTGTGTGTTGAAACTGCTTGAAGTGGACGCCATGGGGAGGTGATGGGCTCTCACAGTGCTTTAATTGCCGGGGATAGAAGTGACATCATCTGGATTGAAGGTCTGTGCACTCCAGTGGATTTGGGTATAAGTAAGGAGGGATTTTGACGGTTATTGATCATCATTCAATTACTACAATTCAAACAACCACTACAATACAATTATTAGCATTCAGAAATATATTATAAAGCCACTATAAATTGATTTTATCTTTATATAAGCTATAACTATATTTTATTCATCTATTTTCCACCACTAGCATGCACTTAAATCCAAGTATTGTGAGTTTTATTTGAGTATAACTATTTTATTAGTCTTCCCCTGAGGGTTAATCACTAAATCATTTATCAATAAGTAGTAGGACCATAAATTAACACTATTATATCATACTTATATACTAGACTATACTGACAGACCATTACTAACATACACTTAGACCCTCTTTGCTAATATCCGTCCATGCTCAATTTACCCCTTTTAATTAATTAACAAACTTTCAATGAAAACTACTAATGTACTATTACATTGATCATAGTGCTGTGCGTCGCTTATTGAAAATGAGACTAAGGCACACTATTGAGAGATTGACTAATTTAGATTTAGAGTTTAGGCTAGCGCAGTTGAATAGTAAGTACACAAAGGGGAATCACAGTTGCTATGGAGAATTGCTTTCTGCGCTTTGAGTATAGATTTAGAACTCAATATTATTAATTTAATGAGCTGCTTTGGCCTTGAGTGTCAAGTGGCGCCTGACAGCAGGATGCTCAAATATTACCTGTGGCTAGTTCATCTAATGTAAAAATAGCTCCAGAAATACCTGTTGATAACACTAAGTTTCCATCAAAGACTGATGATGCACCAGGATCTGCAACAGAAGGATTAAACAATGAGATTACAGCCCAATTAGAGAAATTACAGCTTCTTCCTACTCAGAAACAAGCTATTACTAAGGAGACTCCTTCAAATCAAAAGAATTGGCCAAAACTTGACCAATATCCTACATTTGATGGTGATTCTTCCTCTGATTGGCAACAATTTATTTGCAGAATTGTTAACTTAAAAAATTCTTACAAACTCCCAGATGAGGAAATTGTGTCCAAGTTAATTTATTTGTTCACTAATGTTGCCCTAATGTGGTATGAATCTGTTCTCCTGGATGGGAATGACTACTGATGGGAGGATTGTAAGAAATTGATTAAAGCACAATTTGGGGGCTCCAAGTTCAGAATGGCTCAAAAAAGGCAGTATGAGGAAAATAGATATAGTTCTTCTACTGATAAAACTATTGAGGTTTTAATGAAACTTGTAAAAATCTTAAGGGCAATGGACCCAAATATGGAGTTTGAGTTATGGAAGGACAGGATCCTTTATATATTACCAATGTCTCTGAGAGACTTGATAGTAGCTAGGACTGAGTTCTCAAGAGAACCTTCTTCTTTCATTAATACTTGCAATGAGATCCTTCTAAACAACAAGTATGATTCCAGAAGATTTATTCCTAGGTCCCCTTTGGAGAAACCCTCCATTTACCAACAGAAACCTCTGGAAAAGGTTGGTAAACCTTCTGCCCCTTTTGCACCAAAAAAGTATGCAACCAACACTTTCTTCAAGTGAAACAAGCCTTGGAAGAAAGGCCATGTTTGTGACAAGAAGATAAATCTTGTAGAACAAACAGAGGAGCATGCTGATGACACAGTAGCACTGGATGATACATCAAGTGATTGTGCCAGCAATATTTCATATGAATCTCAACAAGAAATCTTGATGCTGGAAGAGGTTATTCATTATTTAAATACTATTGATATTGATAATAGTGCTTTATCTAGAGTTGAAGATGCTGAGATCATAAAGAACATTGAGGATAACTCAATTGTAATTGCCCCTCTCAAGGCACCAGTCATGATTAATGGAACCAGCATAGAAGTTGTTCTGGATTCTGGAGCTGGAGGAAGTGTAGTATCTGAATAAGCACTTGCTTCAGTAGATCAAGACTATAAATCTAAACTGATGCCTATCATTTCTGAAAATTGGAGAGGGTATGGCTCTGTTTTGTCCCCCATTGGTAAATACAAAGCCACAGTGTTTTTTAAATATAACCATGGTTTTTTAAGAGCTATTTGTGATTTTTTTGTCATGAAGAATGATAACTTAAGCAATTGGTTTATTGTAGGGAATGATATTTTAACCGAGTATGGCATAAAATTGGATCCCTCAAACCAATGTTTCACAA
This sequence comes from Hemileia vastatrix, assembly GCA_030280995.1. NCBI lineage: Eukaryota > Fungi > Basidiomycota > Pucciniomycetes > Pucciniales > Zaghouaniaceae > Hemileia > Hemileia vastatrix. Next base: position 21,299,679 of record JASXTE010000014.1, on the reverse strand, counting down.
TGGGGATGAATGGGAAGAGAAAATTTAAGATTTCCTCCCCTAAAAAATTAGTAAAACCAGAATTTAACACATGTAATTCTGTGGTTCAATATAAAGGAAGATCTACAAAAGAGATGCATGCCCTTATGTCTGAAATTGACAATGCTTCCTTTGGAGAAAAACTTTCTGGTGAGGATAAAGATTCCATCATTAACTTGATAAAATCTTTTCCTATTGCCTTTGCTCATGGGTCACATGAACTGGGATTAGTTAACGAGAAAATGAAACTTTCATTGTCTTACCCATTAACTGATATACCACCTAGTTTAAAGAAGAAGCCTTATCCTGCTTCTCCCACAAAGAGAAAAGATATTGAAGACAATATCTCTACCCTTTTAAAAATGAATATTATTGAAAAGGTAGTTGAAACACCTAAATATTGTGTTATCTCACCTGTCCTAATTTCTTATGAGAAAGATAAAGCCAGGTTATGTGGTGATTAGATAGCACTAAACACTTATACTGTTGATGATATCTACCCTTTACCTAGAATCAGCTCTATACATGCTACTTTACAGGGTGCTAAATATATTAGCTGTTTGGATGGTAATAAAGGATATCACCAGGTACCTGTTGAGAAAAATTCGCAGAACTTTCTGATGATTGCCACTCATATGGGTATTTATAAGTATATTAGGATGCCATTTGGCCCTAAAAATGCCCCTTCAGTTTTCCAAAAAGTAATGGATAACACATTCCATCAGGAAATAATTGAAGGATGGCTGATGGTTTATATTGATGATATCATTATATTCTCAAAAACATTTGAGGACCATCTTAAACACCTGTGTAGAGTATTCCAGAAAATGGATGAGATAAATATGACACTTGCTTTGAAGAAATGCAAATTTGGTTTCCATTCTTTAAAAGTTCTTGGTCATGTTGTTTCAGCCTTACAGATATGTGTTGACCAAAACAAAGTGGCAGCCATACAACAGGTGAAGGCTCCTACTACAGTTAGAGAGCTCCAGAGTTTTTTGGGAATGTGTGGATACTATAGACAGTATATTAAAAATTACCAAGTCATAGCTTTACCCCTTACCCAATTAACTAGAGAGGATGTTGCTTTTGTCTGGAATAGTGAAAGACAAAGAGCCTTTGACACTATGAAACACTGTTTGATGTCAGCACCAATTCTTGCTTTACCTGACTTTGATCAACCATTTGTTTTGTACACTGATGCCAGTTTCATTGGTCTTGGTGCTGCCCTCCATCAAAAACAAGTGATAAATGATAAAGTTTCAGAAGTAGTAATTTGTTATATTTCAAGAACCTTGAGAAATAGTGAATTAAAATATGGTGCTACTCAATTAGAGTGTTTAGCTGTAGTATGGGATCTAGAAAAGCTTCATTCTTACCTATATGACCAAAAATTTGAACTTGTCACTGACTGCAGCGCAGTTAAATCCCTTTTAAACTTGAAAACACCTAACAGACATATGTTCAGATGGCAGCTGGCTGTTCAAGAGAACAGAGGGAGAATGAAAATTATTCATGGGGCTGGTATTGTTCACTCAAATGTGGATATGTTATCAAGGTTACCTTTACCAAATGATGACTCTAATCCTGCTTATGATCGTGAGGATGAAATTATTCATATTCATGGGATATATGTGCTTGATATGGAGGAAGAGCTATTACAGCTTATTCTGGAATCATATAATAAGGACACAGACTTGAAAAAGTTATGCACCATATTAAATGATCCAAAGAATGCTTCAATACAAGCATTAATTAAAACCCTTCCACAAAAGTACTAAAAAGCTTTGGAAAAAGGTAAATTTTCAATTGATGAAGGATATCTATATTATAGAAGAAAGTTGAGTAATGTTATTATTATTCCTCCTTCTATGAAAGAAATCATCTTTAAAATTTGTCATGATGACATACTAGCTGGAAATTTTGATCTTGACAAAACAATGATCAGAATTAAGAACACTGCTTGGTGGGCTAATATGTCTGAAGACACAAAATTATATGTTGAATCTTGTGATTCTCGACAAAAATTAAAATGATTAGCTGGTAAAAGAGAAGGATTAATGCAACATATTGAACCTCCTGATGCTCCATGGCAAATAATAAACATGGATTTTGTAACAGGATTACCTATTTCTGGTAAAGACAGTTATTACTCTTGTTGGGTTATTGTGGACATATTCACAAAAATGTGTAAATTTATCCCTACTCAAAAGGATGTTTCCACTAAAGAATTAGCTTTCTTATGGTGGTCTCATATGTTTAATACTGCTGGTTTTCATAAAGCCATAATCTCTGACAGAGACCCTAAATTTACTTCTGAATTTTGGATGTCTCTGATGGATGTTTGTGGATGTGATCTGAAACTTTCTACTGCCCATCACCCTCAGACTGATGGTTTAGCTGAAAGAATGATTCCGACTTTAGAGGACATGATAAGAAGATATTGTGCCTTTGGCTTTGAGTATAAAGATAATGACATATTCACTCATGATTGGGTTACCTTACTTCCTGGGTTAGAATTCGCTTATAATAGCACTGTTCATTCTGTTACTCAAAGAAAGCCTTTTGAGCTCTGGCTTGGATATGTTTCTAATACTCCTTCCCAAATTCTCAATAACAAAATACCTAAATTGGATATACATCCTGGTGTAAAATCTTTTCTTCAAATGCAACAACTATGTAGAAATCATGCTCAAAAATGTATTGAAAAATCATTTGAATATGAGAAGAAAAGATGGGACAAATCCCATAAAGAATACACTTTTAAAAAGGGTGATGAAGTGTTGATTTCTACAGTCCACTTTAACTTACAAGGTAATAACAAATTGAAAGATCCATTTGTTGGTCCATTTGTTGTCAGAAGAATGATTGGAGATAATGCAGTTGAAGTTATTCTGTATTCTCCATATGACAGAAAACATCCTGTTTTTCCAATATCTCTTTTGAAACCTTACACATCCAATAGTGATTTATTTCCAAAAAGGAGGGTTAGACCAAAGAAAAGCCCAAATGAAATCACTGAAACAGCAGAAATTGAAAAAATTCTAAATGACAGAATAGTCACTGCTAAAAAATTTACAGAATACTTATTGAGATTCAAGAATAAATCATCTGAATACGACTCTTGGAAACCTGGGAAGGAGATATCTAATCTTCCTACTCTACTAAAAAAGTATAAAAAGAAAAAATCATAGCATTTTTTTTATTGTTTTTTTTAGAGTGAGGGAGTGTCAGCCAGGCTACTAGACTTACCCAGTGAAATAATTAATTATTTACTGGATGAAGCCGCACCTTATCATTTTAATTATTATTTAATTATAATTTAGTTACATTAAAATTAGTTATAATAAATTAACTAGTTACAGAATGATAAAATTAAATAAATCATTAAAATTAAAATATAAAATTGTCCCTTATATTTTTCTCTAACACCGTGCTCATTTGACAGGTTGGAAAAATGAAAAATTTATATTAAAAAATAGATATTAAGTTAAAATATGATTTTAATATTCAAATAATATTAAATATATACAAAAAATTCAAATTTCTTATTTAGAATTGACTTCTACAGTAAATATTAAATAAATTGATGTATTTTCTGACATACTTTGTAAATACATCTGTTTGACGCCTTCTTTTTAGAATAACTTTATTATTTGAAATACTCCTTCTGGAATATTCTTTTCTCTCTCTCATACTACTGTTTTTAGAATTTGATTGCGTGATTTGTCTCTCCTTTGTCTATATAAGGCCCCTCTTTTTATTGTCTTTTAATCATTCCTTTACTACATCACTTTATTACAACAATAACAAAACAAAAACTTATTCTTATCATCTATACCATTAGTATTTACAATACGTAACTCTAATATATAATTTATATCAATATTTTAATCATACCTCTTTTAATTGAGTAAAATAATCATTCTTGATTTAAGAGATACGTACAAATTTGTTGAGAGTCCATTTAAACCTTTAAAATCCTCGTAAAAACTTCATACCAAGACTTCTAGACCAAAAGCGTACCTTGACAACAACATTAATTTCAATCAAAATTAAGTTTCATGATTATCATCAATTTATGCATTCATTTGCTTACTGTTATGCATGGTAACATGTCAACATTAATTTTAATTAAAATTGATTTGACATTCCACCAAGCATTTTTCTGTAAGATGAAAAGTAGGGCCCTCTATTCTTAAGTAAACACATTACAATGCATATTGAGCATGTATATATCATTTACACATTAATTTTAATTTCAATCAAAATTAATATTGACCAAGACACATTGAGCACAAGCTTTACAACTTACACACACCAGATATAACTACCATTCAATATTTATATGGTCAACTCTAATTTTGAGCGAAATTAATGAGCAGTTTTATGAATAATTTTTTGGGTTGTTTACTGGTTTGGATTCAATATGCAAATGTCAATATTAAATTTGATTGAAATTAATGTTGACCAATACATAATAAATACAAAATATGCCACTTACACTTTCCAGGAATAGCTACCATTCAATATGCCAGTATCAAAATTAATTTCGATTGAAATTAATTTTGGAAAGGCAACATTCATAAAAATATGCAGTTGACTCCAGAAATTTATGATTAACATGCTCATTGATTTTGATCAAAATTAATTTTGATACTGGCATATTTAATGGTAGCTATGCCTAGTAAGTGTAAGTGGCATAGCTTGTATTCACTATGTATTGGTCAACATTAAATTTAATTGAAATTAATATGGATAAATAAATGTGAGATAAAGAGGTATGGACCATCATTTTGTTGAAAATACATTTTTATATCTTATACATTATTTGTTTTTCTTAAGTAAAATGTTACCCTCTCTCAATATCACCTTATAAAATCTACCAAGTTGCTTTGAATAAAAACAGAATACATAAAATTCAATATAAGATAGCTATATTGCACAGAAGATCACCTTATACCTAAGTTTTGATGATGTTGATGCTGTATTAATTGATTCCCAAATATTTACATGATCAATATCAGCTCCAACCCCAAGTGACTCATTTTCATTCACAGATAATCCTTCCAAAAATGTTGTTGAATAGCAACTCTTGGGGAGGTATTTGGGAACATTCAATATACCATCTTGTGCAGCTGTCCTTTCTGATGACCATTAATATGTTTTTAATGCCAATTTTCTTTGAGCTGGTGTATGGGCTAAGTCCTGCATCATCTTATCAATTTTTTAAACAAATCATTGAGTTCACGATTTTGCTATCTAGGAATAGCTCGGAAGGGTGAAGTTGGGGCCTTCCTTGATATCAGGATTGCACCTAGTATCATGAAAAATCACAACAAAACCTGGTACTTCACTGTAGAGATATCTTTCTAACTTGTAGCGTGCACTAGAAAACAAAATTCCAACTAAATCAGCTTCATGATAAGAAAAAATAAAGTAAAATAAAAAACTTACCTTGATCCAATAACGTTTTACTTGTGCCCTTGCCCACTTTTACATCTTTACTCTTTCCACCCTTCTATCTTCTTGCCCAAACAACCTTATCATCTCCTTCTCCTTGTTAACTACCCATTTCTCAATAACACATTGAGTGAGCTGAAGCTTTGAATGATTGATTGTATTCAAGGTGGTGAGTCACCTGGTACAGTGGTTGCATACTATTCTTACCATGACTTGATTTCAAGTTGATTACAAAAAATAATGGCTAGTCCAATCAAAGGCAAATTTCTGAAAACCTTTTTCTTTCAGCTCACACTCTAATTTTCTTTTGACAGAAATTGGGATTGGTGCTCCTCCTTTTAGTCCTTGAGGCTCAGGTGCTGGAAAAAATTTGTGTAGTCGAATTTCAGATCACAAGAAGTCTTTACAATTGGTTATCAGAAATTGTCAGTCAGCTGCAGAATTGGCACAGTTAGAAGATTGGACTTGGATAAGTACAGTTTTGATTTCTTTCAGTTTGAATTTGTTCCAAGCTTTCCAGTTTTCAATCTCTAAAGGTGTTGGGCTCGCAGGATATTTTGTTATTTGTGTTGGTCCCCCAAGAGAATACTTCAGAAAGTGATAAATATTTCAATTTAGACTGTCCAAGCTTGTTGGAACATAATTCCTTCTAGCTAAGCCTCTTACAGCCCTTAACCCCTTTTCTCATTCATGAGACTCTGCTGAATTGAGTCTGTGGTAATCACTGATACACATAATGATTGAGGGATTCACTAACAATTAAAATATGTTAATTAAATTCGTTATTTTTAAATAAAAGAATAAACTAAAAATTTTACTTACCAGCTCAACTTGTGCTTGCTCCTTGGTTAGGCTGAGCAGATGATGATTGGTCTTCAAAAAATTCCTTCAATGCTTCTCTAGCCCAATCTCTTCCTAGCTGATTGGCTTGCTGATCAGAACTTTCAGGAGAAGAAGGATTATTGTGATTAAACTTTCTCATTTCTGCATGAGACTCTTGGCCTGGATTGGAATTAGGTGGTTGGTTAGGATTAGGTGGTACAGATTGAGATGCATCTGGAGGTAGATCAGAAGCGGGTGGTGGTGGAGTACTTACAGTATTAGTATGTTGAGGTGGAAAAAAATTGAAATTGTTTGGGTCAACAGACATCCCTTCAAAATTATCATCCATAATGAACTGTAATAAAATAAAATAAAATAAAAATAATCAGTTGTTAAAATTTATACCTATCAAAGTTAAAGTAAAAAAGATACTATTTTTATAGTCTTGTTAACGTGTATTTTCTCTTGGAGAAAAAAAGATTGAATAATATATAGCTTTCAGCTAAAGTGGGAAGGTAAACTATTTATAGTAGATGAATGAGCAGAACATCATTTATTAAGTAAAAATTTTATCATATTTCTCATTATCATTATTTTCTTTCATTCATTCTTACATTTAAGATAAAAATGACTCATTGAAAGCATGGGTTCTCTTGCAATAAAAGCAACTGATTTAATTTTTCACTGATTTAAGATAAGGTAAGTTGGATGTGTTGAATATTTTAATCGAGCATTGAAATATTTCTTTTAACATTTAAAAACATCACAAATCTTACAAATTTCCACAATCTAAAATAAACACAAAGATGTTAGTCAAAAGAAAATAAATTTTATTAATTTTTTCACTCACTACTGTCTGCAGTCCAATGGAAGTGAAAACCTCATCTTTGATTCCAAAAATTCCTTTTTTGTGCTCACCAGTAGCTGCATGTCTAATTATTGCATCTTTATTAATCACAATTTGAGTTGCTTTGGCTACTCTTACTAACCAACAATGCACTTGTGGAAAAAGCTCATAGGGATCCTTTAATGTTTCTTCCAGATGTAGCTCCTTGAAAGGACTTAGTATTAAATAGATTTGATCATTATCTTCCTTTAACCTGAAAAGATCATCAATTTTCCCAAACAGGCTATCTTTTCCATAGTAGAATTCAATTGTTGAATTAGCAATGTGTTGATGGTAACTAGTAAACCTCTTTCCAAGTATCAATATTCTTACTACGTTTTCAACTACCTATTTCTCACTTTTCTCTGATGGTTTCAAAGCCCGTCTTGAAGTTTCTTTTCCCATTTGTGCCCTTACCCATTTAGTAAATAATGCCATACTTAGATTGATCCATTTGTTTTGTTTATTGAGATCAATATGGATTTTTTTAGTCTCACATTGATCATTATCTTTAGCTTCACCATGATCTAATACCTTAGACTTCCGATACCAATGTTTGAAAATTGTTAGCGGTATCTCTCCTGTGGTTAATATTAATAAATTAGCACAGCTGAGTTTTTAAATCCTTGCTTACAAACATTACATACGTGGATGGTGATTGTTTGGAATTTCAGATAGTTTATGATTCACATGCTCTCCAGACCAAGTAGTTGTACCTGATGGTGGACCAAAAAGCTTTATTATTTCAGGATAATGTTGAGTGATATGATAATTTAGCTTTGTGTTAATATTCTTTCAACCCTCTTCCAGGCACTCACAATACTCTAACAGAAATTTCACTAGATCTTTAAGCTCATTATTCTGTATTTTTTTAATGTAAAAAAATTGGTGATCAATCATAATGTTACAAGTAAGTTGAGAAGATAGTATTCTCTTGGTTTTTCAGCTGAGGAAGTTGAAGATTCTGATTCTTTAAATTTTTCAAACCAAAGGGGTATAAGTTACAAAGGGAAGTAGAGAGTATACAGCATGTGCAATTCTTCTGCCTTGAAGGATCATGCCTTTTTAGATCCTACTGATTTTGGAACTTGTGTTAGCCAGGTAGGTCATATTAATTAATTAATTATCTTCCATACAACCTGTAGATCTACTGCTGTGATCTGTGGATTACTACTACCTTCATTTTCTTTCTCCTTACCTTTCCTTTTATTTTCTTCATCTCTAGCTGTCTCATTTGATGAGTGAGATCATTCACTCTGTGATATTCTAATTCTCCTTTGCCTTAAGTTATACAATGAGTTCCTACTGCCACTGCTGTCAGACTGTATTGAGGCCAAATTGCTATATGGAGGAACAAATTTGGAGCTGGATGACCTACTCTGGCTTCTTGATTGATTTTTTCTCAATCCTTCACTATCTAGTCCATGATGACTTGATGAATTTCTTGAACTCGTAAGTCTTTTTGGCTCGTGCTTTCTTGTGTGTCCTGTATCATCATCATCATTATTTGTGGTGCTTAAGCTTCTTCTACGTTTTTTACAATTTTTATGCAGTGAAGTGTCAGAAAAGAAATTGTCATCTTCTTCTCTTACATGCCAATTTTTATCCTTTTTCAGCTTTCTTTCTAGATCTTTTGCTGCATTTTGGATTTGAAAATAGCTTAGACTGTGATCTTTTAGGTTGCCAAGCATATGTGAATGCATACCATCAATTGAGCAATATTCAGTTGGACGCCAATATTCAAGGTAATTCAGCTCACTCCATCATACCCCATGATTCTGAACAATTGATACACGCTCCCAATGTGACTTAAAATTTTTCCACTTTGTTGCCCAGCACATATGATCCTCATGATTCCGTAATGATAAATTTCCCACATTCTTTTCACTAATTTCATCTTTAGAGATATTACAGAAAGAGCAGAACATTCTTGCAGAGTGACTCAAAAATCCATCCAATTTTTATATTTCAGGAATGTCACCTATCAAAGAGAGCAATGCAACTCTTAATTTATGGCCTCGTGGATAAAGATGCATCTTTTCAATCAATATACCATCCCATAGAGTTTGTAGATCATAACCCAGAAGTTTTAGAAGGTGATTAAGCTGTTCAATTGTGGGTTGTGTTGGTCCAGGTGTAATAGCATACAAAAAAAGATTTTTCATTTTGTATCTATCTTCTTGAGGTAGGTTCATACACACAATCATAATATTGCCTACAGACTTCTGTGTCACGAGCCACGTTATGGTAAGGTAAACTCTTACAGTCGCCTTGCTGTAAGCAGAATCCGGAGGAGATGTGTGGATTTAGCTGAAAACCCCGTCCTTCCAATAAAAATAATAAAATGGGAATTCTAAATCACTAAGCTAACCAATCTACTTGGATCTGATTGATAAAAAAAATAATGAAACTCTATAATATTTAACGCTTATTGAGATCGAGATAAAAGTGGCTGTTGATAAAGAAATACTGAATACAACAATTAAGGTGTACCAGTGAAAGATCTGAAAAGATTGACTTTTATGTTTTTATAATATTTTTAATTTTTATGAGACAGCAATAATCAAGTCCCAGTGATGAAGACCTTTCTAAAGATACCCTGTATGAAGTGTGATTTTAATTGTTGAGTAGTATTTCTAAAATGTTATATATAAAATATAAAGTTATAAGGGTATTACAATTTATTTTAATTTGTTGAGTAATAAAAAAATGAGACCGTGGTGGTCAATGATTAAGCTGTATGATGTGTCCCCCCCTCAATTTCGAGTTTGAGAAGCGCTTAAGTATTCCTAGTCACGTGCCTAAGTTTTCCCCTCCAGAGCTCTTCCAGAGTCAATCCGGAGCCCGTACAGAGTCCGTACGGAGCCGGAACGGAGTCCGTCCGGACTTCCGGACTCAATTTAGAACCTTTAAACCATAATAAAAAATCTAGAAAAATTACACATAATAGAGCTACTTCCCCTTTACCTACCAAACTAATTTTCGTAGTCTGCGCAGCTCTAATTACCCCGTGAAAATTCATCAAAGTTAAGTAATTTTTGAAAACGTAAATATTTCTATAAAATTGATACTTATAAATTTTTTAGACCATAAAAATAAGTTTTCTCCGCAAAATAAATTGTATTTGTGTAGGCATTTGCTCGTGACCAATTTCTTCATATTTTAAACTCCAATAAATTAAATAAAACCCTTTTATATAAAAAAATAATAACGCCAATCTTGCACGCCGTAATAACTCCATTTACATATTTAGGTGCCGTACTAAACTTTAGGCTACCACATCCTCCCTCCAATTGAGAATGTCCCCATTCTTAAAACTTTGCATAAGTGGTTGAACACAATATTCATCTTTAACCTTCAACCACCATCTTCTTTAATCAACTATAAAATTCATCTTCATCAATATGTCTTCCAAAGAACTTGTCGCTCCATGTGAACTCTGCGCTCGATACCAGGTACCTTGTTTAATGTCCAACCCTAATCTTCCTGGCAGAACAGCTTGCGACTTATGCTGTGTGAAAAAAGTCAAATGCAACCGGCCAATAGTTCCTTCTAAAACAAACGTATATTTAGGACCAGCAGCTCTCCCTGATCCCTCAACTTCTAAAAAGCGATCCAAAATTCCTGTCTTCTTAAAACGAATAAGATCAAAAACAGCTTCAAAAGTTCAATCTTCATCAACGGATCCCGGCCTAATTTTGCCTTCACAAGATCCTAATCCTATAACGCCAGTACCCCCAACTAACTTTGCTGAGACTATGTTTCCTGGCTCTAAATGTAAGACCCTATTTATCTTACTAAAAAAACTTTTAATCAAAATTGACTAAACCTATGACTTAATAACATATTTGAACTTCTAGCTGTCGAAATAACCAATACTGATGATGTTGGTAGAGTGAAGACGGACTATATCAATCATTACCCAAATTTTCATCGCTATCTTTTTCTTGACTTTACTAATGAGTTGAAACGAAAAATGCTGGCCTATTTTCAAGAAACTCCAGCTAATAACCATGAAGACCTCATGAAAAGAAGGATTTTAGTGCAAAGCTTTGATAATGATGTTGAACAATTTCAAAGAAATTATCTTTTCTAACAGTATAACTTGATAAAATTTTGTTTTTGCTTGGTCTTCTTAAACTTTCAACATAAATGATGTTTTCTTTCTTCTCTGGCCTGATATAACATAAAATAAAATAATATAAATCTTGTGATGATTCCACTACTGAGAGCAAGGTTTGAATCCCTTCAGACTCCCATATACCAGTCTTCCTTCTTGTCACAGCATTGAGAGAGTGGATCTTCCTATGAGCCGAATACTCCTGATTCCAACCTCATAGGGCCCCCCACTGAGCCGAATTCTATGATTCCAATCTCGCCATAAGGTCCTCCAAGATTCACACCAAAAAAAAATGGCCTAACTATGAGGCACTAAAAAAAATAATTCCCTAAAATCCAACTACCATCCTAACTTCTGATTCCTTCATCACAATTTTCAAACTTTGCTATACAGCAAACCATAAAATACTTTTGCCAGGCTTCCAATAATAATTTTAACTTTAGACCATGTTAAAGCGCCACAAATTTCACCTAATTAAACATTATGCTTTCTTTAGCATCATCACCACCTAAAATTTTAACCTCCTAAAGCTATCAGCACCCAATTCCAGAAATAATTGAATAACCAGTTTAGAGTCTTAGTGGACAGTGATAAATTAAAAGATTGAATTGAGTTATCCAAACAAGATTGACATTCCAGTTTAAAGTCTTGGTGGACCAAACATATAATCGATTTCCAGTTTATGGTCTTGGTGGACCAAAGATCGTTTAAGTGCATAAATATCTTGATATATTCCTAAGTAAGGCCTAGGCTTGACCAAAGATTGAATAAATTTGATAATCCAGTTTAATGTCATAGTGGACCAAACATTTGATCGACAAGTAATCCAGTATAAGGCTATAGTGGTCCAATGAATGTTGAATTATCCTACAGATATTAATTTTCCAGTTTAAAGTCATAGTGGACTAAACAATGAATGAACTACCAGTTTAAAGTCATGGTGGACCAAACATTTAATCGATAAGAAATCCAGTTTAAGGTCATGGTGGATCCAACAGCTTGATAACAGTCCAGTTTAAGGTCTTGGTGGACCTAACAACTTCTCTATCCTTGAACCCAGATTCTGCCACCAGCTTTCTTCATCCTAGTTTCAAGTTTTCTTCTTCAAAAAAATATCTCCTAACAAGATGAAACCTTCTGACTTCATTGCTTCAGCTGATCAATCTTGCAAATACTGTGCCTTCACCCATAGGGAATGTATCTTCTCTTTTAACTGGCAAAAGCACACTTATAACAGGGCCTGTTTAGCCTGCTATGAGAAGAAAAGAAAATGTTCTGGCTTGAACTGTGGTTCTTTCCCCATCACTGCTACTAGCTTCGCCGCCTTCTGCAAATCCTTCCTTCTTCTTCACCTTCTACTCCACCCCCTATTCCATCAACCTCTAAAGATCCCATACCTTTTTCTCCATCAGCCTATTTAAACCTTTCTCCATCACCTAATCCTCTGGGTCCTTCTCTCCAATCTAGACTTGCTGCTAGTTCGCCAAGAACTCTTGCTGCTCCCAGGGCCATGCTTCAGCCTTCTAACAATTCTTCTCCTTCTTCCAACATCTTGAAGCACAAAAGGTCCTATAATAGCCAGCAGTCTTCATCTTCTCTTGTTTCATCCAAAAGGCCCAGAACATCTACTTCAAACACCAAATCCAACACCAGTCCTCCTCATCTATCAAAAATAAAAAATCCTTTTCTAAACATAAAAAATCCCACTCCATTACCAAGTAAGCCATTTATCTATGATCATGATAGTGTTGACACAGGTTAGTTGTCTCTTTTATTTTCTTAATCTTCAGTTTTTAATTTGCTGATATTTTAATTTGATAAGCGTCCACCGGTTCTCCAATTTCATATTCTGCTTATGAACTACCAGAACCTAATCCAAGCTTCCCTAGAGTTCCAATTCACCTAGTGTCTGAAAAGCTTTTTGCTAATTTTAATAACCTTATCGCTTATTTCCAACGATACCCGCCCTCTGATAGATCAGAATCTTGGATGAGAGAGCAACTGTTAAGAGACCTTTTCAAAATAGCCAACTGGCTTCAACACTATCGTGACCGTGAAATAAGATTCGAAACCCAGGAAATCGATCAAGGTCCTTCTAAATTTTCTAATTTCGATTCTTCAAAAGATAACAACCCTTGATGGTGTTCTTCCTGGTATGTAGCTTTCTTGAATAATGTTGAAGTATAAAATATAAACATCTAAACTACCTAAAACTAAAATACCTTTATTTTATTTTATTTATTTCTTTTTTTTTATTTTTTGTATTTTATTTTTTTTTTTTATTATTTTTTTTTTTATTTTTTTTATTTTTTTTTTTTTATTATTATTTTTTATTTTATATTTTTAGTTATTTTATTATTATTATTATTATTATTTTTTTTATTTTTATTTTTTTTTTTTTAAAGAGATAGTTTTGAAATAAAAGTTAAAATTTAATTTTTAAAGAGAGATAAACAAATGTGAAAAGAAAAATAAAAAAAGTAATAAAAAATTTCAAAATAAAATTTTAAAAGATGCCCCCCGGCCATTTGATGAACCGCACCCTCGACATCATACCCACATCCAAGTGCAACTTGATGTGGTTACACAATTTTGAGAAATTGAAAGAAAAGAAAATAAATGAAAGTTTTTAGAAGATAATTTTTATAATGATGATCACTGGGTGGGCTCCCTCCAATTTATAAAAATGATTAGAGACCACCAGTGAGAATCACCTTTACAATAATTCATAATATATATTAAAGAAAAGAAATCACAATCTAACATAAAAAAATCAAAAACAAAATAAAATAAAAAAAAAATTTTGAATCCAGCGTTGAGAGCGGTGTCTCTTGATTCGTTCCAGTTTATAGTCTTAGTGGACTTCCTAAAATTAAAAGACAAAGCCAGGATTCAACTAGAAACATGGAAAATTTTGGAAACGAACATTATGGGGTAATTGTGTATAGAGCAGCCAGCCCATCAATTACCCCCACACTTGCCAATATTAAATTAAGAAGGTTCCCCTGTGAACACTTCTTCCAATAAATTTTAAAATTTTTCCAACACTATCTTCACCCATATTTTAAGAATTTTTAATTTTGAAAATTTTCAATGAAGGTTTTCTTGCATTTCGTTAAGTTTCATCATAGTTTCGTCGCCCATATGCAGTGTAATGATAGTAAAGTATTTGATAAAAAAAAGAAGATAGTTTATCCTCGTTGCGGAGGTCATCATAAAATTTCATCGATATCATAGTTTATCCTCGTTGCGGAGGTCGTCATAAGATTTTTATAAACATCATAGTTTATCCTCATTGCGGAGGAATCCATAAAATTTCGTAGATATCATAGTTTATCCTCATTGCGGAGGAAGACTTCGGCACTCCTGGTGCCTCTAGGATAGAACCGTTTCACTTGATCGGCCGCTACCCTCTTCTTCAATACTACTCCATCCAACTCTTCTAGCACATATGAACCGCCGGAAACTTGCTCCTTGATTTTATACGGTCCATTCCACCTATCTGCAAACATTTTTCCCCATTGACTTTCCAAACTCCTATTATACACCAGGACCATATCACCTGGGTTCAAAGGTTTCCTTAATCGATGTGCCAACCGCTCATCCCAATATTTGACTGATTGATTTCGGATCTTCATCATCCGCGAATATGCCTTTTCTAAGTATTCTTCTTTCTTTTCTAGCTGCATCATTCTTGCACACAATAATTCTTCAGTAGTTTTGACTGTGTCCCAGTCAACTCCAAGATATGATTCAGCTTCTAAATCAACCGGTAAAACTGCTTTCTGTCCAAAAATAAGTTCATAAGGTGAAAATCCGGTCGTCCTTTTGGCGGTGATTCGATCAGCAAATAAAACTAAAGGTAAATAGTGCCTCCACGTTTCGGCACTTGTCCCACACATTTTAACTAAAGCATCTTTAATAACTTGATGCCCTCTTTCAACCATGCCTTCAGCTTCAGGATAATATGGGGTTGCTACCCTAACCTTTGATCCAACTTTCAATACGGCCTCTTTAAACTCTGTCCCAAATTCAGGACCTCCATCTACCGTCACCAACTTCATCACCCCATACCTATATACCCAATTATTCAAAAAGAATTCTGCCACATTTTTGGCAGTTAAATTAATAAGAGGCGCTGCCTCTACCCAACCAGATAAATCATCTCTAGCCACAATTAAATATTTATACCGTCCCTCTTTTATATGAACGGCATCTAAACTAACTCTCCCAAAGAGAGTATATTCACCGGTCGCGCGTCCAGGTTCTTTTGGCCTTAAATGACTTCGTCTTTGACATTCTTCGCATGACTGAACCCACTGTTTAACAGCCATCTTCATGCCAGGCCACCAAAATCGATCAGAAATTCTTCTAAACGTTTCTCCAACGCCTCTATGCCCGAGATCTTCATGCAGTGATTTCAAAACTAATTCTTGCCCCTTCTGTTGAGTTATAACTACTTGAGGATTTGGATACCTCCTCCTCATTAAACGTCGACCAGATAGGTAAAACGTAGATGACTTCCTCTTGATAGCCACCCATTCATCGTCTTCACAATCTTCTGGCCTCTCTAAAGTCAACAAATATTTGACTAACAAAAAATAAAAACCAGTCTGACCCCAGACTTCATCTTGAAAATCAATTAATATAACATCAATAGGGACTTCTCTATCACCATTATCACCTGCACATGAATGAGCCAATAATCGTTGACCCCTAAATAAATTTTTAATCGAGCTATGTTGTCGTTTTTCTTCTGAACCTTTGGATCTTTCGTAAACCGTATTTGAAAATACCTCTTTCTCTTTATCCACCCTTTTATTTAAATTCTCTAATTCTCCAACATATACACCATTCCTTAATTTACTACTATCCCACACTACCAATCCATCTTCCTCTACATACAGCACATCTTCTTCTACCTCCTCTCTGCCAAATTTATCTACACCTTTTCCAACACCTTTATTAACATAAAAACTATTTTCCAGTTTATCCTCTTGGTGGAGGTCATCATCATCATAATCTAAACACAATAGTCCTGCCAGTTTAACCTCATGGGGGAGGTATGGAAAGTCTTCAGCTCCTTTAGTGCTGGCTTTGATAATAGGTATATCTTCATCGAACTCTTCTGAGTCTGAATCTTCTTCAGTGGGTGGTCTCCTTGATAAACCATCTGGCATAGTAAAAGTTTTGCCAGGCTTATGAACTAAATCAAATGAAAAATGTTGAATAAAAGCTACCCATCTCGTCATGGGTGCGTTCGGTAAACTTGGGGAATTAATCATCTGGATTAACGATTTCGCATCCACTTGCAACTCAAAATGTTGCCCCCACAAAATATGCTGAAGTTTCTTCAGTATTTTCGCCACACCACATAATTCCAATTTTGGTTGAGAATATCTTGATTCGACCTCAGTAAATACTACAGATTCATACCTAACTGGCCTGATGTAACCAGCTTTATCCATCTGAGACAAAACCGCCCCAGCTGCAACCTGACTTGAATCGACTGCTAAATAAATTCTGCCAGCTTCTTTTCCATAATCCAACTTGTGCAGGACTAAATCCTTCCCCACAACCTCCTTCAACTTCACAAATGCCTTCTCACACTCTTCATCCCACTCCCAGTCTGCATCCTTTCTCGTTAACCGTCTCAATGGAGCTGCCAATGAAGAAAAGTCCTTAATAAACATTCTAACATATACGCAAACGCCTAAAAACCCTCTAACTTCGGTCGTATTCTTGGGTCTTGGCCAGGACTGAATTTTGTTAACTTTCTTCTTGGACATAATCCTACCCTCTCTACATACCACATGGCCTAATATTTCTAAGGCTGGCACACAACATGAAAATTTTGAACCTGAAATAGTTAAACCAGCCTCTTCAATTCGAAACAAGATTCTTTCTAAAGTAATTGCAAACTCCCAAATGAATTTGCGTATCCCGGGATTCTCTTCCAACACCTGGTTATCATAGTCGGTTGTTGGTCCCTTAATTCCTCCATCATCTATAAAGATTCCAGCATATTGTGGAATTTCATCTTGAAGGATCCAAGCCATCTGAGCTTGATAAACTGCAACCGAATTTGTTGCTCCTTGAGGTAATCTTGTTAACTGTAAACGTCCTAGTGGCGTATCGAATGTAGTGAGTGGCCTTGAGTCCGGATGTAACTCTCTCTCATCATATCCACCCATAATATCTCCCAAACCATAACACACTCTCCCTGCAAACGCTTCAACAAACTCCTCAGCACTAGGCGGTATCCCAGCATCCTTTATTGTAACCCTATTTAATTCCCTAAGATCATGAACAACTCTAAGCTTGCCATTCGGTTTCTTGATACAAAATACAGGACTAGAATAACTTGACGTTGATTGCTCATACAGTCCAGTGCGTATTCGTTCTCTGACAACTTCAATATAGGCTTCTTTTAATGCAGCCGGAATAGGAATTGGTTTCTGCTGCCACGGTTCATGACATACCACAGGAATCTTGTAAGTCTCCCCATAGGAATGCTTCAACACACCCCTCTCCTCTTCTACAAAAGCAATGGCCTTCTCTCGCTTGACCATCACATCCAACAACAACTTCTTCTCTTCTCCAGACAACCAACCATCAGGTCCAAAATTAACAACACCCAGTCTCTCAAAAGTGATTCTTGACGTCTCAGAAAATTCAGGCGGATTCTTTACCAAGGGACTTTCATAAGGATCTCTTGATAACCTTGGTCTTCTCAAGGGTGGATTTAATTCAGCAGGTAGCGGTTCATTAATAGGTCGAACTTTATTTGCTACTTTCTTATATTTGGCTGCGTCCACATCTAAATTAACTTGAGGTAAATCATTTACTTTTGTATCGCCATTAAAACTTTCATCAAATGAATCTTCTTCATCGCCAGAATCAGAATAAGAAAAATTAGAAAAATATTTTATTTCATTTTTAAATTTTACCCTTTTCTCCTTTCCCTCGTCTAATTTATAAACAGATTTTCCAACACCTTTTCTTCCCTTATCCAACAGTAAATCACCCGTAAAGAAAGTTGGCAGTTTATCCTCTTGCTGGAGGACCGGAATTGAATTTTCACAAAAATTATTTTTTTGTGTTTTAATTATACTGAGATTTTTTATTGGATTTTGATAAGATTTTCGCAGTTTACCCTCTTGCTGGAGGTCCAAAATAGAAGGAGATAATTGCAGTTTAACCTCTTGCTGGAGGTCCAAAATAGAAGGAGATAATTGCAGTTTAACCTCTTGCTGGAGGCCCGTGTTAGAAGGAGATAATTGCAGTTTAACCTCTTGCTGGAGGCCCGGAATAACATTTTCACATAAATTATTTTTTTGTGTTTTACTTATACTGAGATTTTTAATCGAGTTTTGATGTAATTTTTGAAGTTTACCCTCTTGCTGGAGGTCCATATACATACCCTTCCAATTTTTATCCAACCTAATTTGGCCCATTTTGCCTTTTTCACCGTTTTTAAAGTTTATAGAAAAACTGGGTAAATCCAATAAACATATAGAAAAGTCCAAAACGTATTTGCACTCCAAAGTAATATTAACAGAAAATAATTGAGAATCCACTTGAATTATCTCCAAGTGAGCTGACCTATTGCAATCCGGGATCTCATCCTGAGGAGAGATTACAACATTAGAGCGATCAGCCCCTGCTACCCCAAAAAATGAGGGCATTCATAATAATTTGAATCCTGAATAAATTGAAGACATAACAATAAAAGAAAATTTCAGCCCAGTTTAGGTAGTTTATCTTCATTTCGGAGGAATTAAATTCTTGATATCCCCTGGAGATAATCCATAATTTTGCCCCAAGGGCTTATCCACCGATTCCATAAAACCCAAAAATAAACCCCCATAATTTGTCCTACCATTGGACATAAAAAATAAACAGCCCTTTTCCAAAACATGAGTGCATCCAATTTATGCACTCTATTATCAAATGCCACTACACTCTTTATTAGTGCAGGGAAAACCATATCCTCCATAAAAATCTCTTCCTGAGATTGAAACAAATCCACCATACATTTACCAGATTCATAAACCATATCCACATCTGAATTGCAGACAGTCTCCGCTTTTGAAGACAAAACCTGAGGTAAATATTCCTCTAAATCAAATTCCAAATTATCCAAAACAAAATTATCCCCATCATCCAAAATTTCGTCATTAATGACAACAATATCTTCATCTTCAAAAATCTCTTCTTTCCAAACAGAAGAGTCAATAAAAATAATATCTTCAGGCTGGACGAAATCTTCAGGAATGGCTGAATCCAAAATTTCATCAGAAACTAGTTCTTTTAAACCATCCTCTTCTATCTCTTGAGCGACCTCAGTGTCTTCTCCAGAGTCCAAATCAACAGAGTTATGAGTATCCAGATGTTCCAAAATAACCTTCTTAAGCACCTCCATACCAGGAATCCTAGTTTCTCCATCTGGGAGATCCTTCATTAAATTCCCATTAATAAGCACCATCAAAACATCTTTCTTAACCTTTTCCCCCATAGCATCCCAAAAAACATACTTTGATGCATTATCATGAAATAAAATTTCATACTCCAACAAGTAATCCAGAACCACCTGAAATTCAACCATAAACTGATGATACTGATGCAGAGATGTTACACCACCTTTTGATTCCCATTTCCTGGCTATATCCTTTAGATCCTCAAATGAAAAAACTTTTGGCCACCTTTTTTCCATTTCCATCTTGAGCTTTCTCCAATCTGGATCTTTATAACCATCCATAGAAATAACCTCCTTTTCCACCTCCCTATCGGCAATAAAAAATCTAACTTGCTTCACCATATCCACATGAGAAGCACCATCAACAGCAGCAGCAGCTTCATACCTGCTAATGAACCATTTAACCTCCTCCCCATCAAACTTTGGGCCATCCCAAGAAACAATTCTAACTGAGGGAGTAAGAGGGTTAGAAGATCCAGAAGCAACAGCAGAAGAAGACATCCCAATAAGTAATGAAAAGCGTTAACAATCGATAAAATAACAAGCCTCTTGCGGGCCAATAACAAAAATCCAATTAGAGTTCCAGAAAATAAGCCTCTTGCAGGCTAATAACGTTCTTGATCCAAGTAAGTCTTTAAAGAAAGCTAGAGAAATTCGAACCCCACGTTGGGCGCCAACTATGGTAAGGTAAACTCTTACAGTCGCCTTGCTGTAAGCAGAATCCGGAGGAGATGTGTGGATTTAGCTGAAAACCCCGTCCTTCCAATAAAAATAATAAAATGGGAATTCTAAATCACTAAGCTAACCAATCTACTTGGATCTGATTGATAAAAAAAATAATGAAACTCTATAATATTTAACGCTTATTGAGATCGAGATAAAAGTGGCTGTTGATAAAGAAATACTGAATACAACAATTAAGGTGTACCAGTGAAAGATCTGAAAAGATTGACTTTTATGTTTTTATAATATTTTTAATTTTTATGAGACAGCAATAATCAAGTCCCAGTGATGAAGACCTTTCTAAAGATACCCTGTATGAAGTGTGATTTTAATTGTTGAGTAGTATTTCTAAAATGTTATATATAAAATATAAAGTTATAAGGGTATTACAATTTATTTTAATTTGTTGAGTAATAAAAAAATGAGACCGTGGTGGTCAATGATTAAGCTGTATGATGTGTCCCCCCCTCAATTTCGAGTTTGAGAAGCGCTTAAGTGTTCCTAGTCACGTGCCTAAGTTTTCCCCTCCAGAGCTCTTCCAGAGTCAATCCGGAGCCCGTACGGAGTCCGTACGGAGCCGGAACGGAGTCCGTACGGAGTCCGTACGGAGTCAAAGCGGAGTCCATACGGAGTCCGTCCGGACTTCCGACTCAATTTAGAACCTTAAAACCATAATAAAAAATCTAGAAAAATTACACATAATAGAGCTACTTCCCCTTTACCTACCAAACTAATTTTCGTAGTCTGCGCAGCTCTAATTACCCCGTGAAAATTCATCAAAGTTAAGTAATTTTTGAAAACGTAAATATTTCTATAAAATTGATACTTATAAATTTTTTAAACCATAAAAATAAGTTTTCTCCGCAAAATAAATTGTATTTGTGTAGGCATTCGCTCGTGACCAATTTCTTTATATTTTAAACTCCAATAAATTAAATAAAACCCTTTTATATAAAAAAATAATAACACCAATCTTGCACGCCGTAATAACTCCATTTACATATTTAGGTGCCGTACTAAACTTTAGGCTACCACAACGTGACACTTGAGGCAAAAGCAGCTCATTAAATCAATAATATCGAGTTCTAAATCCATACTCGAAGTGCAGAAAGCAATTTTCCATAGCAACTGCAATTCCCCTTTGTGTACTTACTATTCAACTGCGCTAGCCTAAACTCTAAATCTAAATTAGTCAATCTCTCAATAGTGTGGCTTAGTCCTAATTTCAATAAGCAACACACAGTGCTATGATCAACGTAATAGTACATTAGTAGTTTTCATTAAAAAGTTTGTTAATTAATTAAAAGGGTTAAATTAAGCATGGACGGATATTAGCGAAGAGGGTCTAAGTGTATGTTATTAATGGTCTGTGGTATGGGAATGGTGCGATGAGAGGGATGTCAATGCGAGGAGGAATAAATGATATAAAAGGGCTGGGTTTTTGGTTCGACATTCCTTAGAATTAAATTATAAAACGTATTTACATTTAATAGTGGTAAAATCTTTTAAGTTAAATCATTATTATTGTATCTTTCTTTATTTTCTCAATAATCATTTCTAAATCCTAAATCTTTGATTGTTGAGTTTCCAACCCTTTGTGAGATCTTAAGAATTCCTATTACCTTTGAAACTATATTATAATTCTTCTCGAAGATACTTCAAAACCGTAGCTCTTACTTTGAGTGACCTTCGAATCACTTCCTCGAATTATTCCTCTGTGCTTCAAAGAAGTTTTCTAAATCCCTCATCTCACTTTCAGGAACATCCTCGACCTTGTGCGTAGGTCGTCCGGTGACAGTATAATTTGATTCTCCGTAGTTCTCATTCTTTGCACTACTAAGTCCTTTTAGGTGTTTTTAAAATTTTAAAATGGCACCTGTTCAATGCACTCCTCCTACGGGCGCTACTACTAGAGCTCGGGCTAGAGGCAGGCAAACAGCCACAAAGTCTGTTTCCCGCACTCACTCTTTGGAACCACTCGACCTTAGGGAATGGAAACATTCAGTTCAATCTGTAGAAGACATCCCACAAGACTTTAAGGATTCTAGTGATGAAGAAGAAGGAGAGGATACATTGCACAAGGCACCATCAGCTGTGGTAGCCTAAAGTTTAGTATGACACCTAAGTACGTAAATGGAGTTATTACGGCGTGCAAGATTGGTGTTATTATTTTTACACAAAAGGGTTTTATTTAATTTATTTGAGTTTTAAATATGAAGAAATTTGTCACGAGCGAATGCCTACACAAAAACAATTTATTTTACGGAGAAAACTTATTTTTACGGTCTGAAAAGTTTATTAGTATAGGGTCGAGTCACTCAAAAACCTTGGGAAATTTGTTTTAGAATTTTTACTATTTTTTATATATTTTTAAATGAATTTTAAAGTTTTATAGAAATATTTTTATTTTCAGAAATTACTTAACTTTGATTAATTTTCACGGGGTAATTAGAGCTGCGCAGACTACGAAAATTAATTTGGAATATAAAGGTGAAGTAGCTCTATTAGGTGTAATTTTTCCAGATTTTTTATTATAGTTTTAAGGTTATAATTGAGTCCGGAAGTCAGGACGGACTCCGTACAGGCTCCAGATTGACTCTGGGAGAGCTCTGGAGGGGAAAACTTAGGCACGTGACTAGGAATACTTAAGCGCCTCTCAAACTCGAAATTGAGGGGGGGGGGACACATCATACAGCTTAATTATTAACCACCACAGTCTCATTTTTTATTACTCAACAAATTAAATAAATTGTAATACCCTTATAACTTTATATT
Organism: Hemileia vastatrix; assembly: GCA_030280995.1. Classification (NCBI taxonomy): domain Eukaryota; kingdom Fungi; phylum Basidiomycota; class Pucciniomycetes; order Pucciniales; family Zaghouaniaceae; genus Hemileia; species Hemileia vastatrix. The sequence goes on along the minus strand of JASXTE010000014.1, from coordinate 21,276,393 downwards.
TTATATATAACATTTTAGAAATACTACTCAACAATTTAAATCACACTTCATACAGGGTATCTTTAGAAAGGACTTCATCACTGGGACTTGATTATTGCTGTCTCATAAAAATTCAAATTATTATAAAAACATAACAGTCAATCTTTTCAGATCTTTCACTGATACACCTTAATTGTTGTTATCAGTATTTCTTTTATCAACAGCCACTTTCTTTAAATCTCAATAAGCGTTAAATATTTTAGAGTTTCATTATTTTTTATCAATCAGATCCAAGTAGACTGGTTATCTTAGTGATTTAGAACACCTACTTTGTTATTTTTATTGGAAGGACGGGGTTTTCAGCTAAATCCACATATCTCCTCCGGATTCTGCTTACAGCAAGGCGACTGTAAGAGTTTACCTTACCATACCGCCCCTGCCAATCACCCTTCTGGTCAATCCTCAGAACCTGGACCATATAACTCTCTGGAAGATTTCATGAGACTTTTCATGAAAACCCTTTAAAATCCAACGTCTTCAGAGGGATCTAAGTTCAAAACTCCTTCTATGAAATCTCCTGACAAATCCGACGGAGATCACCCCAACAGATTGCGACCCTTCTTGCAAACCTACAAGCTACTGTTCCATAATGACCCTCGAACCTTTAATAGCGACCAATCAAAGGTTGTTTACGCTTCTTCATTCCTAGCCGGGAAAGCAGCAAGATGGTTCAAACCTTATCTACTCATGCTTTCTTTGACAGAAACCCACTTACTTATAAATAATTGGGAAAGGTTCGAAGACCAACTCTTTACGTTGTTTAAGGACCCTAATGAAACTGACAACGCAGAAATTGAACTTGATTTTCTTCGCATGAGTGATAATGGTAAAGCCTATGAATATATCTCGAACTTCAGAGCACTTCAAACTCGAGTAGGTTGGAATGATGCTGCCCTTAAGTATCATTTCAAGAAAGGACTTCCTTTGAGGATTCTGGATCAATTAAATCTTCACGGTCAGAAGATGACTACTTTGAAGGATTTAATGGATCAAAACCTCAAACTTGACGGCATTTATCAAGGAGGACTTCAACATCGTCGATAAGCCAACAAATCTTAAGGCCTAAATTTTAAAATGGGATCTTTTTCACACCCACGACCAAATCAATCCTCCTCAACTCAATCCAAACCCAATAAGGGGAAGGATAAACCTCTACCAAAAGGCTCGACTCCAGGCAATATCAGCAAGTACTGGATCCTAAAGAGGAACTTAAAGAAGCTGAGATGAAGAGACGAGCAGATAATGGGTTATGTATGTATTTTGGGGGTAAGCACAAGTTGGAAGACTGTGTAAAGTTGAAGGAAAGAGAAGGTACTATTTCGAAGTCAAAAAACTAGTAGATAGTTTACTTGTGTGAAAAGCAAACTATCTTATCTCTCCTAGTGCACAGAACCTCCATGTCTTAAGGACTGGAGTTGCCTTAAACCGCTTGAGATTCATTCTTTTTAAGGAGGATATCCCCTTCAGTTGTCTTATAGACTCTGGAGCTTCAATTTATTTTGTTATTTTATCTTTTGCCGAGAAGCTTCAACTAACATTTACAGATTTCGATCGAACTCCAATCTATTTGGTCGAATCAGAGGAACCCAAATATTGGGTAAGTAAGAAAGTTTTATGGGTTTTCAACTTTCCCAACTTTCCCCCCTTCGAGTGGGAATTATCAGTCTTTGAAGCCCCAAGGATGGACGATACCATTCTTGTCCATGACTTTTTAATGCATTGGAATCCCGAAATTGATTGGACTAGGGGATTGATCACCCCACGCTCTAAGTATATTTCTGATTCTTCAATGCAGGTCAATAGGGAGTAGAACAACCCGCCTGAAAGCGTCCTGCTAGAGGACAAATCTCTGCCAGATGACTTGCAAGCATCTGATTTTTTCTAAATGAGCAATTGGCTAACCCTTCTAGCTTGATGACTTCACTCGATGAGGATTTAAATTGCCTCGAAGTAATTGAATTCTGCTCTCTCAATTCAGGTATCCCCTCGACAGATTCTCTCGAAGATGAAGAGGAAAACCAAATCAACATTGAAGCCATTAAATCAACTCTACCAGAAATCTACCACAATTTCCTCAATGTTTTCTCAATCCGCAAGGCCGATAAGTTACCACCTCATCGACCCTACAACCATCAAATAGAGTTAATAGGCCCAGTACCTCCGGCAGGTCCTGTCTATTCTTTGTTGAAGGAAGAATCTCAAGTTCTTCGAGACTACATTGCAGAGAATGTAGCCAAAGGTTTCATAAGAGCCAGTAAATCTCCAACAGGCTCCCCTGTCCTCTTTGTAAAAAAGAAGGACGGTAGTCTTAGGTTGTGTGTTGACTATAGAAAGCTCAACACAGTCACTAAGAAGAATGCATATCCTGTTCCACCTATGTCATTACTTCTTACCCTTTTCAATGGTGCTAATTTCTTTTCTAAAATTGATCTTAGAGGCGCTTACAATCTGATTCGCATTGCAGAAGGTCATGAACCACTGACTGCAATGCGCACTAGATTTGGTAGTTTTGAATATTTAGTTATGCCTTTTGGATGATGTAACGCACCTTCAACTTTTCAAACTTTTGTTAATGACATCTTTCAAGATGTTGTTGAACAATTTGTAGTTGTCTATTTATATGATATTTTAATATTCTCAAAAACACTAGATGAACATATTCATCATGTTTGACAGGTCTTAAATCGACTTCGAGATCATGGTCTCTACTCCAAGCATAATAAATGTGAATTCCACCTCAAATCAATTGATTTTTTGGGTTTTACGTTGTCCACTGACGGTTTAGTCATGGATGACAAAAATGTCCAGAAAATCCTGGAAAGGCCTGAGCCCAAAACCATTAAATCACTCAAAGGATTTTTGGGTTTTGCAAACTTCTATAGAAGATTTATTAAAGATTACTCTAAAACTATTTCCAATCTTACTTCTCTTCTTAGAAAAGACATTCCTTTTGTTTTTACTTCTACAGCACGAAAGGAATTCGAAGCACTAAAAACGGTGTTCACCACAGCCCCAATTCTTCGACATTTTGATCCTTCTGCTTTGGCAATAGTTGAGACAGATGCGAGCAATTATGCTATTGCAGGGGTCATCTCTCAATTAAATCCTGAAACAAATTTGTTTCATCCTGTTGCTTTTGAGTCACACAAACTTTAAATTATGAAATTCATGACAAAGAGCTTTTAGCTATTATCCATTGTCTTAAAAAATGGCGTTCTTTTCTTCTCAGCCTAGATAGTCCTTTTCAAATTTAACAGATCATAATGCTTTAAAATACTTCATGTCTTCCAAAGTTTTAACCAGGCGTCAAGCCAGGAGGGCTGAATTTTTGTCTGAATTTCCCTTCTCTATTTCTTATCAACCAGGTAAGAACTGCATTGTCCCAGATATCTTGTCACGTCGAACGACGTTTACCCACAGCAGGGGGACTCATTTGCTGACAAGAACCCAGCAAATGTGCAATCAATTTTCAACAAATCAATGTTAACGACTCATCAACTTAGTTTGATGACAATTCAATCTTTTCAAAATTCACCATCCAACATCCTCGAAGCTCAGTCGAAGGACAATTATTGTTTAGGGTTAAAAGACAAAATACTCTTGAAGCAAGGGGCCAAAAGATTTAGTATTGAATCAGGTCTATTAGTCTTTGAAGGTAGAGTTGTCATACCTGACAACAATGAGATAAAATTATGGATTTTCAACAGTCAACATGATTCTCCATTAGCTGGTCATTTTGGTGTTGATAAAACCTACCAGTTAATAGCGAGGGATTTCTTCTGGCCAGGTATGACCAGAGAAATCAAGGCCTATATAAATGCTTGTTACAAATGTAATAGGAATAAGGCTCCCCATCACCATAAGCATGGGTTGCTTCAACCACTTCCTATTCCCTCTAAACCTTGGGAATCTTTATCGATGGATTTTATTTCTCAACTTTATTTTTCTAATGATTTTGATGCTATATTAGTAATAGTAGATAGATTTTCAAAAATGTCAATTTTCATTAAAACCACTACTACTGCTACAGCAGAAGATTTGTCAAAATTGTTTCTAGAATATGTATTTTCCAAACACGGCTTACCAAATGATATTATTTCAGATAGAGGCTCATTGTTTGTATCCACATTCTGGACCCAACTGTGTCGACAACTCAATATCACGAGGAACCTCTCCACGGCCTATCACCCTGAAACCGACGGTCAAACAGAAAGAGTTAACCAAATCCTCGAACAATATCTTTGAATGTATGTCAGTTACCAACAAGACAATTGGACCACATGGTTACCACTGGCCGAATTTGCTTATAATAACTCGACTCATTCTTTGACACAACAATCTCCCTTCGAAACCATTTATGGACGACATCCTCGATTCAACTCAATCCATGTAGGAACTAATTATCCTGCGGAACATTATCTTCGAACTATATAACGACTCCAAGAAGAATTTAAAACAAATTTGGAATTAGCGATTTGAAGATACAAGGAACAGGCCGACAAACATCGACAATCTGCTCCTTCCTTTAAACCAGGCGACAAAGTATTGCTCGACGCACAAAACATTTGATCAACACGACCATCAAAGAAACTGGCTGAAAAGCGCTTGGGACCATTCGAAATTGACTCTGAAGTCTCTAAAACTGCATTTCGACTCAAGTTACCTCCTAAATGGCAGGCGATTCACCCTGTTTTCCATGTATCTCTCCTGGAACTGGCTCGAGAAATATACCTGGGCAAGAACCAACCCCCTCCGGAACCGGTCAAAGTAGAAGATCATCTAGAGTGGGAAGTAAGTCGTATCCTTGATTCAAGAATGCGCAAGGGGAAACTTCAATACCTCGTGGAATGGGAAGGCTTCCTCGATGACTCAGACAAAACATCCTGGGAACCAGCCATCAATGTTTCTAATGCCCCTGAACTTCTAAGATCTTTTCATTTGAAATATCCTTTAAAAAAAACCTTAAAATTTCTTTTATTTTAAATTTTCTTTTCTTTTTTTCTTTTCTTTCTTTTTTCTCTTTCTCTCAAAATCTAAAACACCTCTTAAATTTCTTATCCTTGTTTTCTTTTTTTTTCTTTTTCTTTCTTCTCCTGCTATAAAATTTTCTCCAAAACCAACTAAAATTAAAATCAAAATTAAAATTAAAAATTTAAATTTAAAATTTAAAATAAAATAAAATTTAAAAAAAAATAAAATAAAAAATAAAATAAAATAAACATAAATAATAAAATAAAATAAAAAACCTTTAAATCTCTCTAAATGTTTTTTTCTCTTCTCTTTTTCAATTCTCTAAATAATTCTTTTCTTAAATTTAAAATTCTCTTTAAAATTTTCTTTTCTAAAATTTATTCTCTGTTTAAACTTTCTTTGCTTCGAACCATCAAAATCTTGTACGAATAATGACACGACCATTTCCTCGATCTTAACTTCAACTTCTAAATCTCTTGATAAAATTCTTCAAACAAATGATTCTTCTTTTTCAAATTCTCTTTAAATTCTAATTCTGTTTTTTCTCTCTTTTCAACTATCTAAAATTCCTAAAACATAAATAAACAATTTTTTGCAAATAACAAATTCGAGATGCTAGATACCCTCTACCTCCACCTTCACCTTCCCACAAATACATTCCCAGATCCCCTACTAGATCCCCAGAGCTAGGTCAAGCCTCTTCTTCTTTATCTTCTGCTCCTTCCAGAAATTACTGGAGATCAGTCCCCACAACACTCTCTAAAAGGACAGCTTTAACTTCCCAAACATCTGCTTTTACCTCTTAATAACCAGCTCCAATGCTTCTAGACCTCATCCAGGCAGCCCATTCACCTCACTAGGAAGCAAATCACCAACCATTTTTTTCTTCTTTCTCTCTTCTCTTACATAAATTTTTCTTTAAACTTAAACTTCCTTCAATTAATAACTTCTTTCTTTTCTTTCTTTATTTAAATATCTTCTTTCAAATTCTAAAGCAAAATTTTTTTTAAAACTTTTTTTTTCTCTCTCTCCCAAATTTTATAAAAAATAATATTCACCTTAAATACAATAAAATAATACAAAAAAAAAAAAAAAAAAAAAAACTAAAGACAATTCTACTTTTCTACTTCTTTACATCTCTCCCTTTTATTTCAAATTTTTTTCTTTTAATTTTTCACGAACCAATCTTTTCATCTTCTCCAAAATCACCCTTATCTCCTTCCTGCATTTCTCAAATACCTCCTCCTCTCCTACCGGAACCACCTCTCCAATCTCCAACAGTTCCTCTGCCACATCGAAGGAAGCAGCATCGATAATTGTATCGACCTCCCCACACAACTCTTCTGTGAATCTAACTTGTCGACCCTGACGAGGCTTCTTCAACCACACCTGGTCCAGCGTTTCCTCAGGTTCTTGGATTCCACCCATGACCGGAGGGTTTGCCTCAGTTGGAAAAAGAGACGCAGGTTCCCCAATTGGGTCTTCAACAATGGCATTCGATGTCTAAACAAGAACTCATCAGTAACCTCATCCCTAAAAAAACAACAGATAAAACTTACTTCAAAGATGGGGTCAGGTTCTAAGAACAACCTTGGAGCCACCTCTACCTCTGCTTCTCTCTCCTCCTCGTCATATTCAATGACCACCCGTCATTTTTTGGGTGTCCGCCCTGGAACAGGGACTTCATCCTCATCTTCCTCCACCGATTTGTTGATCTCTTCTTCGACACCCTGTTTTGAACCTGTGGCCTGGGTTACCCAGGTTGTGATCTCGTTATAAAGTTCCTTATCGTTCTCCCCCACCGATTGATCATCTCCAACCGAGACATCCCAAATGTCTTCGACCACCTCTTTTGTTTTAGGGATCACCCAAAACTTAGTCTTGGTGAATCGTCGTTCAATCTCTGCGTTCTTTGTCAACGCATCGCACGCCACTCGTCACTAACGGCAAAACTCGCATTTCTGGCAAGGGCCTCGAGTCGCCGTACTTTCGACACAAAAGTATTCCATCGCTTCACAAGCCGTGCAAGCCTGGGAAAACTGTTGCGTAACCATTCCCCCATCCGCTTTAGGGTGTGGAGGCGTAGGCGTTGGGGTAGGACAGTTCATTATATAATAAGGAAAGTAATAAACAAGAAAAGGTATATATATAGGAAAGGGAAACTAGTGTGAAAAGATGGCTCAAGCTCAACGGAGCTCGCGATTCTTATACCCGGGAATCTGTCACCCACCACGTGACACTTGAGGCAAAAGCAGCTCATTAAATCAATAATATCGAGTTCTAAATCCATACTCGAAGCGCAGAAAGCAATTCTCCATAGCAACTGTGATTCCCCTTTGTGTACTTACTATTCAACTGCGCTAGCATAAACTCTAAATCTAAATTAGTCAATCTCTCAATAGTGTGCCTTAGTCTCATTTTCAATAAGCGATGCACAGCGCTATGATCAACGTAATAGTACATTAGTAGTTTTCATTAAAAAGTTTGTTAATTAATTAAAAGGGGTAAATTGAGCATGGACGGATATTAGCAAAGAGGGTCTAAGTGTATGTTATTAATGGTTTGTGGTATGGGAATGGTGCAATGAGAGGGAGATCAATGCGAGGAGGAATAAAGGATATAAAAGGGCTGGGTTTTTTGTTCGACATTCCTTAGAATTAAATTATAAAACGTATTTACATTTAATAGTGGTAAAATCTTTTAAGTTAAATCATTATTATTGTATCTTTCTTTATTTTCTCAATAATCATTTCTAAATCCTAAATCTTTGATTGTTGAGTTTCCAACCCTTTGTGAGATCTTAAGAATTCCTATTACCTTTGAAACTATATTATAATTCTTCTCAAACATAACTCAAACCCGTAGCTCTTACTTCGAGTGACCTTCGAATCACTTCCTCGAATTATTCCTCTGTGCTTCAAAGAAGTTTTCTAAATCCCTCATCTCACTTTCAGGAACATCCTCAACCTTGTGCGTAGGTCGTCCAGTGACATTCTGACAACCTCCAATCCTATTACCACCAGGCATAAACCAGTCGACATATAAAGTAAACATTAACTTGCCTGAAGTTATTGTATATTCATCATCATTGCCACCCAGAGCTGGAGTGGTAATGGGAAAGTTTTTCCAAATTGAACCATCACAAACATCCTTCATCAAATCACACTCTACATTGTCTGCCACAGGGGTTTTCTTCTCAATTAGAAGCTCAAATTTGAACAGTTTGATCTTTTCCTTGAGCTAGTCAATAAAACAATGGTGATAAAGTGTTTTAATAGAATTTTCTTTTTCATGTTAATGATGTTCCTCCATAAAATACAGCCTTTCATTACATTTAACTACAATTTTTCATGCTCCAAATATTTTTAAATAGTGCTTTGATGATGAAAAAAATGGTTGATTGCAACATAGTATAGATGGTTGAGATTCAGAGCTATCCTCATAAAGAGAAAAGCATTTAGGACTCCATGTTTTAGTGAAAAATTATTGGTTGAGCTTTAATCAACTAAAAACAGTATCTATTGAGCGTGGTATCAGGTAGACAATGCTATCAGAATCCAGTCTTCCACTATCACCTAGAATCTTTAGCTTCTTAATTTCTTCATTCAAGAATTTAGTACAACCTTCTTTGCTCAAATCATGAATCAGAGAAAGCTTTGCTACCTGCCACATAATTATTTGGCTATACCGTTGTGGTCTTCCAACATTGGCAGGGGCCTTTGTTGTGTGATTTGGCGCTTTTTGTGCATGTCTTAATTGACATCTGTTAAGGAATTGGGTATCTTTCTGGTTTTGTTCCATGGATATTGGGTCTGCAGGTATGTGGGTACTATCATTGGATAGCCCTGGTTTTTCTCTATATTTCATGTCTTGTAGACATTTTTCATATTCTGAGTTTTTAGGGGTCATTTCCTCATTTTTCATTTATAAAAGATTGCTGTTTAATTTTGTTTTTCGTGTTTTACAGGCTAACCTTAAGTCTTAGGGTTAAGTGCTTAGTACCATTTGATAGAGCTAATTTTTCTCTATATTTCATGTCCCAATGTTGTTATAGTGAAATTCCATGTTTTAAAGGTTTTAGTAGTTGTAGTTAGTTTTTCTAAGTAGATTGGGTGTTTTTAGTGGTTTTCTGGCTTCAGAGAGGCCGGGCCGCTTCAGGCGGCATCTCCGACGTCGGGCGGCCCGCCCGCCTCTGTTTTAGGAGGTTGGGGAGCGCTTCAGGAGGGTTTTTTATGCAATTTGGCGGGTACAGGTGCCAGATTGGTGGGTGGGCAGGGGCTCTTAGTTAGTGGTCTGTGTGTAAATAGTGAATAAGACAGTTTGGGGCAACCTTAATCATCATACAACCATCCGGAGGTGATATCATTTTTCCTCACTCAGTTTTCACTGTTTTCTGGCCACAATTATCTGTGTTTGTTGCAAGTGAGTTCTTCATTTAACTTAACTTTGGCAACTGTTTTCTCTGTTATAGTCTTGCAAGCTATAGCAAGTATTATTGCTGTCTCTGGTGTGGATTTGCAGCCTACATCAAGTATCTTTGCTGTCTCTGGTGTGGACTTTGTTCTACATTTCAGTTCTTTGGTGTGGTAGTCTATCTGGGGACTACTTTCTTGGCTCATCAAGCAGTCAAATGTGTTAAACAGGAGCTTTAGCGAAACAGGAACCAACTTACTTAAGCAAGTAAATCTCACTCTATTTTTTTAAAGGGACAGGGAGTTTTCTCTCTGGTTTTTTTCCAACTCCCTTGGTCAAGGCCTATAGCTAGTACTATAGGATTGTCTACATTTCTGGCGCCCAACATGGGGTAGAACTTGCTAGTTCTTTGGAATCTCTGTTTTCTTTTGTTGGCTCTTTTTGGTGTTTTGGACTGGAAGAATGGCTTCTGGTTCTGCTATTCCTGTGGTGACTGTCAGTGCGGGGGATGGTCCTCCTTCTGTGATGGTTAGGGAGTGTGTGAGGATTAAAACTTGGGATGGTACCAAGTTTAATGGGGAGGATGTCAAGTGGTTTCTAGAGAAGTATGAAACTGCTGCCAGAGTGGATGGTGCTTCCTACCTGGACATGGTGAAGCAGATTATCTTCTTCATTGGTGATAGGTCAGTGGAGAAGGAGATTGTGGCCATGTCTGGCTACAAGAAGAGGGATTGGAAATTGCTGTGTAGGGAGATGGTGGATAGATGGGGTGTCAGGTTCACTATGGTGGATCTGAACAAGGTTGTCAGTGAATGGCAATCTTATGGTGGTGTTGGTAACTTACATAGTTACAGGAAGTTTCTGCTACAGTTTGATCCTGTGGTGGAATATTTGGTGGAATTGGAGGAGCTGGCACATGAAAATTCTGCCAAAGATGTTTTTTGGTCTGCCCTGGCTAGAGATGTCAGGATGGATGTGTTGAAGGAGTTTTCAAGAAAGGAATTGATGAAGACTCTTTCTAATGGGGATCAGAAGTTGCCTGCCTTGGATAAGGTGAAGGAGGCTGTTGAGGCCCATTTAAAGTTATTGGCTGTGGACACCTATCAGGAGGGGTGTGCCAAGTATGTCAGCAAAGTCAGTGAGGCTTTGGCTGAAGAGGAAGTTAGGGAGAAGAAGGAGGAGAAAAATTTGGTGCAGGTTCCCAAACAGGAGAGGGACCCAATGGTGGAGCAGTTGGCTGATCTTACAAAACAGCTGCACATTTTTGTTCAGGAGGCCAAGAAGGTTAATAAGGCACCTTCTCAGCCTAGAGATTTTGAAAGGAGGGCTGGTAGGAGTGATCCTTGGGTTTGCTCTTATTGTAGTAGGAGGGGGCACAGGTCCAATGATTGTTGGGTACTGAACAGAGATGTGTCTGAAGGAAAAGTGGAGTTTGATGGCAGGGTTTTTAAGTTCCCTGACGGTTCTTTTGTGAAGCCCAGTGAGGGGCAGGCTCCTGTGGATTTGGTCAGGAGAAGGGGTGGTCTCAATCAAAGGAGTCCAAGGTTTGAGGAGATTCCTGATCAGGGGAAGTCTTCTGTTAAGGTAGATGAGGACGTCAAGGGAAAGGGGAAGGAGGTCAATATGGTCACTTTTTCTACTTCCTTTGGTGGTTTGGAGTTGTATTCTTGTGGTGGACAGTCAAGTGATGAATGCTTGGCTGGTGTTTATGATGTGGAAGCAGGAAAGGTGGGAAGGCCTAAGAGCAGTTCTCAGGCCCAACCAAAGCCAATTTCTTCAAAGGTGGATCCTAAGCTGAGTGCAGCTAGGAAGAGGTACAGCAAAGAGGAGCTGTAAAAGATGCAGAAGGGTATGGGAGACATGGGACCCCCTAGTTTTGGTGCATTGGACCTGAATGGTGAGCCAATGCCAATGGAGGTGGATTCTGACTCTGAGGAGGATGTCCCTTTGGCTTAATTGCCAAAGCCTGTTGGAGTAAGAGGTTCTGGTGAGGGATCTGGTTTGGTTCCTGTTAATGGTAAATCTGTTGGTGGTGCTGGTCCTCAAGAAGCTTCTAGGACCAAGGTGGTGAAACAAAGAGCTCACTTTGAGAGGCCAGTAGTGTCTGGTCAAGTTAATGTTATGGACTCTGTCCTGGAAAGGATGAATCAGGGTCAGGTTTCCCTATCTTATGGGGAAATGTATGCTATCAGTCCAGGGTTGGCTGATAGACAGAAAAAGTTGTTGACCAGGAGAAGAGTTTCTTCTGGTGAGGTAGAATACATTTGTGATTCTGCTGAAAAGTTTGGTGAGGGGTTGGAAACTCATTTTTCTGCTCCTCTGGGATATGTCAATGTCACTCTGAATGGCAGGGAGGCAAGGGAATTGGTGGATTCAGGTTCTCAGATAAACCTGATTTCTTTGTTTGAGGCAACTCATATGGGCCTCCCCATCAAAATAGGTATTGGTGGGAATTTGAAAGGGATCGGTGGCCATGTCACTGAATTGGTTGGAACTTCAGAGTTTGTGAGGTTAGATGTTGGAGGAGCCTCAGGGAAGGTTTATTTTTACATTGCTAAAGGTAATATAAAAGCAGTTTTGGGTGGGCCATTCTTGATGGATTTTCAGGCAAGAATTGGTTATCAATTTGATTTGGGAATCAGTTTGGAGTTCACTGGTGAAGATGAAAGGAGACTTCACATGAGGTTATCATCCCCTGGAGAGGATGGTTGGGAGACCAGGCCTGGTTTATCTTCAATGTGCCAGTGCATGGACTGCTGCAGGAGAAGGAAGGAAGTGGGTGCTGCCTCTGGTTTTTTGGAGTGCGGCTAAGGCTCTATTGAGAGTCTGTCTTTTTTAGAGTAATAAGGGCTGATCACCCTAGTGCTACAACCTCTCCCCAAAATGAGGAAATCCCAGGTTGTAGTAGGTCAGCTCCCTTTGAGATATACCAAGTGTATTTTCAACTTTCTCTTTTTAATGTTTCTCTTCTCTGCAAGTATTCATCAAGTTTTTTATCAAGTCTCTGTTCTCTCTCAAGATTCTTAATTATTTTTAATTCAAGTTCAAGGAAGAATATTGGTTATATATCTTTATTGAAAGATATGGGGAAAAGTTTTGGGGCAGTAGGATTGGGGTCTAAAAGTAAGTCCTCCAAATTGTGCACCGCTAGGGTTTCTTCTACACCTTTCAAAAACATTACCTGGGCCACACCTGTGAGCACTGGGGAAACCCCTGGTTATTTTTGTAGGTCAGAAGAAACTCAAGAAAAGAAGATAAAAATTTCAAGATAATTCATGAAAATAAAGAAAAAAGTCTGAAGATAATGAAGAAAGAAGATGCAAAATATTTTTGTGAAGATCGTCAAGATCTATTTTTGGGCCTCCAGCATGAGGTTAAACTGCAGAAAATTATGAAGAGAGAAGATAATCAAGATCAATGTTTGGGCCTCCAGAATGAGGGTAAACTGCACAATTTTAGAAGATGTGATTCTGAAGATGAATCAAGATTTGAAGATTTGGAAGATGGAAGTGAGGATGAAGATGTGGAATTGCGGAAAAGTTTTTGAGTAGTGAGATTGGGGTCTAAAAGTAAGTCCTCCCAATTGTGCACCGCTAGGGTTTCTTCTACACCTTTCAAAAACATTACCTTGGCCACACATGTGAGAAATGGGGAAACCCTTGGTTTTTGTTCCAGGTCTGGTGGTGAAGATTTCCTGAAGATCCCTCAAGTTGAAGGTGGAGCGGCAAAGTATAAGAAGGTAGCGCAGAAGATTAGGCCTTTCAATGAGCCTATGCCTGTGGGCTTGAATCTGCCTTTGAAGAGACCTCCTTTGTCAAGAGATCCGTTGTGCTCCTTTGGTGAAGAATCCTCCAGAATTTGTAGAGACAGCTAGGGTGACTGTGGAAAGGTTGAAAGTTGTTAATTTTTGTCCTGATGGGTGGATGTCTGAGGAAGAAAAGAAGTTGTTGTTGCACGTTATTGTGCTAAGGGAAAAAGCTGTGGAGTTTGTTGAGGAAGAAAGGGGTGTATTGAAGCACTCTTATGGGGAACCTTACTTGATCCCTTTATTTTGTCATGAACCTTGGCAAATCAAACCTATTCCGATTCCAGCCGCTATTAGAGAAGATTTTGTAGAGATTGTTAGGGAAAGAGTCATGACTGAGTTATACGAACAATTGACTTCCAGCTACTCAAGTCTGGTTTTCTGTTTAAAGAAGCAGAATGGAAAGTTGAGGGTGGTTCATGATCTTAGAGCCTTGAATAGAGTCACTATCAAGGACGCTGGTATGCTGCCAAGTGCAGAGGATTTCGTTGAAGCTTTTTCTGGAAGGGTGTGTTATGGTTTGGGTGATATTATGAGTGGTTATGATGAGAGGGAACTTCATACAGATTCAAGGCCACTCACAACTTTTGAGACTCCTTTGGGAAGATTTCAACTCACTTGGTTTCCTCAAGGAGCAACTAATTCAGTGGTGGTATATCAAGCACAGATGGCTTGGATTTTGCAGGATGAGGTTCCTACTCATGCTGGTATTTTTATTGATGATGGTGGAATTAAAGGACCATCCACTGATTATGGTAAAGAGGTGTTAGCAAAGAACCCTGGCATAAGGAGGTTTGTGTGGGAATATGCAATAACTCTAGAGAGAGTGTTGTTCAGGATTGAAGAGGCTGGTTTGACCATTTCAGGGTCAAAATTCTGTTGTTGTGTTCCTGCTTTGGAAATTCTGGGTCATGTGATATGTAAAGAGGGAAGGATTATGGCGAAGAAGAAGATTAATAAAATCCAGTCATGGCCAAGGCCTAAAAATACTACTGAAGTCAGGGGATTTTTGGGTGTGTGTGTATATGTCAGGATTTTTATTAGGGATTTTTCTTTGTTGGATTCACCTTTAAGGAGGTTGACCAGAAAAGATGCAGATTGGGAATGGACTGAAGAGTGTGAAGAGGCTTTTCAGAAGTTGAAAAAGGTTGTTGGTGAAGATATTGTTCTTCACAAGTTGGATTATGGTGTTGGTGCTTGAAAAATTTATCTGGAGGTGGACTCTATTTATATTGCTGCTGTTGCTGTTTTGTCTCAGGAGGATAAGACTGGGAGGGTCAGGGCAGTAAGATATGAGTCTGTAGTGTTTAATGAGGTGAAATTTAGGTATTCTCAACCTAAGTTGGAATTGTGCGGCGTAGCTAAAATTTTAAAGAAGCTACAGACGGTTTTGTGGGGGCAGCATTTTAAGCTGCAGGTGGATGCAAAATCTTTGGTTCAGATGATCAATACACCTAGTCTTCCAAATGCTCCAATGACTAGGTGGGTGGCATTTATTAAACATTTTTCTTTTGACCTGGTACACAAACCAGGTAAAACTTTTACTATGCCTGATGGATTATCAAGGAGACCACCTACAGATGAGGATTCTGATTCTGAAGAGTTTGACGAAGATGTTCCAGTGGTTAAGGCCAGCACAAAAGGTGCTGAGGATTTTTCTCTCCTCCCCCATGAGGCTAAACTGGATGATTGTTCTGACCTCCCCCAAGAGGCTAAACTGGCTGGATCTGTTCTTGATTCTGGTGATCAGGATGTTTTTGTTGATGAAGATGGAGTTGTTGTTTGGGACAGCTCAAAATTGGAAAAGTGTGTTTTTGTTAGTGAACTGGATTCTCACAAGGTTTAGTGGAAAGGGAAGGACGTTGTGGTACACGCCTTGCAGGAAGCGTGATTTTAGACCAATCATTGCGCGTAGTCCAGGAAGAACAAAGGGGAGCTAGCGCAGCAGGAAATGTTAAAATATAATATGTATTTGCATGTTTCAAGGAACAAAGGAAATGGAAGCGCGGAAAAAGATAGAGGGTCTGTGCGCTCGGATTTTATAGCGAAATGTGCCGCACAATGGGGAATTGTGTGTTATTCATTTAGGACCATAAAGCGCTAAACAATATGGATTTGGGCTTTCCAAAAAAAGTATGTGTTACGCATTAAGAAGAAAGTCATGGATTAAGGACAACTCAAGTGCATGGTATGCTGTACCGCGGCCAGTTGGGAAACTTACTGAGACAAGTAATAAAGAAGGCTAACTAGTAAAGCGAGCTTTCAGAACTACAAACCTAGTATTAAAGCAAAGAGAGTGGGGACTCAATCGTAAAACTACCCAAGAGTTAAGGCAACTAGACGCAGCGTTAGGATAAGTCAAACCTGGAACTAGCGCTGAAACAAAACAAGGTATAGTTAAAAGCGCATATGTGGAGAATCAGTGAAACAAGTTAATACTAGTGTTAGTAATTATAGGGTCTGATTTAGGCGCTGTAGTTGTTGCAAGCAGTGTAAGTAGCATACTAATAAATTAGTTATTGTTTTACTAATGTGGCGCTAGAGTCAGCGCTGGAGATCCATTAGGGAACTGTGTCTTGAGCGCCAGAAGAATATAAAAGGAGGACTATTAGATAGGGACAAGAGGAGAACTGGTCGGTCTATCTATTTAGTTAATAAAATAAGAAAAACACATTAGTTGTCATTTTTAAAAAAAAGCAGATCATAAAGAAAATCAATATAGAGATATACGTGTAGCTATAGTCATAGTACCCAGTATAAGATATTAGATTATTTGTGATTAATTGTTTGAGAGAATATTAAAAGGTATTTTCTGAGTCTTTAGAGTTTGTGCGTCTGTGTGTGTATTTCCTATAGTATAGTGAAAGAGCGCAACATAGAGAGAATATATAGATTCAGTGGGATTAACTATTATTAGAGATATTTTATTACTATAATAAGGTAAATTCAAAGAGAGCGCTTCAAGAGGGAGTAGCTGTGGATAATAGTGCTTGTTAAGAATAGAAATATCCGGATAGTAGTGCTTGTTTCCTTATCTTTAACTCATCTCAACTTATAAACTTTCTAGTCAAATATTAGTGTTTCACATTATTACACTCTCTTTAAAAAATAAGAGTGGCAGGCGCTTCTTTTTATAAATTAAAAAGGAGAACCAACCCATCTCGCATTGTGTCTACTGCTTAGTACTTTAGAACTTTCTACAATTGGTGTCCCAACAGTGGCATAATTGTAACTAGTGTTTTTGATTAGATTGTTTTTTTTTTAGGGTTTCGTCAAGAGGACGTAATCAAGCCTGCACTTCAGTGGAAGAGTCGTAGGATCTACAACAAGTGGATCAATAGCCGTTATCAGAGGATAGCGTAGGGCTGTATCGTGAAAACAGTCAGGTTTAATTAACCAAGATTGTGTTTTTTCCTTTGTGATCTTTGCTTGGATTTGTTATTTTGGGAATGGATCCTACTGCGACTACATCTAGGGGATGTCAAGAGAGGGTTAAATTGGCCAATTCTTCTACATTGTTTCCAAAAACGGTAACCACGATTATCAGGTGTACAGACCAAAGCTTGCACTTTGTGGGAATTAATGCCAAAAAGTTTTTACGCAGGTTTGAACAAGCAGCAGAAGTCCATGGAGCAACCGAATATGATATGGTATGACAAGTACTATTCTTTGTATCTGATGAGGGCAAAGACAATTTAGAGGATTTAAAAGGCATGAGGAGAGAAATTGTTCAGCGCTAAAAAAACAAATGCTCAAGAGATGGTCAAAGGTTACCGAGGAAACTAGGTATACAATGAAGGACCTGGATATTTTGGTAAATAGGGTCAAGGCTAGAGGAGGTGTTCGAGACCCCAAGGAATTAAAAATTTTTAGGGAAGACTTTGATCGGATAGTGGAATATTTAGTTAGTAACAAATATTTTAGTGATGTTAATGCGTCGTTACCTTAATTTTGCGAAGAATTAGCGCCAGAAGTTGAAGACGGGGAAAAAAAGGCGCTTGGATAACAAAGGAAGGTTGGTTAAAAAGAGGGACGGAAATTATAAGTACCCTGGATTAGAGGAAGTAGAAATGGCAGTGGAAGCCGAAATGAAGTTGCGTCGAGTTGAGCAACGTGCAGCAAGGGTGGCTCTGGATAATGAAGATATGGGGGAAGATGCGCCAGGCGTACAATTGCCTTCTCAGATCTCGTCTCCTAAAGATAAAATTCTCTCTAAAGATCCAGATTCAGTCATGGAAAGAATCGATGAGTTGGAGAAGAAGATAGTTGAAGCGGCAAACGCAAAAGAATCGTTTAGGCCCAAGAGTTCTCCTCAAACTTCACGTTTTTCCACTATGGTGTGCTATTATTGTAATAAAGAAGGGCATACAAGGATGAGGTGTAATGCGCTTCAAAAGGATAAAGAGGAAAAGGTAGTTTACAAGGATGGGACTACGCTTATGTTGGAAGATGGTACCAGGTTGATTAAAAACAAAGATCGAGGAATGCGAGCCATGGTCATTGATCATATTAATAAAAAGTGTATGGAAAGCAGGTCAAGCAAGGGCAAAGAGCCAGAAAATAAGGAGAAAAGCAAGGATGCGAAGTCGTTTAATTTTGCAGTTACTTGAGCGGTGTTAGATTTTAAAGTAAAAGAAGGAGCGGTCGCAGCGCCACTTACCGCAGCACGACTGGAGATGTTCTCGGTGAAGCATAAGAAAATGGCCCCACCTACAATTAATGGCCAAGAAGGGCTGGTGCTAGGTATGCGAATCCAGAGGATATGGAGGAAGTAGGGTATACTACTAGAGAAAATACACCTGCACCTATCGAGGATGTTGAAATGGATGGTATGGACTCTGGAGGTTACGGCGTGGATCACCAGGAAATAGAACAGACGGAAATGTTGGAGGAACCAGTGGTAGTACAGCAAAGAGCGGTACCTGATGAAGGAATGCCAGGAGCAAAGCATAATACTCCAAAGAACCCACCCGGAAGAGCAAAAACTGGTGCCAAGGCCACTCAGCCTAAATGGAGAATGCAGCGCCCGGTTCATTCTGATTTTCCCAAAGCTGACGAGGATTTAGTTGCGGAATGTTTGAAGACTACAGTTTCTGTTCCATTGGGGATGCTGACTGCAGTAGCGCCAGACGTAGCAAATGGAATCGTGGATAAGTGCAGAAAGCAAAGGATTGCTAATTGCGCTGAGTTTGATATGGCGGAACACTCATTTCAGCCAGTTTTTGGATAACCTAGGGCGCCACATTACGCAGGACCCTTAGGGTATTTAACTATTACGGTAAATGGTAAGCAAATTAAAGCGTTAGTAGATACGGGTTCACAAATCAACGTGGTATCAGTGGATGACACAGTTGAATTAGGTCTTCCTGTAAAAGACGGCGAAGACACTGTCGCAGGAATTGGGGGAGGTAGGTTACCT
Organism: Hemileia vastatrix; assembly: GCA_030280995.1. Lineage (NCBI taxonomy): Eukaryota > Fungi > Basidiomycota > Pucciniomycetes > Pucciniales > Zaghouaniaceae > Hemileia > Hemileia vastatrix. The sequence continues at coordinate 21,257,746 of JASXTE010000014.1, read as the reverse complement.
GTTATAGGTGTAGCAGAGTATGTACGCACTAGAGTTGCGGGAGCAACAAGAGATATACATTTTTATGTTCCAATGGTTGTAGTTAAACCAGTTTTAGGCACGCCATTTTTAATGAATTATTCGGCGACTATAGATTATTGTTTAAATAAGACTATAGGAATCAGGATTATGGGTGATGACGGTGTTCCAGTAACAGCAGTCTTAGTAGCACCCAAGGATGGTGGCTGGGAAACTAAGTACTCTGGAGCTGCGCGGTTAGAGAAAGAAAGAGAGTTTTATAAGGAAGTCTCAGATGAGGAGATAGGGCGACCGCCAGGAAGGCGTCAACATTTTCATTAGGGACTGGAATTTTAGGTGTTACTATCTCCCAGGATGAGAAGAACCCGGATAGTGACCAGTCAGTCCAACGAGGAGGGATACGTAAAGCGGTACTTCATAGGTGTCTTGGGGATATTACTGTAGAATGTATTATACCTAAGCTTTTTAATTTCTTTAATTATGGATATTGTTATACTTATATTAAAAAGAAAAGACAAAAACAGGATTTAGGTGTAACCCGTAGTTATATTAGAAAGGGTTTGATTTTAATTAATGAAGGAAGCAGTAAGGACTGTTTTGCATCTAAGTATAAACCAGCAGCTGTTAAGGTTAAACCAGTGAATATAGCGATGCCTGATTTGAATCCTCCTTTGCAGAGGCCGGCGCTATCTAGAAATCCTTATGATACACCTTTAACAAAGTTTCCGCCTGATTTTGTGTTCACCAGTAAGATCACAATGGAAAGGCTTCAGATGGTAGATTTTGGACCAGAGGGCTGGTTATCGCAGGAAGAAAAGAAGTTATTATTACATGTTATAGTTATTAGGGAAAAGGCTATTGCGTTTTCAGAAGAGGAAAGAGATTTTTTAAAACACTCTTATGATAAACCTTATATTGTTCCAGTTATACCTCATGCGCCATGGCAAAAGAAGGCTTTTCCAATACTGGCGGCTATAAGAGAAGAGTATACCGAATTAATTAGGGTAAGGTTAAATTCCGGCTTGTATGAACAGTCTATGTCTAGTTATTCAAGTCCAGTGTTTTGTGTGGTCAAACATAATGGTAAATTAAGGGTTGTTCATGATCTTAGGGAGATGAACAAGGTTACAGTAAAGGATTTAGGGATGCCACCAACACCAGAAGAATTTGTGGAATCTTTTGCGGGGCGTGCATGTTATGGATTAGGTGATATTATGGGAGGATATGATGAGCGCGAGTTGGACAAATTGTCCAGACCCATGACGATGTTTGAAACACCACTGGGGCGCTTTAGGTTGAAAAGGTTACCGCAAGGCGCAACAAATTCTGTGGCGGTATATCAAGCACAGATGATGTGGATATTGCAGGATGAAATCCCAGAACATGTGTGAATTTTCATTGATGATGGCATTATAAAAGGACCAGCCAGTGATTATGAAGGGGAAGTGTTAAAAGAAAATCCGTATATTAGAAAGTTTATTTGGGAATATGCAATTACCCTGGAAAGAGTGCTATTTAGGATAGAGGAGGCAGGATTAGCGATTTTTGGGTCTAAATTTGCCTGTTGTGTTCCAGCGCTAGATATAGTGGGACATGTGGTATGTAAGGAAGGGAGAATCATCGCTGAAAAACAGAGGAATAAGGTACTTGCAGGGCCTAGACCAAGAAATACTAAGTAAGTTAGAGGGTTTTTAGGCATTTGTACATATGTAAGAATGTTTATTCAAGATTTCACTTTGATGTCTTTGCCTTTACGGCGCTTAACAAGAAAGGATGTTGTATGGGATTTCACAGAGGAATGTGAGGAGTCATTTGAGTTATTAAAGAGGATTGTAGGAAAAGATATTCTTTTGAAGAAATTGGAGTATGGACCAGGCACTGGAAAAATTACTCTAGTGGTGGATTCCAGTGTGTCCGTGGTGGGCGCAGTTTTGATGCAGGAGGACGAAGAAGGTAATGATAGACCTGTCCTTTAAAAGTCCAAGACTTTGACCAAAGTGGAGTCTAGGTACTCCCAGTCCAAGCTGGAGTTATGTGGAGTAGCGAAGATCCTTAAAAAGCTACAATGGATGCTTTGGGGGCAGCATTTCGAGCTGCAGGTTGATGTGCTATTGTTGGTGAAAATGATTAGTAGCCCGAGTTTACCAGATGCGCCCATGACAAGGTGGGTAGCGCAGATTAATTTTTTTTCTTTTGATTCATTCCATAAGCCAGGGAAATCTTTCACTATGCCAGATGCGCTGTCAAGAAGACCGTTGTGTGAAGAAGACTTGGAAGTGGAAGAATTTGAAGAAGATAAGAGATGGGTAAACGGGATAGATTATTGTTATACAAAATTTGGCAAGAACCTCCGCAACGACGATAGGCTATCAAGAAAGAATTTCTGCGAAGACCATAAACTAGTAGGTAGTATTATCCGTCATGATAATAAACTAGTAACAAGGAATGTCCAAAAAGACATAAAATTAAAAGCTGACAATGTAAAGGATGTTTGTAGCAAGGTTGAACTGCAACTGGATTTAGGGAGCACTGAAGCTAATGTAGCAACAAGGAGTGCGCAAGGCGAGGAAGTGGAGGAGTCAGATGATGGAGATACTTCAAAGGGAAGTCAGGATAGTAGTACTTAACTCGAAGAGGGGGAGTATTTAGAAGACAAAGCATCTACATATGAGGGAGTAGAGTTGTTAAAGTTATATTTGGAAGGTAATAGTCGACTGGATTTTTGTGATAAAAAGGTTTGGTGCAATATTAAAAGGTGTGCTAAAGGCTATTTTATTAAAAATGGGAAGTTATGGAAGAATCAAGCATTGTCTCCTCAGTTAGTTATTCAAAATAGGGAAGGGAAGGAGAAGATACTCAGGGAGTTACACAAGAATTTAGGACATAGAGGTCAAGATGAGACTCATCGCAGAGTTAGGGAAAGATTTTGGTGGCCCAACATGAAAAATGAAGTAAGAGATTGGGTTAAATCTTGTCCTGAATGCCAGCGCAGAAGTTACAGAATGCCAAAAGAAAAAGGGAGAGCGACGGGCGAGGATACTGTTTTTGGTAGGGTCAGTTTAGATGCAGTCCATATAAAAGAAGGACACTTTAAATACCTGGTAGTAGCCAGGGATGATCTATCAGAATGGGTTGAAGCAGCGCCGTTGATAAACCTCAAGGCAAGTAATGTGGCCAAGTTTTTGAAGAAAGAATGGATTTATAGGTATGGGGTAATGAAGATGGTAACCGTAGATGGTGGCGCTGAATTTGCGGGAGAATTCCAAGAAGTAGTAAAAGGTATTGGCGCAAAGTTACGAGTTGCAACACCATATTATCCTGAAGCAGAGGGAATGGTAGAAAGAGGGCATCAAGTTATAAAAGATGCGCTAGTTAAGTTATGTTGAAATAATGGGGCGAAGTGGAAGAACTACTTGCCATTAGTTTTGTTTGCGGACAGGATTTCAGTTAAAAGGACAACAGGGTTTTTGCCGTTCGAGCTTATGTTTGGTCAAAGGGCGGTATTACCTATTGATCTGGAGGCTGGATATTTCCTAGGATGTGATTGGGATCAAGTGCGCTCAACCGAAGATTTAATTCTAGCAAGGGTAGCGCAACTTGAAAGAAAAGACGAGTTTGTGGAGAAAGCGTATGAAAGAATGATGCAGATCCGGGACAAGTCAGTTAAATATTGGGATGAGCGCTTAGTGCATAGGTTAAGAAAGCCATTGAACCCAGGAGATTTGGTTTTGGTTTATAATAGAAGTTTAGAAAGCCAATGGGGGAATATGTTTTCTGACAGATGGAATGGTCCTTATAGGATAAGAAAGCAGATAACTGGAGGGTCTTACTTACTGGAGGAATTAGATGGTACTGAGTGGAAGCGGCGTGTGGCTGCAGACCAGATCAAAAGGTTCTACCCACGGGGTGTTCCAGTGATACAAGATAGCCTCCAGAATAAGGATAAACTACCAGAATAACACCTCTGGGAAGAGGATTAAACTAACAAGTTATGTTAAATTTTGTTTTTTCTAAGAGGACTCACAGGAGGCTTTTGACACAGTTGTGACGGATAGAGGGCACTAACTGGAAGTTAGGCGGACTATGGCAGAACAGGCAACTGGCACAAGCGCTTAGATGAGGGTGCAGAAGAAAATGAAATCTTATATTTTCATTGTTCGAGGGGACATGACAAAATAGGTAATTGGATTAAAGGAGAATTGTATCATGTAAATGCAAAAGACGCTGGGGATTTAGCTAATGGGTTAACTAACTAGGAGTGGAATAGCTATTTATAGATGAGGCGCTCTACAGTTCAATTCTTATTTTATGTAGTATATCGCTGTATCGCAGTAAAAGCCGTAAAGTTTAATGATATGAAGGTTTATTTATGATTTTTTTTGGGTTTACAGTCTTTTAAAGAAAGTAGAGGGAGTAAATTTAGGCACTCTAAAAGTATGGAAGACAGGTGTAACAAAATAGCGCCATGTCTAAAAAGATTATTTGAAGGCATAGCATGAAAAATATATGAAGACTATTTACAGGAAGGATGGAAAGAGGAGACTCATAAGGAGAAGTGCTAGTGGTCTATTCAGTATCAGGATGAAAGCTAATAGGATATCCTTTCCAGTCTTCCGGCATGAAGAAGTGACGGGGATCGGCAGGGAATCCAAGAATATTCGTTGAGCTGATTTCGTTCATTAGTTGAACTATCATTTCTATATGAGTATAGCGAGCTTCAAGTTCAGCGTCAGAAAAAGCTGGTGCTTTATTGTAGGATAGGGACATAGCATCATATATAAGACAAAGTCTGGAAAACATTTGCATGGCATGGAAAAAGGGTAAAGGAAGGGGAACCCATCCCAAGGAGATGGATTCATTGAAACCTGACAGGAATTTAGTAAGCAAGAAGAGAATAAGTATTTTGAAGGATTCTTACTTGGTAATAAGTTTTGTGGGCGCGCTGACGGAGAAGTAACAGTAACCGCTTCAGGAGCAGCTGTAGGGGAGCCTGAGAGCATGGAAGCACTGTAACTCAGAGGGGGAGAGAGTGTAGCGCTAGGCTGTATGGATATTTTGTGCCTGGGAAAACTAGGAAGTGATGGTGACTCATAAGGAACGTTATTATTATTAGTGGAAATATTGAGACTAGTGGTGGTAATTATGGGAGCGCTACTAATAGAGCTAGGTGGAAAGCAAATATAACCAGTAGGCTGAAGAGTATTCTGGTTAAGGGAGGTATTGCAAGTCTTGTGGTATCTAAAGCAATGATCACGGGCAGGTCTAAAAGAGGCATAACCCCGAGGTCTAGAAAATGTACAGTTAAAGTTATGGCGTTTGCAAAATGAGCAAGCTTGATCTCTGGGAACTGTGCAATATTGAGTCATGATGTTAGAATTGAGGAAATTCAGGTTATTAGAAGGGCTATTTATAGGTTAAAAATAGCATTATAAAGAAGTCATCAGTTGCGCCACTTCTGACTTGAGCGCTGGATGGTTTCTAAGAAGCTAGCAAGAAGCGTTTCTCACAATGAAGAACCCAAGGAAAGAGGAACTGTTACAATCAAGGGAAAGGCATCAATTGCGAAGGTTTAAAGATTGAAAGAAAGCGCATACACAAATGATTCAGGAGAAGTAATTGCTGTAGCAACAATCTCAAGTTGTTATTTTTGGTTTCATCTTTCATAGGCACTTAGTAGAAGGGTGCGCTGCTTAGAAAAAGGATGATATTTTGGGGGCAACTCATCTTGCGGTTGTAGAGTTCTCACTGGAAAGTTAAGTGAAAATAATAATAAAAATAAATAAATATATATTACATTTTTTTTACAAGGCTATATACATTACAAGGAATAAATACAAAAGAAAATATTTTTTTAGTGGTATTCTTCTTCATCAAAGATTGGGATGCAGATAGCCCAATTTATTAACAGCTTCTTGCATGTTTTGTTGCAAGGCAGCTATTAGTTGTTTTTGCTTATTATACTCAGCGCGAGTATAAACTGGAACCTCTCGAGGAATATTTCGACGGCCCCAGTCATGTTATTCATACGACGCATGGTCGCATTGTAAGAAGCGCAGGCAATTTGTTCTGCAAATTCCCAGTTTTGAGCCATGGCGGGCTCATCGTCATCTACTACCGAAAAGTTATCGGTTGGCCATTCAACCGGAGTGAAGGTATTGAAGACCAGCTGCATATCAGACCAGTCAGGAGTGGGAAAACGAGGAGTAGGTTCAGGAGTAGGCGTCGTATCCCAGGTGGGATCTTCTTCCAAGGTAGGAAGGAATAGTTGAGTGATAGGAGGCGGAGGCGTTTCAGCGTAAGGAGTATCTGGTGCATCCTACATAGTAAAAAAAAAAAAAAAAAAAAAAAAAAAAAAAAAAAAGGGAAAAAAGAGAATGTTAATATTAGAAAGGGAAGAAGTAAGAAAAAGAAACTTACTGTACTTTCCTCCGAGAAAAGAGATTTAGGGACAGAAGCGACGCTACTATGAGTAGGCTCGCAGTAATCAACCTTGGTTTGTTTGTTACCAGGTGGGGTAACAGGAGCAGGCGCTGGGCGCTTGATGGTCATTTGACTCATCATATTTGTCGTAGAAGCATTTGGGTCCAGGCCCGCGACGGTGGGCGGCCCATTGTAACTGCATTTCTTCTTGCCTTTCTTGCAGTAATTGCATGACTAGGAATAAAAGAAAAATGAAAAGGTTAGAAACAAATGGGAAGGAGAATGAAGAGAACTTACAGTGAAGAAAGTATTGCCACGGCGGGCTTTTGAAAAATGACATGGAGTTATGCCATTTTGGATGCAACAAGTGCATCTTGTCCCACCCATCAGTGTGGTTATGGGAGTTGTTGGGGAAGCAGTAGGGGGCTGAGTGCGCACAAACTGTCAAATAGCGTCCACGACGTTGGTGGTATTTTCAGCGTGAGTAGCGGTTCTTCTGGTATTCATTGTGAAAGATAAAAATAATAAAGATAATAAGAAAAGAGAAAAGGATGGAAGGTGGAGGAAGAAAATGCTGCGAGACGCAGAATATTTATGGGCTCCTGGGGACAGTCGCGAGTAGAGGGAGTATGTGGTACGCGCCTCGCAGGAAGCGTGATTTTAGACCAATCATCGCGCGTAGTCCAGGAAGAACAAAGGGGAGCTAGCGCAGCAGGAAATGTTAAAATATAATATGTATTTGTGTGTTTTAAGGAACAAAGGAAATGGAAGCGCGGAAAAAGATTGAGGGTCTGTGCTCTCGGATTTTGTAGCGAAATGTGCCGCACAATGGGGAATTGTGTGTTATTGATTTAGGACCATAAAGCGCTAAACAATATGGATTTGGGCTTTCCAAAAAAAGTATGTGTTACGCATTAAGAAGAAAGTCATGGATTAAGGACAACTCAAGTGCATGGTATGCTGTACCGCGGCCAGTTGGGAAACTTACTGAGACAAGTAATAAAGAAGGCTAACTAGTAAAGCGAGCTTTCAGAACTACAAACCTAGTATTAAAGCAAAGAGAGTGGGGACTCAATCGTAAAACTACCCAAGAGTTAAGGCAACTAGACGCAGCGTTAGGATAAGTCAAACCTGGAACTAGCGCTGAAACAAAACAAGGTATAGTTAAAAGCGCATATGTGGAGAATCAGTGAAACAAGTTAATACTAGTGTTAGTAATTATAGGGTCTGATTTAGGCGCTGTAGTTGTTGCAAGCAGTGTAAGTAGCATACTAATAAATTAGTTATTGTTTTACTAATGTGGCGCTAGAGTCAGCGCTGGAGATCCATTAGGGAACTGTGTCTTGAGCGCCAGAAGAATATAAAAGGAGGACTATTAGATAGGGACAAGAGGAGAACTGGTCGGTCTATCTATTTAGTTAATAAAATAAGAAAAACACATTAGTTGTCATTTTTAAAAAAAAGCAGATCATAAAGAAAATCAATATAGAGATATACGTGTAGCTATAGTCATAGTACCCAGTATAAGATATTAGATTATTTGTGATTAATTGTTTGAGAGAATATTAAAAGGTATTTTCTGAGTCTTTAGAGTTTGTGCGTCTGTGTGTGTATTTCCTATAGTATAGTGAAAGAGCACAACATAGAGAGAATATATAGATTCAGAGGGATTAAATATTATTAGAGATATTTTATTACTATAATAAGGTAAATTCAAAGAGAGAGCTTCAAGAGGGAGTAGCTGTGGATAATAGCGCTTGTTAAGAATAGAAATATCCGGATAGTAGTGCTTGTTTCCTTATCTTTAACTCATCTCAACTTATAAACTTTCTAGTCAAATATTAGTGTTTCACATTATTACACTGTCTTTTAAAAATAAGAGTGGCAGGCGCTTCTTTTTATAAATTAAAAAGGAGAACCAACCCATCTCGCATTGTGTCTACTGCTTAGTACTTTAGAACTGTCTACAACGTGCCAAAATTTAAAGATTGGTGTCCTGGTTGGGCTGATCAATTGGCTCATTTTCATACTGGTGATTTTGGTGACAGAATTGTACCCTTGGATGTTGTTTTTTTGGATTTTGAAGATGAGACCTGGGGTCAGTCTGGGTTTTATTTTATTTTGGTGGAATATCTGTTGACCTTGGAGAGGCCAGATAGTTGTGATGATGATACTTGGTTAGAAATCAAGAAGAAGAGTCCTGGATTTTATGTGTCAGGAAGACGGTTGATGAGGAGGAGACATCCAAATTCTCAAGTGGTGGTGACTCAGAAGAAGGGTCAAGAATTGATTTTGAAGTCTTTGCATGAAGACCTTGGTCATAGAGGCTTTGGGGAGACTTATAGAAGAGTAGCAGACAGATTTTCGTGGCCAGGTATGAAGTTGGCTGTTCAGGGTTGGGTTCAATCTTGTGAAGAATGTCAAAGAAGAAGTCGGTTGAAACCTAAAGAGGTGGGCCGTGCTACTGGAGAATCAACCGTTTTTGAAGAGTCAGTCTGGATGCTGTCCATATAAAAGAGGGCAGGTATAAATACTTGATTGTTGCTAGGGATGATTTGTCTGGTTGGGTTGAGGCAGTGCCTCTGGTTAATTTGACTTCCAAGAATGTGGCAGAGTTTTTGAAGAAGGAGTGGATTTATAGGTATGGGTTGATGAAGTTGGTGACTGTTGATGGCGGGCCAGAGTTTGGTGCTGAATTTAAAGAAGCTGTGGCTAGTGTTGGTTCTAAAGTTAGAGTGGCTACACCGTATTATCCTGAAGCTGAAGTCATGGTTGAAAGAGGCCATCAAGTTATCAAGAATGCTTTGGTGATAATGTGTGGAGATAGTGCTGAAAAGTGGAGGCATTATTTACCCTTGGTTTTATTTGCTGATAGGGTCACTGTGAAGAGGACAACTGGCTATTCTCCCTATGAGTTAATGTTTGGTAAGAAAGCTGTTCTACCAGTGGACTTGGAAGCTGTCTCTTATCTTGGAATTGATTGGGATGACGTGCACTCAACAGAAGATTTTCTCTGTGCCAGGATGCAACAGTTCGAATGTAGAGAGGAATGTCAGGAGAAGGAATACTCTAGAATGATGAAGATTAGGAATCAATCAGTCAGATACTGGGACAAGAAGTTGTCTCATAGACTCAGGAATCCCTTGAAACCTGGTTGTTTGGTTTTGGTGTATAATAGAAGTTTGGAGAGTCAGTGGGGGAAAATGTTTTCTGACAGATGGAATGGACCTTACAGAGTCAGATCTCAGGCATCTGGAGGTTCTTATGTTTTCGAAGAGTTGGATGGTGCAGTCTTGAAAAAGAGGGTTGCTGAAGACCAAGTGAAGAGGTTTTATCCCAGAGGCACTAGGCATGAAGAAGATTGACTCCGCAATAAGGATAAACTATAAAACGTTTTTTTTTGTTTTGAAATTTTTGTGGTGTTGCAGAGCAACTTTTGTGTTGGAAACTTTTTTTTAGAAGATACCCATGGGTGGGGCTTCTAGATTTGATCTTGGCAAGTGACGGGGTGACTGATGGGCTGGCTGCTCTATCAACAGTTACCCCAGATTGTCTGTTTCCAACCCTTTCTCTTAATTTGGTTGAACCCTACTATTGGTTTCTTTTCACAGGTTTTAGTCCTCTATGACTTTAAACAGGTAATTCCTTTGGTTTTCAAGTGCCGGACTCTTCACTTTTATTGGTTTTGCTTTATTGTGTTGGATTTTGTGTTTTTTTTGGTTAGAAGGTACCCAGTGGGGGCTTCTAGATTTTATTGTGGCAAATGTGGGGGTAACTGATGAGCTGGCTGCTCTGTAGAACAGTAACCCCAGAATGTCTGTTTCAAGTCTTTGTTTTTCCTAGTTGAATTCTAGTTCTGTTGTTTATTATTCAGGTTTTAAATCCACTATGACTTTAAACTGGGTTGGGACTGGCTTCTTTATCTTTGGTTCTTTCAGATTGGTGGTGGATCACTGGTGGTCTCCCATCATTTTTACTTATTGGAGGGAGCCCACCCAGTGATCATTTCTATGGATCGGACTTTCCCTTATTGGATCATCTATGGAGCTGGACTTTCTTTGATTTTGAAGTTATGTTTTTGCTAGATAGCAGTTTTAGATTATTTTCTTTTTTCTTTTTTTTTCTTTTAAGTTTTTTATGGGGGTTGTTTAAAATTATAAAATCAAAAATATAGGGTGTTACCACATCAAGGTCGCCTGGATGTGGGAAAGCATTGGTGGGGAAAGGCTCATCAATTGGCCGGGCAATGCTATTTTCTTTTTTATTTATTATTTATTTCATGTGTTTCTGTGTTTCATTATTTTTATTATCTTCTGAATTTCTAAATTTTTTTAAATTTTTTTTTCTGTTAATCATTTAAAAGATTTAATTGTGTATCCACATCAAGGTGCACTTGGATGTGGGTAAGGTATCAGGGGATCAGCTCATCAATTGGCTGGGGGATACCGTTTGTATTATTTTTTATATTTTATTTTATTTCATTTATGTTATTTCATTTCATTTTATTTATTAATTTTTTTATTTTTAGTATATTAGTAGACAGTAAAAAAAAAAAAATTCTGAAATTATTTATATTAATTGTTTTATATTATTATTATGTTTATAATCTTTTTGCAGGAGCTCATTGTCTGGATGATGAAGCTTCTGGAGGCTGGTCCGGATTGTGATGACGTTTTTGTTTTTTGTTGGGATTGTGGGAAGCACTGTGTTCTTTGAAGTGCATCCTGCTGGAGAGATGATAGGGATTGTAATGGTCAGGAATTGGATTAGAGGGAAGTTCAGAGGAGGAGGAAGAAGAGGCAGGAATGGAGTGCTGGAGGGTGTGCTTAATGATCCTAGACATTTTCCAGTGGTTGTCCAGTAGGCGCTTTCTCAGGGATTTTTCAAAGTCATTCAAAGGTCCATGGAGGGCAAAGGCTTTTAGCATGTTGGAACACATGGTGCTTAGGTATTTCTTCATGTCTCCATAATCCAGGGTCAAAAAAGTTTCAAGAGTTTGGCCAACTCCAATAATAGATTCAGGAGGAGGGGTGCCAACTAGACAAGAATAATTGGATCAGTAATTATTTTTTGTTGAAAAAATGGAATAATTAATTTGGTACTTGCAGATTGGAAGCTCATCAAATCTGTAAGCAGCTGGGATTTGGATCTCTGACGATTTTGTTATGGTCATAGTGGGTGGATCAACTAGTGAAAGATATGGATTCTCATGGTCTTCCTCTGAGGGATCCTGAGAAGGTGAACTGGGATGCTGATGTTCCTGGGGCCTAGTTGGAGCAGTGATATTGTTGTTGTTGTTGTGGTTGTTATTTATGTTGGATTCAGCTGGAGGAGGTGCTGGTGATGGAGTACCAGGTTTGTTAAAGGATGGAGCAGGAGAAGGGGATTTGGAAGCAGATTTATCTCTTCTGGATGGAGATTTTGAAGAGATGGAACTGTCAGAAGAGTAGTTGGCTGACAGAGGAGAGGTGTAGTTTCTTTGTCTTAGTTGGGGACGAAGTTGTTGTTGTGGAGTGGTGTGTGGTGTTCTGGTTTCTTCTTGGGGTTCTCTGGCAGGTCTTTTAGAAATATGGGAAATTTTGGTGCTTTTGGACTTTGGAAGGGTGGATTGCATTGCTCTGGGAGAAGTAGGAGGTATTTGGGTTGAGTTGTTGTTTTTGTCTGAATGAATTTGGCTGTTTTCTGGCCGTTTTTGGAGGTTTTGGCCCTGATTTTCACTGTTTGGTGAGGCGGGCGGGCCGCCTGGACGCGGTCTAGAAGCCTGGGAGTTGATCTTGAAGCTTTTGGAGCTACTTTGGCGGAGATAAAAGCAGTTTCTTGGGAAGCTAAGGCTGGTCTTTTGGGAAGAGTGCGGGAAGCTGAGCTTCTGGATCTTCTGGAAGGAGCAGAAGATAGAGAGGAAGAGGAAGGACCAAGCTCCGGGGATCTGGTAGGGGATCTGGAGATGTATTTGTGGGAAGGAGAAGGCCGAGGAATAGGGTATTTGGCGTCTCTGTCACATCTTTTCTTTTTGGAATAGCAAGAGTCACAAGCCCTGTTGTAGAATTTGGATTCAGGATTTGGAAGAGTGAATGTGCAAGGTCTGCACATGTGGATGCACTGTTTGCAGGCATAGTCCTTGGGATCAGTGAAGCAAGGGAGGGTAGAAGGGTTAACATCAGCAGATCCAGCCATGATCTGTGGTGAGAAAAGATGATGAAAAGGGATAGGAGGAGAATTTTTTCAGTGATGGGTAGATGATGAAGTGAAGGTGGAAGTTCAGCAGGTTGGCTGTAGAGGTGTGCTGCATGAAATTGGCTGCGTCTATTCTATGCAAAAATCAAGTCAGTCCATCAAGATTCTAAACTGAAAAATCTATGGTATCAAGACCAGTCCATCAAGACTTTAAACTGAAATCTGGTTTCTGTTATTCCTCCAAGACTTTAAACTGGCTGGTTTCAATATTTTATCAAGACTAGTCCGTCAAGACTTTAAACTGAACACTGTGTTAGTCCCCCAAGACTTTAAACTGAGGGTTGTAAGTCCCCCAAGACTATAAACTGAGGGAAAAGTTTTTGTTCTTGGAGTTGGGTTTGAAAGATTGGTGGAGGGTATCCACAGGGGGAGCCTCCAAATTTAGCAAAGGCAAGTTTGGGGGTAATTGATGGGCTGGCAGCTCTATTTACAATTACCCCAGAATGTTAGTTTTCTCTCTGTGTATTAATGTTGTTGATATCTGGCTCTGGGTTTATGATTTAGGTTTTTGAGTCCCCCAAGACTTTGAACTGAGGGTTTTTGAGTCCCCCAAGACTATAAAATGAGGATGGTCCCCCAAGACTTAAAACTGAGGGTTGTTTGTGGTTACATCCTATAGAGGGTGTGGTCAATTTTTCTTTTCTGAATCAAACTCAAGTACTAGTGGAAATACAGAGGGAATCAAGAGATGAGATGAAGTTTTCAGAATTAGCCTTGAACTGGTGAATGAGGTGTCTTCTGTTCTCAATGTCCTGTGGATCTCTAGCAGGAGTGGATTGGTAGTAGTGAAGCAGAAGTTGTTTCTGTTGAGATTTGTGTTGTTGGAACTTGGCCTTGATAGTGGGCAAGTGCGTTGGTGTTGGTGGTGCAATGGATCCTACATTGTTATCATCACTATCAGAAGAGGGAGGAACTGAGAAGTTATCAGTTTTAAAGTTGAAGGAAGAAATGAATGTTCTTCACCATCAGATGGACCAGGGATGGGGGAACTAGTTGTTTTATGGGTTGTGGCACTCTTCTGGGAAGGGTGGAGCTTTTTGATTAATCTGGGTATCAGGATGGATGGCCTAGATCTTTTGGTGCTGGCAGAAGAAGGACCAGGTTGAGGTGGAGGTGAATCTGTTGTGGAAGAAAGTGGACCAGGTCTGTGGCAGGTCTTTTTTCTGGATTGGAAGACATTGCAGGACGTTCTGTATGGAAGGACAGGTGGTTTCATGGCACAGATTTAATTATTGTCGATGCAGTATTGGCAGGGGCCCATTTTCAGAGGCAGATTTGGGAAGAAGGTTAAACATGGTGGTTGGATGAAGAAAGAATGTGGAAATTCTCAATTGGAGGGAGGATGTGGTCTTCCAACATTGGCAGGGGCCTTTAATGTGTGATTTGGCGCTGTTTGTGCATGTCTTAATTGACATCTGTTAAGGAATTGGGTATTTTTCTGGTTTTATTCCGTGGATACTTGGTCTACGTGTATGTGGGTACTATCATTAGATAGCCCTGGCGTTTCTCTATATTTTATGTCTTGTAGACATTTTTCATATTCTGAGTTTTAAGGGGTCATTTCCTCATTTTTCATTTATAAAAGATTGCTGTTTAATTTTGTTTTTCGTGTTTTACGGGCTAACCTAAAGTCTTAGGGTTAAGTGCTTAGTACCATTGGATAGAGCTAATTTTTCTCTATATTTCATGTCTCAATGTTGTTATAGTGAAATTCCGTGTTTTAAAGGTTTTAGTAGTTGTATTTAGTTTTTCTAAGTAGATTGGGTGTTTTTAGTGGTTCTCTGGCTTCAGGGAGGCTGTGCCGCTTCGGGCGGCCCGCCCGCCTCTGTTTTAGAAGGTTGGGGAGCACTTCTGGAGGGTTTTTTATGCAATTTGGCGGGTACAGGAGCCGAATTGGTGGGTGCGCATGGGCTTTTAGATAGTGGTCTGTGTGTATATAGTGAATAAGACAGTTTGGGGCAACCTTAATCATCATACAACCATCCGGAGGTGATATCATTGTTCCTCACTCAGTTTTCACTGTTTTCTGGCCACAATTGGCTGTGTTTGTTGCAAGTGAGTTCTTCATTTAACTTAACTTTGGCAACTGTTTTCTCTGTTATAGTCTTGCAAGCTATAGCAAGTATTATTGCTGTCTCTGGTGTGGATTTGCACCCTGCATCAAGTATCTTTGCTGTCTCTGGTGTGGACTTTGTTCTACATTTCAGTTCTTTGGTGTGGTAGTCTATCTGGGGACTACTTTCTTGGCTCATCAAGCAGTCAAGTGTGTTAAACAGGAGCTTTAGCAACTTAGGAACCAACTTACTTTAGCAAGTAAATCTCACTCTATTTTTCTAAAGGGACAGGGGATTTTCTCTCTGGTTTTTCTCCAACTCCCTTGGTCAAGGCCTATAGCTAGTACTATAGGATTGTCTACACTGTTCCCCAAGATTTGAGTTTCTAGAGACTGTTGAAGATACTTTTGCCCCATTGTAATAAATTATCAAAACATCATAAATACTTTTATTCTCACTTTGAACTATAGATATACAGCTTACTATTTATGTGGAGCTGGAACTTCCAATGCTAAGTGGATTGTTGGAAGAAATAACCATCTGGGCCTTTCTATTTCTTTCCTCTTGATGTTTTGCGTATGAATTAGAGCTTTTGAAAGCCATACCAACTTCAAAGGACCCAGAAAAAGTTCTATACTTTCTATTGACACATCCAAGCTCTTGAAATTGACATACATGGAAAAATGGAGGCATTGTAATTGTGATAAATTTAGGAATTAGTTAGCTGTTGGAAGTTACCAGGTTAAGGTATTCCTTTAATTGCAATGCACTAGCTTATATAAGCTACATTTTTTTATCAAAAGAATATAATGGAATATGTGTTGAAATTTTTTAAGTTTAAATGTTTACTTTTTAATCAGATAATTTATATATTAATTAAAAGCTATGCAGTCTACTTTATTTATATTCTGTATACTCTCTGCATTTGTACAACAATGCATGCATGTTTATCAGAATATTTTCTATCATAGAAAAAATTCTATTGTACACACAATAATCTTAATTATTTTTCTATCAAATGCCTTCTGAGTTATATCTAACCACCCAATAATTATTTGTTTTTAGTAAAAATTCTTAGTTATGGACTACAAGAAAATTAATCCATATTTTTAACATAATTATTTAAAAAATTACCCCAAAAATAAGGTTAATATTTTGTAAAAAACAATCACAAACATATTTCCTTAACTTTTAAAATTGGTCTTTACTAAGTTGAATTTTCCATAAAGAAATAATCTAAAATACTCAAATAATAGATGCTACAAAAGTGTAAACCTTAAAGCATTACAAAAAAGCTGAAACCTTGTTTAAATATTTATACATAAATGTGATTAAATGAAACTCTAGTCTATTTATTCAGGTTGAACAAAAATAACTCAATGGAATATGTATTACTATCATATTGGACGGAAAATAATTTTTTGTTAATTGAAAAATGAACATAGCCTCACATTTATCAAATTATTTTTGTGGAAACATTTTTTGAAAAGAAAAAAAATCCTTTTGTCAAATGAGTCCGCTTTTATCACATAATTATTCTCTTCCTTTTGTACCATTCCTCTTGAGTTCAAATTTCATATAAAAATATAATTTATGCATATTATAATGCCATAAAGTTGGAATATTTCTTATTCCTAATTTTTGTGATATTTCTCCTTAAATCAACTTTGATCATAAATTTTTGGAGTTCCACAATTTATCCTTCCTCTTTGTTTAATTTTATTGAACACTTTCTTAATCTAATTTTTATGAACCCTAGTAGCTCTTACTTTCCTCATGGAAACCTGCCCACAAACACACAAACACTTAATAGACTTTTTAATGAGAATTCGCCTCCATTCAATTCTCACTTTTGTATATCTATACAAAATTTTTGTTGTTCACTTTTTGATATGTCACCAGAATCAAATGGATGGAAACAAAACCCTACTGAAGAGAAATTAGACAGATTTTCATCATTTGACATGAATTTTTGCAACATCACCTTTGAACTACCTCATCCAGAATCAAATTCAGCTGTTTTGGAAAAGTTTCCACTAATTTTCTGTGAATATTTTATTGAACACCTTTGCATGTGCTGTTTCCCAGTGTCAAATTTTTCTTGGAACCTAGATTGATTTGACAAATGGAACCAGGTCTTGGCAAATATTCTCATTAAACACTTGGACAATGCCTTAAAAACCAATATTTTGATTGCAAATCCAATTGAATCAACTCAAATTAGCTTCTCAAATCAAATGGTAGTTCTTCACTGTTTGGTTTTAGGTCATGCTGATAAATTAAGACTTGGGAAGGATTATGAGAGCTCTCAAGAAATAATCAAAGTGAGAAAGAATAAATATAGAATATAAAAAGTATGAAAATCCCCTTTTTTCAACCATTTTTATTTATGACCTTTATTTCAAATAACAAAGATTCTTAGAATTCAGTTAACCAAACTAAACTTCTTTAATATCTTCCACGTTTTGAAACTTATCTCAACCTTTTCACAAACATCAAGTGTTTTTCAGACACAAAAATTGATAATGATGGATTGTTAAGACATATCTTAATGCAATGGAGGTCTGAAGTATTTTCTAAAGTTGCACAATATCCTGACAAACAACACTTTGATATTTGAGATACTTCAACCTACTCTGGAAGTGTGCTAAAGGACTACACCTTGTACAAAATAATCATTTTGGGTTCAAAATAATAACCTAACCTTAATCCTTCCAATGTCCCCTGAGGTTTGCCGAATGTTGTTATTCTCCCTTATATCTTGCATCTCTAAATCTTCAACAACTCAGACTTTTTAATCCTCAAAATAACATAAATTTACCTTCTCTCCTTGAAATTCTTGCTTCCTCTAATGTGAGTGATTGACAAACTCCCTTAATAATAGGCTCGCACACTCATACTCCTCATTTCCACTGTTTGGGACACTTAGCCTTGAAAACAAAAACATAATTTTAACAATTACTACTATCATTTAAATCTATAGAATTTAAATTACGCTTACATTTTTAGCTCCATTTTTTTTGAATCTTATACATGCTGAATTCTATACTTCCATGTGTAAAATAATTCAAAACATTTACTTCATTTTGCTGCCTCATTCTATACAGCCAATCAACAGCCTTCTGCTCAACTGCTGGATTCCAATTTGGCTCCTATTTCAACATTGAACATATAAAAAATTTAAATTTAAATTTCTTAATATGAAATTTAAGACATTGAGCTCACTATTATATATTCATTTTGAGCACACCTGAGATCTATACCCACTCCTGCAGCCTGAATCCTTCCAACCAAAACTTGGCAATTTTTATTAAAATGGAATTCCTGTATATTTTTCTCTTGCTTTGTCCTGCTGATGTCACCCATAAGCTGGGTATACCTAATATTTTGTTCATCTAGAGCCATATTTATTCTATTTTAAAATATTAGAAAATTGTTTTTAATAAGCCATAAAAACTTTGTAAAACAATTTATTATAGAATCACTTACATCTGCAAAAAATCAGCAAAGTTGGAGAATATAACAGCTTTCAGAAAATTTATACCCCTTTCACCAGACAAAATGTTTTTCAAGTAGCCTATAAGATGACAAATCTTTGCAGAATGCTGCCAGGTGAAATCAAAAGTGGGAGTTTCATTCAGATTTTCATAGATTGGATGGTTGCAGAATTTTCTTAAAATCATCAGCTCTCTAAGAAACTCAGATGACTCCCAAGGGAGTTCAGTTCTTCTGGAGGGCCCATATTTCTCAGTGAATCCTTCTTGAAGCACATCAAGTTTAGACCTTCATGGATCTGATAATTGAACAGATATCCCCCTTTGAATCTTTTTTGGAAGTGACAAAATTGCATCCTTTGTTCTACGTAGGCTTATGACTTTAATTAAGTGATTGATTGATTCAATAGAAGTAGCCTTTCCTTTTTTCAAACCTGGAAGAAGGAAATTCTTCCATAACCAGTCTTCTTGCCACTTTTTGATTATAAAAAAAATATGAGACTTTGAAGGTCAGTGGGCCTGTTCTGAAGTGTAGTTCCAGTCAAGCATAGTCTGTTTTGGGATTCCAAGTCAAATATTGTTTGAGCCCTCAGCAAGTAACAATTTTTAATGTAACTAAAAGAATATTTATAAAAATTGATTATAAAAATTAAGTTTTAAGTTTTAGATATAGAAATGGGCACTAACTGAGCTTCATCTAAAACAACTATATACCAAAAGAGCTTTTGAGTCACCGGTATCTTTTTTTGGCTTTGATTTTTTGACATCGTTGGGCTAGCTGTTTCATATGTTTTTAAAACAATAGAAGTGTCCTGTAGCTCATTTATGTTATTATTTTGACAATACATCCCATAAAGAGCCTTTAAAGGAAGTGCATTATCTTCAAAGTGCACACTTATTTCATTGATCCAATTCAATTGTGTTGCCAGTGGGCATGTAATCAGTGTGGCTGAGCTCCGATTAACACCTTCTTTATTTTCCAATACCTGGAATTGCCTTGCTTCACTTTTTGTTGCACTAATAAGAGAAAGAGTTGACAGCGTCTTTCCCAAGCCCATACCATCAGCGAGTATTTTCCCATTTCATTCAGGGGTTAATTGATTGTTAGGAAACTGATCTTTATAGTCATTGAATCCAGTTCTAAGCCAATGGTTGTCCTGGTTCCTCCACATGATATCCAACTTTTCCTTTTACATTTGTTCATTTTCAATCATAAAATTTATTTCTTGAAGTTATTGTGTTTTAAGAAATGTTTTGATTCCTCGGATAAGTTGATCAGCTTTCCAATCTTGAGTACTCTGAGATATTTGGAAAGACCCTTCAAAAATTACATGTAGGATATTAAAAAAGATAGTGGATTTATAGTTTAGGATCAGACATAAATTGATTTGAGCAGAAGAATATTCTTCTTTAGCAAGACTGATTAGTGTACTTGAAGAAAAGAGGCATCCCCAAAGTTGATACTGATTACTAAAAACTTGAACCAAGTAAGCATGAAAATAGTATGGCTTCAGAGGATTCAAGGCACTTCTTTGGTTTAAATGGAGAGATCCAGACCCAATGTCACCCAAAAGTGATCCAATGTGCTGACTCTGCACTTCAGAAAGATTACTTCCAAGGTTTGGTTTTCTTTCTTCAAATAGTCCAAAAATATGAACATTAAAATGGCCTTGCTGTAAAATCGTGGGGGTCGGTGAGTTTTGAAATCTTGAAATTACATTCATATAAATTTTATCGATATTTATTGAGAACTGTCCAAAAAATCTGAGAATTAAAATATTAAGTAAGAATAGTATCTGAAGATAGTAGTTGTTAAAAGATGAATTGAAGCAAAAAATGAATAATCAGTTTTGAATAAAACAACAAAACAACTTTTTAGCATATGCTAGGCTAAGCTCATAATTCTTTCACATGTGTAATTCTTATTTTTTTAAAAAATAATGGAAGTAAATTAATGATAACTGAAATGAATAATATGGCTTAAAAATAAATCTTGAGCCTATAGAGTAAATTTTGGTTTGTGGAAGAAGAAAAAATTTCTTAATAAAAATGTGCTTTATTGTTAAATTATAATTACAAAATAGAATAATTTCACTCTTATTACACTTATTTATGTTTCTGTCTAATATTAAAATGCTTTAGATGGAATTTCAAAATCCAAATTGAAACTACTACCTAGAACAATGTCTTGATACTAATATACTTTTTGTAAGTCTTTGGACAGACACTTATGGTGATTTAAATAATATTAAAATTGATTTGAATTTTAGGTTTTATCAAATATCTATGTGGTGTAATGTAATAATTGAGATACTAAAGTTTAACCTTCTGTTACCAACTTGGCAAGAAAATATCTATAGATATTCTTAGACCAAATATCAAATTTCGCTTTCCACAAGATGGGAAAATGAATATTATGATATGTTAAATGATATGTTCAAGCTTTTTTCAATCTGTGCTCAGATGAAGATCAAAGTAATCACCAAGCTCCAAGAGACCTGTGATTGATCTGGGTTGAACCTAGTTATAACTGATTACCAAATCTTTCTCCAATTGACTTAAATCTGGTTTCAAAATGAATTCCCAACAGCTTTCCAACCACTTCCCAACATTTTTAAATGAGGGGTATTGCTAGCTATACCCCCCAAATTTTATGTGTTAAATGATATCATAAACCCATACCATAATTAGATGGATCATTAAATACTGTAGTAAGTTTACTAAAGTCTGGATCTGAAGCATAACTATCAATAAATGATTGCATAAATTTGTCCAAAAGATCCACAATATAAATGCCATAAATGTTAATAATCTCTGTTTCAGGAACATAAGGAGGATTATCATAATTATTAGGTAGAGGTACTCTAGATAAAAGATCTTAATTAGAGTTTAAAGCTCCTGATCTATGTGTAATAGTAATTTGTCCTCTATATTCTTGTACAGCCAATCCCCATCTAAAAATATTCCTATTAGGAGTTTTCATGTTTAAGAGTGACTTAACTGAACTATAGTCAGGTATTATCTCAAATTTTTAGTATTCAAGGTAATAATGTAGCTTCTCAAGAGCCCATAATACTTCCAAGTATTCAAGTTGAGTAGCACCATATTTCAATTCACTTCTTCTTAGAGTACGTGAAATATAGAAAATTACCACTTTTGACATTTTTCCTTCAATAAGTTATTTTTGATGAAAAGAAGCACTCAAACCAATAAAACTTGCATCATTATACAAGAAAAAAGGTAGTTAGAAATATGGTAATCCCAAGATGGGGGCTGTCATTAAGCATTCTTTCAACTTATTTAAAGCCTGTTGTCATTCATTGTTCCAAATGAAAGCTTCTGATTTCTTTGTCAGTGTGGTCAATGGCTCAGAAATCAATTTGTAGTTCTTTATATATTCTCTACAATAATTACATATACCAAGAAAAGATTGTACATCTTTTACATTTCAAGGAATTACAATATTCTTGATTGAAGCCACCTTATTTTGGCCTACACATATTTTTAAGCTGGATACAGTATGACCAAGAACTTTTAAAGACTGAAACAAAAATTTAAATTTTTCAATGCAAGGCTCATTTTTATTTCATCTATTATCTAAAATACATTCTTTAAATGTATTAAGTGTTTATAATATCTCTTAGAGAACATTATGATGTCATCAATGAATACCATTAATCATCCTTCAAGAATTTCATTATAGAATGTTATATCCATTAAATTCTGAAAACCTGAAGGAGAATTTTTCAGCCCAAATTTCATCTTGACATATTTATATGTTCCCATATGACTTGATGTCAAAAAAAAATCTGCGAATTCTTTTCAACAGGAATTTGATGGTACTCATTATTTCCATCTAGGCAACTTATGAATTTAGCACCTTTAAGGATAGCTTATATAGAGGCAATCCATGGCAAGGGGTATATATCATCAACTGTAAATGTATTTAAAGCTCTATATTCACCGCAAAGTCTTGCTTTATCTTGTTCATAAGAAATAAGCACTGGTGATATCACACAATATTTAGGTGTAGCTTCAACCTTTTCAATAATGTTCATGTTTAACAAAATTCTAATATTATCCTCTCTGTCTTTTCCCTTCATTGGTGAAGCAGTGTGTGGTTTATTTTTAATACTAGATGGAATATTTTCCATCTCACAGGTTAAACTGATTTTCATCTCATGATCTTTTACAAGGCCAAGCTCATTGGTCCCATGTGAAAAGCCATTGGAGATGCTTTAATTGAGTACAGAATATTTTTCTTCTCATGTAAACTTATATAAGTTCCAAAAGATGCTTTTAAATTTTTTATTTCCAGAACTTCCATCTAACTGGATTCTCTTCCTTCACATGTAATATCTATTACAGACTCAATGTCTAAGACTATGTTAAAAGAATTTATTTTAAATTTTCTTTTACCATTCATGCCAATTTCAAAATTATTATTAATAGGGTCTAATTACACACCAAAACTTGTCAGAATTTTAATACCAATGATAAAACAGCTACTAAAATTAGTATTGTCCATTACTACAAATTCACAAGCTATTCTAACATAACATTTTGATGTTTAAAGAAAAAAGCAGCTCTATAAGTACCAATGGGGTTTAGTACTGATCTAAAACCCCTCCAATTTTTACTTTGAAGGAGTTCAAGCTGTGACTTATAATCACTATTAATTTTCTGTAATTTATATGCAGAAACAACAGAAACAGCAGCTTCTGTATCCAATAGTATATTTACAGTTTCTCCAGAAATAGTTGCTGGAACCATGATAGGTGTCATTCTTTTGTTGTCAGATTGAATATCCTTAATGATTTGATCATCTTAAAAATTTATTATTGATACATTTGAGTACATATTTAACATTGTATTTTCAAAGATGGAAAATCATTTTCCAACATACAGACCTCATTTTCATCACTATATGAGATATTACTGTCATAATCACTTGAATATTTACTTTCTTCTGTTTCATTTTCAGATTATTGAATATTTTCAACAATATTTATATTTTTCTCACATTTGTGACCTTTAATCCAAAGTTTATTACACTTAAAACAAGTATTAGTCTCATACGTTTTAGGTACTACAGGTGCAGTAGGTTTTTTATGCTTTTCCAAAAGTGGTTTTGAATTTTGATTTTTTACAGGTTCATTATTTTGTTTATAAGTGGTGTACCTTGCTCCATACTTATGATTTAATAATATTTTATTACAAATCTTAATAAATTCAGAGTATTCATTAACTATTATTTTTCTAGCTCCAACAATGTCTCTGACAAATATAGGTAATTTATATATTATCTTATCTTTCCATAAGTTAAAATCCATATGAGGCTCAATGGCTTTTAATATTTTGTTTAAATTCATTAAAAATACCATAGGTTTGTCACCATTCAACTGATTATACCTTTATTTCTCATATAATCTTTGCTGAGTTAGTCTAAATTTAGAAATTCCAAATTTTTTTTCAATTAGTTAGCTCCATTTAGCCCAAGAGTAATATTTACTCTCACTTAATACAGCTTCAAACCATAATAAAGCAAAATCCTTAAATAATGAAATTAGTTTTGATGTTATTTCTTCATCTGGTAACTTATATGATAACTGTAAATTGTCAATTCGTTTAATAAAATGTTGCCAATCAGAGCTGGATTCCACATGATAAGTTGGGTACTTCTCAATTTTCAGCCAAGTCTTCTGATTGTATTTAATCTTACTAATCGAAAACTCAATAACTCATTTAATTTAGATAAATGGTCTTATATTTTCTCTTGTACTGATTTGTGACTTACATCTGTTCTTTCAGATTTGACACTTCCACCAGATGTTTTCATTTTTGCTGGAAATGGGAATTATTGAGATTCATTTTTGCAAATAAATGGATTATTATTATACTGTGTATACTTATGATTATCTTCATTCATTAGAAGATCGGAAGTTTCTATCTGAAACTTACTTAACCTTTGGAAAAAATTAGAGACACTTTGATTTTTTTTTGCAAAAGATAACTTGTTCTTGATTCATATTTAAATAAATGTGCTTCATACAATTTTTCTAATTTACAGAATTTTTTTGAAAGGTCACTATTTATACTACTTAAGGAATCAAATTTAAGAGTTATATCCAAGGTTTCTTTCTCTAATTCTTTATTTCTTGAAGGCAGTTGAGAAATATTTAATTTTAAGGACAAAATTGTGTCACTTGTGAGCTTAATTGCCTATTCATCACACTCTGTCATTCTATTACCTAATGCTGAAACTATTCTATGGACAGTTTGATTTTTATTAAAATACTCAATGTCTTCCTTCTCACATTCTTCACCATATTGTGAAGCTATTAACTCACTAATAAGTGGTGGCAACTGAGGTTTAACTTTATTATTATCATAAATAGTACTATTGTTATTGACAAAAGATAAATCAAGTGCATCTACATCAAAACCCAATTTTCATAAGACCTTGCCAACTTTCTGGGCAGCTTTCACATCAATTAAATTACCTGAAATGTAATCATTGGTATTATGTGCCATCTGAAAAGTAAATCTACTTACCAAGGTATAGATTCAAGCCCTTATTTTTGGAGCTATACTTTGGCTTTTAAGGGTGATTTGAAGTGGTCTATTGAAGGGGTGGATCCTTGTTGCAGTTGTGGCAGGCCCACTGTTGTTGAAACCAATCACATTTCCATTTCTCTACCAAGATCATTTCCTAAGGCTAACCTGATCCTCCTTAAACAGGGGGTGGCTGGTTTAGCTATACTCCCTTCAGCTCTGCCAAAGTTTATTTTAATTTCTGGAATCCTATCCTGCAGTTTTTTTCACCTTTTCCACTTCCTTTATGATAGATGATTTTGACTCCTCCAGTGTCAGAACTTGTTTTTCCAAGTGGGAAACTTGATCCTGAAGAGCAGGTGATGTCTTCTTTATAGTTATCTTTTTTAGGAGGGCATCCTTTTCTTCTATGATCATTTTTTCTAGCTGTGGGTAGGACTGACTTTCCATAGTGATGTCCTGGTACATTGTTTTTAGCTTTAGACCTGGTATCAAAAGCAGGTTTATCACTTACACTGTCCAGTGGAGCACTCATTGTATCTAAAAAAACATTTTTTACACCTAAAAAAGTAAAAACCTGTATTTTCATCAGTAGACAAAAAATATTAGCAATATAAATACTAATAAAAGCTCTGGGGCTTACCCTGAGGTTATATTTTTATTTATTTAAATAAAATATAATAAATTTCAAAAAAATCTATTAAAAATAAAATAAAAGTTTAACTAGACTTTTTAAAGGGTTAATATTAAGCTTACAAATCTTTAACTAAATACCAATTTAATTGGGTGTAATATTGGTTTCCAAACACCAAGTCAAATCACTTTTATATTGGGTAAAGTTACTACTGTAAATGTACAATTTTTAATTTTAAAAAATTAGTACAATTATTATTAGGGTTTTTTCCCCAATCACTGAGTTATGATGACCCACTAATATTCTTCAGACATAAATGTTGGTTTATATGAGCTATACTATAGTAAAAATTATGTCCTAAGGTTTATACTAAATAATTAGTAACATTTAAGGAAATACCCCCAATTGTCAGTGTATGTTAGTATAAAAGTATTATTTAATAATAAATATTAATGTTTCAACTAATTATTAATAAATTTTTTAGTTATTCAACCTTAGGGGAAGACTAATAAAATACTTATTCCCAGTGTTAACTCACAAT
Organism: Hemileia vastatrix; assembly: GCA_030280995.1. Classification (NCBI taxonomy): domain Eukaryota; kingdom Fungi; phylum Basidiomycota; class Pucciniomycetes; order Pucciniales; family Zaghouaniaceae; genus Hemileia; species Hemileia vastatrix. The sequence continues at coordinate 21,231,796 of JASXTE010000014.1, read as the reverse complement.
ATTTGAGTTTAATAAAATATAGTTATAGCTAACATAAAGATAATATCAATTTATAAATTCTTTAAAATATATTTCTATATGATAATAATTGTATTATAATCTTTATTTGAATTCTAGTAAGTAAGTGATGTCTAATAACCTGTCAAAGCCTCCCTTACTTATACCAAAATCCACTGGAGTGCACATACCTTCAATCCAGATGATGTCACTGCTCTTGGCAGGAATTACAGCACTTTGAGAGCCCATCACCTTCCTATGGCTTCCACTTCAAGAAGTTTCAACACCTAGACCTCCAGTAAGGAACCTCCATCATAGCTAATGATGTCACAAACCCATTCCATAAATAGAGAAAACAGATAAAAGTACATACCATAAAGAAACATGTAAAATAACTCATACAAAGAGTATATAATGAAACCCAAAGAATATAAAGGAACCAAAGAACCTTTCCAAGCCCCCAATAACATCCCCAATAATCCATATTTACCCAATAGTCATATCCCAACCCATAAATCCATGAAAATCCGTCAAAGAAGAAGATCAAGTTGTTTAAACTGGATATATGCACCTGAAAAAGGTGTATATGCTTGTGTAGGCTTTGTGAGTCCATTGAATCTGTCCATATGACCTTAAGTAAGCAGAAAAATAAAGCTTATAAGATATTAAGAGTTTAAAACATGCTTATAGACCTATATATACATAATATAGCTACATATTTCACTGAATATGAGGTTTATGTATTAAAATGAGCCTATGTATGTCTATTATTACTTAATATAAATTATTATTAGTAAATTATGCCTCCATTAGCACCTTAATAAGTATTATAGGGCTATGGATAAATTATTTAAACTTATATAAGTTATTTGATGGTGTAATAAATATATATACAAGAATAATGACCATATATATATGTATTATAACCATAATTTTTACTTATAAGCTTAATATAATTAAGTCTATCTTATTTTATTCATAAGAAATACTCAGTCATGGGGATACCTAGGCTTACAACCTTGGTACTAGAAGATTATTGGGGACCAGAACCAATAACAGATTTACCTTTAACAGGAATTAAACCAGACCCCTCACCAGACCCTCTAACTCCAAAAAGCTTTGGAAATGAAGCGAAAGGGACATCCTCCTCAGATTCAGAAGCATCATCCATAGGAATTGGCTCACCACTCTTTTCCAATGCTTCAAAACTTGGGGGGCTCATATCAGCTATACCCTTCTTCATTTTATACAGCTCATCTTTGCTGTATTTCTTTCTAGCTTCACTCAGAATAGGATTCACTTCTGAAGCCTTATGCTTTGATTGGGCCTGAGAGCTGCTGTTAGGACTTCCCACCTTTCCTGCTTCTACATCATACACATCATCCAAGAACTGCCAACATTACTGTCGACCACAAGAACACAACTCCAAATCACAAAACAAAGATGTGAATGAGACTCTATTAGTCTCCTTACCTTTTCCCTTTCCATCATCTCCAACTTTATTAGAAGAGAAAGCCTCATTAGGCAGCTCTTCAAGCCTTGACCTCCTTGAGTTGAAATTATGTCTCCTTCTCACCAAGTCCACTGGAGCCTAAACATCATTAGGCTTTCAAAAAGAGCAATCAGGGAACTTGAACTTTATCCCATCAAACTCCACCCTCCCTTCATACACATCTCTTTTCAGTTCCCAACAATCATTGGACTTGTGTCCCTTCCTGCTACATTAAGAGTAGACCCAAGGATCACACCTACCAGCCCTCCTTTCAAGTTCCCAAGACTGAGAAGGAACTTTATTTACTTTCTGAGCCTTCTGAAAAAAAAGGAGGCTGTTTTGTCAGATAAGCCAGCTTCTCTACTACTAAATCAACTTCTTAAGGCTTCTCAGGATCCTTTCCCTTGTTCAAACCCTTCTTCTCTCTCAAATCCTCCACACCTTCTGAAAAGGCTTCACTTACCTTGCTAACATACTTTTTGCTAGCCTCTGGCAAGAATCCAGTGCCAAAAGTTTGAGGTGGTCCTCCACAAATCTATCACCACAGAAAGAAAGGGCAACATCTGATTCCCATTGAGAAGAACCTTCATTTTGTCCTTCCTTGCCAAGTTCTTAAATACATCAATTCTGATCTCTCTTTCTAGAGCAGAAAGAAAATATCCCTTGCAGAATATGTACTTTCCATCTCCTAAATATTCACCAAACAGACAACCACTAGCTCTAACTGAGCCACAAACTTCCTATGGGAGTGGAGATTATACACCCTACCATAAGATTTCCATTCACTTCTAATTTCGTTGAGATCCACCATATAATACCTGTATCTCCACCTGTCTGTCATCTGCAGGCACAAATTTTTCCAATCCTTCCTTCTATAATCCTCCATAGCAGAAACCCTCTTCATGAGAGCCCTATCACATATGTAGAAGATGACTTGCTTTATCATTTCAAAGTGAGCATCACCATCCACATTCCCAGAAGCTTCAAACAGCTCCCAAAACAACTTCACATTCTCCCCCATAATCATAGGCTCCTTCCAGGACTTTATCCTGACAGAGGGCCTAACAGAAACAAGATGATTAATATCCTCAGTAGCAGCAACAGTGACACCACCAACACTAGAGAAAGAGGGCCCAGAAGCCATGGTCCAATGGAATCCAAAAACCCAATTTCCAACCAAAGAAGAGAGTTTAAAAGTAAAAGAAAGTCCAAAAAGCTGAAAAATCCTCACCCCATTTTGGGTGCCAGAAATGTAGGCAATCCTATAGCTCTAGCTATAGGCCTTGACCAAGGGATTTGGAGAAAAACCAGGGAGAAAATACCCTTTCCCTTTGTGAAATACAAGGTGAGGTTAATTTTATACAGAAAATTGGAGACTGTTACAGTACCCCTTCCAAAACACTTCTTGAATGCTTAAAAATCCAAGACAGCAGCCCAGATGACTACAAACCAAAGAAAACCTGAAATTCAGAAAAATCCACACCAGAAAACTAAAACACTGTGCACTTGTTGCACAGAAAACAGAAAGAATACTTGTTTCAGGCTGCAAAAATACACCAGAGAAACCAGTTGCTAGATTAGAGTTAAATGAAGAACTCACCTTGAAACATACACAGCCAATTGTGGCCAAAAATACAGTGAAAACAGAGTAAGAAAAAGAGATCTAATTACCAGATAGTTGAATTATAATTAAAGTTTCCCCAAACTCTGTTATTAAGTATGTAAACACAGGACCCCATCTAAAAATCTATGCTACAGCAAGTAATTTGATTTTTCTTCCATCCAATATGCATAAAAACCCTCTAGAAGCACTCCCTAGAATGCTATGGTAGAGGTGGCTGGACCCCCTGAAGCTAGAAAACCATTAAAAACAACTAAAAAAACCAGAAAACAACAGAAAACATCTTAAACCATAAAATATGCTAAAAAAATCATCAAGACTTAAAATGTAGAGAAAAATCATGGCTATCTAATTTTACTTAAAAGTTAACCCTAAGAATTAAGGTTAGGCCAGAAAAAACAAAAAACAAAATTAAACTGTTATAGTAAAAAAAGAAAAGTGATCAAAAGAGCCCTTAAAACTTGGAATATAAAAATAACTTAAAAACAGAAGATATAGAGAAAAACCAGTGCTATTCAATGATATTAGCCTTGTCCCCAAACTTCAATATTCAGCCTGTAAATCCTGAAAAAACATCACAATAAAACTCAATTCCATTTAAGACATTCCTAAACAGTACCAAACTACACAACAAAGGCCCCAGCCAATGATGGATAGCCACATCATTAATATCAAATAGAATATTAGTCATTTTATATCAAGTAGAGGATCTATTTTATTTAATTTTGAACTCTTTATTTACTTAAAGGGACAGGGTTTTGTTGTTTTTTCCAACTCCCTTGGATTCTGCTTACAGCAAGGCAACTGTAAGAGTCTTTCTAAATTGGTGTTTCCCAATGTGGGGTACAAATTTTCTAGCTTATAAACAATCTTACTTTATACTTTTACACACTTATTGTGAAGGAGGCTTGATAAAACAATGCTTAAATTCTTTAACTGGTTTAATCTTATGTTTTTGTGATGTTATTTGCTATTGGAACAGGTTTTCTAGCTTCTTTTGTACCTGCTAGGGCATCAGAAAGGATTGTATCTTGGGATGGGCCCCAGTTTTCTGGTGATTATTTGGATTGATTTTTATATAGGTATAAAAATACTCCTGGATTTGGTGGAGCTTTACCTTTGGATATGGTGAAGCAGATAAGGTTATTTATGGGTGACAGGGAGGTGTAAAAATAGGTTATCAAGATGGATGGGTATAAAATTGAGAATTGGGAGAAGGTGTAGATGGAAATGGATAAAAGATGTCAAAGGTTTATTCAATGTAGTATCTCAAGGATGTTGCTAGGAAATGGGAATCAAAAGGTGGTGTAACATCTCTGTGTAAGTATCATCACTTTATGATTGAATTTCAGGTGGTTTTGGATAATTTTTTGGAGTATCAATTTTTATATCATGAAAATGAATAAAAGTATGTTTTTTGGGATGCTATGGGTTAAAAGGTAAAGAAAGATGTTTTGATGGTTCTTTAAAATGCTTATTTGATGAAGAATCTCCTATATGGAGAAACTAGGATTCATGGTATGAAGGTTCTAAAGAAGGTTATTATGGAACATCTGGATATTCTTTATTCTGTTGATTTTAACTCTGGAGAAGACACTTTGGTGACTCAAGAGATAGAAGAGGTAGCTTTTGTAGAAATTTTGGACTCAGTTATACCTGAAGAATTTAACCATCCTGAAGATGTTGATTTGGATGAAGATTTTTTTGGTAAAGAAGAGGTTTCTGAAGATGAAGATATTTCTGTCACTAAAATTTTTTTTTGGATTTTGGGATAGATATTGTTCTGGATAATTTGGAGAATTATTCTGAGGATAATTTTTCATTGGCTTTACCATTGAGAGCTGAAACTATCTGAAATGAAGAGATGGATTATGATGACAGATTTGTGTATGTATTGAGTATTTTTTTCAATCAAAGGAGGAGATTGTAAAGTGGGATGTTGTTTTTCCTCCACTAAAGGAGGGAGAAAAGGTGTTGATTGCTGGAGTGAATAACTGGGATCACCTAAAATTTGAAAAAAGGTGTGTTATTCTTTTTGTCTTTGGTAGGACAAATTCTGGTGTTTTGTTTTTGGGATTTTTGAATTGGTGAAAAATTGCTTTGGGTGCATTTATGTGTTTCTATCAGGGGATATCAATAATATGAATTCTCCAAATGAGGATAAACTACGTAAAACTGTCTGAAGGTTTTTTTATTGTCTTTTCTATTATTTCTTTTAGATTCTGTTTTCATTCTATGTTTTTAATTTCTGTTTTCTTCCTACAAAATGATATACTCCATTTCGAAAAGTCAACATCAAGAAAAAAAATTCTCAGCATAATCCAATAAAAATCAAAACCGAAAATTGTATAAATATATTTTTTCTGGCCTCCATCAAGAGCATAAACTGCAATTATCACATCAAAAACAACAAAAAAATCATAGTATAATTAATTCACAAAAAAATAAAATTTGTGATGATTCTATTTCTTTCTTCCAGCAAGAGATTAACTTGCTTACTTTATTTACTGGGGATTTTATTTTGGAAAATGGTAAAAAAGGTGTTGGAAAACTTTATGATAAATTAGACTAAAGAAAAGAGGGTGGTTATGAAAATATTAAAAATAAAGATTATATTTCAACTTATTTTGTTTCTGGTTCTTATTCTTAAGAAGAAGAAAGTTTTTGAAACAAATTATATAACAGTGTAGAAAGAAAAATTTCTATAATACTTAGGTATAGAGACACTCTGAGATGGGTTGGTTCTTCCTTCAAAACAGAAAAACTTATTTAAAAAGAAGTGCCTTCCACTTTAATTTTAAAGACATTGAAAGTAATTATTTTAAGTATGGTTATCTAAATATTTTGGAAAATAAAATACAGTAAACTTGTAGAGATTTTTTTTTAAGAAAAAGGGAAATATATATTTTAATATATGTAATCAATCTGTTGGCTAAATCTATTCTCATTAATTGCTAGTATCCTAAGTTACTACCTCTTGAAGCTCTCTTTTCAATATTATCCCTACTGTAGCAATATAATAACTCTACAGCACTACTTCTGGTATGCACACTCATTATGTAAAAAAAAATATCTATTTTCTCTTTTATCTATTACACTCTATACTGTAGTCTATACACATGTCTACTCTAGTATACTTCTAAACTTCTGTCTTTCTAAAAGATGAGTGCTTTTTAGATACACCTTTATGTTCAGCACCCTTAACCTATGCTCTTTTCCCCTACTTTTTTTCCTACATAACAATAATATCAAATGGTATCTAAATATCTCATTAGTCTATATACATTTGTTAGTATAAGTCTTGGTTCTAATAGTGTCAGTGTATGCTAGTATCTAAGTATAATTTAATAGTAAGTATGAATGGTCCAGCTACTTATTAATAAATGATTTAGTTATTAGACCTCAGGGAAAGACTAATAAAATAGTTATTCTCAGTCAGTTAACTCACAATATTTGGATTGGTGTGTGCTAGTGGTGGAATATAGGTTAATAAAATATATTTATAGCTCATATAAAGATAATATCTATTTATAAATGCTTTAAAATATTTTTCTATATGATAATAATTGTATTATAATTTTTATTTGTATTTTAGTAAGTAAGTAATCTCTAATAATCTGTCAAATCCTCCCTTACTTGTATCAAAATCCACTGGAGTGCACAGACCTAAAATCCAGATGATGCCACTGCTCTCCCTGGGAAGTACAGCTCTGTGAGGGCCCATCACCTCCCCATGGCATCTACTTCAAGAATTTTAAACAATAGACCTCCATTAAGGACCCTCAATTACAACTAATGATATCATAAACCCATACCTTAAATAGAGAAAACAAATAAAACCAGATACCATAAAGAAACAGGTAAAATAACTCATCCAAAGAGTATAGAATGAAAACTAAAGCACATAAAGGAACAAAATCAACTTTTCAATCATGCAATAATATCCCCAAGGATCTATATTAACCTAGTAATCATATCCCAACCCATAAATTCATAAAAATCCATCAAAGGAAGCAGATTAAGTTGTCCAAACTTGATATATGCGCCTGAAAAAGGTGTATAAGCTTGTAAAGGCATTGTGAGTCCATTGAATACTTAATAACACCTAAAATAAGCATAAAATAATAGCTTATAGACTATTTAGTGGTTAAAACCTGCTTAAAGACCTATATATACATAATATAACCACATATTTCACTGAATCAAAGGTTTATGCATACAAATAAGCTTATGTATGTCTATAATTACCTAATATCACTTAGAATAAGAATATTATGACTTTATTAACACCTTAAAAAGTATTATACAGCTGTGGATTAGCAATTTAAATTTATATAAGTCATTTAATAGTGTAATAAATATATATAAGAATAATAACCATATATTTTACTTATAATCTTATTGTAATTAAGGTTATCTTATTTTATGAATAAGAAATATTCAGTCCTGGGGATACCTAGGCTGACACTCCCTCACCAAAAAAACAATAAAAAAATGTTAAGACATTTTAATTAATAAGTAAGGAGTGGATAGAAAAATAATTTCTAAAATTTCTATAATACATATACTGAATTTTTAAAAGTAACATTTGATTTTACATTTTATCAAGAGATTTTTGAGATCAAATATTTCATTTTCAGGAATCAACTGGTCATATTCATTTGTTTTTCTTAAACCTTAATAGATATTCAACTTCCTTTTCTTTAGTAAGGTGTCTCTTTTTAGGTCTCTTTTCAATTTTTTCTTCTTCAACTATTTTTTCAGGTTTCTTATTAGTCCTTCCTGATCTTCTTGTTATTAGAGAAGCATCATTATAATGGTATGGTTTTATAAGAGAAATAGGAAATATTGGATGTTTTATATTGTATGGTGCATATAGAATAACTTCACAAGCATTGTTACCAACCATCTTATTTACTTAAAATGGTCCAATGTATGGATCTTTCAATTTAAAATGACAATTTAAATTGAAATATAGTGAATAAATAAGAACTTCATCACCCTCTTTAAACATTTGCTCTTTATGGGCTTTATTCCATCTTTATTTCTCATACTCAAATGCCTTTTTTATACAGTCTTGAGCATGCTTTCCGCATAATTGTTGCATCTGAAGAAAATTACTTGTACCTGGATGTATATCCAATCTAGGTAATTTATTAAGTGTTTTTTCAGGGGTATTAGGTACATAATCCAACCGTAACTCAAATGTCTTTTCTCCAGTGACAGAATGTACTGTACTATTGTATGTGAATTCTAAACCTGGGATAAGGGTTAACCAATCATGAGTGAATTTTTCATTGTCTTTAAATTCAAGACCAAAATCACAATATCTTCTTATTGTATCTTCTAAGGTTTGTATCACTCTTTCTGCTTGCCCATCAGTTTGTGGATGGTGTGCTGAAGAAATATTTAATTGAAACCCTGAAACATCAATAAGTGATGTCCAAAACTAATAAGTAAATCTTCGATCTCTGTCTGAAACTATCACTTTGTGGAATCCTGCTATATTTAACATTTGTATCCACCATAAAAAAGCTAAGTCCTTTGCAGAAACCACTTTGTGGGTAGGAATAAATTTTTACATTTTTGTAACTCTATCTACAATTACCCAACAGGAATTGTAAATCCTATGCCCTTCTATTTGCAAACCTGTTGCAACTTCCATGTTAACTATTCTCCATGGAGCTTTTGGTTTCTCAATTTGTTCTAACAAACCAGCTCTTTTTCCTGTAAATCTATTAGGTTTTTGACATTTATCACATGTCTCAGCTTATATTTGAACATTGTCACACATTTTAATCCACCAAGCTGTAATTTTTACTCTGGTTAATGCTTTATGGAAGTTAAAATGGCCTTCTGATATATAATTATGACATATACTTAACATTAACTCCTCCATTGAAGGGGGAATCACAATTACATTACTTAATTTTTTCCTGTAATATATTAAACCATCCTCAATGGAATATTTACTTTTTTATAATGCTTCCCTAAATTTTTGTGATAATTTTTTTATTAATACACTCATTGAAGCATTAGTTATATCATTCAATATTGTAGCTAGTTTACTCAAGTCAGGATCTGAAGAAAAATTATCAATAATTGATTGTATAAATTCATCCTCAAGATCCACAATATAAATGCCATATATGTTAATAATCTCTTTTTCACGAACATAAGTAGGATTATCATCAATATTAGCTAGAGGTACTCTAAATAACAGATCTATATTATAGTGTGAAATTCCTGCTTGATGTGTAATATTTATCTGTCCTCTGTATTCTTGTACAGAAAATTGCCATCTAAACATATGCCTATTAAGGTTTTTCATGTTTAAGAGTGACTTAACTGCACTAAAGTCAGTTATTAACTCAAATTTTTCATCTTCAAGGTAATAATGTAGCATATTAAGTGTCTGTACTACATCAAAGAATTCAAGTTTAGTAGCACCACTATATCTCTACTCACTACTTCTTAGAGTACATGAAATATAGCAAAATACTACTTCCAAAATTTTTCCTTTAATAAGTTGTTTTTGATACAAAGTAGCACCCAAATTAATAAAACTTGCATCAATATACAAGACAAAAGGTAATTGGAAATCTGGTAATCTCAAGATGGGAGCTTTCATCAAATATTATTTCAACTTATCAAAAGCCTGTTGTCTTTCATTATTCCAAATGTAAGCTTCTGATTTCTTTATAAGTGTGGTCAATGGTGCAAAAATTAACTGGAAGTTCTTTATATATTGTCTTTAATAACCACACATTCCAAGAAAAGATTGTACATCCTTTACATTTTGATGAATGCCAATATTCTTTATTGCAGCCACTTTATTTTGGCCTACACATATTTGTAAGCCAGATACAGTATGACCAAGCACTTTTAAATATTCAAACCCTAATTTACCTTTTTTCAATGAAAGGGTCATTTATAGTTTGTCAATAATCTGAAATACCTTATATAATTGGATTAAGTGTTCTTCATATGTATTGCAGAACACTATGATGTCATCAATGTATACCATTAACCATCATTTAATTATTTCATTATGGAATTTTTTATCCATTAACTTCTGAAATACTGAAGGAAAATTTTTTGGTCTAATGGCATCCTGACCTATTTATAAATTCCCATATGTGTTGTTATCAACAAAATGTTCTGTGAATTCTTTTCAGCGGGAATTTGATGGTACCCTTTATTTCCACTAGTAGACTTATTTACTTAGCACCTTTAAGGGCATAATGTATAGAGGCAATACTTGGAGAGGGGTAAATATCATCTACTGTAAATATATATAATTCTCTATAATCATTGCACATTCTTGCTTTATCTTGTTTATAAGAAAATAGCACTGGTGATACCACATAATATCTTGGTGTAGTTTCAAACTTTTCAATAATGTTCAATTTTAACAACATTTTAATATTATATTCTATTTCTTTCTCTTCATTGGTGAAGCAGGTTATGGTTTATTTTTAAGACTAACATGAATATTATTCATTTCACAGGTTAAAAATATTTTCATCTCTTGATTTTTTACAAGGCCAAGTCCCTTTGTCCCATGTGCAAAAGCCATTGGAAATGCTTTAATTAAGTGCGAAATATTTAACTTCCCAGTCTCACTTATCTGAGTGTCAAATTATGCTTTTGAAATTTCTGTTTCCAGAAGTTCCATCTCACAGGATTTTTTTTTCTTTGCAAGTATTATCTTTTACTGACAGAAGGTGTGAGACTGTGTTAAAAGAATTTATTTTGAATTTTATTTTACCATTCATTCCAATTGTAAAATAATTATTAGAAGGGTGTAATTGTACACCAAACTTTGTCAAAATCTCATTACCAATGATATAACAGCTACTACAATTAGTATTGTCCATTACTACAAAGTCACAAGTTTTTCTAACATAACTATGTTTATGTTTAAAGAAAACAGCAGCTCTGTAAATACTAATGGGGTGTAGTACTGATCTAAAACCTCTCCAATTTTTACTTTGAAGGAGTTCAAGATTTGACTTATAATCACTATCAATTTTCTGTAATTTAGATGCAGAAACAACAGAACTGGAAGCTCCTTTATCCAATATTGTATTTACATTTTCTCCAGAAGTAGTTGCTGGAACCATGATAGGTGTCATTCTTAAGTTGTCTACCTGTATATCCTTTATGATTTGAGCATTTTAAAAATTCATTAGTGATACATTTGAGTACATATTTTATATTGGATTTTTAAAAATGGAAAATCATTTTCCAACATACAGACCTCATCTTCATCAATGTATGAGATATTACTTTCATAATCACTTGAATCTTTACTTTATTCTGTTTCATTTTCAGATACTTTCTTATTTTCAAAAATATTTATATTTTTCTCATATTTGTGACCTTTGACCCAAGGCTTATTGCACTTATAACAAGTATTATTCTCATACTTTTTAGGTACTACAGATTCAGTATGTTATTTCTGTTTTTCCAGTAGTAGTTTACAATTATGATTTTTACAGGTTCATTATTTTGTTTATAAGTGGTGTAACTTGCTTCATACTTGTGGTTTAATAATATTTCATTACAAATATTTATATATTCAGAGTATTCATTAACCATTATTGTTCTAGCTCCAACAATGTCTCTTACAGATATAGGTAACTTATATATTATTTTATCCTTCCATAAGTTAAAATTTATATTTGTCTAAATGGTTTTTAATGTTTTATTTATATTCATTAAAAATACCATAGGTTTTTCACAATTCAACTGATTATACCTTTATTTCTCATATAATCTTTGCTGAGTTAGTCTAAATTTAGAAATTCCAAATTTTTTTTCAATTAGTTAGCTCCATTTAGCCCAAGAGTAATATTTACTCTCACTTAATACAGCTTCAAACCATAATAAAGCAAAATCCTTAAATAATGAAATTAGTTTTGATGTTATTTCTTCATCTGGTAACTTATATGAGAATTGTAAAATTTCAATTCTTTGAATAAAGTGTTGTGAATCAGAGCTGGCTTACTCATCATAAGTTGGATACTGGTTAATTTTTGGCCAATTTTTCTGATTGGATTTAATCTCATTAATCCTGGGTAAAAATAATAACTCATTTACTTTAGATAAATGGTCTTGTATTTACTCATGAAATAAGTTTTGAAATTTATTTGATTTCTTAGATTTGGCACTTCCACCAGAGGTTTTCAAATTTGGTGTTATTGGGAATGATTGAGATTCATTTTTGCAAATGAATGGATTATTATTATACTGTGTATACTTATGATTATCCTGATTCATTAGTAGATTAGCAGTTTCAATCTCAAACTTATTTAATCTTTGTAACAAATCAGAGACACTATGATTTGTTTGTGAAAAAGATAACTATTTTATTGATTCATATTTCAATAAATATGCTTCATAAAATTTCTCTAGCTCACAGACTTTGTTTAAAAGCTCACTATATTTATTAATTAATGAATTACATTTAAGAGTTAGAGCCAAGTTTTCTTTCTCCAACTCTTTATTTCTTGTAGCCAGTTGATAAATATTCAATTTTAAGGATGAAATTGTCTCACTTTTGAGCTTAATTGCCTTTTCCTCACACTCAGTCATCCTATTCCATAATTCTGAAACAATTGTATGGACAGTTAGATTTTTGTTGAAATACTCAACATCTTCTTTCTCCTATTCTTCATTATTTTGTGAAGCTCTAAAATCCCTAATAGGAAGTGGAAATTGAGGCTTAACTGTATTATTATATTAAATATTACTATTTTTATTGACAAAAGATAAATCAGGTGTATCTACATCAAAACCCAATTGTATCAAGTCCTCCTCAATTTTCTGGACAGATTTCTAATCAATTATATTACTTGAAACTTAATCAACAGTATTTTGAGCAATCTGAGAAGGAAATTTATTTACCAAGTGATAGAAACAAGCCCTTATTTTTGGCCCTTTTGATTTGGCTTGTAAGGGTGAGTGGAAGTGGTCTGATGAAGGGGTGGGTCCTTATTGCAGTTGTGACTGGCCCACTGTTGGTGAAAAAAATCTATTTCCATTTCTCCACAAGGAACTTGTCCTGAGACTGAGTTGATCTTCCTTAAAAATGGGGTGGCTAGTTTAGTTGTACTCCCTTCAGCTCTGCTAGAGCTTGGTTTAATTGTCAGAAACCTATCCTGCAGTTGGTCTCAACCTTTTCCACTTCCTTTATGATAGCAGATTTTGACTCTTTGGTCTTCAGAACTTGTTTTTCCAAGTGGGAAAGCTTATCCTGAAGATGATGTGATTTCTTCTTTATAGTTATCTTTTTTAGGAGTGCTTCCTTATTCTCTATGCTAATTTTGTCTGGCTGTGGGTAAGATTGACCTTCCATAGTTATGTCCTGGTACATTGATTTTAGCTTCAAAACTGGTATTAAAAGCAGGTTTATCACTTACATTGTCCAGTGGAGCACTCATTATGTCTAAAATACCTTTTTTTATGCCTAAAAAAGGAAAAACCTGTATGATAATCAGAAGACAAAAAATATTAGCAATATAAATACTAATAAAAGTGCCGGGGCTTACCCTGAGGTTATATTTTTATTTATTGAAATAAAATATAATAAACTTAGAAAAAATATTTTAAAAAATAAATAAAAGTTTAACTAGACTATTTAAAGGGTGAATATAAAGATTACCAATCTTTAACCAAATACCAATTTAATTTGGTGTTATATTGGTTGCCAAATACCAAGTGAAATCGGGTTTATATTGGGTACAGTTACTACTTTAAATGTCTAATTTTTAATTTTAAAAAATTAGTACAATTATTGTCAAGGTGTCATTCAAGTCTAGAAGGTTTTTCAAAAAGGTCCAATGGCGGTAACAACAAGACTTATGGGATTCAAACTTGGGTACGTATTTCCTTATCTTATAGAATATTTACTCAATATAAAGAGGTAAAAAGTTGAATTATTATTATAATTAATGGATTAGAATTACGTGAATGGAAATACTAAAGCAGTAATAGATAGAAATAAAGGGATTGTAAATAGTTATAATAAATAAGTAAGTAATGGAATGAATGAAAAACAACCAAAAGAGAGGCCTTATATAGGCAAAGGAGGGACAAAGCACAGCAATGAAATTCTAAAAACAGTAGTATGAGAGAGAGAGAAAAAGAATATTCCAGAAGGAGTATTTTCAAATAATAAAGTTTTTCTAAAAAGAAGGCTTCAAAAAGATGTATTTACAGAGTATGTCATAAATACATTAATTTATTTAATATTTACTTTAGAAGTCAATTCTAAATAAGAAATTTGAATTTTTTGTATATATTTATTTTTATTTGAATATTAAAATTTTTTTTAAATTTAAAATCTATTTTTTAATATAAACTTTTATTTCTTCCAGCCTTTCAATGAGCACGGTGTTAGAGAATAAAAATATAAGGGACATTTTTATATTTAATTTTAATTATTCATTTAATTTTACCATTCTGTAATTAGTTAATTTGTTATAGGTAATTTTAATGTAACTAATTAATAATTAAATAATAAAAATAATAGGGCAAGGATTCATTCAGTAAATAATTAATTTTTTTACTGGGTAAGTCTAGCAGCCTGGCTGACACTCCCTCACCCTAAAAAAACTATTAAAAAAATGCTATGATTTTTTCTTTTTATATTTCTTAAGCAGAGTAGGAAGATTAGATATCTTCTTTTCAGGTATCCAAGAATCATATTCAGAAATTTTATTCTTGAATCTCAATAAGTATTCTGTACCTTTTTCAGCAGTAACTATTCTGTCATTTAGAATCTTATCAATTTCTGCTGTCTCAGTGATTTCATTAGGGGTCTTTTTTGGTCCTCCCCTCCTTTTGGGAAATAAATCACTATTTGATGTGTAAGGTTTCAAAAGAGATATTGGAAAAACAGGGTGTTTTCTGTCATATGGAGAATACAAAATAACTTCAATTGCATTATCACCAACCATTCTTCTTACAACAAATGGACCAACAAATGGGTCTTTCAATTTGTTATTACGTTTTAAATTGAAGTGGACTGTAGAAATCAACACCTCATCACCCTTTTTAAAAGTGTATTCTTTATGGGATTTGTCCCATCTCTTCTTCTCATATCCAAATGATTTTTCAATAAATTTTTGAGCATGACTTCTGCAAAGTTGTTGCATTTGAAGAAATTATTTTACACCAGGATGTAAATCCAATTTGTGTATTTTATTATTGAGAATTTGGTCAGGAGAATTTGGAAAATATCCAATCCAGAGCTCAAAAGGCTTTCTTTGAGTAACAGAATGAACAGTGCTATTATAAGCAAATTCCAACCCAGGCAGTTAGGTAACCCAATCATGAGTAAAGCTGTCATTGCCTTTATACTCAAGGCCAAAGGCACAGTACCTTCTTATCATGTCCTCTAGAGTATGAATCATTCTTTCAGCTAATCCATAAGTCTGAGGGTGATGGGCAGTAGATAGTCTCAGATCTCAACCACAAAAATCCATCAGAGACATCCAAAATTCAGAAGTAAATTTAGGGTCTCTGTCAGAGATTATGGCTTTAGGAAAACCTGAAGTATTAAACATATGAGACCACCATAAGAAAGCTAATTCTTTAGTGGAAACATCCTTGTGAGTAGGGATAAATTTATACATTTTGGTGAATCTTTCCACAATAAACAAACAAGAGTTATAACTGTCTTTTCCAGCAATAGGTAATCCTGTTACAAAATCCATCTTTATTATCTGCCATGGCACATCAGGAGGTTGAATATGTTGCATTAATACAGCTCTATTACCAGTCAATCTTTTTGATTTTTGGCAAGAATCACAAGATTCAACATTTAATTTAGTGGCTTCAGACATATTAACCCACCAAGCAGTGTTTTTAATTCTGATAATTGTTTTCTTAAGATCAAAATGTCCAGCTAATATGTCATCATAACAAATTTTCAAGATGATTTCTTTCATAGAAGAAGGAATAACAATGAAATTACTCAACTTTCTTCTATAATATAGATATCCTTCATCAATTGAAAGTTTACCTTTCTCCAAAGCCTTCTGGTACTTTGTTGGAAGGGTTTTAATTAATGCTTGTATTGAAGAATTCTTTGGAAAATTTAATATGGTGCATAACTTATTTAAGTCAGTGTCCTTATTATATGAATCCAGAATAAGCTGTAATAGCACTTACTCCATATCAACCACATATATCCATTGAATATGAATTATTTCATCCTCAGGATCATAAGCAGGATTAGAGTCATCATTTGGTAAGGGTAACCTTGATAACATATCCACATTCGAGTGAATAATACCAGCCCTATGAATAATTGTTATTGTCTTTCTGTATTCCT
This sequence comes from Hemileia vastatrix, assembly GCA_030280995.1. Lineage (NCBI taxonomy): Eukaryota > Fungi > Basidiomycota > Pucciniomycetes > Pucciniales > Zaghouaniaceae > Hemileia > Hemileia vastatrix. Next base: position 21,215,341 of record JASXTE010000014.1, on the reverse strand, counting down.
GAACAGCTAACTGCCATCTGAACATATTTCTGTTAGGTGTTTTCAAGTTTAAAAGGGATTTAATTGCACTGCAGTCAGTGACAAGTTCAAATTTCTGATCATCTAGGTAATAATGTAGCTTTTCTAGAGCCCACACTACGGCTAAACATTCAAGCTGAGTGGCACCATATCTCAATTCACTATTTCTCAAGGTGCTTGAAATGTAACAAATTACTACTTCTGATACTTTATTATTCATAACTTGTTTTTGATGGAGGGCAGCACCAAGACCAATGAAACTGGCATCAGTGTACAAAAAAAATGGTTGATTAAAAACAGGCAAAGCAAGAATTGGTGAAAACATCAAAAAGTGTCTCATAGTGTCAAAAGCTCTCTGTATTTCACTATTCCAGACAAAAGAAACATCCTTTCTAGTCAGTTGGTAAGGGGTACAGCTATGACTTGGTAATTTTTAATATACTGTCTATAGTATCCACACATTCCCAAAAAACTTTGGAGCTTTCTAGCCGTGGTAGGAGCCTTAACCTGCTGTATGGCTGCCACTTTGTTTTGGTCAACACATATCTGTAACCCTGAAACAACATGACCCAGCACTTTTAAGGAATGAAAACCAAATTTACATTTCTTCAAAGCAAGTGTCATATTTATTTCATCCATTTTGTGGAACATTTACACAGGTGGTTGAGATGGTCCTCAAATGTTTTTGAGAATATAATGATGTCATAAATATGAACCATCAGCCATCCTTCAATTATCTCTTAATAGAATGTGTTATCCATAACTTTTTTAAAAACTGAAGGGGCATTTTTAGGGCCAAATGGCATCCTAATATAATTATAAATACCCATATGAGTAGCAATCATCTGAAAATTCTGGGAATTCTTCTCAACAGGTACCTGGTGATATCCCTTGTTACCATCAAAGCAGCTTATATATTTAGCACCTTGTAAGGTAGCATGTATAGAGCTAATTCTAGGTAAAGGGTAGATATCATCAACAGTATAAGTATTTAATGCTCTGTAATCACCACATAACCTGGATTTATCTTTCTCATAAGAAATTAGGACAGGTGAGATAACACAATATTTAGGTGTTTCAACAACCTTTTCAATAATATTCATTTTCAAAAGGGTAGAGATTTTATCCTCAATATCTTTTCTCTTTGTGGGATAAGAGGGGTAAGGCTTCTTCTTTGAACTAGATGGTATTTCAGTTAATGGACAAGATAATAAAAGTTTCATTTCTTCCTTAACTAATCCTAGTTCATGTTACCGATGAGCAAATGCCATAGGAAAAGATTTTATCAATTTAATAATGGAATCTTTATCCTCACCAGAAATTTGTTCTCCAAAAGAAGCATTGTCAATTTCAGACATAAGAGCATGCATTTTCTTTGTAGACCTTCCTTTATATTGAATCACAGAACTACATGTGTTCAATTCTGGTTTTGACAATTTTTTGGGGGATGAGATCTTAAATTTTCTCTTCCCATTTATCCCCATTGTGAAGCATTGGTTTGAAGGATCTAATTTTATGCCATATTTGGCTAAAATTTCATTTCCTATAATAAACCAACTACTTAAGTTATCATTTTTTATGACAACAAAATCACAAATAGCTCTTACAAAACCATGGTTATATTTAAAAAACACTGTGGCTTTGTATTTACCAATGGGGGACAAAACAGAGCCATAACCTCTCAAATTTTCAGAAATGATAGGCATCAGTTTTGATTTATAGTCTTGATCCACTGAAGCAAGTGCCTTTTCAGATACTACAATTACTCCAGCTCCAGAATCCAAAACAACTTCAATGCTGGTTTCATTGATCAAGACTGGTGCTTTGAGAGGGGCAATAACAATTGATCTATCCTCATTGTTCCTTATGATCTCAGCATCCTCAACTGTAGATAAATCATTATTATCAATATCAATAGTATTTAAATAATGAGTATCCTCTTCTAGGATCAAGATTTCCTGTTGAGATTCATATGAAATATTGCTGGCACAATCACTTGAAGTATCATCCAGTGCAATTGTGTCATCAGCCTGCTCCTCAGTTTTTTCAACAAGATTTATCTTCTTGTCACAAACATGGCCTTTCTGCCAAGGCTTGTTGCACTTGAAGCAAGTGTTTGTTTCATAATTTTTTGGTGCAACAGGGGAAGAAGGTTTAACAACCTTTTCCAGAGGTTTCTGGTGGTACATGGAGGATTTCTCTAAAGGGGTTTTAGGAATGAGTCTTCTGGCATCATACTTGTTGTTTAGAAGGATCTCATTAAAATTATTAATGAAGGAAGAAGGTTCTCTGGAGAACTCAGTCCTAGCCACTATCAAGTCTCTCAAAGACATTGGTAATTTATATAGGATCCTGTCCTTCCATAACTCAAACTCCATATTTGGGTACATTTCCCTCAAGATTTTTACAATTTTCTTTAAGAAATCAATAGGTTTATCAGTAGAAGAGCTATATCTAGTTTCCTCATACTGCTTTTGTTGAGCCATCCTGAACTTGGAGCCACCAAATTGTGCTTTAATCAATTTTTTCCAATCTTCCCATGAGTAGTCATTTCTGTCTAGCAGAACAGATTCATACCTCATTAGGGCAACATTGGTAAACAAAGAAATTAACTTAGACACAATTTCCTCATCTGGGAGTTTGTAAGAATTTTTTAAGTTATCAATTCTGCACATGAATTTCTGGCAATCAGAAGAAGAATCACCATCAAATGTTGGGTACTGGTCAATTTTTGGCCAATTCTTTTGATTTGGAGGAGCCTCCTTAGTATAAGCTTGTATCTGATTAAGAAGCAGCTGTAACTTCTCCAATTGTGCAGTAATCTCATTGTTTAATCCTTCTGTTGAAGATCCTGGTGCATCATCAATTTTTGAGAGAAACTCAGTGGTATCAACAGGCATTTTTGAATCTAATTTTACTTTAGATGAACTAGAAACAGGTAAACTTGGAGCATCCTGTAACATATGTTCCTTCAAAGAAGTTTCAGAATATTTTAGATCATTAAACAATGAATTCAATTTTTCTTCAATAGTTGTTAGTCTGGTTTTCACTCTTGGAAGACTAGATAAACTCTCATTGATTGTTGCAAAAGATAAGTGTGTTTTATTTTGAAAAGATGAATAATTATCACTTTATCATTTCAGGTTCATCTTATCTACCTCTAGCTCCTGGCAACAGGCAGACACAGTATCTTGTATTTAGACAAATCATTTTTGATATTTTTCCATAAAGCAACTTTCTTTTCATGAGTTGCTTTGTAATGAAACAAATCATCAGAAACTCTCTGTAACTCACTCCTTAATTCTTTATAACCCTTTTCAGTTAAGAAACTATTATATTTCTGAGTTAATTGCATGTTTTTCATGATATGATTTTGTTTAGCAATAATATCTCTCAAATATTCATCATTATTGTTTGCTACATCTGGAGTGTTTCTCAATAAAGAAACAGAGTAACTTTCCAGATTCTCATAAAACTCAGGCTCAAGTGTTTCATCAATAATAGCCATATAAGGATTTATCATTGAAGTATAAATTAAAACTAAAGGATTTGATACATTTGAAAATTGAGCAATTTGTCTACTGTTCTCAGCCTCTACTGGTCTCACAGTCTCATCTCCTCTTCCAGATTTACCTGAAGAAACTGAATCAGTTACAAGAAATGGTACTTGAGATTCAATAGAGGGGCTTACCATGTCTTGGGAAAGACTTGGATGTGGTTTCTCTTTCTCCTTCTTCCTCCTTGATAGGGATGAGGAGGTGTTGGATTGAACTGATTTTTTCTTGAAGGACCTGCCTGAGGTACTTGGTGTTGTTGCTGTTGGAACAGATAGTTAAACTGGGTGTTCAGCCAATCCCACTTCCACTTTGAGACTTCCACCTTTTCTTGTTTCTGGGGGGCCAGTTGTGGAAGGGCTTTTGGAGGAGGAGGTTTCTTCTTCTTTTGAAGAAAAGACTCTATTTTTCTTACCTTGTCTTATAGACAGTCTATTCTTGACCTCAGCTTGAGGTTTTTTGTCCTCAACTCTTTGATGTGAGTGGAGAGATTTTTTACCTGCTAGTTTAAGGGCATCTTTTTTATCTTGAAGCCTTTGGGAAGCTCTTCTGGGGGGTTTATAGAAGGTTTTTGTTCCTGGGCATTTGTCTCTACCAGAATCTCCACTTTCTCCATTTCCACATCCTGATTGATTCAATGATATATTAATTTGAGCTAATTTTTTAGTTAAAGGAGAACTCACAGAAGTAGCCTCATCATAATCAATCAGATCCAGTTCATCTTCATATGCAGCAGAAAAACCTTGGTCAGTCATTGTTTTAAATCTAACCTGAAGTGAGGGAAGGAAACAATAAGATGAATTAGTTTTATTTTTGCTTTTTTAAAAGAAAAATAATAATAAAATGAATATAAAATTCTTCAGTAAAAAATCAACTGAAAATTATAATCAATTATTTATTAATTCAAAATAATCTTATAACCAGGATTTAAAAGAAATAAACTGAAGAAATAAAAATAAATTTTAATTTAACAAATTAATTTATGATAATTATCAGGATTTAAATCAACTGAAAGATATTTCATTACCAAGACTCAATGTCAACTGAAATAATTTAATAAAGTTTATTTTTTATTTATTATTAAAGTTTTATTGTCAGGACAATTTGTCAACTGGAACAAAAAATAATTTTTTTAATTTATCAGGACAAGGTCAACTGAAAATTATAATTAATTAAAAAAAATATTACTTCTAGGACTAAGAACACAATTGCTCTATCCTTTTCAGCTAGGAAAATAAATAAAAAAAAGAAATTTCAATTTACCAGACACCTCCCCCTGTAAAATGAGCAAATTAATGCTACTTACAGAGTGCTGAGTAAAAGGAAATACGTAGTGTATGTAGAGTGCAAAGTGACCCACGAATAGTAATCAATAATTACCACAAAATATATAACTATAGTTAATATATAAGCCTAAGTTTTGGAGCGCAATTCAATTCCCGTTCGCAGCAAAAAAATAAGTGATGTGATATATGACAATCCTCGTTTTCTTTGTCCACTTGTCCTTATAGGTACCTCAATGGCAATGGTCACACGGTCTCTGGTGTGGCATTACAAATTTGGGTAGGCTACTTAGGTGAAAATTTGATTGGACCTTGGTTGGAAGAAAATCATGGTGTTAGCAGGTGTTAATTTGGTTGAAGGAGTTAACTGGGTTTTTTTGGTGGATTTATGGTGATTTTTGGAGGATTTATGGTGATTTTTTGGAGGATTTATGGTGTTTTGGAATGGATATATGTTGGTATTCCTATTTTTATTTGATGGTTTCATGGATTGGGTATTGGTTTTACTGGATTTTCTAGGGCTCTTTTGGTATTTTTGGTGGATGGAGTGTGCTCATGGAGTAGCCATTTTTTTCCAGTGCGCTCCGGTTCTCTCCGGTGATTTTCCAGTGCAAAAGCAAAGTTACTGTGGCAAAGTTTGGTTGTTGCTGCAGAAAAGTCTAGGCACTGTGGCAAAGTTTGGTCACTGCAGAAAAGTCTGGGAACTGTGTCAAAGTTTGGTCACTGTAGAAAATTCTGATCACCAGTGCAAAGTTTGGTCACTGTGCCAAAAGTTTGGCTATTGTGGCACAATTTGGTTAGAAAGTTATTATGCTTACTAGATCAATATTTTATTGTAGATTTTATGCATGTAGGGTATTTTTAAAAAGTTCTGGAGCAGGAGAATCATATGGGGAAGGGGGAATCTTAGTCTTCTACATATTTTTTTGTCTTTTAGTTTCGATAATAAAGGTCTTTTTTGATAATTAACAATATTTAACATATAACAACAATTATAATAAAAGATATCAACATATAGGGTACCATTGGATAGCTCTCATCCTTGGTGACTACAATTTATTTCTTTTCTTATAAAATTTATAAAATAAAAATATAATAAAGAACACTCTTTAATTTTGGTGGGAAACTGGGTAAATCTGGGGCAGACCTTTAATAAGGCACCTTAGAGCAGATCATCCCAAGGGTAGTTTCTGGGGTACTTTACTGTACTTTTCAGTCTCTGGGGCAAGTGTTGTGGCTTGTTCTAAGTATTTTTTGTGACTTGTATCAGTGTAATCTGGTATTAGGTATTTGTTTTGGGGGTGTAATCATTTATTGCACTTATTTTTTTCTATATTATAGGTTTCCAACACTTTCAAAGTCTTTCTCTCAGATTTTCAACTTATCCAACTCTTCAAGCAGATCTTCAAGCTTAGTTAATTGAATCTTACGTTTACTTAGAGGTACAGGGATTTCTTTTTGTTTTTCCAACTCCCTTGGATTCTGCCTGCAGCAAGGTGACTGTAGGAGTCTACTCTACACTGGTCCTCAAGATAACAATGCGCCGTTGACGATTTGGAAAGGTTCCCAACTTTCAAGGTGTCTTTAAAGTCTAGAAGGTTTTTCAAGGAGGTCCAATGGTGGTAACAACGGGATTTATGGGATTCAAACTTGGGTACGTATTTCCTTATATTATAGAATATTTACTCAACATAAAGAGGTAAAAAGTTGAATTATTATTATAATTAATGGATTAGAATTACGTGAATGTAAATACTAAAGCAGTAATAGATAGAGATAAAGGGATTGTAAATAGTTATAATAAATAAGTAAGTAATGGAATGAATGAAAAACAACCAAAAGAGAGGCCTTATATAGGCAAAGGAGGGACAAAGCACAGCAATTAAATTCTAAAAACAGTAGTATGAGAGAGAGAGAAAAAGAATATTCCAGAAGGAGTATTTTCAAATAATAAAGTTGTTCTAAAAAGAAGGTTTCAAAAAGATGTATTTACAGAGTATGTCAGAAATACATTAATTTATTCAATGTTTACTGTAGAAGTCAATTCTAAATAAGAAATTTTAATTTTTTGTATATATTTATTTTTATTTAAATATTAAAATTTTATTATAATTTAAAATATATTTTTTAATATAAACTTTTATTTCTTTCAGCCTGTCAATCGGCACCGTGTTAAAAAATAAAAATATAAGGGACATTTTTATATTTAATTTTAATTTTTCATTTAATTTTACCATTCTGTAATTAGTTAATTTATTATAGGTAATTTTAATGTAACTAATTAATAATTAAATAATTAAAATAATAAGGCATGGCTTCATCCAGTAAATACTTCATTATTTTACTGGGTAATTCTAGCAGCCTGGCTGAAAATTATTATAAGGGTTTTTTTCCGCAATAACTGAGTTATGAAGACCCACTTATTTTCTTCAGACTCAAATGTTTGGTTTATATGAGCTATACTATAGTAAAAATTATTTCCTAAGGATTATACTAAATAATAAGTAGCATTTAAGGAAAGACCCCCAATTGTCAGTGTATGCTAGTATATAAGAATATTTTTATGATAAATATTAATGGTAAAACTTCTTATTGATAAATGATTTAAAAATTAAAACTTAGGGTAAGACTAATTAAATATTTATGCTCAGTGTTAACTCACAAAATTTGAATTGGTGTGTGCTGGTGGTAGAAAATAGGTTCAAAAACATAGTTATAGCTAATATAAAGATAATATCAATTATTAAATTTTTTATAATATATTTTTTATATGAAAATAATTTTATTATAATATTTATTTGAATTTTAGTAAGTAAGTGATGTCCAATAATCTTTCAAATTCTCCCTTACTTATACCAAAATTCATTGGAATACACAGACCTTCAATCCAGATGATGTGACTGCTCTCCCCAGAAATTAAAACACTGTGAGGGCCCATAAACTCCCCATGGCGTCCACTTTAAGCAGTTTCAACACCTAGACCTCCAGTAAGGACCCTCTATCACAATTAATGATAAAATAAACCCATACCATAAATAGAGAAAACAAATAAAAGCAGATACCATAAAGGAACAGGTAAAATAACTCATACAAAGAGTATTGAATGACACCCAAAGAATATAAAGGATCTAAAGCAAATTTTAAAGCCCCCAATAACATTCCAAAGAATCCATATTAACCAAATAGTCATATCCCAACCCACAAATTGGTAAAAATCCATCAAAGGAAGCAGATTAAGTTGTCCAAACTGGATATATGTGCCTGAAAAAGGTGTATATGCTTGTGTAGACATTTTTAGTCCATTGAATATGTCTATATGACCTTAAATAAGCAGAAAAATAAAGCATATAGTCTATTTAGAGGTTAAAACCTGCTTATAGACCTATATATACATAATATTGCAACATATTTCACTGAATATGAGGTTTATGTGTACATATGAGCTTGTGTATGTCTATAATTACCCAATATTACTTATGATAAGTATATTATGACTCCATTAGCACCTTAATAGGTATTATAAAGCCATGGATAAGCTATTCAAACCTATATAAGTCAATAAATAGTTTAAAAAAATATATATATAATCATAATAACCATATATATAAGTATTATAACCATACTTTTTACTTATAAGCTTAATGTAATTAATGTTATCTTAATTTACAAATATTAAATAATGAGTCCTGGGGATACCTATGCTGAAAAATGGTGTCTGCAACATCTAGACAAGAACTACTATTAGCATTTGAAACTCCACTCTCCTGTACACACCCTACATTTCCTGAGATTCCTGACTTAATAATAGGTACTTTAACGTCTTTGAACCTATTGTATAACCCACACTCAGCACATTAGTGCCTACTAGCAGTGAAGCCATTGGCGCTAAGCAAATGACTTCCCTATTTCAGATTTTACTTGTTACTTCTTTCTTTGAGCGCTACTCAACAAGTGAACACCATTTTACCTAAAAGGTATCATTCTTATATAAGTGTGGTTTTTCATGCCATCGCTCATCACTGTCCCTTAAATCTGTAGTATGCATCTAGCGCTAACTATAAATTATCACAAGCACATACCATGTCCTCTTATTGTATAGTCCAGTACACATGTCTCTCATTTCTTTACTTGCCATGGCTTGTATAGCCATAGTACACATTAAAACTGTGCGCAGAGAGTTTACTTATTTACAATCTTGAAAATCCCTTTGTTGTGATTACATATCCATCCTTCTTGACAACCCCTTTGTCTCACTTCTTGCAATATAAGAAATTTGCTGTGTTACTGTGAGATGTGTACAACAATGATGATACTTTAATGAATCAAATATCTCAAGTCAAAGTGGACATTGATGTGGCAAAATATAAAAAGGTAGACAATAAATTTAGACCAATTAATTAGCCACTCTCAGATGAATAGAATCTGTCTTTGAGAAGACCAACTTTATTAGGAGAACCACATGAATGTTCTTTAGTCAAGAACCAGATAGAAGTTTCTAAAAATTCAAGGATCACTTTTCAGAGATTGGAAGTTGTTAATTTTTGACCTGAAGATTGGCTGTCAGGTGAAAAAAAAAATTTTTATTGGATGTGATGGTTAAGAGGGAGAAGGCAATTGAATTTGTATAAGAGGAGAGAGATGTATTTAAGCATTCTCATGGGGAGCCCTTCAAATTCCAGTTGTTTGTCAAGAATCATGGAAACAGAAACCAATTCCTATACCCACTTCTTTAAAAGAATGTTATATTGAAGTCATTAGAGAACCAATTCAAACTGTATTATACAAAAATTCATCATCAAGTTATTCAAGTTCAGTATTCTGTATTGAAAAAGCTAATGGAAAACTTAGGGTTTTCATGATCTAAGAGAATTAAATAGGGTTACAATAAAAGATGAAGCAGTATCACCTGGTGCAGAGAAGCTTTTAGAGACATTTTCAGGAAGAGTGCATTATGGTTTGGGAGATATACTGGTGGGATATGATGAAAGAGACTTGCACCCAGATTGTAGACCACTCACAACTTTTGATATGCCACTTGGATGATTATAACTAACAATATTACCTCAAGGAACAACAAATTCAGTTCTTTTTTATCAAGCTCAGGTGGCTTGGATTATACAAGACAAAATTCTACAATATGATGGTATATTTATTGATGATGGTGGAATTAAAGGACCTTCAACATATTATGAAAATGAGGCATTAAAGGAGAATCCAGGGATACAAAAATTTTGCTGAGAATGTGCTTTTGTTTTATGAAGGATTTTTTTAGGTTCAAAGAAGCTGGGTTAAATATTTCATGTTTCAAATTTTCCTGTTGTTTTCCAGCTTTGGAAATTTTAGGTCATGTGGTATGTAGAGAGGGTGAAATAATGTCAATAAAGAAGGTGAACAAAATTCAGTGCTGGCCAAGACCCAAGAATATGAGCAAAGTCAGGGGTTCTTAGGTGTGTGTGCTTATGTTAGAATTTTTATCAAGGAGTCTTCTTCATTGGATGCTCCTATGAGACATTTGACTAGGATAGATTCTGACTGGGAGTGGGATGAAAAGTGCAAAGAGGCCTTTGAGAGATTGAAGAAGGTTGTTGGAGAAGATATCATCCTGCATAAGTTGGATTATGGGAAAGATGCAGTAAGCATCTTTTTAGCAGTTGATTCTATTCAGATTGCTGCTGGGGCAGCTCTTTCCCAAATGGATAAAGCTGGTTATATAATACCAGTCAGGTATTAATCTGTGGTTTATACTGAGGTGTAATCAAGATATTCTCAACTGAAATTGGTGCTTTGTTGTGTTGTGAAAATTCTTAAGAAGCTTCAAAATATTTTATGGGGTCAACACTTTGAGTTAAAATTGGAGGCAAAATCTTTAATTCAAATGATTAATTTCCCTAGTTTATCAAATGCACCTATTATCAAATAAGTAGCTTTGATTCAACATTTTTCTGTTGATTCAGCTCATAAGCCTGGAAAGACATATACTATTCCAGATGGATTTTCAAGAATACCATCTACTGAAGAAGATTCTGACTCAGAAGAATTTGATTAAGATATACCTGTAATCAAGGTCAGAACAAAAGGTATTGAATAATTTCCCTATCTCCTCTATGAGGCAAGACTGACAGGTTTAATATGTTTGGATAGCAATAAAGATCTCTCCCAGAAGGTTAAAATGGATTATTGAAAATCAGTAAATAAAGATGAAAACAACCTCAACCATAAGGATAAACTGGATAAAAATAAAAAAGTGGTAAATTATGTGTTTTGATAGTTTGATGAAGGTGTAGATAAATTTGATGAAAAAGAGGTTAGAGATGTAATTTATATGGATGAGAATGGTGATATTTAGTGGGATAGTAGAGAACTGGTGAATGGTGTATATGTTGAATTATTAAATAATTTTGTTAAAGAGAGGTTGGGTGATTGTTAAAACTTGGTTAAAAGATGTTTGACAAAGATAAGGATGTTGATGCTTAAAAGGGTGAAAAAGAAAAAGAAAAAAATTTGTTTGATAAAAGGTTGGAAGGTTAAAAGAAAGAAAATTCAAAATCTTTTATGATAAATAGACAAAGTCAAGGATTAAAATTTTTTGCTCATTCATGTGCAGGTGACCTAGGAGATAGGGAAGGACCTTTTGATATTTCATAAATAGATTTTCAAGACGTTTTCTGGGGACAGACAAGTTTTTTATTATAAAATGGTAAAAAATTTATTAACATTAGAAAAGCCAGATAAATGTGATAATGTTGAGTGGGTGGCTATCCAGCATTTTTATCTTTTTGGAAGAAGATTTTTGAGGAGGAGGTATCCAAATCTTCAAGTATTTTTAACTTGAAAGAAAGCGAAAGAATTAGTTAAGAAATCACTGCATTAAGATCTTGGTCATAGAGGATTTGGTGAAACTTATAAACAAATAGCTTATTGATTTTGGTGGCTTGACATGAAGTTGGCTGTTAAACAATGAGTTCAGTCATGCAATGAATATCAAAGTAGTAGTTATTTAATTCCAAAGGAACCTAGAAATGCAACCAGTGAAAACAGTCTTTTTGGTAGGGTTAGTTTGGATGCTGTTGATATAAAAGAAGGTAGAAATAAATAATTAATTTTAGCCAGAGATGATTTATTTGGTTGTTTAGAGGCATTGCCTCTTATTAATTTGAATGCCAGAAATTTGCAAGATTTATTGATGAAAAGCTTGGTATATAGGTATGGATTGATGAAATTGGTAATGGTCAATGGAAGTCCTTAAATTTGGACTGATTTTAGGGAGGCTATATCAAAATTTTGATAAAAAGTTATGTTATAAACCCCATATTACCCAGAACATAAAGGTATGGTAGAAAGAGGGCACAAAGTTATAAAGGATGCTTTAGTTAAAATGTGTGGAACAAGTGTTGAAAAATGGAGGCACTATTTACCATTATTTTTATTTTATGAAAGAATCACTTCCAAAAGGACTACTGGATATTTACAATACAAACTAGTTTTTGGTCAGAAGGCAGTTTTACCAGCTGATCTAGAGGCTGAATCATATGTTGCAGTAGACTGGAATACATTCAAAACTACTGAAGAGTTACTATATTTAAGTATGGTTCAGTTGGAAAAGAAAGAAGAAAATCTGAAGAAGGCATATTCAAGAATGATGAAAATTTGAAATTAGTCAGTCAGATATTGAGATAAGAGGTTGGCTCATAGATTAAGGAAACCTTTGAAAACTGGAGATATGGTCTTGATTTATAATAGGAGTTTGAAGAGTCAGTTGTGGAGAATGTTTTCTGATAGATGTAGTGTGCCATACAGAGTCAGAAATTAAGTATCTGGTGGTTCATATGTGTTGGAAGAGTTAGATGGAGTTGTTTAAAAGAAAAGGGTAGCTGAAGACCAGTCAAGCTATTTTATCCTAGGGAAACTTCTTGTTCCAAAATTTAACTCTGAAATGAAGATAAAATACCCACCATTTTTATATGAAGATTTCCTCTAAAATCAGGATAAACTATTCAATAATTACTAAAAGACAGTTTACTCTGGAAAACATTATAAACTTAAACAATCATTATTAATAAAAATAATTTAAAAATAAAATGTTAAATAATTTATGGTAATGTATTTTATTAGAATGTAATTATTTTTGGTAGAAGTTTTCACAGCAGAACCCTCTAAATTCAATATTTGAAAGTTTAGGGGTAATTGATGGGCTCTATCTGCAGGTCGTCTAGAAGGAATAAGAACAAGAAGATAAAAGAAGATATAGAATAGGATGGTAAGGAATAATTTTTACATAGTAATTGAGAAGTTGATATTAATTGGATTTATTGATAGTAATACAACAATATTTGATGAGTAATGACACTATATTGGATTTAATTTATACTTAATAATCTTATATGTTAGTACTCAATTTGCGAAAATCAATTATTATTATTAATAAACTTATGGAAACCTTTGACTTTATTAATATTTATATTAGAGGTATAAGAATTATAGTAATAGTAACAAGTTGGGTAATATTTAAAAAATATAATTATCTCTGAGTATAATAAATGATAGATAAAAGAGAGGAATCACAAGACCTTTTATAGGTAAGAATACATTCTGAGGTGTTTTAAATGTATATACAAAAAGTGATAGTATGTGAAACAAAAGACCAAAAGAACTAAATTAAAACATACATGTTTGAGGGAAAAAGAATGAAACAAATTAAACCTGTGAATAGATTAATAAATCTTCTGAATTAAAAACTCTAAACAAGTAATGAATAACTAAATAGGAAATGAGGCCATGAGAATTGTGAGAAAAATATTCTAAACAAGTATTATACTAAGATGTAAAGGTTTTAATTTAAAACAACTAGAATTATTTTTATGCAAAATTTTATATAATCAATTTAGCTCAATTATAAAGAGAAATTAATTAATTGTTAAAAATAACTTCAGTAATTAATTTCATTGTAACTTATTTAAAGTGAGAATTTAATATTAATATATTAAATATGTATTTTAAATTATTTACTCATTCTATTGACTCAATTAAGGGTCAAAAATGCGCCCAATATTTGTGGATAATATTGAATGATAAGTTGTATTTTAATATCTAAGTTATATAAAATTAATTTTAATTCCATTATAAGTTAAATATAATTAAGCTTATAATATTATAATTAATTTAACTATTGTTTTAGAAATACATAGAGGTGCACCATGCTTTTATAGAATATAAAATTTGTTTATGTAATAAAACTTATTTAATAATAAAATTAAATATAATAATTATTTGATTTATTCATAAAATATTTATAATTTTATTATTTAATATAATAATTTATTCTAACTACATAGTGCTATTCCCTTATATGGTTTTAGTAATATATTATATAAATTACTGAGCTCCAGAGATAGCCTGGCTGACACTGCCTCACTCTAAAAAAACAATAAAAAAAATGTTGAGATTTTTTCCTTCTATACTTTTTTAACAGAGTACAAAGATTTGAAATTTATTTTCCAGGTATCCATGCATCATCTTCAGATGACTTGTTTTTATATCTCAATAAATATTCAATACCTCTTTCAGAAGTGATAATTATATCATTAAGAATTTTATCAATTAATGCGGTTTCTGTGACTTCCTGAGGGGTTTTCTTAGGTCTTCCCCTTCTTTTAGGAAATAAGTCACTGTTGGAAGTATAAGGTTTAAGCAAGGAAATGGGGAAAACAGGATGTTTCCTATCATAAGGAGAATACAATACAACTTCTACTGCATTATCTCCAACCGTTCTTTTGCCAAAAAATGGTCCCAAAAAAGGATCTTTTAATTTTTTATTGCCTTGTAAATTGAAATGGACAGTAGATATCAACACTTCATCACCCTTGTTAAATGTGCATGCTTTATGGAATTTATCCCATCTTTTCTTTTCATATTCAAATGCTTTATCAATACAGCTTTGAGCATGTTTTCTGCATAGCTGTTGCATTTGCGTAAATGATTTTGCACCAGGATGTAGTTCCAACTTAGGTAATTTATTATTGAGAATCTGAGCATGAATACTTGGGACATAACCTAACCAAATCTCAAAAGTCTTGTTCTCAGTGACAGAATGAACAGTGCTATTATATGCAAATTCAAGACCAGGCAATATAGTGACCCAGTCATGAGTAAATCTGTCATTGTCTTTATATTCTAATCCAAACGCACAATACCTTCTAATCATATCTTCCAGAGTTTGAATCATCCTTTCAGCTAGACCATCAGTCAGAGGATGGTGAGCTGTAGACAATTTTAACTCACAGCCACAAATATCCATCAAAGAAGTCCAAAACTAAGAAGTAAATTTTGGATCTCTATCAGAGATAATGGCTTTTGGAAATCCAATAACATTAAACATGTAAGACCACCATAAGAAAGCTAATTCTTTGGTGGATACTTCCTTGTTGGTTGGAATAAATTTGCACATTTTTGTGAATCTATCCACTATTACCCAACAAGAGTTATAACTGTCTTTATTTGCTACAGGAAGACCAGTGACAAAATCCATATTAAAGATTTTCCAAGAAGCATCAGGTGCTTCAATATGTTGTAAAAATTCTGCTCTCTTACCCGTAAGTCTCTTAGGTTTCTGGCAGGAATAACAAGATTCAACATATAATTTTGTATCTTCAGACATATTAGCCCACCAAGCAGAATTTTTGATTCTAATCAATGTTTTTTCAAAATCAAAATGACCAGCTAATATGTCATCATGAAAAAGTTTTAAGATGGTATCTTTCATAGAAGGAGGAATTACAATTATATTAGTAAGCTTTCTTCTATAATAAATATAACCATCTTCAATAGAAAATGTTTCCTTTAATCAAAGCATTTTGATACTTTTCAGGAAGAGTTTTAATTAATACCTGAATTGAAACATTCTTGGGATCATTTAAGATAATAACTAATTTATTCAAATAAGCATCTTTATCATATGAATTTAGAATTAATTGTAATAACTCCTCTTCCATATCCACTATAAATATACCATGCATATGAACAGTTACATCTTCATGTACATAGGCAGGATTGGAGTCATTATTTGGCAGAGGCAATATGAACAGCATATTAAAATTAAAATGAATATTTCCAGCCCTATGGATAATTTTCATTCTTCCTCTGTACTCTTGAACAGCAATTCGCCACCTAAACATAAGTCTATTAGGTGTTTTTAAGTTTAAAAGGGACTTTGCAGCACTACAGTCAGTTAACAATTCAAACTTTTTGTCATCCAGGGAGTAATGAAGCTTCTCAAGAGCCCAAACAACTGCTAAGCACTCTAATTGAGTGGCACCATATTTCAATTCACTATTTCTCAAGTTTCTTGAAATATAACAAATTACAACCCCTCAGGATTTATCATTAATATTTTGTTTTTGGTGAAGGGCAGCACCCAGACCAACAAAGCTTGCATCTGTATACAGAAAAATAGTTTGTTGAAATCTGGAAGGGCCAAGAGAGGGGCTGTCATTAAACAATTTCTCAATGTAACAAAAGCTTTTTGACGGTCATTATTCCAGATAAAGGCACCATCTTTTCTGGTCATTTTGGTAAGAGGTAAGGCTATGACCTGATAATTCTTGATATATTAGGGGGTGTCAGTTCAGGCAAATCCGCACTTACAAATCCGCACTTAAATTTGACCAAATCCGCACTTAAATAAGTGCTGATTTCACCATCAAGTCCCATTTCACTGATTTGTCAGCATCATCCCATTCATACGCAGCACTCTGCAGAATAACACTTCATAACTCAAAACATCGTACATCACTTACATCTTCATATCATATCATATAAGAGTCATGCCTTCCTCACTTTCAAATCGTGATAAATTACATAAAGCAATGACTTTCATGGCGCTTGAACTGCTCTTGGACTCTGATTCCGATTCTGATCTAGAAGAAGATTTTGTCGTTTTATCAAAAATGGCCAGGAAACGTTACCTTCTTCCCAGAAAGCCTCAAGTACTTCATACCCCCAAGTACACCATCCAAACACTTCTTAACCTATCTACACCCAGTTTTAGACAGCTGTTCAGGACTTCTCAGGAATTTTTCCTTAAATTGCTTGAGCTTATTCAGGATCATCCCATATTTCACAATAATTCTCAAAAAGAACAACGACATCCTTCAATTCAATTGGCCATCACACTATGCTGTTTGGGTTCAAATGGTAATGGAGCCGCTTTGAAACGTTTAGAAAATGTCTTTGATTTAGGGTATGGTTCAGTTAACACTTATACCAAACGATGTATCACTGCCATCAACTCCTTGGAATCATCCCCCTTTTCCCCCCTTTGGCTGCCTCATTCACCCCTCCTTGGCTCACTCTAACCTCCCTTTTCTCCCTCTTTGGTCTCATCTCTCCCTTTCTCCCCCTTCTTGGTCTCCTCATATCTTCCCCTCATTCCACTCCACCCCCCCCCCAAATCCCCCAAATCCTCCCTCCAAATTCCCACCAAACCCGCCTCTAACCCCCCCTCCAAACCCCCCCTCCAAACCCCCCCTCCAAACCCCCCCTCCAAACCCCCCTCCTATCCCCCTCAAAACTCCCCCAAATCCTCCCTCATATCCCTCCTACCCCCCCTTAACCTTTACTTAACGATTCGTTAACAAATCGTTAAGTTATTGAACGATTGCAGCTAATCGTTCATTAACACCATGCAATATGGGGGGCGGACTTGCTAGCAAGTCCGCCGAGAGGTTGAGAGGGGTGAAATGGGGATCAAAAGAGGATGGCATACAATGGGGCTGGGAGGATAGCGAAAGGCATGGGGAGGGAAGACAAGCATGTGTTGATAGAATTGAAAGGGATGGAGATTGGTGCAAACAGAGTGTGAAAATAGGAGGATGAACTCTGTTCTTCAGGCAAAGAACAGAGTTCACTTCCATTCACTTATATTTCTTTTTTCTCAACTCATCTCTCCAGGTAAGTCATTTTATTCTTTTTAAACAGAGTGTGAAAATAGGAGGATGAACTCTGTTCTTCGGGCGAAGAACAGAGTTCACTTCCATTCACTTATATTTCTTTTTTCTAAACTCATCTCTCCAGGTAAGTCATTTTATTCTTTTTAAACAGAGTGTGAAAATAGGAGGATGAACTCTGTTCTTCGGGCGAAGAACAGAGTTCACTTCCATAAAATATTAGCTGAAACATAGTTTTCAATTCTGTAAAAACAGTTGTAAGTAATAGAAAAAGTCACTGATTTTTTTTATATGTAATCTGAAATTTTTTAATAAAATTATTGTATTTAAGAATTGCAATATTGTCAATCAATCTTTATTGATCAACTTAATTTAATAAAGTATTATTTAAATAAGTTGCTTCAAAAAATACTTTGCATTGAACCTAGTTTCTAGACTTGATCTGCATTTTGGCTTAAGGAATTGTCATTACTTTAAAAGTAGTATACTTGACATATCTTATTTATATATTAATTAATTTATGTAATTATATTGTATTTTGATGACTTTCACCCTTTACTTCAATAAAATTCAGGGGAGGGTATTGCCAATTTTTTAAATCTGACATGTGAAATTGATGACTTAGAAAAATTTGGTGGTACCCACCCCTTGTTTCAATAAAATGCAGGGGAGGGCATTGCCAATTTTTTAAATCTGACATGTGAAATTGATGACTTAGAAAAATTTAGATAAGCAAACTTATTGACTAGAAAGTAAAGATAGAAAATTTTTATTATACATTCAAATTTTTGTCAAAAATAACGTACTATATTCTTTTCCTTTTATAAGTCAGCATATAAGAAAATATTACCAAAATTAAATTAACTAGAAAAACAATTTATCAATTGAAATGGTCAAGTAATTTTTTAATGTCCTCATAAGATTGGCCATTTTTAACACATTCCATAATGAAATCTTTTTTTTTAAAACTCTCTTGTTTTTCCAATTCACAAGTAGCCATTTCTCTTTGAAATTGACGGTCATTTACTCTTTCCATCTGCTCTACCTCAAATTTTTTTTCTTCCAAATCTAAGGCTTGCTGATCTTTCCTTAGCATATGATCAAACTTCATCTTCTCAAAGTCAAGGGCATTATTTGCAATAGTTGATTTCGCTGAGAAAATTAAATTGAAATAAATAAATAAATGAGTTAATGATTAAGATATATAGTAAACAAAACTTACTTATATCTTTTTTTTCAAAATAATCCTCAAGGGAGCCAAATGAGCTTGTTGAAGTATTACCACGTTTTAATAGATGGTTCAAGTTCATTGAAGTTGAGGCTCGACGCTTTAGTTTGGAGTTTGAACAAGAGGCTTCAGGAAGTTCTTCTAAAGCAGCTTCTAAAGAGGTATTCACATTTCCAGAATTGAGATTATTTAATGGAGATTGAGTTTGAGTAGGAGGAGACTAGAAAGAAAGAGAAATTCAGAGAAGAATTGAAGAAAAAACAAAAAGTAAACATACATTTAAATTTTGGGCCTCTGAGGATTCAGATCTTCTGCGATATAATTGTTCTGCTTGATAGTTGGGATCATCTTCAGCTGAACTATGGTTAGAAGGTGGAGGGGATTGATCTTCTTCAAGTAAAGGTGTGTTGGGAGGATTATAGGAAGGTTTGGATCCAGAGGGTATATGCTTAGTAGTATCGTGTAGAAACCAAGGGTTTACATCAACTCGGGTTCCAAAAAGATTATCCATTTCCTCATAGAAAGGACACATGACATTGAGCTTTTCGGAAACAGTAGTAATTCCAATCTCCAAATCATCATCGTCAATACCAAAGCCAGTTTCATTTACAGCATGATGAGTCTTTTTATATCTTGAATGGTAACTCTTAAATCTCTCCTTCATTTGTTTAGGATTGATATCGATTCTCCCCCTTGTTTTCTTCCTTACTTCATTGGCCATCAACAAGTAGCCATTAACCTTTGAAGATGGTGGACGTCCAATACGAGTGGACTTTTCACATCCAAAACATGCTTCAAAATTTGATTTTATTTTAAGGAAGTTGATTATGATGAGATAATCATCCTTTTTAAGCTGACCTGAACCTGCCTTTGATTTTTCAGGTGTAGGGCTTGCTTTACAAGGAGACTTTTGTGACGAAGCAGATTTTTGAGTTACCTTTTGAGATTTGGAATGTCTGGGAGGCATTATGAAACTGGCACATAACAAGAAAAAAGATTAAAAAGTAGAAGAAATAAGTAAAAAAGAATGTAAACATGCCTGGTCAAAATATTGAAAATGTCAGGAAGGGGTGTGTGCCGAGGATTGATGGGTAGGTAGCGAGGAAGGTCAGTGTGTCACATGTGACAGGGATGGGGTAAGAAAGGAAGGGATGTTTTGTGGCCAAAATGTGGTTGTGAAAAAAAACGGGAAAAAAGTGCTGATTTGAGGTCATAACTGACACCCTTTTTTGAAATAAGTGACTTTTTTGCAAAATTTAAGTGCTGATTTGTAAGTGCTGATTTGGTTTGAAATCCGCACTTAATTTAAGTGCGGATTTGCCAGAACTGACACCCCCTATTGTCTATAATAGCCACACATACCCAAAAAACTTTGGATTTCTCTTACAGAAGTTGGTGCCTTCACATTTTGAATTGCAGCAACTTTTTTGTGGTCTACAAAAATTTGTAGGCCTGAAACAACATGGCCAAGGACTTTCAAAGATTTAAAGCCAAATTTACACTTTTTCAATGACAAAGTCAAATTTATTTAATTCATTTTTTGAAAAACTCTATTTAAGTGAATCATATGCTCATCAAAAGTTTTAAAAAAAACTATAATATCATCAATATACTCCATGAGCCATCCCTCAATTATTTACTGATTGAAAGTGTTATCCATGACTTTTTGAAAAACTGAAGGGGCATTTATAGGGCCAAATGGCATTCTAACATACTTATATATTCCCATATGAGTAGCAATAAGTAAAACATTTTGAGAATTTTTCTCAACTGGAACTTGATGATACCCTTCATTACCATCCAGACAACTAATATATTTTGCACCTTGAAAGGTAGCATGTATTGAGTTAATTCTGGTTAAAGGATAAATATCATCAACAGTATAAGTTTTTAATGCCCTGTAATCCCCACATAATCTAGCCTTATCCTTCTCATAAGAAATCAGGACTGGGGAGATGACACAATATTTGGGGGTGACATCCACTTTCCCAATGATATTCATTTTTAAAAATGTGTAAATATTATCTTCAATATCCTTCCTTTTTGTTAAAGAAACAGGATATGGTTTTTTCTTAAGACTTGGAGGAATATCACTCAAGTTGCAGGATAAAGTAATTTTTATTTCTTACTTAACACTTCCTAAGACATGAGAACCATGAGCAAAAGCCATTGGGAAAGAGGTAATTGAGGCAATTATAGAATCCTTTTGTTCATTAGTTAATTGATAACTAAAAGAAGCAGAATTTATTTCATTCAATAAATTAACCATTTCCATTGTTTGTCTGCCTTTACACTGAACCAGTGAGTTACAAGACTTTAACAGATGCGCAGAAGGTTTTCTGGGGGCGGAAATTTTGAATTTTCTTTTTCCATTCAATCTCAAGGTGAAGCAATTATTTGCTGGGTCCAATTTCACACCAAACATAGTTAAAATATCATTAACCATAATAAACCAATTGCTGAAATTATCATTTTTCATGACACAAAATTCACAAATAGCCCTGACAAAACCACCATTATATTTGAAGAATACAGAGGTTTTGTATTTACAAATAGGAAACAAGGTAGAACCATACCTTCTCCATTTTTCAGAAGTTATAGGTAATAATTTACTCAAATAATCCTTATCTACTGAAGCTAGAGCTTTTTCAGACACTACACTTCTTCCAACACCAGAATCAAGAACTACCTCAACATTTTTACCATTAATGATAACAGGTGCCTTCAAAGGGGATATGGCTATAGAGTTGTTAGTAATATCTTTAATTTTTTCAGCATCTTCAACTGAAGATAAGTTAAATACACATTCTTCAGATATATTATCTAAATAATGGACATCCTGTTCCAACATTTAAACATCTTTAAGAGATTCATTGTCATATGAGATATTACTTTCACAGTCACTAGAAGAATTTTTGATATCAATTTCAGCCTAATCAGTGTCTTCATTTTGTTCAACAAGATAAAATTTCTTGTCACAAACATGACCTTTTTGCCATGATTTGTTACATTTATAATAAGTCTTTGTTGCATATTTTTTAGGGGCAACTGGGGCAGAGGGTTTGGCAGATTTTTCTGGGGGCTTTGTAGAGGTTTTATTTTGGTCATGATAAGATTTTCCAAGATAATTCTTTGTTTAATATCTATGGTTGAGAAGTACCTTATTACAGATATTAATGAAAGAAGAATGTTTCCTCACATGCTCAGTTCTAGCTACAATTAAATCTCTAATAGAATTTCGTATTTTATACATGATTTTATCTCTCCAAATATCATAATCCATCTATGGATCAATTTCTCTCAGGATTTTTGTTATGTTCGTAATAAAAACAATTGGTTTTTCAACAGAGGAGGATACATATCTAGTATTCTCATACAGTCTTTTCTGAGCCAACCTGAATTTTGAGCCACTAAACTGATTCTCAATCAAGTATTTCCAATAATTCCATGTATAATGGTTGTTATCTAGTAGAACAGATTCATACCACAACAAGGCTACATTGGAAAATAAAGAAATTAGCTTAGAAACAATTTCTTTATTAGATAGTTTATAAGATCTCTTTAAATTATCAATTATTTGGATAAAGTTTTGCCAATCAGATGAAGAATCACCATCAAAGGTAGCATATTGGTCCAATTTAGGTCAATTTTTCTGACTACTGGGATGCTCCATCCTTTGGTTTGAATTATTTATCATTAATAATTCCTAAATTTTAGCCAGGTGTTCAGAAATTTCATTATTTACAGAACCAGCTGGTACATGACCATCACAAGATTTTTTGCTAGTAGCAAAATATTTTACAGACTCATTGTCAGTTTGTTTAATGTCTGAAATATGGGAAAGAAAAGAACTTCTTTGTTCAGGCCCTTTTCCTTTATTCTTATTCAATTTCTTTGCAGCATATTCATGTACACCATAATGATTGGCAGTTTAAGCTGAAAATGTTTCCTGTAGGTCAGAGACATAATTTCTTATCCTTGGAATTTCAGACATCTGGTCATTTCTTTTTGCAAGGGATAAAACATTTCTGTCCTAAAAAACTGTGTATTTGGTACTCAGTGCTTGCAAATCATTTTTAAGCTTTTTCAACTCATTGTGTAGAGACTTAATTTCATTTTTCAATGAATAATTCTCTTTTATAAAGGGTTTTAACTCACTCAAAGATTTATGCAGATGAATAATTTTATCTGAGATAGCTCTATGATCACTTCTTATTTGTTTTTGTTGGCTATGAATAATATTCAAAGCTTCTTTGATTTTAAAATAAGCTGTTTCTTGCACAGAAGAGCTCACTTTACAATGTAAGTTCACATTATTCAATCTATCACTCTCATGTACTAATACATCTCTTATACTTTTGTCTTTTACAATATTAAAATCAAGTGTATCTTTCAATATATCCTCAGAGGTTTTCTCAAGCAAGGTATAAACTACAGGTGAAAAGAATCATTCTTAATTGCAAGAGAAGGATTAATTAAAGAAGTAGAGGTTAAATGTAAAGGTTCATCAAATGAATATTTACTAATTAAATCATTAGGGCTACTTATTAAAGTAAGTTGTCTCTTTGAGGGTTTAACTGTTCTCTCACCATTATTCACAATATTACCTGTGGGAGAAGATTTGTTATTATATATACCAACATGTTTATCAAACAGATTACTTACCATGGAAAGGGAGGAAATTTTCCCTGTGCCTTCTTTCTTCTGCCTCCCTGATAAGGATGGGACCAAAGGGGTTTATGGTAGTTTTGTGTCCTGGATGGGCCAGGTTCTTGAGCTACTTGCTGCTGAAAATTCTGTTAATAATGGTTAATAAGGTAATCCCATTTTCACTTTTCCACTTGTAGAGTGTTTTTATTTTAGGTGAAAGAGCTGAGTGCATGATGGGGTTGAGGCTAAGGCTGAGGCTGAGGCTGAGGCTGAGGCTGAGGCTGAGGCTGAGGCTGAGGCTGAGGCTGAGGCTGAGGCTGAGGCTGAGGCTGAGGCTGAGGCTGAGGCTGAGGCTGAGGCTGAGGCTGAGGCTGAGGCTGAGGCTGAGGCTGAGGCTGAGGCTGAGGCTGAGGCTGAGGCTGAGGCTGAGGCTGAGGCTGAGGCTGAGGCTGAGGCTGAGGCTGAGGCTGAGGCTGAGGCTGAGGCTGAGGCTGAGGCTGAGGCTGAGGCTGAGGCTGAGGCTGAGGCTGAGGCTGAGGCTGAGGCTGAGAGGTTGGGAAAGGAGGAGGTTGTACCTGCTTTTGATTTTAGAGCCCCTTCATCTGTTTCCAGAGTGTGTCTACCCTTGCCTTGTACTTCATGCTTTCTGCTTTCAGTTCTTTTATATGGCTGGAAAGATTGTTTATTTGTTGCATCAGAGGGATCTTTTTTATTTTTATACCCCTTAGAGAATTTTCATGATTGATCTGAGGCTTTACTTCTTTCAGAGTGGTTTGGTGAGGGGGGTTTTTCACTTCTCCTGACATTTATATTTCCTGAAGGGTATGAAGATTTTTTTTAACTGAAGAATTCTTGTGGGTTAATTTTGAAGAACCTACAGATTCATTATCTAAATCCATATCAATTTCATCCACATGAAGGTTATCCATGCTGTTTTCCAAACTACTTGACATGGACCTATGAATAAAATTCAAATTTTATTTAATTATTCAAATTTATACTTCAAAAAAAATTGAATAAAATAATTAACAATAAAAAATTTAATACAAAAAATATGTAATTACAATTTATATTATGAAGAATTGCAATTCTTATTAAAGGACCAAGTCAAAAAAGGTTTTAATAAGTCAACCAAAATAATTAATACCAAAAAAAAGTATCTTGGTAATATTGGGACTAAGTACTGAGTACTATTCTGGTCAACCAATTTAAATCAAAAAAAAATTCAATAAAATTAGATTAATAATTTATTTAAAATATTTTAAAATGATCTTCTAGGACTAAGAGTTATAACTCTATTATGGTCAACTAGGAAAAAAAATTTTTAAACACTTACACTCAGTGAATCAGCAATTAAGCCACAATCAATGTTATTGCAATAAAAATTTGATAATATAAGTGAGAGGTGCAAATGTTAACTTACTATAGTGAGTGAGAAATCACTTCAAAATTATATATTATTTAATATATTATAAACCTAACAGTTTGAACCCCAGTTCGAAACAGGGTCCGGGAAAGATTTTGCTTTTTTGCTTAGGTGGTCCGTGCACAGTGTCGTTCTTCCCAAAAAGGTGTATTGTCATTGCCATTTGGAAAGGCCTCCAATTATTGGCAGGTCCTCTAGAAGGAATAAGAACAAGAAGATTAAAGAAGATATAGAATAGGATGGTAAGGAATAATTTGTACATAGTAATTGAGAAGTAGATATTAATTGGATTTATTGATAGTAATACAACAATATTTGATGAGTAATGACACTTTATTGGATTTAATTTATACTTAATAATTTTATAAGTTAGTACTCAATGAGCGACAATCAATTATTATTATTAGTAAAATTATGGAAACCTTAGACTTTATTAAGATTTATATTAAAGTTATAAGAATAATAGTAATAGTAATAAGTTGGGTTATGTTTAAAAAATATAATAAACTATGAGTATAATAAATGATAGGTAAAAGAGAGGAACTACAAAACCTTTTATAGGCAAGAATACATTCTGAGGTGCTTTAAATGTATATAAAAAAATTGATAGTATGTGAAACAAAAGACCAAAAGAACTAAATTAAAACATACATGTTTGAGGGAAAAAGAATGAAGCAAATTAAACCTGTGAATAGATTAATAACTCTTCTGTATTAAAAACTCTAAACAAGTAATGAATAACTTAATAGGAAATGAGGCCATGAGAATTGAGAGAAAAATATCCTAAGCAAGTAGTATACTAAGATGTATAGGTTTTAATTTAAAACAACTAGAATTATTTTAACACAAAATTTTATATAATCAATTTATTTCAATTATAAAGTGTAATTAATTAATTGTTAAAACTACTTTCAGTAATTAATTTCATTGAAACAAGTAATTAATTTAATTTTAAGTTATTTTTATTGAGAATTTAGTATTAATATTTTAAATATGTATTTTAAATTATTTACTCATTCTATTGACTCAATTAAGGGTCAAAAAAGCGCCCAATATTTGTGGATAATATTGAATGATAAGTTGTATTTTAATATCTAATTTATATAAAATTAATTGTAATTCTATTATAAGTTAAATATAATTAAGCTTATAATATTATAATTTATTTAATTATTGTTTTAGAAATACATAGAAGTGCACCATGTTTTTATAGAATATAATATTTGTTTATGTAATAAAACTTATTTAATAATAAATTAAATATAATAATTATTTGATTTATTCATAAAATATTTATAATTTTACTATTTAATAAAATAATTTTTTGAAACTACATATTGTTATTCCCTTATATGGTTTCAGTAATTTATTATATAAATTACTGAGCCCCTGAGATATCCTGGCTGACAAGCTGGCTTCTGTCACGCGCCAAGTGGCACTTGAGGCATAAGCAGCTCATTAAATCAATAATACAGAGGTCTAAATCCATACTCAAAGCTCAGAATGCAATTCTACATAGCAACTGCAACTTTCCTTTGTGTACTCACTATTCAACCACACTAGTCTAAACTTTAAATCTAAATTATTCAATCTCTCAATAGTGTGTTTTAGTCTTTTCCTCAATAAGCAACACACAGTGAAATAGTTAATGCAATATTCCGCTAAAAGGTTTATTAAGTATCTGTGGGTTATTATAAGGGGTAGTGAGCATGGACGGGATTGTTAGTGGAGGATTAAAGGGTTAACAGATGTTAGTGAGGAGGGTCCAGGTGTAAAGGGTGTAATTTTGGTGGTCTGTGATGTGCAGAATAATGGATGGGTATGAGGTAAATGCGAGGAGGAGTAATTGATATAAAAGGTGTTGGGTTCTGGTTCAATATTTCTTTAGAATTAAATTATAAAACGTATATATAGTTATTAGTGTTAAAGCTTCAGGTTAAATCATTATTATTGTATCTTCCTTATTTTTCTCAGTAATCATTTCAAAATCCTAAATCTTTGATTATTGAGTTTTCAACCCTTTGTGAGATCTTAAGAATATTAATATTACCTTTAAATTATATTAGAATTCTTATCGAAAATATCTCAAAGCAGTAGCTCTTCCTTCGAGTCATCTTCGAATCACTTCCTCAACATTTCATCTGCGCTTCAAAGAAGTTTTTAAACCACTCACCTCATTTCACTTCCAGGAACACCCTTGACCTTGTGCGTAAGTTTTCAGGTGACAGTATAATTTGATTCTCCATAGTTCTCATTCTTTGGCACTACTACGTTCTTTTTTCAGGTGTTATAAATTCTTTACATGGCACCTGTTCAACGCACTCCTCCTACGGATGCTACTCCTAGGGCTTGCACCAGAGGCAGGCCAACAGCCACACAGCCTGTTTGCCGCACTCACTCCCTGGAACCTCTCGACCTTAGGAAATGGGGAAACTCAGTCCAATCTGTAGAAGACATCCCCCAGGATTATGATGATTCTAGCGAGGAAGAAGAAGGAGAGGATACGATGCATGAGGCACCATCTGCGCCTGCTACTCACCCTTCTGGTCAACCTTTGAAACCCGGACCATCTAATTCTCAGGAAGACTTCATGAGACTTTTCATGAAAACCCTCTCCAATCCAACGTCTTGGGAGGGATCTAAATTTAAAACTCCTTCCATGAAATTTCCTGATAAATTCAATGGAGAACATCCAGACAGATTGCGCCCTTTCTTTCAAGCCTGCAAACTCCTGTTCCATAACAACTGATTGAAGGTTGTTTACTCTTCTTCATTCCTGGCCAGAAAAGCAGCAAGATGGTTTGAACCTTATCTTCTCATGCTCTCTTTGACAGAAACCCACTTACTCATTAATAACTGGGAAAAGTTTGAAGACCAACGTTTTACGTTTTTTGGTGACCCTAATGAAACTGACAACGCAGAAATTGAACTGGATTTCCTCTGCATGAGTGATAATGGTAAAGCCTCTGAATATATTTCGAACTTCAGAGCACTTCAAACTCAAGAAGGTTGGAATGATGCTGCCCTCAAGTATCATTTCAAAAAGGGACTTCCTTTTAGGATTCTGGATCAATTAAATCTTTATGGTCAGAAGATGACTACTTTAACGGATTTAATGGATCGAACCCTCGAACTCCACGGCATTTACCAAGGACGACTAAAACATTGTCAATAGGCCAACAAATCTCAAAGCCTAAATTTTAAATTGGGACCTTCTTTACACCCACGGAAAACTCAATCCTCCTCGACTCGATCCAGACCCAATAAGGGAAAGGACAAACCTTGACCAAAAGGCTTGACCCCAGGCAATATCAGTAAGGTACTGGATCCAAGAGGGGAACTTAAAGAAGCTGAGAGGAAGAGACAAGTAGATAATGGGTTATGTATGTATTGTGGGGGTGAGCACAAGCTAGAAGATTGTGTAAAGTTGAAGGAAAGAGAAGGTACTAGTTCAAGGTCAAGAAACTAGTATATAGTTTACTTGTGTGCAAAGCAAACTATCTTATCACTCCCAGTGCACAGAACCTCCATGTCTTAAGGACTGGAGTTGCCTTAAACAGCTTGAGATTCAATCTTTTCAAGGAGGATACTCCCTTCAGTTGTCTTATAGACTCTGGAGCTTCAATTTCTTTTGTCAGTTTATCTTTTTCCAAGAAGTTAAAGCTGACATTCACAGATATCAATCAAACTCCAATTTATTTGGTCAAATCAGAGGAACCCAAATATTGGGTAAGTAAGAAAGTTTTATGGGTTTTCAACTTTCCAAATTTTCCCTCTTTGAGTGGGAATTATCAGTCTTGGACGCCTAAAGAATGGAGGATACCATCCTTGGCCATTACTTTTTAAAGCATTGGAATCCTGAAATTGATTGGTAACGGGGATTGATCACCCCACACACTAAGTATATTTTTGATTCTTCAATGCAGGTCAATAGGGAGTTAAACAACCCGCCTGAAAATGTCCTTCTAGAGGACAAATCTCTTCCAGATGACTTGTAAGCATCTGATATTTCCTTAAATGAGCAATTGGCTAACCCTTCTAGCATGATCACTTCACTTGAAGAGGATTTAAATTGCCTCAAAGTAGTCAAATTATGCTCTCTCAATTCTGGTCTTCCCTCTTCAGATTCTCTCAAAGATGATGAGGAGGACAAAATCAATGTTGAAGCCATTAAATCAACTCTACCAGAAATCTATCACGATTTCCTTAATCTTTTCTCAATCCACAAGGCTGATAAGTTACCACCTCATTGACCCTACGACCATCAAATAGAGCTAATAGGTCCAGTACCTCTGGCAGGTCCTGTCTATTCTTTGTCGATGGACAAATCTCAAGTTCTTCGAGACTACATTTCAGAGAATGTAGCCAAAGGTTTCATCAGAGCCAGTAAATCTCCAACTGGATCCCCTTTTCTTTTTGTAAAGAAAAAAGACAGTAGCCTTAGGTTGTGTTTTGACTGTAGAAAGCTCAACACAGTTACAAAGAAGAATGCATATACAGTTCCTCCTATGTCATTGCTTCTAACCCTTTTTAATGGTGCTAATTTCTTTTCTAAAATTGATCTTAGAGGCGTTTATAATCTTATTTGTATTGAAGAAGCTCATGAACCACTGACTGCAATGCGCACTAGATTTTGTAGTTTTGAAAATTTAGTAATTCCTTTTGGATTATGTAACGCACCATCTACTTTTCAAACTTTTGTTAATGACATCTTTCAAGATTTTGTTGAACAATTTTTTGTCGTCTACTTAGACGATATTTTAATTTTCTCGAAGACACTGGATGAACATATTCATCATGTTTGACAGGTTCTAAATTGCCTTTGAGATCATGGTCTCTACTCCAAGCACAATAAAAGCGAATTCCATCTTAAATCTATTGATTTTTTGGGTTTTAGGTTATCCACTGATGGTCTACTCATGGACAAAAAAAATGGTCCAAAAAGTCCTGGAATGGCCTGAGCCCAAAACTGTTAAATCCCTCCAAGGATTTTTGGGTTTTGCCAATTTCTATAGAAGTTTATTAAAGATTTCTCTAAAAATATTTCCAATATTACTTCTCTTCTTAGAAAATATATTCCTTTTGTTTTTACCTTTAAAGCAGGAAAGGAATTAGAAGCATTGAAGACTGCATTTACCACAGCTCCAATTCTTTGTCACTTTGATTGTTCTGCTTCAACAATAGTCAAGACAGATACTAGCAACTATGCTATTGCAGGGGTCATCTCTCAACTCAATCCTGAAACAAAATTATTTCATCCTGTTGCTTTTGAGTCATGAAAACTCATTGCGGCAGAACTAAATTATGAAATTCATGACAAAGAGCTTTTAGCTATTATTCATTGTCTTAAAAAATGGTGCTCTTTTCTTCTAAGCCTAAATAGTCCTTTTTCAATCCTGACTGACCATAATGCTTTGAAATACTTTATGTCTTCCAAAGTTCTAACCAGGCATCAAGCCAGATGGGATGAATTTTTGTCTGAATTTCTTTTTTCTATTTCCGATCGCCCAGGTAAGAACTGCATTGTCCCAGACATCCTGTCACGTCGGGACGAAGTTTACCCACAGCGGGGGGATGCATTTGCTGATAAGAACCCAGAAAAAGTGAAATCAATTTTCAACAATTCAATGTTAACAACTCATCATCTTAATTCTATGACAATTCAATCTTTCCAACATCCTCGAAGCTTAATCAAAGGACACTTATTGTTTAGGGATAAAAGACAAAATACTCTCGAAGCAAGGGGCCAAAAGATTTAGTATTGAATCAAGTCTATTGGTTTTCAAAGGTAGAGTAGTCATACCCAAGAATAATGAAATAAAATTAATGATTTTCAATAGTCAACATGATTCTCCATTAGCTGGTCATTTTGGGGTCGATAAACCTACCAGTTAATAGCGAGGGATTTCTTCTGGCCAGGAATTACCAGAGAAATCAAGGCCTATATAAGATCTTGTTACGAATGTAATATTAATAAGGCTCCCCGTCACCGGAAGCATGGGTTGCTTCAACCGCTTCCTATTCCCTTTAAAACTAGGGAATCTTTATCGATGGATTTTATTTCTCATCTTCCTCCTTCTAATAATTTTGATGCTATATTAGTAATAGTAGATAGATTTTCAAAGATGTCTATTTTCATTAAAACCACTACTACTGCTACAGCAGAATATTTGTCAAAATTGTTTCTGGAATATGTATTTTCCAAACATGGCTTACCTAATGATATTATTTCAGATAGAGGCTAATTTTTTGTATCCACATTCTGGACTCAATTGTGTTGACAACTCAATATCATGAGGAATCTTCTCACAGCCTATCATCCTGAAACCGATGGGCAAATGGAAATGGTCAACCAAATCCTCCAACAATACCTTCAAATGTATGTCAGTTACCAACAAGACGATTTGACCACATTGTTACCATTGGCCGAATTTGCTTATAATAACTCGACATATTCTTTGACACAACAATCTCCTTCCGAAACTGTTTATGGAAGACATCCTTGATTCAACTCAATCCATGTAGGAACTAGTCATCCTGCAGAACATTATCTTTGAGCCATATCACGAATCCAAGAAGAACTTAAATCAAACTTGGAATTAGTGATTTGAAGGTACAAGGAACAGGCCGACAAACATTGACAATCTTCTCCTTCCTTAAAACCAGGCAAAAAAGTATGGCTCAACGCACAAAACATTTGAACAACTCAACCATCAAAGAAACTGGCCGAAAAACACTTAAGACCATTTGAAATCGACTCTGAAGTCTCTAAAACTGCATTTCAACTCAAGCTACCTCCTAAATGGCAGGCTATTCACCCTGTTTTTCAAGTATCTATCCTGGAACTGGCTCGAGAAACATACCCGGGCAGGAACCAACCTCCTCCGGAACTGTTCAAAGTAGAAGACCATCTAGAGTGGGAAGTAAGCCATATCCTTGATTCAAGGATGTGCAAGGGGAAACTTCAATACCTCGTGGAATGGGAATGCTTACTCGATGACTCAGAAAAAACATCCTGGGAACCAGCCATCAATGTTTCTAACACCCCTGAACTCCTAAAATCTTTTCATCTTAAATATCCTTTAAAACCAAAACCTTAGAACTCTCTTTTATTTTTCTCTTCTCTTCTCCTTTTTTCTTTCTCTTTTTATTTCTTTTCTTAAAATTCTAAAAAACTTCTTCTCTTCTAAAAATCCTTACTTTGTTTTCTCTTTTTTCTTTCTTCTTCTCAAAAGTTTTTTTTCTTTCAACC
Organism: Hemileia vastatrix; assembly: GCA_030280995.1. Classification (NCBI taxonomy): domain Eukaryota; kingdom Fungi; phylum Basidiomycota; class Pucciniomycetes; order Pucciniales; family Zaghouaniaceae; genus Hemileia; species Hemileia vastatrix. The sequence goes on along the minus strand of JASXTE010000014.1, from coordinate 21,182,989 downwards.
TTCTTTTAAATAATAAATAAATTAATTAAATAAAATAAATAAAATAAAATAAAGTAAAATTAAATTAAATTTAAGAGTTAAAATTAAAAAAATTAAAATAAAATAAAATAAAGTAAAATAATAAAAACAAAATCTTAAAATTCATTAAAATAAAATCTTAAAAATCATTAATTCCTCTAATTTTCTTTCTTTTCAAACTTTTCTTCTTTTCCCTTATTTATTTTTCTTTGAACTATCAAAATTTTTCACGAACTCAATATGACAATCTTTTTCACACTTCACTTCCACTTTTTAAATCTCTCTTTTAAAATTCTTCAAACAAATTAATTCTTTCTTTCAAATTTTTTTCAAACCTATTTTTTCTTCTTTCTTCTCAAAATAATCTAAATTCCTTAAAACTTAAATAAATAAAACTTTCACAAATAACAAATTTTTCTCTCATTAAATTTTCATTTCAAACAAAATTGTTTCAATCAACTATTTTTTTTCTCTTTTCTTACTTAAATTTTTCTTTTCAAAATTTAAACTAAAAATTCCTCAGTTAAACATTTTTTCTTTTCTTCTTTCAAAATTTAAAACAAAATTTTATTCAAATCTTTTCTTTTTTTTCTTTTTTCTTTTTCTTTCTCGAAAATCTTAAAAAATATATATCAAAATCTTCAATTAAAACAACAAAATAAAATAAATAAATAAATACACAAATAGCTTTTTACTTTTTCCTTCCCTCTTTCTTTCTTTTTCTTTTTTTTCTTTCATTTAAAATTTTCTCCTCTATTTTCTCCCAAACCAACTTCTTCATTTTTTTCCAAAACCACTCTTATTTCCTTCCTGAATTTCTCAAATACCTCCTCCTCTCCTACTGGTACCTTTTTCCCAATTTCTAGTAATTCTTCAGCCACATCAAAGGAGGCAGAATCCACAATCTTGTCGACCTCACTGCTTAAATCTTTGATGAATTGAGTTTGTTGACCCTGTAAAGGTTCCTTCGACCTTACCTGGTCAAGAGTTTCTTCTTTGTCCTCCCTCAAATCAATCACTGGTTTATTTGCCTCAACTGGAAGCAATGGTTCAGATTCCACAATTGGAGCTTCCGCAATGACATCTGAATTCTAAAACATACAGTCATCAGTAACAAAATTTTTTAAAAATAAAAGAAAAACAGACTTACTTCAAAAAATGGGTCAGCTTCTAAAAATAATTTTGTGGTGACTTCCACCGTCACTTCCTTCTCCTCTTCATCATCTTCGATGACCATCTGCCGCTTCTTCGGCATTTGTCTCAAGATGGGGACTTCATCCTCATCCTCTTCAACCAACTCATCTACCTCTTCTTTCCCCCCTCGTTTTTTACCTGTGGCATGGGTTACCCAGGCTGCCACGGTATCCTGGACCTCCTCCTCAATCTCTCCCACCGACTGATTGTCCCCAACCAATACGTCCCAGATATCTTTGACCACCTCTTTGGTCTGCGGTATTACCCAATATTTAGTTTTTGTAAAACGACGTTTGATGTCCGCGTTTTTTGATAAGGCATCACACGCCACCCGTCTCCAGCGGCAAAACTCACATTTCTGGCAAGGACCTCGTGTAGCTGTGCTTTCAACGCAGAAATATTACATCGATTTTCAGGCTGTGCAGGCTTGAGAATATTGCCGGGTAATGATTCCACCATCTGCTTTGGGGTGTGGAGGCATGGGAGTTGGGGTAGGACAAGTCGACATAATAAAATATAAAATAATTAAATTAAGTATGGAGAGAAAGTATTGTGGGAAAATATGTCTCATGCTCAACAGAGCTCGCGTTTTTTATACCCGGGCATCTGTCACGCGCCACGTGACACTCGAGGCAAAAGCAGCTCATTAAATCAATAATACAGAGGTCTAAATCCATACTCAAAGCGCAGAAATCAATTCTAAATAGCAACTGCAACTTTCATTTGTGTACTCACTATTCAACCGCGCTAGTCTAAACTTTAAATCTAAATTAGTCAATCTCTCAATAGTGTGTTTTAGTCTTTTCCTCAATAAGCGACACACAGTGCAATAGTTAATGTAATAGTCTGCTAAAAGGTTTGTTAAGTATCTGTGGGTTATTAAAAGGGGTAGTGAGCATGGAGGGGATGGTTAGTGGAGTATTAAAGGGTTAATGGATGTTAGTGAGGAGGGTCCAGGTGTAACAGGTGTAATTTTGGTGGTCTGTGGTGTGCAGAATAATGGATGGGTATGAGGTCAATGCAAGGAGGAGTAATGGATATAAAAGGTGTTGGGTTCTGGTTCAATATTCCTTTAGAATTAAATTATAAAACGTATATATAGTTAATAGTGGTAAAGCTTCGGGTTAAATAATTATTATTGTATCTTTCCTTATTTTTCTCAGTAATCATTTCAAAATCTTAAATCTTTGATTATTGAGTTTTCAACCCTTTTTGAGATCTTAAGAATATTAATATTACCTTTAAATTATATTAGAATTCTTATCGAACATATCTCAAAGCAGTAGCTCTTCCTTTGAGTCATCTTTGAATCACTTCCTCAAACATTTCCTCTGTGCTTCGAAGAAGTTTCTAAACCACTCTCCTCATCTCACTTCCAGGAACACCCTCGACCATGTGTGTAGGTTGTCCAGTGAAAGCTGCTCTATACACAATTACCCCACAATTTTATTTACTGAAGTTTCCTTGTTTTTAGTTGAATCCTGCCTTTTTTTTTGTTATAAAGATAGTCCTCTAAGACTTTAAACTGGATCATACAAGGTTAACATGATTATGTTCATTTGAAGACAGATTCAAATATTTTTGATTTTTGATTTTTTATTAAAGACTTTTTTTATGTTTAAATGTTATATGTTTGAATTTTTTTCATTTTTAAATTACTTTTTTCAGGGATATTGATCACAGGTGGTCTCTGATCATTTTTTTCAAATTGGAGGGAGCCCACCCAGTGATCATATCTATTTTTTTATCATGTTTTTCAAAAAAAAGAAAAAAATAGAAATTCAAAAATTATTTTTGTTTATTTTCAATTTTTTTCTTATGTATCCAACATCAAGGTGCCCATGGATGTGGGTATGACATCAGGGGTTTGGCTCATCAAGTGGCTTGGGGACATCTTTGAAAACAAAATTTTTATAATTTTTATTTTCAAATTTATAATTATATATTTTCTATATAAAAAGTTTTCTTCCAAAATTTTATTTTTAAAAATAATAATAATAATAATAATAGTAATAATAATGAAAAAAATAATAAATTAAATTAAATTTTTAACTTTAATTTTTTTTTTATAATTTTAGTTTATTTCTTTTATATTCTTTATTATTTTGTTTCACAGGGAGCAGTGTCTAACACCACAAAATATGGGGGACAGACTTGCCAGCAAGTCAGAAACCTTTGAACCAAACTCACCACAGATTGAACACACATTTAGCTATTGATAAAGGAACTATAAAAGCAGGGATGAAAACCACTCAGAAGAAAAGTTTTAGGTGGGTGTTCAAGTGGAGTTCAGTATGGGTTCAGTATGAGTTCAGTATGAGTTCCACCTGAGTTCCATCTAAGTTCAGGTTGAGGACTTGCTAGGAGGTCCACCCCCTATATTTTGTAGTGGAGTGGAGTGCAATATCTGTTGGATTCTATCTCTTTATTTTCTGTTATTTGTGCAAAACTTTAAACTGTATAGTTTTCAAGAGTTTTTCAAGATTTTGGATTTAAGCATTTGGATCTGTTAGTCCTTCAAGACTTTAAACTGAGAAATTATGAAGATTTTTGAATTCTATGAGATCTGTTAGTCCATCATGACTTTATACTAAACTTCAATAAATTTGTTAAGTTTGTGTTAATATTTTATTGGGCAAGGACTTTTTATCAATGGAATGTTTTGGTCAACCATGACCTAAAACTGGAATAAACTTAAGACTTGAGCTCCACATGACCTGAAACTGGAAAATTACTTTCTCATTGTTCCACCAAGACTTTAATCTGGCAATTCAATCACTATATGGGAAATTTATGTGGGCTTTTTAGAAGGGTAGTTCACCAGGACCATAAACTTTCAATCAATTAAAATTTTTTGTTTTTAAGAAATTTAGGAGTAAATTTCAATCTAGAAAGATATTCAATACAGTTTTTTTTAATTTATCACTGGTTCATCAGTACTCAAACTGGTACTCACTCATTTGGACAGCTCATTCATTGATAGAAACAGTGCAACTAATCTTGGGAATGAAGATGTCATTAAATGGATTTATTTTAGGATTAAAGAAAGATGGAGATTTTAAATGATTATTAGTAAATATTTTTAAAACCTGAAATTTAAGGTGCCAAGAAAGTCTGTTAAAAACATATGAATTCAGATAAAATTTAGAAGTGATTTAAAAGGGTTGGAAATTTATTTGAATGTTGTGATTCTTAATCATTGAAGATGGATAGGAGTTGGAATTTAGTGGGTCTCATTGGTAGAATATTTAGGTGGAAACTTGGAGGACCTTATGGCAAGAACAGAATCAGAGTATTTGGGCTAGGGGGAAGCCCAATAGGGATGGAATCAAAATTATTCAGCTCATTAGGGAAGCCCTCTCTCTCATGCTATGAAAGAGAGTAGAGACTGGTAGAGGGGAGTCTGAAGGGATTTAAACCTTGCTCTCAGTAGTGGAATCATCACAGGGCAAATAAAGTTTATTAAAAGTTTACTTTAAAAATGACAATTAAAAATAATTAATGAAGCCAGACAGCAACATTTATCAGCACCAAAAGAATTAAAGTATTAAATATTAAAGAAGAGAAGACAATCAAAACAAATAATTTCTTTGAAATATTTCAACATCATCATCAAAGCTTTGCATTAAAATTCTTTTCTTCAATTAATCTTCAGTATTATTAGAAAAGGTTTCCAGAAAATAAGTTAAAAATTTATGCTTCATATCATCACAAAAATCAAGAAAGATATATCTATGAGACTTATGATAGTGATTAATGTAATCATTCTTCACCTGGCCAAAATAATCTGTATTGGTGATTTAAATAGCTTAGGAAGAAATTAGGAGATGGAAGAGAATGGTAGATGGATGTGGAATTAGTAGGAGGTTTAAAATTAGAATAAAGGACTCACTCTTCAAACCAGGAAATAATGTTTCAGAAAAGCCAAAGAGTGATACTGACAATATAGGATTAGGATCTTTATATGGAGGAGGAAGTTCAGGATTAGTATTTTTAAATGAAGAATCTGTTATGGCCTTAATATTGCAAAATAAGGTGTTATTTTTGGATAGTCTCTTTTTAGCTATTTTTAGATCAGGCAGGGAATCTGGTACAGTATAGATATTAGTTCTGGAAGGAATAATTGGATGGTTACATTTGATTTTTTTAAGCCCACAAAGATCACAGGCAGTTCTTCCAGGAAGACCAGGGTTAGAAATCAGACAAGGTACCTGGTATTTCACATGGGTGGCAAGGAATTTTGATGACAGGTTGATGATGATATTGATTTAAAGATAAAGTTAAAAGTATTCAGGAGTAGTTAGAAAGATGGTTTAAGAGGATGAAGAGAAGATGAATATATGATTGAGCAAATATGGGAAGTTTTAAAAATAATGGGGACATTCTTTATTAGAGGGATGATGTGGACCAGGCTATACCAGGAGCCCAGTAAATTTTATGTCAATTTACTGGATCTAAAAGAGAGCGTAAAAATATGCTTATTATGTATATAAATTAATATTATATTGCATAATGAAATGATATAATTATTTTATTAAATATATACAATAAATATTATAATAATTTTATTATTGTATAAATTATTTATACATTTAAATTAAGCATGATATATTTTATATTCTATAAATTATGGCACATTTTTATGTATTTAATAAATATAAATTCATAATTAATTAGTTATAAACATATATTATAATTATAAGTGTAAAATGAGCTTATAATGTAATTAAATTAATTAAATAAAAGTATATAATAATTAAAACCATACATATCTTATAAACCAATAATATTGGGTGCTTTTTTGATCCTTAATTGTGTCAGTAAAATTATTAAATAAATTAAAACACTTATTTAATAAGATGGTATTAAAATTCTCACTTTAAATGGGAAATATCATTTAATTATTTATTTGTTTCATTTAAATTAGTTGTTTAATTTAATTACTTAGTTAAAACAATTAATTAAATTTGCATTATACTGGATTAAATTATTTACATAGATTTTTGCGTGAAAATCATTCTTTTTGTTTTAATTAAACCCTTTATATCTCACTGTAATATCTGTTTTGGTTTATTTTACTCACTTTTCTTATGTTTAAAGCTTACTTAGTTACTAATTATTTTAATTAATTGTTTGGGGAACTTACGGTGGGAAAATTGATTACTTACTCACGGATTTAGTTTATTGTTTCATGTTTTTCTCTCAATATCTATGTCTTAGTTAAATTCTTTTATATTCTTGTTTCACTTTATTAATCCTATGTAATTACTTATTTTGGCGCTTCAGAGGATCCCTTGCCTATAAAAGGCTTTGGATAATCCCCTGTAGCTACATCACTTACTATACAATCAAAACTTGAACATATTTTTAATATATTACGTTTATATTATTTTTATTAGTATTAAAATTCTAATTTAAAATTTTATAACTAATTACAGGTTGCTTTAAGTCTGATAGTAATAATATTGTTTTTCGCGCAGAGAAAATAATCCTTACTCTAAATAAATATTGTCATTTAATAAGCCTTATTTTTTTTTGTGTCAGCTCTCAAATAAATTGTCGTTGCTCCTCTTTAAATAAATTAAATCATTTTGTTATCTTATTTTTTTATTTCTTATAACCCTTTTCTTTCCTATTTTTCTCTCCTCCTCTTCTTCTTTCCCCTTTTCTTTCCTTCTTCTAGACGACTGGCCGACAAGTGGGAGCCTTTCCAAAAGAGGACAACAATACCAATACTTGCGACGAACAACATAATACACAGACCACCCAGAAAAAAAGAAACTTTTGCCGCGACCATGTTTCGAACTTGGGTTCGATCTATTAGATTTATATTAAATTATTTCATATATTATTTTGAAGTGATTTTACGATCAATATAGTAAGTTAACCTTTGCACCTCTCACTCATATAATTATATTTTTACTGCAATAACAGTGTTTGTGGCTGAATTGCTGATTCACTGAGTGTAAGTGTTCATTATTTTTAAATTTCTTTTTTCCTAGTTGACCATAATAGAGTAAAACTCTTAGTCCTAGAAGACAATTAATAATTATTAAATTATTAAATTAATTTTATTATTATTTTTTGTATATTGGTTGACCATAATAGTACTCAGTACTTAGTCCCAATTTTACCATCATATTAATTTTTGGTATTAATTATTTTGGTTGACTTATAAAACCTTTATTGGTTGGTCCCATTTTAATTACTGATTATTTATTAATAAATAATTGTAATTACATTTGTTTGTATTACTTTTTGGTTAATTAATTTATTTTGATAAAAATTATAGAAAATTGTTTGTTAAAATTCAATAATTTTATTTTGAAATAACAATTTGAATCATTAAAAAAAATTTTTTTTGATTCTATTTTAACAGTTTAAATGTCAAATAGTTTGGCTAGCAGCATGGATAACTTACATGTGGATGATATTGAAGTGGATAATGACACTAAATCTGTAGGTTCTTCTAAATTAACTTACAGTAATGATTCAGCTGACAAAAACCTTCAGGATGTGGAAATGGCAAGAGAAGTGGAAAACCCCCCTCACCAAACACCTCTGAAAGAAGTAAAACCTCTAATAAATCAGGAAAATCAACTCAAAGGTATAAAAATAATAAAGATACCTCTAACCCAACAAGTAAACAATCTGTCCAGTCACATCAAAGAACTTAAGGCAGAAAGCATGAAGTACAAGGCAAGGGTAGACACACTCTGGCAGCAGATGCAGGAATTGTTAAATCCCAAACAGGCTCAAACTCCTCATTTTGCAGCCTCTAAGACTCAGCCTCAACCTCAGCCCAATCAGGTACCCAGCTCCTTCACGCAAAATCAAAGCACTCTGCAAGTGGAAAAGTGGAAATGGGATTACTTGATGAGCCATTACCAGCAGAATGTTCAGCAACCAGCTCAACACCCTGACCCATCCAGGACACAAACCTACCATCCATCTCCTCAGCCCCATCCTTATCAGGGAGGGAGAAGCAAGAAGGCACAGGGGAAGTTTTCTCCCTTACCATGGTAAGTAATTTGTTTGATAAACATGTTGGTATTTATAATAACAAATCTTCTTCAGGTAATATTGTGGATTCTAATGAAAGAACAGTTAAACCTTTAAAAAGACAACTTCCTTTGATGAGTAGCCACAATGATGTAATTAGTAAATTATCATTTGATGAACCTTTACATCTGACTTCTACTTCTTTAATTAATCCTTCTCTTGCAATTAAGAATGATTCTGTTACCCCTGAAGTCTATACCTTAATTGAGAAAACTTCTGAAGAAATATTGAAAAATACCCTTGATTTTAATGTTGTAAAAGACAAACATTTAAGATATGTGTTAATACATGTGAGTGATAGATTAAATAATTTGCACTTGCATTTTAAAGCAAGTTCTTCTGTACAAGATACAGCTTATTTTGAAATCAAGGAAACCTTGAATATTGTTCTTAGCCAACATAAACAAATAAGGAGTGACCATAGAGTTATCTCAGATAAAAATATCAATCTACATAAAACCTTCAGTGAATTGAAACCCCTCATTGATGAAAATTATTCATTGAAAAGTGAAATAAAATCACTACAAATTGAGTTTAAAAAGCTAAAAAACGATTTCCATGCACTGAGTGCCAAACACACAGTTTCTGAGGACAGCAATGTTTTATCTCTTGCAAAAATAAATTACCAGATTTCTGAAATTCCAAGGATAAGAAACTATGTGTCTGACCTGAAGGAAAAATTTTCAACCTTAACCATCAATAATTATGGTATAAATGAGAATGCTGCCCATAAGCTGCATAAAAATAAAGAAAAAGAACCTGAACAGAGTTCCTCTTTTCTTCCTCATATTTCAGCCATTAAACAAGCTGACAATGAGTCTTTAAAATCTTTTGCTACTAGCAAAAAATATTGTGATGGTCATGTACCAGCTGTTTCTGTAAATAATGAAATTTATGAACACCTGGCTAAACTTCAGGAATTATTAATGATGAATAATTCAAACCAAAAAATGGACCATCCCAGTAGTCAGAAAAATTGGCCTAAATTGGACCAATATCCTACCTTTGATGGTGATTCTTCTTCTGATTGGCAACACTTTATCCAAAGAATTGATAATTTAAAGAGATCTTATAAACTACCTGATGAGGACATTGTTTCTAAGCTAATTTCTGTTTTTTCCAATGTAGCCTTGATGTGGTATGAATCTGTTCTTTTAGATAAAAATCATTATACATGTAGTGATTGGAAATCCTTGATTGAGAATTAGTTTGGTGGTTCAAAATTCAGGTTGGCTCAGCAAAGACTTTATGAGAATACTAGATATGTATCCTCCTCTGTTGAAAAACCAATTGTTTTTCATACGAACGTAACAAAAATCCTGAGATCAATTGATCCAAAGATGAATTATGATATTTGGAGAGATAAAATCCTGTATAAATTACCAAATTCTCTTAGAGATTTAATTGTAGCTAGAACTGAGCATGTAAGGGAAAATTCTTCTTTTATTAATATCTGTAATGAGGTCCTACTCAACCATAGATATGAACCAAAGAATTACCTTGGTAAAGCTTATCATGATAAAAATAAACCCTCTAAAAATCCCCCAGAAAAATCTGGTAAACCCTCTGCCCCAGTTGCACCTAAAAAATATGTAAAAATACTTGTTATAAATTTAACAAACCATTGCAAAAGGGTCATGTTTGTGACAAGAAAATTCATCTTGTTGAACAAAATGAAGACACTGATGAGGCCGAAATTGATGTCAATAATTCTTCTAGTGACTGTGAAAGTAATATCTCCTATGACAATGACTCTGTTAAAGATGTTTTAATGTTGGAACAGGATTTCCATTATTTAGATAATATATCTGAAGAATGTGTATTGAATTTATCTTCAGTGGAAAATGCTGAAATAATTAAAGATATTACTAAAAATTCTATAGCCATATCCCCTTTGAAAGCACCTGTTATCATTAATGGTAAAAATGTTAGTGTAGTTCTTGACTCTTGTGCTGGAGGAAGTGTAGTGTCTAAAAGAGCTTTAGCTTCAGTAGATAAGGATTATTTGAGTAAATTATTACCTATAACTTCTGAAAAATGGAGAGGGTATGGTTGTACCTTAATTCCTATTGGCAAATACAAAACCTCTGTATTCTTCAAATATAATGGTGGTTTTGTCAGAGCTATTTGTGAATTTTTTGTCATCAAAAATGATAATTTAAGCAATTGGTTTATTATGGGTAATGATATATTAACCATGTTTGGTGTAAAATTGGACCCAGAAAATAATTGCTTCACCTTGGGATTAAATGGCAAAAGGAAATTCAAAACTTCCTCATCTAGAAAACCTTCTGGGCATATTTTAAAGTCTTGTAACTCACTGATCCAGTGTAAAGGCAGAACAACAACTGAAATGGATAATTTATCAAATGAAATAAATACTGCTTCTTTTGGTGATCAGTTAACTAGTGAACAAAAGGATTCTATTATTGCCTCAATTACCTCTTTCCCTATGGCTTTTGCTCATGGTTCTCATCTCTTAGGAAGTGTTCAGGAAGAAATGAAAATTACCTTATCCTGTAAATTGAGTGATATTCCTCCTAGTCTTAAGAAAAAACCATATCCTGCTTCTCCAACGAAAAGAAAGGATATTGAAGATAATATTGCCACATTATTAAAAATGAATATCATTGAGAAAGTGGATGTCACCCCCAAATATTGTGTCATCTACCCAGTCTTAATTTCTTATGAAAAAGATAAGGCTAGATTATGTGGAGATTACAGAGCATTAATCACTTATACTGTTTCTGATATTTATCCTTTCCCCAGAATTAATTCAATAAATGCTACCTTGCAAGGCACAAAATTTATTAGTTGTCTGGATGGAAATGAAGGGTATCATCAAGTTCCTGTTGAGAAAAATTCTCAAACTTTTTTACTTATTGCTACTCATATGGGAATATATAAGTATGTTAGAATGCCATTTGGCCCCAAAAATGCCCCTTCAGTTTTTCAAAAAGTCATGGATAACACTTTCCATCAGGAAATAATTGAGGGATGGCTCATGGTGTATATTGATGATATCATAGTTTTTCCTAAAACTTTTGATTAACATATGGTTCATTTAAATAGGTTTTTTCAAAAAATGGATGAAATCATTATAACCTTGTCTTTGAAAAAGTGTAAATTTGGTTTTCAATCTTTGAAAGTCCTTGGCCATGTTGTGTCAGGCCTACAAATTTGTGTAGACCACAACAAAGTTGCTGCCATTCAAAATGTGAAGGCACCATTTTCTGTAAGAGAAATCCAAAGCTTTTTGGGTATGTGTGGCTATTATAGACAATATATTAAAAATTATCAAGTCATAGCCTTGCCCCTTACCAAACTAACTAGGAAAGATGTTGCATTCATCTGGAATATTGACTGTCAAAAAGCTTTTGATACATTAAAATGTTGCTTAATGACAGCCCCTATCTTAGCTCTTCCAGATTTTAACAAACCATTTGTCCTGTATACAGATGCTAGCTTTGTTGGTCTGGGTTCTGCCCTTCACCAAAAACAAATTATTAATGATAAAACCTCAGTGGTTTTAATTTGTTATATTTCAAGAACCTTGAGAAATAGTGAATTGAAATAGGGTGCCACTCAATTAGAGTGCTTAGCAGTTGTTTGGGCTCTTGAGAAGCTTCATTACTATCTAGATGACCAAAAGTTTGAATTGGTAACTGACTGTAGTGCTGTGAAGTCCCTCTCAAACCTGAAAACACCTAAGAAATATATGTTCAGGTGGAAACTTGCTGTTCAAGAATACAGAGGACAGATGACAATTATCCATAGGGCTGGAAATTTTCACTCAAATGTTGATATGCTGTCCAGATTGCCTCTGCCAAATAATGACTCAAATTATCAGCCGGTTGTCTAGAAGAAGGGGGGAAAGAAGAGGTAGAAATGGATAGGAAGAGAGGAACTACAATATATATTATAATGGTGTATACTAAAAATAAAATAATATTTGTAGCTTAGAAATATAAGACAACGAGAGTTTTGAGAATTGACAAAATTGTAAGGATTTATTCAAATTATAAAATATTATAATTAATAGTTATTGTTCAATGCGCAATAGTTCAATGATAGTATTATAAATCTTAAATCAACCTATAGTTATTTATGTAGTATTTAAATTAGATATATTGAACTAATAAAACTAATAAATAAAAGAGATATATTTATAATATGTTAAGTGAGTGTATAGTAAGTGATGAGCTACCAGAGAGATTTCTAAAGCCCTTTTATAGGCAAAAGGACCCTCTAGAGCGTTCCTAATATAATTACAAAAAGTAAAATAAAGTGAAAGAAATAATTAAAACATTTAATTAAAAACACTTAAAATAAATCTGTGATTAAGCAAATATTTGTTTCCATCAGATATTTCTAAAAAAGGACAAAATTAATATAAAAAATAACTACGTGAGTATGGAAAATAAGAACTATGAGAGAGAATTGTAAAGAGAAAATACAAATAGCTAGAAAAAAGTATAATTAAAATAAAAGGAATTATTTTTACACTTTTAAATAATCTTCACTCAATATAAGCAATGGTAAGTTAACTATTTCAAGTAAATTAACTATTAAATTAATTGAACAACTAATTAAATTAATACAGGAATTTTTTTAACATGAGCAATTAAATTTAATCATATTAAATTAATTTAGTAATATTAGTGACATAATTAAGGGTCAAGGAAGCGCCAAATATTGAAAGATATTATTATATGATAAGTTGTATTTAGTTTATATAAATGTTATTATTAAAATTGTAATTACAGTGTAAGTTAAATTTACACTTATAATATAATTTTGAATAATTTATTTATACATACAACTACGCCATGATATTATAGAATATAATATTTGTTTATGTAATAAAATTTATTTAATAATAAAATTAAGTATAATATTTATTTTATTTATTCACAAAATATTTATAATTTTATTTAATTAATTTTTTGTAATTACATAAAGTTATTCCTCTATATGATTACAGTAATTTTTTGTATAAATTACTGGACTCCTGAGATAGCCTGGCTGACACTCCCTAACTCTAAAAAAACAATAAAAAAAATGCTAAGATTTTTTCTTTTTATACTTTTTTAACAGAGTAGAGAGATTTGAAATCTCCTTTCCAGGTATCCATGCATCATGTTCAGATGACTTGTTCTTATATCTCAATAAATATTCAATACCTCTTTCAGAAGTGATAATTCTATCATTGAGAATTTTATCAATTTCTGCAGTTTCTGTGACTTCCTGAGGGTTTTTCTTAGGTCTTCCCCTTCTTTTGGGAAATAAGTCACTGTTGGATGTATAAGGTTTAAGAAAAGAAATGGGAAAAACAGGATGTTTCCTATCATATGGAGAATACAATACAACTTCTACTGCATTATCACCAACCATTCTTTTAACAACAAATGGTCCTACAAAAGGATCTTTTAATTTGTTGTTACCTTGTAAATTGAAATGGACAGTAGATATCAACACTTCATCACCCTTGTTAAATGTGTATTCTTTATAGGATTTATCCCATCTTTTCTTTTCATATTCAAATGCTTTATCAATACAGCTTTGAGCATGTTTTCTGCATAGCTGTTGCATTTGCGTAAAACATTTTACACCAGGATGTAGTTCCAACTTAGGTAATTTATTATTGAGAATCTGTGAAGGAGTATTTGGGACATAACCTAACCAAAGCTCAAAAGGCTTTTTCTCTGTGACAGAATAAACAGTGCTATTATATGCTAATTCAATACCAGGCAAAAGAGTGACCCATTCATGAGTAAATCTGTCATTGTCTTTACATTCTACACCAAAGACACAATACCTTCTAATCATATCTTCCAGAGTTTGAATCATCCTTTCAGCTAGACCATCCATCTGAGGGTGATGAGCTGTAGATAACTTTAACTCACAGCCACAAATATCCATTAAAGAGGTCCAAATCTCAGAAGTAAATTTTGGATCTCTATCAGAGATAATGGCTTTTGGGAATCCAGTAATATTAAACATGGAAGACCACCATAAGAAAGCTAATTCTTTTGTGGATACACCTTTGTGGGTTGGAATAAATTTGCACATTTTTTTGAATCTATCTACTATATCCCAACAAGAGTTATAAGTGTCTTTACCTGCTACAGGAATGCCAGTGACAAAATCCATGTTAATTATTTTCCAAGGAGCTTTAGGTGCTTCAATATGTTGTAGTAAACCTGCTCTCTTACCTGTCAACCTTTTAGATTTCTGGCAGGAATCACAAGATTCAACATATAATTTTGTGTCTCCAGACATATTAGCCCACCATGCAGTGTTTTTGATTCTAATCAATGTTTTTTCAAGATAAAAATGACCAGCTAATATGTCATCATGACAAAGTTTGAGGATAGTTTCTTTCATAGAAGGAGCAATTAAAATTACATCAGTCAGCTTTCTTCAATAATTAATATAACCATCTTCCATAGAAAACTTTCCTTTCATCAAAGCACTTTGATATTTTTCAGGAAGAGTTTTCATCAATGCTTGAATTGAATCATTCTTAGGATCATTTAAGATAGTAACTAATTTATTTAAATCAGAATCCTTATCATATGAATCTAGTATTAATTGTAATAACTCTTCTTCCATATCAACTATAAATATACCATGGATATGAACAGTATCATCTTCAGGCACATAAGCAGGATTAGAGTCATTATTTGGCAGAGGCAGTCTGGACAACATGTCAACATTGGAGTGAACATTTCCAGCTCTATGGATAATTGTCATCCGTCCTCTGTACTCTTGAACAGCAAGTTGCCACCTGAACATATGTCTATTAGGTGTTTTCAGGTTTAAGAGGGACTTCACAGCACTACAGTCAGTTACCAATTCAAACGTTATGGTAAGGTAAACTCTTACAGTCGCCTTGCTGTAAGCAGAATCCGGAGGAGATATGTGGATTTAGCTGAAAACCCCGTCCTTCCAATAAAAATAACAAAATGGGAATTCTAAATCACTAAGCTAACCAATCTACTTGGATCTGATTGATAAAAAATAATGAAACTCTAAAATATTTAACGCTTATTGAGATTTAAAGAAAGTGGCTGTTGATAAAGAAATACTGATAACAACAATTAAGGTGTACCAGTGAAAGATCTGAAAAGATTGACTTTTATGTTTTTATAATATTTTGAATTTTTATGAGACAGCAATAATCAAGTCCCAGAGATGAAGACCTTTCTAAAGATACCCTGTATGAAGTGTTATTTTAATTGTTGAGTAGTATTTCTAAAATGTTATGTAAAAAAATAATGTTATAAGGGTATTACAACTTATTTAATTTGTTGAGTAATAAAAAATGAGACCGTGGTGGTTAAAGATTAAGCTGTATGATGTGTCCCCCCCCTCAATTTCGAGTTTGAGAGTCGCTTAAGTATTCCTAGTCACGTGCCTAAGTTTTCCCCTCCAGAACTCTTCCAGAGTCAATCCAGAGCCCGTACGGAGTCCGTACGGAGCCGGAACGGAGTCCGTACGGAGTCCGTACGGAGTCCGTACGGAGTCGAAACGGAGTCGAAACGGAGTCCGTCCGGACTTCCGGACTCAATTTAGAACCTTAAAACTATAATAAAAAATCTAGAAAAATTACACATAATAGAGCTACTTCCCCTTTACATACCAAACTAATTTTCGTAGCCTGCGCAGCTCTAATTACCCCGTGAAAATTCATCAAAGTTAAGTAATTTTTGAAAACGTAAATATTTCTATAAAACTTTAAAATTCATTTAAAAATATAAGAAAAATAGTAAAAATTCTGGGAAAATTTCCCAAGGTTCTTGAGTGACTCGACTTAATACTTATAAATTTTTTAGACCGTAAAAATAAGTTTTCTCCGTAAAATAAATTGTTTTCGTGTAGGCATTTGCTCGTGACCAATTTCTTCATATTTTAAACTCCAATAAATTAAATAAAACCCTTTTATAAAAAATAATAACACCAATCTTGCATTCCGTGATAACTCCATTTACATACTTAGGTGCCGTACTAAACTTTAGGCTACCACATCCTCCCTCCAATCGAGAATGTCCCCATTCTTAAAACTTTGCATAAGTGGTCAAACACAGTATTCATCTTTAACCTTCAACCACCATCTTCTTTAATCAACTATAAAATTCATCTTCATCAATATGTCTTCCAAAGAACTTGTCGCTCCATGTGAACTCTGCGCTCGATACCAGGTACCTTGTTTAATGTCCAACCCTAATCTTCCTGGCAGAACAGCTTGCGACTTATGCCGTGTGAAAAAAGTCAAATGCAACCGGCCAATAGTTCCTTCTAAAACAAACGTATATTTAGGACCAGCAGCTCTCCCTGATCCCTCAACTTCTAAAAAGCGATCCAAAATTCCTGTCTTCTTAAAACGAATAAGATCAAAAACAGCTTCAAAAGTTCAATCTTCATCAACGGATCCCGGCCTAATTTTGCCTTCACAAGATCCTAATCCTATAATGCCAGTACCCCCAACTAACTTTGCTGAGACTATGTTTCCTGGCTCTAAATGTAAGACCCTATTTATCTTACTAAAAAAAACTTTTAATCAAAATTGACTAAACCTATGACTTAATAACATATTTGAACTTCTAGCTGTCGAAATAACCAACACTGATGATGTTGGTAGAGTGAAGACGGACTATATCAATCATTACCCAAACTTTCATCGCTATCTTTTTCTTGACTTTACTAATGAGTTGAAACGAAAAATGCTGGCCTATTTTCAAGAAACTCCAGCTAATAACCATGAAGACCTCATGAAAAGAAGAATTTTAATGCAAAGCTTTGATAATGATGTTGAACAATTTCAAAGAAATTATCTTTGCTAACAGTATAACTTGATAAAATTTTGTTTTTGCTTGGTCTTCTTAAACTTTCAACATAAATGATGTTTTCTTTCTTCTCTGGCTTGATATAACATAAAATAAAATAAAATAAATCTTGTGATGATTCCACTACTGAGAGCAAGGTTTGAATCCCTTCAGACTCCCATATACCAGTCTTCCTTCTTGTCACAGCATTGAGAGAGTGGATCTTCCTATGAGCCGAATACTCCTGATTCCAACCTCATAGGGCCCCCCACTGAGCCGAATTCTATGATTCCAATCTCGCCATAAGGTCCTCCAAGCTTCACACCAAAAAAAAAAAATGGCCTAACTATGAGGCACTAAAAAAAATCATTCCCTAAAATCCAACTACCATCCTAACTTCTGATTCCTTCATCACAATTTTCAAACTTTGCTATACAGCAAACCCATAAAATACTTTTGCCAGGCTTCCAATAATAATATTAACTTTAGACCATGTTAAAGCGCCACAAATTTCACCTAATTAACCATTATGCTTTCCTTAGCATCATCACCACCTAAAGTTTTAACCTCCTAAAGCTATCAGCACCCAATTCCAGAAATAATTGAATAACCAGTTTAGAGTCTTAGTGGACAGTGATAAATTAAAAGATTGAATTGAGTTATCCAAACAAGATTGACATTCCAGTTTAAAGTCTTGGTGGACCAAACATATAATCGATTGCCAGTTTATGGTCTTGGTGGACCAAAGATCGTTTAAGTGCATAAATATCTTGATATATTCCTAAGTAAGGCCTAGGCTTGACCAAAGATTGAATAAATTTGATAATCCAGTTTAATGTCATAGTGGACCAAACATTTGATCGACAAGTAATCCAGTATAAGGCCATAGTGGTCCAATGAATGTTGAATTATCCTGCAGATATTAATTTTCCAGTTTAAAGTCATAGTGGACTAAACAATGAATGAACTACCAGTTTAAAGTCATGGTGGACCAAACATTTAATCGATAAGAAATCCAGTTTAAGGTCATGGTGGACCCAACACTTGATAATAGTCCAGTTTAAGGTCTTGGCGGACCTAACATTTGATAACTCTCCAGTTTAAGGTCTTGGTGGACCTAACAAATCCAATAAAAAATTTTAACGATAGTCTTGAAAATTAGCCAGTTTAAAGTCTTGGAGGACTAACAGCTCCAAAATTCGTATAAAACCTTAAGGAAAGTCTTGAACAGTAGCCAGTTTAAAGTCTTGGAGGACTAACAGATCCAAAAAATGTATAAAAAACCTTAAAGAACGTCTTGAAAAGTAGCCAGTTTAAAGTCTTGGAGGACTAACAGATCCAAAAAATGTATAAAAAACCTTAAAGAACGTCTTGAAAAGTAGCCAGTTTAAAGTCTTGGAGGACTAACAGATCCAAAAAATGTATAAAAAACCTTAAAGAACGTCTTGAAAAGTAGCCAGTTTAAAGTCTTGGAGGACTAACAGATATCTTGAAGTAAAATCCCATTGGTATTGAGTTCTCCTAGACCCTGTTTCCTGTCTAAACTAAATGAATAAAACTAAAAAGAATGAAAACTAAAAAAAATAAAACTAAGAAATATAATAATGATTTTGATTTAATTAATAAATTTTAATTTTAATTTTAATTTTAATTTTTTTTTTTTTTTTTTTTTTTTTTTTTTTTTTATTATTATTATTATTATTTTTTTTTTTTTTTTATTTTATTTTTATTTTATTTTTTCAATTTTAATTTTTTTTTTTTTTTTTTTTTTTTTTAATTTAAAATAAAAGATTTTAGAAAAGATAGTTTTGAAATAAAAGTTAAAATTTAATTTTAAAGAAAGATAAATGAATGTGAAAAGAAAGATAAAAAAAGTACTAAAAAAAATTTTTAAAATAAAATTTTAAAAGATGCCCCCCGGCCATTTGATGAGCCGTACCCTCGACATCATACCCACATCCAAGTGCAACTTGATGTGGTTACACAATTTTAAGAAATTGAAAAGAAAAGAAAATAAATGAAAGTTTTAGAAGATAATTTTTATAATGATGATCACTGGGTGGGCTCCCTCCAATTTATAAAAATGATTAGAGACCACCAGTGAGCATCACCTTTACAATAATTCATAATATATATTAAAGAAAAGAAATCACAATCTAACATAAAAATCAAAAACAAAATAAAATAAAAGAATCTTGAATCCGGCGTTGAGAGCGGTGTCTCTTGATTCGTTCCAGTTTATAGTCTTAGTGGACTTCCTAAAATTAAAAGACAAAGCCAGGATTCAACTAGAAACAGGGAAAATTTTGGAAACGAACATTATGGGGTAATTGTGTATAGAGCAGCCAGCCCATCAATTACCCCCACACTTGCCAATATTAAATTAAGAAGGTTCCCCTGTGAACACTTCTTCCAATAAATTTTTAAAAAAATTTTCCAACACTATCTTCACCCATATTTTAAGAATTTTAAATTTTTGAAAATTTCAAAGAAGGTCTTCTTGAATTTCGTTAAGTTTCATCACAGTTTCGTTGTCCATATACAGTATAATGATAGTAAAGTATTTTGATAAAAAAAGAAGATAGTTTATCCTCGTTGCGGAGGAATCCATAAAATTTCGTAGATATCATAGTTTATCCTCATTGCGGAGGATCCATAAAATTTAAGAAGTTTCATAGTTTATCCTCATTGCGGAGGAATCCGTAAAATTTCATCAATATCATAGTTTATCCTCATTGCGGAGGAATCCGTAAAATTTCATCAATATCATAGTTTATCCTCATTGCGGAGGAATAAATTTAATAAAAAATCATTAAAATTGTAGTTTATCCTCATTTCGGAGTTAGACTTCGGCACTCCTGGTGCCTCTAGGATAGAACCGTTTCACTTGATCGGCCGCTACCCTCTTCTTCAATACTACTCCATCCAACTCTTCTAGCACATATGAACCGCCGGAAACTTGCTCCTTGATTTTATACGGTCCATTCCACCTATCTGCAAACATTTTTCCCCACTGACTTTCCAAACTCCTATTATACACCAGGACCATATCACCTGGGTTCAAAGGTTTCCTTAATCGATGTGCCAACCGCTCATCCCAATATTTGACTGATTGATTTCGGATCTTCATCATCCGCGAATATGCCTTTTCTAAGTATTCTTCTTTCTTTTCTAGCTGCATCATTCTTGCACACAATAATTCTTCAGTAGTTTTGACTGTGTCCCAGTCAACTCCAAGATATGATTCAGCTTCTAAATCAACCGGTAAAACTGCTTTCTGTCCAAAAACAAGTTCATAAGGTGAAAATCCGGTCGTCCTTTTGGCGGTGATTCGATCAGCAAATAAAACTAAAGGTAAATAGTGCCTCCATTTTTCGGCACTTGTCCCACACATTTTAACTAAAGCATCCTTAATAACTTGATGCCCTCTTTCAACCATTCCTTCAGCTTCAGGATAATATGGGGTTGCTACCCTAACCTTTGATCCAACTTTCAATACGGCCTCTTTAAACTCTGTCCCAAATTCAGGACCTCCATCTACCGTCACCAACTTCATCACCCCATACCTATATACCCAATTATTCAAAAAAAATTCTGCCACATTTTTGGCAGTTAAATTAATAAGAGGCGCTGCCTCTACCCAACCAGATAAATCATCTCTGGCCACAATTAAATATTTATACCGTCCCTCTTTTATATGAACAGCATCTAAACTAACTCTTCCAAAGAGCGTATATTCACCGGTCGCGCGTCCAGGTTCTTTCGGCCTTAAATAACTTCGTCTTTGACATTCTTCGCATGACTGAACCCACTGTTTAACAGCCATCTTCATGCCAGGCCACCAAAATCGATCAGAAATTCTTCTAAATGTTTCTCCAACGCCTCTATGCCCGAGATCTTCATGCAGTGATTTCAAAACTAATTCTTGCCCCTTCTGTTGAGTTATAACTACTTGAGGATTTGGATACCTCCTCCTCATTAAACGTCGACCAGATAGGTAAAACGTAGATGACTTCCTCTTGATAGCCACCCATTCATCGTCTTCACAATCTTCTGGCCTCTCTAAAGTCAACAAATATTTGACTAACAAAAAATAAAAACCAGTCTGACCCCAGACTTCATCTTGAAAATCGATTAATATAACATCAATAGGGACTTCTCTATCACCAATATCACCTGCACATGAATGAGCCAATAATCGTTGACCCCTAAATAAATCTTTAATCGAGCTATGTCGACGTTTTTCTTCTGAACCTTTGGATCCTTCGAAAACCGTATTTGAAAATACCTCTTTCTCTTTATCCACCTTTTTATTTAAATTCTCTAATTCTCCAACATATACACCATTCCTTAATTTACTACTATCCCACACTACCAATCCATTTTCCTCTACATACACCACATCTTCTTCTACCTCCTCTCTGCCGAGTTTATCTACACCTTTTCCAACACCTTTATTAACATAAAAACTATTTTCCAGTTTATCCTCTTGGTGGAGGTCATCATCATCATAATCTAAACACAATAGTCCTGCCAGTTTAACCTCATGGGGGAGGTATGGAAAGTCTTCAGCTCCTTTAGTGCTGGCTTTGATAATAGGTATATCTTCATCGAACTCTTCTGAGTCTGAATCTTCTTCAGTGGGTGGTCTCCTTGATAAACCATCTGGCATAGTAAAAGTTTTGCCAGGCTTATGAACTAAATCAAACGAAAAATGTTGGATAAAAGCTACCCATCTCGTCATGGGTGCGTTCGGTAAACTTGGGGAATTAATCATCTGGATTAACGATTTCGCATCCACTTGCAACTCAAAATTTTGCCCCCACAAAATATGCTGAAGTTTCTTCAGTATTTTCGCCACACCACATAATTCCAATTTTGGTTGAGAATATCTTGATTCGACCTCAGTAAATACTACAGATTCATACCTAACTGGCCTGATGTAACCAGCTTTATCCATCTGAGACAAAACCGCCCCAGCTGCAACCTGACTTGAATCGACTGCTAAATAAATTCTGCCAGCTTCTTTTCCATAATCCAACTTGTGCAGGACTAAATCCTTCCCTACAACCTCCTTCAACTTCACAAACGCCTTCTCACACTCTTCATCCCACTCCCAGTCTGCATCCTTTCTCGTTAACCGTCTCAATGGAGCTGCCAATGAAGAAAAGTCCTTGATAAACATTCTAACATATACGCAAACGCCTAAAAACCCTCTAACTTCGGTCGTATTCTTGGGTCTTGGCCAGGACTGAATTTTGTTAACTTTCTTCTTGGACATAATCCTACCCTCTCTACATACCACATGGCCTAATATTTCTAAGGCTGGCACACAACATGAAAATTTTGAACCTGAAATAGTTAAACCAGCCTCTTCAATTCGAAACAAGATTCTTTCTAAAGTAATTGCAAACTCCCAAATGAATTTGCGTATCCCGGGATTCTCTTCCAACACCTGGTTATCATAGTCGGTTGTTGGTCCCTTAATTCCTCCATCATCTATAAAGATTCCAGCATATTGTGGAATTTCATCTTGAAGGATCCAAGCCATCTGAGCTTGATAAACTGCAACCGAATTTGTTGCTCCTTGAGGTAATCTTGTTAACTGTAAACGTCCAAGTGGCGTATCGAATGTAGTGAGAGGCCTTGAGTCCGGATGTAACTCTCTCTCATCATATCCACCCATAATATCTCCCAAACCATAGCACACTCTCCCTGCAAACGCTTCAACAAACTCCTCAGCACTAGGTGGTATCCCAGCATCCTTTATTGTAACCCTATTTAATTCCCTAAGATCATGAACAACTCTAAGCTTGCCATTCGGTTTCTTGATACAAAATACCGGACTAGAATAACTTGATGTTGATTGCTCATACAGTCCAGTGCGTATCCGTTCTCTGACAACTTCAATATAGGCTTCTTTTAATGCAGCCGGAATAGGAATCGGTTTCTGCTGCCACGGTTCATGACATACCACAGGAATCTTGTAAGGCTCCCCATAGGAATGCTTCAACACACCCCTCTCCTCTTCTTCAAAAGCAATGGCCTTCTCTCGCTTGACCATCACATCCAACAACAACTTCTTCTCTTCTCCAGACAACCAACCATCAGGTCCAAAATTAACAACACCCAGTCTCTCAAAAGTGATTCTTGACGTCTCAGAAAATTCAGGCGGATTCTTTACCAAGGGACTTTCATAAGGATCTCTTGATAACCTTGGTCTTCTCAAAGGTGGATTTAATTCAGCAGGTAGCGGTTCATTAATAGGTCGAACTTTATTTGCTACTTTCTTATATTTGGCTGCGTCCACATCTAAATTAACTTGAGGTAAAACATTTCCTTTTGTATCGCCATTAAAACTTTCATCAAATGAATCTTCTTCATCGCCAGAATCAGAATAAGAAAAATTAGAAAAATATTTTATTTCATTTTTAAATTTTACCCTTTTCTCCTTTCCCTCGTCTAATTTATAAACAGATTTTCCAACACCTTTGCTTCCCTTATCCAACATTAAATCACCTGTAAAGAAAGTCGGCAGTTTAACCTCTTGCTGGAGGACTGGAATTGAATTTTCACAAAAATTATTTTTTTGTGTTTTAATTATACTGAGATTTTTTATTTGATTTTGATGTGATTTTTGCAGTTTACCCTCTTGCTGGAGGTCCAAAATAGAAGGTGATAATTGCAGTTTAACCTCTTGCTGGAGGTCACAAAACATACCCTTCCAATTTTTATCCAACCTAATTTGGCCCATTTTGCCTTTTTCACCGTTTTTAAATTTAATAGAAAAACCGGGTAAATCCAATAAACATATAGAAAAGTCCAAAACGTATTTGCACTCCAAAGTAATATTAACAGAAAATAATTGAGAATCCACTTGAATTATCTCCAAGTGAGCTGACCTATTGCAATCCGGGATCTCATCCTGAGGAGAGATTACAACATTAGAGCGATCAGCCCCTGTTACCCCAAAAAATGAGGGCTTCCATCCCTTTCCAACAAACATAATTCACCAGAAGCCGTCCGTTTTATATGCCGCTTCTTGGTGCAAACACAACACTGGCACAGAGTAGTAATCCCTGGCCGTTTTTCCCAACCTTCATCTCCAGGAGGCGCTAACCGCATATGTAACCTCCGCATATCTTCACCAGTGATCTCCAAACTAATCCCCATGCCAGCTTGATACCCTATCCTGGCCTCAAAATCCATCAAAAAAGGGCCACCAAGAACAGTTTTGACTGCTCCTCTGGCCACATAAAAGTGAACCTTACCAACAGATCCACCAATGCCTAACCTGACATGCTCAGCAGTACCCATCAGCTCTGTTGCATGCCCTCCAATACCTCTGAGGTTTCCCCCAGTTCCACTTTTAATTGGCAAGCCTATACTCGTCGCTTGCTCCAATGAAATTAAATTAATTTGAGACCCTGAATCGACCAAGGCCTTTACTTCTTTACCATTTAGAGTTACCACCAGGTAACCCAGGGGAGCGGAAAAATGTGTATCTACATCTTCCCCAAACTTTTCAGCATTTTCACAAATATATTCCACCTCTCCAGTGGAAACCCGACGCCTCGTCAAATGCTTCTTTTGCTTTTCAGCAAGCGCCGGACTAATCGTAAATAACTCCCCCAAAGATAAGGGAATCTGAAGTTGATTCACCCTATTCAAAACTGTGTCCATTGCATTAGCTTGACCAGAAACTACTGGCCGCTCATACTGGACCTTAGATTTAACAACCTTGGCCCTGGGTACCTCTTGAGGTCCAACCGAGCCATCTTCACCCCCCATTATAACATCTTCACTTTCTATAACCCTAACTCCGTCACCAGCTTCTTGCACTAATCCTGATCCATCGCTAGTCCTTCTTACTCCCTCCATTGGGATGGGACCGCTAAAACTTGGTCTGGGTAGAGACGCCAACGGTACGTCCTCCTCAGAATCCGAATCATCCTCTGGCATAGGCTCACCATTTAAATCAAACTTGCCATAACTAGGGGGCCCCATATCAGCAATCCCCTTCTGCATTTTATATAATTCGTCCTTAGAGTAAGGGTTCAATTTGTTGGCGGCAGTTTGAGCACTAGAAATCTTGTCCTTAGAGTAAGGGTTCACTTTGTTATTGGCCTTGCCAGGATTAGCCCTCAATTGGCTCTGAATGCTACTTTTCGCCTTAGTAGCAGCTGCTCTTCTAGCAGCTTTAACATCGTATTCGCCAGCCATACAGCTACCCTCCACCTGGGCAACCGTCGCCAGCTCTAAACCACCAAAAGAAGTAGAAAATGTGGCTTTACTGACCTCTTTCTCCTTGCCCTTGTCAGCTTTACCACCATTACCGTTACCATTTTTGCCACTCTTGGCATTAACATCTTCATCCGTCACCTCTTCAAATCTGGCTCTTCTTTCAGCCGTTAAACTTCTTCTGACCAAATCAGAAGGAGACTGTCCATCACTGGGCTTGATGAACGAACCATCGGGAAATTTATAAACTTTACCATCGAATAAAACTCGCCCAGCATCCATATCCTTATCAAGAGCAAAACAAACTGTTGCTCTGTGACCCCTCCTATTACAATAGGAGCACACCTTTGGCTCATCATAGCCACCTCTATATCCATTACTACCATTCCCACCATTTCTCCCATTGCCTGGAAAGCGGTTACCGTTGTTATTGCCATTATAATTTCGACGTTCATAACCTCTAGACTGATAAGAAGTCGACGTCGACAAAGAAGCGATTGGGGCCTTATTGGCCTTCTGGGTTTCTTGAACAAATATTTTTAATTGTTTAGTTAAATCGGCCAAGTGATCGACCATCTTGTTGTCTACATTGCCCTCAACTTTTGCAGCAGGAACACCCATTTGTGCCTTCTTGGCCTCCTGGGCTTTGACCATAATATCGTTGTTCTCGGCCAAAACTTCGCTAACCTTACTGACATATTGAGTGCAAGACTCTTGATACTTGTCCAACGCTAATAACTTTAGATGGGCTTGGATGTTCTCTTTAATAACCTCCAGAGCCGGTAACTTCTGCTCACCGTTTGGCAGTTCCTTCATTAAATTCTTTCTTGAGAGATCCTTCAAGACGTCCATTCGAATATCCCTACTGCATGCTGACCAAAACAAATCTTTTGCTTGATTTTCATGCACTAATTCATCCACCAAAATAAGATATTCTACCACTTCATCAAACTGAACACAAAGTTTTTTGAAGTCCACCATTGAAGAAACACCACCTTTAGCTTGCCAGTCACCTACAATTTTGTTGAGGTCCATCATAGTAAACCTAACACCCCATCTATCAACCATAGCTTTAGAAAGCTTAACCCAATCCTTGTCCTTGAATGCCTGCATAGCAATAACCTCTTTTTCCACCTCCCTATCGGCAATAAAAAATCTAACTTGCTTCACCATATCCACATGGGAAGCACCATCAACAGCAGCAGCAGCTTCATACCTGCTAATGAACCATTTAACCTCCTCCCCATCAAACTTTGGGCCATCCCAAGAAACAATTCTAACTGATGGAGTAAGAGGGTTAGAAGATCCAGAAGCAACAGCAGAAGAAGACATCCCAATAAGTAATGAGAAGCGTTAACAATCGATAAAATAACAAGCCTCTTGCAGGCCAATAACAAAAATCCAATTAGAGTTCCAGAAAATAAGCCTCTTGCAGGCTAATAACGTTCTTGATCCAAGTAAGTCTTTAAAGAAAGCTAGAGAAATCGAACCCCACGTTGGGCGCCAACTATGGTAAGGTAAACTCTTACAGTCGCCTTGCTGTAAGCAGAATCCGGAGGAGATATGTGGATTTAGCTGAAAACCCCGTCCTTCCAATAAAAATAACAAAATGGGAATTCTAAATCACTAAGCTAACCAATCTACTTGGATCTGATTGATAAAAAATAATGAAACTCTAAAATATTTAACGCTTATTGAGATTTAAAGAAAGTGGCTGTTGATAAAGAAATACTGATAACAACAATTAAGGTGTACCAGTGAAAGATCTGAAAAGATTGACTTTTATGTTTTTATAATATTTTGAATTTTTATGAGACAGCAATAATCAAGTCCCAGAGATGAAGACCTTTCTAAAGATACCCTGTATGAAGTGTTATTTTAATTGTTGAGTAGTATTTCTAAAATGTTATGTAAAAAAATAATGTTATAAGGGTATTACAACTTATTTAATTTGTTGAGTAATAAAAAATGAGACCGTGGTGGTTAAAGATTAAGCTGTATGATGTGTCCCCCCCCTCAATTTCGAGTTTGAGAGTCGCTTAAGTATTCCTAGTCACGTGCCTAAGTTTTCCCCTCCAGAACTCTTCCAGAGTCAATCCAGAGCCCGTACGGAGTCCGTACGGAGCCGGAACGGAGTCCGTACGGAGTCCGTACGGAGTCGAAACGGAGTCGAAACGGAGTCCGTCCGGACTTCCGGACTCAATTTAGAACCTTAAAACTATAATAAAAAATCTAGAAAAATTACACATAATAGAGCTACTTCCCCTTTACATACCAAACTAATTTTCGTAGCCTGCGCAGCTCTAATTACCCCGTGAAAATTCATCAAAGTTAAGTAATTTTTGAAAACGTAAATATTTCTATAAAACTTTAAAATTCATTTAAAAATATAAGAAAAATAGTAAAAATTCTGGGAAAATTTCCCAAGGTTCTTGAGTGACTCGACTTAATACTTATAAATTTTTTAGACCGTAAAAATAAGTTTTCTCCGTAAAATAAATTGTTTTCGTGTAGGCATTTGCTCGTGACCAATTTCTTCATATTTTAAACTCCAATAAATTAAATAAAACCCTTTTATAAAAAATAATAACACCAATCTTGCATTCCGTGATAACTCCATTTACATACTTAGGTGCCGTACTAAACTTTAGGCTACCACAACGTTTGGTCATCTAGATAGTAATGAAGTTTCTCAAGAGACCAAACAACTGCTAAGCACTCTAATTGAGTGGCACCATATTTCAATTCACTATTTCTCAAGGTTCTTGAAATATAACAAATTAAAACCACTGAGGTTTTATCATTAATAATTTGTTTCTTGTGTAAGGCAGCACCCATACCAACAAAACTAGCATCTGTATACAGGACAAATGGTTTGTTAAAGTCTGGAAGAGCTAAGTTAGGGGTTGTCATTAAGCAACTTTTGAAAGTATCAAAAGCTTTTTGACAGTCACTATTTCAGATGAAGGCAACATCATTCCTAGTGAGTTTGGTAAGAGGTAAGGCTATAACCTGATAATTTTTAATATATTGCCTGTAATAGCCACACATACCCAAAAAACTTTGGATTTCTCTTACAGAAGTTGGTGCTTTCACATTTTGAATTGCAGCAACTTTGTTTTGGTCTGCACAAATTTGTAGGCCTGACACAACATGGCCAAGGAATTTCAAAGATTGAAAACCAAATTTACACTTTTTCAAGGACAAGGTCATATTTATTTCATCCATTTTTTTAAAACTCTATTCAAGTGAACCATATGTTCATCAAAAGTTTTAGAAAAAACTATGATATCATCAATATACACCATGAGCCATCCTTCAATGATTTCCTGATGAAAAGTGTTATCCATAACTTTTTGGAAAACTGAAGGGGCATTTTTGGGGCCAAATGGCATTATAATATACTTATATATTCCCATATGAGTAGCAATAATTAAAAAATTCTGAGAATTTTTCTCAACTGGAACTTGATGATACCCTTTGTTACCAGCCAGACAAGTAATAAATTTAGCACCTTTCAACGTAGCATGAATTGAATTAATTCTGGGTAACGGATAAATATCATCAACAGTATGAGTTTTTAATGCCCTGTAATCTCCACTTAATCACCACGCAATATGGGGGGCGGACTTGCTAGCAAGTCCGCAACCTTGAACCCTAATTCATATCTTTTTCAGCACACATTGAGGTGGTGATGAAACAATCATGAAGAAATATTGAATTTACTTTGAAAACACCTTGAAACTGATTTGAACCTTCATTGAACCACAGTTGATTAATAGTTCAAAAAATATTCACAGCAGGAAAAAAGTGTGCACTAGATGTCTAGTGCTTTTTTTTGCTTCCTGAATTGATTCCTGGTAGAATTACAAGTGGGACTTCCATCTGATGCTTCCCTCCCCTAATTCTCCCTTATCTTCAATCTGACTTCCTATCCTACCCCCTTATCTCATTTCTAAACTTGCCATCTACTTACCCATTTTCCCTATTCCTTTCCTTCACAGTGAGAAAACAACTCTCCTCTCCTTCCCCCCCTCTCCCTTCTCTTCTCTTCATTTCTCACACCTCCCCCAGACCCTCACTCACCTTTCCCAGCCCACTGTCATTATTTAGTTTTATTTTACTTTGTATTTTTTTCATTTTTCATGTTTCTTCCCTACAAAAATCTTCCTTTTTCAACGATTGGCCACATTTTTTTAGTAAACACAAGCAACTCAAATTCTGAAATATGTATTTAGTTACATTATTTACCACTTGGAATGGGTTATAATTCCTCAAAATTTTATTCCTTGTTATTTCTAATTTATACATATTAATTATTCTCAAGTTTATAAAAAGTTGGCTACTTCCCAAGCCCTTGCATGCCTCCCCAACACTTTTTTCACCTCTTCAATCTCATCGCTCACCTCCCCCAGAAAAATAAAGGAACTGGGGAAGGCTGGGGAAGGTGAGAGAGGGACTTTACAGGGCTGGGAGAGGTTATAAAATCCCCTAACCCACTTCGGGAAGGCTGGAAAAGGTGAGCAAGGGTCCTTAAAGGGCTAGGAGAGTTGATAAAAGCCTCTCACCTACTACTCACAGCCCTACTTAGTCTTTACAGCACCTCGTTCACATCTCCAGCCAAATTAAGGGACTTGGGAAGCTGGGGGAGGTGAGCGAGGGGCTTTGAAAGTCTGTGGGAGGTAATAAAATCCTCTCACTCACTTCTCCCAGCCTTCCTTAGTCTTTACAGCACCTCGCTCACATCTCCAGCCAAAGTAAGGGACTGGGGGAGGCTGGAAGAGGTGAGTGAAGGGCTGGAAAGATTGGGAAGGTGAGAAAGGGCTAGGGGAGGTAAGCGAGAGCTGGGGGATGTGGACAATAAACTGGGGAGGTGAGTAATAGTTTTAGAATGTGAGAGAAAGGCTGGTGAGGGCTAATGGAGGTGAGTGGGGTGAGTGAGGGGAATGGGAGGTGAGCGAGAGGTTGCAAAAGGGGTGTAGTTGTGTTAAAAGTGAAAATAGAGTGGAGGGGAGTAGTGAGGAGGGCTTAAACATAGATTTTGAAGCTTAAAGGGTGTAGCAAATGTATCAGGAGGGCAATAAAAGGGTGGTGAGTGGTAATAGAATTAACAGAAATGAAAAAGCAGAAAAATTTGTGTGGAGAGATTGAGAGGTTGTCCATTGAGGTAGTGAAAAATGGAGTGTGAACTTTGTTCTTCAGGCGAACATCAGAGTCCACCTCCTCAATCTACAGCTCTATTCTGCCGATATGGAAAATGATTGATAATTATTTTTTATTGATATTTTTTAACTTAAACCTATAGTTTATACGTCTTTATTTTATATTTTTGATTTACAATGCACTTTAAGACTAAGAAAGTAATATAGTAAAATAATTGATAATGAAATACTATTTTGCTTTTGTACACAATAATTCACAGAATTCTTTTGATAACTATACATGATATAAATAAATAATATAATAGGAAAATTGTAGCAAAAAGTTAAAAACTAGAATAAAACATTTAAAGAAATTTTAAACTATTGAACTTATGTATTTTTTGAGTTTATTGTATTTATTTTTAAATGTAATAGTAAAATATGTTGGTTAGATTAAAAATAGCTTTGAATTAAATTAAATAATTAGGGTAAAGGTTGAGGAAAAGATTTATCCACATATATAACCATTTAGGCTTATTTCTTGTTTTGTGATCACTATATATAACTGGATAATTGACTGTAATAACTGCAAATTTAAAAAACTTCAATAAGTTATCTACCTCAATATATTTATGATAATCTATTCAGTAACAGAATAAAATATCTGAGTCCTTTCTTTTAATAATTTTTTTTCATTTCAATGACTATATACATTTTCAAAAAAATTATTTATCATGTTTTTGGTGGAACTTAGATTGAACTCTCAATGCAATCTTGTTTCCAAGTGTGGTTCATAATAATTTAAGCCATGAAAAAATTTATACTTTTTTAGAAGTTTTATTAATTACTTTTAAATATAAAAATAATTATATTTTTATATCAAAATATTTTTATTAAACACTTTGAAGTTCTAAAAATAAGTACATATTAAGAATTATTTTTAGATAATATTATATTAAAAAAAGTTTTAAGTTGATTATATATTATTATGATATGATTTCTTTCCATATTACGTATTACGAAACTACCTAAAAATCAATTTTATACAACTATATTACATAAAAAAGATATCAGCTCTTCTGCTTAGATTTAAAGTACTTCAAAAAAACATTATTTTTGCCTTAGGTACACATTATATAGAGTATTCAGAGCATCATATTAATTTTTTAGACTTACACATTTAAGTTGAATGGAAGCCTCACAGGATAAAATTGGTCATTTTGTAAAAAAAAAAATAAGTAAATATCTTTTAAATCAATATATATTTTTATAAAAAGTCAAATTTTAATATTTATGTTTAGTTTAAAATCTGTTATGAAGATTTGAAATATTGCTATTTAAATTAATTTTTATAACAATATAACCATTCCAGTATTGCTTTGTGATAAGGCCAATTTCAAGAAAATTTTTAAATTCTTCTGTTTAAATAAAATATCAAAGGGATTGTTTTTCATACACTTAGAAACTGAATAGAAACATCATATAAGATCTACCAATCAGCATAAATATCATAATTCCAATAAATCATTGATAAATCTTGAACCCATATATATAATTTTACAATTGCGTGTAAGTGTTCAGTTGTGAATTACTCCTATCAAAACTTTGATTCTAATGACTAAAAAAGCGTACCTGAAATGTTTCATTTAATTTATTTTTCAAAACCATAGAATTGAAATATTTTTTCTTTTCATTTAAAACATGGAATAATATTATTTTTAATAAAAAGATGATTGCCTTTACAGCTGCTTTTCTACATGGGTATAATCTAAATTACCTATTGTGTATTTTTTACAAAATGAATATCATATAATAGTTTTTTAATTTGAAACTGATAGAATTATGAAAAATTACCACTTTTACCTATTTAATTCAGTTCTTGAACAATAATACAATCAAAATATCTACCTGAAGCACATTTTTTAACATGAGATCACTTTTCAAATTATATGGTGCTTATTCCCAGGTTGACACTGAAATTATCCCACAATACAGCATTGAAGCAAAATCAAGTACTAAAATTAAAGTTTAAATAAATTTATACTACTTTGTTTTAATTATCTTTAAATTTTTACATCTAGCTTGAATTTCAGTCTTTCATATGAAAAATTCACTAAGTAGTGATTAATTATTTCAACTCATGAGATTACTCTACCAAATAACCATATTTACATTGAATTTTGATGAAATACATCATGAAGAGTTCCAGAAAATCATATGTGTATTACATTGAATAAATTAATATTGTGAAAATTCTTAGTAGTTGAATATTTGATAGAAAAAAAAAGAGCAAAAAGATATTTCCTTTTAATTTTAATCATCTTCTTGCATACAAAAATGGAAAAAACTGGATTAAAATTCACTTGTATAAGAATTATACTTCTTTCTAGACATATAATTAAACAATTTATCAATTATTAGTGCTAAGTGTAAAGAAGATATTAGAGAACTTCATTGAAACAGAAATTATGAAAAAATATTTCTATCTTTTATTTTTCTTAATTATGAGTCTTTTCACAGTATTCTAGAATAGAAACTTGAGAATTTTTATGGTTCAATATTTTTATTAAATAATTCCATTGAGTTTAAAATAATTATATTGCATAATAAGAAATAATAAAAATACAAAAAAAATATATCAGGTAATATGGTTTAAATTAAAAAATAAAAGCTTCAAATTCTTGGTTAAAAGGAGTTATCATCAAAGAGAACCACTGATATTATTTTATATTTTTTCAAAAAAAATAGAATAAAATAATTAGAGAGGTTAAAAGTGATGTTTTTGAAATAAATAGTATAATTTTCAGTCTTTTAAGTGATCAGGTGAAATTCAAAATGAAAATGAAAATGAGTTTTGTGAAAAAAATTCTGTGAATGGATCAGATTATTAATCTTCCCTTGTTATTATTTCTATAAATTATTTATTAAACTTTCACTATTACTCAAGCACAGACTCATCCATGTTTGGTTAAGAGCCCAAGATGAGTTCAAAGTAAAGTTCAGTCTGAGTTCAGTCTGAGTTCAGTCTGAATTCCATCTGAATTCAAGTTGAGGACTTGCTAGCAAGTCCCCCCCAAATATTGTGTGGTGAATCTAGCTTTATCTTTTTTATAAGAAATCAAGACTGGGGAGATGACACAATATTGGGGGGTGACATCCACTTTTTCAATGATGTTTGTCAGTATAGTCTAGTATATAAGTATGATATGATAGTGTTTATTTATGTTCCTACTACTTATCAATAAATGATTTAGTGATTAAACCTCAGGGTAAGACTAATAAAATAGTTATACTCAAATAAAACTCACAATACTTGGATTTAAATGCGTGCTAGTGGTGGAAAATAGATGAATAAAATATAGTTATAGCTTATATAAAGATAATATCAATTTATAATGGCTTTATAATATATTTCTAAATGTTAATAATTGTATAGTAATGTTTTTTGGAGTTGTAGTAATTGAATGATGATAAATAACCTTCAAAATCCCTCCTTACTTATACCCAAATCCACTGGAGTGCACAGACCTTCAATCCAGATGATGTCACTGCTATCCCCAGAAATGACAGCACTGTGAGGGCCCATCACCTCCCCATGGCTTCCACTTCAAGCAGTTTCAACACCCAGACCTCCAGTAAGGACCCCCCATCACTATTAATGATACCACAGATCTATACCACAAATAGAAAATCCAGATAAAAGCAGATACCATAAAGAAACAGGTAAAATAAATAATCAAAAAGAGATTTAATGAAACCAAAAGCATATAAAGGAAACAAATAAAATTTCCAAGCCCCCAATAACATCCCCAAGCATCCACATTAACCCAGAAATGTCCTTCCAACCCATAAATCCATGAATAACCATCCAAGGAAGTAAATTAAGTTGTCCAAACTGGGTGTATGCGCCTGATATAGGTGTCTATGCTTCTGTAGGCGTTGTGAGTCCACTGATTTCGTCCATATGACCTAAAATAAGCAGAAAAACAAAGGTTATAGGCTATTAAGGGGCTAAAACCCACTTATATACCTAAATATACATAATATACTGCATATTTCACTGAATATGAGATTTATGTATACATATAAGCTTATGTATGTCAATAATTACTTCATATAACTTAAGATAAGTATTTTATGACTCCATTAACACCTTAATAAGTATTATTAGGCCATGGATAAGCTATTTAAACTACTATAAGTTATATAATAGAATAATAATTATATACATATATAATAAAATAATATATATCATTATTTTAACCTTATTTTTAAGATATAAGCTTAATTTACTTAAGGTTATCTTATTTTAAGCATAAGAAATA
Organism: Hemileia vastatrix; assembly: GCA_030280995.1. Classification (NCBI taxonomy): domain Eukaryota; kingdom Fungi; phylum Basidiomycota; class Pucciniomycetes; order Pucciniales; family Zaghouaniaceae; genus Hemileia; species Hemileia vastatrix. The sequence continues at coordinate 21,148,180 of JASXTE010000014.1, read as the reverse complement.
CTCAGTCCTAATGATATTTAGGCTGACAATGTTCATTTTTAATAATGTGGCAATATTATCTTCAATATCCTTTCTTTTTGTTGGAGAAGCAGGATATGGTTTCTTCCTAAGAGTAGGAGGAATATCATTCAAGTTACAGGATAAGGTAATTTTCATCTCTTCCTGAATACTTTCTAAGACATGAGAACCATGAGTAAAAGCCATAGGGAAGGAAGTAATTGAGGCAATAATAGAATCCTTTTTTTTCCTTAGTTAAATGATCACCAAAAGAAGCAGTATTTATTTCATTTAATAAATCATCTATCTCAATTGTTGGTCTGCCTTTACACTGGATCAGTGAGTTACAAGACTTTAAAAGATGCCCAGAAGGTTTTCTAGGGGAGGAAATTTTGAATTTTCTTTTGCCATTCAATCCCAAGTTGAAGAAATTATTTGCTGGGTCCAAGTTCACAGCAAACATGGTCAAAATATCATTTCCCATAATAAACCAATTGCTCAAATCATCATTTTTCATATCCACAAACTCACAAATAGCTCTGACAAAACCACCATTATATTTGAAGAATACAGAGGTTTTGTATTTGCCAATAGGAATTAAGGTAGAACCATACCCTCTCCATTTTTCAGAAGTTATAGGTAATAATTTATTCAGATAATCCTTGTCTACTGAAGCTAAAGCTTTTTCAGACACTACACTTCCTCCAGCACCAGAATCAAGAACTACATCAACATTTTTACCATTAATGATAACAGGTGCCTTCAAAGGGGATATGGCTATAGAATTGTTAGTAATATCTTTAATTATCTCACCATTTTCTACTGAAGATAAATCCAATAAACATTCTTCAGATATATTATCTAAATAATGGACATCCTGTTCCAACATGAAAACATCTTAACTGGATTCATTGTCATAGGAGATATTACTTTCACAGTCACTAGAAGAATTATTGACATTAATTTCAGCCTCATCAGTGTCTTCATTTTGTTCAACAAGATGAATTTTCTTGTCACAGACATGACCCTTTTGCCATGGTTTCTTACATTTATAACAAGTATTTGTTGCATATTGTTTAGGTGCAACTGGTGCAGAGGGTCTACCAGATTTTTCTGGGGGCTTGGTAGAGGGTTTATTCTGATCATTATAAGGTTTACTAAGGTAATTCTTAGGTTCATATCTATGGTTTAGTAGAACCTCATTACAAATGTTATTGAAAGAATAATGTTCTCGTACATGCTCAGTTCTAGCTACAATCAAATCTCTAAGAGAATTTGGCAATTTATATGAAATTTTATCTCTCCAAATATCATATTCCATCTTTGGATCAATTGCTCTCAGGATCTTTGTTACTTTCATCAGAAAAATAATGGGTTTTTCAACAGAGGAGGATATATATCTAGTATTCTCATACAGTCTTTGCTGAGCCAACCTAAATTTTGAACCACCAAATTGATTCTCAATCAAGGATTTCCTATCATTCCAAGTATAATGGTTATTATCCAATAGAACAGATTCATACCACAACAAGGCTACATTTGAAAATAAAGAAATCAGCTTAGAAACAATTTCCTCATCAGTTAGTTTATAAGATCTCTTTAAATTATCAATCCTTTGTATAAAGTGTTTCCAATCAGATGAAGAATCACCATAAAAGGTAGGATATTGGTCCAACTTATGCTAATTTTTCTAGCTACTGGAATGTTCCAACCTATGGTTTGAATTATTCAAGGTTATCAGTTCCTGAAGTCTTGAAAGGTGTTCAGATATTTCATTATTGACAGAGGCAGCTGGCTCATGGTGAGCATTAAATTTCTTTCTGTTTGATGCAATAGACTTTTCAGAATGAATTTCAGCTGGTAAAATTGTTACATTACATGGGAGAGAAGAACTACTCTGTTCAGGCTGTTTATTATTAAGATTAACAGCAGTTTTAGCACTATTTTTTAATTCATGATAATGAGTAGTTTGGAAAGTTTGTAATGCAGAAAATAGTTTCTCAAGGTCAGATATTTGTTTCTTAAATCAGGAATGTAAGATAGTTGATCATTAATCCTAGAAATATATAAAACATTTCTGTCCTCATCTACAGAGCATTTATTACTCAAATTCTGAGAATCAATTTTCAATTTTCTTAATTCACTGTGCAAAAGCATATTGTCATTCTTTAAAGTAGTATTTTCATCTTTTAGATTATCAACAGTTTTGCGTAGGTGACTATATTTTTCTGAAAGTGATTTGTGGTCAGCTTTAATAGACTTTTGTTGAGCCAGGACATTATTTATTGTGTCTTTCAATTTGAAATAAGCAGTGTCTTGAACAGAAGAACTCACTTTACAATGTAAATGCAAATTATTTAATCTATCACTCTCATGTATTAACAAATCTCTTAAATGTTTATCATTCACAACATTAAAATCAAGGGTATCTTTCAATATTTCTTCAGAATTTTTCTCAAGTAAAGTGTAAACTTCAGGGGAAACAGAATCATTCTTGATTGCAAGAGAAGGGTTAATTAAAGAAGTAGAAGTCAAATGTAAAGGTTCATCAAATGATAATTTTCTAATTACATCAATGGGGCTACTTATTAAAGGAAGTTGTCTCTTCAAAGGTTTAACTGTTCTTTCAGGGTCCACATTATTACCTGAAGAAGGTTTGTTATTATATATACCAACGTGCTTATCAAACAAATTACTTACCATGGCAAGGGAGGAAACTTCCCCTTTACCTTCTTTCTTCTGCCCCCCTGATAAGGATGGTGCTGAAGTGATGGATTGTAATTTTGTGTCCTGGATGAGCCAGGGTGTTGAGCTGGTTGTTGTACATTCTGTTGGTAGTGGGTCATTAAGTAATCCCATTTCCATTGTTCCACTTGCAGAATGCCTTGATTTTGGTTGAGGGAGCTGGATGCCTGACTGGCCTGAGGTTGAGGCGGAGGTTGGGAAGCTGGGAAATGAGGAGGTTGACCCTGTTTGGGATTTAAAAGCTCCTGCATCTGCTGCCAGAGTGTGTCTACCTTTGCCTTGTACTTCATGCTTTCTGCTCTCAGTTTCTTTATATGGCTTGTCAGATTGTTTACCTGCTGTGCTAGAGAGATCTTTTTTATTTTTATACCTCTGAGTGGATTGTCCTGATGTACCCGAGGTTTTACTTCCTTCAGAGTTGTTAGGTGAGAGGGGTTTTTCACTTCTCCTGACATTTCTACGTCCTGAAGGTTTTTTGTCAGCTGAATTATTTTTGTAAGATACTTTGGGAGAAACTACAGATTCAGTGTCAACATCCACTTCAGTCTCATCCACATGTAAGTTATCCATGCTTTTAGCCAAACTACGGGAAATTTAAAACTGTGAAAAGGAGAATCAAAATTAATTCAGATTTAAATTGTTAATTCAAAATAAAATATAATCAATTGGATTTTTTAAAAAAAAAAATTTATTATAAATTAATTAATTATAAAATAAAATGAAATACACATAAATGAAATTACAATTATTAAGAATTAACAACAATTAAAATGGGACTAACCAATAGGGTTTAAGAAGTTAAACAAAATAATTAATACCAAAATTAATACAAAGGTAAAATTGGGACTAAGTACTGAGTACCATTATGGTCAACCAATATTCAAAAAAAAATAATAAAGTTAATTTAATAATTTATTAAATATTTATTGTCTTCTAGGACTAAGAGTTTTACTCTATTATGGTCAACTAAGAAAAAAAAATTAAAAAATAATGATAACGTACACTCAGTGAGTCAGCAATTAAGCCACAAACATTGTTATTGCAGTAAAACTTTAGTACTATGAGTGAGAGGTGCAAAGGTGAACTTACTATAGTGATCGTAAAATCACTTCAGAATAATATATAATTTAATGTAATATAAACCTAAACTATCAAACCCAAGTTCAAAACACAGTCGCAGCAAAAAGTTTACTTTTTGGCTTGGGTGGTCCGTGCGCTTTGTCATTTTTTGCAAGGTGTTGTCGTCGTTGTTTGGAAATGCCCTCAATTATCAGCCGGTCGTCTAGAAGAATGGGGGAAAGAAGAGGGAGAAATTGATAGGAAGAGAGGAACTACAATATATATTATAATGGTGTATACTAAAAATAAAATAATATTTGTAGCTTAGAAATATAAGACGACAAGAGTTTTGAGAATTGACAAAATTGTAAGGATTTATTCAAATTATAAAATATTATGATTAATAGTTATTGTTCAATGCGCGATAGCTCAATGATAGTATTATAAATCTTAAAGCAACCTATAGTTATCTATGTAGTATTTAAATTAGATATATTGAACTAATAAAACTAATAAATAAAAGAGATATATTTAAAATATGTTAAGTGATTGTATAGTAAGTGATGAGCTACCAGAGAGATTTCTAAAGCCCTTTTATAGGTAAAAGGACCCTCTAGAGTGTTCCAAATATAATTACAAAAAGTAAAATAAAGTGAAAAAAATAATTAAAAACACTTAAAATAAATCCGTGATTAAGCAATTATTTGTTTCCATCAGATATTTATAAAAAAGAATAAAATTAATATAAAAAATAACTACGTGAGTATGGAAAATAAGAGCTATGAGAAAGAATTCTAAAGAGGGAATACAAATAGCTAAAAAAAAGTATAATTAAAATAAAAGGAATTATTTTTACGCTTTTAAATAATCTTCACTCAGTATGAGCAATGGTAAGTTAACTATTTCAATTAAATTAACTATTAAATTAATTGAACAACTAATTAAATTAATACAGGAATTTTTTTAACATGAGCAATTAAATTTAATCATATTAAATTAATTTAGTAACATAAGTGACACAATTAAGGGTCAAGGAAGTGCCAAATATTGAAAGATATTATTATATGATAAGTTGTATTTAGTTTATATAAATGTTATTATTAAAATTGTAATTACAGTGTAAGATAAATTTACACTTATAATATAATTTTGAATAATTTATTTATACATACAACTACGCCATGATATTATAGAATATTATATTTGTTTACGTAATATAATTTATTTAATAATAAAATTAAGTAAACTATTTATTTTATTTATTCACAAAATATTTATAATTTTATTTAAATAATTTTTTGTAATTACATAAAGTTATTCCTCTATATGATTACAGTAATTTATTGTATAAATTACTGGACTCCTGAGATAGCCTGGCTGACACAAATCCTGCTTATGTACCTGAAGATGATACTGTTCATATCCATGCTATATTTATAGTTGATATGGAAGAAGAGTTATTGCAATTAATACTGGATTCATATGATAAGGATTCTGATTTAAAAAAATTGGTTACTATCTTAAATGATCCTAAGAATGCTTCAATTCAAGAATTGATAAAAACTCTTCCTGCAAAGTATCAAAATGCTTTGAGTAAAGGAAAGTTTTCTATTGAAGATGGTTATATATATTATAGAAGAAAGCTTACTGACGTAATTGCAATTCCTCCTTCTATGAAAGAAACTATCCTCAAACTTTGTCATGATGACATATTGGCTGGTCATTTTGATCTTGAAAAAACATTGATTAGAATCAAAAACACTGCTTGGTGGTCAAATATGTCTGAAGACACAAAATTATATGTTGAATCTTGTGATTCCTGCCAAAAATCTAAAAGGTTGACAGTTAAAAGAGCAGGGTTATTACAACATATTGAAGCACCTAATGCTCCTTGGAAAATAATTAACATGAATTTTATCACTGGTCTTCCTGTTGCAGGTAAAGACAGCTTTAACTCTTGTTGGGTAATAGTAGATAGATTCACAAAAATGTGCAAATTTATTCCAACCCACAAAGATGTATCCACATAAGAATTAGCTTTTTTATGGTGGTCTTACATGTTTAATATTATTGTTTTTTCCAAAAGCCATTATCTCTGATAGAGATCCTAAATTTACTTCTGAGATTTGGACCTCTTTGATGGATATTTGTGGCTGTGATTTAATATTGTCTACGGCTCACCATTCTCAGACTGATGGTCTAGCTGAGAGAATGATTCAAACTCTGGAAGATATGATTAGAAGGTATTGTGCCTTTGGTTTAGAATATAAAGAAAATGACAGATTTACTCATGATTGGGTCACTCTATTGCCTGGTCTTGAATTTGCATATAATAGCACTGTTCATTCTTTCACTGAGAAAAAGCCTTTTGAGCTTTGGTTAGGTTATGTCCCAAATACTCCTGCTCAGATTCTCAATAATAAATTACCTAAGTTGGAACTACATCCTGGTGTAAAATGTTTTATGCAAATGCAACAGCTATGCAGAAAACATGCTCAAAGCTGTATTGATAAAGCATTTGATTATGAAAAGAAATAATGGGATAAATCCCATAAGGAATACACATTTAACAAGGGTGATGAAGTGTTGATCTCTACTGTCCATTTCAATTTCCTAGGTAACAACAAATTAAAAGATCCTTTTGTAGGACCATTTGTTGTTAAAAGAATGGTTGGTGATAATGCAGTAGAAGTTGTATTGTATTCTCCATATGATAGGAAACATCCTGTTTTTCCCATTTCTTTGATTAAGCCTTATACTTATAACAGTGACTTATTTCCCAAAAGAAGGGGAAGACCTAAGAAAAACCCTCAGGAAGTCATAGAAACTGCAGAAATTGATAAAATTCTCAATGATAGAATTATCACTTCTGAAAGAGGTACTGAATATTTATTGAGATATAAGAACAAATCATCTGAGCATGATGCCTGGATACCTGAAAAAGAAATTTCAAATTTTCCTACTCTGTTAAAGAAGTATAAATAGGAAAAATCTTAGCATTTTTTTATTGTTTTTTTAGAGTGAGGGAGTGTCGACCAGGCTATACCAGGAGCCAAGTAAATTTTATTCCAATTTACTGGATCTAAAAGAGGGCGTAAAAATATGCTTATTATGTATATAAATTAATATTATATTGCATAATGAAATTATATAATTATTTTATTAAATATATACAATAAATATTATATTAACTTTATTATTGTATAATCTATTTATACATATAAATTAAGCATGATATATTTTATATTCTATATATTATGGCTCATTTTTATTTATTTAATAAATATAAATTCATAATTAATTAGTTATAAACATATATTAGGGGGTATCAATGTTCAGGGATCTGCAATTAGGGATCAGGAATTTTTTTTCCTGGGATCAGACATTATTAATTGCGGAAGATTCTTATCCACTAGCCCCGGGGCTAGTGGATAAGGAATCCACAATAGAGGGTATCAATGTTCAGGGATCTGCAATTAGGGATCAGGAATTTTTTTTTCCGGGATCAGACATTATTAATTACGGAAGATTCTTATCCACTAGCCCCGGGGCTAGTGGATAAGGAATCCACGATAATGCATTATCCTGCCTCTTATACCCCAATTTCCATTCCTAATTCCTGATCCCAAACTCATCTCATCCATGATGGATTTGCAAGAAAGTCACATGACTCATAATTGCTGATGCCATCCTTAAGTCTTTCCTCACTCTATGCTACTTAACTTTGCTGGCGAACACTTGAGTTTTTTTTCTATCTACACACCCCAACTGCACATTTGGCGATGAATTCCCACTTCCGACTTCCCTCATCACATATCCCTTCCACCAACAACAATGAAGCACCTCTCCACTAGGAAGCTACTTCACTCAACAATGAATGCTATCACTTTACTTTTAGTTCTCTACTATAAATCTGACTCTGATTTGGAAGATGCTTTAGCTTATATGTGTTTTCTTTTCAAAAAGTGTTACATCATCACCAGGGGGCCAAATCTTCATCATGATCCCCGATATGATCTGGCCTCTATTCTCAACATTCCTCATTTAAACTTCACCCAACTTTTTAGAATTTCTCCCCATTCTTTCTTCAAACTTTATCAACCCATTTCTGAACATCCTATCTTCCATAACAATTCTTATAAAAAAAAGTGTAATCCTGCCATCCAACTTGCTGTTGCTCTATGTCGCTTTGGCTCAAATGGAAATGGTGCTGCCGTAAGACGTTCGGATAATCTCTTTAACATAGGATATGGTACTGTGATATTATATACCAAGCGCTGTATGATTGCTATCCTTTCCCTCAAGTCTCAAACTCTTGCTTGGCCAACTCCAGAACAGCAACTTGAATCCTCTCAATTAATGAAAGCTGAAGGTTTCACTGGCTGTATAGGTTTTCTTGATGGCACAACCATCCCTTTGAGTCAAAAGCCTGCTCATGATGGCAACCATTATTTTGATCGCAAAAAAAGGTTTCTTCAAAATCTTCTCCAAGTTCTCATCTTTCACAATCTAACTTTTTATCTTCTTTCTAGATACTCTATTGCCATTCAACTTGTATGCAATGTCAATAAAAAATTTATTTCTTTTCACAGTGGCTGCCCTGGATCATGTCATGACTCTTCCGTCTTCCAAAGAATGAGGATTTCTCAATCCCCTGACTCATACTTTGACAAATCTCAGTACCTCCTTTCAGACTCAGCATATGCAAGTGGAAAGTACATTATACCTGCTTTCCGTTGTGCAACTTCAGAAAATGACCCCACAACTACCTTTAATTATCACCTTGCACAATCAAGAGTATTAATTGAACATGTTATAGGTATTTTAAGGGGACAATTTTCTAGTCTTCAGGAGCTCAGAATCCAATTTCAAAAAAAATTGGAGATCAAAACTGCAAATCATTGGATCTTGACTTGCGTAATACTCCACAATATTCTAGCTGATTTAAAGGATTAGTGGAATGATCTTTATGAAGAAGAGGATCCTGAACCACCACCGGCACTCCCCTCCCTTGATTCACAAATCATTCAATCAACTGGCATATGCTCCATTATAATGCCAATTACTCTCCAACATTTCACTTCACAATGCTTTTAATTTTTAATTTTATGTTTTCGTACTCTTTAAATGTCCTCTTTGTGTACTTTATTCACTTGGTTTGGTATTTTGGTTTGTTGCATATTCATTTTTTTTTAAAATTTATGGTGAATATCTTTTTTTTTTGGATGGCTCATTTGTTTTCTTTCACCAGCTCAACATGAAATCACATATTTTGTCAGTGATTTTTTTTTCATTCATCACTCATATCCTTTTCATCCTCTCCTCAAACATCCCTCAGTTTTTTTGGTTGCATTTATTTTCTCAACTCAACTCACCAGGTAGGTCATTTTTTTTCTTTTTTCTTGGTTTTTTATTTGCTAATCATGATTTTTTTTCTTTCTTTTTTTTTGTTTTTTTGTTTTTTTTGTAAGTGCTTCATTTATTTTTGTTCTAGGGTAAACTAATTTTTTTTTGTTTTTTTCTCTTTTTTCTCTTTTTTTTTTCTCTCCTTCACCTCTCTTTATCATCCTCAAGGCCCCCCTTTTTCCCTCTCTTTACCTGTCTCAATACCCCCTTTTTAGCTGCCTCAAATCCCCCCTTTCCCCCCTCTTTAGGTCCCTCATCACTCCCCCTTCCCCTCCTTTTAGTCGCTTCAAGACTCCACCCTTCCCCTCTCTTTATGTCCCTCAACCCCCCCCCCTTCACCTCTCTTTTGCCACCTCAAACCCCCACCTTCCCCTCTCTTTATCCACCTCAAACCCCCCCTTCCCCTCTCTTTAGTCGCCTCAAACGCCCCCCCTTCCCCCCCTTCTACTCGCTTTACCCCCCCCCCACCCACTCCCTTACCTCCTCCTCTACCCCCCCCTTTTAATTAACAAACGATCTTTAGCAATCATTCATTAAAATCAACCCAAAAACTGTCTTAAACATTCAATTAGGAAAAGGTATGATTGGCGCTGGAAAAGATATTATTGTTGAAGATATCATGTTTGGCCAAAATATGAGAATTCGAATTAGTTTATTATTTTATTATTTTTATTTTTGTTTGCTGATTTATTAACCATTTTTGTTTTCTCTCTTTTTTCTTTACCTGAATGTAAATATGTTTGACTGGCAGAATTGATGAACGAGTCTCCTCATATGCAATTGGTTGATTTATCGTTTTTAGAAAAACCGGAATTCAATTTTGTCTTGAAGCCAGTTGGGTTTGATTTGAATATGATTCCTGGATTGTCTGGGTTTATTGAAGGGCAAGTCCATGCAACGTTGGGGCCAATGATGTTAGTCTTCTATCCTTTTAAAAGTATTATTCTTAAAGTCCTCCCATCCATCACGCAGCCCATTGATTGTCCCCATCTTTGTATTGCAAAGTTATGATCCAAATGTTTTCACTTTGAATCTCGAACAGATGTTATCCGGTGCGCTTGTTGATTCAGCCATTGGTGTGATTCAATTGAAAATTTATCATGCTCAAGGACTCAAAGGTACCAAAATCGGTGGTGGAATTCCCAATCCCTATGTTGCTATATCAGTTGGCCAACGATTCACTTTAGATCACACAAAAGTTAAACAAAGCACTGCTAATCCACATTGGAATAGTACTCATTTTTTGACTGTTAATTTGTTCAACGAGGGAGTGGGTAGGGGTAAGGGCAGTGGAAGGGAGGGAGGAAAGATGTTAAGGGGGGGTTTGAGGCGGCTAAAGAGAGGGGAATGGGGGGGTTTGAGGTGGCTAAAGAGGGGGGGATAGGGGGGGTTGGGACATATAAAGAAGGGTAAAGGGGGGGATTAAGGTAACTAAGGGAGGGGATTTGGGGGGGTTTTGAGACAATTAAGCAGGGGGTTTCAGGGGGTTTTTGAGGCAGGCAAGGAGAGGATCTGAGGGGACTTTTGAGGCAAGGAGGGAGGTATTTGTAAGGGGATTTCAAATAAATAAAGGAGGGGAAAAGGGGACATTTATGGGAGATAAAGAGGGGTTAACTACTTTCAAATAAATATACTAACAAATTTTTTTTTGTAAATTTGATTAATTTTTTAATTTTTTTGGCTGGCAGTATTATAAAAAAAAAATTCTTTCTGTTAAGGACTGTCCCTCTTATTTACAAATCAAAAAAGGTTTTTAAATTAATTTTTAATTTTTCTAGTAAATAATTTTTCTGGTTTTTTTTTATATTTAAAAAAAATTTTTGTTTTTGATTTTGACTTTACTGAATTTTTTTTTTTTTTTCAGGATCTTGTGAGAAGGTTTTTAATAACCAATCTTCAGGTTCACTTTTAATTTTTTTTTTTTTTTGATTTAATTTTTACTGAAATTTTTTTTTTTGAATTAATTTATTATTATTATTATTATTTTAAAAAAGGATTTTGCTTTTATTGTGTTTTTTAAAATAAAACCTCAGGTTTTTTTTTGATAAATTATTTTTTTGGAAAAATTTTTACTGATTTTTTTTTTTTTTTTCCAATTTTATTTTTCAAATAAAAAAACAGCTTTTTTTATTATTAGGTGAGAATTTTTTTTAAAAAAAAATTGAGTTGAAATTTTATTGACAATTAAATTTTTTTTCAGATCAAAAAAATGTCTTCTTCTTCAGATTCACCCCTTACTTCTCTCTTATCTTCACATTTATCTTCTTTATCATCTTCATCTTTATCATCTCTATCATCTTCTTTGAAATCAACTTCCATACAATCATCTTCTAAATCATAAAAAAAAATAATGATAATCAGTCTCATAAGAAGAAAAGATATCTGAAAAAAAAATTCATCATCTAAATCATCAAAAAAAATTAAAGATAATCAGTCTCATCAGAATAAAAGATATTGAAAAAAAAAAATTCTCTGTGAAAGTTATTTTAGTCATATCCCAAACATTTTTTTTCATAAAATAAAGTAGATAAAAAAATCAATATCCGAAAAAATTACCAGAAGATATCAAATATCTAACCAAATTTGGAGATGATCGAGTTGTTGCAGTTATCAGTAATTCTTATAAGGCTCAATTCATATTGGAAGTTCATTCATTCGATGGTGTAAAAGATGAATCTTTTAATCAACTATCGGATCTTATCATAACTCTTTATCAAATGGCTTTGGTTCGATTACCTATAAGGAATACGAATTTGTTGGGTGGTATCATGATTGGATTTGGTTGGAGACCAGGTTTTGTTAAAGGATATTCTCTTGGTATGTCTAATAATTTTTTTTCCATTCTTAATATCATTTCACTTATTTCATTTATATAGGCATATATTAGTTGGTCAAGAATATCACTAAAGCTCAAAAAGATGAAGATTTTCACTTATGGGACACTCTACCTTCCTTTAACTCTTTTCTTGCTTTTCGACTCAAAAAGCTCTGTAATAAAGCATTTGAAAAAAATCATGAACTAGCAACCAAAGTTGGAATACCGAATTGGTGTGACTCCAAATGGGAATATATCAGCCACGAATATCTTTTATTTTCTAATGTTATTATCACTCATTCTGGATTTCACAATATGATTCATATCGATAGGAATGATGCCAATTTTCTTACTTTTGGTATATTCTCATATATCAATCCAATAACTGGCCACCCAATACCATCTCCAGCTAAAATCAAAGGACATGGTTTATATTTTCCAGACCACCGGTGTATCATTGATTTTGGTTTGGGAAATGGTATCATGGAAACTATTTGAAATTCTTCTAAGGATAATCATCAAATGACCAAAGCTCCTCCTGGTTTGGAATCCTGTCAAGATTTCACACATTTTGGTTTCTCATTTCAAATCAGTCATAAGTTGATTCAAAGAATCAATAATGTAAAGAAAGAAGGTAAAGTTATTCAATTTAAAAAAACTTTATCTAGATCCAAAAAGTAAGGGGATTAGAGTTGTCATTGAAAATTATATATTTTTTCATAAATTTTTAATAAATATTTTTTATATATCAAGTTGCTCAAGTAATGTGATGAGACGACGACCTTTGGTTGTATAACAGGTAATCATGATAACATTTATTGGTTTCATGGGGCTCCTCTTGCCTATATCTGTGGAAAGTCCCAAACTTTTGTTTCTTGACTTGGTCTGCATTTTGGCTTGAGGAATTGTCATTACTTTAAACTAGGGAAATTGATATATATTAGATATTTATTTAATAATTTATGTAATAATATTAAATTTAGATGACTTCCACCCCTTACTTCAATAAAATGCAGGGGGGGTATTGCCAAATTTTCAAGTCTGACATGTGAAATTGATGACTTAGAAAAATTTTGGTGATACCTACCCCTTGCTCCAATAAAATGCAGGGGAGAGTATTGCCAATTTTTTAAAACAGATATAGAATTTTTTTGACTTTTAATTATTTTGGTGAAAAAATTTTGGTGATACCCATCCCTTACTTCAATAAAATCCATGGGGGGTTTTGCCAAAATTTCTTATAAGACTTGTGAAATTCTTGACATGTAAGAATTTTTGGGATACCAGTAAAATGCAGGGGGTAGTAAAGCCAAATTTTCATATAAGACTTTCAAGATTCATGACATGAAAGAATTTTTGTGATACCCACCCCTTACTTCAAAAAAATACAGGGGTGGGAGATTGTCAAATTTTCAAAGGAGACTTGAAAATTTTATTTAAAAAAAGAATATTTAACATTAAAATACAAAATTTCAAGAAATACAGAAAATAATTGTAAAATTTATGTACAAATAAATATGAACACATGAAGTGTGAAAGAAATAAAAGAAACTAGTCAACAAAAAATTTAATTAAATGTTCTATTTCTTCAACAGATTTGTTTGCTTTAATGCATTCGATCAAGAAATCTTTCTTTTTAGAACTTTCTTGAAGATCATGCTTATACTTCATCTGTTCCATTAAGTTTTGATGCTTGAGTGTTTTTTCCTCTTTTTTGGATTTTTCAATACTAAGAGTTAACTCAAACTTCTTCTCCTCCAAATCTTGGACCCGATCATCCTTCCGTAAGGAGAGCTCGTACTTTTTCTCTTCCAAATCTTGTACTCTGTCATCCCTCCTTAAAGAGATCTCGTATTTCTTCTTTTCAAAGCTTAGAGTCTCTTTGGCAATTTCCACTTGATCTAGAGTGAGAATAAAAATTAACATAAAGTAGAAGAAAAGCAGAGTAAAGTAATAAGAGGTATGATATCACTTACCAGCATCACATTTCTCTAAAAAATGTTCCATCGAATAAAAAGGTGTTTGTGATGAAGTATCACTTTTTCATCTTCTTTGGGAGTGTAAATTTAGACTAATTGAAGCCCTTTGCTTTTTGTTCAACATAGCATTTTCCTTCTCATCATTGTCACTAGCTTCAGACTCAGTTGATTGAGGATCCTGGGTTTGTTCATAAGCCTTTTAAGAAATAAGAAAAAGATAAGTAAATAAAAAATAGAAAAGATTAGAAAAAAGAAAAAAGAAACAGACCTGAGTTAGATTTGGTTGGGTTAAATCACCTATAGGATCTACAGAAAATCTATCTAGATATGTCTCATTCAAATGAGGGGAGGCTTGAGTGGAGGAAGAGGATGGGAAAAGATTTGCTTTGAAATCATGTTTGGAGATAGGATCTTCACCATCCAACATGTTTACAGGATTAACATTGGCTCTCTCTCCAAAAATTGCATCCATCTCTTTAAAGTAAGGACATAAAGTTTCAAGTTTATTTTCTATGGATTTTATGGCCTTAGTTATATTGTTGTCGGTAACCCCAAAACCAGTGGAGGATGAAAGAGCCTTTTCCTTCTTGTATTTTGCTCGGTAATGCTTGAATCGTTCAGACATCTGTTATGCAAAAGATCAATCCTTTCCTTGTTCTTATTCCGTAATTCATTTACATTAGAAGATAGCCATTAACTTTTGATGCGGGGGGCTGTCCTACTTTAGTGGCATACTCAGTACCAAAACAAGAATCATAGTTAGATTTGGATTTCAGCCAGTTGATAAGAATGAGATGGTCATCTTTTTTTAATTGAACGGTCTACAATTTCTTGGCTGAGCGGGGAAAATAGGAAGTAGTGGGAATTGAAGAACAACTGGGTGATGGCTGCCTTTGAGAAGATCTAGGATGATGAGGCATGTTATTATAAATGAAGATGAAAAGGAGCAGAAACAAGCAGATGAGATAGCGAGATGAAATGGGGAGAAATTCTGAGCGGATAGAATGAACAGGATGGGATGAGAATGGAAGTGCACAGCAAGGTAGAAGGCATATCCAGGGAGTAGTCCAAGATGTGGTTATGACAGAAGGTTTTCCAAGATGTGGTTATGAAAAATTGAGTAAAAAAATGTCGGATAAGAGGTGAACATTGACACGTAAAGTGTCTAATAACCCAATTATTAGCAAAAATAATTGCGGAAGATAATTGGGGTATAAGGATTTTTATCTGCAATTAATTTAATTGCTGATCCCTGAACATTGATACCCCCTATTGTGGCATAAGAGAAAGTGAGTAAGGTAAAACATTATCAAGGCAAAGAATTGAAATAATGTTGCATGAGAAGGGGAAGTTACTATCAGGTTCAGTTCAATATTATAGTAAGTTAAAGAAAATTTACCAAATAAATGCTGGTCAAATTTGGGTCATATGCAGGTAAATTTCAGTGCGTGAAAAAATCTCATTGTTGACTTGCATGCAGGTCCTCCCCTTTTTTTTCCAGGTGACACACAATAAAAAAGAAAGTTCTGAAAGTTATCACCTTTTTAGCCATTTTTAAGATCATACTTCTATTTTTTGTCTCTCATGGAAGTGGGATTAATATCTGTGTCAACATTTTTCAAATAGTCACCTGGCCATCACATAGTATGTGATATGGCCTTATAGGTGTCCTTTACATAGTATATGACTCCAATGTCATTAATTATTCTTCAAATTGAAAACTTAGTGGTTGAATATATGATTCAGAAAGCTGTCTAAAAATTAGGTTTATATCACCAGAAAAAAAACATGGCCACCTGATAGCAGGTGCCAATCCCTATCTTTGGTTAAACTCAATTTCAGCTTAGCTTTAATTTATCTGGAAAGACTGTGCACTAAAAAATGAGCACACTAGCTCATGCAATATCAAATAAAATTTACTCTTAAATCAAAACTGAATATAGGGATAGGCACCTGCTAGCAAGTTCCACTTAATTTTTTGCAGCTTATTCTATTCACTAAAATCATTTTCATTTCTTTCCTGAAATATCATTTAGCCAAGGTATGTAAAAGAAAAAGGCACTGTATGTATGGCTATGAAATAACTGATTTATATTTGATATGTAAGAGAGAGATTTTAGAAAGTAAGAAAAATTTATAATAATGATATTAATAAGATTCATCTTCTACAATTTGGAGTTGTAATAATTCTTTAACTAAAATTTTAGTTTATTTAAATTATTGAGCTATTACTGTTAAAATCTATGAGGCTATTTTTCTGTGAAAGCCTTTACCTATATATTCCCCTTAATACATCAATCCAAGCATTAGCTACTTTCAAAATCTCTTTGTCCCTGAAAAAATAACAAACCATTTTTAGAATGGAAGAATTATGTTTCAAAATATCCTGATAAAAATGGAAAGAGTATTAATTTTATACAATTATCAATGGTCTGGGAAAGACTGTTAATGTTTCTGAAAAAAAATATGAATGATAAATAAAGTAAGTATCTGTAAGCCTATAGCACTAAGACTGAAAAATTAGATTAATAAGCTGAGACAATACTATTAAATGTTGAAGTTAAAAAGATTCCTTGTTATATTGGATTATACAAAAATTTGAGTCCATTGAAGTTTTTTACAGAATTCTGTGCTTCAAAAAAGCTAATATGATAATTTAATTTGTAGAATATGTGCTCAATAAAAATTTGATGGGCTAATTTCCATGATAATTCAGGCCTAAGTGATTAAGTAAGTGATAAGAGGGCACAATGCTCATCTCAAAGAACATCATTGATTTCATTCAAAAAAATTGAAATATTGAGGAATTGAATTTGAAAAAAAAAATTTCAAATGGGATGTTGTGATTTTGTTGCAAGTCTGAGAAAAGAAGCTAAACTTTCTGAAGTACATCAATAGCTCAACTTTTGGTTAGATGGACTACTTAAGTGCTGATAGATCTTTCCACTCAATTTTAATTTTTTGTTTTGTTTTCCACATTTATGATCTAAAATATTTGACTTCCATATCTTCTTTTTGTTTTTAAATTGAGAAATTTTAAATATTTGAATTTTTATTTCTCACTCTTGTTTATTTAGAAAACTTTAGTGGATGACTTTGAGCAGCAAGATAATATTATTAAATTTATATTCAGTCTATAAATCATGATGCTAGCCATTGAAGAACTAAGCCACTTCCCCTTGTGAAAGATATTAATAGGAAGCTGAGAATTTCTTTTCTTTCAAAATTCTGAATATCTATGAAAGCTAAATTTAGAAGAGAGAATAATTATTTTGAGAGAATATGAGGAGTGAGGATTTTCAGACGTCTTTGGCTCAATTTATGAGGAGCATTAGAGCTGAAAAAAATTCCCAGGAGTTTGAGCTAGCCAGTTTCAAGGGAAAAAGAAATGTTCAACTATGATCATGGAGGCAGTTGAAAGCAAAAATTTATTTTTCTGGAATTGTTTTTTTGGCTCTCCTAGAGCTTTGAATGATATGAATGTTCTATACTGCAGAAATATATTTGATGATTTGTTTTCTGGAATTAGAGACCTGGTCCAGTTTCAACTCAATAAAAATACTTACAAAAATTCTTTTTACCTGGATGATGGCATATACCCCTCTTGGTCAACTCCTGTTAAAGCCATAAGAAATCCTCAAGATGAAGCAATATATCTTTTTTCCAAACTACAAGAATCTTTAAGAAAGCATGTTGAGCATGCATTCAGAGTTTTTCAGAGTTGTTGGGGGGTCATCAAACAACCTTTCTTATTTCGGGATAGAAACAATGTGATTAATGGAATTACTTGCTCAGTAATCTTACAGGATATTATCATAGAAGATAATTCACATGCTGAGACTTACTTGAATGATAAAGACACAACTTCTGAAATTATCTCAAACATCACAGAGATTCAAAAAAAACTCATGGCTAACCTTTTATATAAAAAGGAATAAGGAACTCTTCAATTCCAGTCTTCATTTTTAATCAAGGCATGATCTCAAAGTATATAATTTGATTTACAGGGGACTTATGGAGAAAGATGAAGTGTAAATGGTTTGATATTTTATTTTTAGATTTGAGTTTTAAAAAAGCAGACATATAACATATATTATAAAATATATTTTATTTTTGAAATAGGTTTAAAAAACATAAAGTCTTTTATTCTAAAATATTTAAAAACATAAGCATCAAACTAATTAGAAATGAAACAAAATAAAATTGACTTAAAAAATGTAACAATGATTTAAATCATTGAGGATCCATTTTTTGAAGCCACTTGTTTCTCATTGAATTTTTCATAAGCTTTAATACCTTTAAATAATCAGGATCTACACATTAGGGGGTATAAAAGATAGAAATATTACATAATAAAACACCTCTTTTTTCCATCAAAACATCCATGATTAGTTTTTCATATATGGCATATTGTGCCCCCAAAAAACCTTTTAACTGATAGTTAATTTCTAGTTTTTTGTTTTCTTATTGTGTTGTAAAAAAAACTTTTAAATAATTAAAAATTTATAACTTTTATACCCCCTATTCATTTTCACTCAATAGTAAAATTTTGACATCATTAGCTAAAATATCACTTTTGCCCTTTTTTTCATCAATTTTAATACTTTTTAAGTCTAAATAGAGCTTAGCCTTCTCAATGGCCACTTGTTCTCCAAAAATATCATTTTTTTTCTGAGAAATATGAATCTGTTCTTTAGAAATAGAGCTACTCTCTTGATGAACAGAGAGCTGTTGTTCAGAAAAAAGGCTTATATTTAAGGCCTTCAAACCCTTTTCATCTTTGGTTGCTTGAAAGAATTCACTTGAATTTCTTTTCTTACTTTCTATAATTCCAGGTGAAAGAGAATGACCAGGTTAGTGAGGAGTGGTTGGAGTTGCCAAAGGTTGACTGATATTGCAACACATGGATTGGTCGGAAGAGGGGGGAAAAAATGAAGGGGTAGCTGGTTTTTTAGATTTTAATTTCCACTTTGGGACAGTTTTGAGTTTTTGCAAAGCTGGGATATTTTTAAATAAAATTTTATTTTGTTTATGATAGAGGGTGAGTGAAGCTTGAAAATATTCAGAAGGGGAGGTGCTGCAAGGTGGGTTCCCCTCAATTTCATGATAAGGAGAACTGAACTTTAGCATTTCAGTGTTGAGAGCTCCCCACATAGAAAATAGGAATCATAGTCAGTAATAAAAATTAAGTAGCAAGTGAAAAGGAAGAAAAAACTTTATTTTTATTTGCCCATAGTCTTGATAGTTTATTATGAAATATTCATTAAAATGAGTTTCAATTCTTTTATAGAAAGCTTCACCTGTTTGATGCGTTGAGAACTTGGGTTTCTCACTGATTTAGACCCATGAAATAGCAAGTTACTCTTCCTCTTGGGGGAGCTAGTTGGGGAAAAAAAATAGAATCAACATTAATTTCTGGCATTATTGAGTGACTTTTGAGTTGAAGGAAAAATAAAGTGAGGTGGTGAAAAAAGGGATATGTGCTCAAAGTGGGAAAGATATAAGCGCAGGATTTACTTTATAGAAAACTCTATTTAAAGAGAGGCTTAGGGCATCTGTCGTATATAATTGCATGTTACTTGGTCATTTCATAATGAATTTCAATATTCAACCACTATATGCATTATCTTTTACTAATCACTGAATTTAGTTAATATTAAACACTGGGACTTTGGAAGTAATTTAGTAAACATTTCCTGCTAAAAGTTTCCATGCATGTCATTAAATTTGCTTAATGAATTACTTGATATGGAAGAGTAGACTATATTTGTTTCTCTTCATGTTTGAAGAGCACTTTTTCTTGTGGTCACTTTGTATAATTTTAGTAATTGAGGTTTGGAATATGCAGCCAGGAGTGTAAAAAAGTGAAAATGGATAAAATTTGGTGATTAGTAATGAGTATAGTGGCTTGGAATTAAAAAAGAAAAAAGAAAATTAGGGACTGGGACAGAGGAAAGTAAGTGATTGGAAAGTGGGATGAAAATCCAAAAATAAAAAATAAAAACCAGGCAGGGGGGTGAGTTAGACATAGTTATCTATCACTGTGTCTGTAAATTGGGTTGGTTTGCATACTTTACCAATAATTGGGGTCACATTAATTCACCATTGAATTATCACTACTCCTTAACTATTCATTTCTGTCAATTTCGGGTATACATAGGTATTGTTACTTACAGATACTTACTTTGCATCATTGAGTCACCCCCTTGCCTGCCATTTTTTTAATTTGTATCCCACTTGCCGATAAATTCCTTGAATCCTTCTTGGTTCTTCATTTTTTTCAATTTTCATTCCAAGCCACTATACTCACTACTCATCACCAAATTTTATCCATTTTCACTGTTTCACACTACTGGATGCATATTTCAAGCCTCAATTACTAAAATAAACCAAGAAAACACAAGGGAAAGTTCTCTCTAAACATGCCAAGGAATTAATATACAGCTGAATTCCAAATGCTTGGTGAAACTTGTAAAAAAATTTCAGGTTTGTCACAGCAATTTCAGTGCAAAAAATTTATACCTCTGCCACATTTTACCAATCTCTCAGGCTGAGTAGAATTTCTAAAATCTGTAAATGTACCAATCGTATCTTTTGATCACTGCCATCCACATATTCATCCATCCCATAAACCTCCACCCAACCACCCAAGGCCATATCTGAAACCTGCCAAGTGGTCAAATTTCACCTCTAGCCTTTTCTCTTTGGTGCACATATTGCCTTTTTTATTTTTATTTATTGTTTTCTAATCAGTTTTTTTCTTTTTCTGGCTGGACATTTCCATCTTTTTCTATAAATCAAATCATCAATTACAGTAAAACCACCTTCTCCACCTGGTTTTAGGTATGTATATTTCCTTTTTTTCCTCTTTTGATGTTGTTTGATGAGTGGGACAAAAAAGTAACATATGTTCAGGGGAGTAAGGTGACATAAGGGGTAGAGGGGGGGAGGGGAAGCTTTGAATCTAAAGAAGTAGTGTTTAAGTGGTGAGTGGCCTGAACAACACTGCACAAAGGCTGTGGCAAAAGCTCTGGGTAAAGATGAGAGAGTGTTGAACATGAGTTGAGGGTTGTACTTTTCTCAAAGTTTAGTGAGTACTGGGAGGGAGGGGGGAGTGGAGAAGAGGAGTTTAGTTTGGGTTTTAACACATGATTTCAATGAGGAGATGGAGGGAGGGGGGGGGGAAGATGTGAAGTATGACTTAGCTGGTTGGGACAAAGGGTGGGACCCAATTACCAGTGTGTCTGCAATCTCATTGCCTGGGATGCCCAAGTGACCCGGGCACCACCATATTATGGTGATTTTCAGCTCTGGGTTGCCTAGTAGTAATTCTCTTGCTATGAAGAAGATTGCAGAGAGTAGAGTGGAGTTTGAGGAGGATGGAGATGGTGTAGAGAGAGTTTTGGTTATGGCTTGGTTGTCAGTGAGTAAGGTAAGGGAGGGGTAAAGAGAATGAAATTAGTTGGCTTGGAAGAGTTGTAGGCCAAGGAGGATCCCATATAACTCAGTTTTGAAAACTGAAAAATTGAAGGAAGTCTCCCAGATAAGCCACCAGAGGGAGGGATTGACCAAGGTCAAAGGCTGCAGCAAATGCACCATCTGGTGACTTAGAGCCATCTGTGTATATGAAGTAAGAGGAGGGGGGGGGACTGGAAGTGATGAGGAGGAGAGTTTTGATGTGGGATTCATCTTTTGTATTCCCTATAGCTGAAGAGAATAGGGGGGGGGCAGGGGGTTTTTTTTACAAGTTGCACCAAGCATTCTGAATTTAGATGTATGAAATGACCAAGTAACATGCAATTATATACTCATTTTTTACCGACAAGAAGACAGATGCCCTTACACTACCAACACCATTCGTTACGCCACAAGGCGTAACAAATGCGTAACAGTTGTGTGACGGTTGCATAATAAATACATAACAATCTTTATGTCCCCTAGCAATCAATAATAATTGTTATGTATTTGTTACACAACCGTTACACAACTGTTACGCCGTGTGGCGTAACAAACAATTTTGGCAGTGTTAGTTATTTTTCTTTCTTGCATACGAGTGATGAATGATGCCACGCAGCAACCAACACGACGTGCATACCCCACAGCTTTGCACGTAGTGTAATATTGCCAATAATATGCAAGTAGCTGTTGAATATTTGCTGCATCGGCTGGAGATGCTCCTACTATTAATTATTGCACAACTGTCGTTTAGTGGTTGCGCCCCATGGCGAAATGGAAATGTGTCATGGTTTAATGAGTAATTATATACTTATATTTTATCAACACGGGGGTTAGCTGCCCTGAGCTCTCCGAGAAATTAAGTATCTGATTCTAAAAAACAAAATATCACAACTATTCGACACCTCCTGAGACAATAGGTTATGCAGCTCACAAGAAGACTCAAAGTTCATGACACTTACAATCCTAATTCACTCCTTGAATAAAGAAAGAAAAGCATAATCTTAAGAGAAAAATCTATTCCTCTATTTCGATAATATTTGAGTAGATAATGATTAGTAATCCACTAACAGCTGTAGGTTACTGTAAAAATGAAATGAAAACCTCTACATGGAAGAGTAAGGTACCACTAAAAATAATTTGTTTCTCCGTTTGCGTGTTTCAGTCAAAACCAAAAAAATAAGGATAAAGATATAGAAAAACTAAGCTAAGAGAGCAGAGGGGGGGAGGGGGGGAGGGGCCTACATTATGATAACCATTCTACAAAAAAAAAAGAAAGAAAGAAAAAAGAAAACCCCCAAAAAATTAAGAAAAAAAAAAAAGAAAAAAGTCAAGTCAAATGTTTCGAAGTTTTTCAACTCCCTCTGAACC
Source organism: Hemileia vastatrix (assembly GCA_030280995.1). Lineage (NCBI taxonomy): Eukaryota > Fungi > Basidiomycota > Pucciniomycetes > Pucciniales > Zaghouaniaceae > Hemileia > Hemileia vastatrix. The sequence goes on along the minus strand of JASXTE010000014.1, from coordinate 21,125,353 downwards.
ATCCAAAGCTTCAGCAATGATTTTTAATTGCGTTGCCCTTTGTTCTTCAAAGGCTTCCAGACCATCTGGTTGAGAAGGATCTAAAAGCCATTCGATCGAAGGAAGTTCTCCTTTAGTTGGTCGATTTCGCATACGGAGTTTAACAGCATTATGCCAATTACTGTGGTTTGGGCCGAAACCTGCTAATGAAAATACTTTTCCAGGTGGGACTGTCCGACGACCGATCTTATAAACCACACGAGTAATAGATATGCACTATTAGGAACATATTTTTCAGTTAGCGATAAGGTCCTGTAAAAGACATCAATTGAGGAGGAAAAAAAGTTAAGTTACGTTTAGAGTTCGGACAGTAGAGTCTTTAGGTGGAGCGGTTGTGAAAGTAGACATAAGATATACCTGTGAGATAGATGGAAGTGGGATCAATAAGTGAAAAAATGAAGATGAAAAAAACAACCCACCCATTTGAGATCCCAGGAGACCGGCTTGACTTCAACTTGATAATCAGCCAACATCTAATTTCATAAATCATTTTCAATAAGGATTGACATCCATTTCAATTCCATCCCGCAAACCAAAAGATAGATATTAATTTTAGATTAAGAAACAGAACGTTGATTAGATAACAAAGGACAAAAAGACGCTTACAGGGATCTCACGAAAAAATGAAAAATGGGTTGAAGCGACCATATAGCGAACACGTTCCAAGTCATTACGCATCAATCTACCGATCGTTCTAAGGATCCACTCTAATCGAGCCCTATCTAATGCGTAGGCATATGAGGAATTTGAAAGATGCATGTAAAAGTCACAAGCATTCCAAGTAGCAGTATGGTGAGTGGTGACTTTGGCGTCAAATGGATTGGCAGCAATGACATGTTGATATATACGTTGTGATCCGAATCTAAATCTTCTGATCCAGGCGAACAAGAGGGGTAGACATGTTTTAGCGGTCCAGTAGAAAGGCACCGACCTCCAATTAGCAAGGCCGATAAGGTAGAAGAGAAGTTTTAGGATATGAGAGAAAGTAAGAGAACGGAAAGGAGGGAGAGAGAGGCGATTGGCGTGATAGACAGCAAAGGAGACAAGGAGGGTGGACGGTCTGGGAGCGAGTCTTGGGAGCCAAGGCTGGTGGGAAGGGGGCGCATGTTTGGCGGGAGCGACACGAAGACGGTGGGGATGGGTGTCGCTTGGAGAAACGTCGGTTGGGTGGCGGGGAGTGGCCATGGCGTGTGGCAGTCTTTCGTCTTGACTTTTGAGTGGCTCCTGGGCTGGACGAGCGTTTTCTGTGCTGAGCCCCCTGCCTCCTATCTCTTCTCATTCAATAAACACCAAACACCTCGTCCGTCCATTAATTCTTCCAACTCTTCCACTCCTCCTGTCAATCCATCCACCCTCACACCTCATCTTTCTCCCTCCTCATTCCTTCTCCACTTCTCGAATCTCCATATCTTCTTCTCAGTTCCCGATACCTTGCTAAATAAATCACTGCCTCTACTTCCTTTCTAATCCAATTAGCTTTAGCAATCGATTTTGCTAACTCATCTTCTTGCATTTGCCGTTCAGCTGGCAGTTTAGATAACCGCTCTGATGTTTCTCGAAAACATCGTCGAACTCGACTACTCAAATCGTAATTCGGATCCGGATAGCGGTCAGATAACAGTAAAAGGGTCTTATAAACTTGCTTGGCTTTGATTCTTAGTCGAGTAATGGAGTTCGACATTTTACTTGATGTGCTGTTCTTAAATTTTCCTTCCCTTGTTGTATATGTATGTATATATATATGCGTATGTGTGCGTACGATTGATAATGATGACTCCAATAGGATTAAGGGTTAAGTTGGGCGTTAAAGAAGTACAGTAAGAATTAATGGGCACAAAAACCAGAAGGTGAGTGGAAGTGAATGTGAATGTGAGACACTAGACCAAGTATTTTCCCATCGCTTCTATCTTCAAAACATTAAACACTTGCTTCCGCTATTGTGGATCTGCCCTTTTTTTTACCCGGATCTGACGGTGGAAGATTCTTACCCACAAGCAGAAGATTCTTATCCACTAACCCTGGGGCTAGTGAATAAGAATCAAAAGTAAATATCCAATCAAACTCAAACTTTGATACATCCCACACCCAATAACCCATTAATTGTCAAAAAAAGAATGGAAAATAATTGGGACATATCATTTTTTATCTTCCATTAATTTAATGGCAGATTGGAATGCTTTGATACCTCCTAGTGTCAGCAAAAAAATAATGGAAAATAATTGGGGTATTTCATGTTTTGTCCACCAAGTAGGGGATATCAAAGTACTCCAATCTGCCATTAAATTAATGGCAGATAAAAAATGAAATACCCCAATAATTTTACATCATTTTTTTTTTTGATGATAAATGGGTTATTTGATGTGGGGCATATCAAAGTTTGAGTTTAATCAGACATTTAATTTTTGTGTGCAATCCACCATATTGGGGTATTAAAGCAAAATACATGGGTTATTTCAATTTTCTTATTCACTAGCTCCCAGGCTAGTGAATAAGAATCTTCTACCATTAATAATAGGGGGTATCAAAGTTAGAAATCTTTCATTTTCATAATTCCTTTTTTTCCACCAAATCAACCATGATTATTTTTTAAAATATGGCATACTGTGCCCCAAAAACATCTTTTTACAATATTTACAAATTTCTAACTTTGATACCCCCTAATTTTAAGGGTTCCACAATTAGGGATCAGGAATTTTTTCCCCCTGGATCTGACATTATTAATTGCTGAAGACTCTTATCCACTTGCCCTTGGACTAGTGGATATGGAATGCATAATAGGGGGTATCAAAGTTGACCAATCTGCAATTAATTTATTTGCCGATAAATATCCTTATACCCCAATTAGGGGGTGTCAGTTCTGGCAAATCCGCACTTACAAATCTGCACTTAAATTTGACCAAATCCACACTTATTTAAGTGTGGATTTCCGAAACACACTAGCCCCAATACTGGTGGATTTCAAAATGAAATAAGTCACTTATTTCACTCAAATCTGCACTTTCTCAACCAAAAGTGATGATTTCACCATCAATTCCTATTTCACTGATTTGTCAGTATCATCCCAATCATACACAGCACTCTGCAGCATAATACTTCATAACTCAAAACATCGTACATCATTTACATTTTCATATCATATCATATAATAGTCATGCCTTCCTCACTTTCAAATCATGATAAATTACATAAAGCAATGACTTTCATGGCTCTTGAACTGCTCTTGGACTCTGATTTTGATTCTGATTCTGATCTAGAAGAAGATTTTGTCTTTTTATCAAAAATTGCCACAAAACAATACCTTCTTCCCAGAAAGCCTCAAGTACTTCATACCCCCAAGTACACCATCCAAACACTTCTTAACCTATCTACACCCAGTTTTAGACAGTTGTTCAGGACTTCTCTGGAATTTTTCCTTAAATTGCTTGAGCTTATTCAGGATTATCCCATATTTCACAACAATTCTCAAAAAGAACAATGAAATCCTTCAATTCAATTGGCCATCACACTATGTCGTTTGGGTTCAAATGGTAACGGAGCCGCTTTGAAACGTTTAGAAAATGTCTTTGATTTAGGGTATGGTTCAGTTTACACTTATACCAAACGATGCATCACTGCCATCAACTCCTTGGAATCTCAACTTCTCACCTGGCCAACAAAAGAAGAGCAACTTGAATCATCTCAGGTTATGCAAGCAGAGGGCTTCCCAGGATGTATTGGTTTTGTTGACAGTACTACCATTCCTTTGAGCCAGAAACCTGCACAACGTGGAAACAATAACTTTGAACATAAAAAGAGGTAGATTATTTTCAACTCCTTTCATTCTCTTTTAAACTAACACAAACAACTGTATCTTCTTTATAGATATTCAATTTCTGTTCAGCTTATATGTGACGTTAACAAAAAATTTATATCATTCTTTGCTGGCTATCCTGGCTCATGTCATGACTCCTACGTCTTCCAAAGAATGCAAATTTCAAATGAACCTGAAAAATTCTTTAATGAAGATCAGTATCTTCTTGCAGATTCTGCTTATGCAAACGGAAAGTATGTACTTCCTGATTTTTGGGGAGCAGCTTCAGAAGACAGTCAAAATGCCAAGTTCAACAATCATTTGGCAAAGTCAAGAGTCCATATTGAAAATTCTATTGGAATCTTGAAAGGCCATTTTTGTAGTTTAAGGGAATTAAGAAGTCCTCTTAGAAATAAATCTGAAATGAAGGTGGTAATCATCTGGATACTGTGTTGCACTATATTTCATAACCTACTTGCTAACCTCAAAGATCAATGGTTAGAGCTGTATGAAGATGAACAAGTTGATTCACCTCCGACTATATCCAACACTTCTATTTCTCAATCAACTAGTATAAGGGCAAAAATTCTTCCAATAACACTCCAACATTTTTCAACACAATTTTAATTTTTTTTTCTTTCTCTTCAAATGATCAATTTGCATGTTTTATTCACTGAGAATGGTAAATTTTTTTGCATATTTTTTTGGTTTTTAAATTTGCTGTTAAAGTCTTATTTTTTTATCTCTCTGTGTTTTCTTTCATCAACTCAACATGAAATCGCATATTTTCAGCAAACACATATTTTTTCAGTCACTCTCTTTTTTTTCTTCACTCATATCCGTTTTCTCCTCTCTTTCTACATCACTCAATCAATTTCACTTATATTTCTTTTTTCTCAACTCATCTCTCCAGGTAAGTCATTTTATTCTTTTTACTTAATTTTTTGCTAATTTTTTTTTTTTTTTTTTTTGGTTTTTTGTTTTTTTTTTTTGGTTTTTTTTTATTTGTAAGTGGTTGTTTTTAAATTTATAGGTAAAATTAACCTTTTTTTTTCTCTCTCTTTCTCTCCCTCTTTTCTCTCTTTATCCCCCCTTGGCCTGGTCTTTTTCCCACCTTTACCCTCTCCTTGGAATAGATACATCCCCCTTTGGCTGCCTTATTCCCCCCTCCTTGGCTCACTCTAACCTCCCTTTTCTCCCTCTTTGGTCTCATCTCTCCCTTTCTCCCCCTTCTTGGTCTCCTCATATCTTCCCCTCATTCCACTCCACCCCCCACCAAATCCCCCAAATCCTCCCTCCAAATCCCCACCAAACCCGCCTCTAACCCCCCCTCCAAACCCCCCTCCTATCCCCCTCAAAACTCCCCCAAATCCTCCCTCATATCCCTCCTACCCCCCCTTAACCTTCACTTAACGATTTGTTAACAAATCGTTAAGTTATTGAACGATTGCACCAAATTGTTCATTAGCGAATCATTAAGTTAATGAACGATTAGCAGCTATCGTTCATTAACTTAACGATTCGCTAACGAATTGTTAAGTAAGTTGGAGGGGAGGTTAGGGGGGTTTAGAGGGACGTATTGGGGGGGTTTCAAGGGGGATTTGGAGGGGGGTTAGAGGGGGTTTGGAGGGGGTGAAAGGAGGTGGATTGAAGGGGGTGTTTGGGGGGGTTGCAGGGGGTTTGGAGGGTGATTTGCAGGGGGGTTTGGAGGGGGGTTTGGAGGGGGGATTTGGGGGATTTGGTGGGGGGTGGAGGGGGGTTTTCCAAGGGTTTTTGGGAGGTGGGAGAGGGCTTTGGAGAGGGGAATTTAGGGGAATGGGGAAGTGTTAAAAAAATTTAACAGTTTATTGATTTTTTTTTAATTTTAGAGAAAAATATTCATTAAGTTCAAGTGAAATAAAAAAAATTCTCATTAGTCTTTTGAGGAATTTTTATTTTTTAATTTAAATTAAGTGAGTTTTTTTTAATGTATAATTTTGGGTGTTTGAAAAGTAACAAATTTTTAAGTAGAAAAATACATGACTTTAACTTCAGATTCACCACTTACCTCACTCTCATCTTCTTTAACTTCATTATCATCTTCAAATTCAACTTCTTTTCAATCATCATCTAAAACATTGACAAAAAATGAAGAGTATCAAAATAAAAGATATTTTAAAAAAAATTCACTTGGATCAAATATTTGGCCATATTTCAAAAATCAAGTACTATAAAACTAAAGTTGAAAAAAAATCAATTTTCCAAAAATTTTACCTGAAAATATACATTATTTAACTGAAATTGGAGGTGATGAAGTTAAATCTGTTATTAATAATAATTTCAAAACTCAATTTATTTACAAAAACCATTCTTTTAATGTGTCACCGGACGACCTATGCACAAGGTCAAGGATGTTCCTGTAAGTGAGATGAGGAGTTTAGAGACTTCTTCAAAGTACAGAGGAATGATTCGAGGAAATGATTCAAAGATGATTCAAAGGAAGAACTACTGCTTCAAGTTATGTTCGAGAAGGATTCTAATATAATTGAGAGGTAATATTAAAATTCTTAAGATCTCACGAAGGGTTGGAACCTCAAAAATCAAAGATTTAGGATTTTAGAAATGATTATTGAGAAAATAAAGAAAGATACAATAATAATGATTTAACTTAAAAGATTTACCACTATTAACTATAAATACGTTTTATAATTTAATTCTAAGGAATATCGAACCAAAAACCCAACCCCTATTATATCCTTTACTCCTCCTCGCATTGACCTCGTACCCATCCACTATTCCGCACACCACAGACCATTAAAAAATACATCCATTACACCCTGACCCTCCTCACTAACATCTGTAAACCCTTTAATCTTCCACTAACCATTCCGTCTATGCTCACTACCCCTTAATAACCCACAGACATTTCATAAACCTTTTTTAATGTACTATTATATTAACTATTGCGCTGTGCCTTGCTTATTGGGAAAAAAAACCTAAGACACACTATTGAGAGATTGACTAATTTAGATTTAGAGTTTAGGCTAGCGTGGTTGAATAGCGAGTACACAAAGGAAAGTCGCAGTTGCTATGGAGAATTGCTTTCTGCACTTTGAGTATGGATTTGAGCCTCTTATTATTGATTTAATGAGCTACTTTTGCCTCGAGTGTCACGTGGCGCATGACAGATGCCCGGGTATAAGAACACGAGCTTCGTTGAGTGTAAGAAATACTTCCCACACTAATTTCCCTTCCTTCTTTATTTAATTATTATCATATTTTTAACTCACTATGACAGATTTCCCCACACCAACTCCCACGCCTCTACACCCTAAAGCGGATGGGGGTATTGTTACCCGACAGTTTACCAAGACTTGCACGGCCTGCAAGTTGATGGAATATTTTTGTGTGGAAAGCACGGCTACACGAGGGCCTTGCCAGAAGTGCGAATTATGTCGATGGAGAAGGGTGGCGTGTGACGCCTTGTTGAAGAATGCCGATATGGAGAGTCGGTTCACTAAAACAAAATACTGGGTAATCCCTAAGACGAAGGAAGTAGTCAAAGACATTTGGGACGTCTCAATTGGGGACAATCAATTGGTGGGGGAGAGTGAGGAGGAGGTTGAGGATGATGTGGCAACCTGGGTGACTCGGGCTGCGAGTAAAAAGCAAGTAGTAGAAGAGGAAGTTGACAAATTGGTTGAGGAGGAAGAAGAGATTCCCATCTCAAGGAGGACTCCGAAAAAACGACCGGTGGTCATCAAAGATGATGAAGTGGAGAGGGATATGGCAGTGGAGGTCACTCCGAAATTATTTTTGGAGGTTGACCCTATCTTCGAAGTAAGTCTATTCCCTGATATTTTAGAAATTTAGGTACTGATAGTCTTGTTTTAGAATTCAGATGTCATTGTCGAAGTCCCTATGGCGGAAGCTTCAAATGTGGAAGCGACCCTTGTGGAACCCACTGCTGTGGAAGTGGCAGTGTCGGTCGAAGATAGATTACCGGCAATTACCTCGAGGGAGGAGATTGAAGAAACCCTCAATCAGCTATGGTAAAAAAAGCCTCGTCAGGTTCGACAAGCAAAATTTATTGAAGACTTGAGCAGCGAAATCGATAAGATTGTTGATGCTGCTTCCTTCGACGTAGCTGAGGAGCTACTGGAACTTGGAGAATTGATTCCGGTAGGAGAGGGGGAGAATTTTGAAAAATGTAGAAAGGAGATAAGGGAAATTTTTGAGAAGATGAAGGGATTGGTTTGGGAGAAGATAAAAGAGAAAATTTAACATGAAAAGAGAAAAGAAAAGAAAAGAAAGAAAAGTAAAGTAAAAAAAAATTTGTATTTTTATTTTGTTGTTTTATGAAAAATTTTAATATTTTATTTTTTTTTATAATATTTTGAGAGAAAAAAAAAGACAGAAAAAGATTTAAATAGAAGTTTGTTTTAAAATTTTGAAAGAAGGAGGTTAAATGAGAGAGGAAAAGACAGAATATTTGATTGAAGGAGTTTTAGTTTTAAAGTTCGAAAAGAAAAAGAATTAAGTAAGAGGAAAGAAAGAAAGAAAAAAATAACTGATTGAAATAATTGTGTTGTAAAATAAAATTTTATTGAAAAGAAAAAATTTGTTATTTAAGTTTATTAATTGAAGATTTGAGAGATTTTAGTTATTTGAAAAAGAAAAGAAAGAAAAGAAAAAGAAAAAAATTTAAGAGGATTTTGAAAGAAAGAAGTAATTTGTTTGAAGAATTTAAAAGAGTGATTTAGAGGTTAAAGTGAAGTTTGAGAAAGATGGTCGTGTAATGTTCGTGAAGAATTTTGATAGTTCGAGGAAAAGAAAATTTTAAAGAAAGAATGTATATAGAAAATTGAGAAGGAAAAAAGAAAAAGAAGTAAATTTTTAAAGAAAAAGATTTTAATTTAATTTGTTTTATTTTATTTTATTTTATTTAATTTGGTTTTTATTTTATTTTATTTTATTTTTATTTTAATTTAATTTAATTTAATTTAATTTTTATTTTTTAAAGAAGGTTGAACAATTTTGAAAAGAAAAAGAATAAAGAAGAAAACAAAATTAAAAGATCTTTTTAAAAGTAAAGATGTTTTAGATTTTAAAAAGAAAAAAAAGAAAAGAAAAGAGAAAAAGAAAAAAAGAAAAAAAGAAAAAAAAAAGAGAAAGAAAAAAGTAAAAGAGAGTTTTAAGGTTTTGGTTTTAAAGGATATTTAAGATGGAAAGATTTTAGAAGTTCAGGGGCGTTGGAAACATTGATGGCTGGTTCCCAGGATGTTTTGTCTGAGTCATCGAGGAAGCCTACCCATTCCACGAGGTATTGAAGTTTTCCCTTGCGCATTCTTGAGTCAAGGATATGGCTTACTTCCCACTCTAGATGGTCTTCTACTTCGACTGGTTCCGGAGGAGGTTGGTTCTTGCCCGGGTATATTTCTTGAGCCAGTTCCAGAAGAGATACGTGAAAAACAGGGTGAATAGCCTGCCATTTAGGAGGTAGCTTGAGTCAAAATGCAGTTTTATAGACTTCAGAGTCAATTTCGAAGGGCCCCAAGCGTTTTTCAGCCAGTTTCTTTGATGGTTGAGTCGTTCGAATGTTTCTTGCGTCAAGCCATACTTTGTCGTCTGGTTTAAAAGAGGGAGCAGTTTGTCAATGTTTGTCGGCCTGTTCCTTGTACCTTCAAACCGCTAATTCTAAATTTGATTTAAGTTCTTCTTGGAGTCGTGATATGGTTCAAAGATAATGTTCTGCAGGATGACTAGTTCCTACATGGATTGAGTTGGATCAAGGATGTCTTCCATAAACAGTTTTGAAAGGAGATTGTTGTGTCAAAGAATGAGTTGAGTTATTATAAGCAAATTTGGCCAATGGTAACCATGTGGTCCAATTGTCTTGTTGGTAACTGACATACATTCAAAGGTATTGTTTGAGGATTTGGTTGACCCTTTCTTTTTGCTAATCAGTTTCAGGATGTTAGGCTGTGGAGAGGTTCCTCGTGATATTGAGTTGTTGACACAGTTAAGTCCAGAATGTGGATACAAACAATGGGCCTCTATCTGAAATAATATCATTAGGTAAGCCGTCTTTAAAAAATACATATTCTAGAAACAATTTTGACAAATCTTCTGCAGTAGCAGTAGTAGTGGTTTTAATAAAAATAGACATTTTTGAAAATCTATCTACTATTACTAATATGGCATCAAAATTATTAGAAAAAGGAAGTTGAGAAATTAAATCCATTGATAAAGATTCCCAAGATTTAGAGGGAATAGGAAGTGGTTGAAGCAACTCATACTTCTGGTGACGTGGAGCCTTATTCCTATTACATTTGTAACAAGCTTTTATATAGGCCTTGATTTCCCTGGTCATACCTGGCCAGAAGAAATACCTCGCTATTAACTGGTAGGTTTTATCAACCCCAAAATGACCAGCTAATGGGAAATCATGTCAACAATTGAAAATCCATAATTTTATTTCATTGTTGTCGGGTATGACTACTCTACCCTGGAAAACTAATAGACCTGATTCAATACTAAATCTTTTGTCCCCTTGCTTCAAGAGTGTTTTATGTTTTAACCCTAAACAATAATTGTCCTTCGACTGAGCTTTGAGGATGTTGGATAGTGGATTTTGAAAGGATTGAATTGTCATCGAATTAAGTTGATGAGTCGTTAACATTGATTTGTTGAAGATTGATTTCACATTTTCTGGGTTCTTGTCAGCAAATGCGTCCCCCCACTGTGGGTAGACGTCGTCCTGACGTGACAAGATATCTGGGACAATGCAGTTCTTACCTGGGCGATAGGAAATAGAAAAAGGAAATTCAGCCCACCTGGCTTGACGCCTGGTTAACACTTTGGAAGACATGAAGTATTTCAAAGCATTATGGTCAGTTAAAATTTGAAAAGGGCTATCCAAGCTGAGAAGAAAAGAGCGCCATTTTTTAAGACAATGAATAATAGCTAAAAGCTCTTTGTAATGAATTTTGTAATTTAATTCTGCTGCAATGAGTTTGCCTGACTCAAAAGCAACAGGATGAAACAATTTTGTTTCAGGATTTAATTGAGAAATGACCCCTACGATAGCATAGTTGCTCGCATCTGTCTCGACTATTGTCGAAGCAGAAGGATCAAAGTGTCGAAGAATTGGAGCTGTGGTGAATGCCGTCTTCAATGCTTCAAATTCCTTTCGTGCTGTGGAAGTAAAAACAAAAGGAATATCTTTTCTAAGAAGAGAAGTAAGATTGGAAATAGTTTTAGAGTAATCTTTAATAAATCTTCTACAGAAATTTGCAAAACCCAAAACTCCCTGGAGGGATTTAACGGATTTGGGCTCAGGCCATTCCATGAATTTTTAGACCTTTTTGTTGTCCATGACTAAACCATCAGTGGACAACGTAAAACCCAAAAAATCGATTGATTTAAGATGGAATTTGCATTTATTGTTCTTGGCGTAGAGACCGTGATCTCGAAGTCAATTTAGAACCTGTCGAACATGATGAATATGATCATCTAGTGTCTTCAAGAAAATTAAAATATCATCTAAATAGACGACAAAAAATTGTTCGACAACATCTTGAAAGATGTCATTGACAAAAGTTTGAAAAGTTGATGGTGCTTTACACAATCCAAAAGGCATAACTAAATATTCAAAACTACCAAATCTAGTGCGCATTGCAGTCAGTGGTACATGACCTTCCACAATGCGAATAAGATTGTAAGCGCCTCTAAGATCAATTTTAGAAAAGAAATTAGCACCATTAAAAAGGGTAAGAAGTAATGACATAGGAGGAACAGGGTATGCATTATTCTTAGTGACTGTGTTGAGCTTTCTATAGTCAACACACAACATAAGACTACCATTCTTCATTTTTACAAAGAGATCAGGGGAGCCGGTTGGAGATTTACTGGCTCTAATGAAACCTTTGGCTACATTCTCTTCAATGTAGTCTCGAAGAACTTGAGATTTGTCCTTTGATAAAGAATAGACACGACCTGTCAGAGGTACTGGACCTATTAACTCTATCTGATGGTTGTAGGGTCGATGAGGTGGTAACTTATCGGCCTTGTGGATTGAAAAAACATTGAGGAAATCATGATAGATTTCTGGTAGAGTTGATTTAATGGCTTCAACGTCGATTTGGTCGTCCTCATCATCTTTGAAAGAATCTGTTGAAGGAAGACCAGAATTGAGAGAGCATAATTTGATTACTTCGAGGCAATTTAAATCCTCTTCAAGTGAAGTCATCGAGCTAGAAGGGTTAGCCAATTGCTCATTTAAAGAAAGATCAGAAGCTTGCAAGTCATCTGGAAGAGATTTGTCCTCTAGAAGGACGTCATCAGGCGGGTTGTTTAACTCCCTATTGACCCAAATTGAAGAATCAGAAATATACTTAGTACGTGGGGTGATCAATCCCCATGTCCAATCAATTTCAGGATTCCAATGCGTTAAAAAGTCATGGCCAAGAATGGTATCGACCATCCTTGGGGCATCCAAGACTGATAATTCCCACTCAAAGGGGGGAAAGTTCGGAAAGTTGAAAACCCATAAAACTTTCTTACTGACCCAATATTTGGGTTCCTCTGATTTGACCAAATAAATTGGAGTTTGATCAATATCTGTAAATGTCAGCTGTAACTTCTTGGCAAAAGATAAACTGACAAAAGAAATTGAAGCTCCAGAGTCTATAAGACAACTGAAGGGGATATCCTCCTTAAAAAGAATGAATCTCAAGCGATTTAAGGCAACTCCAGTCCTTAAGACATGGAGGTTCTGTGCACTGGGAGAGATAAGATAGTTTTCTTTGCACACAAGTAAACTATCTACTAGTTTTTTGACTTTGAACTAGTACCTCTCTTTCCTTCAATTTTACACAATCTTCCAGCTTGTGCTTACCCCCACAATACATAAATAACCCATTATCTGCTTGCCTCTTCCTCTCAGCTTCTTTAAGTTCCCCTTTAGGATCCAGTACTTTACTGATATTGCCTGGGGTGAGCTTTTCTGTCGAGGTCTGTCCTTTCCCTTATTGGGTTTGGATTGAATCAAGGAGGATTGAGTTGTCCGTGGGTGTGAAGAAGGTCCCAATTAGAAATTTAGGCCTTGAGATTTGTTGGCGTATCGAAGATGTTGAAGTCATCCTTGGTAAACGCCATCAAGTTTGAGGGTTCGATGCATTAAATCCATTAAAGTAGTCATCTTCTGACTGTGAAGATTTAACTGATCCAAAATCCTTGAAGAAAGTTCTTTTTTGAAATGATACTTGAGGGCAGAATCATTCCAACCTACTGGAGTTTGAAGCACTCTGAAATTCAAGATATATTCAGAGGCTTTACCATTATCACTCATGCGAAGAAAATCAAGTTCAATTTCTGCGTTGTCAGTTTCATTAGGATCACCAAACAAGGTGAAGAGTTGGTCTTCGAACTTTTCCCAATTATTAATAATTAAATGGGTTTCGGTCGAGGAGAGAATGAGAAGATAAGGTTCAAACCATCTTGCTGCTTTTCCAGGCAGGAATGAAGAAACATAAACAACCTTCGATCGGTCGTTATTGAAGGTTCGAGGGTCATTATGGAACAGGAGCTTGCAGGTTTTCAAGAAGGGCCACAATCTGTCTGGATGTTCTCCATAAAATTTATCAGGAGATTTCATAGGAGTTTTGAATTTAGATCCTTCTGAAGACGTTGAATTTGAAAGAGTCTTCATGAAAAGTCTCATAAAATCTTCCAGAGAATTAGATGGTCCAGGTTCTGAAGGTTGACCATAAGGGTGATTAGCAGGGGCGGATGGTGCCTCGTGCATTGTATCTTCTCCTTCTTCATCATTACTAGAATCATCAAAATCTTGTGGGATGTCTTCTACAGATTGGACTGAATGTTGTCGTTCCCTAAGGTAGAGTGGCTCCAAGGAGTCAGTTTGGGAAACAGGCCGAGTGGCTGTTGGCCTGCCTCTGGCGCGAGCTCTCTTAGTAGTGCCCGTAGGAGGAGTGCGTTGAACAGGTGCCATTTTAAGAATTTAGAGAAAACACCTGAAAAGGGACGTAGTAGTGCAAAGAATGAGAACTACGGAGAATTAAATTATACTGTCACCAGACGACCTACGCACAAGGTCGAGGATGTTCCTGTAAGTGAGATGAGGAGTTTAGAGACTTCTTCAAAGTACAGAGGAATGATTCAAGGAAGTGATTCGAAGATGATTAGGATGAAGAACTACTGCTTCGAGTTATGTTCAAGAAGGATTCTAATATAATTGAGAGGTAATATTAAAATTCTTAAGATCTCACGAAGGGTTGGAACTCAACAATCAAAGATTTAGGATTTTAGAAATGATTATTGAGAAAATAAAGAAAGATACAATAATAATGATTTAACTTGTAAGATTTACCACTTTTAACTATAAATATGTTTTATAATTTAATTCTAAGGAATATCGAACCAAAAACCCAACCCCTTTTATATCCTTTACTCCTCCTCGCATTGACCTTGTACCCATCCACTATTCCGCACACCACAGACCATTAAAAAATACATCCGTTACACCTGGACCCTCCTCACTAACATCCATTAACCCTTTAATCCTCCACTAACCATTCTGTCCATGCTCACTACCCCTTAATAACCCACAGACATTTCATAAACCTTTTTTAATGTACTATTATATTAACTATTGCACTATGCGTCGCTTATTGGGAAAAAAAAACTAAGACACACTATTGAGAGATTGACTAATTTAGATTTAGAGTTTAGGCTAGCGCGGTTGAATAGCGAGTACACAAAGAAAAGTCGCAGTTGCTATGGAGAATTGCTTTCTGCGCTTTGAGTATGGATTTGAGCCTCTTATTATTGATTTAATGGGCTACTTTTGCCTCGAGTGTCACGTGGCGTGTGACATAATGGTTTAAAAGATGAATCATTTAATCAACTCTGTGATCTCATCATAACACTCTATCAAATGGCTTTGGTTTGCTTACCTTTAAGGAATTTCAATTTGTTGAGTGGTATTATGAATGGTATTGGATGGAGACCTGGATTTCATAAAGGTTTTTCTCTTAGAATGTTTAAAAATTTATCTGGATTTTTTAATATCATTTTACTGAGTTTAATTATATAGGCATATATTCTTTACTCAGATCTTTATCTAAAGCTGAATTAGATAAAGATTTTTGAAGATGGAATACATTACCTTTATTTAATACATTTCTTGCTCTCCAACTTAAAAAACTCTTCAATAAAGCTTTTTAAAAAAATCATGAACTTGCTACAAGACTTGGAATACCAAATTGGTACGACTCTGAATGGGAAGATGTTAGCAGTGATTATCTAATGTTTTCAAATGTTATAATCACTCATTCTGGATTTCATAACTGAATTCACATCAACTTGAATGATTCCAATTATCTTATGGAATTTGCTCATATATTAATCCAATCACTGGACAACCTATTCCATCACCTGCTAAAATTAAAGAACATGGATTATATTTCCCAGATCATAGATGTATAATCGATTTTGGATTAGAAAATGGAATCATCAAAACATTTTGGAATTCTTCTTAAGATAATCACCAAACCACAAAGGCTCCTCCAGGTTTGGAATCTTGTCAAGACTTCACACATTTTGGTTGCTCTTTCCAGATCAGTCAAAAGTTAATCCAACAAATAAACAAGTTAAAAAAAGAACAAAAAGGTAATAAATTTAAAAATTCTTTAGGTAGATCTAAAAAGTATGGGGACTTGTAGAGTCACCAAATATTTAATATTCTTCCAAAAAATTTTAATAAATAAATCTGATATTTCACTTTACCAAATTAAATTAATGAGCCAATGACCTTGGGTTGTATAAAAGGTAATCATGACAAAATTAATTTTTTTCATGGGGTTCCTCTAGCCTATACCTGTGGAAAGTCCCAAACTTAGTTTCTAGACTTGATCTGCATTTTGGCATGAGGAATTGTCATTACTTTAAAAGTAGTAGATTTGACATATCTTATTTATATATTAATTAATTTATGTAATTATATTAAATTTTGGTGACTTTCACCCGTTACTTCAATAAAATGCAGGTGAGGGTATTGCCAAATTTTTAAATCTGACATGTGAAATTGATGACTTAGAAAAATTTGGTGGTACCCACCACCACTTGTTTCAATAAAATTCAAGGGTAAGTATTGCCAAATTTTCAAAAGAGATATAGAATTTTAATGACTTAGCAGTATTTAGATAAGCAAACTTATTGACTAGAAAGTAAAGATAGAAAAATTGTATTATATTTTCAAATATTTGTCAAAAAAAAGTATAAGCAAACTTATTGACTTGAATGTAAAGATAGAAAAATTGTATGATATTTTCGAAAATTTGTCAAAAAAAAAGTACTATATTCAAGACCTTTTATAAGTCAGCATATAAGAAAATATTACCAAAGAGAAATCAAACAAAATTAATTTAACTAGAAAAACAATTTATCAATTGAAAAGGTCAAACAATTTTTTAATGTCCTCATAAGATTGGCCATTTTTTACACATTCCATAATGAAATCTTTTTTTTAAACTTTCTTGTTTTTCCAATTCACAAGTAGCCATTTCTCTTTGAAATTGATGGTCATTTACTCTTTCCATCTGCTCTGCCTCATATTTTTTTTCTTCCAAATCTAAGGCTTTCTGATCTTTCCCTAGCATATGATCAAACTTCATCTTCTCAAAGTCAAGGGAATTTTTCGCAATAGTTTTTTTTTTGAGAAAATTAAATAGAAATAAATAAATAAATAAGTTAATGAATAAGATATATAGTAAACAAATCATACTTATATCTTTTTTTCAAAATAATGCTCAAGGGAGCTAATTGAGCTTGTTGAAGTATTACCACATTTTAAAGGATGGTTCAAGTTCATTGAAGTTGAGGGTCATTTCTTTAGTTTGGAGTTTGAAAAAGAGGCTTCAGGAAGTTCATCTAAAGCAGCTTCTAAAGCGGGATTCACATTTCCAGAATCAAGATTATTTAATGGAGTTTGAGTTTGAGTAGGAGGAGACTAGAAAGAAAGAGAAATTTAGAGAAGAATTGAAGAAAAAAGAAAAAGTAAACATAAATTTAAATTTTGGGGCTCTGAGGATTAAGATCTGCTGTGATATAATTGTTCTGCTTGATAGTCGGGATCATCTTCTGCTGAACTATGGTTAGAAGGTGGAGGTGATTTATCTCCTTCAAGTAAAGGTGTGTCGGGAGGATTATAGGAAGGTTTGGATCCAGAGGGTATATCCTTAGTAGTATTGTGTAGAAACCAAGTGTTTACATCAACTCAGGAGCCAAAAAGATGATCCATTTCCTCATAGAAAGGACACATGACATTGAGCTTTTTGGAAACAGTAGTAATTCCAATCTCCAAATAATCATTGTCAATACAAAAGACAGTTTCATTTGAAGCATGATGAGCCTTTTTATATTTTGATTGATAACTCTTAAATCTCTCCTTCATTTGTTTAGGATTGACATTGACTCTCCCCCTTGTTTTCTTCCTTACTTCATTGGCCATCAATAAGTAGCCATTAAACTTTGAAGAAGGTGGACGTCCAATACAAGTGCACTTTTCACATCCAAAACATGCATCATAATTTGATTTTATTTTAAGGAATTTGATTATGATGAGATAATCATCCTTTTTTAGCTGACCTGACTTTGATTTTTCAGGTGTGGGGTTTGCTTTACAAGGAGACTTTTGTGACAAAGCAAATTTTTGAGTTACCTTTTGAGATTTGGAATGTCTGGGAGGCATTATAAAACTGGTACATAACAAGAAAAGAGATTAAGAGGTAGAAGAAATAAGTAAAAAAGAATGTAAACGTGCCTGGTTAAAATTTTGTAATAAAATGTTGAAAATTTTAGGAAGGGGTGTGTGCTGAGGATTGATGGGTAAGGAGTGAGGAAGGTCAGTGTGTCACATGTGACAGGGATGGGATAAGAAAGGAAGGGATGTTGTGGCCAACATGTGGTTGTGAAAAAAATGGGAAAAAAGTGCTGATTTGAGGTCATAACTGACACTCTTTTTTGAAATAAGTGACTTTTTTTCAAAATTTAAGTGCTGATTTGGTTTGAAATCCACACATAAGTAAAGTGTGGATTTTCCAGAACTGACACCCCCTATTATCTTCTTCAATTATTTTTGCTAATAATTGGGTTATTAGACCTTTTACATGTCAATATTCACCCCTATCTGACATTTTTATCCTCAATTTTTTCATAACCACATCTTGGACAACTTTCTGGATGTGCCAGCCTCCCTACCTTGCTGTGCACTCCCATCATGTCTATTCATTCTATCCATTCAAAAACCCTTCCCATCTAATCTGTTTATTTTTTCTCCTTTTCATCTTCAAATATCTCAACATGCCTTGTCATCATATATCTTCTCAAAGGCAGCCATCCCTCAGATATTCTTCAAATCCCATTACTCCCTCTTTCCCCCACTCAGTTGAGAAATCAAAGACCATTCAACTAAAAAAAGGTGATCATCTCATATTTATCAACTGGCTGAAAACTAAAACTAATTATGAAGCTTGTTTTGGTACTGAGAATTCAACTAAAGTAGGACAGCCCCCTGCATCAAACATAAATGGATATCTTCTAATGGCCAATGAATTATAAATTAAGACAAATGAAAGGATTAATCTTTTGCCTAAACAGATGTCTGAACGCTTAAATTACAATCAAGCCAAATACAAGAAGGCTAAGACTCTTTCATCTTCCACTGGTTTTGGTATTACTGACCTTGATATCAGTGAGGGCATCAAAACTATAGACAATAAACTTTATTCTTTATGTCCTTACTATAAAGAGATGGATTCCATATTTGAAGAGTGAGCCAATGTTAATCCTGAAAACATGTTGGATGGAGAAAATGATATCTCCAAACATGTTTTGAAAGAAATATTTTTTCTTCCGCTTCTACTCAAGCCTCCCCTCATTTGACTTCCACCAATCAAGATATCTTTTCAGTAGATCCTTATGGCAATATAAACCAACCTGATCTCACTCCAATGAGCTTTTATTTCTTGTCTAGTTGTTTTATTTTTTTATTCACATCTCTTTTTTTTTATTTCTATAAAGGCTAATGAATCAAATGAGGATCCTCAAGCAAGTGAGTCTGAAGCTATGATAGGAGAAGAAATTTGAGCTTTCTTTAAAGAGGGATGAGAAAGCACATGACTTGAAGGAGAAGAATTTTGAGATAAAGAAAGCAGAGAAGGCTCTTGAGTACAATTTCCTATTGGATCAAATGAAACTCAAGTATCAACTTGAATATTGTTCAAAAATGAAAGTTTTCTCAATAGAATGCATTAAAGCTAATAAATCTGTTGAGGAAATTGACATCTTAATGAAAATGTTTGATGACTATTTTTTTTTATTTTTTTCATTCATATTTCATTCCAATTTTTTTTGAAATTTTTCTTGATAAAATGCATTAAAGCTAATAAATCTGTTGAGGAAATTGACTTCTTAATGAAAATTTTTGATCACTAATTTTTTTTATTTTTTTCATTAATGTTTCACTCCAAATTTTTTCAAAAGTTTTCTTGATAAAATGCATTAAATCTAATAATTCTGTCAAGGAAATTGACTGCTTAATGAAAATTTTTAATAACTAGTCTTTTTTATTTTTTTGCTCATTTTCATTCCAAATTTTTTTTAAGTCAAAAAATTTACACATCTTATTTGAAAATTTAGCAATACCCCCCTGAAATTTACTCTGGAAGGGGGTAAGAATCACCAAATTTTCATTTTATTTCATAAATAATTAAGTAAATCAATTAAAAAAGTTAATCAACCTAGTAAAGGAATCTAAAATACTATCTTTCATTGATTTCATGAGCAAAATCAAAGAAAACATATTACAAGAATGGTATTATAAACTTATTCATGGAATATAATTGAATGAACACCTTTATACAGCACAAGGGCTCAATGGTAAAATACTTAATTTGATTGATTATCTTTAATAATTGATAAATTAAATATTTAATAAAATAAAAATAATTTTTTTGAAATCCTTTAATTACCCTATTTAGAACCCCTCCCCAATGTTTTAGTAGCCATTGACCCTTCAACCCTTACCCTACTTACCCAGTTTATCAAACTTTGATTGATCTGAAAAGAACACCCAAAATGAGTAAACTTTTTTCAAACTTTCAAGCCAGGAGGTTCCTTATTAGTTTGATGATTATCTCTTGAAGAATTCAAAATTTCTTCCATAATTCTGTCTCCTAATCCAAATTCCATGATACATTTCTAATCCAGAAAGTATAGTTGATGGCCTTTGATTTTAGAAGGTGAAGGGATTGGTCTTCCAGTAATTGGATTGATATAACAGATAATACAAAAATTAAGCATATTAAAATTGGTTTTGTCCACATGGCTCTGGCTATGAAATCCTCCATAGTTGATGATAAAACTAGAACAAAAGATATAATCATTACTGAGTTCAACCCATTCTATATCTGTCCAATTGGGAAGTCCAGATGTCTTGGCCAGTTTATGATTAGATTGAAATGCACAAATATATAATTTTAAAAAGGAATCGGTTAAGAAATAATTGAGTGGTCCTCACTACGCAATATAGGGGGTGGACTTGCTAGCAAGTCCTCAACCTGAACTCAGATGGAGCTCAGGTAGAACTTAGACTAAACATATACTGAACCCATACTGAACTCTACTTGAACACCCAACTAAAACTGCTCTGCTGAGTGGTTTTCATCCCTGATTGTATGGTCCCTTTATCAATAGCTCAATGTGTGTTCAATCTGTGGTGAGTTTGGGTCCAAGGTTGCAGACTTGCTAGCAAGTCTGCCCCCCATATTATGTGGTGCCTAAGCTTTGACAGATAAAAGCCTAGAAAATCATCAGATAAGTGTTTCAGAAGCCTTATTCTCTAATTATGCAATATAAAAACATGAAATAAATTAAGTAAAATTTAGAAAAAAAGGCTCAACTTTAAAGTTCAATATATCAGCAACCACTTAACCAAATTCAAATCTTTTTGTGGGAAATGAAAGGTAGTCTTCAAGAGAATCTTCAGTTAAAAGGACATTAGATTCAAATAAAACATAACCTAATTTCCAAGTCTGATTTTCATAATTTTACAAAAACTTGAAAAGTGGTAATGGAGATGAGAACAAGAAAAGTTTAATAAGTCCACTGTTATCCAGATAAGATTCATGCATATATTTAAGTATGAAATCTTCATAGAAGGAAAGAGATATAATATAGGCATGAAAAGTAGGAGATGAAACTTACCTTGATTGAAAAGTATGAAAAAAAGAGTGAGAAAGATTGACATTGGAATTTGGGGGAAATTAAATATGGAGAAAGTGAAATGCATAAAGAATGTGAAATGTATGTGTTTTAATGACATGGAACCAAGAAAAAGTGAAATAATGGAAAGAAGGATAATGACCATGCCAAGGAGGAATGAAGGGTAGGGTGATGGAGCTAGAAAAAGAGAAAAAAGGTTAATTTTACCATAAAGAAAATGACCACTTAAAAAAAGTAAGATGAAAAAGAGAAAAAAAATAGAAAAAAAATTACAATTAGCAATCAAAAAATCAAAAAAAAATGAATAAAATGACTTACCTGGAGAGATGAGATGAGAAAATAAATAAAACTAAATTTTTTGAGGGATGTTTGAGGAGAAGAAGAAAGGATATAAGGGATGAATGAAAAAAAGAAACAGTGAAAAATTATGCAATTGCAGAAAATATGTGATTTCATGTTGAGCTGGTGAATGAAAGCAAATGAATCATCTAAAAAGAGACATTCAACATAAATTCAAAATCAAAATGATTATGCAAAAAACAAAAATAACAAACCAAGTGAATAAAGCACACAAGTTGAACATTTGGAGAGTGTAAAAAATTAAAAGAGTTGTGTTTCAAATTTTGGAGGGTGTTTGCCATAATGACAGAGCATATTCTGGTGAAAAGAATGTTTTGTGATTCAAGGGAGGGGAGAGCTGGTGCAGTTTTTGGATCCTCTTCTTCATAAAGATTATTAGGAACACATATAAGCTAAATTGTCTTCCAAACCTGAGTCAGAATCAGAGTCAGAAGCTAAAGTTAAAGTGATAGCATTCATAGCTGAGTGAAGTTGCTTCCTAGTAGAGAGATGATTCATTATTGTTGGTAGAAGTTTTAGGAAATGTATGGGAAGTGGGAATTACTTCTAAACCAAAAGAGTAAATAAACTCTTAAAAATACTTAGTTATGTATGTCAAATATCCAAAGCAAAATTGGACTTAGTTCTTACGACTGGATAATTCAGGCTACAAAATTTGACACATTCTTTGAAAAAGAAATATCCATTTCAAAGAATTAATGTTTGACATCTCAATTTCAATTCTATTCACATTGGGACATCCCACCCAGAAAAAAATTATCTTCAAACTATATCAAAACTTCACAAAAAACTGATGATCAACCGTGAGGAAGAAAATGGACTATACAAGCAACAGTACACCAAAAATTGAAAATCTGCCCCATCATTCATAGAAAGAAACAAAGTATGATTAATGCAAGAAACATTCAAACAACTCAACCTGAAGGGAAAGGATCCAAAAAAATTTTAGGACCTTTTGAAATAAAATTAGTTAGTTCACCAAATTCTTTTCTACTACAGCTTCCACTAAAATGGAAATAAATACAATCAGTCTTTTGTGTAACTCTCCTAGCAAAATCTCAATAATTATAACCAGGTTAGAACCATCTACATTTAGAGCCAGTTAAAGTTAAAGATTATCTGCGATTGGAATTAAGTCAAATAATTCTTGATTCAAGGAGATGTAAGGGTAATCTACAATAACTAGTAGAATGAGCTTTCTTTATTGACAACTTGGACTTCCCCTCCTGGGAGCCCACCATAAATCTCTCTAATTCACCTGAAATAATAAAAAAGTTTTATTCTCAATACCCTTCTAAGTCTAAACCTTAATTTTTTTTTCTTTCTAATATTTCTTTCTTTTCTGAATTTCATTTATTTTATATTCAAACTTTGAAATGAATTCTCTGATAACCTTTATAAAGTAAAATTTATATAAAATATGTAAATCAAAATGAAAATTAAGTAAAATAAAATAAAAATTATTCCTTTTATTCTTTTCTTTTTATTATTTCCTTCACTTTTTGAAAGCTTAAGATAAACAGAACTTAAAATTAAATTAAAATAAATATATTTTTAAAACTTCAAAAAAAAATAAATTAAAACTTTTCAAATGCATGAAAAACTGAACTCTCAAAATTTTCTTCTTTTTCTTCATTTTTATTTGTTTCTTCTCTTCCTCAATTTATTGAACATAATTTAAAATTTATTCTATGAAATATCCATGTTTTAATTTCTTCATAAACTCATTAGTGAGTCTCAAAACTTACCAAATATGCCATTCAAAATGCCACAAAAAAGGTACCGGACTCACCATCAAGAAATCAAATAAACCTGCCCTGGACAGGTTTACTTTGACAGTTAATTTTCCTTAAAAAATTTCTTCTTTTGGGTCAAAAAAGTCATCAAAGCACTTCCCTTCTTCATCATTATTAGTCAGCACTAGGTACAAAAACTCATAAAACAAGATATTTTCACCTATTCCTTAGGAGCTTATTCATATTAGTGAGTTATTTGAATTAATAGCACTTAATAAATAAGTTAATCATAAGTTAACCTATAATCTTCATCACTTTTTAGTAAAATTACATGCCAGTTTCAGTCTTCCATCAACTTGAGATCACTGCTACAGCTCTATCTCTTGATCTAATAGTTAATTCTGATACTGATTCTGATGCAGAACTACCCCCACCAATAGAATCTCGAAGTACTTCATCATCTCAAACTAGTTCCATGCTTGCTAAGATACTACTAATCACCCTTTTTGATTTTGAAAGCCTAAATTGACTAGCTTAAAATTTTTTGCAATGAAATCACCCAGCTTCCCAGTTTCATTTGTTTTGGTTCACCTCCAAGACTTGAAATTTCATAAAATTTCTAAGATTCAGTATCACTAAGATATATAATTTTCTCATTATCACTCACTTCCATCACTAATTCTTGGTTCTGATACTTCTCACTTTACAGCTCTCAAGTTAAGTCACTTTCTCATTTTTTATAATTTATTGCTGATGGAAATGTATTTTTTTATCTCTTTTTTTTTGTTCTTTTTCTATCATTTTGTTTGTTTTAGTAACTGATTGATCTGTTATTTTTTCCTTTTTTAAAATTTTTTCTTGGTTCTCCATCTTTTTTATTTGTGATTCATTGATTTTTTGGTACTTTTCAGTAATTATTAGGTTTTTTCTCATTTTTTGGCCTTATTTTTTTGCTAAATGACTTCAGAATCATTATAAGCACAATTTGAAATTTTTTTTAAAGAATTTTCCACATACTTATATGTTTTTTTGGGTAAATTTTGGTCTTTTTCTCTGCTGAAACAATTTGGAAACATTTTCCATCCATTTCCAAGTGGTTTTTAGGTGTTTTTAGGCTATTTAGGGTCCTCTTGAATTACCAAAACCAATTGGAAACATTCAGAAACATTTTGAATTTTTTTTAAATGTTTTGAAATCATTTAAAAGTGGCTCTCATATTCTTTTTGGAACTTTTCTGGAGTTTTTCGGAAACTTTTTGCCATGTTTCTAGGATATTTGGGGACTTTTGGGACACTTTTTTGGGAAGCCTTTGGGAAGTTTTTTTGGGACCTATTGCCACATTTTTTAGAACTTCTGTGGAACTTTTTTGGAAACTTCTGGATGCTTTTTTTTAGAACTTTTTGCAATTATTATGGAAACTTTTTTTAACTTTTTTGGAACCTTCTTGAAATATTTCAGGTATGTTTTATCCAATTTTATTACTTTTTCATTTATATTGATTTTATTTTAATTTTTTTAGATAAAAATGACTGAAAATCTAGAGTTGGTTAACCAGATTCATAAGGTAAGAAAAAAAGGTAATGTAAAAAATAATACATTAAATATCAAAAAATAGTATGGCATCTAATATATGTTGTCTATTTTTATTTTTGTGTCATGAATTAAAATTTAACAATTCATATATTTTACTATACTTACTTAAATTAATGAGCCATCAGGCCATGTGTTGTATGATGGAAATGGTGGGGACATTTTTTTTCTTTATGAGGTTCATTTATACACTTGTGTTTGATTTCATTGAATTTTCTCACAGAAAGTTTCCACTCACATTTTTACTTGTATTGTAGTTAATTTATGTTTTTTAGTTGTCTTAAATGACTTGTTTACATGTCAATTTATGCAATGAACCTAAATTTTTCTAATCTATGCCCCTACTTCAATAAACCACAGGGGAGGGTATTGCCAATTTTTTTTATCAAAATAATTTTTGACTTAGAAAAAAAAAGGTGATCCCCACTTCCTGCTATGGGTAATAGAAGGGGGGAGTATGGCCAAAAGAATTCTTTTGAAATAATTTTTTTTGACTTACAAAAAATTTGGTGATCTACACCCAGAAAAGAATCTGACAATGAAGATAGTATTTGACAAAAAATTTAAGAAAGTGATAAATGAAAGACAAAATACAAATTTATAAATGTAATTGATACAGATATTAAAAGTATGATGGAGGGATTAGGATCTAAAATATTAGATATTAGTAGCTTAGTTAGACATAAAATTTTAAAAGTTTAAATTTCAAAATTTCCATTGTCATCCCTCTGAATTCTAACCTCATTCCTCTCTCAATTGAAACAAATGATCTCAATTTCAAAAAAGGTTCCTTCTTTGATTGTGAATGAAGCCAAAAACTAGAAGAAGCCCTTTTCTTGAGTCTTTTGCTAGGAGGGTTTGATTCTTTATCATCTAACCTTTTAGTTTCAGCTTATTTATTAAAATATTTTCAATTAAATAAGCCATGGTTCTGGTTAATAAATGGGGAGTAAATAAGCAATACCAAAGAAAAAATAATAACAAAAGAATTTTAAGCTTACTCTGTGGTTTGAAAGATAATTTTTTATGAAAGGAACTGGGAGAGAATAGATGTGAGGTGGAGTATATGGGTCATGATGGAAGGAAGGCAATGCACAGCTGATTGGGAGGATGTGGGTATTGGTGGGAAGAGTTGTGGCTGAGAAAATACCTTTTTGACCCCATGGTTGAGACCCCAAGTACCAATTCAGCCATTTTTTATGACATGTTTGTGTGGCATTTTTTAAATGAAACATGCTAGGTGTGTTTAGTAAGGTTTGAGACCCCCTATTCCTATAAGTTTTTTTCTTCTTTTCATCTTGAACACTTAAATAAATCTAAAATTACAAAACAAAAGTCAAAATTAATTTTTATTTATTTATTTATTTTTACCTTATCTATTAGAAATAAAAATAATAATAATAGAATAAAATTTTTAAAATATACAAAAATAACATAACAAATAAATAAGATAAAATATCTAAAAAATTAAAAAAATAAAAAAAAAATCAAGTTTTTTCTTGTTGCATTTTTTTCTTTTACTAAACCCTATATTCCTACTGAAAATTCTCCTTCACTTTCTCTAGCACCTTATCCTGAAAAATATACAAAATCCATTAAATATCTACCCTACTATCCTTAAAAACCTTTCTATCTTTTTGAGGCACCACCTTTCCCACATCCAGCAACTCCTTGGCAATATCATATACTGCCATGCCAATCACCCAGTTGGTGTCACATCTCATCTTTTCAAATTTTTGTGCTCAATAGTTTTGACCTGGATATCTAACCCAAAATTCATCTCAATTATCCTCCTGTGAAGGAGAAGAGGTTGGGTCAGGTTGCACCTGAGCTTTCACATCTCAAAGGGGGTTCATCACAAGATCAGGGATGGCCTCTATTGGCTCATTTATGGTTATTTATACAATCTAAAAATTAAAAACATCAGTAGACATTGATTAAAAACTAAATATAAACAAAATCTTGCATTAAATTTTACCTCTTTCACAATTATGGGATCCTCCTCTAAATTTAAATGCTCCCAAAATAACAGCTCTTCTACAGAAAGAGGGGCCTCTGCCTTCTCCTCTACCTCATAAGGAACTATTATCCCCCAAAATTTTTGAAAAGTCAATGATGTGGTATTCCAAAGCTGGGTAGAATCCTTTTGTATTGATTTTAGGTGTTTTAGTATGTAGAGTGTAGTTGGGTTGGTTATGTTTAATAGTAGTATTAGTAGTTTATCTAGTATTCTAGGGAGATTAGCACTTAGGCTAGGGTCATCTATTAAGTCTCAGGTTATATTCCTTAAATATATCTTTAATCTTTTTTACTAGAATATATTTTTATTAGTGGAGAAGTTTTTTTAGTGTAGTAGTGTTTAGAGGGTTTTTTAAGGTTTTTAGTTATTTTTATAGTTTTTTGGGGATAGAAGTTGCCACACACCTTGTAACAAGAACCTTTCCCTCAGTGTGGAAGCTCTCTGAAGAGATATTTATATTTTTTAATTTTGGGGAATCAAATACTGGGAAGGTTTAGTATATTTCTGTGTGTAGATAACAAAAGACAGTCTGGTGAAACTCTATTTTTCATACAACCATCTGGTATCTAGATCTCTCTACCTCACTTTTTGATTGGTTTTGGGCCACAGTTTTATATTTTTTTGTCTCAAGCTTAGTTCTTTATTTGATCTCAATTCTTGTAACTGTTTTATCTGGTGTGATTTTGCAACATGTATCAAGTATTATTGCTGTTTTTAGTTCAACAAGTGCATTGGTTTTTTCTCTCAAGTGTAGATTCTACTCTGAATTTCATTTGTTTGACTGGTATTCTATCTGGGGAACACTTCTTGAATTATTAGACTTTCAAGAGTTTGATATTAGAGGGGTTTAGAAAACAGATCTTCAATTTTCTGAAACAGGTTAATCTTAATTTTTTTATATTGGGACAAGGGTTTCTTTTCTGGGTTCTCTCCAAATCCCTTGGTCAAGGCCTACAGCTAGCACTATAGGATTTTCTAAAATAGTTAAAATTGATTTTTAATTCATCTTTCCCTAACTCATGTACTCCCTCTCCATTTTTTTCTTATTCTCTGCATCACTAGTTTTAACTTGTTTCAAGGGACTAGCCTAGTTTTGATGCCAAGTTCTTTGTACATCAATAACAAGAAAATAAAGTGAGTGAACCACACTAGGCCTTATGGACAAGGTCATAGAGTTTCCTTGAATATCTTGGAGTATTAATTTAGTTTTATTTCTTAACAAATCAAATTTATTGGTAAATTTATCTTCACCAGTATTTCATATCATTACATTGCATTTTACTTGAAACCAGAAAAAATATTCAAATTTTTTTTTTAGAGATTTTGTGGAAGTGCTCTGGAAAAAATAAAAATTTTGATCCACACATTCAAAGAAAGTTTTTCAATACTTGCAGGTACATGTGAAGCCATTGTGAGAAGGGTGGGGTGGTGTAGTCATAACTGAATGAATTAAAGCTGAAATGAGAAAAAAATGAATTAAAATTCAAACTTAATTTGAATGAAGAAGAGGGAGGGAGATAATTATATGGATTTTCAC
Organism: Hemileia vastatrix; assembly: GCA_030280995.1. Classification (NCBI taxonomy): domain Eukaryota; kingdom Fungi; phylum Basidiomycota; class Pucciniomycetes; order Pucciniales; family Zaghouaniaceae; genus Hemileia; species Hemileia vastatrix. Next base: position 21,096,998 of record JASXTE010000014.1, on the reverse strand, counting down.
ACTTGAAAGAGCTTAATTTTACCTCCCCTGAAAATCTTTCACACAATTCTAGAAACATGATGTATTCAAAGTTCAGATAGAAAATTTTACACAAATTTTATATGGGATGTACATTTAATGTGTTTAGGGTGCAGTGCTGTTTAGTCTGGCTGGGGTGATTGTGTGCATGGGAAAAGGGGGCTCACAGTTATGACTTTTCCTTTGTTTCTTATTTTACTGAGTCAATAAATTAGACTAGTCTAAAACAATATATTAATTAGCTTAGTTTTTATTCTCTTCATTAATGGATGTAAAGTAAGTGGATTGTGATTGTAGGGTGTCAGAGCTCAGTTGAATTTTGGGGGTATAATCAAGGGTACTTGTATTGGATATTCTTTAGAATTAAATTATTATTGATTTTACTCTTTCCTTTCTTGAAAAATCATTTTTCTTTAAATATACTTACATATTATTGAGGATATTTCCTTACTAAGTTTCAAACCCATTCACCAGGGGAAAACCCATGTTATTTTTGCATCTTGGGTGTCATATTCCCACATGAAAATTGTTGTGGTACACATCTTGAAACATCATGTGAAAAACTTTTGAAGTGCAGCACTATGGTCAGTCTAAGAAAATTCAACAAAGGGGTAGCTTTTATTAGTTCCCACTGGAGACACAACAAAGGGAATGTTATGTAAGTAATAGAAGTGTAGTAAAAGAGATGCTCTGCACTCAGTATATTTTAGGAAATATGTCAATGCTTCATCCCAAGGTGGAGTTAAAGGGTTTTACAAGTTGATTATACACTTACAGGTAGGTATGTAGTTGGGATAGACTATTGTAGGGAATTTGAACTGTATATTATAAGATTAGAAAATAGAAAATAGTGGCAATATGGGTTTTATAAGAAACTAATAAATTCAACAGAACTGGGATTAGTTGATTTGAACCTGTTTCAGGAACTATAGTTTCCACTAGCAATAGTACTATTTGAAGTACTAGATCCAATTAAAGAAGGTGATTATCAAATGAGTTCACCTGCAGAGCTCCATTTCAAGATAGAAAGTAGGAAGCAAAATTATAAGGCTATTACAAGGTGCTGAAGGGACCTATGGAAGTTTGAGGTAGTCTCAAAACAAGCACACATTCTACATTAAGTACAGGAGGAAGTACAGTATTTACTCTATACTTAAGAGTCTTAGAAAGAATATGGTATGTATGTTCAGATAGTAGTTAGGGCCTAAAGTTGGATCTAAATAGATATATGATTCTATAGACTGATACAAGAAGTGTACCTATAATTCTGAGACATTTAGCTTACTTTTTAATATTTCCAAACAGCACTATAATTTGTGCAAGGGAGCCAATGGGGAAGAAAGCATTGTGTGAAGGGAACTGATCACAGGAAATCTTATAAAAAGACCAAACTCTCTTTAGAGACTGTGTGTATTTTTTTGAGTACATATTATATAAATAGTTGTATAACAGATTATTTTACATAGAGATAGAAAAAGAGAGATAGTAATTAGGTCATGGAGTTATTATCAATACCCATACAAAGATATTCTTCTTTTTCTTGGGTGTGGGAAAATATTTTCTATTAAAGTCCAGATATTAAGGGGGATCCATTGTAGATTTATTTCTTTACTACAGTAAAGATAGTATTTAGATAGAGTGCTTCAAAAGGGAGTAGCTAATGATATTAGTGCTTTACAAAATTTTATAATAGCCAGGAATTAGTTTCAACATTTACCTGCTATTTGATCTTCTTATATAGATAAAATCATATTTAAAACACTTTAAGACTTATAACACTGTCACAAAATATTATAGTGGCATACACTTCTTTTTATTAAAGAGAACCAACCCACCTCTTGATTTTTCTATAGCCTAGTATTATAGAACAGTAGTTCTACAACATGGCATGGTTTTTTCCCTGGTGATTTCTAAGAGTTTTTTTACCTTTTAAAACTATTAAACAAGTTACTTCTTTGTGTTCCTAACCACCTCAAATTAAATTCAAATTTATTATAAATATTTGACTCCTAGCTTACTTGAGCTCTTTTGATTAAGTGCATAGTTTTTCCAGTGACATAACATGACAAGATACTTTCCAATGGTATTCCAATGGCACATTTTTTATGGAGCTCTACAGCTGGCTGTGGAAGTAAAATGATTATTCCTATAGAAAATTCAGTGACAATAGGGTAAAAGAGGGTAAAATTAGAGGGTTACTTAAAATAATTAACATATATTTTCTTAGATTCTTAACTACCATCTGTATAGAAGCTTTCTACAAGTAATATATAGTCATTTTTAAGCATATTTGTACACTTCTATAAACTAGGGGATATCAGCTGTGGTAAAAATACACTTAAATTAAGTTCAGACTCTAGACAAATAAATAACTTAAATTTTTCAGCTAAGTAACCAATTTTAAAAATGGGTGTCATTTCTGACCTCAAGTAACAGTTTTTTAAATAATTTTTTTCACAACTGCATGCTGGTGACAACATCCCTTCCTAGATTACCTCATTCCCCTTATGTGTAAAGAAAAGACCTCCCCTTTTTACATATGCTAAGAGTTTTTGAATTTCTCTTAATGAAGATTTAAAACTCAAATTGTTACCTTTCTCATCACAGTAATTTCATTCCTTCCAGATGAAGTTTCTATTCTTCCCTGCATCTTGTGGTTTCCAAGATTTTTAGTTTTAAATTTGATCTTCTTTTTTGAATAATTCAAATTTCTTTGTTTCCATCTTCTTTTCACACATTCATAGTGAATTCTTTAGGCATTTCACTTTCTCCACAATTAATTTTCCTCAAATCCCAACTGCACTCTCATTCACTTTATTTTTTTCCTACCTTTACATCAAGGTAAGTGTCATCTCTTTATTTCTGTGAGGAATTCACACCTAAATATATGTAAGACTCTTGTCAGGATAATGGTAGACTTATTTAATCCTTCTTTTTGCTATTTCTACCATTCTTTTCAGATTTTAATTTAAGTTAGAAAAAAAACCTCATAACTAGGTTTGTGTTTATTCAAATCTCATTTCCTTTTCACAGATGGCTCTTCATGAGGGTGTCTTTCATTTTAATCACAGTTTTAAATTTGGTTCTGTAGTTTCAGAAATATTGAAATCTAAAGTTGAGTTTTAATTTTCACAATTTCACTATTATTTGTTTTGATAGTACATACTTAGGAAATATGGCTTCTAAAATGCTTTTCTCATCAAATTCTAATCTTTTATCTTTCATTAAATATCTAAGCATTATCTTTGGATTAGTATTTGATGCTTCTTCACTTATTCTCTCTACATCACTTAAATAAATCTTATGGAAACATTTTTCAACTAGGTTTCACTATCTAGCATGAATTCAAACTTTAATCTATATAGGTAGAATATATGTATAGTTGTGAACTTATTTAACCCTTATTTTTGTCATTTTAACTCTCCCTTTGAAATTATTTTAAGTTAAAAAAAGCTCATAAATAGGGTTATGCTTATTCAAATCTCTTGTCATTTTAACTGAAGCTTCTCCAAAAGGCTTCCTTGAATTCCATAAGTTTTTTTATGCTTGTTCAGTTTTTACTGAGATATTGACATTAAAAGTTGACACTTTTTTTTCTGAACAATTTTTCTTCTATTTTTTTTGATGTTACATACTTTGAAAATAAAGCTTCCTAAATGCTTATCTCATGGATTTTAGCTTTCATTTAATATCTGGAAATTATTTTTGGATAATTATTTGATGCTTCTTCACTTATTTTATCTACAACACTTTAATCAATCTTTTGGAAACTTTTTTCAACTAGGTCTCCCTTTCTATCATGAATTCACACTCCAATCTATATAAGAAGCATATCTGGATAATGGTAGACTTATTTATTTGAACTCTTGATGAATTTTGGGCTTCCTTTTGGTAAAATTTTGGGAGTGTTTAAAATTGGATATTTTTGGGCTTATCATTGTGAGATTATATTGAAATAAGTAAGTATTCTATTTTCATAAATTTTTTTATAAATATATTCAATTTTTTTCTGTACATTATAGAATCATTCAGCAGAGAATAAATCTGGAACTTTCTAGAAGGTGCTCATTCCTGACTAAAATATGGTGTTTCAAATGGGATGAGGCAAATGTTAGTTGATTCCAAAAAATTTTTCCTGGTGATGTTGACACAAAATAAAAAAAAATGGATAAAGTTATTAATTATTCTAGGGACCATAATTAAATAACAAGAGAAACCCTTATTTTGGAATCATGTAATAGCTTCACTAACGTTGATTTATCATTTCAAATAAACAAAGACTTAATAAATAAGGTAAATAAGGTAAGAAAAGAAGGTTCTATTACTTCTAAAAATTTTTATGGACATGAAAGGTATGGTTTCTAGTAGAAGGTTCTGTTTTTCTATTTTAACTTTATAATTTACAATATACAGTTCATTTATCCACTTCACTTACTTGTAGTTTTAAACTGTTAAGCTATGCTTCTGTGGTATCATGCCTACCTTGTTTGGTAGAATTTTTCTTGAATCTATTTGTGATACACATATTTTTTCTTGAATTCTAATTACTTTATCTTTTTGTCTTGCTTTGGATGACTTTTTTATTTATAATGTACAAATCAAAATAGAAATTTGAAAATCTGGACCGCCCTATTAGGATAAAATGCAGGGGAAGGTATTGCCATTTTTTTAGATGATAATTTAAGAAAAAAATTTAGAAATAAAGAAGTTTATTGTAATTTAGACTTATATAATTCAAAGGAATATAAATTTTACACTAGACGTATATAAATGAATGCACTTGCATGCATTAATTTTAGATTAAAAACATGAATTAAAAAATGTACCATATTTTTAAAGTAATTAATTACATTTTTTAACAACCAACATGACCAAGTAATGAAAAATTTTTGTGCATAAAACTTATCTGGTGAAAAAAAAAAATTGGAACTCTCTAAACCAGAAAAAAATGCTACCTTTTTCACTCAAAAGTAATTAATTCCACCTTGAGCAGGTTTCCAGCTCAATGGAATAGCTGTACCATTGACAAAGCCAATGCATCGTATTAAGCCTTATACTTTTATAAACTGAGATGATTTAAGCCACTCTACTTAGGCTGGCCAAGTAATAGTTTGAGAATGTAATGAAATTATAGCATTGAAAGATTTCTTGGTATAGCTATTGATTGAGCCATACCTCAAAAAGAAGTCACTTTCCAAATTTTTCAAGGCAGTTCCATTACCATTGGAGCCAAAACAGCATAGTGTGACAACCAATTTGATTGAAGAATCGTGTTTTTTTCTTTGAGAATTTTTGTGAGACATTTTGTGATCCTGCATAATCTTAACCAATTTAAAGAAAAATACTGGAAATTCATGAATAGATATCTAAAACTGGGCTCAGATAGGTTTAGGAGTGTCTGCAGTACTTAATGCTTTCTGAGAAAAAGGTAACTATTCCTGGAAAAGTTTGAGAAAGCAACAAAGTCTTGTTCAAGATCAGGATAAGAATCCAAGTGGAGATCAAGAGCTATGAAACTCATTGATTGATTTAATTTATCACAATTTGATAGCAAGGAAGACATAACCCTTATATGATATAAAAATATAAAGTTTGTACAATTTTTTGAGCTATTAAGTGTTATGCTGCATATTGCCACATATGAATTGGATGATGCTTAAAACTTATTTAAATGAAACCTCATGATTAAACTAGCACATCTGGATGAGAAAGGGAAAATTTAAGAGAAGTGACTTAGTTTACTTTAAAACACACAAGTGTTGGTGCTAGTGTTTTTTGAAAATCTGAACTTAGATAAGTGTCGATTTGTAATTGCAAATTTTTCAGAACTGACACCTCCTATTATTAGACTAAGAAATTTATTATCATTCTCTTGCAAATATACTTGTCCTTATTTTTTTAACTTATGGCTAGTTAAATCTTTGTCCCACTTTTCAACATTTAAATGATTCCAAATTATTTCTTCAGGAAGAGAGAGAATTTTTTTGTTTCTTCCATTCATTTGGGTTCTGCTTTGAGAAAGGTAAATGTAATATTTCTTTAAAAGTGTTTGTAATTTTTTTTCTGATCCATGCTTAGGGTGTGAGGATTTTCATGGAACAGAAGCCTTTATATTTTCAAGAAGGGAAAAATCTTATTGAGATGTACTTCATTGAATTTATCTGAAGATTGCATAGAATGAGTTTTAAATTTCCTTTTTTCAGTAAAAGAGTGTTTAGTTACCACCTCCATTAACATTCTAATGAAATCTTTCATTGTGTGGTCTCAAATTGAGGATTCTTAGTTTTAGGGACCAGAATTTCTTGGTGCTTGTCATGCCATATCCCTCACATCCTTTATCATTTTCTTTTCATCCTCTTTTTCTGAATAATCAGGTGTTAGATCTAAAAACTTCTCCTGGGTAATTCACTCATGGAAGAAGAATAAAGGCTTCTCTCTTGGAGGTAAAGTATTCCAGTGATTGTTCCCAAGCTAGAGGTAGAGCCTCTGATTGAACAATTGAAATCTGCCTAGTGAAAGCTTAATTAATAGCAGCAGTGATTGGCTGTGGAGTGTGTTGAATACAGGCCATTTTAAAAAATTTTGAAGCTAAAGAACAATAGTACAAAGAATGAGAAATATGGATAATAAGGGGTATCAATGTTCAGGGATCAGGAATTTTTTTTCCTGGGATCAGACATTATCAATTGCGGAAGATTCTTATTGACTAGCCCCAGGGCTAGTGGATAAGGAATACATGATAATGCATTATCCTGCCTCTTATACCCCAATTTCCATTCCTAATTCCTGATTGCAAACTCATCACATCCATGAGGCATATCCAGAGAGTAGTCCAAGATGTGGTTATGGCAGAAAGTTGTGCAACATGTGGTTATGACAGAAAGTTTTCCAAGATGTGGTTATGAAAAATTGAGTAGAAAAATGTTGGATAAGAGGTGAACATTGACATGTAAAGTGTCTAATAACCCAATTATTAGCAAAAATAAGTGCGGAAGATAATTGGGGTATAAGGATTTTTATCTGCAATTAATTTAATTGCGGATCCCTGAACATTGATACCCCCTAATTAAATTATAATGTCAGCAGACAACATATTCAATTTTGTTGTGGTAGCTCATGGGGAATGGGAGTAATTCAAGAAATGTTAAGGATTCCTTTTAGAAGTCATGTCAAACAACTATCCAACTAGTTTATATAGTAAATTTAATGTATCTTTGGGGTGATCAGAAACATTTAGAAGAATAATTAAGAGTTGAGTCCATAGTGAGGAAACTCTCAAAATGGGCTTGGAATTTAGTAAAGATATAACCACAATATATTTAAATTGAATTGAGAAGAGAGAAGCTACTAAGATAGAAATAGTAAAATATATAATAATTTAATTTTAAGGAATATAAAATAAAAGGTACCCCTGATTATATACTTGAATTCCAACCAACTCCACAGAAAAAATTTTATATGTTCCAAGTGGGAGTGTCATCCTGATGCTTGCACTTTTTTCTATTCAAAACTACAAACACCACAGCAAGAACACTATTCAATTGCAAAAAACTATCAATATTTTCAGATGTTTTTGTGAATGCCATTCTCTTATTCCACTTCCACTCATCAACAGTCTGTTGATCATTTAACTCTGCCTCATGAAATCCTCACTGTGCAACTTTTTCTTAATTAGGTTTTGGTGATTAATTATGAGATCCAATTTGAAGAATAGCATTTTTTGAGTGAAGAGTTAAAGGTTTTTTAGGATTGTATAAGAAGGTGAAGAAATAAAATTATATTTCAATTTGCTGATTGTATTTATCTAGTAAAGTGGTAAAATGAAAACTCAAAGTAATCCTATTTTCTTAGGAAAAATAATTTAATTCATTGTATTGATTTTTATAAGAAATCAAAACTAACAAAGGTGTGTATGATCATCAATCTTTAATATCATCATTGCCCATTGGGTAAGGGCTCAGTCACTCAATTGCTGAAATGGGCACAGGTTCCTTGGTCCTACTGGTAGATTTCTCTTCAAATATATGTTTTGAAACATTTTTTACCTTAACTCATTGCTTCATCCATTTCTTAAAAAGCACCAAACAGAAAAACACTTGCCATATCTAATTACATCACAATCAATCTAGCAATGTCAGTAGCACTAAGAGCAAAGACACACTAGCACCCTGCTATTTATTCCAAGCTGTTATAAGTGCAATGAAGTGCAATCATATTTCAAATAAAAGTTAAATAAGACCAAGAAACGAAATGAAGAGAAATATAGATGGGTAGCAGAGGAGTCAAGCTGAAACAGATGTGTGGTGTTTGAAAAGACTTTTTCAAGATTGATGGAATTTGAAATTGTATGGTGCATTCCCTATGGTGTTTAAAGTTCTGAATGGAGCAAAGTGAAAACATCAGGGTGATGCTTCCACTAGGAACATTGGTGATTTTTCCATGGTGTAAGCATTGACCATCCAACACACCTATCAATCTTTTTCACCTTGCATCTGTTAATGAAGAGCATAAAAATTTACTTAGGTATATAGAATTTGGACTATTCCAACTTAGCTACTTAATTAAATTAAAAAAACACACCAAGGAAATTATTCATAGACTAATTAAAAACAATAGTAAGTGTTCCACACACCCTTATTCTATACACACAATAGAGAATATCAAAGTTAGAGATTTGTAATTTTTTAAAAGGTATTTCACAACACAAAAGGAAAGCCACAAACTTGACATTAATTCTCAGTAAAGAGGTGTTTTGGGGGGCACAATATGCCATATTTTAAAAAATAATCATGGTTGATTTGGTTGGAAAAAAGGGGTATTTTGAAATGGAAGATTTCTAACTTTGATACCCCCTAATAACTATCACTGCAGGCAAAACTGTGTCATGTTTGCATTTTGGGTGGTGATTTCCTGCAATGAAGCATGACACAGTGCAAGAGCCCATCTCACACATAATTTATGTAACATGAAATCACACAACTGTCTTGTAGTACATTCATCACACATACACAAACACACACTGCACAACTCAATCATACCCCCCTACAAGTAACATGCACGACATGTGCTAGATCAGTTGTCCCATTTTTATTACAAGACATCTTGTCTTGTTTTGTGTGTGGGACATTGCCACCTGAAATCTAAATATGACACAATTTTGTCCAAAATGTATATTCCCATACACTATGTACCTAAGCCTATTTCAGTTAGCTAGCACAGCATTAATTACCTGATGTGTGGAACAATCACTTCAAAGTTGCTTTTTGCCCTTCAAGTCATGTGTCACACATGACATGACAGGTATCAGAAGTCACTTTTACCTTCCAAGATCCAACCAAATCCAGTCTTTTATGATAAAAGTCTCAAATTCATCTTCTAACCTAACCTATTCTAGGTTCCAGGTTAGGTTATGAGGGCTCTTAGAGCATCTCCAAATCTTGTTTCAATTCAGTTCAGTTTCATTTCTTGGTAAAACTCATTTGAAGTGACTCAAGTGAAGGGATTTAGCTTGACACTTGTACTTCCTCTTGCAGAAAAATTTCCAAGACAGTTGGAGTTGCTCTTATGAATATCTTACTTGGTGGGTGTAGCATATCTCACCACATGGATAGCCTTAATGAGTTTACTGAGATAATCTTTGATTTTAAAAGCTGTTTATCAGAATCTTCTTCTAGAATTATAAAAAAAAACATTGGATCAATCTCTAGACCCCCCATGTCCCAATATCTAATATCCAAAACAATGCAACCTCAAATTCATGAGCAGATTGAGTCCAATTGGCAAATCAGCAAGACGAACAATCATCTCAACTCATAGAAGAACACGTAAAAAACAAGGGGGCCACTCATAAAACCTCATTTGGATGGTTTGATATTTCAAAATAATGAATTAAACATGTCATTCTTCTTACTTGATCTAATTTATCCAAAAATACTAATGACCGAACGCAGCTAATTTTTCTTGTAGAGGGGCGACAGTTGGATCAGCAAGTGCAGCTTTACGTGCTTTGAGCAATGCAACCTAAAGTTTGAAAACAACCCAAAACAAAGCATTATATAAAAAAAATCATCACACAAAGATACGAAAAAGATATGACGCACTTTGCGCTCATGGAATGCCTGAGCCTTAACCTTTCGTTTCGCCTCCAAAGTATCAACCACCTCTTTGTAGTTCCATCCATATTCATGGCTAAGCCTTTTAATGCAACACCATTTCCGTCCAGGTTTCAAACGAAGAACCCTTAAAGCATTGGGGATAACCATTTTTTTCTTACGATCATAAGGCGGAGGCATGCCTTCATAAAGTTTCAGTCTTCGTAATGCAGCGGCTCCTCGTGCAGTTTTATGAGGAATCATCCCGCGTACGGCTTTGTAAAGAATGCGTGAAGGTGCGCGATGGTGGAAAGGACCACCCTTTTTAGGGTTAACTAGATGGCGCTTGTGCATGTGGTCTGCCCATCGAAGCTTAAGAATGAAAAATAAAAATAAAAAATGATTCAAACCGATCAGTAAACCATTCATTCCATTGAAGGGGCCGCAAAGATAGTAAAAGATAAGAAAGAATAACGATTTATATATTTTATTTTTTTGGCCCAAATGAGAACTATTAGATACAATGGATACAAAAATGTTCACCTTGAGTCTGAAGTAGCTACCAGATACGTTAATTTCTTCGCATCGTACAACTACAACTCTTTGTCCACGTAAGACTTGTTTAGCAAGCGTGGAAGCCAGACGACCCAAAAGATGTCCTTTACCATCGACAACAATGGGTGTAGAAGAAAAAGTTGCCATCTGAGTCATAAAAAAGCAAGATGAATAACATTAAGAGACGATTACGACAGGTGCTAAGAAGAAAGAAGAGGATGATGTCTTACTTTGTAAAAAGAGTCAAGCCAGGCGATCGTCAGACAGACTTGAGCTCTAGAATGAAAATCAAGACTTCGAAAGGTGGAGCTCGCTAGTTAGGGCTAGAAATGATCTCATCACGTTAGGGTAAGTGAATCAGCACCATGCATATGCATCCAAAGTCACACAAAGCTGTGACATTTGCGTGTCCTGCGACATCCGGACGAGTCACGTGCATTAATCAGTTCCGCAACTGTCATTCAATCACAATGAATCAAGCCACTTTTGCATAAATGCATGCATATAGCAAAAACCTATTATTACCTCAATCAGGCCCAATCTTTCTCCCCGCCCACAAAAAAAAATTAAAAGTCCAAACCCCCAGCAACTCAACAGCTAACCAATCACTCACTTACTCATTGAATCAAACAATCATCATAAATTGGACAATAAAACATTAGAAAACAAACATTAACCTGACTTGATCATCTACTCCTCTTGCATAAGAGAAAACAAAGAAAGAGTATTAATTATACAACAAACAACTACAGTTCTATTTTTAATCCTATCCCATCTCATTGTACAATACATACAAACACATACACGCATAAATATATATATACCACATCTATACCAACCATACTTTTTTTTATTTCTTTAAAATTCTAAAATCTACCATCTACCATCTAAGACCTTCAACCAAATTAATCACTAAGCCATACTCACTTTCTTTCTGAAATTTACTTGACTCTCTCCACCATCACAATCTTCAACATCATCACCCATCATCATCTCTTCATTCACCTTCACCTTCGCACTCTCATCACTCTGTTGTAACTCCAAATAATAAATCTGTTCCTCATTCGTTAAATCGGTTTCAAAAAGCTCCTGCATAGATTCATGTTGGTAATATAATAAATGAAAAAATGAAAAAATGAAAACTATTAAAATCAAAGAAATTCATTTTTTTTTGAGAAAAATAATAATAATTTGATTCAATCTAACCTTTTGTCCACGTGAATAAAATTTAGCGTCTTCTTGTTTTGAAACAACAGCTCGAGTAATCAAAATATATTTAATTGAAGATTGAGGGGTCATATACATCGATTCAAGCAAGCAAGATTCCTAAATTATTAATAGCATATAAACACAACTGATCAATATCAAACGGAAAAAATAAAAGTAAGTATCTACGTACTAAAATTTGACGTAATCCTCTAGCTCCAGTCTTCTTATGAATCGCACACTTAGCCACTTCTTTCAAAGCCAACTGAGTAAACTCTAATTGCGCTCCATTGATCGAGAATAATTTCTTATATTGTTTTAATAATGAATTCTTAGGCTCACTTAGAACTCTTACCAAACCACTTTCCGTTAAAGGTTTTAAAGTCGCTACTATCGGAATCCGACCGATGAATTCAGGAATTAATCCATACGCATTTAAATCAGTTGGTTCTACATCATCTAAAAAATCAAAAGCCGAATAATCTGACTGCAGCTTTGTAGTGGAATTCAAGAATTGGTTTTTGGTGGAATGACGATTTGTATCGTGATCTTCATGATTTTGGCTATGTACACCAAGACTTTGTGAGGACTGAATATGTGGATGTGGATGTGTGTGAGAAAGTCGAGCATTAAATCCAATAGAACCTTTAGCTACTCTATTTTCAACAATCTTTTCCAGACCAACGAATGCACCGGCCAAGATAAACAAAACTTATCAAAATGTAAGCTAGGTGGATTCTGAAAAAAAAAAAGAAAAAAAAAACCCCCAGCTGGAAAAATAATTAAAAAAATAACATAAAATAACATACTGTTAGTAGTATCGATTTGAACAGGTTCATTGGATTTAACTCCTAATCCACCCAATCCCAACCCAGTAGGTAACCCCGTTTTAGATCTGTTTCTCCCATTAGGATCATTTCCGGGTGAAGATTTATCAGAAACAGCGACTAAAGTACCTTCCAACATTCTCAATAAAGCTTGTTGAACACCTTCACCAGAAACATCTTTTGCATGCATAATACCCGGTCTTCTCGCAATCTTATCAATCTCATCAATAAAAATAATTCCACGGCTTGTTTGCTCTGCGTCATAACCAGATTCTTGATATAATCTAGTAACCGCAGCTTCAACATCTTCACCTACATATCCTGCTTGTGTGAAGGTAGTGGCACATGACTCACTGTATGGCACATTCAATTGCTTTGCCAATGTTCTAGCCAGAAGTGATTTGCCACTTCCCGTAGGTCCCAAAAGAAGTACATTAGACTTGGTAAATAAACTATCTTCTTCTGTATCACTTTTCTCAGTAGCTGGGATCTCTACACCTGGCCGATCAGAAAATGGCTCACACGCCTTGGTTGACTTGGGTTCTACTTGTTTACGGGAATCCATAGTTGAATCTTTTGAATCATTCGGGCCTTTGGCACAGTTTACACGTTCTTTGTCCTGATTATTAGTTAACACCACCAGTCGGGGTTTCGAGCCAGACTGTGACAAATGATCTATTCCAGACATATTGAGAGAAGCAGAATTACAACGTTCATTAGTACGTGGAAGATAAGAAGGCTGGAATGTTGGAAGTCTATCTTGATTATTAGGATGATTGATAAGTTTTTTTCTGAATCCTAGTGGTAAATTTTTGCGAGAGAGGTTTGCATGCAGCTGTTTTCTTTCTAAGAAATCATGATTGGAAGCTGATTCCGTATAGCTACTTCCCAAAAGAGTTAATCCTTTTCTACTGGCTTCTTCAAGACTTGTCTCAGTATTAAAAGATTGAGCAATTGGGATACTTGAAAATTGAGGAATAGGAGTTGAAGAAAGGGAGGAACGGGGTAAGTTGGAGTCATAAACCACTGTACTATCATCTGGTGGATTTGTAGGATTCCCTTTGTTTCGATCCTTGGTTTGATTTTCCTTATCAGAAGGATCAGGAGATTTGTGATGATTAGATTGCTGGTGAGTAGATGGAGAAGGTTTAGAAGATGATTGTACACGAATATAGTGATTGAATATGGCGACGGATAATATTTTTTTAGCTTTTTCCTGAGAAATGACATAGTTATCCAAATGACGATGAATCTGACGAGGATTTGGAATTGAAGAAGGATGTGTATTAGAGTTATTTGAGTGTAGAGAAGCCTTTCGAGCAGATGAGTGAGAAGAGCGAGAGGAGAGGAATGAAGAAGACTTCCATAGAGGAGAATGATAGTTAAGGAGAAGAAGAGTTGGAGGTAGAGCGGATGGATGGGTCCAGCGGAAGGAATATGTGACTGAGGATGAGAACATGGGGAAGGGAGAGTGCAAGGCAGGAGGCAAGAAATGGCAGACTACAAGTGATCGCCACCCGAGGAGGTCTTGGGCCATCTTCAGCACACGCCCCCTTATATCTAACACAAATGATGGCTAGTTATCTCTCTATGTTCGCATCCAACATGAAGCAGGGGCTTTTTGTATCTGGAGTATTATAAAATTGTGTTAGAGGTTACAGATTTCTGAGTGAAGGAAAATTTCTACTCACATGTTAGTCTTATAGATACTGTCTATTGGGTTGAAATATGGGAATCATTAACCACCTTCTGGAGCAACAAAGAGCTGAGTTGTTTGATGGCTCTCATCAAGTTGATCCAACTAATTGATCTCCTCATGTTGAAGAGTAAAAACTCTACTCAACTCCAAGCGCCCAGCTTTTTATTCCAAACACGTTTGACTAAATTGTAAATAGCTTTGAAATTAGATTCCAGTGAGCATAAGATAGCAAGTAGCCCACAAGGTTTTATTCCAGCTTGATAGTTCTTTTGTGACTTTCCTCTCTTAAGTATAAGCAAAGAAGAGTTAAATCTAAATTGTGATTATGAGAAACACAACCATAAACTGCCTTCCACATAAAATCTTTTTCTTCAGGAAGATTTTGATCTGCATCACTTTCAGAGGCTTCATCCAAAATTATTTGACAGTATAGTTTTTATTTCAATATTTAATTTTTCTGCTCTTCCATGTATCAGATTGACCATCAAAGGACAATCAAATGTTTTTTTGTTCATAACTAGACAATTGTTTTGACATTTACTGGAATGGATGCATGTAAGCCACACTTGGTCAACCTCCCTGTGGCTTTCTTTATCACCTTGTACAGCTACAAATTCTCTAGCAGAATTCTTAGCTTTGTTTCAATGTTTCATAAACTTTGGTTCCAGGAACACCCAATAAACATGTTGACTTTTTAAAATATCAGATTCAAGGAAAGAAAAATATGGGGAAGAGATAGAAAAAATAAAGTGAGCATAGTATGTCTTGCATCACTTGTCACTCAAAGCCAGACTAGAGCAGAACACTGATTCTTCATCTCTAAACCATTATTAACAACAGGTCAACAAGTCATTTTATTATCAAGTAGACATTGAAGATTAGTTAATTGTGAACTCTTATTTTACTTAAAGGGACAGGGTTTTCTTCTATTTATCTAACTCCCTTGGATTCTGCTTACAGCAAGGCAACTGTAAGAGTCTTTCTACATTGGTGGCACCCAACATGGCATTCAAATTTTCTAGCTTTTAAACAAACTTACTTGATATTTGGACTCTCTTAGCCTGCAAGAGGCTTACTTATTGGAACACTTTCTTTTAAAGGTTTGATCTTATACTTTTGGGATGTCTTCTGCTTCTGGATCTGGTGTTGCTGGTGCTGGTGTTCCTGCTATGGAATTGGTTAGGATTCAAACTTGGGATGGGCCCAAGTTTAATGGGGAGAAAGTTAAATGGCTTCTTAGCAGGTATGAAGCTGCTGCTGCTGCTGCTGATGGGGCTTCTCATGTGGACATGGTGAAGCAAATTTGATTTTTTATTATGGACAGAGAGGTGGAGAAAGAGGTCATTGCAATGGATGTTTATAAAAAGTGGGACTGGATTATGTTGTCAAAAGAGATGGTGGACAGATGGGGTGTTAGGTATTCTATGGTGGACCTGAACAAGATTGTTGGTGTCTGACAGGCAAAAGGTGGTGCTGCTTCTTTGGTAGATTACAAGAAACACCTTGGGCAGTTCAATGAAGTGGTGGAATATCTGGTCTTGGTGAAAAATATTACTCATGAAAATCAGGCAAAGGATATCTTTTGGTTTGCATTTAGTAGGAATGTTAGGATTGATGTGCTAAAAAACTTGTCTAAGAAAGGTCTAATGAAGACTGCTGCTAATGCAGAGCAGAAATTACCTGATCTGAAAATTATCAAGGAGAATGTGGAATCTTATCTCAAACTTATGGCTCTGGATCATTATCAAGAATCTTGTACTCAATATGTCAGCAAGATTAGTGAAAAACTGGCTGAAAAATAATGATATAATGGTGAAAGCTCAAGAGGCCAAGAAGGCTCAGATGGGACAGCTGGTTGCTAAAGTTGAGGCAAAGGTAGATAATCAGATGTTGTATCAGTTGGCTGACTTAACAAAGCAGATAAAATTTTTTGTTCAGGAGATACAGAAGGTCAACAAGGGCTCTGTTGCATCCTCTTCCTCTTCTTCTTATCAATTTAGGGGTTATGAGAATATAATGGCAACAATAATCAATTCTCTGGTAACAATAATGGCAATGGTAATTGTGGAAACAGGTTTAGAGGTGGATATGGCAAACACATGATGTGCTCTTAATGTAATAGGAGGGGGTACAGAGCTGGTGATTGTTTTTACTTGGATACAGACTTGAATGCTGGTAGAGTCAAATTTGATGGAACTTTCATGAATCCCAGTGAAGGTTAGGCTCCCTTGGATTTTGTTAGGAGGAATATGATGGTTTAAAAGAGGTCCAGGTTTGAGGAGTTACCTGGTGATAATGATGAAAATGTTGGTAAAGGTGGTAGTTATGTAGGAAAAGTTGATAAGGGTAAATATGTCATGCACCACATGACACTTGAATTAAAAGTCAATCTTTTTATCCATATATTGATACACAAATCCATACTCAAAGTGCAGAAATCAACATCTACCTAGCAACTTCTTTTCTCCTTTTTTGTCTCAATTTGAACACACTTGAAACTGCGCTAACTAAACCTTAAATCTAAATTAGTCAATCATCTTCTTATACTTTTCAAATTTAAGAAAATGTGTGGTGAATTAGTGCTTGGATTAATAGTATAGTTTTTAATGTTGGGTTATTGTGTGATTAAGAGAAATTTAAGGTCTGTGAGTGGGAACAAGAGTAAGGTTAAAGGATCTGTGTGTTATAGTGGGGGGGTCAGTGGTAAATTAAGGGCAGATAATTAAAAGGGTCAATGCAAGGTGGAGTTGTCTACATAATTGGGAGGATTTGGTTTGACATTTCTTAGAATTAAATTATAATATTGTTGTGATAGTAGTTACATTTATATAAAACTATTATTGTTTCCTACCTTTCTTAATAATCAATTTCTATTCAAAACTTCTAAAACTCCTAAATCCCTTTTGGTTATTAAGTTACAACCCTTAGTGAGATTCCATGAATTTTAGTTTTACTCTACCATACATTATTATTCATCTCAAACTAACCCCAAAGCAGATAATTTATCTTTTATGTATCTTTAAATCACTTCCTTGAAGTAATGTTCTGTACTTTGAAGTAATCCTCAATTACTCTTACCAGTCTAACTTACTCAGGAAAACCCTCAACCTTGTGCATAGGACCTCTGGTGACAGTATAATTTAATTCTCCATGGTTCTCATTTTTGACTCAAACTACTATATATTTAAGGGGCTAAGTTTGAATGGCACCTTTTCAAAGCACTCCTTCTATGGGCATTACTACTAGAGCTTGTGCCAGGGATAGGCCAATAGTTTCTAAACCTATTTCATGCACTCACTCCAATGAACCTCTTGAATTAAGGGAATTGGAACATTCAATTCAATCTGTATAGGACATCCCTAAGGATTTTGAAGTTTCTAGTGAGGAAGAAGAGGGTGAGGATACAATGCATGAGGCACCAACTGCCCCAGCTGCCAACCCTTTGGGCCAAACCTCTGAATCTGGTCCAACTCCTTCATTGGAGGATTTCATGAAGTTATAAGTTATATACATTTCTAATCCTTCTCATTCAGAGAACTCTAAATTTAAAACTCCCTCAATTAAATCCCTGGATAAATTTTATTGAAACCTTTTTTGCAGACCTGCAAATTATTATCCCACAATGACCCTTGACCCTTCAATACAGACCATACCAAGGTAATTTATGCTTCTTCATTCTTATCTGGGAAGGCATCATGATGGTTTGAGCCATATCTGCCCATGATTTCTTTGATGGAAACCCATTTTCTAATCAAAAATTGGCAAAAATTTGGACACCAACTTTTTATGTTATTTGGGAACCCCTTTTGGAACAGATAACAGAAATTTAATTAGATTTCATTTTCATGAACAATAATGGTCAAGCTTCTAAATATATTTAAAACTTTAGGGCTCTACAAACTCAAGTAGGCTGGAATGATGCAGCCCTAAAGTAACATTTCAAAATAGGAATTCCTTCAAGGATCCTGGAGCAACTAAATCTTCATAGCCAGAAAATGGCAAACTTAACAGACCTCATAAATAGGACCCTCAAACTAGATGGTGTTCACCAAGGCTGTCTTCAACAAAGGCATAATTCCAATAAATCTCACGGCTTGTCACTGGACCACCTACGCACAAGGTCGAGGATGTTCCTGAAAGTGAGATGAGGGATTTAGAAACTTCTTTGAAGCACAGAGGAATGATTTGAGGAAGTGATTTGAAGGTCACTCAAAGTAAGAGCTACGGGTTCGAGGTATGTTCGAGAAGAATTATAATATAGTTTCAAAGGTAATAGGAATTCTTAAGATCTCACGAAGGGTTGGAAACTCAACAATCAAAGATTTAGGATTTAGAAATGATTATTGAGAAAATAAAGAAAGATACGATAATAATGATTTAACTTAAAGATTTTACCACTATTAAATGTAAATACGTTTTATAATTTAATTCTAAGGAATATCAAACCAAATACCCAACCCTTTTATATCCTTTATTCCTCCTCGCATTGACCTCCCTCTCATTGCACCATTCCCATACCACAGACCATTAATAACATACACTTAGACCCTCTTCGCTAATATCCATCCATGCTCAATTTACCCCTTTTAATTAATTAACAAACTTTTTAATGAAAACTACTAATGTACTATTACGTTGATCATAGCGCTGTGCGTTGCTTATTGAAATTAAGACTAAGGCACACTATTGAGAGATTGACTAATTTAGATTTAGAGTTTAGGCTAGCGCAGTTGAATAGTAAGTACACAAAGGGGAATTGCAGTTGCTATGGAGAATTGCTTTCTGCGCTTCGAGTATAGATTTAGAACTTGATATTATTGATTTAATGAGCTGCTTTTGCCTCAAGTGTCATGTGGAGCGTGACAGATGCCTGGGTATAAGAATCGCGAGCTCCGTTGAGCTTGAGCCATCTTATCACACTAGTTTCCCTTTCCTTTATATATACCTTTTCTTATTTATTACTTTCCTTATTATATAATGAACTGTCCTACCCCAACGCCTACACCTCCACACCCTAAAGCGGATGGGGGAATGGTTACACGACAGTTTTCCCAGGCTTGCACGGCTTGTGAAGCAATGGAATATTTTTGTGTCGAAAGTACGGCGACTCGAGGCCCTCTCCAGAAATGTGAGTTTTGCCGTTGGCGACAAGTGGCGTGCGATGCGTTGACGAAGAACGCAGAGATTGAATGACGATTCACCAAGACTAAGTTTTGGGTGATCCCTAAAACAAAAGAGGTGGATGAAGACATTTGGGATGTCTCGGTTGGAGACGATCAATCGGTGGGGGAGAACGACAAGGAACTTGATAACGAGATCACAACCTGGGTAACCCAGGCCACAAGTTTGAAACAGGGTGTCGAAGAAGAGATCGACAAATTGGTGGAGGAAGATGAGGATGAAGTCCCTGTTCCAGGGCGGACACCCAAGAAACGACAGGTGGTCATTGAAGATGACAAGGAGGAGAGAGAAGCAGAGGTAGAGGTGGCTCCAAGGTTGTTCTTAGAACCTGACCCCATCTTCGAAGTAAGTTTTAGTTGTTGTTGTTGTTTTTTTTTTTTAGGGATGAGGTTACTGATGAGTTCTTGTTTAGACCTCGAATGCCATTGAAGACCCAATTGGGGAACCTGCGTCGCTTTTTCCAACTGAGGTAAACCCTCCGGTCACGGGTGGAATCGAAGAACCTGAGGAAACTCTGGACCAGGTGTGGTTGAAGAAGCCTCGTCAGGGTCGACGAGTTAGGTTCGCAGAAGAGTTGTGCGGGGAGGTCGATACAATTATTGATGCTGCTTCCTTTGACGTGGCAGAGGAACTGTTGGAGATTGGAGAGGTGGTTCTGGTAGGAGAGGAGGAGGTATTTGAGAAATGCAGGAAGGAGATAAGGGTAATTTTGGAGAAGATGAAAAGATTGGTTCGAGAAAAATTAAAAGAGAAAAATTTGAAATGAAAAGGAGAGATGTAAAGAAGTAGAAAAGTAGAATTGTCTTTAGTTTTATTTTTTTGTATTATTTTTTATAAGATTTGGGAGAGAGAGAAAAAAAGTTTTAAATAAAATTTTGCTTTAAAATTTGAAAGAAGAAATTTAAATAAAGAAAGAAAAAGATAGAAGTTTTTAAGTTTAAAAGAAAAATTTATGTAAGAGAAGAGAGAAAGAAGAAAAAAAATGGTTGGTGATTGAGATGAGTTTGTTGAAATGAGAATTTAATGAAAGAAGAATTTGTTATTTGCGAAAAGTTGTTTATTGATTTTTTAGGAATTTTAGATAGTTGAAAAGAAAGAAAAAAAACAGAATTAGAATTTAAAGAGAATTTGAAAAAGAAAAATCATTTGTTCGAAGAATTTTATAAGGAGATTTAGAGGTTGAAGTTAAGTTCGAGGAAATGGTCGTGCCGTACAAGATTTTGATGGTTCGTAGGAAAGAAAGTTTAAAGAGAGAATAAATTTTAGAAAAGAAAATTTTAAAGAGAATTTTAAATTTAAAAAAAGAATGTATTTAGAGAATTGAAAAAAGAGAAGAGAAAAAAACATTTAGAGAGATTTAAAACTTTTTTATTTTATTTTATTATTTATGTTTATTCTATTTATTTTATTTTATTTTATTTTTTTCTTTTGAAATTTTATTTTATTTTTAATTTTAAATTTAAATTTTTAAATTTTAAATTTTAATTTTTTTTTAAATTTTAATTTTGATTTTAATTTTAGTTGGTTTTGGAGAAAATTTTATAGAAGGAGAAGAAAGAAAAAGAAGAGAAAAAAAAGAAAACAAGGCTAAGAAGTTTAAGAGGTGTTTTAGATTTTTAAGAGAAAGAGAAAAAGAAAGAAAAGAAAAAAAGAAAAAGAAAATTTTAAAAAAAAGAAATTTTAAGGTTTTGGTTTTAAAGGATATTTCAAATGAAAGGATTTTAGAAGTTCAGGGGCGTTAGAAACATTGATGGCTGGTTCCCAGGATGTTTTGTCTGAGTCATTGTGGAAGCCTTCCCATTCCACGAGGTATTGAAGTTTCCCCTTGCGCATTCTTGAATCAAGGATACGACTTACTTCCCACTCTAGATGATCTTCTACTTCGACCGGTTCCGGAGTGGGTTGGTTCTTGCCCGGGTATATTTCTTGAGCCAGTTCCAGGAGAGATACATGGAAAACAGGGTGAATCGCCTGCCATTTGGGAGGTAACTTGAGTCGAAATGCAGTTTTAGAGACTTCAGAGTCGATTTCCAATGGTCCCAAGCACTTTTCAGCCAGTTTCTTTGATGGTCGTGTTGTTCAAATGTTTTGTGCGTCGAGCCATACTTTGTCCCCTGGTTTAAAGGAAGGAGCAGATTGTCAATGTTTGTCGGCCTGTTCCTTATATCTTTGAATTGCTAATTCCAAATTTGTTTTAAGTTCTTCTTGGAGTCGTGATATAGTTCAAAGATAATGTTCCGCAGGATGATTAGTTCCTACATGGATTGAGTTGAATCGAGGATGTCGTCCATTAATGGTTTCGAAGGGAGATTGTCGTGTCAAAGAATGAGTCGAGTTATTATAAGCAAATTTGGCCAGTGGTAACCATGTGGTCAAATTGTCTTGTTGGTAACTGACATACATTTGAAGGTATTGTTTGAGGATTTGGTTAACTCTTTCTGTTTGACCATTGGTTTCAGGGTGATAGGCCGTGGAGAGGTTCCTCGTGATATTGAGTTGTCAACACAGTTGGGTCCAGAATGTGGATACAAACAATGAGCCTCTATCTGAAATAATATCATTTGGTAAGCCGTGTTTGGAAAATACATATTCTAGAAACAATTTTGACAAATCTTCTGCTGTAGCAGTAGTAGTGGTTTTAATGAAAATAGACATTTTTGAAAATCTATCTGCTATTACTAATATAGCATCAAAATCATTAGAAAAAGGAAGTTGATAAATGAAATCCATTGATAAAGATTCCCAAGGTTTAGAGGGAATAGGAAGTGGTTGAAGCAACCCATGCTTCCGGTGACAGGGAGCCTTATTCCTATTACATTTTTAACAAGCTTTTATATAGGCCTTGATTCCCCTGGTCATACCTGGCCAGAAGAAATCCCTTGCTATTAACTGGTAGGTTTTATCAACACCAAAATGACCAGCTAATGTAGAATCATGTTGACTGTTGAAAATCCATAATTTTATTTCATTGTTGTCGGGTATGACTACTCTCACCACGCAATATGGGGGGCGGACTTGCTAGCGAGTCCGCAACCTTGGACCCAAACTCACCACAGATTGAGCACACATTGAGCTATTGATAAAGGAACCATACAATCAGGGATGAACACCACTCAGCAGAACAGTTTTAGGTGGGTGTCCAAGTAGAGTTCAGCATGAGTTCAGTATGAGTTCAGTCTGAGTTCCATCTGAGTTCAGGTTGAGGACTTGCTAGCAAGTCCACCCCCTATATTGCGTAGTGTCTACCTTCGAAGACTAATAGACCTGATTCAATACTAAATCTTTTGGCCCCTTGCTTTGAGAGTATTTTGTCTTTTAACCCTAAACAATAATTGTCCTTTGACTGAGCTTTGAGGATGTTGGATAGTGGATTTTGAAAAGATTGAATTGTCATCGAATTAAGTTGATGAGTCGTTAACATTGATTCGTTGAAAATTGATTGCACATTTGCTGGGTTCTTGTCAGCAAATGCGTCCCCCCGCTGTGGGTAAACGTCGTCCCAACGTGACAAGATATCTGGGACAATACAGTTCTTACCTGGGCAATAGGAAATAGAGAAGGGAAATTCAGACAAAAAATCCAGCCCACCTGGCTTGACGCCTGGTTAACACTTTAGAAGACATGAAGTATTTCAAAGCATTATGATCTGTTAAAATTTGAAAAGGACTATCTAGGCTGAGAAGAAAAGAACACCATTTTTTAAGACAATGGATAATAGCTAAAAGCT
The DNA here is from genome assembly GCA_030280995.1 of Hemileia vastatrix. Taxonomy (NCBI): domain Eukaryota; kingdom Fungi; phylum Basidiomycota; class Pucciniomycetes; order Pucciniales; family Zaghouaniaceae; genus Hemileia; species Hemileia vastatrix. The sequence goes on along the minus strand of JASXTE010000014.1, from coordinate 21,073,694 downwards.
CTTTGTCATGAATTTCATAATTTAATTCTGCGGCTATGAGTTTGCGTGACTCAAAAGCAACAGGATGAAACAAATTTGTTTCAGGATTTAATTGTGAGATGACCCCTGCAATAGCATAATCGCTTGCATCTGTCTCAACTATTGTCGAAGCAGAAGGATGAAAATGTCGAAGAATTGGGGCTGTGGTGAACACCGTTTTTAGTGCTTCGAATTCCTTTCGTGCTGTAGAAGTAAAAACAAAAGGAGTGTCTTTTCTAAGAAGAGAAGTAAGATTGGAAATAGTTTTAGAGTAATCTTTAATAAATCTTCTATAGAAGTTTGCAAAACCCAAAAATCCTTGGAGTGATTTAATGGTTTTGGGCTCAGGCCATTCCAGGATTTTCTGGACTTTTTTGTCATCCATGACTAAACCGTCAGTGGACAACGTAAAACCCAAAAAATCAATTGATTTGAGGTGGAATTTACATTTATTATGCTTGGCGTAGAGACCATGATCTCAAAGACAATTTAGGACCTGTCGAACATGATGAATATGTTCATCTAGTGTTTTCGAGAATATTAAAATATCATCTAAATAGACAACTACAAATTGTTCAACAACATCTTGAAAGATGTCATTAACAAAAGTTTGAAAAGTTGAAGGTGCGTTACACAATCCAAAAGGCATAACTAAATATTCAAAACTACCAAATCTAGTGCGCATTGCAGTCAGTGGTTCATGACCTTCTGCAATGCGAATCAGATTGTAAGCGCCTCTAAGATCAATTTTAGAAAAGAAATTAGCACCATTGAAAAGGGTAAGAAGTAATGACATAGGAGGAACAGGATATGCATTCTTCTTAGTGACTGTGTTGAGCTTTCTATAGTCAACACACAACCTAAGACTAACGTCCTTCTTTTTTACAAAGAGGACAGGGGAGCCGGTTGGAGATTTACTGGCTCTGATGAAACCTTTGGCTACATTCTCTGCAATGTAGTCTCGAAGAACTTGAGATTCGTCCTTCGACAAAGAATAGAAAGGACCTGCCGGAGGTACTGAGCCTATTAACTCTATTTGATGGTCGTAGGGTCGATGAGGTGGTAACTTATTGGCTTTGCGGATTGAGAAAACATTGAGGAAATTGTGGTAGATTTCTGGTAGAGTTGATTTAATGGCTTCAACGTTGATTTGGTCGTCCTCTTCATCTTCGAGAGAATCTGTCGAGGGGATACCTGAATTGAGAGAGCAGAATTCAATTACTTCAAGGCAATTTAAATCCTCTTCAAGTGAAGTCATCGAGCTAGAAGGGTTAGCCAATTGCTCATTTAGAGAAAGATCAGATGCTTGCAAGTCATCTGGCAAAGATTTGTCCTCTAGCAGGACGTTGTCAGGCGGGTTGTTTAATTCCCTATTGACCTTCATTGAAGAATCAGAAATATACTTAGAGCGTGGGGTGATCAATCCCCTAGTCCAATCAATTTTGGGATTCCAATGCGTTAAAAAGTCATGGCCAAGAATGGTATCGTCCATCCTTGGGGCGTCCAAGGCTGATAATTCCCACTCGAAGGGGGGAAAGTTCGGAAAGTTGAAAACCCATAAAACTTTCTTACTTACCCAATATTTGGGTTCCTCTGATTCGACCAAATAGATTGGAGTTCGATTGATATCTGTAAATGTTAGTTGAAGCTTCTCGGCAAAAGATAAACTAACAAAAGAAATTGAAGCTCCAGAGTCTATAAGACAACTGAAGGGGGTATCCTCCTTAAAAAGAATGAATCTCAAGTGGTTTAAGGCAACTCCAGTCCTTAAGACATGGAGGTTCTGTGCACTGGGAGAGATAAGATAGTTTGCTTTGCACACAAGTAAACTATCTACTAGTTTTTTGACTTCGAACTAGTAACTTCTCTTTCCTTCAACTTTACACAGTCTTCCAACTTGTGCTTACCCCCACAATACATACATAACCCATTATCTGCTTGCCTCTTCCTCTCAGCTTCTTTAAGTTCCCCTTTAGGATCCAGTACTTTGCTGATATTGCCTGGAGTCGAGCCTTTTGTTCGAGGTTTATCCTTCCCCTTATTGGGTTTGGATTGAGTCGAGGAGGATTGATTTGGTCGTGGTTGTGAAGAAGATCCTGATTTAAAGTTTAGGCCTTGAGATTTGTTGGCGTATCAATGATGTTGAAGTCGTCCTTGATAAACGCCGTCAAGTTCGAGGGTTCAATCCATTAAATCCGTTAAAGTAGTCATCTTCTGACCGTGAAGATTTAATTGATCCAGAATCCTCGAAGGAAGTCCTTTCTTGAAATGATACTTAAGGGCAGCATCATTCCAACCTACTCGAGTTTGAAGTGCTCTGAAGTTCAAGATATATTCAGAGGCTTTACCATTATCACTCATGCGAAGAAAATCAAGTTCAATTTCTGCGTTTTCAGTTTCATTAGGGTCCCCAAACAACGTGAAAAGTTGGTCTTCGAACTTTTCCCAATTATTGATAAGTAAGTGGGTTTCTGTTGAAGAAAGCATGAGCAGATAAGGTTCGAACCATCTTGCTGCTTTCCCAGCTAGGAATGAAGAAGCGTAAACAACATTTGATTGGTCGCTATTAAAGGTTCAAGGGTCATTATGGAACAGTAGCTTGCAGGTTTGCAAGAAGGGTTGCAATCTTTCAGGGTGATCTCTGTCAAATTTGTCAGGAGATTTCATAGAAGGAGTTTTGAACTTAGATCCCTCTGAAGACGTTGTATTTGAAAGGGTTTTCATGAAAAGTCTCATGAAATCTTCCAGAGAGTTAGATGGTCCAGGTCTGAGGATTGACCAGAAGGGTGATTGGCAGAGGCGGATGGTGCCTCGTGCATTGTATCCTCTCCTTCTTCTTCATCACTAGAATCCTCAAAATCTTGTGGGATGTCTTCTACAGATTGAACTGAATGTTGCCGTTCCCTAAGGTCGAGTGGTTCCAAAGAGTGAGTGCGGGAAACAGACCTTGTGGCTGTTGGCCTGCCTCTAGCGCAAGCTCTAGTAGTAGCGCCCGTAGGAGGAGTGCGTTGAACAGGTGCCATTTAAAACTTTAAAAACACCTAAAAGGACGTAGTAGTGCAAAGAATGAGAACTACGCAGAATTAAATTATACTGTCACCAGACGACCTACGCACAAGGTCGAGGATGTTCCTGAAAGTGAGATGAGGGATTTAGAAACTTCTTCGAAGCATAGAGGAATGATTTGAGGAAGTGATTCGAAGGTCACTCGAAGTAAGAGCTACGGGTTCAAGGTATGTTCGAGAAGAATTATAATATAGTTTCAAAGGTAATAGGAATTCTTAAGATCTCACGAAGGGTTGGAAACTCAACAATCAAAGATTTAGTATTTAGAAATGATTATTGAGAAAATAAAGAAAGATACGATAATAATGATTTAACTTAAAGATTTTACCACTATTAAATGTAAATACGTTTTATAATTTAATTCTATGGAATATCAAACCAAATACCCAACCCTTTTATATCCTTTATTCCTCCTCGCATTGAACTCCCTCTCATCGCACCATTCCCATACCACAGACCATTAATAACATACACTTAGACCCTCTTCGCTAATATCCATCCATGCTCAATTTACCCCTTTTAATTAATTAACAAACTTTTTAATGAAAACTACTAATGTACTATTACGTTGATCATAGTGCTGTGCGTCGCTTATTGAAATTAAGACTAAGGCACACTATTGAGAGATTGACTCATTTAGATTTAGAGTTTAGGCTAGCGCAGTTGAATAGTAAGTACACAAAGGGGAATCGCAGTTGCTATGGAGAATTGCTTTCTGCGCTTCGAGTATAGATTTAGAACTCGATATTATTGATTTAATGAGCTGCTTTTGCCTCGAGTGTCACGTGGAGTGTGACACGGCTCAAGGTTTAAATCTGGAACTTCTTCAAATCATCCTTGACCAACTCAATACTCATCTCAAACCAAAACCAATCAAAAGGGTAAGGAAAAGGCTTGATCAAAAAGCTTGACCCCAGGAAATATCAGTATGGTATTGGATACAAAAGGTGAATTAAAGGAAGCTGAAAGGAAAAGAAGAGCAGATAATGGGCTTTGTAAGTATTTTGGGGGTAAAAACAAGTTGGATGAATGTGCTAAATTAAAGGATAGAAAAGGTAACAGTTCCAAGTCAAAAAACTAGTGAATAGTATACTTATGCGCAAAGCAACCTATTTTATATTTCCCAATGTGCAGAACCTCCATGTCCAAAGGACTGGAGTTGACCTTAACTGTTTGAGATTAATTATTTTTAAAGAGGATATACCCTTCAGTTGTCTTATAGACTCTGGAGATTCAATTTCACTTATTAGTTTATCTTTTTCTGAAAAGCTTAAGCTGAAATTTGTAGACATTGACCAAATTATAATTTATCTGGTCAAATCAGAGGAACTCAAATAATGGGTTAGTAAGAAAGTTTTATGGGATTTCAACTTTCCAAATTTTTACTCCTTCAAGTGGGAATTGACAGTCTTGGGTGCCACAGGGATGTATGATACCATTCTTGGCCATGACTTACAGCATTGGAATTCAAAAATTGATTGGTCACAGGGATTGATCACCATATGTTCCAAGTATATTTCTGATTCATCAATGCACTCAAAAGGGAGTTAAACAATCTGCCTGACCAAGTCCAGCTAGAGGAAACTTCTCTGCCAGATGTATTGCAAGCATCGTATTTTCCTTTAAATGAGCATATGGATAACTATTTTAGTTTGAATAGTTTACTTGAATAGGGTTTCAAAAGCCTCAAGGTAATTGATTTTTGCTCTCAAAATACAGGTCTACCTTTGACAGACTTCTTCAAAGATGAAGAGGATGACCAAATCAGTATTACAGCCATTAAATCAACTCTACCTGAAGTTTATCATGACTTCATTGATGTCTTCTCAATCTATAAGGCTGAAAAGCTACTGCCTCATTGACCTTACCATCATCAAGTAGAGTTAATAGGTCCAGTACTATTGGAAGGTCCTATCTATTCATTTCCAAAAGACAAATCTCAAGTTCTTTAAGACTACATTTCAGAGAATGTAGAAAAGGTTTCATTCAATCCAGTAAATCTCCAACCAGATCTCCAGTTCTTTTTGTTAAGAAAAAGGATGGAAGTCTTATGTTATGTGTTGATTATAGAAAACTAAATGTAGTGACTAAGAAGAACACATATCCAGCTCCTCCTATGTCATTAATTCTTACCTTGTCTAAAGGTGCTAATTTATTTTCTAAAATTGATCTCAGAGGTGCCTAAAACCTTATCTTTCTTGAAGAGGGTCATGAACCTTTAACTGAAATGCATACCAGATTTGGTAGTTTTGAATATTTATTAATTCCCTTTAGATTGTGCAACACACCATCAACTTTCAAACTTTTGTCAATGATATCTTCCAAGATATTTTAAAAAAGTTTGTTATTGTCCACCTAGATGACATTTTAATTCTCTCAAAGTCACTCAAAGAACATATTAAACATGTAAAAATTGTTCTTACTTGACTTTGAGAACAAGGACTCTAAACCAAGCATACCAAGTGGGGATTGCACCTTAAATCTATTGACTTTTTGGGTTTAACATTGTCCACTGAGGGTTTAGTAATGGATAGTAAAAAGGTTCAAAAAGTTTTGAAATGGCCAGAGCAAACCAGCATTAAATTCTTAAAGGGATTTTTGGGTTTTTCAAATTATTATAGAGTTTTTATAAAAGATTACTCTAAAAATGTAACAAATCTTACTTCTCTTCTTAAAAAAATATTCCCTTTGTCTTCACAGATATAGCATGAAAAGAATTTGAAGCATTGAAAACTGCGTTCACCACAGCCACAATTATTTGACACTTTGATCCTACAGCCTTGAAAATAGTTGAGATAGATGCTAGCAATAATTCTATAGAAGGGGTAATATCCCTATTTAATCCTGAAACAAAATTGTTTCATCCTGTTGCATTTAAATCATGAAAATTGATTGCAGCAGAATTAAATTCTGAAATTCATGATAAAGAATTATTAGCTATTATTCATTGTCTTAAAAAATGGCTTTCTTTTCTTCTCAGTCTAAATAGTTTTTTTTAAATCCTAACTGATCATAATGCTTTGAAATATATCATGTCTTCCAAAGTACTCACTGAACATCAGGCTAGGTGGGCTGAGCTTTTATCTGAATTTTATTTTACTATTACCTACTTCCCAGGGAAAAATTGTTTAGTTCCAGATATTTTATCATGTTGGTGTGGTCTTCTAACATTTTCAGGGGCCTTTTTTGGTCTTCTTGGCACTGTTTATGTATTTATTAATTGACATTGGTTAAAGAATTAGGTGTATTTTAGTTTTTATTCAGTGAATATTTATACTATGGGTATGTGGGTACTACCATTGGATAGCCCCAATAATTCTCTATATTTGATGTCCTGATGATATTTTTCATATTCCAAGTTCTAAGGGTCATTTACTCACTTTTCATATCTAAAAGATAGCTGTTTAATTTTGTTTTTTGTTTTTTATGGGCTAACCTTAAGTATTAGAGTTAAGTTCTCAGTACCATTAAGTAGAGCTAATTTGGATCTATATTTTATGTCTCAAAGTTTTCATAGCTTAATTTTTTATTTAAAGGGTTTTAGTAGTTGTGGTAGATTTTTCTAAGTATTTTGGGCTTTATTGGAGGTTTTTAGTGGTTTTCTGGCTTCAGGGAGGTCTGGCCGCCTTGTTTATAGAAGGCTGGGGAGCATTTCTAGAGGGTTTTTATTCAATTTGGCTGTCAAAAGCGCCAAATTCGTTGCTGTGCATGAATTTTTAGATGGGTGGTCTGTGTGTACATACTAAAAGAGGACAGTTTGAGGCAACCTTAATTATCATACAACCATCTGATAGTTATATCATTGTTTCTCACTCAGTTTTCACTGATTTTTTGGCCACAATTAACTCTGTTTGTTGCAAGGTGAGTTATTCATTTAACTCAACTTTAGCAACTGGTTTCTCTGGAGTAGCTTTGCAACCTGAATCAAGTATTATTGCTGTTTTCTGTGCAACAAGTGCACAGTGTTTTGGTTTCTGGTGTGGATCTTTCTGCATTTCAGGTTTCTGGTTCTTTGGTTCTCAGTGGTCTGCTATTGGCTACTGTCTTGACTTGTAAAGCAGTCAAGAAGTGTGTTGGAAGGGGTATAGTAACACTCTCTAATTTGCTGTATCAAATAAATCTCACCTGGTATTTCTCAAAGGGATAGGGGTTTTACTCTCCAGTTTTACTACAACTACCTTGGTCAAGGCCTATAGCTAGTACTATAGGATTTTCTAAATTTCTGGTGCCCAATGTGGGGAGAGGATTTGTTAGCTTTTTGGACTCTCTGTTACTTTTGGACTCTCTTCTGTGGTTGGAGATTGGTTTTCTGGAATCTATTGGACCATGGCTTCTGGACCCTCTTTCTCTAGTGTTGGTAGTGGCACTGTTGGTGCTTCTGAGGATGGTAATCCTCCTGTTTCTGTTAGGCCTTCTGTCAGGATCAAGTCCTGGAAGGGGCCTATGTTTATGGGGGAGGATGTAAAGTTGTTTCTGGAGCTATTTGAGGCTTCTGGAAATGTTGATGGTGCTTCTCACCTGGACATGGTGAAGCAAGTCATCTTCTACATTAGTGACAGGGCTCTGGTGAAGGAGGTTGCTGCTATGGAGGGTTATAGGAGGAAAGATTGGAAATATTTGTGTCTGCAGATGACATACAGGTGGGGATCCAGGTACTCTATGGTGGATCTCAATATGATTGCAAGTGAATGGCAATCTTATGGAGGTGTTGACAACCTCCATATTTATAGGAAGCTTCTGGCTCATTTGAAGCCAGTGGTGGATTATTTGGTGGACATGCAGGAGTTGGAGAGTACTGACTCTGAAAGGGATATTTTCTAGTCTGCTCTGGCCACAAATGTCAGAATTGATGTGCTGAAGGAGTTGGAAAGGAAGGATAAGATGAAGATTCTTCCTAATGGGAATCAGAAATTGCCTGCTCTTTCTGTGGTGAAGGAGTTTGTAGAGTGTCATCTGAAACTTTTGGCTGTGGATTCTTTCCAAGAAGCTAGCACAAAGTATGTTAGCAAGGTCAGTGAAGCTTTTGCTGAAGATGTAGAGGAATCTAGGAAGAAGGAAAGTGTGAACAATGGAAAGGCTCCTGAGAAGCCTAAAGAGGTTGATCCAGTAGTGGAGCAGTTGGCTGATGTGAAAAAACAGCTACATATTTTTGTTTAGGAAGCTCAGAAGTCCAATAAGGCTCCTTCTCAGCCTAGAGATTTTAATAGGAGGGTTTGTAGGAATGATCCTTGGGTCTGCTCTTATTGCAGCAGGAAGGGCCACAAGTCCAATAATTGTTGGGAACTGAATAGGGATGTGTCTGGAGGGAAGGTAGAATTTTATGGGAAAGTGTTCAAGCTCCCAGATGCTTCTTTTGTGAAGCCTAATGATGGTCAGGCTCTAGTGGACTTGGTGAGGAGGAGACATAATGACAACCTAAGGAGGCCAAGATTTGAAAAGTTTCCTAATGAGGCTTCTTCTTCTGGTAAAGGTGGAGAAGATGGAAAAGGCAAGGGAAAAGAGGCCAATAGAGTCTCATTTACATCTTCCTTTGGTGGTTTGGAGCTGTATTCTTTTGGTGGAAAGTCAAGTGGGAAATTCTTGGCTGGTTTTTATGATGTGGAAGCAGGAAAGGTGGGAAGGCCCAAGAGAAGTTCTCAGACCCAACCAAAGGCTAATGCTTCAAAGGTGGATCCTAAGCTGAGTGCAGCTAGGAAGAAGTACAGAAAAGAGGAGTTGTATAAAACGCAGAAGGGTATGGCAGATATGGGCCCCCCAAGTTTTGGAGCAATGGACATGAATGGTAAGCCAATGCCTATAGATGTTGATTCTGAATCTGAGGAGGATGTTCCTTTGGTCTCATTGCCAAAGCCTGATGGAGTTAGAGGGTCTGGTGAGGGATCTGGTTTGATTCCTCTTGATGATAAATCTGTTGGTGGTTCTGGTGCTCAAGAATCTTCTAGGACTAAGGTGGTGAAGTAAAGATCTCACTTTGAGTGGCCAGTGGTTTCTTTTCAAGTAAATGTTATGGACTATTTCCTGGAAAGAATGAATTAGGGTCAAGTTTCCTTTACTTATGGGGAGTTGTATGCTATCAGTCCTGGGTTGGCTGATAGGCAGAAAAAGTTTTTGACCAAGGGAAGGGTCTCTTCTGGGAAGGTAGAATACATTCTTGATTCTGCTGAAAAATTTGGTGAGGGGTTGGAAACTCATTTTTCTGCACCTCTAGTTTATGTCAATGTCACTCTGAATGGAAGGGAGGCTAGGGCATTGGTGGATTATGGTTCTCAGATTGACCTGATTTCTTTGTTTGAGGCTACTCATCTGGGCCTCCCCATCAAAACAGGTATTGGTGAAAATTTGAGAGGGATTGGTGGCCATGTCACTGAATTGGTTGGAACATCTGATTTTGTGAAGTTAGATGTTGGTGGAGCCTCAGGGAAGGCTCATTTTTATATTGTCAAAGGAACAGTAAAAGCTGTTTTGGGGGGCCATTCTTGATGGATTTTAAAGAAAGAATTGGCTATCAATTTGATTTGGGAATCAGTTTGGAGTTGACTGGTGAAGATGAAAGGAGACTTCACATGAGGTTATCATCTACTGGAGAGGATGGTTTCAAGACCAGGCCAGTGTGGTCTTCCAACATTGGCAGGGGCCTTTGTTGCGTGATTTGGTGTTGTTTATGCATGTCTTAATTGACATCTGTTAAGGAATTAGGTATTTTTCTGGTTTTATTCCGTGGATATTGGGTCTGCAGGTACGTGGGTACTATCATTAGATAGCCCTGGTTTTTCTCTATATTTTATGTCTTGCAGACATTTTTCATATTCTAAGTTTTAAGGGGTCATTTCCTCATTTTTTCATTTAAAAAGATAGCTGTTTAATTTTGTTTTTTGTGTTTTACGGGCTAACCTTAAGTCTTAGGGTTAAGTGCTTAGTACCGTTGGATAGAGCTAATTTTTCTCTATATTTCATGTCTCAATGTTGTTATAGTGAAATTCCATGTTTTAAAGGTTTTAGTAGTTGTAGTTAGTTTTTCTAAGTAGATTGGGTGTTTTTAGTGGTTCTCTGGCTTCAGGGAGGCTGTGCCGCTTCAGGCGGCACCTCCGACGTTGGGCGGCCTGCCCGCCTCTGTTTTAGAAGGTTGGGGAGCGCTTCAGGAGGGTTTTTTATGCAATTTGGCAGGTACAGGCGCCAAATTGGTGGGTGCGCATGGGCTTTTAGATAGTGGTCTGTGTGTATATAGTGAATAAGACAGTTTGGGGCAACCTTAATCATCATACAACCATCCGGAGGTGATATCATTGTTCCTCACTCAGTTTTCACTGTTTTCTGGCCACAATTGGCTGTGTTTGTTGCAAGTGAGTTCTTCATTTAACTTAACTTTGGCAACTGTTTTCTCTGTTATAGTCTTGCAAGCTATAGCAAGTATTATTGCTGTCTCTGGTGTGGATTTGCAGCCTACATCAAGTATCTTTGCTGTCTCTGGTGTGGACATTGGTCTACATTTCAGTTCTTTGGTCTGGTAGTCTGTCTGGTGACTACTTTCTTGGCTCATCAAGCAGTCAAGTGTATTGGAAAAGGGTCTTTAGCAAAACAGGAACCAATTTACTGTAGCAGGTAAATCTCACTCTATTTTTCCAAAGGGACAGGGGTTTTTCTTTCTTGTTTTTCTCCAACTCCCTTGGTCAAGGCCTATAGCTAGTACTATAGGATTGTCTACATTTCTGGCGCCCAAAGTGGGGTAGAACCTGCTAGTTCTTTGGAATATCTGTTTTCTTTGGTTGGCTCTTTTTGGTGTTTTTGACTGGAAGAATGGCTTCTGGTTCTGCTATTCCTGTGGTGACTGTCAGTGGGGGGGATGGTCCTCCTGCTGTGATGGTTAGGGAATGTGTTAGGATTAAAACTTGGGATGGTACCAAGTTTAATGGTGAAGATGTGAAGTGGTTTCTGGAAAAATATGAAACTGCTGCTGGTGTGGATGGTGCTTCCTACCTGGACATGGTGAAGCAGATTATTTTCTTCATTGGTGATAGGACAGTGGAGAAGGAGATTGTGGCCATGTCTGGCTACAAGAAGAGTGATTGGAAATTGTTGTGTAGGGAGATGATTGATAGATGGGGTGTCAGGTTCACTATGGTGGATCTGAACAAGGTTTTCAGTGAATGTAAATCTTATGGTGGTGTTGGTAACTTACACAGTTACAGAAAATTTCTGCTGCAATTTGATCCTGTGGTGGAATATTTGGTGGAACTGGAGGAGCTGGCACATGAAAATGCTTCCAAGGATGTTTTTTGGTCTACCCTGGCTAGAGATGTCAGGTAGGATGTGTTGAAAGAGTTGTCAAGAAAGGAATTGATGAAAACTCTTTCTAATGGGGACCAGATGTTGTCTGCCTTGGATAAGGTGAAGGAGGCTGTGGAGGCCCATTTGAAGTTATTGGCTGTGGACACCTATCAGGAGGGGTGTGCCAAGTATGTCAGCAAAGTCAGTGAGGCTTTGGCTGAAGAGGAAGTTAGGGAGAAGAAAGAGGAGAAGAATTTGGTAAAGGTTCCAAAACAGGAGAGGGACCCAATGGTGGAACAGTTAGCTGACCTGACAAAACAGCTACACATTTTTGTGCAGGAGGCTAAGAAGGTCAATAAGGCACCTTCTCAGCCTAGAGAGTTTGAAAGGAGGGCTGGAAGGAGTGATCCTTGGGTTTGCTCTTATTGCAGTAGGAGGGGGCACAGGTCCAATGATTGTTGGGCATTGAACAGAGATGTGTCTGAAGGAAAAGTGGAGTTTGATGGCAGGGTTTTCAAGTTCCCTGACGGTTCTTTTGTGAAGCCCAGTGAGGGGCAGGCTCCTGTGGATTTGGTCAGGAGGAGGGGAGGTCTCAATCAAAGGAGGCCGAAATTTGAGGAGATTCCTGATCAGGGGAAGTCTTCTGCTAAGGAGGATAATGATGTCAAGGGAAAGGAGAAGGAGGTCAATAAGGTCTCTTTTTCTACTTCCTTTGGTGGTTTGGAGTTGTTTTCTTGTGGTGGACAGTCAAGTGGTGAATGCTTGGCTGGTGTTTATGATGTAGAGGCAGGTAAGGTGGGAAGGCCAAAAAGCAGTTCTCAGGCCCAACCAAAGCCTAAGGCTTCTAAAGCGTATCCTAAGCTGGGTGCAGCTAGGAGGAAGTACAGCAAAGAGGAGCTGTACAAGATGCAGAAGGGGATTGCTAATATGGGCCCTCCTAGTTTTGGCGCATTGGACATGAATGGTGAGCCAATGCCTATGGATGTTGATTCTGACTCTGAGGAGGATGTCCCTTTGGCCTCATTGCCATAGCCTGCTGGAGTTAGAGGGTCTGGTGAGGGATCAGGTTTGGTTCCTGTGGATGGTAAATCTGTCGGTGGTGCTGGTCCTCAAGAATCTTCTAGGACCAAGGTAGTGAAGCCAAAGGCTCACTTTGAGAGGCCAGTGGTTTCTGGTCAAGTTAATGTTATGGACTCTGTCCTGGAAAGGATGAATCAGGGTCAGGTTTCCCTATCTTATGGGGAATTGTATGCTATCAGTCCGGGGTTGGCTGATAGGCAAAAGAAGTTGTTGACCAGGAGAAGGGTGTCTTCTGGGGAGGTGGAATACATCAGTGATTCTGCTGAAATTTTTGGTGAGGGGTTGGAAACTCATTTTTCTGCTCCTCTGGGATATGTCAATGTCACTCTGAATGGCAGGGAGGCGAGGGCATTGGTGGATTCAGGTTCACAGATAAACCTGATTTCCTTGTTTGAGGCAACTCATTTGGGCCTCCCCATCAAAACTGGTATTGGTGGAAACTTGAGAGGGATTGGTGGCCATGTCACTGAATTGGTCAGAACTTCCAAATTTGTGAAGTTAGATGTTGGTGGAGCCTCAGGGAAGGTTTATTTTTACATTGCTAAAGGTAATGTAAAAGCAGTTTTGGGTGGGCCATTCTTGATGGATTTCCAGGCAAGAATTGGCTATCAATATGAACTGGGAATCAGTTTGGAGTTGACTGGTGAAGATGATAGAAGACTTCACATGAGGTTATCATCCCCTGAAGAGGATGCTTGGGAGACCAGGCCTTGCTTATCTTCAATTTGCCAGTGTATGGATTGTTGTAGGAGACAGAGAGAAGTTGGTGCTGACTCCTGTTTTTTGGAGTGTGGCTCAGGCTCTATTGAGAGTCTGCCTTTTTTAGAGTGATGAGGGCTGATCACCCAAGTGCTACAACCTCTCCCCAAGGTGAGGAAATCCCAGGTTTTAGTAGGTCAGCTCCCTTTGAGATATACCGAGTGGATTTTCAACTTTCTCTTTTTAATGTTTCTCTTCTCTGCAAGTATTCAACAAATTTTTTATCAAGTCTCTGTTCTCTCTCAAGATTTTTAATTATTTTTAATTCAAGTTCAAAAAAGAAGATTGGTTATATATCTTGAAAGATATACGGAAAAGTTTTGGGGCGGTGAGATTGGGGTCTAAAAGTAAGTCCTCCCAATTGTGCACCGCTAGGGTTTCTTCTACACCTTTCAAAAACATTACCTGGGCCACACCTGTAAGCATTGGGGAAAACCCTGGTTATTTTTTTAGGGCAGAAGAAAACTCAAGAAAAGAAGATAAAAATTTCAAAATAATTCAAGAAAATCAAGAAAAAAATCTGAAGATAATGAAGAAAGAAGATTCAAAATATTTTTGTGAAGATTGACAAGATCTAATTTTGGGCCTCCAGCATGAGGTTAAACTGCAGAAAATTATGAAGAGCGAAGATCATCAAGATCTATTTTTGGGCCTCTAGCAAGAGGATAAACTGCAATATTTAAGAAGAGTTGATTCTGACGATGAATCAAGATTTGAAGATTTAGAAGATGGAAGTGGAGATGAAAATTTGGGATTGCGGAAAAGCTGTGGAGTGATGAGATTGGGGTCTAAAAGTAAGTCCCCCCAATTGTGCACCACTAGGGTTTCTTCTACACCGTTCAAAAACATTACCTTGGCCACACATGTGAGAAATGGGGAAACCCTTGATTTTTGTTCCAGGTCTGGTGGTGAAGATGTCCTGAAGATCCCTCAAGTTGAAGGTGGTGCAGAAGATTAGGCCTGTCAATGAGCCTATGCCTGTGGGTTTGAACCCGCCTTTGAAGAGACCTCCTTTGTCAAGAGATCCGTACTTTACTCCTTTGGTGAAGAATCCTCCCGAATTTGTAGAAACGGCTAGAGTGACTGCGGAGAGGTTGAAGGTTGTTAATTTCGGTCCTGATGGGTGGTTGTCAGAAGAAGAAAAGAAATTTTTGTTGCACGTTATTGTGCTGAGGGAGAAAGCTGTGGCATTTGTTGAAGTAGAAAGGGGTGTATTGAAACACTCTTATGGGGAACCTTACTTGATTCCCGTGGTTTGTCATGAACCTTGGCAAATCAAACCTATTCCGATTCCAGTTGCTATCAGAGAGGATTTTGTAGAGATTGTTAGGGAAAGAGTCAGGACTGGGTTATATGAACAATCAACTTCTAGTTACTCAAGTCGCCTGTTCTGTGTAAAGAAGCGGAATGTAAAATTGCGGGAGGTCCATGATCTTAGAGCCTTGAATAGAGTCACTATTAAGGATGCTGGTATGCCACCAAGTGCAGAGGATTTTGTTGAAGCTTTTGCTGGAAGGGTGTGTTATGGTTTGGAGGATATTATGGGTGGTTATGATGAGAGGGAACTTCACACGGATTCAAGGCCTCTCACAACTTTTGAGACTCCTTTGGGAAGATTTCAGCTCACTAGGTTGCCTCAAGGAGCAACTAATTCAGTGGAAGTTTATCAAGCACAAATGGCTTGGATTTTTCAGGATGAGGTCCCTACTCATGCTGGTATTTTCATTGATGATGGTGGAATTAAAGGACCATCCACTGATTATAATAATGAGGTGTTACCGGAGAGCCCAGGTATAAGGAGGTTTGTCTGGGAATATGCAATAGCTCTAAAGAGAGTGTTGTTTAGGATTGAAGAGGCTGGTCTGACCATTTCAGGGTCAAAATTCTGCTGTTGCGTTCCTGCTTTGGAAATTCTGGGTCATGTGGTATGTAAAGAGGGAAGGATTATGGCAAAGAAAAAGGTTAATAAAATTCAGTCATGGCCAAGGCCTAAAAATACCACTGAAGTCAGGGGATTTTTGGGTGTGTGTGTTTATGTCAGGATTTTTATTAAGGATTTTTCTTTGTTGGCTTCACCTTTAAGGAGGCTGACCAGGAAAGATGCAGACTGGGAATGGACTGAAGAGTGTGAAGAGGCTTTTCAGAAGTTGAAGAAGGTGGTTGGTGAAGATATTATTCTTCACAAGTTGGATTATGGCATTGATGCTGGAAAAATTTGTCTGGCAGTGGACTCAAGCTATATTGCTGCTGGTGCTGTTTTGTCTCAGGAAGATAAGACTGGGAGGGTCAGACCAGTAAGGTATGAGTCTGTGGTGTTTAAGGAGGTGGAATCTAGGTATTCTCAGCCTAAGTTGGAGTTGTGTGGTGTAGCAAAAATTTTGAAGAAGCTACAGACGGTTTTGTGGGGGCAGCATTTTGAGCTTCAGGTGGATGCGAAATCTTTAGTTCAGATGATCAATACATCTAGTCTTCCAAATGTGCCGATGACTAGGTGGGTGGCATTTATTCAGCATTTTTCTTTTGACCTGGTACACAAACCGGGCAAAACTTTTACAATGCCTGATGGATTATCAAGGAGGCCACCTACAGACAAGGATTCTGATTCTGAAGAGTTTGACAAAGATGTTCCAGTGGTTAGGGCCAGCACAAAGGGTGCTGAGGATTTTTCTCTCCTCCCCCATGAGGCTAAACTGGATGATTGTTCTGACCTTCCCCAAGAGGCTAAACTGGCTGGATCGGATCTTGATTCTGGTGATCGGGATGTTTTTGTTGATGAAGAAGAAGTTTTTGTTTGGGACGGCTCAAAATTGGAGAAGGGTGTTTTTGTTAGTGAACTGGATTCTCATAAGATTCATGAAGAGAAGGACGTGCCAAAATTTAAGGATTGGTGTCCTGGTTGGGCTGGTCAATTGGCTCTTGTCCACACGGGTGATTTTGATGACAGAGTTGTACCCTTGGATGTTGTTTTGTTGGATTTTGAGGATGAGACCTGGGGTCAGTCTGGGTTTTATTTTATTATGGTGGAATATCTGTTGACCTTGGAGAGTCCAGATAGTTGTGATGATGATACTTGGTTGGCAATAAAGAAGAAGAGTCCTGGCTTCTATGTGTCAGGAAGAAGGCTGATAAGGAGGAGACATCCTAATCCTCAAGTTGTGGTGACTCAGAAGAAGGGTCAAGAAGTTGTGTTGAAGTCTTTGCATGAAGACCTTGGTGATAGGGCCTTTGGGGAGACTTACAGAAGAGTAGCTGATAGATTTTGGTGGCCAGGTATGAAGTTGGCAGTGCAGGTTTGGGTTCAATCCTGCGAAGAATGTCAAAGAAGAAGTCACTTGAAACCTAAAGAGATTGGCCGTGCTACTGGTGAAACAAATGTTTTTGGAAGAGTCAGTCTGGATGCTGTCCATATTAAAGAGGGCAGGTATAAATACTTAATTGTTGCCAGGGATGATTTGTCTTATTGGGTTGAGGCAGTGCCTCTGGTTAATTTGACCGCCAAGAATTTGGCAGAGTTTTTTGAAGAAGGAGTGGATTTATATGTATGGTTGATGAAGTTGGTGACTGTTGATGGCGGGCCAGAGTTTGGTGCCAAATTTAAAGAAGCTGTGGCTAGTGTTGGTTCTAAAGTTAGAGTGGCTACACCTTATTATCCTGAGGCTGAAGGCATGGTTGAAAGAGGTCATCAAGTTATCAAGAATACTTTGGTAAAGATGTGTGGGGATAGTGCTGAAAAGTGGAGGCATTATTTACCCTTGGTGTTATTTTCTGATAGGGTCACTGTGAAAAGAACAACTGGCTATTCTCCTTATGAGTTAATGTTTGGTCAGAAAGCTGTTCTACTGGTGGACTTAGAAACTGTTTCTTATCTTGGAATTGATTGGGATGACGTGCACTCAACAGAAGATTTGCTCTGCGCCAGGATGCAACAGTTGGAATGTAAAGAGGAATGTCAAGAGAGGGCATACTCTAGAATGATGAAAATTAGGAATCAATCAGTCAGGTACTGGTACAAGATGTTGGCTCATAGACTCAGGAATCCCTTGAAACCTGGTTGTTAGGTTTTGGTGTATAATAGAAGTTTGGAGAGTCAGTGGGGAAAAATTTTTGCCAACAGATGGAATGGAACTTACAGAGTCAGATCTCAGGCGTCTGGAGGTTCTTATGTTTTGGAAGAGTTGAATGGTGCATTCTTGAAAAAGAGAGTGGCTGAAGACCAGGTGAAGAGATTTTATCCCAGAGGCACTAGACATGAAGAAGATTAACTCCGCAATGAGGATAAACTATGGACCATTCTTTAATTTTGGTTTTTTTGTGGTGATGCTATGCATCTGTTTGTTGGAAACTTTTGCTAGAGGGTACCCATGGGAGGGGCCTCTAGATTTTGCCTTGGCAAGTGCGGGGGTGACTTATGGGCTGGCTGCTCTATCAACAGTTACCCCAGACTGTCTGTTTCCAACCCTTTCTCATAATTTTGTTGAAACCTAGTATTGGTTACTTTTCACAGGTTTTAGTCCACCATGACTTTGAACTGGAAATTCCTTTGGTTTTCAAGTGCCGGACTCTTCACTTTTATTGGTTTTGGTTTATTGTGTTGGATATTGTGTTTTGTTGGTTAGAGGGTACCCATGGGAGGGGCCTCTAGATTTTGCCTTGGCAAGTGGGGGGGTAACTGATGAGCTGGCTGCTCTGTAGAACAGTTACCCCAGAATGTCTGTCTCATGTGTTTTGTTTTTCCTAGTTGAAATCCAGTTCTGTTGTTAATTATTCAGGTATAAGTCCACTATGACTTTAAACTGGTTTGAGACTGGCTTCTTTATTTTTGGTTCTTATGGATTGGAGGTGGATCACTGGTGGTCTCCCATCATTTTTACTTATTGGAGGGAGCCCACCCAGTGATCATTTCTATGGACCGGACTTTTTCTTATTGGACCATCTATGGAGCTGGACTGTCTTTGATTTTGTAGTTATTTTTTTGCTAGAAAGTAGTTTTAGATTATTTTCTTTTTTCTCTTTTTTTCTTTTAATTTTTTTATGGGGGTTGTTTAAAATTATAAAATCAAAAATATAGGGTGTTACCACATCAGGTTCACCTGGATGTGGACAAGCATTGGTGGGGAAAGGCTCATCAATTGGCCGGGCAATGCTATTTTTCTTTTTTTATTCTTATTTTATTTTATTTCTGTGTTTCATTATTTTTTATTATCTTCTTTAATTTCTAAATTTTATTGTTAATCATTTAAAATATTTAACTGTGTATCCACATCAAGGTGCACTTGGATGTGGGTAAGGTATCAGGGGATCAGCTCATCACTTGGCTGGGGGATGCCAATTTGTTTTATACAATTATTTATTTCATATTAATTTATTTAGTCCATTTACATTTTATTTTCAAATTTTCTTATGATTAGTAGTTTACTAGAATTCATTGTTTTTTTAAAAAAAAAAAAAATCTGAAATTATTTTGTTGTGTTATTTTATTATTATGTTTCTAATCTTTTGCAGGAGCTCATTGTCTGGATGATGAAGCTTCTGGAGGCTTGTCTGGATTATGATGTCATTTTTGTTTTTTGTTGGGGTTGTGGGAAGCACTGTGTTGTTTGAAGTGCATCCTACTGGAGAGATTATATGTATTGTAATGGGCAGGAATGGGTTCAGATGGAAGTTCAGAGGAGGAGGAAGAAGAAGAGGCAGGGATGGAGTGCTGGAAGGTGTGCTTAATGATCCTAGACATCTTCCAGTGGCCGTCCAGTAGGCGCTTTCTCAGGGATTTTTCAAAGTCATTCAAAGGTCCATGGAGGGTAAAGACTTTCAGCATGTTTGAACACATGGTGCTTAGGTGTTGTTTCATGTCTCCATAATCCAGGGTCAAAGAAGTTTCTAGAGGTTGGCCAACTCCAATAGTAGTTTCAGGAGGAGGGGTTCCAACTAGACAAGAAGAATTGTATCAGTAATTATTTTTGTTGAAGAAATTAGATGAATTAATGTGGTACTTACAGATTGGGAGCTCATCAAATCTGTAAGCAGCCGGAATTTGGACTTCTGAAGAATTTGGAATGGTCATAGTAGGAGGATCAATCAAAGAAAGATACAGATTCTCTTGGTCTTCTTCTGAAGGATCCTGAGAAGGTGAACTTGGATGCTGATCTTACTGGGGCCTAGTTATAGCAGCAGGGTTGTTGTTGTTGCTTTTGTTGTTGTTGCTAATATTTCTGCTTGGTTCAGTTGGAGGAGGTACTGGTGATGGAGTACCAGGATGGTTGAAAGATGGAGCAGGAGAGGGTAATTTGGAAGCAGATTGATCTCTTCTGGATGGAGGATTTTAAGGAATGGAACTGTCAGAAGAATAGTTGGCTGAAAGAGGAGAGGTGTAGTTGCGTTGCCTTGATTGGGGATGAGGTTGTGGTCTTGGTGCAGTGCTGGGTGTTCTGGTTTCTTCCTGGGGTCCTTTGGCAGGTCTCTTAAAAATTTGGGAAATTTTGGCGCTTTTGGACTTTGAGAGGGTTGATTGCATTGCTCTGGGAGCGGTAGGAGGTGATTTTGTAGAGTTGTTTTCATTGATTGATTGAATTTTGCTGTTTTCTGGTCGTTTTTGGAGGTTTTGGCCCTGATTTTCTCTGTTTGGTGAGGCGGGCGGGCCGCCCGACGTCAGCCAGGCCGCCTGGACGTGGTCTAGAAGCCTAGGGGTTGATTTTGAAGCTTTTGGAGCTAATTTAGCAGTGATAAAAGCAGTTTCTTGAGAAGCTAAGGCTGGTCTTTTGGGAAGAGTGCCGGAAGCTGAGCTTCTGGATCTTCTGGAAGGAGCTGAAGATAGAGAGGAAGAGGATGGACCAAGTTCTGGAGACCTGGTAGGGGATCTGGAGATATACTTGTGAGAAGGAGAAGGCGAGGAATAGGATAGTGGGCATCTCTGTCACATTTCTTCTTTTTGGAATAGCAAGAGTCACAAGCCCTGTTGTAGAATTTGGCTTCAGGAGTTGGAAGAGTGAATGTGCAAGGTCTGCACATGTGGATGCACTGTTTGCAGGCATATTCCCTGGGAGCAGTGAAGCAAGGAAGAGTAGAGGAGTCAACAGCAGGGGATCCAGACATGATCTGTGGTGTAAAGATGATGAGAATGATAAGAGAAGAATTTTGTCAGTGATGAGTAGAAGATGAAGTGAAGGCGGACGCTCCGCGAGTCTAGCTGTGGATGTATTGCATGAAATTGGCTGGGTCAGATTTATGCAAGATTCTGTTAGTCCTCTATGACTCTAAACTGGAATTTATTTTAGTCCTCCAAGACTTTAAACTGAAAATTTATGGTTTCAAGGATAATCCCCCAAGACTTTAAACTGAGGATTGTTGTTGGTTTAGTCCCCCAAGACTATAAATTGAGGAATGTGTGTTGTTGATGGAGTTGGTTTTGAAATATTGGTGGAGGGTATCCACAGGGGGAGCCTCCGAATTTAGCAAAGGCAAGTTTGGGGGTAATTGATGGGCTGGCTGCTCTATCAACAATTACCCCAGAATGTTAGTTTTTTTCTCTGTGTCTTAATGTGGTTGATCTCTGGTTCTGGGTTTATGATTTAGGTTTTTGAGTCCCCCAAGACTTAAAAATGAGGGTTGTTTGTGGTTACATCCTATAGAGGGTGTAGTCAATTTTTCTTTTCTGAATCAAGCTCAAGTACTAGTGGAATTACAGAGGGAATCAAGAGATGGAATGAAGTGTTCAGAATTAGCCTTGAACTGGTGAATGAGGTGTCTTCTGTTCTCAATGTCCTGAGGATCTCTAGCAGGAGTGGATTGGAAGTAGTGAAGCAGAAGTTGTTTCTGTTGAGATGTGTGTTGTTGAAACTTGGCCTTGATGGTAAGCAAGTGGTTTAATGTTGGTGGTGCAATGGATCCTACATTGTTATCATCACTATCAGAAGATGGAGGAACTGAGAAGTTATCAGTTTTAAAGTTGAAGGAAGAAATGAAAGTTTTTTTTTACCATCAGATGGACCAGGGATGGTGGAACTTGTTGTTTTATGGGTTGTGGCACTCTTCTTGGAAGGGTGAAGCCTTTTGATTAATCTGGGCATCAGGATGGATGGCCTAGATCTTTTGGTTCTGGTAGAAGATGGACCAGGTTGAGGTGGTGGTGAATCTTTTGCAGAAGATAATGGACCAGGTCTGTAGCAGGGCTTCTTTCTAGATTGGCAGACATTGCAGGATGTTCTGTATGGATGGACAGGTGGTGTCATGATGCAGATTAGATTATTGTCAATGCAGTATTGGCAAGGACCCATTTCAGAGGCATGTTTAGGAAGAAGGTTGAACATGGTGGTTTGAGGAAGAAAGAATGTGGACATTCTTAATTGGAGGGAGGATGTGGTCTTCCAACATTGGCAGGGGCCTTTTTTGCGTGATTTGGTGTTGTTTATGCATGTCTTAATTGACATCTGTTAAGGAATTAGGTATTTTTCTGGTTTTATTCCGTGGATATTGGGTCTGCGGGTATGTGGGTACTATCATTGGATAGCCCTGGTTTTTCTCTATATTTTATGTCTTGCAGACATTTTTCATATTCTAAGTTTTAAGGGGTCATTTCCTCATTTTTTCATTTAAAAAGATAGCTGTTTAATTTTGTTTTTTGTGTTTTACAGGCTAACCTTAGGTCTTAGGGTTAAGTGCTTAGTACTGTTAGATAGAGCTAATTTTTCTCTATATTTCATGTCTCAATGTTGTTATAGTGAAATTCCGTGTTTTAAATGTTTTAGTAGTTGTAGTTAGTTTTTCTAAGTAGATTGGGTGTTTTTAGTGCTTCTCTGGCTTCAGGGAGGCCGTGCCGCTTCAGGCGGCACCTCCGACGTTGGGCGGCCCGCCCGCCTCTGTTTTAGAAGGTTGGGGAGCGCTTCTGGAGGGTTTTTTATGCAATTTGGCGGGTACAGGCGCCAAATTGGTGGGTGCGCATGGGCTTTTAGATAGTGGTCTGTGTGTATATAGTGAATAAGACAGTTTGGGGCAACCTTAATCATCATACAACCATCCAGAGGTGATATCATTGTTCCTCACTCAGTTTTCACTGTTTTCTGGCCACAATCGGCTGTGTTTGTTGCAAGTGAGTTCTTCATTTAACTTAAATTTGGCAACTGTTTTCTCTGTTATAGTCTTGCAAGCTATAGCAAGTATTATTGCTGTCTCTAGTGTGGATTTGCAGCCTACATCAAGTATCTTTGCTGTTTCTGGTGTGGACATTGGTCTACATTTCAGTTCCTTGGTCTGGTAGTCTGTCTGGTGACTACTTTCTTGGCTCATCAAGCAGTCAAGTGTATTAGAAAAGGGTCTTTAGCAAAACAGGAACCAATTTACTGTAGCAGGTAAATCTCACTTATTTTTCTAAAGGGACAGGGGATTTTCTCTCTGGTTTTTCTCCAACTCCCTTGGTCAAGGCCTATAGCTAGTACTACAGGATTGTCTACACCAGGTTTGGCTTCAAAGTGCCAGTGCATGGATTGTTGTAGGAGAAGGAGAGATGTAGGTGCTGCCTCTCGTTTTTTGGAGTGTGGCTCAGGCTCTAGTGGGAGTCTATCTTTTTTAGAGTGATGAGGGCTGATCACCCAAGTGCTACAGCCTCTACCCAAGACAAGGAAATCCCAGGTTGTAGTAGGTCAGCTCCCTTGGAGACATACCAAGTGGATTTTCAACTTTCTCTTTTTAATGTTACTCTTCTCTGAAAGTATTCTTCAAGTTATTTATCAAGTCTCTTTTCTATCTCAAGATTCCCAATTATTTTTAATTCAAGTTCATATTAGAAGATTGGTTATATATCTTTATTGAAAGATATGTGGAAAAGTTGTGGAGTGGTGAGATTGTGGTCTAAAAGTAAGTCCTCCCAATTGTACACTTCTAGGGTTTCTTCTACACCTTTAAAAACATTACCTTGGCTACGTCTGTGAGCGTTGGGGAAACCCCTGTTTATTTTTGTAGGATAGAAGAAAACTCAAGAAAAGAAAAGAAAAATTTAAAGATAACTGAAGAAAATCAAGAAAGAAGAAAAGAAATATTTTTGTGAAGATAATCAAGATAAATTTTTGGTCCTCCAGCATGCAGTTAAACTGCACCAATTCTTTAAAGAAAGAAGATCAGCAAGATCAATTTTGGGCCTGCAGCATGAGGATAAATGGCACAGTTTTATAAGGTGTCATTCAGAAGATGAATCAAGATTTGAAGATTTAGAAGATGGAAGTGAAGATGAAGATGTGGAATTGCAGAAAAGTTTTGAAGTGGTTAGATTGGTGAATAAAAGTAAGTCCTCCCAATTGTGCACCGCAAGGGTTTCTTCTACACCTTTCAAAAACATTACCTTGGCCTCATATGTGAGCAATGGGGAAACCCTTGGTTTTTGTTCAAGGTCTGGTGGTGAAGATGTCCTGAAGATCCCTCAAGTGGAAGGTGGAGCAGAAAAATATAAGAAGGTAGCACAGAAGATTAGGCCTTTCAACGAGCCTATTCCTGTAGGTTTGAATCCTCCTTTGAAGAGACCTCCTTTGTCAAGAGATTCGTACTGTACTCCTCTGCTGAAGAATCCTCCTGATTTTGTGGAAACTGCTAGGGTAACTGTGGAAAGGTTAAAAGTTGTTAATTTTGGTCCTGATGGGTGGTTGTCTGATGAGGAAAAGAAGTTGTTGTTGGACTTTATTGTGCTGAGGGAGAAAGCGGTGAAATTTGTTGAAAAGGAAAGTGGTGTGTTGAAACACTCTTATGGAGTACCTTACTTTATTCCTGTGGTTTTTCATAAACCTTGGAAAATAAAGCCTATTTCAATTCCAGCTGCTATCAGGGATGATTTTGTAGAGATTGTTAGGGAAAGAGTCAGGACTGGTTTATACAAAAAATAAACATCTAGTTACTCAAGTCCAGTTTTCTGTGTAAAGAAGCAGAATGGGAAGCTGAGGGTGGTGAATGATCTTAGAGCCTTGAATAGAGTCACTATCAAGGATGCTGGGATGCTTCCAAGTGCAGAGGACTTTTTGGAAGCTTTGGCTGGAAGGGTGTGTTATGGTTTGAGTGATATTATGGGTAGTTATGATGAAAGGGAACCTCACATGGATTCACCACCACTTTATGCTTTTGAGAATCTATTGAGAAGTTTTCAGCTAGCTAGGTTTCCTCAAGGAGAAACCAATTCAGTAGCAGTATATCAAGCACAAATGGCTTAGATTTTACAGGATGAGGTTCCTACTCATGCTGGTATTTTAATTAATGATGGTGGAATCAAAGGACCATCCACTGATTATGGTAATGAGGTGCTGAAAGAAAACCCAGGTATAAGGAGGTTTGTTTGGGAATATGCAATTACTTTAGAAAGAATATTGTTTAGGATTGAAGTGGCTGGTTTGACCACTTCTGGGTCAAAGTTTTGTTTTTGTGTTCTTTCTCTGGAAATTCTGGATCATGTGGTATGTAAAGAGGGAAGGATTATGGCAAAGAAAAAGGTTTATAAAATTCAGTCATGGCCAAGACCTAAAAATACTACTGAAGCCAGGGGTTTTTGGGGGGTTTGTGTGTATGTCAGAATTTTTATTAAAGATTTTTCTTTGTTGGCTTCACCTTTAAGGAGGCTTATAAGGAAAGATGCAGAGTGGGTATGAACTGAAGAGTGTGAAGAGGCTATTCAGAAGTTGAAAAAGGTGATAGATGAAGATATTATTATTCACATTTTGTATTATGGTGTTGTTTCTGGAAAAATTATCTGGAAGTGGACTCAAGTTATATTGCTTCTGGTGCTGTTTTGTCTCAGGAAGATAAAACTGGGAGGGTCAGGTCAGTAATGTATGAGTCCATGGTATTTAATGAGGTTGAATCTAGATATTCTCAACCTAAGTTGGAATTGTGTGGTGTAGCAAAATTTTTGAAGAAGCTGCAAACTGTTTTGTGGGGGCAGCATTTTGAGCTGCAGGTTGATGCAAAATATCTGGTTCAAATGATTAATACACCTAGTCTACCAAATGCTCCAATGAATAGGTGTGTGGAATTTATTCAGCCTTTTTATTTTGACCTGGTATACAAACCTGGAAGAGCTTTTACAATGACTGATGGATTATCATGGAGACCACCCACAGATCAAGATTCTGATTCTGAAGAATTTGATGAAGATGTACCAGTGGTTAGGGCCAGCACAAAGGGTGCTGAAGATTTTTCTCTCCTACCCCAAAATGTTAAACTGGCTGGATCTGATCTTGATTCTGGTGATCAGGATGTCTTTGTTGATGAAGATGGGGCTGTTGTTTGGGATGTCTGAAAATTGGAAAATGGTGTTTTTGTTAGTGAACTGCATTCTCTTAAGATTAAGGGGAATAAAAAGGATGTACCAAAATTTAGGGATTGGTGCCCTGGTTGGGCTGGTCAAGTGGCTCATGTGTACACTGGTGATTTTGATGACAGTGTTGTACCCTTGGATGTTGTTTTTTTAAATTTTAAAGATGACACCTGGGGTCCAACTGGATTTTATTTTACTATGGTTGAATATTTGTTAACCTTGGAGAGGCCAGATATTTGTGATGATGATACTTGGGTGGAAATCAGGAAGAAGAGTCCTGGATTCTATGTGTCAGGAAGAAGGTTGATGAGGAGGAGACATCCAAATCCTCAAGTAGTTGTGACTCAGAAAAAGGGTCAAGAGTTGGTGTTGAAGTCATTGCATGAAGACCTTGGTCACAGAGGCTTTGGGGAGATTTATAGAAGAGTAGCAGACAGACTTTGGTAGCCAGGTATGAAATTGGCTGTAAAGGGTTGGGTTCAATCTTGTGAAGAATTTAAAATAAGAATTCACTTGAAACCTAAAGAAGTTAGCCGTGCTACTGGTGAAACAACTGTGTTTGGAAGATTCAGTTTAGATGCTGTCCATATCAAAGAGGGAAGGTATATATACTTGATTGTTTCCAGTGATGATTTGTCTGGTTGGGTTGAGGCACTGCCTCTGGTTGATTTGACTTCCAAAAATGTGGCATAGTTTTTGAAGAAGGAATGGGTGTTCAGATATGGGTTAATGAAGTTGGTAACTGTTGATGGTGGGCCTGATTTTGGAGCTGAATTCAAAGAAGCTGTGGAAAGTATTGGCTCTAAAGCTAGAGTGGCTACACCTTATTATCCTGAAGCTGAAGAAATGGTTGAAAGAGGCCATCAAGTTATCAAGAATTCTTTGGTAAAGATGTGTGAAGATAGTGCTGAAAAGTGGAGGCATTATTTACCCTTGGTATTATTTGCTGATAGGGTCACTGTGAAAGGGACAACTGGCTATTCTCATTATGAGTTAATATTTGAGCAGAACACTGTTTTACCAGTGGATTTGAAAGCTTTCTCTTATCTTGGAATTAATTGGGATGATGTATGCTCAACAGAAGATTTTCTCTGTGCCAGGATGCAACAGTTGGAATGTAGAGAGGAATTTCAAGAGAAGGCATACTCTAGAATGATGAATATAAGAAATCAATCAGTCAGATACTGTGAAAAGAAGTTGGCTCATATACTCAGGAATCCCTTGATACCTGGTTGTTACATTTTGGTGTGTAATATGCCACACAAATTGGGGGGAGGACTTGGTAGCAAGTCCGCAACCTTGGACCCAAACTCACCATAGATTGAACACACATTGAGCTATTGATGAAGGAACCATACAAGCCACTCAGAAGAACAGTTTTAGGTGGGTGTTTAAGTAGAGTTAAGTATGGTTTCAGTATGAGTTCAGTATGAGTTCCATCTGAGTTCCATCTGAGTTCAGGTTGAGGACTTGCTAGCAAGTCCACCCCCTATATTGCATAGTGATAGAAGTTTGGAGAGTCAGTGGGGAAAAATGTTTGCTGGCAGATGGAATGGACCTTACAGAGTCAGATCTCAGGTTTCTGGAGGTTCTTATGTTTTGGAGTAGTTAGATGGTGAAGTTTTAAAGAAGAGAGTGGCTGCTGATCAGGTGAAGAGATTTTATGCAAGAGGAACTAAAAGTGAAGAAGATTGACTCCACAATGAGGATAAGCTATGGACCATTCTTTAAATTTTAGATTTTGGTGATGCTGTGCATCTGTTTTGTTGGAAACTTTTTTTGTTAGAAGGTACCCATGGGTGGGGCTTCTAGATTTGATCTTGGCAAGTTTAGGGGTAACTGATGAGCTGGCTTCTCTGTAAAACAGTTACCCCAGATTGTCTGTTTCCAACCCCTTCTCTCAATTTTGTTGAACCCCAGTATTGGTTTCTTTTCACAGGTTTTGGTCCTCTATGACTTAAAACTGGAAGCTCTTTTGGTCTTCAAGTGATGGAAACTTCACGCTTATTGGTTTTGGTTTATTGTGCTTGATGTTGTGTTTTTGTTAGAAGGTACCCAGGGGGGGATTCTAGATTTTATTTTGGAAAGTGTGGGGGTAATTGATGAGCTGGCTGCTCTGTAGAGCATTTACCCCATAATTTCTGTTTCAAGTATTTTGTTTGTCCTAGTTGAATCCTAGTTCTAGTTTTTTTATTCAGGCTTCAAATCCACTATGACTTTAAGCTGACTTGGGACAGGCTTATTTGGTCTATTTGGATTGGTGGTCTCCCATCATTTTTAATTATTGGAGGGAGCCCACCGAGTGATCATTTCCTTGGACTGGACTTTCTATGGAGCTGTACTTTTTCTTTTTCTTTCTTTTATTTTTGTATATATGGTTGTGTTAGATATTGGTTTTAGATTATTTTCTTTTTTCTATTTTTTTCCTTTAAATTTTTTATGGGGGTTATTAGGATGTAAAGATTGAAAAAATCACAAAATTAAATTATATGTTGTCATCACATCAGGGTCACCTGGATGTGGGCAAGCATTGGTGGGGAAAGGCTCATCAATTGGCCTGGCAATGCTATTTTCTTTTTTATCCTTATCTCATTTTTTTATTATTTACTTTAATTTCTCCTCATTTCATATTATCTTTATTGATATTATTTTTCTTAATTTATTTTTATCTCAACTCATTTAAAAATTATTTAATGGTGTATCCACATCAAGGTGCACTTGGATGTGAGTAAGGTATCAGGGGATCAGCTCATCAATTGGCTGGGGGATACGATTTGTAATTATTATTTATTTCATCTTATTATTATCCATTTCATTTTAATTTTTCAGCTCTAATATTTTGTTGGGAGATTTTGTTTAATTATTTTTAAGTTTTTTTTTAGTATGTTAGTAGTTTAAATAATAATCAGTAAAAAAAAAAATAAAAAAAAATAAAAAATAAAATAAAATAAATAAAAAAAAATAATTTTTTTTGTTTTTTGTTGGGATTGGAGGAAGAACTGTGTTCCTTGTGGTGTAGGCGGCTTGACAGAGTGTATGGATTGTAATGGTCATGAGCCAGATTAGAAGGTAATTTTTGGGTAGAAGTAGAAGAGGCTGGGATGGAGTGTTGGAAGTTGTGCTTAATTATTCTAGACATCTTCTAGTGGTCATAAAGAGGTTGTTTCCTCAGGTTCTTCTCAAATTCATTCAATAGAACATGAAGTGCAAACTTCTTAAGCATGTTTGAACACATCATACTTAGGTGTTTCTTCATATTGGCATAATCCAGTGTCAATGTGGTTTCTAGAGGTTGGCCAATCCCAATAGCAGTTTCAGGAGGTGTGGTTCCAACTAAACAGAAGAATTGGATCAGTAATTGTTTTCTGTTGAAGAAATTGAATTTATTAATTTTTTACTTAAAGATTGGAAGCTCATCAAATTTGTATGCGGCCGGAATCTGGAGTTTTGAAGGATTTAGAATAAATGTAGTAGGAGGATCAACCAGATGGAGGTATGGATTTTCATGTTCATCCTCTAAATGGTGTTGAGGATATGAACTATAATGAGAATGTTCCTGTGGCCTAGTTGGAGCAGCAGAGCAGTTATTGTTGCTTGGATCAGTTTGGTTGGATACTGGTGGTGGAGTACCAGTCTGGTTGTAGGATCAAGAAGGAGAAGGTGGCCTGGAAGTGGATTGGGATCTTCTGGATGAAGATATGGAAGATATTTTACTGTCAGATGAGTAATTGGCTGGAAAAGGAGAGGTGTAGTTGATTATTCTTGTTTGAGAGGGAGATTTTTGTCTCGAAGAAGTGTTTGGTGCTCTGGTGTCTTCTTGAGGTCATACGGCAGGTCTTCTAGAAGTTTTCAAATTTTTGGAATTTTTTGATGAAGAAATTGTTGAGCCCATTTCTCTGGGATCACTAGGAGGTTGTTGTGTGGTGTTATTGGTGTTTGCTGGCGGAATTTAGCTGTTTTCTGGCTGATTTTGAAGGTTTTGAGCTTATTTTTGCTTCCTAGTAGGGCAGGGGGGCCTCCTGGAGGCAATCTAGCAGCCTTGGAGCTGATTTTGAAGCTTTTTTAGCTGAATTTGCTGAGATAAAGGATATCTCTTGAGATGAAAAAGCAGGTCTTTTGGAGAGTGTTCTGGGGACGGAGCAGCATGATCTTCTGGATGGAGCTGAAGATAAAGAAGAAGTAGCAGGACAAAGTTCTGGGGATCAGGTAGGAGATCTAGAGATGTATTTGTGTGAAGGTGAAGGTGGTGGTATAGGATAATTGGGGTCTCTATCACATTTTTTATTTTTGGAGTTGCAAGAATCACAGGGGCTGTTTTATAGTTTGGCTTCAGGAGTTCGAAGAGTGAAAGTGCAATGTCTGCACATGTGGATACAATGTTTGCAAGCATAGTCCTTGGGAGCAGTGAAACAAGGAAGGTCTCATGGGTCAAAATCTGGGGATCTGGACATGATCTGTGATGGGACAACTATTAAGAGAAAAGAGATAAAAGAAAATTTTTTAACAGTGATGGGTAGATGATGAAGAGAAAGTGGAAGTTCAGTAGGGTGGTTGTGGAATATTGTGCATGGAATTGGCTCTGTATTTTTATGCAAAGTGTGAAAAGTCCATCGAGACTTTAAACTGAAAATTATGGTCAGTACGTCAAGAGTTTCAACTGAAGAATTGTATAGCCCCCCAAGACTATAAACTGAGGATGGTTTGATAGTTGAGTCCCTCAGGACTATAAACTGATAATGTGGTGTTGGTGTGATTCTGGCAGAGGGCATCCAAAGGGGGAGTCTCTGAATTTAGTTAAGGCAAGTGTGGGGGTAACTGATGAGCTGGCTTCTCTGTAGAACAGCTACCTCAGAATTTTAGTTTAATTTTTTAGTCTTTAATGGTTTGATCTCTGGTTTTGTCTTTATGGTTTAGGTTTTGAGTCCCCCAAGACTATAAACTGAGGGCTTTGAGTCCCCGAAGACTATAAAATGAGGGCTGTTAGTCCCCCAAGACTTAAAACTGAGGATGAGTCCCCCAAGACTGTAAACTGAGGAATTTCTTATGATTGGCTACATTCAGGAAGTCTGGAGAGTGGTCAAGAATTTCATTTCTAAGTCAAAAAGTTCAATCAAGAGTCAAGTGGCAGAAGAGAATCAAGAGAAGAAACAAAGTTTTCAGCATTAGTCTTGAACTGGTGGATGAGGTGTTTCCTTTTCTCAAGGTCCTGTGGATTTTTAGCAGGAGTGGATTGGATGTAGTTTAGTAGAAGGTGTTTTTGTTCAGAGGAGTGTTGTTGGAACTTGGCCTTAATGGCGGGTGGTTAGGTGTTGGTTGTTCAATAGATCATACATTGTCATCATCACTGTCAGAAGATGGAGGAACTGAGAAGTAATCTGTTTTAAAAGTAGAAGGAAGGTATAAAAGGTTTTTTGTTTGCCATCAGATGGACCAAGCATGGTGGAAGTGGTTGCTATAGTGGTTTTGGCACTCTTTTTTGTAGGGTGTAGTCTGTTGAACAATATGGGTATCAGGATGGATGGCCTGAATCTTTTGGTACTGGTGGAAGATGGACCAGCTTGAAGTGGAGGTGAAGCTGTTGAAGATGATAATGGACCAGGTCTGAAGCAAGTCTTTTTTCTGGATTGGAAGACATCACAGGAGGTTCTGTATGGATGAGCTGGTGGTGTGATAGTGCAGATTAGATTGTTTTCAATGCATTATTGGAAAGGGCCCATGTCAGAGGCAGATTTTGAAAGAAAGCTGAACTTGGTGGATCTGATGAAGAAGAATGTGGAAATTATGAATAGGAAGGAAGATGTGGTCTTCCAACATTGGCAGAGGCCTTTGTTGGTCTGTATGGCGCTGTTTTTGTATGTCTTAGTTGACATTGGTTGAAGAATTAGGTGTATTTTGGCATTTATTCAGTGAATATTGGTACTATGGATATGTGAGTACTACCATTGGATAGCCCCGGCTTTTCTCTATATTTGATGTCGCAATAATATTTTTCATATTCCAAGCTCTAAGGGGTCATTTACTCACTTTTCATTTCTAAAAGATAGCTGTTTAATTTTTTTTTTGTGTTTTACAGGTTAACCTTAAGTGTTAGGTTTAAGTGCTTAGTATCATTAAGTAGAGCTAATTTGGCTCTATATTTTATGTCTCAATGTTTCATAGCTTAATTTTGTGTTTTAAGGGTTTTAGTAGTCATGGTGGATTTTTCCAAGTATTTTGGCTTTATTGGAGGTTTTTAGTGATTTTCTTGATTCAGGGAGGTCTGGCTGTCTCTAGGTGGGGGCCGCCTGTTGTTGGGTGGCCCACCTGCCTTGGTTATAGAAGGCTGGGGAGCGTTTCTAGAGGGTTTTTATTCAATTTGGCTTTCAAAAGCGCCAAATTTGTTGCTTGGCATGGATTTTTAGATGGGTGGTCTGTGTGTACATACTAAAAGAGGACAGTTTGGGGCAACCTTAATTATGATACCACCATCTGATAGTTATATCATTGTTTCTCACTCAGCTTTCACTGTTTTTTTGGCCACAATTAACTGTGTTTTTTGCAAGGCTAGTACTTCATTTAACTCAACTTTGGCAACTGGTTTCTCTGGTGTAGCTTTGCAACCTGCATCAAGTATTATTGCTGTTTTCTGTGAAAAAAGTGCACAGTGTTTTGGTTTCTGGTGTGGATCTTTCTGAATTTCAGGTTTCTGCTTCTTTTGTTACCAATGGTCTGCTTTTAGCTACTGTCTTGACTTGTAAAGCAGTCAAGAAGTGTGTTGGAAGGGGTATAGTAACAGTCTCTAATTTGCTGTATCAAATAAATCTCACCTGGTATTTCTCAAAGGGACAGGGGTTTTTCTCTCCAGTTTTACTCCAACTCCCTTGGTCAAGGCCTATTGCTAGTACTATAGGATTGTTTACATCAGGAGAACATTTATCTAAAGCAGGGGGAGGGATTTGCTGAAAAGAATCCAGAAAATGTGAAATCAATCTTTAACAAATCAATGTGAAAAACTCATCAACTTAATTTGATGTAAATACAATCAATTCAAAATTCACTATCCAACATTTAAGAATCTCAATCAAAGGATAATTACTGTTTGGAGATTAAAGACAAAGTACTCTCAAAGAAAGGGGGCAAGAGATTCAGTATCAAATCATGTCTGTTAGTCTTTGAAGATAGAGTAGTCATACTGGACAATAAGGATATAAAGTTATGGATTTTTAATAGTAGAAAAGATTCTCCATTAGATGGTCATTATGGGGTTGGTAACCTACCAGCTAATAGCAAGGGATTTCTTCTTGCCAGGAATGACAAGAGAAATTAAGGCCTATATAAAAGCCTGTTATGAATGTAATAGGAAAAGGTACCTCAACATAGGAAGTATGGGTTGCTTCAAAAACTTCCTATTCCCTCTAAAACATGGGAATCACTTTTGATGCATTTCATTTCTCAATTAACGCCATCAGATAACTTCAATGCTATATTAGCCATAGTTGATAGATTCTTTAAAATTTCTATTTTTAGTAAACCTATGACTGGTGCAACTGCAGAAGATTTAGCTAAATTATTTCTAGAATTTGTATTATATAAACATGGATTACCCACTGATATTATTTCAGATAGAGGTTCCCTGTTTTTCTCCACTTTCTGGACTCAAATTTGTCAACACCTAAATATAATGAGGAATCTTTAAACTTCTTATCATCCTTAAACCAGCAGGCAAACCAAAAGAAACAACCAAATCCTCAAACAATATCTTTGATCAAATGTCAACTACCAACAAGAATATTGGACCACATGGTTACCATTGGCCAATTCTCTTACAAAATCTTGACATGTTCCTTAAAAAAGCAATCTCCTTTCAAAATAATCTATGAAAAACATCCTTTATTCAATTTTATTCATGTAGGAATTGATTATCCTGCTGAACATTATCTTCAAGCCATTTCACAACTTCAAGTAAAACTCCAATCTAACCTTGAGGCAGAGAATCAAAGATATAAGGAACAGGCCAACAAACATTGATAATCTGCTCCACAATTTAAAAAAGCGGAGAAAGTATCTCTCAACTCTAAGAATATTTGAACAAATCAAACATCAAGAAAATTATCAGAAAAGAGCTTAGGGCCATATGAAATTGATGCAGAAGTTTCTAAAAATGCATTTCAACTCAAGTTACCTTTAATATTTAAATCAATTCACC
Source organism: Hemileia vastatrix (assembly GCA_030280995.1). Lineage (NCBI taxonomy): Eukaryota > Fungi > Basidiomycota > Pucciniomycetes > Pucciniales > Zaghouaniaceae > Hemileia > Hemileia vastatrix. The sequence continues at coordinate 21,040,038 of JASXTE010000014.1, read as the reverse complement.
CTTTTTTTCAGGTATCTCTTCTGGAACTTGCTCAAGAAATATACCCAAGCAAGAACCAACCCCTTCTGGAAATGGTCAAAGTAGAAGATCATCTAGAGTGGGAAGTAAGTTGGCCTTTTGTTATGGAATGGGAAGGCTACCTTGAAGGCTCAAGTAAAACATCTTGGGAAACTGCCATCAAAGTTTCAAACTTTTCTGAAATTTTAAAATTTTTTCACATATAATATCCTAAGAAACCTAAACCCTAAATTTAATTTATCTTTCCTTGAAATCTTTTTAAACCTTTTCTTTCTTTTCTTTTTCTTTTTGTTTTTGTATAAATCAATTTCAAATTTTAAATTATTTCTTTTGTAAAATATTCTAAATACTTAAAAAAATTAAAGCCAAACTCAAATAAAAAAAAGAAAAAAAATAAATTAAAAATAAATTAAATAAAACAAAAACAAAATTTCTGTTTCTCTAAACCTTACTAAATAAAATTATGTTTCCTTTTTTCTTATCAATTGTTTCTATTTTAATTTTCAAAACTTCACTTCAATATCAATTCAATTTTTTCAATCTTAAAAACTCAAAATTTTATTTTTCATTTTTCATTTTCTCTTTTTTCCTAAATCAAACAATTCTCAAAAGATCAACATCTTAACAATACAAGCAAAAACTTTCTTTTTACTGGCAAATCCAAATAATTTTTTATTTTTTATTTTTTTCAATTTATCTTATCCTATAAAAATTTTATTTTTTATTATGCATCTTTTATTTTACTCTCATAAAAATTTTCTTTTTAAAAAATTTTTTTTCTTCTTTCCTTTTTCTCTTTTCTTTTCATTAAAACTAGTAAAATTAAAAGTTTAAAACAAAAAAAAATTAAAAAAATAAAATAAAATTTTCAAAATTATCTTTGTTCTTCTTCTAAAAATTTAAAATTCTTCTTTTCCTTAAAACAAATAATTTTCAACACAAAAAATAAAACATCAAAATTAATGAATATTAAAGAGATAACTATATACAAATTTCTCTTTCTTTTTTCTTTTCTTTTTCTATTTCAAAATTTTTTCATCTACTTTTCTTTGAATTAATTCCTTCATCTTTTCAACCACCAATTTAATATTCTTTCTACTATTTCACAATACCACTTCTTCCCCAACTAGAACCACCTCCCAGATATTGTCAAGAGGTGCTTTTGGTCTAGAAGATTTTATGGCAGTCCAACGGCAATGAAAGGTGGGGAAAACTCGAGAATTCAAAAGAGGTACATATTTTTTATCTTTATAGTTTAGTACTCAATAAAAAGGTAAAGAATTATTACTATTATTACTTTAAAATCTTAGAAGTACTCAAATGTAAATACTAAGGTAGTAACAGTAGTAATATATGTGATTAGTGTGTATATAATAAAATTTGTAAAGTAAGAATGGAATGAACAAAAACAGCCAGATTGATAGGCCTTATATAGGCAAAAAGGAGAGAAAATACAGAATCAAAATTATATATACATGGGTATCAGACAAAAAACAATTCCACAATTAAAAGTTTCAAATAATTACAGTTGTTCTATAAAGAATGTACCCAAAAACAGTATTTATCTGTATATTTACATTTTATTTGATTTGTTTTAATTTTCTGTAAATTTAAATGTAAAAATATCAATAAAGATATTTGATTTAATATTTAGTATTTTTAGATCTCTCTTCAGCTGTCATGAGGATGCTGTCACAGAATCAAAAATATGAGGAAACAATAGAATTATATCTTTACTTATTCTTACCTATTAGGGGGTATCAAAGTTAAAAATTTGTAATTAATTTAAAGGTATTTCACAACACAAAAAGAAAGACACAGACTTGAAATACATTCTCAATAAAAAGGTGTTTTGGGAGCTCAATATGGCCTATTTTAAAAAATAATCATGGCTGATTTGGTGGGAAAAAGAGGTATTTTGAAATGGAAGATTTCTAACTTTGATACCCCCTATTAATTAGTTAAAATTGTATAAGTAATTTATAAAGAAAGTATAACTTATTAAATGAGAGGTAAAGGAATATCTCCATTCTAGTAAATAATTAATTATTTACTGTGTAAGTTTAGTAGCCTGGCTGACACTTCCTCACTCTAAAAAATAATAAAAAAAACGCTATAATGTTTTATTTTTATATTTCTTTGGTAGAGCAGGAAGGTTAGATATCTCTTTCCCAGGAATCCAATAATCATATTCAGAAGATTTATTCTTGAATCGAAATAAGTATTCAGTACCTTTCTCAGCAATGAAAATTCTTTCATTTAGAATGTTATCAATTTCTGCTGTTTCAGTGATTTCATTAGGGGTTTTCTTTGGTCTTCCCCTCCTTTTAGGAAATGAATCACTATTGGATGTGTAAGGTTCCAAAAGAGATATTTGAAAAACAGGATATTTCCTGTCATATGGAGAATACAGGATAACTTCAACTTTATTATCACCAACCATTCTTATGAAAACAAATGGACCTAAAAATGGGTCTTTTAATTTTTTATTACCTTTTAAATTGAAGTGGGCTGTAGAGATTAGTACTTCATCACCCTTCTTAAAGTGTATTCTTTATAGTATTTGTCCCACCTCTTATTCTCATATTCAAAAGATTTTTCAATACATTTTTGAGCATGACTTCTGCAAATTTGTTGCATTTGAATAAAAGATTTTACACCAGAATGTAAATCCAATTTAGGTATTTTATTATTGAGAATTTGGGCAGGAGTATTTGGAACATATCCAAGCCAGAGCCCAAAAGGCTTTCTCTGAGTAACAGAATGAGCAGTACTATTATAAGCAAATTCCAAACCATGAAGTAAGGTGACCCAATCATGAGGGAACCTGTCATTGTCTTTGCACTCAAGGCCAAAGGCACAATACCTTCTTGTCATTTCCTCTAAAGTATGAATTATTCTTTTAGCTAATCCATCAGTGTGAGGGTGATGGGAAATAGAAAGCTTCAGATCACAACCACAAAAATCCATCAAAGACATCCAAAATTCAGAAGTAAATTTAGGGTCTCTGTCAGAGATTATGGCCATTGGGAAACCAGAAGTATTAAGGATATGAGACCACCACAAAAAGGCTAATTCTTTAGTTGAAACATCCTTGTGAGTAGGGATGAATTTACACATTTTTTTAAATCTTTCCACAATAAACTAGCAAGAGTTATAACTGTCTTTCCCAGAAGTGGGAAATCTTGTTACAAATTCCATGTTTATAATCTGCCATGGTGCATCAGGAGATTCAATATGTTGCATCAATCCAGCTCTTTTTCCAGTTAATTTTTTAAATTTCTGGCAAGAATCACAGGATTCAACATATAGTTTTGTGTCTTCAGACACCAAGCAGTATTCTTAATTCTGATAATTGTTTTTTCAAGATCAAAATGTCCTGCCAATATGTCATCATGACAAATTTTCAAGATGATTTCTTTCATAGAAGGAGGAATAACAATAAAATTACTCAACTTTCTTCTATAATAGAGGTAGCCTTCATCCATTGAAAATTTACCTTTTTCCAAAGAAATCTGTTACTTTGGTAGGAGGGTTTTCATTAATACTTGTATTGAAGCATTCTTTGGATCATTTAATATAGTACACAGATTTTTTAAGTCAGTGTCTTTATCATATGAATCAATAATAAGCTGTAGTAGCTCTTCCTCCATATCAACCAAATATATCACATGAATGTGAACTATTTCATTCTCAGAATCATATGCAGGATTTGAGTCATCATTTGGCAAAGGTAACCTTAACAACATATCCACATTTGAGTGAAAAATACCAGCCCTATGAATTATTGTCATCCTTCCTTTGTATTCCTGAACAGCCAACTGCCATCTGAATGTGTGTCTGTTAGGTGTTTTTAATTTTAAGAAGGACTTCACTGCACTGCAGCCCATGACAAGTTCAAATTTTTGGCCATCCAGATAATAATGTAATTTTTCCAGAGCCCACACCACTGCCAAACACTCAAGTTGAGTGGCACCATATTTCAATTCACTATTTCTTAGGGTTCTTGTAATAACACACATTACTATTTCTGATACTTTGTCATTCATAACTTTTTTCTGGTGAAGAGCAGCACCAAGGCTAATGAAACTGGCATTGGTTTACAAAACAAATGGTTGAGTAAAGTCAGGCAAGGCAATGATTGGTTCTGACATCAAAAAATGTTTCATAGTGTTGAAATCTCTTTTTCTTTCACTGTTCCAGATAAAAGCTACATCTTTCTTAGTTAATTGGGTGAGGGGTAATTCTATGACTTAAAAATTATATATATATTGTCTATAGTATCCACACATTCCCAAAAAACTTTGGAGCTTTCTGACTGTAGTAGGAGCTTTTACCAGTTTTATGGCTGCCACTTTGTTCTGGTCAACACATATCTGTAATCCTGAGAAAAAATGAACAAGTGCTTTCAAAGAATGAAAACCAAATTTTCATTTTTTCAAAGCAAGTGTCATATTTATCTCATCCATCTTATGGAACACTTAACACAGGTAGTCAAGGTGGTCTTCAAATGTCTTGGAGAATATGATGATATCATCAACATAAACCATTAGGCATCCTTCTATTATTTCTTGATGGAATGTGTCATCAATAACTTTCTGAAAAACTGAAGGGGAATTTCTGGGGCCAAATGGCATCCTAATATACTTATATATACCCATATGAGTAGCAATCATTAGAAAATTCTGTGAATTTTTCTCAACAGGTACCTGGTGATATTCTTTATTACCATCTAAACAGTTGATATATTTAGCACCTTGTAATGTAGAATGGATAGAGCTAATTATGGGTAAAGGATAGATATCATCTACAGTATAAGTATTTAATGCTCTATAATCACCACGTAACCTGGCTTTATCTTTCTCATCAGAAATTAGGACAGGTGAGATAACACAATGTTTAGGTGTTTCAACTACCTTTTCAATAATATTAATTTTTAAAAGAGTAGATATATTGTCTTCAATATATTTTCTCTTTGTGGGGGAAGCAGGATAAGGCTTCTTCTTTAAACTAGATGGTATGTCAGTGAATGGTCAAGATAATGAAAGCTTCATTTCTTCTTTTACCATTCCTAATTCATGTGACCCATGAGCAAAGGCCATAGGAAAAAAATTTATCAACTTAATAGTGGAATATTTTTCCTCACCAGAAAGTTGTTCTCCAAAAGAAGCTGTGTCAATTTCAGACTGAAGGGAAGGCATTTCTTTTGTAGATCTTTTTTTATATTGAACTACAGAATCACATGTGTTCAATCCTGGTGTTAATAATTTTTTGGGGGAGGAAATTTTAAATTTTCTTTTCCCATTCATCCCCATTGTGAAGCATTGGTTTGAGAGATCAAGTTTAATGCCATATTTGGTTAATATATCATTTCTCACAATGAACTAATTGCTTAAGTTATCATTTTTCATAACTACAAAGTAACACATAGCTCTTACAAAGCCATGGTTATATTTGAAAGATACTATAGCTTTGTATTTACCAATGGGGGACAAAACAGAGCCATAACCTCTCAAATTTTCAGAAGTGATAGGCATAAGTTTGATTTATAATCTTGATCAACTGAAGCAAGTTTTTTTTCAGATACAACACTTCCTCCAGAACCAGAGTCCAAAACAACCTCAATTTTATTTTAATTAATCAAGACAAGTGCCTTGAGAGTTGAAATAATAATTGAGGTTTCCTCAAGATTTCTTATGATTTAAGCATCTTCAACTTTGGATGAATCATTTTTATCAATGTCAATATTATTTAGATACTGAATATCTTCCTCCTGAAAAAAAGATTTCCTAGTTAGACTCATAAGACATGTTGCTGGCACAATCACTTGAAGTATCATCTAATGCAACTGTGTCATCATTAGGCTCCCCTGTTAGCTCAGCAAGGTTTATTTTCTTGTCACAAACATGGCATTTATTCCAAGTCTTTCTGCATTGAAAGAAAGTGTTTGTTGCATATTTTTTAGGTGCAACAGGGGCAGAGGGTTTACCAACTTTTTCAGGAAGTTTTTGTTGGTAGTTGGGTGGGTTTCTCCACTGAAGTTCTTAGGAAGAACTTCCTAGATTCATACATGTTATTTAAAAGAACTCCATTACAAGTATTAATAAAGGAAGAAGGCTCCCTGGAGAATTAAGTTCTTACAGGAATTAAGTCTCTCAAAGACATTGGCAATTTATAAAGGATCCTGTCCTTCCAGAGTTCATAATCCATCTTTGGATCCATTTCTCTCAAGATTTTTGCTAGTTTCATCAGGAACTCAATAGGTTTTTCTGAAAAGGATGAGCTATACCTAGACTCCTCATACTGCCTTTGCTGGGCTAAGCTAAATTTTGAACCACCAAATTGTGCTTTAATTAATTTATTCCAATCATCCCAAGAGTAATCATTATGATTCAAGAGGACATATTCACACCACATGAGGGTAACATTGGAAAACAAAGAAATAAATTTAGGCACAATTTCTTCATCTGTTAGTTTATAAGAATTCTTAATATTATCAATCCTGCAGATGAATTGCTGCCATTAAGAGGAAGAATCACCATCAAATGTTGGATATTGGTCAAGTTTGGGCCAATTTTTCTGATATGAGGTAATTTTCTTCTGTCTTACTTGTTTCTGTGTAAGAAGAAGTTGCAATTTCTCTAATTGAGCTGTAATCTCATTATTTAACACAATTGCAGATGAAAAGGGTACATCATCAATTCTTGATTGAAACTCAGAACTATCTACAGGTTTCTCTTGTGCTAATTCCTCTCTAGAGGAGCTTGGCTCAGGTATGTGTGGAGTAGCCTGTGCCAAAATTTCCTTCTCAGAAGTGACAGAGTATTTTTGGTCAAATAACAATGAATTTAATTTCTCCTAAATGTTTGTTAACCTATTTTTCACCCTTTGAATACTGGTTAATGTTTCATTGATGGTTTCAAAAGTTAATTGATTCTTATTTTGCAGATATGTATAATGGTCATTTACTTTTTTCAAATTTAATTTCTTACCTTCTAGTTCTTGGTAAAAAATAGACATAGTCTTTTGTACTTTGGATAGATCATTCCTAATAATTTTCCACAAAGCAAATTTCATTTCATAATTTACTTTTTATCTAAACAATACATCAGATACTCAATTCAACTCACCTTTCAATGCTTGGTAACCGTGTTCAGTTAACAAGCTATTAAATTTTTGGGTAAATTTCAAGTTATTCATTATCTGATTTTGTTTTAAGATGATATCTCTCAAATAATGATCATTAATAGTTGCTAAATCAGGAGCATTTTCAGGAGAGAGAAAGAGTAATTTTCAGGAGTCTCATAAACTTCAGGATCAATTGATTCTCTATGTTAGCCATCTCTGGATTTATCATTCAAGTAGCAATTAAAACTAAAGGAGTATTTACAAGACTAGAACATTGATCACTTTTCCAGCTAGAAGCAGCTTCTACTGGTCTCAAGGTGTTATCTATCATCCCAGAGTTACCTGAAGGAGCTGAATCATTAGCAAGGATAGGAACTTGAGATTCAATGGAGGGCCTTACCATAGTTTTGGAATAATTTGAAGATGATTTTTTTCTTTCTTCTGCCTCCTTGGTAAGGTTGAGAAGGGGTGGGACTGAAATTTTGGGGCCTGGAGGGTCCTGCTTGAGGAGCCTTCTGCATTTACTGAGCCTGGAGAGAGTCCCATCGGGTTTTCAGCCATTCCCATTGCCAGTTTGAAAATTCCACTTTTTCCTTTTTTTGAGGATAAACTGTGGAAGGGGTTTTGCTCCCTGTGAATGACTCTTCTTCTCTTGAAGAAAAGTATCCATGCTTCTTATTTTTTCTTCAAAGAACTCTACCTTTGACCTTATTTTGAGGTTTTCTGACTTCAAATATTTGATGTGAGTTCATAGGTTGTTTACCTGTTGCTGAACTGGCATCATTTTTATTTTGAAGCCTTTTTGAAGCCCTTCTTGGGGGGGGGGGGTACCTGTGACTTGGAGTCCAGGGGAGGGTGTCCCTTCTTGATTTCCACCTCCTGCATTTCTAAATCCTTTTTGGTTTACTAATTGATTAATTTGAGAAAATTTTGTAGTCAAAGGGGAGCTTACAGAACTTGCATCATAATCAATAAGATCCAATTTCTCATCATGAGTGGTAGAAAGATTTAATTCAGCCATTGTTTTTTTAACTTGAGCTGAGAGAAAGAAGAATATTAATATTTTGTCAGTTATTATTATTTTTATTTATATAAAATAAGAGATAAAATAAAAATATTTCAAGTGTATTATCAATTACCAGGACTATTAATCAACTGAAATAATGAATATATATCAATTATCAAGACCAAAAACCAACTGAAATAATTAATTTATTATCAATTTCCAGGACTACCAATCAACTGAAATAATGAAAACTTATCAATTAACAGGACTAAAAATCAACTGAAATTATTAATTTATTATCAATTACGAGGAATACTAATCAACTTAAATAATGTAAATATATCAATCATCAGGACTAAAAATTAACTGAAATAATTAATTAATGCAATTTTTAATCAATTAATTTACTAAGATATTGATATTATTTATAACCAGGTTTTTTAAAAAAAATCAACTGAAATAATAAAATAATATATTAATTATAAGGACAAAAAATCAACTGAAATAATTAATAAAATCTCTTAACCAAATAACAAATTTATATATTGTATATTTCTTAATTACCAGGATTAAATCTCAACTAAAATAATTTATTAATTAAATTTTTTAGTTAAATAAATAATTTATATATTGTTATTATTTTAATTACCAGGACTAATTGTCAACTGAAATAATAAAATTATGTTTTAATTATCAGGAAAATTTGTCAACTGAAATAATTAAATAATATAATTTTTTTAATTAATTAAATAAATTATATTACTTCTAGGACTAAGAACAATGTAGCTCTATCTTGGTCAGCTAGGAAAAAAAATATTGTATACCTGACACCTCCCCCTGTAATTTGGGCAATTTAATGCCAACTACAGAGTGCTGAGTAAAAATATATACTTATAAAATAAAATATGCAGAGTGAGACCTACAGGCAATAACCACTATAGTCACTACAAATATATAGGAAAATAACACTTATATAAACATTAATTTTTTGGGGGTGGTTCGAATCCCAGTCACAGAAAAAAACTTTAGTCAGGTGCCTTTGATATTTGACATTTGTTGTTCATCCAAAATATCATTATAGGTGTTGGAGTCAATGGTCCTTTGGTTTCTGGCATCAAGATAACAATGGTTTGATGACTATTCGGAAAGGCACTTAGTTGTAAAGGGGTGCTTTTTGTCTAGAATATTTTATGGAGGTCCAACAGCGATGAAAGGTGGGGAAAGCTCAAGATTTCAAACGAGGTACGTATTTTTTATCTTTATAATTTAATACTCAATAAAAAGGTAAAGAATTATTATTACTAATACTTTAAAAGCTTAGAAGTTCTCAAATGTAAATACTAAGGTAGTAAAAGTAGTAATATATGTGATTAGTGTGTATATAATAAAATTTTTAAAGTAAGAATGGAATGAAAGAAAACAGCCAGATTGACAGGCCTTATATAGGCAAAGAGGAGAGAAAATACAGAATCAAAATTCTATATACATGAGTATCAGACAAAAAACAATTACACAATTAAACATTTCAAATAATCAAAATTGTTCTATAAAGAATGTACCCATATACAGTTTTTATCTCCAAATGTCCATTTTATTTTATTTGTTTTAATTTTCTGTAAATGTCAATGTAAAATAAAAATAAAAATATTAGATTTAATATTTAGTATTTTTAGTTTTCTATTCAGCTGCTATGAGGATACTTTCACAGAATAAAAAATATGTAGAAACAATAGAATTATATCTTTAATTATTTTTATCTATTAATTAGTTAAAATTGTACAAGTAATTTATAAAGTAAGTATGACTCATTAAATGAGAGGTAAAGGCATATCTCTACTCTAGTAAATAATAAATTATTTACTGTGTAAGTTTAGTATCCTTTCTTACAGATATCCAGTAATTTTTTGGCTAAATCAAAGGAAGCTGCATCCACTATTCCATCAACATTGTTGTATAAATACTCTTACAGTCGCCTTTCTGTAAGAAGAATCCAAGATAGTTGTATAAAACAAAGAAAAACCTGTCCCTATAAGTAAATAAAGAGTTCAAAATTAAATAAACTATAACCTTTACTTTATAAGAAATGACCAACAAACTATTTTATATTGACAGTTTTAAGATGTAGAATCAGTGTTCTTTATAATGAGGTTGAAAAACACAACAGTGAAGCTGTATTTAGAAAAGTTATTTAAATGATTGAAAAATATATTTTAATGGAGCTTTTATTTTTATAAGATTTAAATGTTAAAATTTTACCCCTGGTCATGATACCTTTATAAAGGTACCCAATTAGCTATTATTTATGATGATGAGTGAAATAAAAATTTTTTTATGTAATTGTTATATTTATAAGTATATTAAAATTTTATATATTGTAATGAAATTAATAAATGATTGTTATAATATTTGTTGTTGTAGTTAGTTTTTATATGATGATTTTTAAAATAAAAGTTTTTTGATTTTGTCTAATTTTGAGTCTACAGCCTTTATATGAATAGTATGTCACATGCCCTACTTTCCCTAACCAGAGCATTCTGGAGCTTGTCAGGAGCTTGTCAGGAGCTTGTCAGGAGCTTCTCAGGAGCTTGTCCGGAGATCAATTAAATCCTTTAAAATATCAATAAAAAATCTAGAAAATTAAATATTCTAGAGCTACTTCTCCTTTATAATCCATTTTAACTTTGGTACCCTGCGCAGCCCTTGTCACCTAGTAAAAAATTAACAAAGTTAAGAAAACTATGAAAAATCAAAATAACCAAAAAATACTTTATAAAATTATTAAAAATAGTAGAAAAATAGTAAAAATTCAACCAAAATTCCCAAAGGTTCTTAAAACTCCTGAATTTAATTTTTATACCCTTTAAAACTATACTTGCATTTCCTATGCATTAATTATTTGTTAATTCTTGACCCATAAAATTAACCCTTTTTAGCCACTTTTAATACTCAATTTTCTTTAAAGTAACCATTTTAAATTAGATTGGTTTTCCCAACCTCAATATCCATCTCCAAAAATTCTTTATAATAAAATTGAGTCCAATAATAAGCTTTAGACTGCCACATCCTTCCTCCAATGAAGAATGTCCCCATTATTTAAGTTTGTATAATTATTTGAACAAATATTCAACCTCTCTTCATCCTCTTCAACCAAATACCTTAACTAGTCCTGAATATTTTTACCTTTTTATATTTTTAAATAAATATCATCATTAATTTGTCATCAAAAGACCTCGCTTTCCCATGTAAACTTTGCGTTGTAGATAATCCTATAGTACTAGATATAGGCCTTGACCAAGGGAGTTGGAGAAAAACCAGAGAGAAAATCCCCTGTCCCTTTAGAAAAATAGAGTGAGATTTACTTGCTAAAGTAAGTTGGTTCCTGTTTGCTAAAGCCCCTTTTTCAACACACTTGACTGCTTGATGAGCCAAGAAAGTAGTCCCCAGAAAGACTACCAGACCAAAGAACTGAAATGTAGACCAATGTCCACACCAGAGAAAGCAAAGATACTTGATGTAGGCTTGCAACAAACACAGACAATTGTGGCCAAAAACATTAAAAACTGAGTGAGGAACAAGGATATCACCTCCAGATAGTTGTATGATAATTAAAGTTGCTTCAAACTGTCTTATTCAGTATGTACACACAGACCACTATCTAAGAGCCCATGCACACCAGCAAATTTGGCACCTGTACCAGCCAAATTGAATAAAAACCCTCCAGAAGCGCTCCCCAACCTTCTAAAACAGAGGCAGGTGGGCTGCCCGATGTTGGAGATGCCTCCTGAAGCGGCCTGGCCTCCCTGAAGCCAGAAAACCAATAAAAACATCTAACTACTTAGAAAAATTCACTTCAACTACTAAAACCCTTAAAACACAAAATTACGCTGTGGTCTTCCAACATTGGCAGGGGCCTTTGTTGTGCGATTTGGCATTGTTTGGACAGGTCTTAATTGACATCTGTTCAGGAATTAGATATTTTTCTGGTTTTATTCCGTAGATATTGGGTCTGCGGGTAGGTGGGTACTATTATTGGATAGCCCCGGTTTTTCTCTATATTTTATGTCTTGTAGACATTTTTTATATTCTAAGTTTTAAGGGGTCATTTCCTCATTTTTCATTTAAAAAGATAGCTGTTTAATTTTGTTTTTTGTGTTTTACGGGCTTACCTTAAGTCTTAGGGTTAAGTGCTTAGTACCTTTGGATAGAGCTAATTTTACTCTATAATTCATGTCACATAGTTGTTATTGTGAAATTCCGTGTTTTAAAGGTTTTAGTAGTGGTAGTTGTTTCTTCTAAGTAAATTGGGTGTTTTTAGTGGTTTTCTGGCTTCAGGGAGGCCGTGCCACTTCAGGCGGTGTGGTGGCCTAAAGTTTAGTACGGCACCTAAATACGTAAATAGAGTTATTACAGTGTGCAAGATTGGCGCTATTATTTTTTATAAAAGGGTTTTATTTAATTTATTTGAGTTTTAAATATGAAGAAATTGGTCAAAAGCAAATGTCTACGCAAAAACAATTTATTTTACGGAGAAAACTTATTTTTAGGGTCTGAAAAGATTATAAGTATCAAGTTGAGTCACTCAAGAACCTTGGGAAATTTTCCCAGAATTTTTACTGTTTTTCCTATATTTTTAAATGAATTTTAAAGTTTTTAGAAAATACTTAACTTTGATGAATTTTAACCAGGTGATTAGAGCTGCACAGGTTACGAAAATTAGTTGGGAATGTAAAGGGGAAGTGGTTTTATCATGAGTAATTTTTCTAGATTTTTTATTATAGTTTTACAGGTTCTAATTGAGTCCGGAGGTCCAGACGGACTCCACTTGGACTCCGGACGGACTCCATTTGGACTCCGGACCGACTCTGCTTGGACTCCGTACGAGCTCTGTATGGGCTCCGGATGGGCTCTGGCTGAGCTCTGGAGGGGAAACTTAGGCACGTGACTAGGTATACTTAAGAGTCTCTCAGACTCGAAATTGGGCATCATCTTACAATCATATGGACTTCATACAGCTTAATCTTTAACCACCACGGTCTCATTTTTTTTATTACTCAACAAATTAAATAGAATTGTAATACCCTTATAACTTTATATTTTATATATAACATTTTAGAAATTCTACTCAAAAATTTAAATCACACTTCATACAGGGTATCTTTAGAAAGGTCTTCATCACTGGGACTTGATTATTGCTGTCTCATAAAAACTCAAATTATTATAAAAACATAAAAGTCAATCTTTTCAGATCTTTCACTGGTACACCTTAATTGTTGTTATCAGTATTTCTTTTATCAACAGCCACTTTTATTTAAATCTCAATAAGCGTTAAAAATATCAGAGTTTCATTATTTTTATCAATCAGATCCAAGTAGACTGGTTAGCTTAGTGATTTAGAATTCCCATTTTGTTATTTTTATTGGAAGGACAGGGTTTTCAGCTAAATCCACATATCTCCTCCGGATTCTGCTTGCAGCAAGGCGACTGTAAGAGTTTACCTTACCATAGTTGGCGCCCAACATGAGGTTCGATTTCTCTAGCTTTCTTTAAAGACTTACTTGGATCAAGAATGTTCTTAGCCTGCAAGAGGCTTATTTTCTGGAACTCTAATTGGATTTTTGTTATTGGCCTGCAAGAGGCTTTTTATTTTATCGATTGTTAACGCTTTTCATTACTTATTGGGATGTCTTCTTCTGCTGTTGCTTCTGGATCTCCTCAAACTCTTACTCCTTCTGTTAGGATTGTTTCTTGGGATGGCCCAAAGTTTGATGGGGAGGAGGTTAAATGGTTCATTAGCAGCTATGAAGCTGCTGCTGCTGTTTATGGTGCTTCTCATGTGGATATGGTGAAGCAAGTTTGTTTTTTTATTGCTGATAGGGAGGTGGAAAAAGAGGTTATTGCTATGCAGGCATTTAAGGACAAGGATTGGGTTAAGCTTTCTAAAGCTATGGTTGATAGATGAGGTGTTAGGTTTACTATGATGGACCTCAATAAAAATGTTGGAGACTGGAAAGCAAAAGATGGAGTTTCTTCTATGGCTGACTTCAAAAAGCTCTGTGTTCAGTTTGATGAAGTGGTGGAATATCTCATACTGGTGGACAATTAGTGCATGAGAACCAGGCAAAAGATTTGTTTTGGTCAGAATGCAGTAGGGATATTTGAATGGACGTCTTGAAGGATCTTTCAAGAAAAGATTTGATGAAGGAACTGCCTAATGGTGTGCAGAAACTGCCGGCTCTGGAGGTTATCAAAGAGAACATTCAGGCCCACCTCAAGTTGTTAGCATTGGACAAATATCAAGACTCCTGCACTCAATATGTTAGCAAGGTTAGCGAAGTTTTGGCCAAAAACAACAATATTATGGTCAAAGCCCAGGAGGCCAAGAAGGCACAAATGGGATTACCTGCTGCAAAAGTTGAGGGCAATGTAGATAATAAGATGGTTGATCACTTGGCCAATTTAACAAAACAATTACTAATATTTGTTCAAGAGACACAGAAGGCTAACAAGGCCCCAATTGCTTCTTTGTCGAAGTTGACTTATCAATCTAGAGGGTACAAACATCGAAATTATAATGGCAATAATAACAGTAACCGCTTCTCAGGCAATGGGAGAAATGGTGGGAATGGTGGTAGTACTTATAGAAGTGGCTATGATGAGCCAAAGGTGTGCTCCTATTGTGATAGGAGGGGGCACAGAGAAACAGTTTGTTTTGCTCTTGATAAGGATATGGATGCTGGGCGAGTTTTATTTGATGGTAAAGTTTATAAATTTCCTGATGGTTCGTTAATCAAGCCCAGTGATGGACAGTCTCCTTCTGATTTGGTCAGAAGAAGTTTAACAGCTGAAAGGAGAGCCAGATTTGAAGAGGTGACGGATGAAGATGTTAATGCCAAGGGTGGCAAAAATGGTAATGGTAATGGTTGTAAAGCTGACAAGGGCAAGTAGAAAGAGGTCAGTAAAGCCACATTTTCTACTTCTTTTGTAGGTTTAGAGCTGGCAACAGTTGCCCAAGTGGAGGGTAGTTGTATGGCCGGCGAATAAAATGTTAATGCTGCTAGAAGAGCAGCTGCTACTAAGGCGAAGAGTAGCATTCAGAGCCAATTGAGGGCTAATCCTGGCAAGGCCAATAACAAAGTGAACCCTTACTCTAAGGACAAAAATTCTAGTGCTCAAACTGCCGCAAACAAATTGAACCCTTACTCTAAGGATGAATTATATAAAATGCAGAAGGGGATTGCTGATATGGGGCCCCCTAGTTATGGCAAGTTTGATTTAAATGGTGAGCCTATGCCAGAGGATGATTCGTATTCTGAGGAGGACGTACTGTTGGCGTCTCTACCCAGACCAAGTTTTAGCGGTACCATCCCAATGGAGGGTGTAAGAAGGACTAGCGATGGATCAGGATTAGTGCAAGAAGCTAGTGATGGAGTTAGGGTTATAGAAAGTGAAGATGTTATAATGGGGGGTGAAGATGGCTCGGTTGGACCTCAAGAGGTACCCAGGGCCAAGGTTGTTAAATCAAAGGTCCAGTATGAGCGGCCAGTAGTTTCTGGTCAAGCTAATGCGATGGACGGAGTTTTGAATAGGGTGAATCAACTGCAGATTCCCTTATCTTTGGGGGAGTTATTTACAATTAGTCCGGCGCTTGCTGAAAAGTAAAAGAAGCATTTGACAAGGCTTCGGGTTTCCACTGGAGAGGTGGAATATATTTGTGAAAATGTTGAAAAGTTTGGGGAAGATGTAGATACGCATTTTTCCGCTTCCCTGGGTTACCTGGTGGTAACTCTTAACAGTAAAGAAGTAAAGGCCTTTGTCGATTCAGGGTCTAAAATTAATTTAATTTCATTGGAGCAAGCGACAAGTATAGGCTTGCCAATTAAAAGTGGAACTGGGGGAAACCTCAGAGGCATTGAAGGGCATGCAACAGAGCTGATGGGCACAGCTGAGCATGACAGGTTAGGCATTGGTGGATCTGTTGGTAAGGTTCAATTTTATGTGGCCAGAGGAGCAGTCAAAACTGTTCTTGGTGGTTCTTTTTTGATGGATTTTGAGGCCAGGATAGGGTATCAAGCTGGCATGGGGATTAGTTTGGAAATCACTGGTGAAGATATGCGGAGGTTACATATGCGGTTAGCGCCTCCTGGAGATGAAGGTTGGGAAACACGGCCAGGGACTACTACTCTGTGCCAGTGTTTTGTTTGAACCAAGAAGCGGCGTATAAAACAGACATCTTCTGGTGAATTATGTTTGTTGGAAAGGGATGAATGCCCTCATTTTTTGGGGTAGCAGGGGCTGATCACTCTAATGTTGTAATCTCTCCTCAGGATGAGATCCTGGATTACAATAGGTCAGCTCACTTGGAGATAATTCAAGTGGATTCTCAATTATATTCTGTTAATATTACTTTGGAGTGCAAATACGTTTTGGACTTTTCTATATGTTTATTGGATTTATCTAATTTTTCTATTAAATTTAAAAATGGTAAAAGGGGCAAAATGGGCCAAATTAGGTTGGATAAAAATTGGAAGGGTATGTTTTATGACCTCCAGCAAGAGGTTAAACTGCAAGTATCTCCTTCTATTATGGACCTCCAGCAAGAGGGTAAACTGCAAAAATCTTATCAAAATCCAATAAAAAATCTCAGTATAATTAAAACACAAAAGAATAATTTTTGTGAAAATTCAATTCCGGTCCTCCAGAAAGAGGTTAAACTGCCAACTTTCTTTACGGGTGATTTACTGTTGGATAAGGGAAGAAAAGTTGTTGGAAAATCTGTTTATAAATTAGACGAAGGAAAGGAGAAAAGGGTAAAATTTAAAAATGAAATAAAATATTTTTCTAATTTTTCTTATTCCGATTCTGACGATGAAGAAGATTCATTTGATGAAATTTTAAATGGCAATACAAAAGTAAATTTTTTACCTCAAGTTTATTTAGATGTGGATGCAGCCAAATATAAGAAAGTAGCAAATAAAGTTTGACCTTTTAATGAACCTCTACCTGCCGAATTAAATCCACCCTTGAGAAGACCAAGGTTATCAAGAGATCCTTATGGAAGCCCCTTGGTAAAGAATCCGCCTGATTTTTTTGAGATGTCAAGAATCACTTTTGAGAGACTGGGTGTTGTTAATTTTGGACCTGATGGTTGGTTGTCTGGAGAAGAGAAGAAGTTTTTGTTGGATGTGATGGTCAAGCAAGAGAAGGCCATTGCTTTTGTAGAAGAGGAGAGGGGTGTGTTGAAGCATTCCTATGGGGAGCCTTACAAGATTCCTGTGGTATGTCATGAACCATGGCAGCAGAAACCAATTCCTATTCCGGCTGCATTAAAAGAAGCCTATATTGAAGTTGTCAGAGAACGGATACGCACTGGACTGTATGAGAAATCATTGTCAAGTTATTCTAGTCCGGTATTTTGTATCAAGAAACCGAATGGCAAGCTTAGAGTTGTTCATGATCTTAGGGAGCTAAATAGGGTTACAATAAAGGATGCTGGGATACCACCTAGTGCTGAGGAGTTTGTCGAAGCGTTTTCAGGGAGAGTGTGTTATGGTTTGGGAGATATTATTGGTGGATATGATGAGAGAGAGTTACATCTGGACTCAAGGCCTCTCACTACATTCAATACGCCACTAGGATGTTTACAGTTAACAAGATTACCTCAAGGAGCAACAAATTCGGTTGCAGCTTATCAAGCTCAGATGGCTTGGATCCTTCAAGATGAAATATCACAATATGCTGGAATCTTTATAGATGATGGAGGAATTAAGGGACCAACAACCAACTATGATAACCAGGTGTTGGAAGAGAATCCCGGGATACGCGAATTCATTTGGGAGTTTGCAATTAATTTAGAAAGAATCTTGTTTCAAATTGAAGAGGCTGGTTTAACTATTTCAGGTTCAAAATTTTCATGTTGTGTGCCAGCCTTAGAAATATTAGGCCATGTGGTATGTAGAGAGGGTAGGATTATGTCCAAGAATAAAGTTAACAAAATTCAGTCCTGGCCAAGACCCAAGAATACGACCGAAGCTAGAGGGTTTTTAGGCGTTTGTGTATATGTTAGAATGTTTATCAAGGACTTTTCTTCATTGGAAGCTCAATTGAGACGGTTAACAAGAAAGGATGCAGACTGGGAGTGGGATGAAGAGTGTGATAAGGCGTTTGTGAAGTTGAAGGAGGTTGTGGGGAAGGATTTAGTTCTGCACAAGTTGGATTATGGAAAAGATGCTGGCAGAATTTATTTGGCAGTTTATTCAAGTCAGGTTGCAGCTGGGGCTGTTTTGTCTCAGATGGATAAAGCTGGTTACATCAGGCCAGTTAGGTATAAATCTGTAGTATTTACTGAGGTCAAATCAAGATATCCTCAACCAAAATTGGAATTATGTGGTGATGCAAAAATACTGAAGAAACTTCAGCACATTTTGTGGGGGCAACATTTTGAGTTGCAAGTGGATGCGAAATCATAAATCCAGATGATTAATTCCCCAAGTTTACCGAATGCACCCATGACGAGATGGGTAGCTTTTATTCAAAATTTTTTGTTTTATTTAGTTCATAAGCCTGGCAAAACTTTTACTATGCCAGATGGTTTATCAAGGAAACCACCCACAGAAGAAGATTCAGACTCAGAAGAGTTTGATGAAGATATACCTATTATCAAAGCCAGCACTAAAGGAGCTGAAGACTTTCCATACCTTCCCCATGAGGTTAAACTGGCAGGATTATTGTGTATAGATTATGGTGATGATGACCTCCACCAAGAGGATAAACTGGAAAGTAGTTTTAATGTTAATAAAGGTGTTGGAAAAGGTGTAGATAAATTCGGTAGAAAGGAGGTAGAAGAAGATGTGGTGTATGTAGAGGAAGATGGATTGGTAGTGTGGGATAGTAGTAAGTTAAGGAATGGTGTATATGTTGAAGAATTAGAGAATTTAAATTAAAAGGTGGATAAAGAGAAAGAGGTATTTTCAAATACGGTTTACAAAGGATCCAAAGGTTCAGAAGAAAAATGTCGACATAGCTCGATTAAAGATTTATTTAGGGGAAAACGCTTATTGGCTCATTCATGTGCAGGTGATATTGGTGATAAAGAAGTCCCTATTGATGTTATATTAATCGATTTTCAAGATGAAGTCTGGGGTCAGACTGGTTTTTATTTTTTGTTAGTCAAATATTTGTTGACTTTAGAGAGGCCAGAAGAGTGTGAAGAAGATGAATGGGTGGCTATCAAGAGGAAGTCATCTACGTTTTACCTATCTGGTTGACGTTTAATGAGGAGAAGTTATCCAAATCCTCAAGTAGTTATAACTCAACAGAAGGGGCAAGAATTAGTTTTGAAATCACTGCATGAAGATCTCGGGCATAGAGGCATTGGAGAAACGTTTAAAAGAATTTCTTATTGATTTTGGTGGCCTGGCATGAAGATGGCTGTTAAAAAGTGGGTTCAGTCATGCGAAGAATGTCAAAGACGAAGTTATTTAAGGCCAAAAGAACCTGGACGCGCTACCGGAGAAAATACACTCTTTGGGAGAGTCAGTTTGGATGCCGTTCATATCAAAGAGGGACGGTATAAATATTTAATTGTAGCCAGAGACGACTTATCTGATTGGGTAGAGGCAGCGCCTCTTATTAATTTGACTGCCAAAAATGTGGCAGAATTTTTGTTAAATAATTGGGTGTATCAATATGGAGTGATGAAATTGGTGACGGTAGATGGAGGTCCTGAATTTGGGGCTGAGTTTAGAGAGGCTGTATCTAAAATTGGAACAAAAAAGGTTAGGGTAGCAACCCCATATTATCCTGAAGCTGAAGGCATGGTTGAAAGAGGGCATCAAGTTATTAAGGATGCTTTAGTTAAAATGTGTGGGACAAGTGCCGAAAAGTGGAGGCACTATTTACCTTTAGTTTTATTTGCTGATCAAATCACTGCCAAAAGGACAACCCGATTTTCACCTTATGAGCTTGTTTTTGGACAGAAAGAAGTTTTACCAGTTGATTTAGAAGCTGAATCATATCTTGGAGTTGACTGGGACACGGTCAAAACTACCGATGAACTATTGTGTGCAAGAATGATGCAGCTAGAAAAGAAAGAAGAATATTTAGAAAAGGCATATTCCCGGATGATGAAGATCCGAAATCAATCAGTTAGATATTGGGATGAGCAGTTGGAACATCGATTAAGGAAACCTTTGAAACCAGGAGATATGGTCTTGGTGTATAATAGGAGTTTGGAAAGTCAGTGGGGAAAGATGTTTGCAGATTGGTGGAATGGACCGTATAAAATCAAGGAGCAAGTTTCCAGCGGTTCATATGTGTTAGAAGAGTTGGATGGAGTTGAATTGAAGAAGAGGGTAGTGGCTGATCAAGTGAAACGGTTCTATCTTAGAGGCACCAGGAGTGCCGAAGTCTCCCTCCGCAATGAGGATAAACTATAATATCAATGAAATTTTAAGGATTCCTCTGCAATGAGGATAAACTTTGATATCAACAAAATTTTATGGATCCCTCCGCAATGAGGATAAACTATGATGTTTATAAAAATCTTATCGACCTCTGCAACGAGGATAAACTATCTTCTTTTTATCGAAAATACTTTACTGTTTTTACACTGCATATGGGCGACAAAACTGTGATGAAACTTAACGAAATGCAAGAAAACCTTCTTTGAAATTTTTGAAATTTAAAATTCTTAAAATATGGGTGAAGATAGTGTAGGAAAATTTTAAAAATTTATTGGAAGAAGTGTTCACAGGGGAACCTTCTTAATTTAATATTGGCAAGTGTGGGGGTAATTGATGGGCTGGCTGCTCTATACACAATTACCCCATAATGTTCATTTCCAAAATTTTCCCTGTTTCTAGTTGAATCCTGGCTTTGTCTTTTAATTATAGGAAGTCCATTAAGACTATAAACTGGAAAAAATCAAGAGACACTGCTCTCAACGCCGGATTCAAGATTTTTTTTATTTTTTTATTTTTATTTTTCATGTTAGATTGTGATTTCTTTCCTTTAAATATATATTATGAACTATTGCAAAGGTGATGCTCACTGGTGGTCTCTAATCATTTTTATAAATTGGAGGGAGCCCACTCAGTGATCATCATTATAAAATTATCTTCGAAAAACTTTCATTTATTATCTTTTCTTTTCAATTTTTCAAAATTGTGTAACCACATCAAGTTGCACTTGAATGTGGGTATGATGTCGAGGGTACGGCTCATCAAATGGCCGGGGGGCATCTTTAAAAATTTTATTTTGAAATTTTTTTATTATTATTACTTTTTTTATCTTTCTTTAAAAATTAAATTTTAACTTTTATTTCAAAACTACCTTTTCTAAAATCTTTTATTTTAAATTAAAAACAAAAACAAAAACAAAATTAAAAATAAATAAAAATAAAATAAAAATGAAAATAAAAATAAATAAATAAAAATAAAATAATAATAAAAACAATTAATTAATTAATTAAATCAAAATTATTATTATATTTCTTAGTTTTATTTCTCAGTCTTCATTCTTTTTAGTTTTATTCATTTAGTTTAGACAGGAAACAGGGTCTAGGGGAACTCAATACCTATGGGATTTTAATTCAAGACAGCTGTTAGTCCTCCAAGACTTTAAACTGGCTACTTTTCAAGACTTTCCTTCAGGTTTTTATACAAATTTTGGAGCTTTTAGTCCTCCAAGACTTTAAACTGGCTAATTTTCAAGACAGTCATTAAAGATTTTATATTGGAGCTGTTAGTCCTTCAAGACTTTAAACTGAATTTCAAGGATGTTCAAGATTTTATGGATATTTTTGGAGACGGATTTTTTTTTATCAATCAAATGTTAGGTCCACCAAGACCTTAAACAGGACTATTATCAAGTTGTTGGGTCCACCATGACCTTAAACTGGATTTCTTATCAATAAAATGTTTGGTCCACCATGACTTTAAGCTGGTAGTTCATTCATTGTTTTAGTCCACTATGACTTTAAACCCAAAAATTAATATCTGCAGGATAATTCAACATTCATTGGTCCACTAAGGCCTTATACTGGATTACTTGTTGATCAAATGTTTGGTCCACTATGACATTAAACTGGATTATCAAGTTTATTCAATCTTTGGTCAAGCCTAGGCCTTACTTAGGAATATTTCAAGTTATTTATGCACTTAAACAATCTTTTGTCCACAAAGACCATAAACTGGCAATTGACTATATGTTTGGTCCACCAAGACTTTAAACTGGAATGTCAATCTTGTTTAGATAACTCAATTTAATCTTTTAATTTATCACTGTCCACTAAGACTCTAAACTGGTTATTCAATCATTTCTGGAATTGGGTGCTGATAAGCTTTAGGAGGTTAAAATTTTAGGTGGGAATGATGCTAAGGAAAGCATAATGGTTAATTAGGTGAAATTTGTGGCTCTTTAACATGTTCTAAAGTTAATATTATTATTGGAAGCCTGGCAAAAGTATTTTATGGGTTTTCTGTATAGCAAAGTTTGAAGATTGTGATGAAGGAATCAGAAGTTAGGATGGTAGTTGGATTTTAGGGAATGATTTTTTTTAGTGCCTCATTGTGAGGCCATTTTTGGTGTGAAGCTTGGAGGACCTTATGGCGAGATTGGAATCATAGAATTCGGCTCAGTGGGGGGCCCTATGAGATTGGAATCAGGAGTATTCAGCTCATTAGGAAGATCCACTCTCGCAATGCTGTGACATGAAGGAAGACTGGTTAATGGGAGTCTGAAGGGATTTAAACCTTGCTCTCAGTAGTGGAACCATCACAAGATTTATTTTATTTTATGTTATATCAAGCCAGAGAAGAAGAAACAACATTTATATTTTAAAAATTAAAAGAAGACCAGCTAAAACAAATTTATCAAATTATTTTATTAGAAAAGATAATTCTTTTAAATTGCTCAATCACTTATTCAAAGTTTTAAGAATGGGGAAATTCTCAATTGGAGGGAGGATGTGGTGGCCTAAAGTTTAGTACGGCACCTAAATACGTAAATGGAGTAATTACAGTGTGCAAGATTGGCGCTATTATTTTTTATAAAAGGGTTTTATTTAATTTATTTGAGTTTTAAATATGAAGAAATTGGTCAAAAGCGAATGCCTATGCAAAAACAATTTATTTTACGGAGAAAACTTATTTTTACGGTCTGAAAAGGTTTAAGTATCAAGTCAAGTCACTCAAGAACCTTGGGAAATTTTCTCAGAATTTTTACTATTTTTCTTATATTTTTAAATGAATTTTAAAGTTTTATAGAAATATTTACTGATTAGAAAATACTTAACTTTGATGAATTTTCACTGGGTTATTAGAGCTGCGCAGGCTACGAAAATTAGTTGAGAATGTAAAAAGGGAGTGGCTCTATCATGTTTAATTTTTCTAGATTTTTTATTATAGTTTTAAAGGTTCTAATTGAGTCTGGAGGTCCGGACAGACTCCGTACGAGCTCCGGCTGAGCTCTGGAGGGGAAACTTAGGAACATGACTAGGTATACTTAAGAGTCTCTCAGACTCAAAATTGGGCATTATCTTACAATAATACAGACTTCATACAGCTTAATCTTTAACCACCACAGTCTCATTTTATTTCATTAATCAACAAATTAAATAAAATTGTAATACCCTTATAACTTTATATTTTATATATAACATTTTAGAAATACTACTCAACCATTTAAATCACACTTCATACAGGGTATCTTTAGAAAGGTCTTCATCACTGGGACTTGATTATTTCTGTCTTATAAAAACTCAAATTATTATAAAAACATAAAAGTCAATCTTTTCAGATCATTCACTGGTACACCTTAATTGTTGTTATCAGTATTTCTTTTATCAACAGCCACTTTTATTTAAATCTCAATAAGCGTTAAACATATCAGAGTTTCATTATTTTTATCAATCAGATCCAAGTAGACTGGTTATCTTAGTGATTTAGAATTCCCATTTTGTTATTTTTATTGGAAGGACGGGGTTTTCAGCTAAATCCACATATCTCCTCCAAATTCTGCTTACAGCAAGGCAACTGTAAGAGTTTACCTTACCATAGCAGCACCTCCAACGTTGGGCGGCCCGCCTGCCTCTGTTTTAGAAGGTTGGGGAGCACTTATGGAGGGTTTTTATGCAATTTGGCGGGTACAGGCGTCAAATTGGTGGGTGCGCATGGGCTCTTAGATAGTGGTCTGCGTGTACATAATGAATAAGACAGTTTGGGGCAACCTTAATAATCATACAACCATCTGGAAGTGATATCATTGTTCCTCGCTCAGTTTTCACTGTTTTCTGGCCACAATTGGCTGTGTTTGTTGCAAGTGAGTTCTTCATTTAACTGTCACGCGCCACGTGACACTCAAGGCGAAATCAGCTCATTAAATCAATAATATCAAGTCCTAAATCTATACTCGAAGCGCAGGAAGCAATTCTCCATAGCAACTGCAATTTTCCTTTGTGTACTTACTATTTAACTGCGCTAGCCTAAAACTCTCACCACGCAATATAGGGGGAGGACTTGCTAGCAAGTCTGCAACTTGAAGTCAGATGGAAATCAGATGGAACTCAGACTGAAGTAATACTGAACTTTCACTTGAAGTATCACACAAATAACAATGGATCTATATTGAAAACATAGTGAAAGTGTGAGGATAACTGAATGGAAGCCAGAAAAAATCATTCCATGAGTCTACTCAATGCAAAGTATTTTTTGAAACAGCTTATTAAAATAATACTTTATTAAATTAATTTGATCAATAAAAATTGATTGACAATATTGCAATTCTTAAATACAATAATTTTATTAAAAAATTTCAGATTACATATAAAAAAAATCAGTGACTTTTTCTATTACTTACAACTGTTTTTACAGAATTGAAAACTATGTTTCAGCTAATATTTTATGGAAGTGAACTCTGTTCTTCGCCCGAAGAACAGAGTTCATCCTCCTATTTTCACACTCTGTTTGCACCAATCTCCATCCCTTTCAATTCTATCAACACATGCTTGTCTTCCCTTCCCATGCCTTTCGCTATCCTCCCAGCCCCATTGTATGCCATCCTCTTTTGATCCCCATTTCACCCCTCTCAACCTCTCCCAGACCCTTTTCTTCATTTAAAATGCCTCGGAACCCTTAATCTTCCCTTCCAACTCTTTCCCAACCTTTTCGCTACCCCATACACCCTTCCTCACCCCTCTCTCCAGCCTTTCCAGCCCTTGTAGCCCCATTTGTGTTCACATGAGCTTCAAGGTGTGTTCAAAGTAAATTCAATACTTCTTCATGATGGTTTCATCACTTCCTCAATGTGTGCTCAAAAAGATATGAATTAGGGTTCAAGGTTGCGGACTTGCTAGCAAGTCCGCCCCCCATATTGCGTGGTGTCTAAATCTAAATTAGTCAATCTCCCAATAGGGTACCTTAGTCCTTTTTCAATAAGCGACGCACAGCGCTAGGTTCAATGAAATAGTACAGTAGTAGTTTTCATTAAAGTTTTGTTAATTAATTAAAAAGGGGTAAATTGAGCATGGACGGATATTTAGCGAAGAGGGTCTAAGTGTATAATGGTCAATGGAATGGGAATGGTGCGATGGAAGGGAGGTCAATGCGAGGGGGAACAAAGGATATAAAAGGGGTTGGGTATTTGGTTCAATATTCCTCAGAATTAAATTATAAAATCATATTTACATTAATAGTGGTAAATCTTTAAAGTTAAAATCATTGTTATTGTATCTTTCCTTTTATTTTCTCAATATTCATTTCTAAATCCTAAATCTTTGATTATTGAATTTCCAACCCTTTGTGAGATTTTAAGAATTCCTATTACCTTTGAAACTAGTCTATAATTCTTCTCGAACGAACCTCGAACCTGTAGCTTTTACTTTGAGTGACCTTCGAATCATTTCCTCAAATCATTCCTCTGTGCTTCGAGGAAGTTTCTAAATCCCTCATCTCACTTTCAGGAACATCCTCAACCTTGTGCGTAGGTCGTCCGGTGACATTAACTTAGCTTTGGCAACTGTTTTCTCTGTTATAGTCTTGCAAGCTATAGAAAGTATTATTGCTGTCTCTGGTGTAGATTTGCAGCCTACATCAAGTATCTTTGCTGTCTCTGGTGTGGAAATTGGTCTACATTTCAGTTCTTTGGTCTGGTAGTCTGTCTGGTGACTACTTTCTTGGCTCATCAAGCAGTCAAGCGTATGGGAAAAGGGGATTTCGGTAAACAGGAACCAATTTACTGTAGCAGGTAAATCTCACTTATTTTTCTAAAGGGACATGGGTTTTTCTCTCTGGTTTTTCTCCAACTCCCTTGGTCAAGGCCTATAGCTAGTACTATAGGATTGTATACAACGCTATAACAACATTGAGACATGAAATATAGAGCTAAATTAGCCCTATCTAATGGTACTCAGCACCTAACCCTAAGAATTAAGGCTAGCCCATAAAACATGAAAAAAAATTAAACAGCTATCTTTTGTAACTGAAAAATGATGAAATGACCCCTTATATGAAAAATATCATCAAGACATGAAATATATAAAAACACTGGGGCTATCCAATGATAGTACCCACATACTCGCAGTCCCAATATTCACAGAATAAATCAAGAAAAACACCCAATTCTTCAACAGATGTCAACTAAGACATGCACAAACAGCGCCAAACAACACAACAAAGGCCCCTGCCAATTTTGGAAGACCAAATCCTCCCTCCAATTAAGAATGTCCACATTCTTTCTTCATCAACCACCATGTTCAACCTTCTTCTCAAATCTGCCTCTGAAATGGGTCCTTTCCAATACTGCATTGACAATAATCTAAACTGCACCATCACACCTCCTGTCCATCCATACAGAACGTCCTGTGATGTATGCCACTCCAGAAAGAAGACCTGCTACAGACCTGGTCCATTATCTTCTGAAACAGCTTCACCTCCACCTCAACCTGGTCCATCTTCTACCAGAACCAAAAGATCTGGGCCATCCATCATGATTCTCAGATTAATCAAAAAGCTACACCCTTCCCAGAAGAGTTCCAAAATCACTTAAACAACAAGTTCCACCATCCATGGTCCATCTGATGGTAAAAACTTACATTTCTTCTTTCCACTTTATAAAACTGATGACTTCTCAGTTCCTTCATCTTCTGACAGTGATGATAACAATGTAGGATCCATTGAACCAACAACACCAAACCACTTGCCTTCAATTAAGGCCAAGTTCCAACAACACACATCTCAACAGAAACACCTTCTTCTAAACTACTTCCAATCCACTCCTGCCAGAGATCCACAGGACATTGAGAACAGAAGACACCTCATTCACCAGTTCAAGGCTAATTCTGAACACTTCATTTCATCTCTTGATTCCCTCTGTAATTCCACTAGTACTTGAGCTTGATTCAGAAAAGAAAAATTGACCACACCCTCTATGGGATGTAACCACAAACAACCCTCAGTTTTAAGTCTTGGGGGACCATCCTCATTTTATAGTCTTGGGGGACTCAAAAACCCTCAGTTTAAAGTCTTGGGGGACTCAAAAACCTAAATCATAAACCCAGAACCAGAGATCAACCACATTAAGACACAGAGAAAAAACTAACATTCTGGGGTAATTGTGAATAGAGCTGCCAGCCCATCAATTACCCCCAAACTTGCCTTTGCTAAATTCAGAGGTTCCCCCTGTGGATACCCTCTGCCAATCTTTCAAAACCATTCCAACAACAAAAACCCATTCCTCAGTTTATAGTCATGGGGGACTACACCATCAAACAATCCTCAGTTTAAAGTCTTGGGGGACTAACACAGTGTTCAGTTTAAAGTCTTTATGGACCATTCTTGAAACTCCTTGAAACCAGCAAGTTTAAAGTCTTGGAGGACTACCAGATCCACAGTAGTAAAAAATCAATTCTTGAAACATTAGATTTTTCAATTTAGAGTCTTGATGGACTAAACATCAAAAAAACCTAAAACAAATTCTAGAAAACCAGCCATTTTAAGGTCTTGGAGGACTACCAGAAACCAGATTTCAGTTTAAAGTCTTGATGGACTGTTCTTGAAAAAATCTTGAAGATATATCCCATAAATGCCCAAACCAAAAACCATTAAAGCCAAAAAAATTAACCTCCTTTAACAAATAAAACAAAATAAAATGGTATCCCCCATCTGATTGATGAGCTGATCCCCTGATACCTTACCCACATCCAAGTGCACCTTGATGTGGTCACACCTAAAAAATATATATATATATATATATATTTTTTAATTTGACTCCTCCTCTTCTACCAAAAACATTTCCATAGCCCTATCTTGAGCCTTTGAACAAACATATCCTTGATAAAAAAATAAAATAAAAAAAGAGAAAAAAGAAAATAATCTTGAATCCACCAATTTCACAGCCAACAACCTAAAACCACATAGAAAATCCAGATCCAGGTCTACAGAAAAGATCACTGGGTGGGCTCCCTCCAATAAGTAAAAATGATGGGAGACCACCAGTGATCCACCACCAATCTAAAATTTCCAAAAGACATCCAAGGCAATCCAGTTTAAAGTCATAGAGGACTAAAAACCTGAATCACAAAAAACAACACTAGAATTCAACTAGAAAGAAAATAATGGCTTGAAACAGACATTCTGGGGTAACTGTTCTACAGAGCAGCAAGCTCATCAGTTACCCCCACACTTGCCAAAATAAACCCTAGAAGCCCCCCCTGGGTACCTTCTAACAAAAACACATCATCCAACAAAATTAAACAAAACCAATAAGCATGAGGGGTCCAGCACTTGAAGACCAAAAGAATTTCCAGTTTAAAGTCATGGTGGACTAAAAACCTGTTAAAGAAAAAAAACCAATACTAGAATTCAACAAAATTAAGAGAAGGGGTTGGAAACAGACAATCTGGGGTAACTGTTGTTAGAGCAGCTAGCCCATTAGTTACCCCCACACTTGCCAAAATAAAATCTAGAAGCCCCACCCCTGGGTACCTTCTGACAAAAAAAAAGATCTTCCAACACAAATCTTCTCCCATAAAAAAACAAAAACATTAAAAAACCATTAAAATTCTTGAAAGCCAAAAAAATACAATTAAGAAATAAAATTTTGCAGTTTAACCTCATGCTGGAGGTTAGATAAAACCAATGATCATCACCTTTATCTTCATTTTCATTTAAATAAAATACCAATCTTCACTTGAATTTTTCTTTTCTTCCATCTTCATTATACTAAGATTTTTTTTCTTCCTTTTCTATATAGAGACTTGAACCAGAGAGACTGATAAGATTTGGATAAAACAAAAAAAAATTCCTGACCAAATACATAGAGGCCAAATTAAGCAAAACCAAAAAATTAAGTAGTTTATCCTCATTTCGGAGAAATCAGATTCTTGAAATCCTAAGGTTGAAACCAATAAGTTTGCCCCTAGGGCCTGAACCCCCTAATCTCCTCTTCCAATTCTGATATCCCAACAACAGACCTCCAAACAAATCTTCCATCCTCCTCCATACACTGAGACTACCATAGTTCACATCACCAGCATCAATAAA
This sequence comes from Hemileia vastatrix, assembly GCA_030280995.1. NCBI lineage: Eukaryota > Fungi > Basidiomycota > Pucciniomycetes > Pucciniales > Zaghouaniaceae > Hemileia > Hemileia vastatrix. Next base: position 21,010,350 of record JASXTE010000014.1, on the reverse strand, counting down.
TTCTCCAACCTGCGAAACATCTGGAACCTCCACCACATCTTTAAAATCAACCTCCATACCAGTGACATCCAAAACATCACAATTTTCCTCTTCTATATAGGAATCTTGCTTAGAATCTGAAAAATCCTCCAGAATAACATCCATAACATCAAAATAAAAATCCTCCTCCAAGCAAAGACCTTCTGATCTTGAGGGAACCACCTGAAAATAATCTTCCTCTATGAGAAAAAGATCCAAGATAGAATCTTTCTGTCCATCCAAAAAATCAACTGATACATCCTCCTTCAATAAGCCATTATCTGAACTTGAGAAAAAAAAATAATCATCCCTCAACAACCATTAATCCACCACAGATTCCTTCTAAATATCCCAAAATCCTTCATCATGACCAAAAAAATCCTCCTTCCCACATAATTCATCCAAACTTAAGGAAATACACTTATCCTCTAGTGCATACCTCTCCAAAACATCCAGTGAAACACATTCCTGAGTTCCCATGGTATCCTTTGGAAAAGAAAAATTAGTTTCACAAACATCATCAGAGTCCCCATCTTCCAAAATAGATGTCTCCAACACCTTTCCAGAAACTGAATTTTCCACCCGAGTCTCCTGAACCTCTCCACCCAACAGGATTTCCTCTTCAGATTCCACATCCCTATCCTTCAAACCATCCAAATATCCCAAAATAACCTCCTTCAGAATAGCCATACCAGGAATCCTATTTTCCCCATTTGGAAGAGTCTTCATCAAGTCAGCCTTGAAAAGAATCTCCATAACCTCCACATTTACATCCCTACCCATGGCACTCCAAAATACATACTTGGCCCCATCTTCATGTGGTAATATATCATTATATACCAGATAATCCACAGCCTCCCAAAACTCCTCCATAGATTCCCCATACTGAGAAAGAGAAGTTACATCACCTTTCAATTCTCACTTCCTAGCAATCCCATGAAGATCCACCATTGAGAAAGTAGTAGGCCACCTTTTAACCATTTCAATCTTCAACTTTCCTCAGTCCTGACTCCTATATCCTGCTATACCAGAAACTTCTTTCCCCACCTCCCTATTGCCAATGAAAAAGATTACTTGCCTAACCATGTCCAACAGTGAGGCCCCATCAATCTCAGCAGCAACCTCAAACCTAGCCAAAAACCCCTTTGCATCCTCCCCCAAAAACCTTGAACCATCCCAAGATTGAATCCTAACCATACTAGCAAATCCAAGTTACAGCCTCCAATATCCACCAAAGGTAGCCAAAGTCCCCCCCCAATAGCCTTAAAGTCCTAGGAGGGACCAAATCCAACAGAAAAGAAGACCCCTAGACCAACCACAAAGAGATATAGCACCAAATTCAAAATCCACCAAAGGAGATCCACCAAAGAGAGAAGCCTAGATCAACAGAGATTCCAAAAAACTAGCAAGTTCAAACCCCACCTTGGGTGCCAGAAATGTAGACAATCCTATAGTACTAGCTATAGGCCTTGACCAAGGGAGTTGGAGAAAAACCAGAGAGAAAATCCCCTGTCCCTTTAGAAAAATAGAGTGAGATTTACTTGCTAAAGTAAGTTGGTTCCTGTTTGCTAAAGCCCCTTTTTCAACACACTTGACTGCTTGATGAGCCAAGAAAGTAGTCCCCAGACAGACTACCAGACCAAAGAGCTGAAATGTAGACCAATGTCCACACCAGAGAAAGCAAAGATACTTGATGTAGGCTTGCAACAAACACAGCCAATTGTGGCCAAAAATAGTGAAAACTGAGTGAGGAACAAGGATATCACCTCCAGATGGTTGTATGATAATTAAAGTTGCCCCAAACTGTCTTATTCAGTATGTACACACAGACCACTATCTAAGAGCCCATGCACATCAACAAATTTGGCACCTGTACCAGCCAAATTGAATAAAAAACCTTCAGAAGGGCTCCCCAAACTACTAAAACAGAGGCAGGTGGGCCGCCCAATGTCGGAGATGCCACCTGAAGCGGCCTGGCCTCTCTGAAGCCAGAAAAACAATAAAAACATCTAATCTACTTAGAAAAATTCACTACAACTACTAAAACCCTTAAAACACAAAATTACGCTATAACAACATTGAGTCATGAAATAGAGAGCTTAATTAGCCCTATCTAATGGTACTAAGCACCTAACCCTAAGACTTAAGGTTAGCCCGTAAAACACAAAAAACAAAATTAAACAGCAATCTTTTGTAACTGAAGAATGAGGAAATGACCCCTTAAAACTTAGAATATGAAAAATATCATCAAGACATGAAATATATAAAAAAGCCGGGGCTATCGAATGATAGTACCCACATACCCAAAGTCCCAATATTCACGGAATAAATCCAGAAAAACACCCAATTCTTCAACAGATTTCAATTAAGACATGCACAAACAGCGCCAAACAACACAACAAAGGCCCCTGCCAATGTTGGAAGACCACAGCGTCATATACTAGGTTCCCTGTCTGATTTCTAACCCTGGTCTTCCTGGAAGAGCTGCCTGTGATCTTTGCAGGCTTAGGAAAATCAAGTGTAAAAATCCAATTATAAATTCCAGAACTAATGTCTATACTGGACCAGCTGCTCTTCCTGATCCTAATATTCATAAAATGAGATTATCAAAAACTCCCACCTTCTTTTGTAACATAAAGGCCAAAACAGCTTCTTCCTCTAAAAATCTTGATCCTGAACTTCCTCCTCCATCTCAAGATCCTAATCTGTTTATTCCAATTTCTCCTTTCAGATTTTCTGAAACATTATTTCTTGGATCAATTAGTTAGTCTTTTAGTTCAAATTTACTAAACCTCCTTCTAATTCCAAATCCAACAACTATCTCTTCAAACTCCTAAGCTATTGAAATCACTAATATGGATGATTTTGGCCAGGTGAAGAATGATTACATTAATCATTATACTAAGTTTCATAGATATCTCTTTCTTGATTTTTGTGATGATAAGAAGCATAAATTTTTAACTTATTTTCAGGAAACTCTTGCTAATAATACTGAAGCTTTAATCAAGAGAAGAATTTTGATGCAAAGCTTTGATAATGATGTTGGAAGATTCCAAAGAAATTATTTATTTTGATTGTCTTCTACTCTTTAAAATTTTAATACTTTTATTCTTTTATTCTTTTTAGTGCTGATAAATTTAATTGTCTGGTTGATTTTAATTCTTTTTATTTGTCATATAATTGTCATATTTTGAAATAAAAATTTTATAAACTGTATTTTCCTTGTGGTGATTACACTACTGAAAGCAAGGTTTGAATCCCTTCCAGCTCTCCTCTAGCAGTCTCCATCTTTCTTCACAGCTAGAGAGAACAGGCCTCCCTGATGAGCCAAATAATTTTGATTCCATTCCCATTGGGCTTCACCCTGAGCCAAATACTATGATTCCATTCTTGACATAAGGTCCTCCAAGCTTGCTCATAAATAGTCTACCAAAGAGACCCACTAAATATAAATCCTATCCTTCTTCTATGATTCAGCATCACAACATTAAAATACATTTCCAACTATTTAAAATTTTCTCCTAATTTTAATCATAAATCATAACTTTCCAGACAATATTTGTACCTATATTTTTTAACTTTTAACAATCTCCATCAATAAACTTTAAAATATCCATGGTTCTTTAATCCTAAATAACTCATTTTAATGACATCTCAATTGCTTAAAGTAAGTTTCACTGTTTTCATAAATGACTGAGTTGTCCAAATGAGTGAATACCAGTTTGAGTACTGATTTACCTGTGATAAATTAAAAATGAGTGAATGTAATACCCCACTTGATTAAAATTACCTCCTAAAGTCCTAGAAATCCAAAATTTTAATCAAAATCCAGTTTATTGTCTTGGTGGACCAATTGAAAGTAATTTCAAAATTTAACGTCATAGGGGACCAATGATTGAAATTATAATATTATTTCCAGTTTAAGATCTTATAGGACCAAATCTTATGGTTCATTTCCAGTTTTAGGTCATAGTGGACAAAATATTGTGTCAATTATAACTTCCTACTTCTTTCCTTGAGCCAATTTTACCACATTTCTCTCCCTTTCCTATTTCTTATCCATGTTATCCTTTCCATCCTAATTTTCAAATTTTGAAGATGACTCCTTCCAAATTCACTGCTTCTAGTGACCAAGCCTATGATTAATTCTCCTTTACCCATCAATAGTGCACCTTCACCTATAACCAGAAAAGATATACCTACAACAGGGCCTGTTTCAGCTTTTTGAGAAGAAGAGAAAATGCTCTGGCCTTAAATATGGCTCTTTCGACCTTCCTGCTACCATCTTTGCATCCCATTGCAAGCCTTCTACTCCTTCTTCAAAATCTTTCACCTCTAAAAATCCTACTCCTTTCACACCATCAGCCTTTTTATATATTCTTTCTGACTCTGAATCTCTGGGTCCACCTCCTTCTGCTCTTTATGCTTCTCCTTCTCTCCAATCAACACTCTCTTCTGTCATCCTTATAGCTCCTACTTCTCCAAAAGCAATGTTAAATCCTCCTAAATCAGTTCTGGATATTTCTCCTTTTCCTTCTACTTTCTCCCCACCTCCTAGAACACAGCCTCTTCCTCCTCAACCTAAATTTAGCAGCCCTAAATGTCCTTCTTCATTAAAAAGACCCTTACCTCCTATTCCTCCAATAATTTACTGTGAGAAAAGAAATATTCCAACAGTTAATGGATATTCAATCCCTGCTCCTTCCTGAGATATCCTAAATTTCTTAAAACCCCCTTCATATCACAAAATTCATAATCCATACTCTACCTTTCTTGAAGAAAAATTTCTTCCAAGCCTACCTTTAAATCTTGAGATTGACATAGTTGACTCTAGTAAGCAATTAATATTTTTATTCTTCTTCTTTAAATTCTTTCTTTTGATTTTTTATTAATGACCTGAACTAGATTCTTCTGGATCCTTTTATTCTTCATTTTCTGTGGTCTTCTAACATTGGAAGATTCCTTTGTTGGGTTGTTTGGTGCTGTTTGTGTGGTAAAAGAATTAGGTGTTTCTTTGGTTTTATTAAGTAAATATTGGGACTATAGGTATGTGGGTACTACCATTGGATAGCCCTGGTTTTTCTCTATATTTGATTTCTTGTTATATTTTTCATATTCCAAGTTTGAAGGGGTAATTTACTCACTTTTCATTTCTAAAAGATATCTGTTTAATTTTGTTTTTCGTGTTTTATGAGTTAACCTTAAGTCTTATGTTTAAGTTCTTAGTACCATTAAGTAGAGCTAATTTGGCTCTATATTTTATTTCTCAACGTTTTCATAGCTTAATTTTTTGTTTTAAGGGTTTTAGTAGTCATGGTTGATTTTTCTAAGTATCTTGGGCTTTATTAGAGGTTTTTAGTGGTTTTTTGGCTTCAGCGAGGTCTTCCCGCCTTGGTTATAGAAGGCTGGGGAGTATTTCTAGAGGGTTTCTATTCAATTTGGCTGCCAAAGGCACCAAATTAGTTGCTGTGCATGGATTTTAGATAGGTGGTCTGTGTGTACATACTGAATAAGAAAGTTTGGGGCAGCTTTAATTATCATACAAGCATCTGATAGTTATATCATTTTTTCTTACTCAGTTTTCACTGTTTTTTTGCCAAAATTGGCTGTGTTTTTTAAAAGGTTAGTTCTTCATTTAACTTAAATTTGGCAAATGATTTCTCTGTTGTAGCTTAGCAACCTACATAAAGTATCTTTGCTGTGTTTGTGCAACAAGTGCACTGTGTATTTGGTTTCTGGTCTGGATTTCTCTGCATTTCAGGTTTTCAGGTTCTTTTGTTCTCAGTGGTCTGATATTGGCTACTGTCTTGACTTTTAAAGCAGTTAAGGAGGTGCTTGGAAGGGGGAATTTTAACAATATCTAATTTGCTGTAGTAAATTCATCTCACCTGGTTTTTTTCAAAGGGACAGGGGTTTTTCTCTCCAGTTTTACTCCAACTCCATTGGTCAAGGCCTATAGATAGTAGTATAGGATTGTCTTCACCACTTATTTTATCCCTGATCCAGAACCCACTTTGACTAAGGTGATATATAGTGAGGTTGCTTAACAACTATATTCTAGTTTCAACCTTAACTTGGCTCATTACCAAGATTATCTGTCAAAAGATTGTGCAAAAGTATTCACCAGAGAGAAAGTTTTGAAATGTCACTTTAAATTAGCCACTTGGCTGGACCATAAAAAATGTCTTCAATTTGAAGAGATTGAAAGATTTCATAGAGCCTCTCCTGAAACCTTTACATTTCCATCTTCATTGAAAGAGAAACTTCCTTAATTCTTCAGGCTCCTTCTAGAAATTTTAAAAAAATACAAGAAAACTGTATATATAAAATCCTAAAAAAAACATACTACTTATTTTATTAATTTTTAATTAATTATTTTTTTTAATATTAATTATGAAATTTGTAATTTAAAAATAAATATTTATGTATATAAAAAATGTCCTAAAATTTAAAAATTTAAAATAAATATATTTAAAAGATGCCCCCCAGCCATTTTATGAGCCATACCCCTGAAATCTTACTCTCATCAAAGTGCACCTTGATGCGTGTACACAAGAAAAGAAATTGAAAATAAACATAAGTGATTTTTGAAAAATTTGAAAACATAACAACAAAAAAAAATATATAAATGATCACTGGGTGGGCTCCCTCCAATTTTTAATAATGATTGGAGACCACCAGTGATCATCATCTTGGAAAAAATTAATTTTAAGAATTTTAAAATGAAAATAAAATAAAATTCTAACATAAAAATTCAAAATTAAGTTTCATAAATCAAAAATTAAAGAATCCTTGAATCCAGTTTGAATGATTGTAATTGTTTGATGTTGTGATGATCCAGTTAATAGTCTTAGAGGACTACCTATATGCAAAAAACAAATCCAAGATTCAGCTAGAAACTGGGAAACTATTGTAACAGACATTGTGGTGTAATTCTGTATAGAGCATCCAGCCCATCAATTACCCCAAACTTGCCAATATTAAATTTAGATGGTTCCCCTGCAAACAATTCTACCAAAAATAATTTCATTCCTACATAATTCTTCACAATAAACTTTTAACATTCAAATTTAATGATCAATGATTTTAATTATAGAAAATTATACTCTCTTGTGGAGTAAAATTAAATTAATTGCGGATAAAAATCATTATACCCCAATTATTTTCCACAATTATTTTTGCTAATAATTGGGTTATTAGACCTTTTACATGTCAATTTTCACCTCTATCTTACATTTTTATCCTCAATTTTTCATAACCACATCTTGGACAGCTTTCCGGATGTTCCTGCCTCCCTACCTTACTGCACACTCCCATCCTGTCTATTCATTCTATCCATTCAAAAACTCTCCCCATCTCATCTATTTATTTCTTCTCATTTTCATCTTCAAATATCTCAACATGCCTCATCATCATAGATCTTCTCAAAGACAGCCTTCCTCCAGTTGTTCTTCAAATCTCATTACTCCCTCTTTCCCCCAATCAGCTGAGAAATCAAAGACTGTTCAACTAAAAAAAGATGATCATCTCATACTTACCTCCTGGCTAAAAAAAAACTAATTATGATTCTTGTTTTGGTACTGAGAATGAAAATAAACTAGGATGGCCATCTGCATCAAAAGTCAATGGCTATCTTCTAAATGCCAATGAATTAAAAAATAAGACAAAAGGAAGGATTGATATTTTGCCTAAACAGATGTCTGAATGTTTCAAGTATTACTTAGCCAAACACAAGAAGGAAAAGACTCTATCAATTTCTACTGGTTTTGGTATTACCAACATTAATATTAGTAAGGGCACAAAATCTATAGATGATAAACTTGAATCTATATTTCCATACTTTAAAGAGATGGATGCTATTTTTGGAGTGCGAGCTGATGTTAATACTTCCAATACGTTGGATGGTGAAGATGCTATCTCTGAACATGATGTCAAAAGGTATCTTTTCCCATCCTCCTCCTCCACTCAAGCCTCCCCTGTTCTAAATTCAACAAATCTAGATAGATTTCCAATAGATCCTTATGGTGATATAAACCAACATGATCCCACTACAGTAAGTTTTTATTTCTTGTGTAGTTCTTTTATTTTTTTATTTTTAATAAGGCTAATGAACAAACCCAGGATCCTCAAGCAAGTGAGTCTGAAGCTAGAATCAATAATGAAGAGGAAAATTTTACCTCCAAAAAAAAGCAAAGACCATCAAATACTTTGAATTTCGACTTTCATAGAAAGCAAAACAGAGATAGTTTTTCCCAAACCCCTTTTTCTTCTATTGATGATTTTCTGCAGAAACATGAATCTGGTAAGTGATAGCATACCTCTTGATAATTAAGTGATGTTTTATTTTCTTTTGTTAATATTCCTTTTCACTCTAGGTAAAGTTGAAGTTAGAAGAGATACTTTCAACTTTCAAAAGAAACAATACAAGCTCTCTTTACAAAGGGATGATAGGGCACAAGACTTGGAGAAGAAGAAATTTGAGCTTCCTTTACAGAAGGATGACAGGGCACATGATTTGTAGGAGAAGAAATTCAAGTTTGCTTTAAAGAGGGATGAGAGGGAGCATGTTTTGGAGAAAAAGAAATTCAAGATAAAGAAAGAGGAGAAGGCTCTTGGGTACAAATTACTATTGGATCAAATGAAACTCAAGTATCAACTTGAAGAAGGCTCAAAAAAGAAAGATTTCTTGAGAGATTGTGTTAAAGCTAATAAATCTATTGAGGAAATTGAACCCTTAATGAAAATGTTTAAAAAATTGCTTTTTTTATTTCATTTACATAGTTTTCTTGATAGAATGCATTAAAACTAACAATCAATCCTTGGAACACCCTCCTCACTGAGGTTTGAAATTTTTTTTCGCAACATTTTAGATTATTTTTTTGTTTGGTTAAATTAATTTTGTTTTATTTATTTTTAGTAATAATTTCATATGCGCTGACCTTTAAAAGGTCTTGATTCTATATGATTTTTTGGAAAAAATTTGAAAAACTCATACATTTTTTCTTCTTTACATTCAAATCATTAAATTTACTTTTACAAATGCAGCTAAGTCAAAAAAACTCTATATCTGTTTTAAAAATTTGGCAAAACCCTCCCCTGAATTTTATTGAAGCAAGGGGTGGGCATCACTGAAATTTTTCCAAGTCATCAATTTCACATCTCAGATTTGAAAATTTGGCAATACCCTCCCCTGCATTTTATTGAAGTAAGGGGTGAAAATCACCAAAATTTAATATAATTACATAAATAAATATATAAACTACTAATATATATCAATATCTCTAGTTTTAAAGTAATGAAAATTTATCTTGTTAAAATGTGGAGCAAGTCTAGAAACTAAGTTTGGGACTTTCCACAGGTAGAGGCAAGATGAACCCCATGAAACAATTTAATGTTATCATGATTACTGTCTCTACAACACAGGGTTGTTGGCCCATTACTTTTTTTATGAATTCAAAATATAAAAGTTATTTATAAAAAATTTATGAAAAAATAAAAAATATTTGATGACTCTACTAATCCCCATACTTTTTTGATCTACATAAAGTTTTGTTATATCTGTTAAACTTACCTTCTTTTTTTACCTTGTTTATTTGGTGGATTGAGTTTTGACTGATTGGAAAAGAGAATCTGAAATGTGTGAACTCTTGAGGAGATTCCAAGCCAGGCAGAGCTTTTTTTGTTTGGTGATGATCCTGAGAAGAGTTCCAAATTGTTTTGATCATGCCATTTCCCAAACCAAATCAATCATGCACTGATGGTCTGCAAAATATAAGCCATGTCTTTTGATTTTAGCTGGAGATAGTATTGACTGGCCAGTTATTGGATTGATATATGAGAAAATTCCAAAAGTAAGATAATTGGTGTCATTCCTATTAATATGAATCTTATTATGGAATCCTGAATGTGTAATAAAAACATTTGAAAATAAAATATATTAGTTTCTAATTTATTCCCATTCCGAGTCACACCAGTTTGGTATTCCAGCTTTGGTAGAAAGTTGATGATTCTTTTCAGAAGCTTTATTGCAGAGTTTTTTGAGGCAAAGAGAAATAAAAGTATTGAAAGAAGGTAAGGTGTCCCACAAGCAAAAATTGTAATCTTTTTCAGCTTTAGATTAATTTTTAAGTAAAGAATAGATGCCTATGGAAATAAAATTAGTGACATGATTTTGAGAATGAAACATATATTATCAGAAATACCAAGAGAATAGTATTTATCAAATACTGGTCTCCAACCAAATCCAATCATAATACCACCCAACAAATTTGTGTTCCTTATTGGTAAATGAACAAAAGCCATTTGATTCAGTTTTATGATGAGATTGGATACTTGATTAAAGGTTTCATCTTTTGAACCATTAAAAGAATGATTTTCAAAAATAAGTTGAGGTTTAAAAGAATTACTGATAACTGCTTTAATTTCATTGTCTCTTGATTTGGTTAAGTACATTAAATCTTCTGGTAACTTTTTTGGATAAGAATTTTTTTGATCCACTCTAGTTTTATAGTACTCAATATTTGATATATGGCGAAATGAGAAAATTCAAATGAATTTTCTTTTTTAATTTTATTTTATTCTGCTGATTTCCATCATCATTTTTTTTTTGATATTTTGGATGATGATTAAAATGAAGTTGAATTTGAAAATGATGATAAAGATGATAAAGAGGATGATGATAGAGAAGTAAGAGGTGATTTTGACAAAATAGACCTTTTTTTTCTCTGAACAAAAATAAATTTGTTTCAAAAACCAAAAAAAATAAATTAGAAAAATAAAATAAAACTCAAAAAATTTAGTTTTTTTATTTAACCTTAAAGTATCTTCAGCTAAAAGGACAGTTGATTCAAATAAACCTAACCCTAATTCTGACTCTACTTTTTAAGTTTGCACATAAACTTTAACAGTGATGATTAAAATTCCAAAAAGAGGAAGATAAAAGTCTAAATAATAATCAGATAAGAGTTTCAGAATCCTTATCCCCTAATTATGCAATATAAAAATGTGAAATAAGATAAGTAAAATTTGGAAAAAAAGGCTCAACTTCAAAGGTCAAAATCTCAGCAACCACTGAACCTAAATCAAACCTGTTTTTGGGAAGTGAGAGAGAGGCCTTAGTAGAATCTTCAGTTAAAAGACATGTGATTTAAATAAACCTAACCTTATTTTGTTACTTTAAAAAATGTAATAAAAATTTAAATTTGGAAAAAAAAGGCTCAACTTTGACAGTCAATATCTCAGCAACCACTGAACTAAATTCAAATATATTTGTAGAAATGAGAGGTAGCCCTCAGAAGAATCTTCAGTAAAAATAAAATTAGATTTAATAAACCTAACCCTAATTCCAAGTCGGATTTAAAATTTTTTACAAAACTTAAAAAGTGGTAATGGAGATGAGAACAAAAGGAGTTTAATAAGTTCACTTTTATCCAGATAAGAGTCATGCATATATTTAAGTATGAAATTTTCATAAATGGAATGAGATGTAATGTAGGCATGGAAAAAGGGAGATGAAACTTACCTTTATTGAAAAGTAAGAAAAATAGAGTAAGAAAGATTGATGTAGGAATTGTGGTGAAATCGAATATGGAATAAGTGAAATTTATAAGGACTGTGCAATGTATTTGTTTTAATGACATGGAGCCAGAAAAAGTGAAATAGGGTAAAGGGGGATAATGACAATGCCAAGGAGGGATGAATAGTAGGGTGATGGAGCTAAAAAAGAAAGTAAAGAGGGAGAGAAAAAAAAGGTTAGTTTTACAATTGAAATCAAAAATAACCACCACCAAAGAAAACTTAGATACAAAAAATAAAAAAAAGAGAAAAAAAACAAAAAAAATTATAATTAGTAATCAAAAAATCAAAAAAAGAATAAAATGACTTACCTGGAGAAATGAGATGAGAAAATAAATGAAACCAAATTTTTTAAGGGAAATTGAAGGAGAAGAGGAAAAGGATATAAGGGATGAATGAAAAAAAGAAACAGTGAAAAGTTATGCAATTTCAGAAAATATAAAATGTCATGTTGAGCTGGTGAAAGAAAACCAATGAACCATCCAATTAAGAGATATACACCATAAATTCCAAAAAAAAAATGAATATGCAACATACAAAAATACCAAGCCAAGTGAATAAAGTATACAAAGTAGATATTTGGAGAATATGAAAACAAAAAATTAAAATGGTTGTGTGCCAAAATGGTGGAGGGTGATTGGCATAATGACAGAGCCTATGCCAGTGTGGTCTTCCAACATTGGAAGAGGCCTTTGTTGGTCAGTTTGGTGCTGTTTTGGTATGTTTTAATTGACATTGGTTGAATAAATGCGTGTTTTTTTAGTTTTATTCAGTGAATATTGGGACTATGGGTATGTGGGTACTACCATTGGATAGCCCTGGTTTTTTTCTATATTTGATGTCATGTGATACCTTTCATATTTCAAATTTTAAGGGGTCATTTACCCATTCTTCATTTCTAAAAGATAGCTGTTTAATTTTGTTTTTCATGTTTAAAGAGTTAACCTTAAGTATTAGATTTTGGTGCTTAGTACCATTAAGTAAAGCTAATTTGGCTCTATATTTTATGTCTCAATGTTTTCATAGTTTAATTTTGTATTTTAAGGGATTTAGTAGTCTTGGTGGATTTTTCTAAGTATTTTGGGCTTTATTGGAGGCTTTTGGTGGTTTTCTGGTTTCAGGGAGGTCTGGTTGCTTCTAGGAGGGCTGCCCATGCTGGGAGGGCCTCCGGCCTCTGTTATAGAAAGTTGGGGAGTGCTTCTACAGGGTTTTTATTTAATTTGGCTTCTAGAAGCCCCAAATTTGTTGTTGCCCATGGATTTTATAGATGGTGGTCTGTGTGTACATACTGAATAAGACAGTTTGGGGAAACTTTAATTATCATAAAACCGTCCGGAGGTGATATCATTATTCTCACTAAGTTTTAACTGAGGTTAGCTCTTAATTTAACTCAAATTTGGAAACTGTTTTCTCTGGTGTAGCTTTGCAACCTGAATCAAGTATTATTGCTGTTTTCTGTGTAACAAGTGAACAGTGTTTTGATTTCTGTTGTGGATCTTTCTGCATTTCAGGTTTCTGTTTCTTTGGTTCTCATTGGTCTGCTTTTGGCTACTGTCTTGACTTGTAAAGCAGTCAAGAAGTGTGTTGGAAGGGGTATAGTAACAGTCTCTAATTTGTTGTATCAAATAAATCTCACCTGGTATTTCTCAAAGGGAAAGGGGTTTTTCTCTCCGATTTTACTACAACTCCCTTGGTCAAGGCCTATAGCTAGTACTATAGGGTGGTCTACATCTCTGGCACCCAATGTGGGGTGAGGAATTGTTAGCTTTTTGGATTTTCTGTTACTTTTGGACTTTCTTCTGTAGTTGGAAATTGGTTTTCTGGAATCTGTTGGACCATGGCTTCTGGACCCTCTTTCTCTAGTGGTGGTAGTGGCACTGTTGATTCTGCTGAGGATGGTAATCCTCCTGTTTCTTTTAGGCCTTCTTTCACGATCAAGTAATGGAAGGGGCCTATGTTTATGGGGGAGGATGTGAAGTTGTTTCTGGAGCTTTTTGAGGCTACTGGGAATGTAGATGGTGCTTCTCACTTGGACATGGTGAAGCAAGTCATCTTCTGCATTGGTGACAGGGCTCTGGTGAAGGAGGTTGCTGCTATGAAGGGTTATAGGAGGAAAGATTGGAAAAATTTGTGTCTGCAGATGACAGACAGGTGGGGATCCAGGTACTCTATGGTGGATTTCAATATGATAGCAAGTGAATGGCAATCTTATGGGGGTGTGGACAACCTCCATACTTATAGGAAGTTGCTGGCTCAGTTGGAGCCAGTGGTGGATTATTTGGTGGATATGCAGGAGTTGGAGAGTAATGACTCTTCAAGGGATATTTTCTGGTCTGCTCTGGCTAGGAAAGTCAGGATTGATTTTTCGAAGGAGTTTGCAAGGAAGGACAAGATGATGGTTCTTACTAATGGCAATCAAAAGTTTCCTGCTCTTTCTGTGGTGAAGGAGTTTGTGGAGGGTCATCTGAAGCTGTTGGAAGTGGATTCTTTCCAGGAAGCTAGCACCAAATATTTTAGAAAGGTCAGTGAAGCATTTGCTGAAGAGGTGAAGGATTCTAGAAAGAAGGAAAGTGTAAAAAAGGGGAGGGTTCCTGAGAAGCCTACAGAGGTTTACCCTGTGGTGGAGCAGTCGGCTTATCTGAAAAAACAGCTAGATATTTTTTTTCAGGAGGCTCAAAAGGCCAATAAGGCTCCTTCTCAGCCTAGAGATTTTGATAGGTGGGTTGGTAGGAGTGATCCTTGGGTCTGTTTTTATTGCAGAAGGAAGGGAAACAATTCCAATTATTGTTGGGCACTGAATAGGGATGTGTCTGAAGGGAGGGTGGAATTTGATGGGAAAGTGTTCAAATTCCCAGATGGTTCTTTTGTGAAGCCTAATGATGGTCAGGCTTCAGTGGACTTGGTGTGGAGAATACATAATGTTAACTCCAGGAGGCCAAGATTTGAATAGTTTCCTAATGAAGCTTCTTCTTCTGGAAGAGGTGGAGATCATGGAAAGGGCAAGGGAAAGGAGGCTAATAGAGTCTCATTTACATCTTCCTTTGGTGGTTTAGAGTTTTATTCTTGTGGTGGAAAGTCAAGTGGGGAATTCTTGGCTGGTGTGTATGATGTGGAAGCAGGAAAGGTGAGAAGGCCTAAGAGCAGTTCTCAGGCACAAGAAAAGCCTAAGTCTTCAAAGGTGGATCCTATGCTGAGTGAAGCTAGAAAGAAGTACAGCAAAGAGGAGCTGTATTAAATGCAGAAGGGTACGGCAGATATTGGCCCCCCTAGCTTGGTGCATTGGACATGAATGGTGAGCCAAAAACTATAGATTTTGATTCTGACTCTGAGGAGGATGTCCCTTTGGCTTCATTTCCAAATCCTGCTGGAGTTAGTGGGTCTGGTGAGGGATCTGGTTTGATTCCTGATGAGAATAAATCTGTTGGAGGTTCTGGTCCTCAAGAATCTTCTAGGACCAAGTTAGTGAAGCAAAGAGCTCACTTTGAGAGGCCAGTGGTTTCTAATCAAATTAATTTTATGGACTCTGTCCTGGAAAGGATGAATCTGGGTCAGGTTTTCCTTACTTATGGGGAGTTGTAGGCTATGAGTCCTGGGTGGCCTGATAGGCAGAAAAAGTTGTTGACCAGGAGAAGGGTTTCTTCTGGGAAGGTAGATTATATTTGTGATTCTTCTGAAAAGTTGGTGAGGGGATGGAAACTCATTTTTCTAAACCTCTGGGTTATTTCAATTTCACTCTGAATGGCAGGGAGACTAGGGCATTGGTGGATTCAGGTTCCCAGATTAACCTGATTTCCTTGTTTGAGGCTACTCATCTGGGCCTCCCCATCAAGACAAGTATTGGTAGAAATTTGAGAGTTATTTGTGGCTATGTCACTGAATTAGTTGGAAAATCTGAGTTTGTGAAGTTAGATGTTGGTGGAGCCTCAGGAAAGGTTTATTTTTACATTTCCAAAGGCACTGTAAAAGCTGCTTTGGGTGGGCCACTCTTGATGAATTTTCAAGCAAGAATTGTTTATCAGTTTGATGTTGGAATCAGTTTGTAGTTGACTGGTGAATATTAAAGGAGACTTCAACTGAGGTTATCAACTCCTGGAGAGGATGGTTGGGAGACCAGGCCTTGTTTGTCTTCAATGTGCCAGTGAATGGATTGTTGTAAGAGAAGAGAAGAAGTAAGTGCTGCCTTTGATTTTTGGAGTGTGGCTCAGGCTCTAGTGAGAGTCCGTCTTTTAAGAGTGATTTGGGCTGATAACCCAAGTGCTACAGCCTCTCCCCAAGATGAGTAAGTCCCAGGTTGTAGTAGGTCAGCTCCCTTGGAGATATACCAAGTGGATTTTCAACTTTCTCTTTTTAATGTTTCTCTTCTCTGCAAGTATTCTTCATGTTTTTTATCAAGTATCTGTTCTCTCTCAAGATTTTCAATTATTTGTAATTCAAGTTCAAACAAGAAAATTGGTTATATATTGTTATCGAAAGATATGCAGAAAATCTGTGTAGTGGTGAGATTGGGGTCTAAAAGTAAGTCCTCCCAATATTGAACCACTAGGGTTTCTTCTAAACCTTTCAAAAACATTACCTTGACCACACATGTGAACAATTGAGAAACCCTTGGTATTTGTTCCAGTTTTGGTGGTGAAGACATCCTGAAGATCCCTCAAGTTGAAGGTGGAGCTGCAAAGTATAAGAAGGTAGCACAGAAGATTAGGCCTGTCAATGAGCCCATGCCTGTAGATTTGAATCCTCCTTTGAAGAGACCTCCTTTGTCAAGAGATCTGTACTTTACTCCTTTGGTGAAGAATCCTCCTGATTTTGTGGAAACTGCTAGGGTAGCTGTGGAGTGGTTAAAAGTTGTTTATTCTGGTCCTGATTGGTGGTTGTCTGATGAGGGAAAGAAGTTGTTGTTGCACGTTATTGTGATGAGGGAAAAATCAGTGGCATTTGTTGAGGAGGAAAGGGGTGTGTTGAAACAATTGTATGCGGAACCTTACTTGATTCCTGTGGTCTGTCACAAACCTTGGCAAATCAAACCTATTCCAATTCCAGCTGCTATTAGGGATAATTTTGTAGAGATTGTTAGGGAAAGTGTCAGGACTGTTTTATATGAATAATCAAAAAATGTTACTCAAATAAGTTTTTATGTATAAAGAAGCAAAATAGGAAGCTGAGGGTGTTGCATGATCTTAGAGCCTTTAGTAGAGTCACTATCAAGGATGCGGAAATGCTGCCAAGTGCAGAGGACTTTGTGGAAGCTTTTGCTGGAAGGGTGTGTTATGGTTTGGGAGATATTATGGGTGGTTATGATGAAAGGGAACTTAACACTGATTCACGGCCACTTACAATGTTTAAGACACCTCTGGGAAGATTTTAGCTCACTAGGTTGCCTCAAGGAGAAACTAATTCAGTGGTAGTATATCAAGCACAAATTGCTTGGATTTTACAGGATGAGGTTCCTACTCATGCTGGTATTTTTATTGATGATGGTGGAATCAAAGGACCCTCCACTGATTATTGAAATTAAGTGCTGAATGAAAACCCAGGTATAAGGAGATTTTTTTGGGAATATGCAATTACTCTTGAGAGAGTATTGTTTAGGATTGAAGAAGCTGGTTTGACCATTTCTGGGTTAAAGTTTTGTTGTTGTTTTCCTACTCTGGAAATTCTGGGTCAGGTTGTATGTAAGGAGGGAAGGATTATGGCAAAGAAGAAAGTTAATATAATTCAGTCATGGCCAATGCCTAAAATTACTACTGAAGTAAGGGGTTTTTTGGGGGTTTGTGTGTACGTCAGAATTTTTATTAAATATTTTTCTTTGTTGGCTTCACCTTTGAGGAAGTTGACCAGAAAAGACGCAGAGTGGGTATGGACTGAAGAGTGTGAAGAGGCTTTTCAGAAGTTGAAGAAGGTGGTAGGTGAAGATATTATTCTTCACAAGTTGGATTATGGTGTTGGTGCTGGAAGAATGTATCTGGAAGTGGACTCAAGTAATATTTCTGCTGGTGCTGTTTTGCTTTAGGAAGATAAAACTGGGAGGGTCAGGCCTGTAATGTATGAGTCAGTGGTATTTAATGAGGTTGAATCTAGATATTCTCAACCTAAGTTGGAATTGTGTGGTGTAGAAAATTTTTTGAAGAAGCTG
Source organism: Hemileia vastatrix (assembly GCA_030280995.1). Lineage (NCBI taxonomy): Eukaryota > Fungi > Basidiomycota > Pucciniomycetes > Pucciniales > Zaghouaniaceae > Hemileia > Hemileia vastatrix. Next base: position 20,992,625 of record JASXTE010000014.1, on the reverse strand, counting down.
AAAACTCTTTAGTGGGGGAAGCATTTTGAGCTGCAGGTGGATGAAAAATCTCTGGTTCAAATGATCAATAAACCTAGTCTTCTGAATTTTCCAATAACTAGGTGGGTGGCATTTATTCAGCATTTTTATTTTGTCCTGGTACACAAACCTGGAAAAACTTTTATGATTCCAGATTGATTATCAAGAGACCACCTATGGATAAAGATTCAGACTATAAAGAATTTGATGAAGATTTTCCAGGGGTTAGAGCCAGCACAAAGTGTGATGAAGATTCTTCTCTCCTCCCCCAGGAGGCTAAACTGGATGATTGTTCCCTCCTCCACCAAGAGGTCAAACTGGCTGGTTTTGATCTTGACTCTGCATATCAGTAGGTTTTTGATGATGAAGATGGGGCTGTTGTTTGGGATGGCTTAAAATTGTAAAATGGTGTTTTTTTTAGTGAACTGGATTCCCTTAGGATTCAGTGGAAGAAAAAGGATATAGCAAAATTTAGGGATTGTTGTCCTGGATGTGCTGGTCCTGTTGCACATGTGTACAATGGTGATTTTGATGATAGGGTTGTACCCTTAGATGTTGTTTGTTGGATTTTGAAGATGAGACCTGGGGTCAGACTGGGTTTTATTTTATTATGGTTGAATATCTGTTAACCTTGGAGAGGCCAGATATTTGTGATGATGATACTTGAATGGCAATCAAGAAGAGAAGTCCTAGATTGTATGTGTCTGGAAGGAGGTTGATGAGGAGGAGAAATAGAAATTCTCAGGTAGTGGTGACTCAGATGAAGGGTCAAGAGTTGGTGTTGAAGTCTTTGCATGAAGACCTTGGTCATAGAGGCTTTGAGAAGACTTATAAAAGAGTAGCAGATAGACTCTGGTGGCCAGGTATGAAGTTGGCTGTGCAGGTTTGGGTTCAATCTTGTGAAGAATGTCAAAGAAGAAGTCACTTGAAACCCAAAGAGGTTGGCCGCGCTACTGGTGAATCAACTGTGTTTGGAAGAGTCAGTTTGGATGCTGTGCATATTAAAGAGGGCAGGTGTAAATATTTGATTGTTGCCAGGGATGTTTTGACTGGTTGGGTTGAGGCAGTGCCTCAGGTTAATTTGACTTCCAAAAATGTGGCAGAATTTTTGAAGAAAGAATGGGTGTTTAGGTATGGGTTGATGAGGTTGGTAACTGTTGATGGTGGGCTAGAGTTTGGAGCTGAATTTAAAGAATCTGTGGAAAGTATTAATTTTAAAGTTAGAGTAGCTACTCCTTATTATCCTGAAGCTGAAGGCATGGCTGAAAGAGGTCATCAAGCTATCCAGAATTCTCTAGTGAAGATGTGTGGAGATAGTGCTGAAAAGTGGAAGCATTATTTACACTTGGTGTTATTTGCTGATAGGGTCACTGTGAAAAGGACAAAGGCTATTCCGCTTATAAATTAATGTTTGAGAAGAATACTGTTCTACCAGTGGATCTGGAAGCCATCTCTTATCTTGGAATTGATTGGGATGATGTGTTCTCAAACAAAGATTAGCTCTGTGCCAGGATGCAACAGTTGTAATGGAGGGAGTAATTTCAAGAGAAGGAATACTCTAGAATGATGAAGATAAAAAATCAATCAGTCAGATACTTGGACAAGAAGTTGGCTCATAGACTCAGGAATCCCTTGAAACCTGGTTATTTGGTTTTGGTTTATAATTGAAGTTTGGAGAGTCAGTGGGGAGAAATGTTTGCTGAAAATGGAATGGACCATACAGAGTCAGATCTCAGGTGTCTGAAGGTTCTTATGTGTTGCAGGAGTTAGATAGTGCAGTCTTAAAGAAGAGAGTTGCTGCTTATAAGGTGAAGAGATTTTACCCAAGAGACACTAGAATTGAAGAAGATTGACTCCCCAATGAGGATAAACTATGGACCATTCTTTAATTTTGGATTTTGGTGATGCTGTGCATCTGTTTTTTTGGAAACTGTTTTTTGTTAGAAGGTACCCATGGGGGGCTTCTAGATTTGATCTTGGAGAGTGTAGGGGTAACTAATGAGCTGGATTCTCTGTAGAACAGTTACCCAGATTTTCTGTTTCCAACCCTTTCTCTTAATTTGGTTGAATCCTAGAATTGGTTTCACTTCACAGGTTTTACTCCTCCATGACTTTATACTGGAAAATCTTTTGTTCTTCAAGTGCCTGAATCTTCACCCTTATTGGTTTTTTTTCATGGTGTTAAATGTTGCATTTTTGTTAGAAGGTACCCAGGGGGGAATTCTAGATTTTATTTTGGCAAGTGTGGGGGTAACTGATGAACTGGCTTCTCTATAGAACAGTTACCCCATAATGTCTGTTTCAAGTATTTTGTTTGTCCTAGTTGAATCCTAGTTCTGCCTTAGTTATGCAGGTTTCAAGTCCAATATGACTTTAAACTGTCTTACTGGCTTTGGACTTGATTCTTTGGTCTATTTGGATCAGTGGTGGATCACTGGTGGTCTCCCATCGTTTTTACTTATTGGAGGGAGCCCACCCAGTGATTTTTTCCTTGGACTGGACCTTCTATGAAGCCAGAGTTTTTATTTTTCTTTTCTTTAATTTTTTTGTCTATGGTTTTGTTTAATTTTAGTCTTAGATTATTTTCTTTTATTTTTTTATTAGGGTTATTAGGATATAAAAGCGGAAAAATTACACATTATCTTATATGGTGTCACCAATTCAGGGTCGCCTGGATGTGAGCGAGAATCGGTGGGGAAAGGCTCATCAAATGGCCAGACAATGCTATTTTCTTTTTTATCTCTATCTTATTTTTTATTATTTTCTTTGATTTCTATTTATTTTATCTTTTCTTTATTGATATTAATTTTATTAATTTATTTTTTTATCTCAAGTCATTTAAAAATTATTTAAAGGTGTATCCACATTAAGGTGCACTTGGATGTGGGTAAGGTATCAGGGGATCAGCTCATCAATTGGTTGGGGGATACCATTTGAAATTATTATTTATCTCATTTTATTATTATTATTCATTTCATTTTAATTTCTCAGCTCTCATATATTTTTGGTAATTTTGTTTAATTATTTTCAAGTTTTTTTTAGTATTTTAGTACTTTAAATAAAAATAAAAAATAAAGATAAAAATAAAAATAAAAATAAAAATAAAAATAAAAATAAAAATAAAAATAAAAATAAAAATAAAAATAAAAATAAAAATAAAAATAAAAATAAAAATAAAAATAAAAATAAAAATAAAAATAAAAATAAAAATAAAAATAAAAATAAAAATAAAAATAAAAATAAAAATAAAAATAAAAATAAAAATAAAAATAAAAATAAAAATAAAAATAAAAATAAAAATAAAAATAAACATAAAAATAAACATAAAAATAAAAATAAACATAAAAATAAAAATAAACATAAAAATAAAAATAAAAATAAAAATAAAAATAAAAATAAAAATAAAAATAAAAATAAAAATAAAAATAAAAATAAAAATAAAAATAAAAATAAAAATAAAAATAAAAATAAAAATAAAAATAAAAATAAAAATAAAAATAAAAATAAAAATAAAAATAAAAATAAAAATAAAAATAAAAATAAAAATATAAATAAAAATAAAAATAAAAATAAAAATAAAAATAAAAATAAAAATAAAAATAAAAATAAAAATAAAAATAAAAATAAAAATAAAAATAAAAATAAAAATAAAAATAAAAATAAAAATAAAAATAAAAATAAAAATAAAAATAAAAATAAAAATAAAAATAAAAATAAAAATAAAAATAAAAATAAAAATAAAAATAAAAATAAAAATAAAAATAAAAATAAAAATAAAAATAAAAATAAAAATAAAAATAAAAATAAAAATAAAAATAAAAATAAAAATAAAAATAAAAATAAAAATAAAAATAAAAATAAAAATAAAAATAAGAATAAAAATAAAAATAAAAATAAAAATAAAAATAAAAAAAAATAAAAATAAAAATAAAAATAAAAACAAAATTAAAATTAAAATTAAAGATAAAAATAAATAAAATAAAATAATAATAAATATAAAACAAGTTTTTTATTTATATCCGCTAATTATTGTTGGTCTCTCTATTTAGTGAATTATTAATGTCTTTTTTTAATTTAATGTCTGGAAGAAGAAGCCTCCATCAGTTGGTCCGGATTATGGTGGTGTTTTTGCTTTTTGTTAGGATTGGAGGAAGAACTGTGTTCTTTGTGGTGTAGGCAGCTGGAAACAGTATATGGGTTGTAATGGTCAGGAACCAGATTAGAAGGTAGTTTTTGGGAAGGAGTGGAAGAAGCAGGGATAGAGTGTTTGAAGGTGTGCTTAATTATTCTAGACATCTTCCAGTGGTCATCAAGGAGCTGTTTCCTCAGATTCTTTTCAAATTCATTAAACAGACCATGAAGAGCAAAGGCCTTAAGCATGTTAGAACACATCATGCTAAGGTGTTGTTTCATGTTGGTCTTATCCAGTGTTAAGGTAGTTTCTAGAGGTTGGCCAATCCTAGTTGCAGTTTCAGGAGGCAGGGTTCCAACTAAACAGAAGAAATGGATCAGTAATTGTTCTATGTTAAAGAAATTGGATTTATTAATTTGGTACTTACAGATTGAGAGGTCATCAAATTTGTAAGCGGCAGGGATTGGGCTGTTGAAGAATTTTGAATGAATGCTGTAGGAGGATCAACCAGATGGAGGTATGGATTCTCATAATCACTCTCTAAATGGTGTTGAGAAGATGGACTAGAAGAAGGACGTTCCTGTGGCCTGGTTGGAGAAGCAGGGCTGCTGCTGTTGTAGATATTATTGCTTAACCCAGTTGGGTTGGACACTGGTGGTGGAGTACCAGGGTTGTTGTAGGATGGATCAGGAGAAAGTGACCTGGAAGCTGATTCGGATCTTCTGGATGAAGATCTGGAAGAAATGTAACTGTCAGAGGAGTAATTGGCTGGCAGATAAGAGGTGTAGTTAACTCTTCTTGATTGAGAGGGAAATTTTTGTTTGGGAGAAGTGTTAGGTGCTCTGGTGCCTTCTTGAGGTCCTCTGGCAGGTCTTTGGGAATCTTTAGAGTTATTGGTATTTTTTGATGAATTAATTGTTGTGCGCAATGCTCTGGGAGCACTAGGATGTTTTTGCGTGGAGTTTTTGTTGTTTACTGTTGGATTTTGGCTGTTTTCTACCTGAATTTGGGGGTTTTGATCCTGATTTCCACTTCCTAGAAAGGCGTGTGGGCTGTCTGGAAGTGGTCTAACAGCCTGGGAGCTGATTTTGAAGCTGTTTTAACTGGATTTTCTGAGATAGATGCTGTTTCTTGGGATGATAAAGTAGGTCTTTTGGAGAGAGTTCTGGGGACGGAGCGGCGTGATCTTCTGGATAGATCTGAAGATAGAAAAGAGGAAGCAGGACCTAGTTCTAGGGATCTGGTAGGAGATATAGAGATGTATTTGTGTGAAGGTGAAGGTGATGGTATAGGATAATTGGTGTCTCTGTTGCATTTTTTCTTTTTTGAGTTTCAAGAATCACTGGCGCTGTTGTATAGTTTGGCTTCAGGAGTTGAAAGAGTGAATGTGCAAGGTCTGTGCATGTGTGTACACTGTTTGCAAGGATAGTCCTTAGGATAAGTGAAACAAGGAAGGTCTTTTAGGCCAAAATCTGGGGATCTGGCCATTATCTGTGATGGGACAACAATGAAGAGAAAAGAGATAAAAGAAAATTTTCTATCAGTGATGTGTAGATGATGAAGAGAAAGTGGAAGTTCAGTAGGGAAGTTGCGGAGTATTGTGCATGTAATTGGCTCTGTCTGTTTTATGAAAAGTGTGTAAAGTCTGTCAAGAATTTAAACTGAAAAATGGTATAGTACCCCAAGACTATAAACTGAGGATGTTTTGATTGTTGAGTACTTCAGGAATATAAACTGATAATGTGATGTTGGTGTGATTCTGGCAGAGGGAATCCAAAAGGGGGAGTCTCTGAATTTAGTTAAGGCAAGTGTCGGGTAACTGAAGATCTGGATGCTCTGTAGAACAGTTACCCCAGAATTTCAGTTTATTTTCTTGGGTCTTTTATGGTTTAATCTCTGGTTCTGTATTTATGATTTAGGTTTTTAGTCCCCCAAGACTATAAACTGAGGGTTTTTGAGTCCCCCAAGACTATAAAATGAGGGCTGTTAGTCCCCTAAGACTTAAAACTGAGGATGAGCCCCCCAAGGCTTTAAACTGAGGAGTTTTTTATTATTATTTTATTTCTAAGTCAAGAATTTCAGGCAAGAATAAATTACAAAAGAGAATCAAGAGATGAAACAAAGTGTTCAGCATTAGTCTTGAACTGATGGATGAGGTGTCTTCTTTTTTCAATTTCCTGTGGATCCATCGCAGGAGTGGATTGGAAGTAGTTTAGAATGAGACGTTTTTGTTGAGAAGAGTGTTGTTGGAATTTGTCCTTGATGGTGGGAAATTTATTGGGTGGTGGTGTTTCAATGGGTCCCACATTGTCATAATCACTGTCTGGATGGGAATGAACTGGAAATTCATCAGCTTAAATTTCAGTATGGAGAAGCATTAGATTTACCACCAGAAGGACCAGGTATGGTGGAGCTAGTGGTTCTAGTGGTGTTGGAACTCTTTTTAAAAGGGTGTAACTTGTTGATTAATCTGGGTATCAAGATGTAAGGCCTAGATCTTTTGGTTTTGCTGAAAGATGGACCAGGTTGAGGGGGAGGTGAATCTCATGCAGATGATAATGGACCAGGTCTGGAGCAAGATTTCTTTCTGGAATAGAATGCATCACAAGCAGTTCTGTGTGGATGAATTGGTGGTGATATGGTACAGATGAGGTTATGGTCAATACAGTACTTACAGGGACCCATTTCAGAGATGGATTTTGAAAAATGTGTGAACATGGTGGTTTTGGTGAAGGAGAATGCATAAATTCTCAATTGGAGGGTGGATGTGGTCTTCCAGCATTGGAAGAGGCCTTTGTCGATCTGTTTGGCACTTTTTTGGTATGTCTTAATTGACATTGGCTGAATAAATAAGTGTTTTTCTGGTTTTATTCAGTGAGTATTGGGACTATGGGTATGTGGGTACTAACATTGGATAGCCCTGGTTGTTCTCTATATTTCATGTTTTGTTGACATTTTTCATATTCTAAGTTTTAAGGGGTCATTTGCTCACTTTTAATTTCTAAAAGATAGCTGTTTAATTTTGTTTTTTGTGTTTTATGAGCTAACCTTAAGTCTTAGGTTTAATTGCTTAGCACCATTAAGTAGAGCTAATTTGGCTCTATATTTTATGTCTCAATTTTTTCATAGCTTAATTTTGTGTTTTAAGGGTTTTAGTAGTCATGGTGTATTTTTCTAAGTATTTTGGGCTTTATTGGAGGTTTTTGGTGGTTTTCTGGTTTCAGGGAGGTCTTTCTGCTTCTAGGAGGGCCGCCCGCCTTGGTTATAAAAGGCTGGGGAGCACTTCTAGAGGGTTTTTATTCAATTTGACTTCTAGAAGCGCCAAATTCATTGTTGTGCATGAATTTTTTAGATGGTGGTTTGTGTGTACATACGGAATAAGACAGTTTGGGGAATCTTTAATTATCATACAACCATCCAGAGGTGATATCATTGTTATCACTCATTTTTCATTTTTTTGGCCACAATTGGCTGTGTTTGTTGCAAGGTTAGTTCTTAATTTAACTCAACTTTGGTGGCTAGTTTCTCTGGTGTAGCTTTGCAACCTGCATCAAGTATTATTTCTGTTTTCACTGCAACAAGTGCACAGTGTTTTGTTTTTCTGGTGTGGATCTTTCTGCATTTCAGGTTTCTGGTTCTTTGGTTCTCAGTGGTCTGCTATTGGCTACTGTCTTGACTTGTTAAGCAGTCAAGAAGTGTGTTGGAAGGGGTATAGTAATAGTCTCTAATTTTCTGTAGCAAAAAAATCTCACCTGGTATTTCTTAAAGGGACAGGGGTTTTTCTCTCCAGTTTTACTCCAACTCCCTTGGTCAATGCCTATAGCTAGTACTATAGAATTGTCTACACTGGTTGAATGAATTTTTTGTGATTTGAGGGATGGGAGATCCGGCGCTGATTCTAGATCCTCTTCTCCATAAAGATCATTCCACTCATCCTTTCAATCAGCTAGGATATTGTGGAGTATAATGCAAGTTATTATCCAATGATTTGCAGTTTTTATTTCCATTTTTTTTGAAATTGGATTCTGAGTTCCCAGAGACTATAAAATCTTCCTTTTAAAGTCCCAGTAGCATGTTCAATCCATACTCTTGATTGGGCAAGGTGATAATTAAAGGTGGTTTTGGGGTCATTTCCTAAGGTTTCATCATTGAAAGTAGGTATAATGTACTTTCCACTTGCATATGCTGAGTCTGCAAGGAGGTACTGAGATTCCCCAATGTATGAGTCAGGACTTTGAGAAATCCTCATTCTTTGGAAGACAGAAGAGTCATGACATGAGCCGGGGCAGCCACTATGAAAAGAAGTAAACTTTTTGTTGACATCACAGACAAGTTGAACAGAAATAGAGTATCTAAAAAGAAGATAAAAAGTTAGTTTATGAAAGATGAGAAATTGGAGAAAATTTTGAAGAAAAGTTTTTTAATCAAAATAATGGTTGCCATCATGAGAAGGCTTTTGACTCAAAAGTATAGTTGTACCATAAACCAAACCTACACATCCAGGGAAACCTTCAGCTTGCATTACTTGAGAGGATTCAAGTCTCTGTTGTGGAGTTGGCCTGTCACCGGATGACCTACGCACAAGGTCAAGGGTGTTCCTGGAAGTGAGATGAGGAGAGTAGTTTTGAAACTTCTTTGAAGCACAGAGGAAATGTTTGAGGAAGTGATTTGAAGATGACTCAAAGGAAGAACTACTTCTTCAAGATATGTTTGAGAGAATTATAATATAATTTAAAGGTAATATTAATATTCTTTAAGATATCACAAAGGGTTTGAAACTCAATAATCAAAGATTTAGGATTGAGAAATGATTACTGAGAAAAATAAGGAAAGATACAATAATAATGATTTAACCTGAAGTTTTACCACTATTAACTATATATATGTTTTATAGTTTAATTCTAAAGAATGTCATACCAAAATCCAACCCCTTTTATATCCTTTACTCCTCCTTGCATTGACCTCATACCCATGCATCATTCCGTTCACCACAGACCACCGAAATTACACCCATTACACCTGGACCCTCCTCACTAACATCCATTAACCCTTTAATCCTCCAATAACCATTCCGTCCATGCTCACTACCCCTTTTTAATAACCCACAGATACTTTAATAAGCCTTTTTAGCGTACTATTACATTGACTATTGCTCTGTGCGTCACTTATTGAGGAAAGGACTAAGACACACTATTGAGAGATTGACTAATTTAGATTTAGAGTTTAGACTAGCGCAATTGAATAGTGAGTACACAAACGAAAGTTGCAGTTGCTATGTATAATTGCTTTCTGCGCTTAGAGTACGGATTTAGACCTCTGTATTATTGATTTAATGAGCTGCTTTTGCCTCGAGTGTCACGTGGCATGTGACATGGCCAAGTAAGGGTATGAGATTTGAGAGAAAGGATAGAAATAATGCAGCGCTTGGTGTATAATATTATGGTACCATAACCTATGGTAAAGAGATTATCTATACGTCTTAAAGCAGCACCATCTCCATTTGAACCAAAGAAACATAGTGTGAAAGCAAGTTGAAAGGCAGGATCACACTTTTTTTTATGGGAATTTTCATGGAAGGTAGGATGATTGGAGATGAGTTGAGAAAGTTTGAAAAAAGAATCAGGAGAAGTTCAAAAGAGTTGAATGAATTTTAGTTGAGGAATATTGAGAATCAAGTGATGATCATACCTGGGATCATGATAAAGATTTGGCCCCCTTGGGATGATGTAACACTTTTTGGAAAGATAAGACATACAAGCTAAAGCGTCTTCCAAACCAGATTCAGAATCAGAGTCAGCAGCTAAAAATAAAGTGATAGCATTCATAGCTGAGTGAAGTTGCTTTCTAGTAGAGAGGTGCTTCATCATTGTCAGTAGAATGTTTAGGTGATGAGTAGGAAGTGGGAAGTTGGAATTTTCCACCAAATGAGCAGGGGGGGTGTAGATAGAAATCAATGTTACGTGTTTGTCACCAAAATTAAGCATCATAGAGTTAAGAGACACATAAGTATGAGAAAAAATGTTATGTGTTTGACACCAAAATTAGTATCATAGAGTGAGGAGAGACTTAAGTATGGCATCAGCAATTATAAGTCATGTGACTTTCTTAAAAATCCATTATGGATGGGATGAGTTTGGGATCAGGAATTAGGAATGGAAATTGGTGTATAAGAGGCAGGATAATGCAATATTGTGATTTCCTTAACCACTAGCCCTGGGGCTAGTGGATAAGAATCTTCCGCAATTAATAATCTCTGGTCTTGGGAAAAAAATTCATGATCCCTAATTGTGGATCACTGAACATTGATACCCCCTAATGAAGAGCTAGAAGATTCTCTGTTGGAATGAATTTTTATTAAAATATATTCATTCTAATATTAATATTTGATAAGAAAAAATACTAAGTAGATATTTATAAGTCGTGTTTACTAAAAAAGTCAAATTTATTAAATTAAATTAAATTGAATACTTAATAGGGGGTATCAAAGTTGAGTGATCCACAATTTAAGATTAGAAAATATTAATTTTGGAATACTCTTATCCACTAGCCCCAGGGCTAGCGGGTAAGGAATCCACAATAATGCATTATCCTGCCTCTTATACTACAAGTTAAATTCCTAATTCCTGATCCCAAACTCATCACATTCATTATGGATTTTTAAAAATGTCACATAACTTATAATTTCTGATTCCATCCTTAAGTCTTTCCTCACTCTATTCTACTTAATTTTGGTGGAGAAAACTTGAAGTTTTTTTTCTATCAACACACCACAACTGCACATTTGGTGGTGAATTCCCACTTCCCTCATCACATAAGCCCTCAACCAAAAACTATGAAACACCTCTCTACTAGGCAGCTACTTTACTCAACTATGAATGATATCGCCTTACTTATAGTTCTTTACTATAAATCCAATCTTTATTTGGAAGATTTTTTAGCCTATATGTCTTTTCTTTCCAAAAAGTGTTACATAAATCCAAGGGGGCCAAATCTTCATCATGATAACAGATATAATCTCCATGCCATTCTCAACATTCCTCAATTAAACTTCACACAACTATTTAAAACTTCTCAAAATTCTTTCTTCAAACTTTATCAACTCATCTCCAAAAATCCTATCTTTCATAACAATTCTCAAAATAAACAATGTGATACTGCTATTTAACTTGATGTTGCACTATTTTGCTTTGACTCAAATGGAAAGGGTGCTGCTGTAAGACATTTGGATAATATCTTTAACATAGGATATGGTACATTTAAATTATACACCAAGAACTGTATGATTGCTATCCTTTCCCTCAAGTCTAAAACACTTTCTTGACCAACTCCACAACAGAGAATTGAGTCCTCTCAAGTAATGAAAGCCAAAGGTTTCACTGGATGCGTAGGCTTTGTTGATGGCACAACAATACTTTTGAGTCAAAAGCCTGCTTATGATGGAAACCATTATTTTGATCACAAAAAAAGGCTTCTTCAAAATGTTCTCCAAGCTCCCATCCTTCATAAACTAGCTTTTTATCTTCTTTGTAGATACTCTATTGCTGTTCAATTTGTCTGTGATGTCAACAAAAAGTTTATTGCTTTTCATAGTGGCTTCCCTGGATCATGTCATGACTCTTCCATCTTCCAAAGAATGAGGATTTGTCAAAGTCCTGACTCATACTTAGACAAATCTCAGTACTTCCTTTCAGACTCAGCACATGCCAGTGTAAAGTACATGATACCTGCTTTCCGTGGTGCAACCTTAGAAAATGACCCCAAAACCACCTTTAATTATCACCTTTACAAATCAAGAGTATGGATTGAACATGCTATTAGGATTTAAAGGGAAGATTTTATAGTCTCCAGGAACTCAGAATCCAATTTCAAAAAAAATGGAAAGAAAAACTGCAAATCATTGGATAATGACTTGCGTTATACTCCACAATATCCTAGCTGATTTAAAGGATGAATGGAGTGATCTTTATGAAGAAGAGGATCCCAAACTAGAACTGGCTCTCTTCTCCATTTAATCACAAAACATTTATTCAACTGGAATATGCTCTCTCATTATTCCAATGAAACTCCAGCGTTTTGACACACAACCCTTTTAATTTTTTTTCATACTCTCCAAATGTCCACTTTGTATACTTTATTTTCTTGGATTGGTAATTTTGTTTGTTGTGAATTCCTTTTTTTGAATTTACAGTGAATTTCAGCCCAGGTATCAACATGACTGAGTAATTCTTAAGTTTAAAATAAGATAACCTTAATTACATTAAGTTATAAGTTAAAATTGAGTTTATAATACATATTTATATAATTATTACACTATTGTATGAAATAATCATTTATCAGTAAGTAGTAGGACCATTAATGTTTACTATTAAATCATACTTAACCACTAGCATACACTGAAAGTGAATATATCTTTTTTCAATGGCTCATTGTTTTTCTTTCACCAGCTCTACATGAAATTGCATATTTTCTGAAATCATATATATTTTTTCAGTGTTTCTTTTTTCATTCTTCACTCATATCCTTTTTCTCTCCTCAAAAATTCCTCAAATATTTTAGTTGCATTTTTTTTAACTTATCTCACAAGGTAAGTCACTTTTTTCATTTTTATTGAATTTTTATTTGCTAACCACAATTTTTTTTTTTAATTTTTTTTGTTTTTGTTTCTTGTTTTATATATTTTTTTATGTTTTTTAAAAAAAAATTTTTAAGTGCTTCATTAATTTTATTTAAGGTTAAACCAATTTTTTTATTTTTTTCTCTCCCTCTTTTCTCTCTAGTCCTGCTCTTTTTTCCTCCTTTCCCCCCTTCTTGACTGCCTCAATCACCCCTTTCCCCCTTATTCCCTTCCTCACCTTTTCCCCCCTTCAGGTGCTCTTTTTCCTCACTTTAGGCCCCCCTTTTCACTCTTTAAGCCCTTTTTCCCCTCTTTACCCCCTTTTTCCCACTTTAGGCCACCTCTCAGCTCTCCCCCATCATCCCCCCCTCTACCCCCTCTCCCTTCCACAGCTTCCACCCCTCCAACCGTCCCCCCTCCCCTCTCACCTCACCTCCACCCTCTACCTATTAGCTAAAGAATCGCTAAGTGATTCTTTAGCTAGTTAATTTAATGTCTAAAAAAATTTCTAAGCAATTTTTTTAGCTATTAAAGGGGGGAAGAGGAAAGGTGTGAGGGGAGGGGTAGAGGGGGGGGAAGGGATGAGGGGGAGGGGAGAGCTGGAGGGGAGAGGGGGGAGAGGGGGGGATAAGGGGAGGGGGAGTATTTAGAGATGGCCTAAAGGGGGTAAAGGGGGGAAAATAATGTGCCTAGAGGGGGAAAAGGTGGGAGTACCTGGTAAAAAGGCGGAGATGGGGGCTTTGAGGAGATCTGTCACGCGCCACGTGACACTCGAAACGAAATTAACTCAATAAATCAATAATATCGAGTCCTAAATCTATACTCGAAGCGCAGAAAGCAATTCTCCATAGCAACTGCGATTTTCCTTTGTGTACTGCTATTTAACTGCGCTAGCCTAAACTCTAAATCTAAATTAGTCAATCTCCCAATAGGGTACCTTAGTCCTTTTCGATAAGCGACGCACAGCGCTAGGATCAATGAAATAGTATAGTAGTAGTTTTTTTTCATTAAAGTTTTGTTAATTAATTAAAAGGGACAAATTGAGCATGAACGGATATTTAGTAGAGAGGGTCTAAGTGTATGTTAGTAATGGTCAATGGAACGGGAATGCTGTGATGGAAGGGAGGTTAATGCGAGGAGGAACAAAGGATATAAAAGGAGTTGGGTATTTGGTTCGATATTCCTTAGAATTAGATTATAATATCGTATTTACATTAATAGTGGTAAAAACCTTAAAAGTTAAATCATTGTTATTGTATCTTTCTTTTACCTTCTCAAATATTCATTTCTAAATCCTAAATTTTTGATTATTGAGTTTCCAACCCTTCGTGAGATTTTAAAGAATTATTATTACCTTGGAACTAGTTTATAATGCTTCTTGATCGAACCTCAAACCTATAGCTATTACTTTGAGTGACCTTCAAATCATTTCCTCGAATCATTCCTCTGTGCTTCGAAGAAGTTTCTAAAATCCCTCATCTCACTTACAGGAACATCCTCGACCTTGTGCGTAGGTCGTCCGGTGACAGTATAATTTAATTCTCCGTAGTTCTCATTCTTTGCACTACTACGTCTTTTTAGGTGCTTCTAAAATTTTAAATGGCACCTGTTCAACGCACTCCTCCTACGGGCGCTACTACTAGAGCTCGCGCTAGAGGCAGGCCAACAGCCACAAGGTCTGTTTCTCGCACTCACTCTTTGGAACCACTCGACCTTAGGGAACGGCAACATTCAGTTCAATCTGTAGAAGAAATTCCACAAGATTTTGAGGATTCTAGTGATGAAGAAGAAGGAGAGGATACAATGCATGAGGCACCATCCGCCCCTGCCAATCACCCTTCTGGCCAATCCTCAGAACCGGGACCATCTAACTCTCTGGAATATTTCATGAGACTTTTTATGAAAACCTTTTCAAATCCAACGTCTTCAGAGGGATCTAAGTTCAAAACTCCTTCTATGAAATCTCCTGACAAATTCGACGGAGATCACCCCGACAGATTGCGACCCTTCTTGCAAACCTGCAAGCTACTGTTCCATAATGACCCTCGAACCTTTAACAGCGACCGATCAAAGTTTGTTTACGCTTCTTCATTCCTAGCCGGGAAAGCAGCAAGATGGTTCGAACCTTATCTACTCATGCTTTCTTCGACAGAAACCCACTTACTTATCAATAATTGGGAAAAGTTCGAAGACCAACTTTTTACGTTGTTTGGGGACCCTAATGAAACGGACGATGCAGAAATTGAACTTGATTTTCTTCGCATGAGTGATAATGGTAAAGCCTCTGAATATATCTCGAACTTCAGAGCACTTCAAACTCGAGTAGGTTGGAATGATGCTGCCCTTAAGTATCATTTCAAGAAAGGACTTCCTTCGAGGATTCTGGATCAATTAAATCTTCACGGTCAGAAGATGACTACTTTAACGGATTTAATGGATCGAACCCTCGAACTTGACGGCGTTTATCAAGGATGACTTCAACATCGTCGATATGCCAACAAATCTCAAGGCCTAAATTTTAAATCGGGACCTTCTTCACACCCACAACCAAATCAATCCTCCTCGACTCAATCCAAACCCAATAAGGGAAAGGATAAACCTCGACCAAAAGGCTCGACCCCAGGCGATATCAGCAAAGTACTGGATCCTAAAGGGGAACTTAAAGAAGCTGAGAGGAAGAGACGAGCAGATAATGGGTTATGTATGTATTGTGGGGGTAAGCACAAGTTGGAAGACTGTGTAAAGTTGAAGGAAAGAGAAGGTACTAGTTTGAAGTCAAATAACTAGTAGATAGTTTACTTGTGTGCAAAGCAAACTATCTTATCTCTCCCAGTGCACAGAACCTCCATGTCTTAAGGACTGGAGTTGCCATAAACCGCTTGAGATTCATTCTTTTTAAGGAGGATATCCCCTTCAGTTGTCTTATAGACTCTGGAGCTTCAATTTCTTTTGTTAGTTTATCTTTTGCCGGGAAGCTTCAACTAACATTTACAGATATCGATCGAACTCCAATCTATTTGGTCGAATCAGAGGAACCCAAATATTGGGTAAGTAAGAAAGTTTTATGGGTTTTCAACTTTCGGAACTTTCCCCCCTTCGAGTGGGAATTATCAGTCTTGGACGCCCCAAGGATGGACGATACCATTCTTGGCCATGACTTTTTAACGCATTGGAATCCTGAAATTGATTGGACTAGGGGATTGATCACCCCACGCTCTAAGTATATTTCTGATTCTTCAATGCAGGTCAATAGGGAGTTAAACAACCCGCCTGACAACGTCCTGCTAGAGGACAAATCTCTGCCAGATGACTTGCAAGCATCTGTACCTTCTTTAAATGAGCAATCGGCTAACCCTTCTAGCTCAATGACTTCACTCGAAGAGGATTTAAATTGCCTCAAAGTAATTGAATTATGCTCTCTCAATACAGGTATCCCCTCGACAGATTCTCTTGAAGATGAAGAGGACAACCAAATAAACGTTGAAGCCATCAAATCAACTCTACAGGAAATATACCACGATTTCCTCGATGTTTTCTCAATCCGCAAGGCCGATAAGTTACCACCTCATCGACCCTACGACCATCAAATAGAGTTAATAGGCCCAGTACCTCTGGCAGGTCCTGTCTATTCTTTATCAAAGGACGAATCTCAAGTTCTTCGAGACTACATTGCAGAGAATGTAGCCAAAGGTTTCATCAGAGCCAGTAAATCTCCAACCGGCTCCCCTGTCATCTTTGTAAAAAAGAAGGACGGTAGTCTTAGGTTGTGTGTTGACTATAGAAAGCTCAACACAGTCACAAAGAAGAATGCATATCCTGTTCCTCCTATGTCATTACTTCTTACCCTTTTCAATGGTGCTAATTTCTTTTCTAAAATTGATCTTAGAGGTGCTTACAATCTTATCCGCATTGCGGAAGGTCATGAACCACTTACTGCAATGCGCACTAGATTTGGTAGTTTTGAATATTTAGTTATGCCTTTTGAATTATGTAACGCACCTTCAACTTTTCAAACTTTTGTTAATGATATCTTTCAAGATGTTGTTGAACAATTTGTAGTCGTCTATTTAGATGATATTTTAATAATCTCGAAAACACTGGATGAACATATTCATCATGTTCGACAGGTCCTAAATCGTCTTCAAGATCATGGTCTCTACGCCAAGCATAATAAATGCGAATTCCACCTCAAATCAATTGATTTTTTGGGTTTTACGTTGTCCACTGACGGTTTAGTCATGGATGACAAAAAAGTCCAGAAAATCCTGGAATGGCCTGAGCCCAAAAACATTAAATCACTCCAAGGATTTTTGGGTTTTGCAAACTTCTATAGAAGATTTATTAAAGATTACTCTAAAACTATTTCCAATCTTACTTCTCTTCTTAGAAAAGATATTCCTTTTGTTTTTACTTCTACAGCACGAAAGGAATTCGAAGCACTAAAAACGGCGTTCACCACAGCCCCAATTCTTCGGCATTTTGATCCTTCTGCCTCGACAATAGTTGAGACAGATGCGAGTGATTATGCTATTGCAGGGGTCATCTCCCAATTAAATCCTGAAACAAAATTGTTTCATCCTGTTGCTTTTGAGTCACGCAAACTCATAGCCACGGAATTAAATTATGAAATTCATGACAAAGAGCTTTTAGCTATTATCCATTGTCTTAAAAAATGGTGTTCTTTTCTTCTCAGCCTAGATAGTCCTTTTCAAATTTTAACAGATCATAATGCTTTGAAATACTTCATGTCTTCTAAAGTGTTAACCAGGCGTCAAGCCAGGTGGGCTGAATTTTTGTCTGAATTTTCTTTCTCTATTTCCTATCGCCCAGGAAAAAACTGCATTGTCCCAGATATCTTGTCACGTTGGGACGACGTTTACCCACAGCGGGGGGACGCATTTGCTGACAAGAACCCAGCAAATGTGCAATCAATCTTCAACGAATCAATGATAACGACTCATCAACTTAATTCGATGACAATTCAATCTTTTCGAAATCCACTATCCAACATCCTCGAAGCTCAGTCGAAGGATGATTATTGTTTAGGGTTAAAAGACAAAATACTCTCGAAGCAAGGGGCCAAAAGATTTAGTATTGAATCAGGTCTATTAGTCTTCGAAGGTAGAGTAGTCATACCCGACAACAATGAGATAAAATTATGGATTTTCAATAGTCGACATGATTCTCCGTTAGCTGGTCATTTTGGGGTTGATAAAACCTACCAGTTAATAGCGAGGGATTTCTTCTGGCCAGGTATGACCAAGGAAATCAAGGCCTATATAAAAGCTTGTTACGAATGTAATAGGAATAAGGCTCCCCGTCACCGGAAACATGGGTTGCTTCAACCACTTCCTATTCCCTCTAAACCTTGGGAATCTTTATCGATGGATTTCATTTCTCAACTTCCTATTTCTAATGATTTTGATGCGATATTAGTAATAGTAGATAGATTTTCAAAAATGTCTATTTTTATTAAAACCACTACTACTGCTACAGCAGAAGATTTGTCAAAATTGTTTTTAGAATATGTATTTTCTAAACACGGCTTACCAAATGATATTATTTCAGATAGAGGCTCATTGTTTGTATCCACATTCTGTACCCAACTGTGTCAACAACTCAATATCACAAGGAATCTCTGCACAGCCTATCACCCTGAAACCGATGGTCAAACAGAAAGAGTTAACCAAATCCTCGAACAATATCTTCGAATGTATGTTAGTTACCAACAAGACAACTGGACCACATGGCTACCATTGGCCGAATTTGCTTATAATAACTCGACTCATTCTTCGACACGACAATCTCCCTTTGAAACCATTTATGGACGACATCCTCGATTCAACTCAATTCATGTAGGAACTAATCATCCTGCGGAACATTATCTTCGAACTATATCACGACTCCAAGAAGAACTTAAAACAAATTTGGAATCAGCGATTCGAAGATACAAGGAACAGGCCGACAAACATTGACAATCTGCTCCTTCCTTTAAACCAGGCGACAAAGTATGGCTCGATGCACGAAACATCCGAACAACAAGACCATCAAAGAAACTGGCTGAAAAGCGCTTGGGACCGTTCGAAATCGACTCTGAAGTCTCTACAACTGCATTTCGACTCAAGTTACCTCCTAAATGGCAGGCGATTCACCCTGTTTTCCATGTATCTCTCCTGGAACTGGCTCGAGAAATATACCCGGGCAAGAACCAACCCCCTCCGGAACCGGTCGAAGTAGAAGATCATCTAGAGTGGGAAGTAAGTCGTATCCTTGATTCAAGAATACGCAAGGGGAAACTTCAATACCTCGTGGAATGGGAAGGCTTCCTCAATGACTCAGACAAAACATCCTGGGAACCAGCCATCAATGTTTCTAACGCTCCTGAACTCCTAAAATCTTTTCATGCGAAATATCCTTTAAAACCAAAACCTTAAAATTTCTTTACTTAAAATTTTTTTTTTCTTTTTCTTTCTTTCTTTAAAATCTAAAACACCTCTTAAATTTCTTAGCCTTGTTTTCTTTTTTCTCTCTTCTTTTTTCTTTCTTCTCCTTCTATAAAATTCCTCCAAAACCAACTAAAAATAAAATCAAAAATAAAATTAAATACAATAAAATAAAATAAAATAAAATTAAAATTAAAATTAAATTAAATTAAATTAAATAAAATAAAATAAAATAAAATAAAATAAAATAAAATAGAATAGAATAAACATAAATAATAAAATAAAATAAAAAACTCATAAATCTCTCTAAATATTTTCTTTCTTTTCTTCTTCAATTCTTTAAATACATTCTTTTCTTAAATTTAAAATTCTCTTCAAAAATTTCTCTTTCAAAAAAAAATTTATTCTCTCTTTTAAAGACTTTCTTTCCTTCGAATCATCAAACCCTGTATGGCACGACCATTTCCTCGAACTTAACTTCAACCCCTGAATCTCCCTATAATAATTTTTCGAAACAAATAAATCTTCTTTTCAAACTCTCTTAAATTCTACACTTTGTTTTTTTCTTTTCTTTCTCCTCTTTTTCAAACTAAAATTTCTTAAAAAAAAAAAAAAAAAAAAAAAAATTTAAATCCTCAATTTAACAAACTCATCTCAATCACAAAACCGTTTCTTTTTCTCTCTCTTTTCTTACATAAAAATTTTCCTTTTAAAAACACTAAAACTTCCTTCAATTAAAACAACCTTTTTTCTTTCTTTCAAATTCTAAAATTTTTTATTTAAAACTTCTTTTTTCATTTTTTTTTCTCTTCTTTTTCTCTTTCTCAAATCTTGTAAAATTAACAACATTCACCTACAATATAAAAAAAAAAAATAATACTAATAATAAAATAAAACTAAAATACATTTTTTTTCTTCTACTTCTTTCTATCTCCTGTTTATTTCAAATTTTTTCTTTTAATTTTTCTCGAACCAATCTTTTCATTTTCTCCAAAACTACCCTTATCTCCTTCCTGCATTTATCAAATACCTCCTCCTCTCCTACCGGAACCACCTCTCCAATCTCCAAGAGCTCCTCTGCCACGTCGAAGGAAGCAGCGTCAATAATAGCGTTGACCTCCCCACATAGTTCTTCCGCGAACCTTACTCGTCGACCTTGACGAGGTTTCTTCGACCACACCTGGTCCAGGGTGTCTTCGGGCTCTTCAACTACTTCCGTGGCTGGAGGGTTTGCCTCAGTTGGTATAACCGGCGCAGGCTCCGCAATCGGCTCTTCCAGGTTATTCGATGTCTAAAACAAGACTCATCAGTAACTTCATCCTTGAAATAAAACAATTAAAACTTACCTCGAAGATGGGATCAGGCTCCAGAAATAACCTGGGGGCCACTTCGACTTCTACCTCTCTCTCTTCCTCATCGTCCTCAATGACCACCCGACGTTTCTTGGGTGCCCGCCCTGGAACAGGGACTTCATCTTCATCCTCCTCCACCAATTCATCGACCTCTTCCTCGACACCTTGCTTCTAACTTGTGGCCTGGGTTACCCAGGTTGAGATCTCGTTGTTCATCTCCTTATCATTTTCCCCCACCGATTGTTCATCTTCGATTGAGACATCCCAAATGTCTTCGACCACCTCTTTGGTCTTCGGAACTACCCAAAATTTTGTTTTTGTAAATCGTTTTTCGATTTCCGCGTTCTTCGTCAACGCATCGCACGCCACTCGCCACCAACGGCAAAACTCGCATTTCTGGCGAGGGCCTCGAGTCGCCGTACTTTTGACACAGAAATATTCCATGCTTTCACAAGCCATGCAAGTCTGTGAAAACTGTCGTGTGATTATTCCCCCATCCGCTTTAGGGTGTGGAGGCGTGGGTGTGGGAGTAGGGCAGTTCATTATAAAATAAATAATTGAGAGATGAGGGAAAAAGTATTAGACAAGGGAAATTAGTGTGGGAAGATGGTTCAAGCTCAACGGAGTTTGTGTTTTTTATACCCGGGCATCTGTCACGCGCCACGTGACACTCGAAACGAAATTAACTCAATAAATCAATAATATCGAGTCCTAAATCTATACTCGAAGCGCAGAAAGCAATTCTCCATAGCAACTGCGATTTTCCTTTGTGTACTGCTATTTAACTGCGCTAGCCTAAACTCTAAATCTAAATTAGTCAATCTCCCAATAGGGTACCTTAGTCCTTTTCAATAAGCGACGCACAGCGCTAGGATCAATGAAATAGTATAGTAGTAGTTTTTTTTCATTAAAGTTTTGTTAATTAATTAAAAGGGACAAATTGAGCATGAACGGATATTTAGTAGAGAGGGTCTAAGTGTATGTTAGTAATGTTCAATGGAACGGGAATGCTGTGATGGAAGGGAGGTCAATGCGAGGAGGAACAAAGGATATAAAAGGAGTTGGGTATTTGGTTCGATATTCCTTAGAATTAAATTATAATATCGTATTTACATTAATAGTGGTAAAAACCTTAAAAGTTAAATCATTGTTATTTTATCTTTCTTTTACCTTCTCAAATATTCATTTCTAAATCCTAAATTTTTGATTATTGAGTTTCCAACCCTTCGTGAGATTTTAAAGAATTATTATTACCTTGGAACTAGTTTATAATTCTTCTTGATCGAACCTCGAACCTATAGCTATTACTTTGAGTGACCTTCGAATCATTTCTTCGAATCATTCCTCTGTGCTTCAAAGAAGTTTCTAAAATCCCTCATCTCACTTACAGGAACATCCTCGACCTTGTGCGTAGGACGTCCGGTGACAAGATCAAGAAGGGGGAGGGGGGTTTGAGGACACCAGAAAGAGGTAAATGAGGCAGACAAGGAGGGGTGATATGGGTGTATGTAAAATAAAATCTACATTATTTTGAACTTTTTTGTTTATTTTTTACAGAAAAATATAAAAAAAAATTCTATTGTTAAAGCTGAATCAAATATAAATTTGGTGTGTTTATAATTTTTATTTTTATTTTCTGGAAAAGTTTTTCTGATGCAAATTTTTTTTTTGGTTTAATTTTTTTGATTATAATTTTTTTTATCATTTTTTTTCAAGGACTTTAGGAGGTATATCTTACACCAAAAAACTTTAAAATCTATTTTTTTTTTTCAAATAATTTTACTGATGTTTGTTTTCATTTTATTTTATTTTATTTTGTTTCAATTTTTTTTTCAAGGAAAGTTTTATTTATTGATTTCTTTTAAAAAAACAATTATTTGGATTAATTTTTATTAATAAAATTCTTAAGTTTACATAAACAAACTAAATTTTGTGAGTTTTTTTTTACCATTTTTTTTGGTTCTGGACACAATTTTTTTTTTATCAGAGAAAAAAAATGTCTATTTTTTCAGAATCACCTCTTACTTCTCTATCATCATCCTCTTTATCATCTTTATTATTTTTTTCAAATTCAACTTCATTTCAATCATCATCCAAAATATCAAAAAAAATAATGATGATCAAACTAAGCAAATGAAAGAAATTAAAAAAAGAAAATTCATTTGGATTTTTTATTTGGCCATATATGAAATACTGAGTACTATAAAACTAAAATAGATCAAAAAAATTCTTATCAAAATGAGTTACCAGAAGATTTAAAATATTTAACCAAATCATGTGATGATGAAATTAAATCAGTTATCAGTATTCTTTTAAACCTCAACTTATTTTTGAAAATAATTCTTTTAATGGTTCAAAAGATGAAACCTTTAATAAACTATCCAATCTTATAATAACACTATATCAAATGGTGTTGATTTACTTACCAATAGCCAATACAAATGTGTTGGGTGGAATTATGATTGTATTTGGTTAGAGACCAGGATTTAATAAAGGCTATTCTCTTGGTATGTCTGATAATATATGTTTCACTCTCAAAATCATTTCACTCATTTTATTTCCATACATAGTCATCTATTCTTTGCTTAAAAAATTATCTAAAGCTGAAAAATATGATGATCTTTGCTTATGAGACACCTTACCTTCTTTTAATACTTTTCTTGCTCTTTGCCTCAAAAAACTCTGCAATAAAGCTTTTGAAAAGAATCATCAACTTGCTACCAAAGTTGGAATACCGAAATGGTGCAACTCCAAATGGGAAGAAAATAGCAACCAATATCTTTTATTTCAAATGTTATTATTACTCATTCACAATTCCATAATAAGATTCATATCAATAGAGATGATTCAAATTAACTTACTTTTGGAATTTTCTCATATATCAATCCAATAACTGGCCAGTCAATACTATCTCCAGCTAAAATCAAAAGACATGGCTTATATTTTGCAGACCATTGGTGCATGATTGATTTTGGTTTGGGAAATGGCGTGATTGAAACAATTTGGAAATCTTCTCAGGATTATCACCAAATGACCAGAGCTCCACCTGGATTGGAATATTGTCAAGATTTCACACATTTCTAATGTTCTTTTAAAATCAGTCAGAAATTAATCCACCAAATAATCAAGGTAAAAAAAGAAGGTAAGTTTAAAGATATTAAAAAAAACTTTATGTAGATCAAAAAAGTATGGGGATTAGTAGAGTCATCAAATATTTTTTATTTTTTCATAAATTTTTTATAAATAACTCTTATATTTCAAATACGTAAAATAAAGTAATGGGCCAACAATGCTGAGTTTTATAAACGGTAATCAAGATAAAATTAAATTGTTTCATGGAGTTCATCTTGCCTATACCTGTGGAAAGTCCCAAACTTAGTTTCTAGACTTGGTCCACATTTTGACAGGAGGAATTGTTATTACTTTAAAACTAGGGATATTGATATACATTAGTTTTTCATATATCAATTTATGTATTTATAATAAATTTTGGTGATTCCCACCCCTTAATTCAATTTGATGCAGGGGGGGTAGTTTATTGAAAAAGTTTCAAATCTGACATGTAAAATTTTTGACTTGCCATTTTGGTAATAGCTGTAAAATGCAGGTGGTAGTAATTCTAAACTTTAATAAGACTTTCAAGATTCCTGAATTGAAAGAATTTTGATGATACCCACCTCTTACTTCAAAAAAGTGCAGGAGGGGTATTGGCAAATTTTCAAATGAGACTTGAAAATTTTATTTAAAAAAGAATTTTAAAAATTAAAATAAAAAATATCAACTAATGATGGATAGAGTAATTAAATACAGGAAATTATTGTAAAATTTTATGTACAAATAATCATGAATAGTTAAAGTATGAAAGAAATAAAACAAACTAGTCATTAAAAATTTCATTAGACATTCAATTTCCTCATAAGATTTATTGGTTTTAACACATTCCATTAAAATAAATTCTTCTTTGAATTTTCTTCAAGATCATGCTTATATTTCATCTGCTCCATTAAGTTTTGATGCTTGAGTGTTTTCTCCTTTTTCTTTGTTTTTTCAATACTAAGAGCTAGCTCCAATTTCTTCTTCTCCAAATCTTGTGCTCTATCAAGCTTTTATAAAGAGAGCTTGTACTTCTCCTACTCAAAGTCTTGTGCCCTATCATCCTTCCGTAAAGTGTGCTGATACTTCCTCTCCTCCATGTCTTGTGCCCCATCACCCCCCTTAAAGAGAGTTCATATTTTTTCTTTTCAAACTTTAGGGTCTTTTTATAAACTTCCACTTGTTCTAGAGAGATAAGAAATATTAACAAAAATTAGAAGAAAAGCAGAGTAAAGTCTTAAGAGGTATGGTATTACTTACCAGTATCACGTTGTAGACAATCTTATAGCTCTAGCTATAGGCCTTGACCAAAGGAGTTGGAGAAAAACCAGAAAGAAAAACCCCTGTCCTTTTAGAAAAATAGAGTGAGATTTACTTGCTAAAGTAAGTTGGTTCCTGTTTGCTAAAGCCCCTTTTTCAACACACTTGACTGCTTGATGAGCCAAGAAATTAGTCCCCAAACAGACTACCAAACCAAAGAACTGAAATGTAGACCAATGTCCACACCAGAGAAAGCAAAGATACTTGATGTAGGCTGCAAATACACACCAGAGACAGCAATAATACTTGATATAGCTTGCAAGACCACACCAGAGAAAACAGTTGCCAAATTTGAGTTAAATGAAGAACTAACCTTGCAACAAACACAGCCAATTGTGGCCAAAAAACAGTGAAAACTGAGTGAGGAACAAGGATATCACCTCCAGATGGTTGTATGATAATTAAAGTTGCCCCAAACTGTCTTATTCACTATGTACACACAGACCACTATCTAACATCCCCTGCACACCAACAAATTTGGCCCCTGTACCAGCCAAATTGAATAAAAAACCTCCAGAAGTGCTCCCCAACCTTCTAAACCAGAGGCAGGCGGGCCGCTTGACGTCGGAGGTGCTGCCTGAAGCGGCCCAGCCTCTCTGAAGCCAGAAAAACAATAAAAACACCTAATCTACTTAGAAAAATTAGCTACAACTACTAAAACCTTTAAAACACAGAATTTCACTATAACAACTTTGAGACATGAAATATAGAGCTAAATTAGCCCTATCCAATGGTATTAAGTACTTAACCCTAAGAATTAAGGTTAGACCGTAAAACACGAAAAACAAAATTAAACAGCTATCTTTTGTAACTGAAAAATGAGGAATTGACCCCTTAAAACTTAAAATATGAAATATATTATCATGACATGAAATACATAGAAAAACCGGGGCTATCCAATTATAGTACCCACATACCCGCAGACCCAATATCCACAGAATAAAACCAGAAAAATACCCAATTCCTCAACAGATGTCAATTAAGACATGCACAAACAGTGCCAAATCACATAACAAAGGCCCCTGCCAATGTTGGAAGACCACATCCTCCCTCCAATTAAGAATTTCCACATTCTTTCTTCATCAAACCACCATGTTCAACCTTCTTTCCAAATCTGCATCTGAAATGGGTCCTTGCCAATACTGCATTGACAATGATCTAATCTGCACCATCACACCTCCTGTCCTTCCATACAGAATGTCCTGCGATGTCTACCAATCTAGAAAGAAGCCCTGCTACAGACCTGGTCCATTATCTTCTGCAACAGCTTCACATCCACCTCAACCTGGTCCATCTTCTACCAGAACAAAAAGATCTAGGCCATCCATCTTGATTCCCAGATTAATCAAAAAGCTACACCCTTCCCAGAAGAGTGCCAAAACCACTAAAACAACAAGTTCCACCATCTCTGGTCCATCTGATGGTAAAAACTTCCATTTCTTCTTTCCACTTTATAAAACTGATTAATTTTCAGTTCCTCCATCTTCTGATAGTGATGATAACAATGTAGGATCCATTGAAACACCAACACCAAACCACTTGCCCACAATTAAGGCCAAGTTCCAACAACACACATCTAAACAGAAACACTTTCTTCTAAACTACTTCCAACCCACTCCTTCTAGAGATCCACAGGACATTGAGAACAGAAGACACCTCATTCACCAGTTCAAGGCTAATTCTGAACACTTCATTTCATCTCTTGATTCCCTCTGTAATTCCACTAGTACTTGAGTTTGATTCAGAAAAGAAAAATTGACCACACCCTCTATAGGATGTAACCACAAAACAACCCTCAGTTTTAAGTCTTGGGGGACCATCCTCATTTTATAGTCTTGGGGGACTCAAAAACCCTCAGTTTAAAGTCTTGTGGGACTCAAAAACGTAAATCATAAACCCAGAACCAGAGATAAACCACATTAAGACACAGAGAAAAAACTAACATTCTGGGGTAATTTTGAATAGAGCTGCAAGCCCATCAATTACCCCCAAACTTGCCTTTGCTAAATTCAGAGGCTCCCCCTGTGGATACCCTCCACCAATATTTCAAAACCAACTCCATCAAAAACACACATTCCTCAGTTTATAGTCTTGGGGGACTACACCATCAAAAAATCCTCAGTTTAAAGTCTTGGGGGACTAATCTTGAAACCAGCCAGTTTAAAGTCTTGGAGGACTGACAGAGTTTTGCATAAAATAGACGCAGCCAATTTCATACAGAACACACCTACAGCCAAACTGCTGAACTTCCACCTTCACTTCATCATCTACCCATCACTGACAAAAATCTCCTTCTTATCTCTTTCCATCATCTTTTCTCACCACAGTTCATGGCTGGATTCCCTTATGTTGACCCCTCTACTCTTCCTTTCTTCACTGCTCCCAAGAACTATGCCTGCCAACAGTGCATCCACATGTGCAGACCTTGCACATTCACTCTTCCAACTCCTGAAGCCAAATTCTACAACAGGTCTTGTGATTCTTGCTACTCCAAAAAGAAGAAATGTGAAAGAGATGCCAACTACCCTATTCCTCCTCCTTCACATTCTCATAAATACCTCTCCAGATCCCCTACCAGATCCTTAGACCTTGGTCCATCCTCTTCCTCTTTATCCTCAGCACCTTCCAGAAGATCCAGGAACTCAGCTTCCAGAACTCTTCCCGAAAGACCAGCCTTAGCTCCCCAAGAAACAGCTTTTATCTCTGCTAAATTAGCTACAAAAACTTCAAAATCAGCTCCTAGGCTTCTAGACCGCGTCCAGGTAGCTCGGCCAACTTCGGGCAGCCTGCCTGCCTCACTAGACAGTGAAAATCAGGCTCATAACCTCCAAAAACAACCAGAAAACAGCCAAATTCATCCAATCAACGAAAACAACTCCACACAATTACCTCCCACTGCTCCCAGAGAAATGCAGCCAACCCTTCCAAGGTCCAAAAACTCCAAAATTTCCCAAACTTCTAGGAGACCTGCCAGAGGACCCCAGGAAGAAACCAGAGCACTCAACACTGTGCCAAAGCAACAACTTCGTCCCCAGTTAAGACAATGAAATTAAACCTCTCCTGTCAGTGTATCTAGTATTTATTTATGGTCCTACTACTTATTGATAAATGATTTAGTGATTAAACCTCAGGGGAAGACTAATAAAATAGTTATACTCAAATAAAACTCACAATACTTGGATTTAAATGCGTGCTAGTGGTGGAAAATAGATGAATAAAATATAGTTATAGCTTATATAAAGATAATATCAATTTATAATGGCTTTATAATATATCTTTGAATAAAAGTAATTGTGTTAAAATGTTTATTTGAATTGTAGTAAGTGAATGATGATAAATAACCATCAAAATCCCTCCTTACTTATACCCAAATCCCCTGGAGTGCACAGACCTTCAATCCAGATGATGTCACTGCTATCCTTGGCAATTACAGCACTGTGAGGGCCCATCACCTCCCCATGGCTTCCACTTCAAGAAGATTCAACACCCAGACCTCCAGTAAGGACCCTCCATCACAATTAATGATAACACAGACCTATACCATAAATAGAAAATCCAGGTGAAAGCGGATACCATAAAGAAACAGGTAAAATAAGCAATCCAAAAGAGATTTAATGAAACCCAAAGCATATAAAGGAAAAAAATTAAGTCTCCAAGCCCCCAATAACATCCCCAAGCATCCACATTAACCCAGAATTGACCTCCAAACCCATAAATCCGTGAATATCCATCTAAGGAAGCAGATTAAGTTGTCCAAACTGAGTGTATGCGCCTGATATAGATGTCTATGCTTCTTTAGGAGTTGTGAATCCACTGATTTTGTCCATATGACCTAAAATAAGCAGAAAACAAAGGTTATAGGCTATTAAGAGGCTAAAACCCACTTATAGACCTAAATATACATAATATACTGCATATTTCACTGAATATGAGCTTTATGTATACATTTAAGCTTATGTATGTCAATAATTACTTAATATCACTTAAGATAAGTATACTATGACTCCATTAACACCTTAATAAGTATTATTAGGCTATGGATAAGCTATTTAAACTACTATAAGCTATATAATAGTGTAATTATTATATATATATGTATTATAATCATATATATAATTGTTTTAACCTTATTTTTAAGATATAAGCTTAATTTACTTAAGTTTATCTTATTTTAAGCATAAGAAATACTCAGTCCTAGGGATATCTAGGCTGAAACTCCCTCACCCAAAAAAAACAATAAAAAAAATGTTAAGACATTTTATTTAATAGTAAGGAGTTAAATAGAAAAATAATTTTTTAAAATTTCTATAATACATATACTGAATAAACAGTATTATTTTGATTTAAATTTTTTCAAGGGATTTTTAAGATCAGAGATTTCATTTTCTGGAATCCACTGGTCATATTCACTTAATTTATTTCTAAATCTTAATAGATACTCAACTCCCTTTTCTTTTGTAAGGTGTCTCTTTTTAAGTATCTTTTCAATTTCTGCCTTTTCAACTATTTCTTCAGGTTGCTGTTTATGCCTTCCTAATCTTCTTGGAAATAGAGCAGTATCATTAGAATGGTAAGGTTTTATAAGAGATATAGGAAATACTGGATGTTTTCTATCATATGGTGCATATAGAATACCCTCAACAGCATTATTACCAACCATCTTTTTAACTACAAATGGTCCAATGAATGGATCCTTCAATTTAACATTTCCATTCAAATTGAAATGTAGTGTGGAAATAAGGACTTCATCACCCTCTTTGAACATTTGTTCTTTATGGGCTTTATCCCATCTTTTCTTCTCATACTGAAATGCCTTATTTATACATTCTTGAGCATTTTTTCTGCATAATTCTTGCATTTGAAGAAAAGACTTAGTACCTGGATGGATATCCAATCTAGGTAATTTATTAAGAGTTTTAGCAGGGGTATTAGGTACATAACCCAACCATAACTAAAATGGCTTTTTGCCAGTGACAGAATGTACTGTACTATTGTATGCAAATTCTAAACCAGGTAAAAGGGTTAACCAATCATGCGTAAATTTGTCATTTTCTTTAAAGTTAAGACCAAAAGCACAATATCTTCTTATCATATCTTCTAAGGTTTTTATCATTCTTTCTGCTAGCCCATCTGTTTGTGGATGGTGTGCTGTAGAAAGCTTTAATTGACACCCTGAAACATCCATAATTGATTTCCAGAACTCAGAAGTAAATTTAGGATCTCTGTCAGAAACTATTGCTTTGGGGAAACCTGCTATACTTAACATTTGTGTCCACCATAAAAAAGCTAAGTCCTTTGCAGAAACCTCTTTATGAGTAGGAATAAATTTACACATTTTTGTAAATCTATCAACGACTACCCAGAAGGAGTTATAACTCTTATTTCCTGCTATTGTTAAACCTGTTACAAAGTCCACGTTAACTATTTCCCATGGAGCTTTGGGTTGCTCAATTTGTTGTAATAAACCAGCTCTTTTGCCTGTTAATCTTTTAGATTTTTGACAAGAATCACATGTCTCAACATATTTTTGAACATCATCAGACATGTTAATCCACCAAGCTGTGTTTTTTACTCTGGTTAATGTTTTATGGAAGTCAAAATGACCTGCTAATATATCATCATGACATATACTTAAAATTAACTCCTTCATTGAAGGGGGAATTACAATTACATTAATTAATTTTTTCCTGTAATATATAAAACCATCTTCAATGGAAAATTTTCCTTTTTCTAATGCCTCTTTATACTTATTTGGTAATTTTTTTATTAAAACATTCATTGAAGCATTAGATGGATCATTTAATATTTTAGTGAGTTTACTCAAGTCAGGATCTGAATCATAATTATCAAGAATTGATTGCATAAATTTATCCTCAAGATCTACAATATAAATGCCATAAATGTTAATAATCTCTGACTCAGGAACATAAGCAGGATTATCATCATTATTAGGCAGAGGTATTCTAGATAACAGATCTACATTAGAGTGCAAGGTTCCTTCTCTATGTGTAATAGTCATCCGTCCTCTGTATTCTTGTACAGCTAATTGCCATCTAAACATGTGTCTATTAGGAGTTTTCATGTTTAAGAGTGACTTAACTGCACTACAGTCAGTTATTAACATAAATTTTTGGTCTTCAAGGTAATAATGTAGCTTCTCAAGAGCCCATACTACTGCCAAACATTCAAGTTGAGTAGCACCATATTTCAATTCACTACTTCTCAGAGTACGTGAAATATAGCAGATTACTACTTCTGACATTTTTCCTTCAATAAGTTGTTTTTGATGCAAAGCAGCACCCAGACCAATAAAACTTGCATCTGTATATAATACAAAAGGTAATTGGAAATCTGGTAATCCCAAGATAGGAGCTGTCATCAAACATTCTTTCAACTTATCAAAAGCCTGTTGTCTTTCATTATTCCAAATGAAAGCTTCTGATTTCTTTATCAGTGTGGTCAATGGTGCAGCAATTAATTGGTAGTTTTTTATGTATTGTCTATAATAACCACACATGCCTAGAAAAGATTGTACATCCTTTACATTTTGAGGAATTCCAATATTCTTTATTGCAGCCACTTTATTTTGGTCTACACATATTTGTAAGCCAGATACAATATGACCAAGCACTTTTAAAGATTCAAACCCAAATTTACATTTTTTCAATTCAAGGGTCATTTTTATTTCATCCATTTTCTGAAATACCTTCTTTAAATGGATTAAGTGTTCATCATATGTTTTAGAGAACACTATGATGTCATCAATGTATACCATTAACCATCCTTCAATCATTTCATTATGGAATGTTATATCCATTAACTTCTAAAATACTGATGGAGCATTTTTTGGTCCAAATGGCATTCTGACATACTTATAAATTCCCATATGTGTTGTTATCAACAAAAATTTCTGTGAATTCTTTTCAACAGGAATTTGATGGTACCCTTTATTTCCATCTAGGCAACTTATATATTTAGCACCTTTAAGGGTAGCATGTATAGAGGCAATCCTTGGCAAAGGATAAATATCATCTACTGTAAATGTATTTAATGCTCTATAATCACCGCACAGTCTTGCTTTATCTTGTTCATAAGAAATAAGCACTGGTGATATTACACAATATTTTGGTGTAGTTTCAACCTTCTCAAGAATGTTCATGTTTAATAACATCTTAATATTATCCTCTATGTCTTTCCTCTTCATTGGTGAAGTAGGGTATGGTTTCTTTTTAAGACTAACAGGAATATTATCCATATCACAGGTTAAACTAATTTTCATCTCATGATCTTTTACAAGGCCAAGTTCATTTGTACCATGTGCAAAGGCCATTGGAAATGCTTTAATTAAGTCCAAAATATTTTTTTTCTCAGCTTCACTTATTTGAGTGCCAAATGATGCTTTTGAAATTTCTGTTTCCAGAAGTTCCATCTCATTGGATTCTCTTCCTTTGCATGGAGAATGTGTTACTGACTCAATGTGTAAGACTGTGTTAAAAGAATTTATTTTAAATTTCCTTTTACCATTAATGCCAATTGTAAAATTGTTATTAGTAGGGTCTAATTTTACACCAAACTTAGTCAGAATATCATTTCCAATGATAAAACAGTTACTACAGTTAGTATTGTCCATTACTACAAAGTCACAAGTTTCTCATACATAACCATGTTGATGTTTAAAAAAAACAGCAGCTTTGTATTTACCAATGGGGTGTAGCACTGATCCAAAACCTCTCCAATTTTT
This sequence comes from Hemileia vastatrix, assembly GCA_030280995.1. Classification (NCBI taxonomy): domain Eukaryota; kingdom Fungi; phylum Basidiomycota; class Pucciniomycetes; order Pucciniales; family Zaghouaniaceae; genus Hemileia; species Hemileia vastatrix. The sequence goes on along the minus strand of JASXTE010000014.1, from coordinate 20,959,912 downwards.
ATTCTGAAGGGGTTCAAGCTTAGACTTATATTCACTATCAATTTTCTGTAATGTATTAGCAGAAACAACAGAACCAGCATTTCCTGTGTTCAATACTATATTAACATTTTCACCAGAAATGATGGCTGGAACCCTGATAGGTGTCATTTTAAATTTATCAGCTTGTATTTCTTTAATGATTTCAGCATCCTCAAAATTCATTAAAGATTCATTTGAGTCCATATTTAATCTTGGCTTTTCAAAGATGAAAAAATCATCTTCCAACATACAGACTTCATTTTCATCACTATATGAGATATTGCTGTCATAATCACTTGATTCTTTACTTTTTTCAGTTTAAGTTTCAGATTCACGTTGATTTTCAACAATATTTATATTTTTCTCACATTTGTGACCTTTAACCCAAGGTTTGTTACACTTATAACAAGTATTTGTTTTATACTTTTTAGGTACTACAGGTGCAGTAGGTTTTTTCTGTTTCTCCTGAAGTGTTTTTGAATTCTGATTTTTCACAGCTTCAACATTTTGTTTACAAGTGGAATACCTTGATTCATACTTATGGTTTAGTAATATTTCATTGCAAATATTAATTAAGTCAGAATATTCAGTAACATTAATTGTTCTAGCTTCAACAATGTCTCTAACAGATATAGGTAATTTATATATTATCTTATCTTTCCATAAGTTAAAATCCATATTAGGCTCAATGGCTTTTAAAATTTTATTTAAATTCATTAAAAATACCATAGGTTTGTCACCATTCAACGGATTGTACCTATTTTTCTCATAAAGTCTCTGCTGAGTAAGCCTGAATTTAGAACCTCCAAATTGTTTTTCAATAAGTTGTTTCCATTCAGCCCAAGAGTAATCTTTACACTCACTCAATACAGCTTCAAACCATAATAAAGCAACATCCTTAAATAAAGAAATCAATTTTGATGTTATTCCTTCATCTGGTAACTTATATGAGAATTTCAAGTTGTCAATTCTTTGAATAAAATGTTGCCAATAAGAGCTGGCTTCCCCATCATAAGTTTGGTACTGATCTATCTTAGGCCAGTTTTTCTGATTGGATTTTATCTCACTAATCTTAGGTAAATTCAACAACTCATTCACTTTTGATAAGTGGTCTTGTATTTCCTCCTGCATGGATTTGTGACTTACATTTTCAGATTTGACACTACCACCAGATGGTTTTAATTGTGGTGGTATAGGGAAGGAATTAGATTCACTTTTGCCAATGAAAGGATTATTATTATATTGATTATACTTATGATTATCCTGGTTCATTAGTAGATTGGCAGTTTCAATCTCAACTTTAGTTAATCTTTGTAGCAACTCAGAGACACTTTGATTTGTTGGGAAAAAGATAACTTAGTTCTTGATTCAGTTTTTAACAATTGTGCTTCATACAATTTTTCTAACTCACAGAATTTGTTGGAAGTTCACTATATTTGTTACTCAATGAATCATATTTAAGAGTTAGAGACAAATGTTCTTTCTCTAATTATTTATTACGTGTTGCCAGTTGAGAAATATTTAATGTCAAGGATGAAATTGTATCACTAGTGAGCTTAACTGTCTGTTCCTCACAATAAGTAATTCTATTCCACAATGCTGAAACAATTCTATGGACAGTTGGATTATTGTTAAAATACTCCATGTCTTCCTTTTCAATTCTCTCACTCTCCTGTGAACTTCTCATCTCACTAGTAGGTGGTGGCAACTGAGGATTAACTGTATTATCATTATGAATAGTACTGTTATTGTGGACAAAAGACAAGTCAGGTGTATCTACATCAAAACCTAAATTTCTTAAATCCTCCTCTATTTTCTGAACAGATTTAAAATCAATAGGATTACCTATATTGTAATTGTCAGTATTGTGGTCAATCTGAGAGGTTAATCTACTTACCATGGGATAGATGCCAGTCCTGATTTTTGGCGCTTTTTCCTTTGTAGGGGGGAACTGAGGAAGTCTGATGAGGTGGTAGATCCCTGTTGCAGCTGTGGCTGGTCCATTGTTGATGGAACCAGTCCCACTTCCATTTGTCTACCTGGATTTTCTCCTGGGAGTGAGTTGACCCGCCTGGGGTAGGGGGTTGCTGACTTGGCTGGCCTCCCTTTAGCTCTGCCAGTGCCTGATTCATTTGCTGAAACCCTACCTTGCAATTGTTCTGTAATTGCTCTACCTCTTTGAACATGAGTGACTTGGATTCTTCCAACTTCAGAACCTGTTTGGCCAAGTGGGACAGTTTATCCTGAAGAGGAGGAGACGTCTTTTTTATAGTTATTATTTTTAAAAGGGTGTCTTTTTCCTCTATGCTCATGTTCTCTGCCTGGGGGTATTTCTGACCCTCCATGGTTATGTCCTGGATAGTTCTTGTTAGCTTTAGACCTGGTATTATAAGCAGGCTTTTCACTTACACTGCCCTGAGGAGCACTCATATTGTTAAGAATTACAATATATCACGTCTACAGAAAGTAAAAACTCTATGGAATTAGTAGAAAAAAGTTATTAGCAATGTTATTACTAATAAAAAAGCAATGGAGCTTACCCTGAATTTATATCTTTATTTATTTAAATAAAATATAAAAAAAATTCAAAAAAATCTGTTAAAAATATAATAATAGGTTTAACTAGACCTTTATAAGGGTGAATAATTATCTTACCAAGCTTTAACCAAATACCAATTTAATTGGGTGTTATATTGGTGTCCAAATACCAAGAGAAATTGGATTTATATTGGGTACAGTTACTACTGTAAATACCTAATTTTTATGATAAAAAATTAGTACAATTATTATAAGGATTCTTTTCCGCAATCACTGAGTTATGCTGACCCACTAATATGGAGAAGACCCAAATATTTGGTTGTTTTTAAGCTATAATAAGTAAAATCACGTCCTAAGGCTTATACTAAAAAATCAACAATAATCAAGGAAAGACCCCCAATTGTCAGTGTATCTAGTATTTTAGTATGATATAATAGTATTTATTTATGGTCCTACTGCTTATTGATAAATGATTTAGTGATTAAACCTCAGGGGAAGACTAATAAAATAGTTATACTCAAATAAAACTCACAATACTTGGATTTAAATGCGTGCTAGTGGTGGAAAATAGATGAATAAAATAGGGGGTATCAAAGTTAGAAATCTTCCATAATAAAATGCCTCTTTTTTTCACCAAATCAACCATGATTAATTTTTCATATATGTCATATTGTGCCCCAAAAACGCCTTTTTACTGAGAAATAATGTCAAATCTGTAGCTTTATCTTTGTATTGTTAAATACCTTTTAAATAATTACCTATTTCTAACTTTGATACCCCCTAATATAGTTATAGCTTATATAAAGATAATATCAATTTATAATGGCTTTATAATATATCTTTGAATAATAGTAATTGTGTTATAATGTTTATTTGAATTGTAGTAAGTGAATGATGATAAATAACCATCAAAATCCCTCCTTACTTATACCCAAATCCCCTGGAGTGCACAGACCTTCAATCCAGATGATGTCACTGCTATCCCTGGAAATTACAGCACTGTGAGGGCCCATCACCTCCCCATGGCGTCCACTTCAAGCAGATTCAACACCCAGACCTCCAGTAAGGACCCTCCATCACAATTAATGATAACGCAGACCTATACCATAAATAGAAAATCCAGGTGAAAGCGGATACCATAAAGAAACAGGTAAAATAAGCAATCCAAAAGAGATTTAATGAAACCCAAAGCATATAAAGGAAACAAATGAAGTCTCCAAGCCCCCAATAACATCCCCAAGCATCCACATTAACCCAGAAATGACTCCCAACCCATAAATCCGTGAATATCCATCTAAGGAAGCAGATTAAGTTGTCCAAACTGAGTGTATGCGCCTGATATAGATGTCTATGCTTCTTTAGGCGTTGTCAATCCACTGATTTTGTCCATATGACCTAAAATAAGCAGAAAACAAAGTTTATAGGCTATTAAGAGGCTAAAACCCACTTATAGACCTAAATATACATAATATACTGCATATTTCACTGAATATGAGCTTTATGTATACATTTAAGCTTATGTATGTCAATAATTACTTAATATCACTTAAGATAAGTATACTATGACTTCATTAACACCTTAATAAGTATTATTAGGCTATGGATAAGCTATTTAAACTACTATAAGCTATATAATAGTGTAATTATTATATATATATGTATTATAATCATATATATAATTGTTTTAACCTTATTTTTAAGATATAAGCTTAATTTACTGAAGGTTATCTTATTTTAAGTATAAGAAATGCTCAGTTCTAGGGATATCTAGGATGACATCTCCTCTGCCAGCCAACTATTCTTCTGAACGTTCCATTCCCTCAAAAGCTCCATCCAGAAGAGATCAATCTGCTTCCATATCACCCTCTCCTGCTCCATCTTATAACAACCCTGGTACTCCATCACCAGCACCTCATCCAACTGAATCAAGCAGAAATATTAACAAAAGCAACAACAGACCTGCTGCTCCAACTAGGCCCCAGGAAAATCAGTCTCCTAGTTCACCTTCTCAAAACCTTTTAGAGGAAGACCAAGAGAATCCATATCTTTCCCTAATTGATCCACCTACTATGACCATTCCAAAATCTTCAGAAGTCCAAATTCTGGCTGCTTAAAAATTTGATGAGCTTCCAATCTGTAAGTACCACATTAATTCATCCAATTTCTTCAACAAAAATAATTACTGATCCAATTCTTCTTGTCTAGTTGGCACCCCTCCTCCTGAATCTACTATTGGAGTCGGCCAACCCCTAGAAACTTCTTTGACCCTGGATTATGGAGACATGAAAAAACACCTCAGCACCATGTGTTCAAACATGTTAAAAGCCTTTGCACTCCATGGACCATTAAATGACTTTTAGAAAACCTTGAGGAAAAAACTATTGGACGACCACTGGAAGATGTCTAGGATCATTAAGCACACCTTCCAACAATCCATTCCTGCCTCTTCTTCTTCCTCTTCTGAAATTCCATCCAAACCCATTCCTGCCCATTATAATCCCTATAATCTCTCCAGCAGGATGCACTTCAAAGAACACAGTGCTTCCCACAACCCCAACAAAAAACAAAAACAACATCATAATCTGGACCAGCCTCCAGAAGCTTCATCATCCAGACAATGAGCTCCTGCAAAAAGATTAGAAACATAATAATAAATAAATAATAAAAAAAACAATTAATAACTATAAATTCTAATATATATATATATATATATATATATATATTAATCTACTAATATACTAAAATTAAAAATTGATAAATAAAATAAAATAAAAATAAATAAAATAAAATAAAAGATAAAAAATAATACAAATGGTATCCTCCAGCCAATTGATGAGCTGATCCCCTGATACCTTGCCCACATCCAAGTGCACCTTGATGTGGATACACCTTAAAAAAATTTAAATAATTTGAAATAAGAAAGATAAATTGAGGGTAATAATGAGAATAAAAAAAATAAAAAATGAAATTAATAAAAATAAAAATAAAATAAACTAAAATGATAAAATAGCATTACACGGCCAATTGATGAGCCTTTCCCCACCAATGCTTGCCCACATACAGGTGACCCTGATGTGGTAACACCCTATTTTTTTAATTTTATAATTTTAACAACCCCCATAAAAAATTAAAACAAAAAAAGAGAAAAAAGAAAATAATCTGAAACTACTATCTAGGAAAAACATAACTACAAAATCAAAGACAGTCCAGCTCCATAGATGGTCCAATAAGAGAAAGTCCGGTCCATTGAAATGATCACTGGGTGTGCTCCCTCCAATAAGTAAAAATGATGGGAGACCACCAGTGATCCACCGCCAATCCAAAAGAACCAAAAATAAAGAAACCAGTCCCAAACCAGTTTAAAGTCATAGTGGACTTGAAACTTGAATAATAAACAACAGAATTAGAATTCAACTGGAACAAACAAAAGACTTGAGACAGAAATTCTGGGGTAACTGTTCTACAGGGCAGCCAGCTCATCAGTTACCCCCACACTTGCCAAAATAAAATCTAGAAGCCCCCCCTGGGTACCTTCTAACCAAAAAAACACAACATCCAACACAATAAACCAAAACCAATAAAAGTGAAGAGTCCAGCACTTGAAGATCAAAGGAGTTTCCAGTTTAAAGTCATAGAGGACTACAACCTGTGAAAAAAACCAATACTAGGGTTCAACCAAATTAAGAGAAAGGGTTGGAAACAGATAATCTGGGGTAACTGTTCTACAGAGCAGCCAGCCCATCAGTTACCCCTACACTTGCCAAGATCAAATCTAGAAGCCACACCCATGGTTACCTTCTAATAGAAAGTTTCCAACACAAAAGTAGCTCTGCAACACCAAAAATTCCAAAATTTAAAGAACGTTCCATAGTTTATCCTCATTGAGGAGTCAATCTTCTTCATGCCTAGTGCCTCTGGGATAGAACCTCTTCACCTGGTCTGCAGCCACTCTCTTTTTCAAGACTGCACCATCCAACTCTTCCAAAACATAAGAACCTCCAGACGCCTGAGATCTGACTCTGTAAGGTCCATTCCATCTTTCAGCAAACATTTTTCCCCACTGACTCTCCAAACCTCTATTATACACCAAAACCAAACAACCAGGTTTCAAGGGATTCATGAGTCTATGAGACAACTTCTTGTCCCAGTATCTGACTTATTGATTCATTATCTTCATCATTCTAGAGTATGCCTTCTCTTTAAATTCCTCTCTACATTAAAACTGTTGCATCCTGGCACAGAGCAATTCTTCTGTTGAGTGCACATCATCCCAATCAATTCCAAGATAATAGACCGCTTCCAAGTCCACTGGTAGAACAGCTTTCTGACCAAACATTAACTCATAAGGAGAATAGCCAGTTGTCCTCTTCACAGTGACCCTATCAGCAAATACCACCAAGGGTAAATAATGCCTCCACTTTTCAGCACTATCTCCACACATTTTCACCAAAGCATTCTTGATAACTTGATGACCTCTTTCCACCATGCCTTCAGCTTCAGGATATTAGGGTGTTGCTACTCTAACTTTAGAACCAACACTTGCCACAGCTCCTTTAAATTTGGCCCCAAACTCTGGCCCACCATCAACAGTCACCAACTTCATCAGCCCATACCTATAAATCCACTCCTTCTTCAAAAACTCTGCCACATTCTTGGAATTCAAATTAACCAGAGGCACTGCCTCAACCCAACCAGAAAAATCATCCCTGGAAACAATTAAGTATTAATACTTGCCCTCTTTAATATGGACATCATCCAGACTAACTCTTCCAAAAACAGTTGTTTCACCAGTAGCATGGCCAACCTCTTTAGGTTTGAAGTGACTTCTTCTTTGACATTCTTCACAAGATTGAACCCAACCCTGCACAGCCAACTTCATACCTGGCCACCAAAATCTGTCAGCTACTCTTCTATAAGTCTCCCCAAAGCCTCTATGAACAAGGTCTTCATGCAAAGACTTCAACACAAATTCTTGACCCTTCTTCTGAGTCACCACAACTTGAGGATTAGGATGCCTTCTCCTCATCAACCTTCTTCCTGACACATAAACTTCAGGACTCTTCTTATTAATTGCCAACCAAGTATCATCATCACAACTATCTGGCCTCTCCAAGGTCAACAGATATTCCACCAAAATAAAATAAAACCCAGACTGACCCCAGGTCTCATCTTAAAAATTCAACAAAACAACATCCAAGGGTACAACTCTGTCATCAAAATCACCAGTGTGAACATGAGCCAAATGACCAGCCCAACCAGGACACCAATCCTTAAATTTTGGCACGTCCTTCTCTTTCCACTGAACCTTGTGAGAATCCAGTTCACTAACAAAAACACCCTTTTCCAATTTTGAGCTGTCCCAAACAACAACTCCATCTTCATCAACAAAAACATCCCAATCACCAGAATCAAGATCAGATCCAGCCAGTTTAGCCTCTTGGGGGAGGTCAGAAAAATCTTCAGCACCCTTAGTTCTGGCCCTAACCACTGGAACATCTTCATCAAACTCTTCAGAATCAAAATCATCATCTGTAGGAGGCCTCCTTGATAATCGATCAGGCATCATATAAGTTTTGCCTGGTTTGTGTACCAGGTCGAAAGAAAAATGTTGAATAAATGCCACCCACCTAGTCATTGGAGCATTTGGAAGACTAGGTGTATTGATCATCTGAACCAAGGATTTTGCATCTACCTGCAGCTCAAAATGCTGCCCCCACAAAACAGTCTGTAGCTTCTTTAAAATTTTTGCTACACCACACAATTCCAATTTAGGTTGAGAATACCTAGATTCCACCTCATTAAACACCACAGACTCATATCTTACTGGCCTGACCCTCCCAGTCTTATACTCCTGAGACAAAACAGCACCAGCAGCAATATAGCTTGAATCCACTGCCAGATAAATTTTTCCAGCACCAACGCCATAATCCAACTTATGAAGAACAATATCTTCACCAACAACCCTTTTCAACTTCTGAAAAGCCTCTTCATACTCTTCAGTCCATTCCCAATCTGCATCTTTTCTGGTCAACCTCCTTAAAGGTGAAGCCAACATAGAAAAGGCCTTAATAAAAATCCTGACATATACACATACACCCAAAAATCCCCGGACTTCAGTAGTATTTTTAGGCCTCGGCCATGACTGGATTTTATTAATCTTCTTCTTCCCCATAATTCTTCCCTCTTTACATACCACATGACCCAGAATTTCCAAAGCAGGAGCACAACAACAGAATTTTGACCCTGAAATGGTCAAACCAGCCTCTTCAATCCTAAACAACACTCTCTCTAGAGTTATTGCATATTCCCAAAAAAACCTCCTTATGCCAGGGTTCTCCGCTAACACCTCATTATGATAATCAGTTGATGGTCCTTTAATTCCACCATCATCAATAAAAATACCAGCATGAGTAGGAACCTCATCCTGCAAAATCCAAGCCATCTGTGCTTGATATACCACCACTGAATTATTTTCTCCTTGAGGCAACCAAGTGAGTTGAAATCTTCCCAAAAGAGTCTCAAAAGTTGTGAGTGGCCTTGAATCTGTATAAAGTTCCCTCTCATCATAACCACTCATAATATCACCCAAACCATAACACACCCTTCCAGCAAAAGCTTCAACAAAATCCTCTGCACTTGGTGGCATACCAGCATCCTTGATAGTGACTCTATTCAAGGCTCTAAGATCATGAACCACCCTCAACTTTCCATTCTGCTTCTTTACACAGAAAACCAGACTTGAGTAACTGGATGTCGATTTTTCGTATAACCCAGTCCTGACTCTTTCCCTAACAATCTCCACAAAATCCTCTCTGATAGCAGCTAGAATCGGAATAGGTTTGATTTGCCAAGGTTCATGAAAAACCATAGGAATCAAGTAAGGTTCCCCATACAAATAAGAGTGCTTCAACACACCCCTTTCCTCTTCAACAAAAGCCACAGCTTTTTCCCTTAGCGCAATAACATGCAACAACAACTTCTTTTCTTCTTCAGACAACCACCCATCAGGACCAAAATTAACAAATTTCAACCTTTTCACAGTCACTCTAGCCGTCTCTACAAATTCTGGAGGATTCTTCACCAAAGGATTACAGTATGGATCTCTTGACAAAGGAGGTCTCTTCAAGGGCAGATTCAAACCCACAGGCTTAGGCTGATTAACACGCCTAATCTTCTGCGCTACCTTTTTATACTTTGCCGCTCCACCTTCAACTTGAGGGATCTTCAGGAAATCTTCACCACCAGATCTGGAACAAAAACAAAGGGTTTCCCCATTGCTCACATGTGTGGCCAAGGTAATGTTTTTGAAAGGTGTAGAAGAAACCCTAGTGGTGCAAAATTGGGAGGACATACTTTTAGACCCCAATCTCACCACTCCAAAACTTTTCCGCAATACCAAATCTTCATCTTCACTTCCGTCTTCCAAATCTTCAAATCTTGATTCATCTTCAGAATCAACTCTTTTAAAATTGTGCAGTTTATCCTCATGCTGGAGGCCCAAAAATTGATCTTGATGATCTTCTTTCTTCATAATTTTCTGCAGTTTAACCTCTTGTTGGAGGCCCAAAAATTGATCTTTATGATCTACTTTCTTCATTATCTTCAGATTTTTTTCTTGATTTTCTTGAATTATCTTGAAATTTTTATCTTCTTTTCTTGAGTTTTCTTCTGTCCTACAAAAATAACCAGGGGTTTCCCCAATTCTCACAGGTGTGGCCAAGGTAATGTTTTTGAAAGGTGTAGAAGAAACCCTAGCAGTGCACAATCGGGAAGACTTACTTTTAGACCCCAATCTCACCACTCCAAAACTTTTCCGCATATCTTTCAATAAAGATATATAACCAATCTTCTTCCTTGATCTTGAATTTAAAATAATTGAGAATCTTGAGAGAGAACAGAGACTTGATAAAAAACTTGAAGAATACTTGCAGAGAAGAGAAACATTAAAAAAAGAAAGTTGAAAATCCACTTGATATATCTCCAAGGGAGCTGACCTACTACAACCTGGTATTTCTCATCTTGGGGAGAGGTTGTAGCACTAGGGTGATCAGCCCTCATTATTCTAAAAAAGACAGACTCTCAATAGAGCCTGAGCCACACTCCAGAAAACCAGAGGCGGCACCAACTTCTTTCCTTCTCCTGCAACAATCCATGTACTGACACATTGAAGATAAACCAGACCTGGTCTCCTAACCATCCTCTCCAGGGGATGATAACCTCATGTGAAGCCTCCTTTTTTCTTCACCAGTCAACTCTGAGCTGATTCCCAAATCAAATTTATAACCAATTCTTGCCTGAAAATCCATCAAGAATGGCCCGCCTAAAACTGCTTTTACATTAACTTTTGAAATGTAGAAATGAACCTTCCCTGAGGCTCCGTCAACATCTAACTTCACAAACTCAGAAGTCCCAACCAATTCAGTGACATGGCCACCAATCCCTCTCAAATTCCCACCAATACCAGTTTTGATGGGGAGGCCCAAATGACTTGCCTCAAACAAAGAAATCAGGTTTATCTGAGAACCTGAATCCACCAATGCCCTTGCCTCCCTGCCATTCAGAGTGACATTGACATATCCCAGAGGAGCAGAAAAATGAGTTTCCAACCCCTCACCAAACTTTTCAGCAGAATCACAGATGTATTCCACCTCCCCAGAAGAAACTCTTCTCCTGGTCAACAACCTTTTCTGTCTATCAGCCAACCCTGGACTTATAGCATACAATTCCCCATAAGATAGGGAAACCTGACCCTGATTCATCCTTTTCATGACAGAGTCCATAACATTAACTTGACCAGAAACTACTGGCCTCTCAAAGTGAGCTCTTTGCTTCACTACCTTGGTCCTAGAAGCTTCTTGAGGACCAGCACCACCAACAGATTTACCATTAACAAGAACCAAACCAGATCCCTCACCAGAACCTCTAACTTCAGCAGGCTTTGGCAATGAAGCCAAAGGGACATCCTCCTCAGAGTCAGAATCAACCTCCATTGGCATTGGCTCACCATTCATGTCCAATGCACCAAAACTAGGGGGTCCCATGTCAGCCATACCCTTCTGCATCTCGTACAGCTCCTCTTTGCTGTACTTCTTCCTAGATGCACTCAGCTTAGGATCCACCTTTGAAGCCTTTGGCTTTGGTTTTGCCTGAGAACTGCTCTTAGGCCTTGCCACCTTTCCTGCTTCCACATCATAAACACCAGCCAAGAATTCTCCACTTGACTGTCCACCACAGGAAAACAACTCCAAACCACCAAAGGAAGTAGAAAAAGAGACCTTATTGACCTCCTTCCCCTTTCCCTTGACATCATCATCCTCTTTACCAGAATACTTCCCTTGCTCAGGAATCTCCTCAAATCTTAGCCTCCTTTGATTGAGACCACCCCTTCTCCTGACCAAATCAGCAGGAGCCTGCCCCTCACTGGGATTTACAAATGAACCGTCAGGGAACTTGAAAACCCTTCCATTAAATTCCACCTTTCCTTCAGACACATCCTTATTCAATGCCCAACAATCATTGGACCTGTGCCTCCTCCTGCTGCAATAAGAGCAGACCCAAGGATCACTCCTACCAGCCCTCCTATCAAAATCTCTAGGCTGAGAAGGTGCCTTATTGACCTTCTTAGCCTCCTGAACAAAAATATGCAGCTGCTTTGTGAGATCAGCCAACTGCTACACCACTGGGTCCCTCTCCTGTTTGGGAACCTGCACCATATTCTTCTCCTCCTTCTTCACTCTAACCTCCTTTTCAGCCAAAGCCTCACTGACTTTGCTGACATACTTGACACACCCTTCTTGATAGGTGTCCACAGCCAATGACTTCAAATGGGCCTCCACAGCCTCCTTCACCTTGTCCAAGGCAGGCAACTTCTGATCCCCATTAGAAAGAGTCTTCATCAAGTCCTTCCTTGACAGCTCCTTCAACACATCCATCCTGAACTCTTTAGCCAGGGCAGACCAAAAAACATCCTTGGCAGCATTATCATGTGCCAGCTCCTCCACTTCCACCAAATATTCCACCACAGGATAAAACTGTAGCAGAAACTTCCTGTAACTATGCAAGTTACCAACACCACCATAAGATCGCCATTCACTGACAACCTTGTTCAGATCCACAATAGTGAACCTGACACCCCATCTATCCACCATCTCCCTACACAACAATTTCCAATCCCTCTTCTTGTAGCCAGGCATGGCAACAACCTCCTTCTCCACTGCCCTATCACCAATGAAGAAAATAATCTGCTTCACCATGTCCAGGTAAGAAGCACCATCCACACCAGCAGCAGATTCATACTTCTCCAGAAAACACTTCACATCTTCCCCATTAAACTTGGTACCTCCCAAGTTTTAATCCTAACACACTCCCTAACCATCACATCAGGAGGACCATCCCCCCCACTGAGAGTCACCACAGGAATAGAAGAGCCAGAAGCCATTCTTCCAGTCCAAAACACCGAAAAGAGCCAACCAAAGAAAACAGAGATTCCAAAGAAATAGCAAGTTCTACCCCACGTTGGGCGCCAGAAATCTAGACAATCTTATAGTACTAACTGAAGGCCTTGACCAAGGGAGTTGGAGAAAAACAAGAAAGAAAAACCCATGTCACTTTGGAAAAATAGAGTGAGATTTACTTGCTAAAGTAATTTGGTTCCTGTTTGCTAAAGCCCCTTTTTCAACACACTTTACTGCTTGATGAGCCAAGAAAGTAGTCCCCAAGCAGACTACCAAACCAAAGAACTGAAATGTAGACCAATGTCCACATCAGAGAAGGCAAAGATACTTGATGTAGGCTGCAAATCCACAGCAGAGACAGCAATAATACTTGATATAACTTGCAAGACTACACCAGAGAAAACAGTTGCCAAAGTTGAGTTAAATGAAAAGCTAACCTTGCAAAAAACACAGCCAATTGTGGCCAAAAAACAGTGAAAACTGAGTGAGGAGCAAGGATATCACCTCCAGATGGTTGTATGATTATTAAAGTTGCCCCAAACTGTCTTATTCACTATGTACACACAGACCACTATCTAAGAGCCCCTGCACACCAACAAATTTGGCGCCTGTACCAGCCAAATCAAATAAAAACCCCCCAGAAGCACTCCCCAACCTTCTAAAACAGAGACAGGTCGTCCTCCTGATGTCGGAGGTGCCGCCTGAAACGGCCTGGCCTCCCTGAAGCCAGAAAACCAATAAAAACACCTAATCTACTTAGAAAAATTAGCTACAACTACTAAAACCTTTAAAACACAGAATTTCACTATAACAACATTGAGACATGAAATGTAGAGCTAAATTAGCCCTATCCAATGGTACTAAGTACTTAACCCTAAGGCTTAGGGTTAGCCCGTAAAACACAAAAAAAATTAAACAGCTATCTTTTGTAACTGAAGAATGAGGAATTGACCCCTTAAAACTTAAAATATGAAAAATATTATCAAGACATGAAATACATAGAAAAAGAGGTGTAGACTGTTCTAAAGTAATAAGCAGTAGACACAATGCAAGATGGGCTGGTTCTTCTCTTTAATTTCTAAAAGAAGCGCCTGCCACTCTTATTTTAAAGACAGTGTAATAATGTGCAACGCTAATAATTGACTAGAAAGTTTATAAGTTGAGATGAGTTAAAGATAAGGAAAAAAAACAACTGTTACTATCTGGATATTTCTATTCTTAATAAGCGCTATTATACAGAGCTACTCCCTCTTGAAGCGCTCTCTTTGAATATGCCTTATTATAGTAATAAAATATCTCTAATAATAGTTAATCCCACTGAATCTATATATTCTCTCTATGTTGCTCTCTTTCACTATACTATATGAAATACACACACAGACGCACGAACTCTAAAAGACTCATAAATACCTTTTAATATTCTCTCAAACAATTAATCACAAAAAGATATAATATCTTATAACAGGTACTATGACTATAGCTACTCGTATATCTCTATATTGATTTTTCTATGATCTGCTTTTTAAAGCAACAACTAATACAATTTTTCTTATTTTTATTATTTTTTCACTCTCTTTAGATAGATCGACCAGTTCTCCTTTTATATTTTTCCAGCGCTTAAGACACAGTTCCCTAATGGATCTCCAGCGCTGACTCTAGCACCACATTAGTAAAACAACAACTAATCTATTAGTAAACTACGCACACCGCTTGTAGAAACTACAGCGCCTAAATCATACCCTATAATTACTAACACTAGTATTAACTTGTTTCACTGATGCTCCACATATGCGCTTTTAACTATACCTTGTTTTGTTTCAGCGCTAGTTCCAGGTTTGACTTATCCTAACGCTGCGTCTAGTTTCCTTAACTCTTGGGTAGTTCTAAAATTGAGTCCCCACTCGCTTTGCTTTTAATACTAAGTTCATAGTTCTGACAGCTTGCTTAACTAGTTAGCCTTCTTCATTACTTGTCTCAGTAAGTTATAGCACTTGCCGCGGTACAGTATACTATGCACTTGAGTCGTCCTTAAGCCATAACTCCTTCTTTAATGTGTAACACACAATTATTGGAAAATCCAATTCATATTGTTTAGCGCTTGCAATCATAAATCAATAACACACAATTCCCCTATTGTGTGGCACATCTTGCTGAAAAATCCAAGCGCACCGACCCTTAATCCTTTTCCGCGCTTCTATTTCCTTTGTTCCTTGAAACACACAAATACATATTATATTTTTATACTTGCTGCTGCGCTAAATCCTCTTTATTCTTCCTGGACTACGCGTGCTGATTGGTCTAAATTCATGCTTCCTGCAAGGCGCGTACCACACCGGGGCTATCCAATGATAGTAACTACATACCCGCAGACCCAATATCCACAGAATAAAACCAGAAAAATACCCAATTCCTCAACAGATGTCAATTAAGACATGCACAAATAGCGCCAAATCACATAACAAAGGCACCTGCCAATGTTGGAAGACCACAACGTTTCTCCAAAAACTCTTTGATGAAAGAAAAAGGGGTATGAGATGAAGTATCAATTTTTCTTCTTCTTTGAGAGTGGAAATTCAGAATTATTATAGCCCTTTTTTTCCAGGTAAAATTTTCCTACTCATCATTTTTGCTGGCTTCAGCCTTTTTAGAGATAAGAAAATGTAAATAAAAAAAGAATCGGTAAAATAAAAGAAAAAAAAACTAATATGAGTTAGATAAGGTTGGTTTATATCACCATAAGGATCTATTGAGAAGATATCTTGATTTGAGGAAGTTAAATGAGGGGAAGCTTGAGTAGAAGAAGATGAAAAAGATTTAATTTTTCATCATTTTTGGAGATAGCATCTTCACCATCCAACATGCTTTCAGGATCAAAATCAGCTTTCTCTAAAAAAAATAGCATCCATCTCTTTAAATTAAGGACATAAAGATTCAAGTTTATCATCTATGGATTGTATTCCCTTACTTATATCAATGTCAGTAATACCAAAACCAGTGGAAGATGAAAGAGTATTTGCCTTCCTGTATTTGGCTCAGTAATGCTTGAAATGTTCAGAAATCTGTTTAGGTAAAAGATTTATCCTTCCCTTGGTCATATTCCATAATTCATTGGCCATTATTAGATAAACTTTAATATTTTATGCAGGGGGCCATCCTACTTTAGTTGCATTTTCAGTACTAAAACAAGTATCGTAGTTAGATTTAGTTTTTCAGCCAGTTGATAAGAATGTGATGATCATATTTTTTTAATTGAACAGTCTTTTATTTCTCAGCTGAGAAGGGGAAAAAGGGAGTAGTGAAATTTGAATAACAACTGGGGAAAGGCTGCCTTTGAGAATATCTATGATGATGGGGCATGTTAAGATAATTGAAGATGAATAGGAGCAAGAAAAGCAGATGGGATAGCAAGGTGCTCTGATTGGAGAGAATAGACAGGATGAGATGAGATTGGGAGTGCACAGCAAGCTTGAAGGCATATCCAGAGAGTATTCAAAGATGTGGTTATGAATGAAATTAGGCCAAGATGTGGTTATGACAGAAAGTTGTCCAATATGTGGTTATGAAAAATTGAGTGGAAAAATGTTGGATAAGAGGTCAATTTTGACATGTAAAATGTCTAATAAATCAATTATTAACAAAAATAACTGTGGAAGACAATTGGGGTATAAGGACTTTTATCTGCAATTAATTTAATTGTGGATTGGTCAACTTTGATACCCCCTATTTATGACATCTTCATTTCCTAAAGTTTAGCTTCACCCTTTCCATAAATGATTGGCTTTTCAAATGTGTGATTTTCAGTTGGAAATTAAAAATTAATGAATTGAATATCCAAATAGATTGAAATTTTTAGTCTTTAGGAACCAAACATTTAATTGATTTCCAGTTTATAGTCTTGGTGGACTACCCTTCTGAAAATCCCTACATAAATTGTCCAAATAATGAATGAATTTCCAGTTCATGGTGATGGAGGATTCCATCTAGAACATTCTAGTTTATGTTTATGGTGAACCAAACATTCAATCAATAACTAGCTTCCCTATTACAATCTTGAGCCTAATTTTTTCCACCAGATCTTTTTCGCAGTTCCAAATTTTCATCCTGTCTTTCCAGTCCAAATTTTTCAAACTTTTCAAGATGCCTTCATCCAAATTTATTGTTACTCCTGAAAAAGATTTCAACTATTGCCTATTCACCAGCAGAGACTGTGTTCTCACTTTAACTTGAAAAAGCAGATCTATAATAGGGCCTTCTCCACCTGGTATGAAAAGAAGAGAGAATTTTCTGGTCTGAAATGTGTCTCTTTCCCTAGTACTGCCACCAGCTTTACTTCTTATTGAAAGCCTTCTCCTCATTCATCTAACTCTTCTTCCCATCCTTCCAACAAACCACCTTGTTTCAGTTCATCTAACTACCTAAATATTTCATCTGATCCCATCTCTATGGAACCTATACATCCAACTCCTACACCAGCTGTTCCTCTTTTACAATCTAGACTTGCAAGTGCACCACCTAGGAATCCATCACCTCCCAGGACTACAACTGATCCTAGTGCTATGCTAAAACCTTTTTTTTCCCAACATGTCCTAGAAATTTTTGGGGAAGGCTGCCTTTGAGTATATCTATGATGACAGGGCATGTAAAGATAATTGAAGATAAAAAGGAGCAAAAACAAGGAGATGAGATAGAAAGTTGTTCTGAATGAAGAGAATAGACAGGATTAGATGAGAATGAGAGTGTACAGCAAGGTAGAAGGCATATCCAGAAAGTAGTCAAGGATGTGGTTATGAATGAAAGTACGCCAAGATGTGGTTATGAAAGAAAGTTGTCCAATATGTGGTTATGAAAAATTGATTAGGAAAATGTCTGATAAGAGGTCAATTTTTACATTTAAAATGTTTAATAACCCAATTATTAGAAAAAATAATTGCAGAAGATAATTTGGGTATTAGGATAATTATCTGCAATTAATTTAATTGTAGATTGGTTAATTTTGATACCCCCTAATAGATTTATGATGGAATTTTAACTTATCATTGTGATTATAATATTTATAATAAATCATTGATAAATTTTCAATGTATTAATTTTTACTTGAAAAGGAGGTTTTTAATTTTTAGCTTCAAACTACTTCTGTGAAAACATTTTTTCTGGAAAACAGACATTAGAAGCTATACTATTGTATTCAATCACATTTTCAACACCTTTAAATTAAATTGTCTAATCTATTCGTTTAAAATAAATAGTAATACTTATATTAATTAAGATATGGTCAATTTAATGCTATCTTTTTCTATTGAAATATATAGAAAAACCTATTGTATAATATTTAAAAAATAAATATCAGATAGTATTTTTTAAATGAGAAGCTGAAAAAATGATGAAAAATATCCCTTTTTCCTACTTTATAGAGTCTTTAACAACAAAACTGTTTAAAATAAATTCTCAAACACCTTTTTTCACATGAGAAAACTTTTTGATATTGGTGGTGTTAATTCCCAGGTGAAAACTGTTATTATACCAAAATATAACATTCAATAATAGTTTGGCATTAAAATTAAAGATTTATGAAATATAAATTTTTTTCTTGTCTTATATTTAAAGTTTTAATTTATTTTAAATGCAATTTATTTTAATTGAAAATTCACTGAGTGGTGATTAATTTTTTCAATTCATGAGATCACTCTACCAACTCAAATATGCCTATGCAATTCTGATAAAATAAACCATAAAAAGCTTCAAAATATCAGTTTTTATTTCTTTTATGAAAATTATAATAGAAAATTTCTTATTAGTTAAGGAATAACTAGATCTAAACAAAGGCAGAAATTAATTTTCTGATTTTTTAATAATTTTCATGTGTTTCAAAAACTCAAAAACTGTACTACAATCTACTAACTTAAGATGAGCCTTCTTTAAATACATATAGTCAAAAAAATATTATTGCTGTTTTGAATGAAAAGCTGTGATAGTGCTTCATCAAGCCAGAAAATTGTTAATAACACACTGATATTTTCTGTTTATTTTGGTTATGTGTGTTTTACAAAGTATGAAGGAATGAAAAATATAATATTTCTGATGTTTCTATATGTTTTTTATATAGCTAAAGTGAATTGAAAATAATTCTATTTCATAATAAAAATTTTCTAAAATACATCAAAAAAAATCAGGTCATATGGTTTCAATTTAGGAAGTAGAGCATAAATTACCAGATTAAAAGGAGTTTTCAATAACAAGAGCCACTGATTTTACTGTATAATTTCTCAATAAACATTAATATAATCATTATAAAGGTTAAAAGTGATGCTTTTAAATAAAGAAATAATATAATTTTCAGTATTTTTACTTATCAAGTAAAACTCATTATGAAAAATAAATTGCATTTTATGAGAAATTAATATGAATGGACAGAATTCTAATCTCTCCCTTTTTATATTTCTATTGATTATTTATTAAACTCTCACCATTATTTCAGTACAGATTCATCTATCTTTTTTTAAGAGTTCAAGATGAGTTCAATGTAGAGTTCAGTATCAGCAAATTATAAGTTCAGTCTAAGTTCCATCTGAGTTCCATCTGACTGCAAGTTTAGGACTTGCTAGCACATCTTCCCCAAATATTAGGGGGTATCAATGTTAGAAATATGCCATTTTGAAATACCTCTTTTTTCTACCAAATCAGTAATTACTATTTCCTCATATATGTCATATCTATCCCCCAAAACACCTTTATATGTATTATTAAACTCAAGTTTGTTACTTTATTTTTGTGCTTCAAAATAAATTTTAAATATTTTCAGTTTTTTAACATTGATACCCCTTATTATGTGGTGTATGGTGCTGAAAAATTAATTAAGTGAAATGTTGCAGTTACACTTTTCTATTCTTTGGAATATAAGTTTCAAAGGAGTAATTCACAACTGAACACTTAGACACAATTCTAAAATTAAATATATGAGTTCAATATTTATCATCAATTTATTGGAATAATGATATTAATGCTGATTGGTAGATATTATATGATGTTTCTATTCAATTTCTAAGTGTGTGAAAAAAATCCCTTTGATATTTTATTTAAACAGAAGAATTTATAAATCTTCTTTAAATTGGCCTTATCACAAAGCAATACTGGAATGAGTATATTGTTATAAAAATTAATTTGAATACAATTATTTAAAATTTTAATCAAATATCTAAAACCAAAAATGAATATTAAAATTTGACTTTTTATATAAATATATATTGATTTAAAAGATATTTACTTATTTTTTTTATACAAAACCACAAATTTTATCCTGTGAGATTTCCCTTCAAATTACAAATATAAATCTAAAAAATTAATATGATGCTCTGTCAACTCTATATGATGTGTACCTTAAGCAAAAGAAAATTAAAGTACTTCAAATCTAAGCAAAGAGCTAATAACTTTTTTATATAGTATAGTTGTATAAAATTTAATTTAAGATAGTTATTTATCTTTAATATGTAAATAACAAATATCATAATAATATATAATCAGATGAAAACTATTTTTAATATGATATTTTATCAAAATGATTCTTAATTTGTACTTATTTTCATAACTTTAAAGTATTTAATAAAAATATTTTGATATAAAAATTAATTATTTTTATTGAAAATACTTCATAAAAATTCTAAAAAAGTATAAATTTCTTCATGGCTTAAATTAGCTTGAACCACAGTTGGAAACAGGATTGCATTGAGAGTTCAATCTAAGTTCCACCCAAAACATGATAAATAACTTTTTTGAAAATGTATATAATCATTACAATGAAAAAAATTAGTAAAAGAAGAGACTCAGAAACTTTTTTCTGTTACTCAATAGATTATTGTAAATATATTGAGGTAGATAAATTATTAAAATTTCTTAAATTTTCAGCTTTCACAGTCAATTATCCAGTTATATATAGTATTAACAAAACAAGAAATGAAGCTAAGTGGTGATATATGTAGATATATCTTTTCTTCAAACTTTACTTGAATAATTTAATTTAATTCAAAAATATTTTTAGTCTAACCAACATATTTTACTATTACATTTAAAAATAAATACAATAAAATTATAAAATACATAAGCTCAACAGTTTAAAATTTCTTTAAATTTTTTGTTTTAGTTTTCAACTTTTTGCTACAATTTTCCTATTATATTATTTATTTATATCATGTATAGTTATCAGAAGCATACTTTTAATTCTTGTGTAAAAAAGAGAAATAGTTTTTTGTTAAAAGTTATTTTATTATATTACTTTCATAGTCTTAAAATGCATTTTAAATCAAAAATACAAAATAAAGATGTATAAACTATAGGTTTAAGTCAAAAATATCAATAAAAGATAATTATCAATCATTTTTCATATTGGCAACATAGAGCTGTAGATTGAGGGGGTGGACTCTGATGTTTACCTGAAGAATAGAGCACACTCTCCATTTTTTACTACCTCAATTGACAACGTCTCAATCTCTCCACACAACTTTTTCTACCATTTCATTTCTGTCGTAGACAATACTATAGTACTAGCTATAGGCCTTGACCAAGGGAGTTGGAGAAAAACCAGAAAGAATAACCCCTGTCACTTTAGAAAAACAAGTGAGATTTACCTGTTTCAGAAAATTGGAGATCTGTTTGCTAGACCCTCTAATTAAACACACTTGGCCTCTTTAAAAGTGAAAGATAATAGTCCCAGACAGACTACCAGAAAGAGTTGAAATGAACAGTAATATGTTCCAACAAAAAAAAAGCCAATAAGACAGTGAAGAAAAGAGAGGTGATGAGTGAAGAGATAAGATTCTTCCCTAGAAATCTTCCCACACATGCATTGTCAAGGGGTCTTTCAAGTCTAGAAGTTTTTCACGACGGTCCAATGGTAGAAACAACAGAATTTTTGGATTTCAAACTTGGGGTACATATTTCCTTATCTTCAAAAATATTTACTCAATATAAAGAGGTAAAAATTAAATTATTATTATAGTTAATGTATTAAAATTACGTGGATTTAAATACCAAAGCACTAATAGATAGTAATAAATGGTTTTTTTAAATAGTTATAATAAATAGATAAGTAATGGAATGAATGAAAACAACCAAAAGAGAGGCCTTATATAGGCAAAGGAGCGACAAAGCATGACAATAAAATTCTAAAAACAGTAGTATTATAGAAAGAGAAAAGTAATATTCCAGAAGGAATATTTTCAAATAATAAAGTTTTTCTACAAAAGAAGGCTTCAAAAAGATGTATTTACAGAGTATGGCAGGAATACATTAATTTATTTAATATTTACTGTAAAGGTCAATTCTAAATAAGAAATTTGAATTTTTTGTATATATTTATTTATATTTGAATATTAAAATTTTATTTTAATTTAAAATCTATTTTTAATTTAAATTTTTATTTCTTTCAACCTGTCAATGAGCATGGTGTTAGAGAATAAAAATATAAGGGACATTGTTATATTTAAATTTAATTATTCATTAATTTTACCATTCTGTAATTAGTTAATTTATTATTGGTAATTTTAATGTAACTAATTTTTAACTAAATAATTAAAATAATAAGGTGTGGCTTCATCCTGTAAATAATTAATTATTTTACTGGGTAAGTCTAGCAGCCTGGCTGACACTCCCTCACTCTAAAAAAAACAATAAAAAAATGCTATGATTTTTTCTTTTTATATTTCTTTAGCAGAGTAGGAAGATTAGATATCTCCTTCCCAGTTATCCAAGAATCATATTCAGAAGATTTACTCTTGAATCTCAATAATTATTCTGTACCTATTTTAGCAGTAACTATTCTGTCATTTAGAATCTTATCAATTTCTGCTGTCTCAGTGATTTCATTAGGGGTCTTTTTTGGTCTTCCCCTCCTTTTTGGAAATAAATCACTATTGGATGTGTAAGGTTTCAAAAGAGATATTGGAAAAACAGGATGTTTTCTGTCATATGGAGAATACAAAATAACTTCAACTGCATTATCATCAACCATTCTTCTGACAAAAAATGGACCAAAAAATGAGTCTTTCAATTTGTTATTACCTTGTAAATTGAAGTGGACTGTAGAAATCAACACCTCATCACGCTTTTTAAAAGTGTATTCTTTATGGGATTTGTCCCATCTTTTCTTCTCAGATTCAAACAATTTTTCAATACATTTTTGAGCATGACTTCTGCAAAGTTGTTGCATTTGAAGAAAAGATTTTACACCATGATGTAAATCCAAATTAGGTATTTTATTATTGAGAATTCGGGCAGGAGTTTTTGGAACATATCCAAGCCAGAGCTCAAAAGGCTTTCTTTGAGTAACAGAATGAACAGTGCTATTATAAGAAAATTCCATCTCAGGAAGTAAGGTAATCCAATCATGAGTGAATCTGTCATTGTCTTTATACTCAAGGCCAAAGGAAAAATACCTTCTTATCATGTCCTCTAGATTCTGAATAATTCTTTCAGCAAGTCCATCAGTCTGAGGGTGATGGGCAGTAGAAAGTTTCAGATCACAGCAACAAACATCCATCAGAGACATCAAAAATTCAGAAGTAAATTTAGGGTCTCTGTCAGAGATTATGGCTTTAGGAAAACCAGAAGTATTAAACATATGAGACCACCATAAGAAAGCTAATTCTTTAGTAGAGACATCCTTGTGAGTAGGGATAAATTTACACATTTTTATGAATCTGTCCAAAATAACCCAACAAGAGTTATAACTGTCTTTTCCAGAAATGGGTAATCTGGTTACAAAATCCATGTTTATTATCTGCCATGGTGCATCAGGAGGTTCAATATGTTGCATTAATGCAGCTCTCTTACCAGTCAATATTTTTGATTTTTGGCAAGAATCACAAGATTCAACATATAATTTGGTGTCTTCAGACATATTAACCCACCAAGAAGTGTTTTTATTTCTGATAATTGTTTTTTCAAGATCAAAATTTCCAGCTAATATGTCATCATGACAAATTTTCAAGATGATTTCTTTCATAGAAGGAGGAATAAAAACGACATTACTCAACTTTCTTCTATAATATAGATATCCTTCATCAATTGAAATTTTATATTTCTCCAAAGCCTTCTGGTACGTTGTTGGAAGGGTTTTAATTAATGCTTGTATTGAAGCATTCTTTGGATAATTTAATATGGTGCATAACTTTTTTAAGTCAGTGTCCTTATCATATGAATCCAGAATAATCTTTTATAGCTCTTCCTCCATATTAACCACATATATCCCATGAATAATAATTTCATCCTCAGGATCATAAGCAGGATTAGAGTCATCCTTTTGTAAAGGTAACCTTGATAACATATCCACATTTGAGTGAACAATACCAGCCCTATGAATAATTTTCATTCTCCCAATGTATTCCTGAACAGCTAACTGCCATCTGAATATATGTCTGTTAGGTATTTTAAAGTTTAAAAGGGATTTAACTGCACTGCAGTCAGTGACAAGCTCTAATTTCTGGTCATCTAGGTAATAATGTAACTTTTCTAAAGCCCACACTATGGCTAAACATTCAAGATTAGTGGCACCATATTTCAATTCACTATTTCTCAAGGTTTTTGAAATATAACAAATTACTACTTCTGATACTTTATCATTCATAACTTTTTTTTTGATGGAGGGCAGCACCAAGACCAATAAAACTGGAATCAGTGTACAAAAAAATGTTTTATTAAGGTCAGGTAAAGCAAGAATTGGTGCTGAAATCAAACAGTGTTTCATAGTGTCAAAAGCTCTCTGTCTTTCACTATTCCAGACAAAAGCAACATCCTTTCTAGTCGGGTAAGGGGTAGAGCTATGACTTGGTAATTTTTAATATACTGTCTATAGTATCCACAAATTCCCAATAAGCTCTGGAGCTCTCTAACTGTGGTAGCAGCCTTCACCTGTTGTATGTCTTCCACTTTGTTTTGGTCAACACATATCTGTAACACTGAAACAACATGACCAAGCACTTTTAAGGAATGAAAACCAAATTTACATTTCTTCAAAGCAAGTGTCATATTTTTTCCATCCATTTTGTGAAATACTTTACACAGGTGGTTAAGATGGTCCTTAAATGTTTTTGAGAATATAATGATATCATCAATATAAACCATTAGCCATTCTTCAATTATCTCTTGATGGAATGTATTATCCATAACTTTTTTAAAAACTGAAGGGGCATTTTTAGGGCCGAATTGCATCCTAAAATACTTATAAATACCTATATGAGTAGCAATCATCAGAAAATTCTGGGAATTCTTCTCAACAGGTACCTGGTGATATCCTTTGTTACCATTCAGGAAGCTGATATATTTAGCACCTTGTAAGGTGGCATGTATAGAGCTAATTCTAGGTAAAAGATAGATATTGTCAACAGTATAAGTATTTAATGCTCTATAATCACAACATAACCTGGCTTTATCTTTCTCATAAGAAATTAGGAAAGGTAAGATAACACAATATTTAGGTGTTTCAACTACCTTTTCAATAATATTCATTTTTAAAAGGGTAGAGATATTGTCTTCAATATCTTTTCTCTTTGTGGGAGAAGCAGGATAAGGCTTCTTCTTTAAACTAGGTGGTATTTCAGTTAATGGAAAAGATAATGAAATTTTCATTTCTTCTTTAACTAATCCTAGTTCATGTGATACATGAGCAAAGGCCATAGGAAAAGATTTTATCAATTTAATGATGGAATCTTTATCCTTACAAGAAAGATGTTCTCCTAAAGAAGCATTGTCAATTTCAGACATAGGGCAAGAATTTCTTTTGTAGATCTTCCTAGAATATATATTATGTTTTACTTAAGTGTATAAATAATTTATAAAATTAATATAATACTTATTTTACTCATTTTTAATAAAATATATATATAATTTTTTTATGCAATAAGATATTTTTTTAAATACATAAAATACATAAATTTATTCTCTCTTATGGTTCCAATAAAGTATTATAACATTTTACTGGGCTCCTGAGACAGCCTGGCTGACAAGTTTCTTGAAAACATGTTAGAATTTTTCTTTTCATGTCATCACAAAAGTCCAGGAAGAGATATCTATGAAATATGGGATAGTGATTAATTTAATTGTTCTACACTTGACCAAAGTCATCTATATTGGTGATTTCAACAGCTTAGGGAAAGAATTTTTGTCAGCCTAAATATCCTTAGGACTGAGTATTCCTTATGCTTAAAATAAGATAACCTTAATTAGATTAAGCTTATATCTTAAAAATAAGGTTAAAATAATAATATATATTATTTTATTATATATATATATAATTATTATTCTATTATATAATTTATAATAGTTTAAATAGCTTATCCATGGCCTAATAATACTTATTAAGGTGTTAATGGAGTCATAATATACTTATCTTAAGTGATATGAAGTAATTATTGACATACATAAGCTTATATGTATACATAAATCTCATATTCAGTGAAATATGCAGTATATTATGTATATTTAGGTATATAAGTGGGTTTTAGCCCCTTAATAGCCTATAACCTTTGTTTTTCTGCTTATTTTAGGTCATATGGACGAAATCAGTAGACTCACAATGCCTACAGAAGCATAGACACCTATATCAGGCGCATACACCCAGTTTGGACAACTAAAATTACTTCCTTGGATGGTTATTCACGGATTTATGGGTTGGAAATATGTTTTTGGGTTAATGTGGATGCTTGGGGATGTTATTGGGGGCTTGGACATTTTATTTGTTTCCTTTATATACTTTTAGTTTCATTAAATCTCTTTTTGATCTTTTATTTTACCTGTTTCTTTATGGTATCCGCTTTTATCTGGGTTTTCTAATTATGGTATGGCTCTGTGTTATTATTAATAGTGATGGAGGGTCCTTACTGGAGGTCTGGGTGTTGAAACTGCTTGAAGTGGACGCCATGGGGAGGTGATGGGCCCTCACAGTGCTGTAATTGCCGGGGATAGCAGTGACATCATCTGGATTGAAGGTCTGTGCACTCCAGTGGATTTGGGTATAAGTAAGGAGGGATTTTGACGGTTTATTATCATCATTCAATTACTACACTTCAAATAAACACTACACTACAATTATTAACATCTAGAAATATATTATAAAGCCCTTATAAATTGATATTATCTTTATAAAAGCTATAACTATATTTTATTCTTCTATTTTCCACCACTAGCACGCATTTAAATCCAAGTATTGTGAGTTTAACTTGAGTATAACTATTCTATTAGTCTTCCCCTGAGGTTTAATCACTAAATCATTCATTAATAAGTAGTTGGACCATAAAATAACACTATTATATCATACTTATATACTAGACTGTACTGACAATTGGGGGTCTTTCCTTATATTTTACTTATTATTTAGTATAAGCCTTGGGACGTGATTTTTACCTTAGTACAACTCAAAATTAACCAAATATTTGGGTCTGCGGCATATTAGTGGGTCATCATAACTCATTGATTGCGGAAAAGAACCCTTATAATAATTGTACTAATTTTTTATTATAAAAATTAGATATTTACAGTAGTAACTGTACCCAATATAAACCCAATTTCACTTGGTATTTGGACACCAATATAACACCCAATAAAATTGGTATTTGGCTAAAGCTTGGTAAGCTAATTATTCACCCTTATAGAGGTCTAGTTAAACTTATTATTATATTTTTAACAGATTTTTTCGAATTTTTCTTATATTTTATTTAAATAAATAAAGATATAAATTCAGGGTAAGCTCCATTGCTTTTTTATTAGTAATATAATTGCTAATATTATTTGTCTACTAATTCCACAGAGTTTTTTCCTTTTGTAGACGTAAAATATTGTTATTCTGAACAATATGAGTGCTCCTCAGGATAGTGTAAGTGAACAGCCTGCTTATAATACCAGGTCTAAAGCTAATAAAAACTTTCCAGGACATCACCATGGAGGGACAACAGTACCCCCAACCAGAAAGCATGAGTATAGAGGAAAAGGACGCCCTCTTAAAAAAGATAACTATCAAAAAGACGTCTCCTCCTCTTCAGGATCAACTGTCCCACCTGGCCAAACAGGTTCTGAAGCTAGAGGAATCAAAATCTCTCATGTTCAAAGAAGTAGAGCAGTTGCAAAACAATTGCAAGGTAGGATTTCAGCAGATGAATCAGGCAATGGCAGAATTAAAGGGAGGCCTGCCCAGTCAATCAAATCAGCAACCCCCTACCCAAGGAGGGTCCACTCACTCCCAGGAGAAAATCCTGGTAGACAAATGGAAATGGGACTGGTTTCACCAACAGTGGACAAGCCACAGTTGCAACAGGGATCCACCCCCTCATCTGACTTCCTCAGCTCACCCTTACAAGGGAAAAAAGCGCCAAAAATCAGGCCTGGCAACCATCCCTTGGTAAGTAACTTACCCCCTCAGATTAAACATAATACTGATAATTACAATATAGGTAATTCTATTGATGTTAAATCTGTACAAAAAATAGAGGAGGATTTAAGAAATTTGGGTTTTAGAGTAGATACACCTGACTTGTCTTTTATCCATAATAACAGTACTATATACAATGATAATACAGTTAATCCTCAGTTGCAACCACCTACTAGTGAGATGAGAAGTTCACAGGAGAGTGAGAGAATTGAAAAGGAGGACATGGAATATTTTAACAATAATCCAACTGTCCATAGAATTGTTTCAGCATTGTGGAATAGAATGACTGATTGTGAGGAACAGACAGTTAAGCTCACTAGTGATACAATTTCATCCTTAACATTGAACATTTCTCAATTAGCAACACGTAATAAAGAATTAGAGAAGGAACATTTGTCTCTAACTCTTAAATATGATTCATTAAGTAATAAATATAATGACCTTTCAAACAAATTTTGTGAGTTAGAAAAATTATATGAAACACACTTATTAAAAACTGAATCAAGAACAAAGTTATCTTTTGCACAGACAAATCAAAGTGTCTCTGAGCTGCTACAAAGATTAACTAAAGTTGAGATTGAAACTGCCAATCTACTAATGAACCAGGATAATCATAAGTATAATCAATATAATAATAATCCTTTCATTGGCAAAAGTGAATCTCATTCCTTCCCTGTACCACCACAATTAAAACCATCTGGTGGTAGTGTCAAATCTGAAAATGTAAGTCACAAATCCGTGCAGGAAGAAATACAAGACCATTTATCAAAAGTAAATGAGTTATTGAATTTACCTAAGATTAGTGAGATAAAATCCAATCAGAAGAACTGGCCTAAGATAGATCAGTACCCAACTTATGATGGGGAAGCCAGCTCTGATTGGCAACATTTTATTCAAAGAATTGACAACTTGAAATTCTCATATAAGTTACCAGATGAAGAGATAACATCAAAATTAATTTCTTTATTTAAGGATGTTGCTTTATTATGGTTTGAAGCTGTCTTAAGTGAGGGTAAAGACTACTCTTGGGCTGAATGGAAACACCTTATTGAAAAACAATTTGGAGGTTCTAAATTCAGACTTACTCAGCAGAGACTGTATGAGAAGACTAGGTATAATCCGTTGAATGGTGACAAACCTATGGTATTTTTAATGACTTTAAACAAAATCTTAAAAGCCATTGAGCCTCATATGGATTTTAACTTATGGAAAGATAAGATAATTTACAAATTACCTATATCTGTCAGAGATATTGTTGTAGCTAGAACATTTAATGTTACTGAATATTCTGATTTTATTAATATTTGCAATGAAATATTATTGAACCATAAGTATGAATCAAGGTATTCCACTTATAAACAAAATGTTGAACCTGTAAAATCTCAGAATTCAAAAACACTTCAGGAGAAGCAGAAAAAACCTACTGCACCTGTAGTACCTAAAAAGTATGAAACAAATACTTGTTATAAGTGTAACAAACCTTGGGTAAAAGGTCACAAATGTGAGAAAAACATAAATATTGTTGAAAATCAACGTGAATCTGAAACTGAAACTGAAAAAAGTAAAGAATCAAGTGATTATGACAGCAATATCTCATATAGTGATGAAAATGAAGTCTGTATGTTGGAAGATGATTTGTCCATCTTTGAAAATCCAATATTAAATATGGACTCAAATGAATCTTTAATGAATTTTGAGGATGCTGAAATCATTAAGGATATACAAGCTGATAACTTTAAAATGACACCTATCACGGTTCCAGCTATCATTTCTGGTGAAAATGTTAATATAGTATTGGACACAGGAGCTGCTGGTTCAGTTGTTTCCACTAATACATTACAGAAAATTGATAGTGAATATAAGTTTAAGCTTGAACCACTTCAGAATAAAAATTGGAGAGGTTTTGGATCAGTACTACACCCCATTGGTAAATACAAAGCTGCTGTTTTCTTTAAACACCAACATGGTTATGTAAGGGTAACTTGTGACTTTGTAGTAATGGATAATACAAATTGTAGTAACTGTTTTATCATTGGAAATGATATTCTGACTAAATTTGGTGTAAAATTAGACCCTGCTAATAACAATTTTACAATTGGCATGAATGGTAAAAGGAAATTTAAAATAAATTCTTTTAACACAGTCTTACACATTGAGTCAGTAACAAATTCCCCGTCTAAAGGAAGAGAATCCAATGAGATGGAACTTCTGGAAACAGAAATTTCAAAAGCATCATTTGGCACTCAGATAAGTGAAACTGAGAAAAATAATATTTTGGAATTAATTAAAGCTTTTCCAATGGCTTTTGCACATGGTACAAATGAACTTGGCCTTGTAAAAGATCATGAAATGAAAATTAGTTTAACCTGTGACATGGATAATATTCCTGCTAGTCTTAAAAAGAAACCATATCCCGCTTCACCAATGAAGAGGAAAGACATAGAGGATAATATTAAGATGTTATTAAAAATGAACATTCTTGAGAAGGTTGAAACTACACCAAAATATTGTGTAATATCACCAGTGCTGATTTCTTATGAACAAGATAAAGCAAGACTGTGCGGTGATTATAGAGCATTAAATACATTTACAGTAGATGATATTTATCCCTTGCCAAGGATTGCCTCTATACATGCTACCCTTAAAGGTGCTAAATATATAAGTTGCCTGGATGGAAATAAAGGGTACCATCAAATTCCTGTTGAAAAGAATTCACAGAACTTTTTGTTGATAACAACACACATGGGAATTTATAAGTATGTCAGAATGCCATTTGGACCAAAGAATGCTCCATCAGTATTTCAAAAGTTAATGGATATAACATTCCATAATGAAATGATTGAGGGATGGTTAATGGTATACATTGATGACATCATAGTGTTCTCTAAAACTTTTGATGAACACTTAATCCATTTAAGGAAAGTATTTCAGAAAATGGATGAAATAAAAATGACCCTTGCATTGAAAAAATGTAAATTTGGGTTTGAATCTTTAAAAGTGCTTGGTCATATTGTATCTGGCTTACAAATATGTGTAGACCAAAATAAAGTGGCTGCAATAAAGAATATTGGCATTCCTCAAAATGTGAAGGATGTACAATCTTTTCTTGGAATGTGTGGTTATTATAGACAATATATAAAAAACTACCAATCAATTGCTGCACCACTGACCACACTGATAAAGAAATCAGAAGCTTTCATTTGGAATAATGAAAGACAACATGCTTTTAATAAGTTGAAAGAATGCTTAATGACAGCTCCTATCTTGGGATTACCAGATTTCCAATTACCTTTTGTATTATATACAGATGCAAGTTTTATTGGACTGGGTGCTGCTTTGCATCAAAAACAACTTATTGAAGGTAAAATGTCAGAAGTAGTAATCTGCTATATTTCACGTACTCTGAGAAGTAGTGAATTAAAATATGGTGCTACTCAACTTGAATGTTTGGCAGTAGTATGGGCTCTTGAAAAGCTACATTATTACCTTGAAGACCAAAAATTTGAGTTAATAACTGACTGTAGTGCAGTTAAGTCACTCTTAAACATGAAAACTCCTAATAGACACATGTTTAGATGGCAATTAGCTGTACAAGAATACAGAGGACGGATGACTATTACACATAGAGCAGGAACCTTGCACTCTAATGTAGACCTGTTATCTAGAGTACCTCTGCCTAATAATGATGATAATCCTGCTTATGTTCCTGAATCAGAGATTATTACCATTTATGGCATTTATATTGTAGATCTTGAGGATGAATTTATGCAATCAATTCTTGATAATTATAATTCAGATCCTGACTTAAGTAAATTAACTACAATATTAAATGATCCATCTAATGCTTCAATGAATGTTTTGATAAAAACATTACCAGATAAGTATAAGGAGGCATTAGAGAAAGGAAAATTTTCCATTGAGGATGGTTTTATATATTACAGGAAAAAATTAAGTAATGTAATTGTAATTCCCCCTTCAATGAAGGAGTTAATGTTAAGTATATGTCATGATGATATATTAGCAGGTCATTTTGACTACCATAAAACATTAACCAGAGTAAAAAACACAGCTTGGTGGATTAACATGTCTGAGGATGTTCAGAAATATGTTGAAACATGTGACTCTTGTCAAAAATCTAAAAGATTAACAGGAAAAAGAGCTGGTTTATTACAACAAATTGAGCAACCAAAAGCTCCATGGGAAATTATTAACATGGACTTTGTAACAGGTTTGCCAATAGCAGGGCATAAGAGTTATAACTCCTGCTGGGTAATTGTAGATAGATTTACAAAGATGTGTAAATTTATTCCTACCCACAAAGAGGTTTCTGCAAAGGACTTAGCTTTTTTATGGTGGACACAAATGTTAAATACAGCAGGTTTCCCCAAAGCAATAGTTTCAGACAGAGATCCTAAATTTACTTCTGAGTTCTGGACGTCACTTATGGATGTTTCAGGGTGTCAATTAAAACTTTCTACAGCACACCATCCACAAACTGATGGGCTAGCAGAAAGAATGATACAAACCTTAGAAGATATGATAAGAAGATACTGTGCTTTTGGTCTAAATTTTAAAGACAATGACAAATTCACGCATGATTGGGTAACCCTTATCCCAGGTTTAGAATTTGCATATAATAGTACAGTACATTCTGTCACTGGCAAAAAGCCATTTGAGTTATGGTTGGGTTATGTACCTAATACCCCTGCTAAAACTCTTAATAAGTTACCTAGATTGGATATTCATCCAGGTACTAAATCTTTTCTTCAGATGCAAGAACTATGCAGAAAACATGCTCAAGAATGTATAAATAAGGCTTTTGAGTATGAAAAGAAAAGATGGGATAAAGCCCATAAAGAACAAATGTTCAAAGAGGGTGATGAAGTCCTTATTTCAACGCTACATTTCAATTTAAATGGTAATGTTAAATTGAAGGATCCATTCATTGGACCATTTGTAGTTAAAAAGATGGTTGGTAATAATGCTGTTGAGGTTATTCTATATGCACCTTATGATAGAAAACATCCAGTATTTCCTATTTCTCTTATAAAACCATACCATTCTAATGATACTGCTCTCTTTCCAAGAAGATCAGGAAGGCATAAACAGCAACCTGAAGAAATAGTGGAAAAAGCAGAAATTGAAAAGATACTTAAAAAGAGACACCTTACAAAAGAAAAGGGAGTTGAGTATCTACTAAGATTTAAAAATAAATCAAGTGAATATGACCAGTGGATTCCAGAAAATGAAATCTCTGATCTTAAAAATCTCTTGAAAAAATTTAAATCTAAATAATACTGTTCATTCAGTATGTGTATTATAAAAATTATTTTTTATTTTATTATTTCATTCCTTAAGATTAATTAAAATGTCTTAACATTTTTTTTTATTGTTTTTTTTGGGGTGAAGGAGTGTCAGCCTAAATATCCTTAGGACTGAGTATTCCTTATGCTTAAAATAAGATAACCTTAATTAGATTAAGCTTATATCTTAAAAATAAGGTTAAAATAATAATATATATTATTTTATTATATATATATATAATTATTATTCTATTATATAATTTATAATAGTTTAAATAGCTTATCCATGGCCTAATAATACTTATTAAGGTGTTAATGGAGTCATAATATACTTATCTTAAGTGATATGAAGTAATTATTGACATACATAAGCTTATATGTATACATAAATCTCATATTCAGTGAAATATGCAGTATATTATGTATATTTAGGTATATAAGTGGGTTTTAGCCCCTTAATAGCCTATAACCTTTGTTTTTCTGCTTATTTTAGGTCATATGGACGAAATCAGTAGACTCACAATGCCTACAGAAGCATAGACACCTATATCAGGCGCATACACCCAGTTTGGACAACTAAAATTACTTCCTTGGATGGTTATTCACGGATTTATGGGTTGGAAATATGTTTTTGGGTTAATGTGGATGCTTGGGGATGTTATTGGGGGCTTGGACATTTTATTTGTTTCCTTTATATACTTTTAGTTTCATTAAATCTCTTTTTGATCTTTTATTTTACCTGTTTCTTTATGGTATCCGCTTTTATCTGGGTTTTCTAATTATGGTATGGCTCTGTGTTATTATTAATAGTGATGGAGGGTCCTTACTGGAGGTCTGGGTGTTGAAACTGCTTGAAGTGGACGCCATGGGGAGGTGATGGGCCCTCACAGTGCTGTAATTGCCGGGGATAGCAGTGACATCATCTGGATTGAAGGTCTGTGCACTCCAGTGGATTTGGGTATAAGTAAGGAGGGATTTTGACGGTTTATTATCATCATTCAATTACTACACTTCAAATAAACACTACACTACAATTATTAACATCTAGAAATATATTATAAAGCCCTTATAAATTGATATTATCTTTATAAAAGCTATAACTATATTTTATTCTTCTATTTTCCACCACTAGCACGCATTTAAATCCAAGTATTGTGAGTTTAACTTGAGTATAACTATTCTATTAGTCTTCCCCTGAGGTTTAATCACTAAATCATTCATTAATAAGTAGTTGGACCATAAAATAACACTATTATATCATACTTATATACTAGACTGTACTGACAATTTTAGATGAATGTGGATTAGCAGGAGGATTATAAAAGTTTAAATAAAGAATACTTTTAGAGCCAGGAAATAGAGATTCAGAAAAACTAAAAGGTGATACTGGTAGTATGGGGTTAGGATCCTGAGATGTATGAGGTAGCTCAGGGTTAGAATTCTTTGTATAGGAAGCTTTTTTGGCTTTAATATTTTTAAAGAAGGTGAGAATTTTAGATAATCTCTTTTTAGGAATTGTAGGATCAGGAAGAGAAGCTGGTCCAGTATAGACATTAGTTCTGGAAGCAATGATTGGAAAGTTACATTGGACTTTTTTAAGCCTTCAGAGATCACAGGTGGTCTTCCAGGGAGACCAGGGTTTGAAATTAGACAGGGTACCTGGTATTTTTTACAAAGATAACAGGGGATGGCAAGGTCTTTTGATGAAAGTTTGAAGATGATGATGACTAAAAGATAAAAGTTAAAATTTTTCTGCAGTAGATTGAAAGAATGGATGGTTTAAGAGGATGAAGAGAAGATAAATATGTGATTGAAAAAATATGAAAAATTCAAAGAATGGGGACATTCTTCATTTGAGGGAGGATGTTGCAACCTAAAGAGTATTAAAGCACTATGCATTATTTAAAAAATATTTTTGGAGATTTCATGAAGATTGGGAGAACCCAATTTATTTCTATTGAGATAGATATATTATTTTTAAGAGGAATAAAAAGGGTAAATTTTACAAGTTAAGATTTAACAATTATTTTAACTGCAAATACTGCAAGTAAAGATCTTAAAATTTATTTAAATTAAATTTGGGAGTCTCAAGAAAAATTTTAAATTTTTGGGGAATTTTTACTATTTTTATTCTCTTTCAAATAATTTTATAAAGTATTTTTGTTTATTTTTGATTTTTAATAACTTAATTTGCTTTGATAATTTTGTATTAGATGATTAGGGCTGCGCAAGCTAAAAAAATTAGCTTATATTAAAGGAAGGAAGTATCTCTATCATCTGTAATTTTTCTAGATTTTTTTATTAAGGTTTTAAGGCTCTAATTGAGTACAGAAATCCATATGAGCTTCATACATCCTCTGGTGATCTCTGGATGGGCTCCGGGATGCTCTAGCTAGGAAAAGTATGGCACATGACATATTATGCATATAAAGCCTGTAGACTTGAAATTAGACGTCATCTAACTATATCATAGAACAATACATACATCTTTAACATATACAACCAATAATTACATAACATTATATAATTTGTAATACACTTATAAATAGAACACCTTTACATAACATATTAATAAATTTACTCAACAACTCATTAATATATCCATATAGGGTAACACTTTTAAGGTCCCAAAATAAGGGAATTTATTATAAAATCTTTTCATTCAAATAAAAGTTTTGTAAAAATATAAATATTCAATAATTTAAATAACTTTTCTTAGTACAGCTTCACTGTTGTATTTCTTTCTCACATAATTAAGAACACTGATTCAACATCACAAAACTGTTAATAAAAAATAGGTAACTTACCATTTAATATAAAGTAGAGGTTTTAGCTTAGTTAATTTTGAACCCATATTTTACTTAAAGGGACAGGATTTACTTTGTTTATTCCAAATACCTTAAATTCTTCTTACAGCAAGGCAACTGTAAGAGTCTTTCTACAACATATACTTTATTTTTGCTTTATTAATATATTTTGATGGATTACCCCATGATACTCTTATATTTTGCCATGTGTAATGATTCTTCTTTTTTTATGGGATAGTCTTTGGGTTTATGGGAATGTTGAATTGCTAGTATGAGGCAAAATTAGCTATGGAAAGGACTGTGAAAACAAGGGGAACCATTGGGAATTTATGGTTATATAAGAAGGAGGCTTTTAAGCTATTATTATTCAATCTTTTACATCACCTTTAAAATATATAACCATTCAATTACAATAAATATTCACTAGTACTGTTAAAGTCTTTAAAATAATTTTTTAAGTCATTTGTTCTATTTTTCTACAAACTTTAAGCTTTATACCATTTATATAATGTGAGATTTAATTACTGAGACCATTACATTGAATCATATTTTAATACTTAACTGAATTCGGAAACCTTTATTCATACTGGAACATTAAAATCTTATAGACAACGGACTGATCAAGCAATTCAAGTCTCTGTGCTTAAAATCAGTCTGACACTTGAGTAGCTTTCTGTACCATTTATTAATTTGATAAAAAGATTTATGTTTTTCATGTTACATACAGAGATGTAATGTAATTAAAGAAAATAGAAACTTTTTCATTCAATTTTCAACATTTAAAATATTAGACTTAAAATTTTTTAGTTTCCTCTTTGTTTAATATGATGTTAAAATTGATTTTTGTTCAACCAAAAAATGTTACAAAGTGGAAAATATAATTGAAAAAAGGGGCAACATTAAATTTTTCTGTAAAAACCTAAAACAAAATGAGGATATTCAAAAAGATCAAAGAAGTATAGAAATGAAAAAAAACAATAAAAGACTCATCAAATCAGGAAAAGAATCAAAAAACATTCTTTGAAAAGGAAATAAATTACTCATTTGAAAGAGACAGTACAGCATGAGAAAAAGATAAGAAAATAGGATGAAAGGAGAATTGGGTATAAAGAAAAGTTAAGGTTAAACATTTTGCAAAGAAAAAAAAGCAAGACCAAAGTAAATGTGATTAAAAATATGAATCAATGTTAGGGAGACAGGAGGTGCCATCAAAATGGTTGAAGGAGCTTATTAATCATCCAATTTATTGTATGTGAAACTCCAGCTGAGTTGTATCTTATTATTTAAGGTATAGGAGTTAATATATTTTTCAAGAAATTGTAACTGTTTTTTGAAAAAGAAGTATCTGGTTATCATAATAAAAAATCAGCCAATTTTGTCAGGCTGAGATCAAGTAAAAAGACGTGAACTAGCTTGAATGTTCAGCTTTCTAGAAGATTTTAATGGTCCTATATGAATACTGTAATACAAATCAAATTAGTATTAAAATATAACTCAATATAAGGGCCTCAGTAATTTTAATCTTACTAATTATATATGGCTTAAAATCTTATCTTTGCTAGAAAATTAGATCTACTAATTCAGATACTATTCAAAGACTTTATAAGTGCTATTGATATGGATTGTAATTTTATTGGTTATATATTTGAATTGTAATGATAAAGAATGTAGAAAACAAGACAAAAACCCCCTCCTTTTATACACAATAACTTCCCCAATGAACCTCTTGATTTACCAGCTCTATACACAGTTAATGATGCCTCATTCAAAAAAATATAAATTTCCAGCAACATAAAGAGTGACCAGCAACATAATTAGAATGATATCACACGCCAAAATCCTGTAGTAATAGTGATAATCCATCAAAAATAAAGAACAAGCAAAAAAGAGAGTATATGCATGTTATACATTAAAATAAAAGACTAAAAGGGGAAAATTAATATTAATTATTACACAATAATAAGGGGGATTAACAGTAGAAATTTTGGGGCTAATCATGACATTATACTATGTGAAATTCCCATTCAAAAATAACCAGAATTGAGTGAGAAACCACTTAAAAACCCAAAATGGGGCATGAGATGTGGGGTAGCTACATTCAGTCCTTGGAAGGTGCTTGCACGGGTAAATCCTTGACTAATTTAGGTGAAGTTAAGTGTGGTAGTGAATTAAAGTGCCAAGATTTAGTTTATTAATGAAATTAGTGCATATAAAGAGGTTCAATGCATTTGTAATTAAGCTAGGACACTAAATAAGCACCTGTTGCCTATTTTAGTGTGTTTACCCACAGTGGGCATAGAATGTGGGGTAATTATAGTGTGAAAAAGCTAACTTTGCTAAAAATGCAGGCAGTATGTGGCCAGTACACAGAAGCCATTTCTGGCATGAAAAATACCAAATTTGAAAAGTGTTATTTTTATGCATTTGGGTAGCCAAATAAATAGCTCAAATTAAGAAAAATTGAACTTTCAAAGTGCATTTTTAATATTGTTAGATTTATAGTGCATATAGTCAAATTTTAAGTGATTTAAAGTGCATTTCTTGTTTTTCACATAAAACATTGAAAACAACAGCTTTAAGTCTACTTAAAAATTATGTACCCTTATATTTAAGGTTCTTAGGATTACTCTACCATATCAAAACTTAATAATAAGTACATAAGACTTATAAAAGGTGGATATATGCGTGTATATAAGGTGTTAGGCATATTTTGTATTTTATCATAAATTTATTTATGTATACTATTTGTGTACTCTAATTTATTGCTCCCATGTATAGTCCATGTGTTTAACATAACTAATAAGTACTTTTACCCAGTCCTTGGTATATCCAGTCTGACAAATTTTGTGAGAAAGCTTTTGGAATTCAGGTAGATCCAAAAATAATAGGCTCAAAATGGAAAAAAGAGAAAATTATTATGATTGGTGTTGAAATCCTCCAGCAGTTTCCTTCTAGAAAAATCTAAAGGAGGTGGAAAAACCTGAGAAACCCATTTCCTTTCAAAAAAAGTGTGATATTTAATTTGAAAAATTAAAACATTAAAGAAAATTCTTACTGGTGTGGTACACATCTTGAAGTAACACAGGAGATCTCTCAGTTTGAAGCAAGTGCAACAATGGGGTTACTTAGAGGGATGTGTATGGAAGTGCAGCT
This sequence comes from Hemileia vastatrix, assembly GCA_030280995.1. Lineage (NCBI taxonomy): Eukaryota > Fungi > Basidiomycota > Pucciniomycetes > Pucciniales > Zaghouaniaceae > Hemileia > Hemileia vastatrix. The sequence goes on along the minus strand of JASXTE010000014.1, from coordinate 20,920,230 downwards.
AAGTGGTATTCGAAATTTCAAGAAAAATAGACTCTCAAAAAACAATTTTTTAGGGGCAGTATGGATATATGAGCTGCTTCAAACAGAGAGAAAGGGAAGTACATAATGGACTATAAGGCAAGAGTATGATATGTACTTGAGGAAGACATGAATAGCACTGTGGCAATCTAAAGTCTAGTAGAGCACAAAAATTTATTATAAAATGATTTTTTGGAGATGATTATTGAGATTGGAAAGTCCAATCTAATTTTAAAATGGTTATATTTAAAAGAATAAGTATTAAAAGTGGTTTACAAGGGGTTAATTTTACAAGTCAAGATTAAAAAATAATCAATGGTCATGAAATGCAATTATAGGAGTAAAAGTACAAGGAAATTAAATTTATAAGTCTCAAGAACCTTTGGGGAACTTTTTTGTAATTTTTACTATTTTTCTTCTTTTTTTAAGAATTTTATTAAGTATTTTTGGTTATTTTTAAATTTTTATAAATTACTTATTTTTGATAATTTTTTACTAGATGAATAGGGCTGCACAGACAACGAAAATGAAAATAAATTATAAGGGAGAAGTAGCTGTATCATCTATAATTTTTCCAGATTTTTTATTAGTATTTTAAGGTTCTAATTGAGTCCAGAAGTCCATACAAGCTCCAAAATGCATTGGACAGGCTCCATACAAACTCTGGTGCTCTCTGGAAAATCTCTGGAAGAGCTCCAGAGTTTACTGAAGTGGTGAATTATCTGATTCTTATGGAGTAGATTTTCCATGAAAATACGGAAAAGGATTTGTTTTGGTCAGCATTTATTAGGTATATTAGAATGGATGTTTTAAAGAACTGACTAGGAAAAACAAGATGAAGGACATGCCAAATGGAGAACATAAATTACTTTCTTTAGAGTTCATCAGAGAAAATATTCAGGCCTACTTTAAAATAATGGCTCTTGATCAGTATCAAGAATCCTGAACTCAATATGTTATCAATATCAGTGAAGATTTGGCTGAAAATAACACTATTATGGTCAAGGAAAAAGAGGCAAAGAAGGGTCAGTTGGGTCAGCCTGTTGATAAAGTAGAGGGGGAATTTGATAATAAAATGGTGGATCATTTAGCTGATTTAACTAAGCAACTCAAAATATTTGATTAAGAGACTAAGAAGACCAACAGAGCACCTGTGGCTTCATCTTCTACTCATTCATCCTATCAGTCAAGAGTTTATGAGAGGAGGACTTATGGGAATAATGGCAATGAAAACTGGTTTAATGGGCATGTAAATGGTAATGGAGGTAATAATAGTAATGGTAATGGTGAAAATGGTTATAGAGATGGTTATGAAAAAACTAAGGTGTGCTTCTATTGTTATAGGAAGGGGAACAAAGCGTCAATTTGTTATTTTTTGGACAAGGACTTTCAGGCTGGTAGAGTAAAATTTAACAGAAAGGTTTATAAATTTCCTGATGGATCTTTAATCAAACCCAGTGATGGGAAAGCACCTTTGGATTTAGTTAGGAGGAATTTGATGGCTAAAAGAAGAGCCAGATTTTGAGAATTAACTGGTGATGATGATAATAATACTAAAGGCGGTAAAAAGAATGGTAGTAATGATGGTGAAAAATTAGATAAGGTTAAAGAAAGGAAGGTCAGTAAGGCCACTTTTATGACTTAATTTGGTGGATTGGAGATAGGAACGGCTTCTAGGGTGGATGGCAACTTCATGATTGGTGAATATGACCTTGATTCTGCTAGAAGAGCAGCAGCTTCTAAAGCTAAAATTAGCATTCAGAGCCAACTTAGGGAAAGACTGAGAAAGGCTGAAATAAAAAAGATTGAAAAGAAACCTTACTTTAAGGAAAAAATTATCGGATGCAGAAGGGGATGGCAGATATGGGGCCTTCCAGTTTTGTAAAAATTTGACTTTAATGGTGAGCCTATGCCTGTGGAAGAAGAATCTGATTCCGAGGAAGATGTACCAATAGTGCCTCTTCCCAGACCAAGTTTTGCAGGTCCTACTCCTATGGAAGGGGTAAGTAGAACCAGTGATGGATCTGGATTGGTGAAAGAAGCTGGTTATGGAGCTAGGGTTATTGTAGATGAATATTTAATTATAGGGGGTGAAGAAGGAAATGTGGGTCTTCAAGAGGTGCCCAGGCCCAAGGCTATTAAAACAAAGGTTCAATATGAAAGGCCAAGAGCATCTGGTAAAGAAAATGCTATGGAGACAGTTTTGGGTAGAGTAAATCAACTCCAGATTTAATTATCTTTAGGAGAATTATTTAGGATTTGTCATGCCCTTGCAATAAAGAAGAAGAAGTATCTGAAAAGGAGAAGAGTATTGTTTGGAGAGGTTTAATATATATGTGAAAATGTGGGGAAGTTTGGAAAAGAAGTGGAAACTCATTTTTCTGCTCCTCTAAGGTATTTAATGGTGATGTTAAACAGAAAAGAGGTAAAGGCCCTGGTGGATTCTGGGTCACAAATTTATTTAATGTCTTTAGAGTAAGCAACTATAATAGGCTTTCCAATTAAAAATGGTACTTGTGGTAATTTAAGAGGCATAGGTGAGCATGATACAGATATTATGGGTACAGAAGAGAATGTCAAGTTATGTATTGGTGGATCTGTTGAAGGAGTGCACTTAAAATTTTTTTTTCCTTTAGGTACACATCATATAGAGTCTTCAGAGCATCATATTAATTTTTTAGACTTATATTTGTAAGTTGAAGGGAAGCCTCATGGGATAAAATTGGTGGTGTAGAAAATCCTATAGTACTAGCTATAGGCCTTGACTAAGGGAGTTCAAGTAAAACTGGAGAGAAAAACCCCTTTTCCTTTGAGAAAAACCAGGTGAGATAAATTTGCTACAGAAAATTAGAGACTGTTACAATTTCCCCTTCCAAACAACTCCTTGGGTGCTTTAAAAGTCAAGACAGTAGCCAATAGCAGAAAACTGAGAACCAGAGAACCTGAAAACCTGAAATGGAGAGCAATCCACACCAAAAACCAAAGACACAGTGCACTTGTTGCACAAACCCAGCAAAAATACCTAGTATAGGTTGCAATTCTACAACAGAGAAATCAGTTGCCAAAGTTAAATTAAATGGAGAAATATCCTTGCAAAAAACACAGCCAATTGTGGCTAAAAAAAAATGAAAAGTATGTGAGAAACAATGATATAATTACCAGATGGTAGTCTTATAATTAAAGTTTCACCAAACTGTCTTATTAAGTATGTACACACAGACTACCCCTCTAAAATCCATGCACAGCAACTAATTTGGCACCTTTGACAGCCAAATTGAATAAAAACCTTCTAGAAACCATCCCCAGATTTCTATAACCAAGATAGGCGGACCTCCATGAAGCCAAAAAACCACTAAAAACATTTAAAAAGCCCCAAATACTCAGAAAAATCCACTACAACTACTAAAACCCTTAAAACACAAAATTCAGCTATGACAACCTTGAGAAATTAAATATAGAGCCAAATTATCTTTACTTAATGGTACTAAGTACTTAACCCTAAGACTTAAGGTTAGCCCGTAAAAAGCAAAAAAGAAAATTAAACAGCTATCTTTTTGAAATGAAAAATGGGGAAATGACCCCTTAAAACTTGGAATATGAAAAATTTCATGAAGACATAAAATATTTAGAAAAACCGGGGCTATCTAATGGCAGTATTATTATATATATCCATAGTCCAAATATTCACTGAATGAAACCAAAAAAAACACCTAATTCTTTGACTAATGTCAATTAATACATACACAAACAGCACCAAACAGCACAATAAAGACCTCTTCTCATGTTTGAAGAACACATCCACCCTCCAATCCAGAATTTCCACATTCTCCTTCCACAGAACCACTATGTCAAACTTTCTTTCAAAATCTGCATCTGATCTGGGCCCTTGAAAATACTGAATTGACTATAATCTGATCTGGGCCATCACACCACCAGCTGATCCATACAGAACCTCCTGTGATTTCTTTCAATACAGAAAGAAGACTTGCTACAGACCTGGTTCATTATCATTTTCAACAGCTTCACCTCCACCTCAACTTGGTCAATTTTCCACCAGCACCAAAAGATCCAGGCCATCCATCCTGATACCCAGATTATTCAAAAAACTACACCCTTCAAAAAAGAGTTTCAATGCTACTACAGCAACCAATCCCACCATGCTTGGTCCATCTGATGGTAAAAACTTTTATTCCTTCCTTCTACTTTTAAAGCTGATTAATTCTCAGTTTCTCCATCTTCTGACAGTGATGATCACAATTTAGGATCCATTGAATCACCAACACCTAACCACTTTCCCACTATTAAAGCCAAGTTCCAACAGCACTCATCTGAAAAAAAACACCTTCTAATAAGCTACTTCTAATTCACTCCTGCTAGAAATCCACAGGACCTTAAGAAAAGGAAACACCTCCTCCACAAGTTCAAGGCTAATGCTGAACACTTTGTTTCATCTCTTGATTCTCTTCTGCAACTTGACTCTTGACTGAACTTTTTACTTAGATATGAAAATTCTTGACAACCCTCCAGACTTACTGAATATAGCCAATCATAAGAAATTACTCAGTTTACAGTCTTGAGGGACTCACCCTCAGTTTTAAGTCCTGGGGGACCAACAGCCCTCATTTTATATTCTTGAGGAACTTAAACTGTCAGTGTGTGCTAGTATATAAGTATGATTTAATAGTAAATATTAATGGTCCAACTACTTTTTGATAAATGATTTAGTGATTAAACCTCAGGGGAATACTAATAAAATAGCTATTCTCAACTAAACTCACAATACTTGGATTTTATGCTTGCTAGTGGTGGAAAATAGAAATAATAAAATATAGTTATAGCATATATAAAAATAATATCAACTTATAAATGCTTTATAATATATTTTTATATGATAATAATTTTTTTATAATGTTTATTTGAAGTTTAGTAAGTAATTGAGGTCCAATAACCCATCAAATCCTCCCTTACTTACACCAAAATTTACTGGAGTGCACAGACCTTCAATTTAGATGATTTCACTGCTATCCCCGGCGATTACAGCACTTTATGGCCCATAAACTCCCCATGGAGTCCACTTAAAGCAGGTTCAGCACCCATATCTCCAGTAAGGACCCTCCATCACAATTAATGATACCACAGACCCATTCCATTAATAGAATAAACAGATAAAAGCGGATACCATAAAGAAACAGGTAAAATAGCTCATCCAAAGAGTATATAATGAAACCCAAAGAATATAAAGGAACTAAATTAAATGTGAAAGCCCCCAATAACATCCCCAAGCATCCATATTAACCCAGTAATCATATCCTAACCCATAAATCCGTGAAAATCCATCCAATGAAGCTGATTAAGTTGTCCAAACTGGATATATGCACCTGAAATAAGTGTATATGCTTGTGTAGGTGTTGTGAATCCACTGAATACATCAATATGACCTAAAATAAGCAGAAAAATAAATTTTATATGCTATTAAGAGGTTAAAACCCACTTATAGACCTAAATATATATAATATAACTACATATTTCACTGAATATGAGGTTTATGTATACATATAAGCTTATTTATGTCTATAATTACCTAATATCACTTAAGATAAGTATATTATGACTCCATTAACACCTTAATAAGTATTATTAGGCTATGGGTAACCTATTAAAACTACTATAAGTCATATAATAGTGTAATAATTATATATATATGTATTATAACCATATATATAAGTATTTTAACCTTATTTTAAGTAAGAAGCTTAATGTAATTAAGGTTATCTTATTTTAAACATAGGAGTTACTCAGTCCTGGAGATACCTAGGCTGAAACTCCCTTACCCAAAAAAAAAACAATAAAAAAATGTTAAGACATTTTAATTAATAAGTAATGAGTAAATAGAAAAATAATATTAAAATTTCTATATTAAATATACTGAATTAAACAGTATTATTTAGATTTAAATTTTTTAAGAGATTTTTAAGATCAGAGATTTCATTTTCTGGAATCCACCGGTCATATTCACTTGATTTATTTTTAAACCTCAATAGATACTCAACTCCCTTTTCTTTAGTAAGGTGTCTCTTTTTAACTAACTTTTCAAATTCTGCCTTTTCAACTATTTCTTCAGGTTTCTGTTTATGCTTTTCTGATCTTCTTTAAAATAGAGAAGTATCATTAGAATGGTATGAATTTATAAGAGAAATAGGAAATACTGGATGTTTTCTATCATATGGTGCATATAGAATAACTTCAACAGCATTGTTACCAACCATCTTTTTTACTACATATGGTCCAATGAATGGAAACTTCAATTTAACATTACCATTTAAATTGAAATTTAATTTAGAAATAAGGACTTCATCACCCTCTTTGAACATTTGTTCTTTATGGGCTTTATCACATCTTTTCTTCTCATACTCAAATGCCTTATTTATACATTCTTGAGCATGTTTTATGCATAATTCTTGCATCTGAAGAAAAGATTTTATACCTGGATGGATATCCAATCTAGTTAATTTATTAAGATTTTTAGCAGGGGTATTAGATACATAACTCAACCATAACTCAAATGGCTTTTTGCCAGTGACAGAATGTACTGTACTATTGTATGCAAATTGTAAACCTGTGGTAAGGGTTACCCAATCATGCATGAATTTTTCATTGTCTTTAAAGTCAAGAAAAAAAGCACAATATCTTCTTATACATCCTTAATGATTTCAACATCCACAAAATTTATTAAAGATTCATTTGAGTCAATACTTAATATTGGATTTTCAAAGATGGACAAATCATCCTCCAGCATACAGACTTCATTTTACGCACTATATGAGATATTACTGTCATAACCACTTGAATCTTTACTTTTTTCTGTGTCATTTTCAGATTCATGTTGATTTTCAACAATATTTATGTTTTCCTCACATTTGTGACCTTTAACCCAAGGCTTATTACACTTATAACAAGTATTAGTTTCATACTTTTTAGGTACCACAGGTGCAGTAGGTTTTTTTCTGCTTCTCCTGAAGTGTTTTTGAATTCTGATTTTTCACAGGTTTGTTATTTTTTTATAAGTGGTGTACCTTGCTTCATACTTATGGTTTAATAATATTTCATTAAAAATATTAATAAATTCAGAATATTCATTAACAATTATTGTTCTAGCTACAAAAATGTCTATGAAAGATATAGGTAATTTATATATTATCTTATCTTTCCATAAGTTAAAATCCATTTTTGGCTCAATGGCTTTGAATATTTTATTTAAGTTCATTAAAAATACCATTGGTTTGTCACCATTCAATGGATTATACCTAGTTTTCTCATATAATATTTGCTGAGTGAGCCTGAATTTAGAACCTCCAAATTGTTTTTCAATTAGTTGTTTCCATTCAGCCCAATAGTAATATTTACCCTCACTCAAAACAGCTTCAAATCATAATAAAGCAAAATCCTTAAATAATGAGATAAATTTTGATGTTATTTCTTCATCTGGTAACTTATATGAGAGTTTTAAGTTGTCAATTCTTTGAATAAATTTTTGCCAATCAGAGCTGGCTTCCCCATCATAAGTCGGATACTGATAAATCTTTGGCCAGTTCTTCTAATTGGATTTTTTTTCACTAATCTTAGGTAAATTCAATAACTCATTTACTCTGGATAAATAGTCTTGTATTTACTTTTACATAGATTTGTGACTTACATTAGTATTTTAAGACTTGACACTACCACCAGATGGTTTTACTTGTGGTGGTATGGAAAATGATTGAGATTCTTTTTTGCCTATGCAAGGATTATTATTATACTGCATATACTTATGATTATCCTGATTCATTAGTAGATTAGCAGTTTCAATCTCAACTTTAGTCAATCTTTGTAGCAGATCAGAGACACTCTGATTTGTCTGGGCAAAAGATAACTTTGTTCTTGATTCAGTTTTCAATACTCACAGAATTTATTTGAAAGTTCACTATATTTATTACTCAAAGAATCATACTTAAGAGTTAGAGCTAAGTGTTCATTCTCTAATTCTTTATTTCTTGTTGCCAGTTGAGAAATTTTAAATTTCAAGGATGAGATTGTATCACTTGTGAGTTTAGGTTTCTGTTTCTCACACTCAGTCATTCTATTCCATAATGCTGAAACAGTTCTATGGACAATTGGGTTATTATTAAAATACTCAATGTCTTCCTTCTCAATTTTTTAACTGTTTGTGAACTTCTCATCCCACTAGTAAGTGGTGGCAACTGAGGGTTAACTGTATTATTATTATAAATAGTACTATTGTTATTGACAAAAGATAAATCAGGTGTATCTACATCAAAACCTAATTTTCTCAAGTCCTCCTCAATTCTCTGTTCAGATTTTACATCAATAATATTACCTATATTGTAATCATCAGTATTGTGTTCAATCTTAGAAGGTAATCCACTTACCACAGGATTTGTGCAAGCCCTTATTTTTGGCACTTTTGCTTTCCTTTGTAGGGGTGAGCTGAGGAAGTCTGATGAGGGGGAGGATCCCTGTTGCAATTGTGACTGGACCATTGCTGGTGGAACCAGTCCCATTTCCATTTCTCTACAAAGATTTTTTCCTAGGAATGATTTTACCCTCCTTTGGTAGGGGGTTGTTGGATTGGCTGACCTAACTTTAACTTTGCCAAGGTTTGATTCATTTGTTGGAAACCCACCTTGCAGTTGTTTTGCAACTGCTCTACCTCCTTTAGCATGAAACACTTTGATTCCTCTAGTTTCAGAACCTGCTTTTCCCGATGAGACAGTTGATCCTGCAGAGGAGGCGAAGTCTTTTTTATTGTCATCTTTTTTAAGAAGGCTTCCTTTTCTTCTATGCTCATTGACTCTGGTTGTGGGTAGGATTGACCCTCCATGGTGATGTCCTGGAGCAATGTTTTTAGCTTTAGACCTGGTGTTATAAGCAGGTTTCTCACTTACATTGTCCTGTGGAGCACTCATTGTGTCTTAAATAAAAATTTTAAACATCTACAAAAGGGAAAACCTATATGGTAATTATTAGACAAAAAATATTATCAATATAATTACTAATACAAACACTGGAGCTTACCCTGAATTCATATCTTTATTTATTTAAATAAAATATAAATAAAATTCAAAAAAATCTGTTAAAAATAAAATAATAAGTTTAACTAGACCTTTATAAGGGTGAATAATTAGCTTACCAATCTTTAACCAAATACCAATTTAATTGGGTGTTATATTGGTGACTAAATACCAAGTGACATTGGGTTGATATTGGGTACAGTTACTACTGTAAATACCAAATTTTTATTATAAAAAACTAGTAAAATTACTATAAGAGTTCTTTTCCGAAATCACTGAGCTATGATTACCCAATAATGTGATGCAGACCCAAATATTTGGTTTTTATGAGATATACTAGAGTAAAAATCACGTCCTAAGGCTTAAACTAAATGATAAGTAATAACTAAGGAAAGACCCCCAATTGTCAGTGTAGGCTAGTATCTAAGTATGATTTAATAGTAAATATCAATGGTAAAACTACTTATTAATAAATTATTTAGTGATTAAACCTCAGGGGAAGACTAATTAAATAGTTATTCTCAATTTAAACTCACAATACTTGGATGTTATGCATGCTAGTGGTGGAAAATAGAATAATAAAATATAGTTATAGCTTATATAAAGATAATATCAATTAAAAACGCTTTATAATATATTTATATATGATAATAATTTCTTTTAGTGTTTATTTGAGTTTTAGTAAGTAAGTGATGTCTAATAAGTGTCAAAATCCTCCCTTACTTATACAAAAATCCACTGGAGTGCACAGACCTTCAATCCAGATGATTTCAATGCTATCCCCCTGCAATTACAGCACTTTATGGCCCATAAACTCCCCATGGCGTCCACTTAAAGCAGGTTCAGCACCCATATCTCCATTAAGGACCCTCCATCACAATTAATGATACCACAGACCCATTCCATTAATAGAATAAACAGATAAAAGCGGATACCATAAAGAAACAGGTAAAATAGCTCATCCAAAGAGTATATAATGAAACCCAAAGAATATAAAGGAACTAAATTAACTGTGAAAGCCCCCAATAACATCCCCAAGCATCCATATTGACCCAGTAATCATATCCTAACCCATAAATCTGTGAAAATCCATCCAAGGAAGCAGATTAATATGTCCAAACTGGATATATGCTCCTGAAATAGGTGTATATGCTTTTGTAGGCATTGTCAGTCCACTGAATATGTCCATATGACCTAAAATGAGCAGAAAAATAAAGGTTATAGGCTATTAAGAGGTTAAAACCCACTTATAGACCTAAATATACACAATATAACTACATATTTCACTGAATATGAGGTTTATGTATACATATAAGCTTATGAATGTCTATAATTACTTAATATCACTTGAGATAAGTATGTTATGACTCCATTAACACCTTAATAAGTATTATTGGGCTATGGGTAAGCTATTAAAACTACTATAAGTCATATAATAGTGTAATAATTAAATATATATGTATTATAACCATATATATAAGTATTTTAACCATATTTTTAAGTAATAAGCTTAATGTAATTAAGGTTATATCATTTTAGACATAAGAATTACTCAGTCTTGCAGATACTTAGGCTGACATAAACCATCAGTTTATAGTCTTGGGGGACTCAAAACCTAAATCATAAAGACAGAACCAGAGATCAAACCATTAAGGACCCAAGAAATAAAATTACATTCTGGGGTAAATTTTCTACAGATCAGCCAGCTCATCAGTTACCCCCACAATTGCCTTGACTTAATTCAGAGACTCCCCCTTTGGATTCCCTTTGAAAGAATCACACCAACACCACATTATCAGTTTATAGTGCTGAAGGACTCAACCATAAAACCATCCTCAGTTTATACCCTTGGGGCACTATACCATTTTTCAGTTTAAAGTCTTAAAGGATTTTCCATAGTGTTCATTTTAAAGTCTTGATAGACTTTCAACACTTTCCATAAAAAGACAAAACAAATTCTGTGCACGATACCCCAAAACCAGCCTACTGAACTTCTACTTTTAATTCATCATCTACCCATCACTGATAAAAATTTCTTCTTCTCTCTTTTCTCTTCATTTTTGTCTCATCACAGATCATGGCTGGATCCTGTGATTTTGATCCATCAGATCTTCCTTTCTTCACTTCTCCCAAGGACTATTCTTGCAAACAGTGCATCCGCATGTACAGACCTTGCACTTTCACTCTTCCAACCCCTGAGGCCAAACTCTACAACAGGGACTGTGATTCTTTCAACTCCAAAAAGAAAAAATGTGACAGAGACCCCAATTATTCTATATCTCCACCTTCACCTTCACATAAATACATCTCCAAATCCCCTACTAGATCCCCAGAAATTTGACCCACTTCTTTCTCTTTATTTTCAGCTCCATCCAGAAGATCCTGGAGATCAGTTCCCAGAACACTCTCCAAAAGTCCTGCTTTATCCTCTCAAGAAAAATATTTTATCTCTGTGAATTCAGCTCCCAGGCTGCTAGACCACGTCCAAGCGGCCCAACTGACGTTGGGAAGCTGGCCTGCCTCACTAGGAAACAAAAATCAGGCTCAAAACCTTCAAGTTCTGCCATAAAAAAGCCAAATTCTTCCAAAAAACACCAATAACTCCACACAAAAATTTCCTAGTGCTACCAGAGAAATGCATTCAAAATTTTCTACTTCCAAAAATGCCAAACATTCCAAAACTTCTACAAGACCTTCCAGAGGGCCCCAAGATGACACCAGAGCACCAAACACTGCTCCAAGGCAAAATTCACCCCCCCAATCAAAAAGAAGAAACTACACCTCTCCTCTTCCAGCCAATTATTCATCAGAAAGTTGAATTTATTAAAGAGCTTCATCCGGAAGAGACCAATCATCTTCCAGATCACCTTCTCCTGCTCCATTCTACAACAACCCTGGTACTCCATCACCAGCACCCAATCAAACTGAACCAAACAGAAATATCAACAATAACAACAACAGCCCTAATTCTCCAACTAGGCCCCAGGAATGTCCTCATCCTAGTTCATATTCTCAACATTATTTAGAGGATGACCAAGAGAATCCATATCTCCACCTAATTGATCCTCCTACTACCTCCATTCAAAACCCTTCAGCAGTCCAAATTCTGGCCACTTACAAATTTGATGAGCTTTCAATCTGTAAGTACCACACTAATTAATCCAATTTCTTCAACAGAAAATAATTTCTGATCCAATTTTTTTGTTTATTTGGCATCCCTCCTCCTGAAACTACTATTGTAATTGGCCAAGCTCTGGAAACCACATTGACACTGGATTATGCAGATATGAAGTAAAACCTAAGTATGATGTGTTCCAACATTCTTAAGGCCTTTTCTCTTCATTTGCTAGTGAATGAATTTTAGAAGAACCTGAGAAAGCAACTTCTTGATGACCACTGGAAGATATCCAGGATAATTAAGCACACTCTCCAACACTCCATCTCAGCCTCTTCTGCTTCCACCAAAAAAATTACCTTCAAATACAGTTCCTAACCATTACAATCTCTACAATCTCTCCAGCAAACTCCACTACATGGAACACAGTGCATCCTCCAATCACAACAAGAAACAAAAACACTAACATAATTTGGACTTATTTCCAGAAGCTTCTTCTTCCACACATTAATTATATTAAAAAACAAAATAATATAAATTAATAAATAGAGAAACAATAAAAATTAACAAATATATAAAAAAATCTCTTTCTTTTGTTTTTTTTAAAAATTTTTTTTTGTTTTTTAACAGATTACTACTTAAACTAATAACATACTAAAAAAAACTTGAAAATAATTTAACAAAATTGCCCAAAAAAATAAGAGAGCTGAGAAAATTAAATGGAATGAATAATAATAAGATTAAATAATAATTCCAAATGGTATCCCCTGGCCAGTTGATGAGCTGATCCCCTGATACCTTAATCACATCCAAGTGCACCATGATGTGGATACACCTATAAATAATTTTTAAATGATTTGAGATAACATTAAATTAAGACTAATAATGCAAATAAAGATAAAATTAAATGGAAAATAAAGATAAAATAAAATGAAATAAATTAAAGTAAATAATAAAAAAGAAATAAAAAGAAAATATAAAATAGCATTTCCCTGTCAATTTATGAGCCTTTCTCAACCAATGCTTTCCTAAATCCAGATGAACCTGATGTGGTGACACCATATAATTTTGATTTTTGTGATTTTTCCACCTCTTTATATCTTAATAACACCCATAAAAATTTAAAAGAGAAAAAGAGATAAAACAAAATAATCTAAAACTTCAATCTAGCACAACCATAGCCACAAAAATCAAAGAAAGAAAAAGAAAAAGTCCAGCTCCATAGAAAGTCCAGTCCAAGGAAAATATCACTGGGTGGGCTCCCTCCAATAAGTAAAAATGATGGGATACCACCAGTGATCAACCACCAATCCAAATAGACCAAAGATAAAGAAGCCAGTTTAGAGTCATAGTTGACTTGAAACCTGAATAACAAAAAGCAGAACTAGGATTCAACTAGTACAAACAAAATACTTGAAACATACATTATGGGGTAACTGTTATACAGAGCAGCCAGCTTAAAAGTTACCCCCACTTTCAGCCTAGATATCCCTATGACTGAGTATTTCTTATACTTAAAATAAGATAACCTTAAGTACATTAAGCTTATATCTTGAAAATAAGGTTAAAACAATAATATATATGATTATATTACATATATATATAATTATTACTCTATTATATAAATTATAGTAGTTTAAATAGATTATACATAGCCTAATAATACTTATTAAGGTGTTAATGGAGTCATAATATACTTATATTAAGTGATATTAAGTAATTATTGACATACATAAACTTATATGTATACATAAATCTCATATTCAGTGAAATATGCAGTATATTATGTATATTTAGGTATATAATTGGGTTTTAGCCTCTTAAAAGCATATAAACTTTGTTTTTCTGCTTATTTTAGGTCATATGGATGTATTAAGTGGATTCACAACGCCTACAGAAGCATAAACATCTAATTCAGGTGCATACACTCAGTCTGAACAACTTAATCTGCTTCCTTGGATGGAGATTCACGGATTTATGGGTTGGGAGGTCATTGCTGGGTTAATGTGGATGCTTGGGGATGTTATTGGGGGCTTGGAAATTTCATTTGTTTCCTTTATATGCTTTGGATCTCATTATATTCTCTTTGGATTAGTTATTTTACCTGTTTCTTTATGGTATCTGCTTTTATCTGGATTTTATATCTATGGTATGGGTCTGTGTTATCATTAATTGTGATGGAGGGTCCTAACTTGAGGTCTGGGTGTTGAATCTTCTTGAAGTGGATGCCATGAGGAGGTGATGGGCCCTCACAGTGCTGTAATTGCCGGGGATATCAGTGACATCATCTGGATTGAAGGTCTGTGCACTCCAGTGAATTTTTGTATAAGTAAAGGAGGATTTTGGCAGTTATTGGACATCATTCACTTACTAAAATTCAAAAAAACATTACAACACAATTATTATTATTCAAAGATATATTATAGAGCCATTATAAATTGATAATATCTTTATATAGGCTATAACTATATTATATTTATCTATTTTCCACCACTAGCACACATTTAAATCCAAGTATTGTGAGTTTTATTTGAGTATAACTATTTTATTAGTCTTCCCCTGAGTTTTAATCACTAAATCATTTATTAAAAAGTAGTAGGACCATTAATAAATACTATTAAATCATACTTAAATAATAGATACACTGACACCCACACTTGACAAAATAAAGTCTAGAAGTCCCCCCTGGGTACCTTCTAACAAAAAAACACAACATCCAACACAATAGAACAAAACCAATAAGGGAGAAGAGTCCAGCACTGAAAGACCAAAAGAATTTCCAGTTTAAATTCATAGAGGACTAAAACCTGTGAAGAGATACTAATACTAGGGTTCAACCAAATTAAGAGAGTGGGTTCAAAACAGACAATCTGGGTTAACTGTTGATAGAGCAGCCAGCCCATTAGTTACCCCTACACTTGCAAAGATCAAATCTAGAAGCCCCACCCATGGGTACCTTCTAAGAATCAAGTTTCCAAAAAAACAGATGCACAGAATCACCAAAATTCACTATTTAAAGAATGGTCCATAGGTTATTCTCATTGCAGAGTCAATCTTCTTCACTTCTAGTGCCTTTTGGGTAAAATCTCTTTACTTGATTAGAAGCCACTCTCTTCTTTAAGATTAAACCATCTAACTCCTCCAAAACATAAGAACCTCCAGAAACAAGAGATCTGACTCCCTAAAGCCCATTCCATCTGTCAGCAAACATCTTTCCCCACTGATTCTCTAAAATTCTATTATAAATCAAAACTAAACAGCCAGTTTTTAAGGGACTCCTGAGTCTATGAGCCAACTTCTTGTCCCAGTATCTGACTGATTGATTTCTTATCTTCATCATTCTAGATTATGCCTTCTCTTGACATCTTATTTACATTCCAACTGTTGCATTCAAGCACAGAGCAAATCTTCTATTGTGCGCAACTCATACCAATTAATTCCAAGATAAGAGAATACTTCCAAATTCACTGGTAGAAAAGATTTTTTCCCAAACATTAACTTATAAGGGGAAAATCCAGTTTTCCTTTTCACAGTGACCCTATCAGCAAATAACACCAAGGGTTAAAAATGTAAAAAAATTCATTAAAATCCACTGGCATGATTATTATACTTCTTTCTAAACTTATAATAAAACAATTTATTAATTATTAGTGCTTAGTGTAAAGAAGTTATCAGAGGAATTCATTAAAACAGAAATTAGGAAAAATATTGCTATCTTTTATTTTTTTAATTATGAGTCTTTTCACAGTATTATAGAATAAAATACTTTAGAATTTTGATGGTTCAATATGTTTTTTAAATAAATCCATTGAACTGAAAATATTCATATTGCATAATCAGAAATAATAAAAGTACAAAATAAATCAGGTAATATGGTTTAAATTCAAAAATTAAAGCCTCAAATTCTTAGTTAAAAGGAGTTATAAATAAAAAGAACAGCTGATCTTATTATATGTTTTTTTCAAAAAAAAAATAATGAAATCATTAGAGATGTTAAAAGTGATGCTTTTTAAATAATTATTATAATTTTCAGTCTTTTTAATGATAAAGTGAAATTCAAAATGAAATATATATTCTGTTTTATGAAAAAAATTCTGTGAATGGATCAGATTATCAATCTTCCCTTGTCAGTATTTCTATAATTATTCATTAAAATTTCACTTTTATTCCAGCACAGACTCATCCATTAATGTTTAAGAGCTCAAGATGAGTTCAAAGTAAAGTTCAGCATCTGTTCATTATAAGTTTAGTCTGTTTTCCATCTATTTTCCATCTAAGATCAACTTGATGACTTGCTAGAAAGTTCCCCCTCCAAAATATTGTGTAGTGAAAAGAATAATCTTCCCCCATAAAATAGATAATAGGGGGTATCAATGTTGACCACTCCACAATTAAATTAATTTCTTATAAAAATAAATATACCCCAATTATCTTCAGCAATTATTTTTGCTGATAATTGGGTTATTAGACCTTTTACATTTCAATTTTAACCTCTATCTGAAATTTTTATCCATAAATTTTCATAACCACATCTTAGAGAACTTTCTGGATGTGTCAGTCTCCCTACCTTGCTGCACACTCCCATCCTGTCTATTCATTTCTGTTCAAAACCCCTCCCATCTCATCTGTTTTTTTCTTCTTCTTTTAATCTTCAAATATCACAACATCCCTGTCATCATAGATCTTCTCAAAGGCAGCCTTCCCCAAGTTTTTCTTCAAATCCCATTACTCCCTCTTTCCCCCTCTCAGCTGAGAAATAAAAGACTGTTCAACTAAAAAAAGATGATCATCTCATACTTATCAACAGGCTGAAAATAAAAGCTAATTGTGATTCTTGTTTTGGTACTGAGAATTCAACTAAACTAGGACGGCCCCCTGCATCAAAAGTCATTGGCTATCATCTAATGGCCAATGAATTACAAAATATGACATAGGGAAGGATTGATCTTTTTCCTAAACAGATGTCAGAAAGTTTAAAGCATTACCAAGCCAAATATAAGAAGGTAAAGAATCTTTCATTATCTACTGGCTTTGGTATTACAGACATTGATATCAGTAAGGGCATAAAATACATAGATGATAAACTTGAATCTCTATGTCCATACTTTAAAGAGATGGATAATATTTTTGGAGAGAAAGCTGATGTTGTAGACAATCCTATAGCACTAGCTATAGGTCTTGACCAAGGGATTTGGTGTAAAACTGGAGAGAAAAACCCCTGTCCCTTTGAGAAATACCAGGTGAGATTTATTTGATACAGCAAATTAGAGACTGTTACTATACCCCGTCCAACACACTTCTTGACTGCTTTACAAGTCAAGACAGTAGCCAATAGCAGACCACTGAGAGCCAAAGAACCAGAAATCCAAAATGCAGAAAGATCCACACCAGAAAAACAAAACACTTTGCACTTGTTGCACTGAAAACAGAAATAATACTTGATGCAGGTTACAAAGCTACACCAGAGAAACCAGTTGCCAAATTTGAGTTAAATGAAGAACTAACATTGCAACAAACACAGCCAATTGTGGCCAAAAAATAGTGAAAACTAAGTGAGAAACCACAATATAACTACCGGATGGATGTCTGATAATTATAGTTGCCCCAAACTGTCTTATTCAGTATGTACACACAGACCACCATCTAAAAAATCCATGCACAGCAACAAATTTGGAGCTTTTGGCAGCCAAATTGTGTAAAAACCCTCTAGAAAAGATTCCCAGTCTTCTATAACCAAGGTAGGAAGGTTGCCTAGAATTGGCCAGACCTCCCTGAACCAGAAAACCACCAAAAACCCCCAATAAAGACCAAAATACTTAGAAAAATCCACCACAACTACTAAAACCCTTAAAACACAAAATTAAGCTATGAAAACTTTGTGACATAAAATATAGTTCCAAATTAGCTCTACTTAATGGTACTAAGCACTTAACTTTAAGACATAAGGCTAGCCCATAAAACACAAAACAAAATTAACCAGCTATCTTTTAGAAATGAAAAATGAGGAAATGACCCCTTAAAGCTTAAAATATGAAAAATTTCATTGTGTCATAAAATATAGAGAAAAACAGGGGCTATCAAATGGTAGTACCTACATACCAATAGTCTCAATATTCACTGAATAAAACTAGAAAAACACCCAATTATTCAACCAATATCAATGAAGACATACCAAAACAGCCCCAAACAGCCCAACAAAGACCTCTGCCAATATTGGAAGACCACAATGTTAATCCTGAAAACATGTTGGATAGTGAAGATTCTATCCCCAAACATGATGTTGAATCAAATCTTTTCCCATCCTCTTCCTCCACTTAAGCCTCCCCTTTTTTAAATTCAACAAATCTAGAAAGCTTTTCAATAGATCCTAATGGTGATATAAACCAACATGATACCACTCCAGTAAGTTTTTATTTCTTGCTTAGTTGTTTTTTTTTAATTTCTAAAAAGGCTAATGAAAAAACCCAGGATCCTTAAGAAAGTGAGTCTGAAGCTAGCATCAATGATGAAGAAGAAAGTTCTACCTCCAAATAAAAGCAAAGACAATCAACTACTTTGAATTTCAACAGTCAAAGAAAGCAAAACAGAGATAGTTTTTCTTAAACCACTTTTTCTTCCATTGATGATTTTCTGGAGAAATGTGAATCTGGTAATTGATAGCATACCTCTTAATAATTTATTGAGCCTTTCTTTTCTTTTGTTAATATTCCTTTTTCACTCTAGGTAAAGTTGAATTATCTAGAGATACTCTCAACTTTCAAAAGAAAAAATAAGAGCTCTCTTTATGAAGGAATGATAGGGCACAAGACTCGGAGAAGAAGAAGTTCAAGCTTTCTTTAAAGAGGGATGAGAGGGCACATGAATTGGAGGAGAAGAAATTTGAGATAAAGAAAGAGGAGAAGGAGTTTTAGTACAATTTTGTATTGGATCAAATGAAACTCAAGTATTAACTTCAAGATGGTTTTAAAAAGAAAGATTTTTTGAGAAATTGTGTTAAAGCTAATAAATCTATTGATTAAAATGAATGCTTAATGAAAATGTTTGATAACTGGTTTTTTTTATTTTGTTTAGAAAGTTTTCTTGATATAATGCATTAAAGATAATAATCAACCCTTGGCACACACTCCTCACTGAGTTGTGTAAAATTTTATTGCAATATTTTAGATTATTTGTTTGTTAGGTTAAATTAAATTTGGTTTATTTCTTTTTGGTGATAATTTCATGTGCGCTGACTTTTTTAAGGTCTTGATTCTACATGATTTTTTTTTGCAAAAATTTGAAAAACTGATACATTTTTTCTTCTTTACTTTCAAACCATTAAATTTACTTTTTCAAATACTGCTAAGTCAAAAAAAACTCTATATCTGTTTTAAAAAATTAGAAATACCATCCCCCGAATTTTATTGAAGCAAGAGGTAAGTATCACCAGAATTTTTCCAATTCATCAATTTCACTTGTCAAATTTGAAAAGTTGGCAATACCCTCCCTTGCATTTTATTGAAGTAAGGGGTGAAAATTACCAAAATTTAATATAATTACATAAATTAATATATAAACAACTAATATATATCAATTTCCCTAGTTTTAAAGTAGTGATAATTCCTCTAGCCAAAATGTGGATACAACTAGAAACAAATGTTTGGGACTTTCCACAAGTGTAGGCTGAAGAACCTCATGAAACAAATAAATGTTGTCATTTTTCCCATTTATAAAACTCAGGTTTTGTTTGCCTATTACATTGTTATAGAAATTTGAAATATAATAGTTATTTATAAAAAATTTATGAAAAAATAAAAAATATTTGATGACTCTACTCATCCCCATACTTTTTTGATCTACATAAAGTTTTTTTATATCTTTTAAACTTACCTTCTTTTTCACCTTGTTTTTTCAGTGGATTAAGTTTTGACTGATTTGGAAAGAAAATCTGAAATGTGTGAACTCTTGACAAGATTACAAGGCTGGTGGAGCTTTGGTTGTTTGGTGATGAGCCTGAGAAGAGTTCCAAATAGTTTTTATGATTCCAGTTCCCAATACAAAATTGATTATACAGTTGTAATTCAGAAATTTTAACCCATGACCTTATATTATAGCTGGGGAAGGAATAGGTTTTTCAGTAATAGGATTAATATATGAGAAAATCCCCAAAGTAAGATAATTGGTGTCATTCTTATTGGTATAACTCTTGTTAATAAAACCAGAATGGAATTTTTTCAAGCAATTGGCCAAAAAATAATTGAGATATCCTAAGCTTTGGGAGAAAAAATTCTAGATAATCATCAGATAAGAGTTTCAGAAGCCTTATTCTCTAATTATGCAATATAAAAACACAAAATAAATTATGTGATATTTAGAAAAAAAGGCTCAACTTCAAAGGTTAACATCTAAGCAACCAATGAACCAAATTAAAATCTGTTTATGGGAAATAAAAGATAGGCTTCAGGAGAATCTTCAGTTAAAGGACATGTGATTTAAAGAAACATACCCTTAATTTGTTACATAAAAACAATAAATAAAAAAATTTAAATTTGGAAAAAAGGCTCAACTTTAACATTCAATATCTCAGCAACCACTGAACCAAATTCAAATATGTTTGTAGTAAATGAAAGGCAGCCTTTAGAAGAATTTTCAGTTAAAAGAAATTAGATTTGAATAAACCTGAACCTAATTCTGAGTCTGATTTTCTAAATTTTACAAAACTTGAAAAGTGGTAATGGAGATGAGAACAAGAGGAGTTTAATAAGTTCACTGTTATCCAGATAAGATTTATACATATATTTAAGTATGAAATTTTCATAGAAGAAATGAGATATCATATAGGCATGAAAAAAAGGAGATGAAACTTACCTTTATTGAAAAGTAGGAAAAATATAGTGAGAAAGATTGATGTTGGAATTTGGGAGAAATTGAATATCAAGTAAGTGAAGTGCATAAAGAATGTACAATGTATGTATTTTAATGACATGTAGCCAAAAAAAAGTGAAATAGGGGGAAGGGGGGAAAATGACCATGCCAAGGAGGGATAAAGAGTAGGGTGATGGAGCTAAAAAAGAAAGTAAAGAGGGAGATAAAAAAAGGTTAATTTTACCATTGAAATCAAAAATAACCACTTACAAAAAAATATAGATACAAAAAATAAAAAAACAGAAAAAAAACAAAAAAAATTATAATTAGCAATCAATAAATCAATAAAATGAGTAAAATGACTTACTTGGAGAGATGAGATTAGAAAATAAATGATACCAAATTGTTTGAGGGATGTTGGAGGAGAAGAGGAAAAGGATATAAGGGATGAATGAAAAAAGAAACAGTGAAAAATTATGCAATTGCAGAAAATATGTGATTTCATGTTGAGCTGGTGAATGAAAACAAATGAGACATCCAAACAAGAGACATTCAGCATAAATTCAAAAAAAAATGAATATTCAAAAAACAAAAACACCAAACCAAGTGAATAAAGCACAGAAGTTGAACATTTGTAGAGTATAAAAAAATTAAAAGGGTTGTGTTATATAATGTTGGAGGGTGGTTGGAATAATGACAGAGCGTATGTTGGTGGAAAGAATGTTTTGTGATTCAAGGGAGCGGAGATCTGGTGCAGGTCTAGGATCCTCCTCTTCATAAAAATCATTGAAAAGACATATAAGCTAAAGTGTCTTCCAACCCAGAGTCAGAGTCAGAGTCAGTGGCTAAAACTAAAGTGATAGCATTCATAGATGTGTGAAGTTGCTTCCTAGTAGAGAGGTGCTTCATTATTTTTGGCAGAAAAGGTTGTTGGTAGAAGGTTTAGGTGATGAGTGGGAAGTGGGAATTTGCCACCAAATGAGCAGATAGGGTTTGTATATATAAAAAATTGTTATGTGTTTTCAACCAAATTAAGTATCATAGAGTGAAGAGACACATAAAGATGAGAAAAATGCTATGTGTTTGCCACCAAAATTAAGTATCATAGGGTGATGAGATACATAAGGATGGCATCTATCGGCTGGTCGTCTAGAAGAAGGAGAAGAGGAGAGGAAAAATAAAGAAGAAGAGGAGGAATAATCTGGAGAAGATAATAAAAAATAATGAAATGAAAATAAAAATTATAATTTTTCTGAGAGGGAGAGACAATGAAGTTCCTTTGGACTTGGTACAATAGTGGCAGGTATTACATTATCAGATATTTATATAAGTAAGTATTATTTTCAATGTACAGCAAACACCAATATTATTATTAGACCTATTGCAACCATAAAATATTTATTTACTTTTAAATTTAGATTTTATTGGGCTAATAAAAAATAAAATAAATGTAATAAAATTAAAATTGTATTAAGTTGAGTGTATATAATAAGTGATGCCGTTAAAGGGGATTACCCAAGGCCCTTTTATAGACCAAGGGACCCCTGAAGCGCCACAAATCAGTAAATACAAAATAGAAATAAGCTAAAACAAAAAGATAACAGAGTAGAAATTAAACATGACTATTAAGAGAAAAATATGAAACAATTGACTAAAACCCGTGAGTAATTAACCATTTTCCCACCATAGCTTCCTAAAACACTTAATTAAAATAATTATTAACCAAGTAAGTCTGAAAAATGAGAAAAATGAGTAAAATAATCAAAAACAGACATTATAGTGACATGTAAAGGTTTTAAGTAAAACAAATAAAATTATTTTCATGCCAAAAATTCATAAAATAAATTCAATCCAGTTTAAAGCAATTTTAATTAGTTGTTTTAATTATGTAATTAATTCAATCATTAGTTTAAATGAAACATATAATTAATTTAGTGATATTTGTAATTTAAAGTGGTGATTTTAATACTATGTTATTAAATAAGTATTAGAATTTATTTAATAATATTTTTCTGACACAATTAAGGGTCAAAAAAAGCGCCCAATATTATTGTTTAATAATATATGAAGTTTTATTTAATATATAAAATTAATTAATTAACTTAATTACATTATAAGTCAATTTTACATATATAATTATAATATATGTTTTGTAATTAATTAATTGTTAATTTATAATTATTAAATACATAAAAATGCGCCATTATTTGTAGAATATAAAATATATTATGCTTAATTTAAATGTATAAAAATTTAGATAACAATAAAATTAATATAACACTTATTTTTAATAAGATACTTATATAATTTTATTATGCAATAAAATATTAATTTATATACATAAAATACAATTCTTACGCCCTCTTACAGGTCCAATAAATTAACATATAATTTACTGGGCTCCTGGTATAGCCTGGCTGACAGCATCCGCAATTATATGTCATGTGACCTTCTTACAAATCAATCATGGATATGATGAGTTTGGGATCAGGAATTGGGAATGGAAATTGGGGTATAAGAGGTGGGATAATGCATTATTGTGGATTTCTTATTCACTAGCCCTGGGGCTAGTGGATAAGAATCTTCCGCAATTAATAATGTCTGATCCTGGGAAAAACAATTCCTGATCCCTAATTGTGTATCCCTGAACATTGATACCCCCTAATAGCTCAAGCATTACTTACAGAATGGGAAAAATCCCAAAAAATTATTTTAAATGTTTCATTGAATTATTACACTCAAGAATGTAGGCAGTTGTGAAGGTATCTGGTGAATCCATCCCTTGGTGAACCTCACCGAAAAATTGTTGTTTCTTTGTTTGTTATAATTTTTTTTATTGCCTACTCCTCTTGCATCAATTTTAAAGACTTTACTGGCTATCCTATGATGATATTTGTGTTTTATAAAAAAATCTATTAAATAAAATCTCAAAAACATAATTTTACAAAAAAAAATTATAATTATAAAATTTTTGATTGTTTTGCTTTTAATGTTGTTGTTGTTTTTTTTTTACATGTCTGCCTTCATATTTTGAATCAGAAGTAGCCGATTGACTGTGAGACAAAACTTTGCAGCGAATGAGAATCTTTAGCATACTGCAAATGAGAGAAACGAGTACTTGTTGTTGGAATAACTATACTTTCCTACATCACCTAAACAACCGATCATCCCATCAAATACTATAATCCTATAATCTAAGGCTGATCACTGCGTTCCCACTATAACCTGAACTGATCACCTTGTTCCCCTTTTAGATAGTGATGTAACGAGATATATGTGTAATGAATTATGTAATATACTGTATTGATTGAATATATAAACACTATGTACTACTATACCTTGTCCTCATCCAATCTTTACAACATATTACTTACTGATGCGTTTTCCACTCGTCTTCTATTTTCTAATTCACACTTGTATCTTAATCACCCTACCATACAACTAAACCGTGACTTATACAACTCAACATGGATAATCACTGGGACAGGTACTTGTTTCTCAACTACTATAATACTGTATTACACTAACACATGCTACTAGGTGATTATCAATCAAGTTGTCTGTCAGCGTGTTTAGTTACTGGTACACTAACCCACTGCGTTATCTAAAAGGATTGGATCAACACTTGTTGCCACTCACTGTACAGTGGCCGGACAGAAATTTTCACCGGGTGCATGCATAATCCAGGTTATCGGCCTTTTTTTTCTTCTTCCTAACACCACCACCATTGCTACTCACGCCTCAAGATCATACTAATTTTATGATTTACCTTTCACATTTTGGTAATTTGTCCTTTCTTTCTCTTTTCTTGCCAAACTGACTCATTAATCTCTTATCCAATATTTACCTTTTTTTCCGCTTTTCACTCAAACTACGACAGGGTCCTCAGCTCGCAAACGACATCTCATCCATGAAAGGAAGATCGCAATAGTTAAACCATCTACATACTATTTCAATTAAAACACAATCTGTGCTCCTGGCACAATCCAATCACATTATTCAAGCCTTGTTGCAAACACATGAAAACACCTCGAAAATACGGTTTTGTAATTTTATCACCCAATGAGTTCCTGCTATGTTAAATGCCTTTAAGTAGGCTTGGGATGGATTTCCCGAACATACTTTGGAAACTTGATCGCATCTTCGCTTTCAAAGGTGCAAGCTGCCAGGGAAGCAAATAGTGAAGCCAAATCTTGGTGACGCTTTTTTTGGTCAATTTTGTCCACTTTTCACTAATCTTTTTTGCTCAATGCTCATACCAACCTCATCCCTTTCATTAAGGAAAAGGATAGACTTGTCAACTTGCTCGTTATCAATTTCAAGAAAGATGTTTTTTTAAAAAATGTAATCTTTCTACGAATCGGTGTCCGGCTGAGTTTATTTTGTGACAGTCCTATTCTACATGGTCGTATGAGTTAGAAATGTACAAGCTCATGTCTGTAGAGTGAATATTAAGGGATTTATGAGGAAAAAAAAACAGGTGGAAATTATTGTCCGGCCACTGTACCTTACACCTTAGTCTCATGCCTTTCGTATCTCGCTGTATTTGAGACTAGCATTTAGTCTTGTTAAAATGGGAGATCTAAGACAAGAATGAAAAATGTTTCACAAGTAGCGCAATCTTGACTTCAGCTTGTTGCATTATTTTGTTAGCCGAAGTTATAGTGCAACGCGTTTAGTTTCAGATACCTGACTTTGAGCTGGATTACTTACTTCACAGTGTAGAGTGGGATTTAGATTATCAGAAGTCAAGGAAAATATGGACCTAGCCAACTAACACACATCTCCCGTTTTCTGCGAGTAAAATTTGATTATACTATTACTACTAGCTCTCATTTCTTACCCACTATAAGTTCTCATTTCCTACTCACTATAAGCTCTCATCTTCTACTCACCATTCTCAACTTGCATTGGGTTTTTTGTAGGGGTAAGTGCAAGGAGCTATTATTTTAGTTGAGACCATCTTTTACTCAGTCCATACAAATCCATTGTATCCAGATATTACGCGCTATTTAAGTGAAACAAATAAACAATTGATGTTTTATATTTAATAACGTCCAGCTGAGGATATTTTTGTGTCCTTACCTTAATAAAAATTGAGTTTTTAAACTGGTCTTTAGTGAGGCTTGTGCGAATATTTCTTTAAAGAAATTTATCAAATCTAATAAAAATGATTTATAAGTTTTTTACTATACTACTTTTACAAATTTGTTTTTCGCTCATTGTCTGTAAGCCATTACCATTGGATTCACTGCAACACAATGCCGGTGAGATGGAAAGGTTAGGAGGATCTAACGAGGGTTTTATGTCCAAAATAACGACTGCGTGGAAAAACACTATTCAGGGTATGTTATCGGGAAAAACTTATCCAACTCAAAAGTTTAATCTTCTTTAACCATTTTTTCCCTCCGTTCAGCCATTCTTCCTTCCAAAAAAACTGCATCTCCCTCACAAACCCAGTAAGCCCAATTTTTATTTTTAAAATATTTGACTATTTTGGCCATAAGTCAACGAAGTATTGAGAAAAATTTGCTAACCCCTCAGGAAACTTAATGATATTGAGACGTTTGAATTTCCGGTACGAGATATCACAAAAGAACCGATCCAATTTAAAACCGTAACTATGCTTCAAAGTCTTCCGGCTGTATATAGACGATTCCCTCATGAAAAAGGGTTAGCCTACAACATACAGTTAAGAATGAATTTTTTGGAGGATCTTGATTTCCTGAATACACTCACGAACTCCGCACGGAAAGAAATGAAAATCTATAAGTATGAAATAGAATATCATAGATATATGGTGTCAAAGGTATTGGAAAAAGACGAAAAATTTGCGACCATCAAGCCTGAATATATGCGGACTGTTCACAATGATCTTCTCCGGGTTCAAGATGTTTTGTTCGCCTACATAAAGCTGTTTCTTAATATCGAGAAAGATTCTGAGGGAGTAAGGACCGTAATGAATCTTTTCGGAAGCAATCATAAAGACGCCAAACATGTCGTGAGAAACATATATAATGTGGAACATATACTAAAAGAGAAATCAGGAACAATGAAAGGATGGATGGAAAAAAATTATTCACCTGATCTATTGAAGGGCTACGCACCATACGAGTTTGCCTTGGATTTGCAACAGGTTGATGTTAAACGTACCAAAACACTTCTAAAAATGTTTGAGGAAGATTCTATAGGAGAACATCACTACAGTTATTTGCTTAATTACCTAGGAGAGAGAGCTAAAAATTTGAGGTATTTTGAGCAAGTAGCTTAGTGATTCTTCAACCTTATCCCAAGGTTAAAATATGACGACGGTCAGAAGTTACTTTTTACTAATATAAAATCTGATTCAATCGGGGACCAAAGTGGGAATATAGCTCCTTTAATTCCTAGGTACTTCCATACTATATATTCTTATTCTTGAGTAAAGCTGTTACAATTAAAGTGTTTTTAATTTCAATGGTACGATTGTAATTTAAAGGTCAGGTTAATTCTGTTAGAATTAAACGTTGCTCGTTTGATTTCGCTTTCTGTATTTTAGTCTTTACAGTTATACAATCCAATGAGCAAAGGCGCTCTTAGACAATATTACGGATTGTTAACTAACCTGTAAAGAATAAAAGAAAGCAAGCAACGAGCAAAAGAATTAGCACAATCATAGGAATACAATCTACAATGTATAACAATATATATAGTGCTCTAGTTGTACTGCAAGTTGCACGCTTTGACTTAGTAAGATCTATCGGAATTTTATAAAATATTAAATTTAGGTTGAAGTATAATGAAATTAATAATAGAATATCAATCCAATCTAACTATTCTTACATCCTCCCTCATTATCTGAAACCTGAAATTTCGTTGAATCAATAAGACCCATTGACTGTCGAAATTTATTGAATTTTATTCGATCAAGTGGTTTGGTCATTATGTCAGCTATCATATCATCTGTTTTACAGTATTTTAGATTGATTGTTCCAGAAGTTACTTGGTCTCGTATCCAATAAAAGTGTACTTCTATATGTTTTGTTCGAGAGTGTGCTATTGGATTTCTTGATAGAGCTATTGAACCTTGATTATTGCCATATAATAATGTATAATTTCTTTTATTGAATGCTAATACCATTAATAACCTTCTTAGCCATACTCCTTCTTTTCCTGAATCTAACAAACCTTTATATTCTGCTTCAGTAGCAGATAAGGAAACTGAATTTTGCTTTTTGCACTTCCACGACACGGCACCAAAGTTCAACATAAATATATATCCATTTGTGGATCATCGAGTTAGTTGATATCCTGCCCAATCTGAATCACTAAAACCAGTTTCTTCATTACTATTTAGCTTTATACTATCAATTACATCTAATGAATTTTGATTTCCATAGGTTAAGTTATAATCACTTGTTCCTCGTAAATATCTTAAAATTCGTTTGAACACATTCCAATGTGACAAGTTTGGTTTTGTAAGGAACTGTGATAATATACTTACTGGTAGGACTAAATCTGGCCGGGTGCACTGGGAAAGATATCCCAATCGACCAATTGCTGATCTGTAATCAAGATTTTACTTGATAAATTCTGAGTTTTCTTCATTGGTTGCAGGTTGTAAACTTATGTTTGACTGCATCAGTGTTGGATTGAACTTACAATCTATTGAAGAACGGTGATGGTTGCTAGACGCATGTTCCGGTTTCTTCTACTCATGCTTCAGCATATGTACAAATGCGGACTGAGTATGTGATAGATTGTGATCAATTGTTAAGGGTGATTAGTAATAATTAGTTGTTATATATATTGGATGACCATCCTCAGTGTTCCCCATCCAATCTATTATTCTTACTATTCGGATACTGATATTTATCAAATTGTTTCTTTTCTTAATTCTCTTTTATCTATCATATATTGATTTACCATTAAAACGCGCTGCTCTTGTCTTTCAATCACCGGGGACAGGTATTGTAATACTTACTATATACTCTATGCCTGTACTGATATTAATATACTAAATAGGTGATTGATGATTAACTACAACAGCAGCAGTGGGATTTTACTTACAGAACAAAATCTCTATATTATATATAAAAGGTACTTCTATTGTTATTAATGTAGTTTCTTGTTTTACATTATGAAATGAGATCCAATCTCTTATTCTTACTATTTGGATACTGATATTGATCAAATTGTTTCTTTTCTTTATTCTCTTTTATCTATCATATATTGATTTACCATTAAAACACACTTCTCTTGTCTTTCAATCACTGGGGACAGGTGATTGACGATTAACTACAACAGCAGCAGTGGGATTTTACTAACGGAACAAAATCTCTATATTATATATAAAAGATATAAAAGGGATTATATCAATACAATCTTCCATACCATACATTCTAGTTTATTGTTAATATATTGTAAATGAGATAAAAATATACTATTTTTGATTCTGTTTCTTGTTATTTTCATTTCAAGTAGAAAAGTAGCAGGTCCAAAGTTGTGTACTTTATAATCTTGTGATAGTTCATTGAAGAATTATTTACAGTAATTTCCTACAATTGCCATATCGTCTACCCATATATATACGTATAATGGTTTATTTTCAGCATTTCTGATAAATAGACATGGGTCTGAAGTACTGACTTTGAACTTATGTTTTAAAAACAAAGATTTTACCTCATTATACCAACATCGTGGAGCTTGTTTTAAGCCATATAATGCTCTTTTCAATTTTATTGATACTGAGTTATTTTGAAGATTATTGATTAGGTCATTTGAGTATATACCTGAATTTTTTATCCAATAAATTAATCCATCAGGTACAGCCGAAAATACTGTTTCTTCTAGTGCACTATTTAAAAATTCAGTCATGAAATCTAATTGATAAAAATCTAAATTGTCATGTGCTGCTATTGCAGCTAGCACTCAAAGGGTGGTAATTCTTCCTGTTGGAGAAAACGTTTCATCAAAATCAAGACCTGGTTTTTGTAAAAATCCCTTAGCAACTAATTGTGCTTTGAATTGTGATATTTTTCTGTTTCATCGAACTTTATTCTGAAGACCCACCTGCATGGAATTGGCTTTCTTTCTGGTTCACCTTTTTCAAACTGCCATACTTTATTTTGAAACAGAGAGTCCACTTCAGTATTTATTGCATCTTGCCATTTTTGTGAGTTTGGACCATTAATAGCGTTTTTATAATGATTTGCATCTAAGATTTGCTGTTTTGCCAAATTATCTAACACATTGTGATCTCCTTCTAGAAGTTTAATTAAGGCTGTAGCTTCATTTTCATTGTTAAGACGTGGTGACTGTTGAGGTAATTGTTCAGGTGGTGGTCCAAGTTTTAGGATTAATTGTAAGAACAACTAGTTAACTCACTGTGTTTTTCTTTCTATTTTTATCCGTTTTATAATTATAAGAGTAGTTATTGACTCAACCTCCATAGAGATCACATCACGTCTTATTTTTCTCACGTTTTTCTATGTTGTTCTTATTTTATGCTATTCATTCATCCCTGTCCTCATTGAGCGAGACACTAACTTAAATACTGGGTCTTGTCATTTCTTTTTGCCCGTCTTTTATCTCGCTCAATATTATTTCATTATTTTTATCTTTAGGTCAGGACTAGTTATTTGTAAACACTTATCTTGTTATTAATTTTCCATTTTATTCATGTACATAGGTAACAGCGGCAAAGACCACTTAATAGGGCAGATCGTTTATTGACGTCTGTTTTATTTTTATATCTAAAAGGTTAGACTTTTGTATTTAGCTGTTATTCTGTTTATGTATTAGGTCTTTTATCTCGCTCAATATTATTTCATTATTTTTATCTTTAGGTAACAGCGGCAAAGACCACTTAATAGGGCAGATCGTTTATTGACGTCTGTTTTATTTTTATATCTAAAAGGTAACAGCGGCAAAGACCACTTAATAGGGCAGATCGTTTATTGACGTCTGTTTTATTTTTATATCTAAAAGATTCGAGTTGTTTTAGGTTATGGGCCCAGTGTCCTTGTGAATGTCATCAAACGATATATTTACAATCCCATCTCCAGCTTCAACGAACGAATCTGATTACTCGTCAACAAGTTTTAATACTGCCCGTCCTTCATCACCATTGAAAATGGACTCAAATAATGATTCCTCTGGCGATACCCTCAGAAATATTCCTGTACTGAGTGTCGGAAATTTCCATGAATGGAGGATAAGAATGAGAGCCCTGCTCACTTATCAGGATCTCAAAAACCTTGTATTTGGTCTTGAACAACCGCCGCCGGAAGACGCTGCCCAAAGTCTTAAGTTAGATTTTCAAAAGAGAGCCGACAAGGCAACAAACATTCTCATTTCAAAACTTGACGCCGCCAATATTGCTGCTTTTGTGACTGATGATGATATGGACAAGCCTTGGCAAATCTGGACAAAGCTGAGCAACCAATATGCTGCAGCCGATGCGTCAAACCGTGCCTCGATATTTGCCCGATATCACGATGTCAAATGCCAAGAAGGCAATCTTATGAGCTTCGTGAATGATCTACGAACCAGAATTAATGAGCTGGGGTCTGTTGGTGTCTCAGTTGAAAGTGAAAATGAAGCACATCGATTATTGAGACAATTGCCAGAATGTTACTCAACCCATAAGGCATTGATTCTACATGCTTGTGAAGTGACCCAAACCCATCTTTCCGTTTCTAATCTACTCTCACGATTGGCCCGTCTTTCTTCTGAAATTGAATCAGAGAATTCCACATCATCTCATTCCGCCTTGATAAATAAAACAAAATCTAATCAAAAACTAAAGTGGGAATTTTGTCGAGACGGAAAACATAATCCGAAAGCGAAACATTCTGAAGAGGATTGTTTTCAATTGCATCCGGAAAAACGTAAAAATCGAGTAACTGCTAATAGTTCCAAAGCTAGCGAAGAAGTACATGCAAGTATCAGCTGTGGACCTGCAAAAATTTTCAAAGCAAATATTTCAAATACTTCTTCGAAAATGCTCATTTTTGACAGCGGAGCAACTGTTCATATGATCAAGAAACGGTCAAATTTTAAAACATACTCTCGCTTCCGTCGTCCAATCAAGCTTGGTAATGGCACCATAATTTATAGCTCGGGAAAGGGTTCGGTCAACCTTGTCACACCGAGGGAAGTCATAACTTTGACTGACTGCTTGCATGTTCCTGAAATCAGCCAAAACCTTATTGGAATCGGCCCGTTTATCTCACATGGTTGTGATCAACACATGAATTCTAATGGAGAATTAACAATCACAAGGTCGAACGAAATTATTCTTGATGGCAAATGGGATGACTCTGAAGGACTTGTAGTGTTGAATGCCAATTTTGGTGAGCACCATGTTCCCGTTTTCAAATCTCTTTACGCTTCAAACTCAAAAATGCTTTGGCACTTCAGATTAGGACATTCGAATTCCCAATATCTTGATAAAATTCAGTCTAAAATAGGGTTTAAATTATGCGATGATTTTAATTTCTGTGAGCCCTGTGTGAATGCCAAGCACCATCATAGTCCATTTTTAGGAACTGTCCCAAGAGGAACTCGCTTTCTAGAATTCTTACATTGTGATTTAAGTGGCAAAATTACTCCTGCAACTTACGGAGGAGCCAATTATTATTTCAAAATTACAGATTCTTATTCTTCTTATCGCTTTGTATTCCTTTTATCTAATAAATCTGATACTTTCAAAGCATTTTTGCAATTTAAAACTCAAATAGAGAATTTATCAAATCTTAAAATTGGCAATTTCGTGTGTGATGGTGGAAGCGAATTCATAAATAAAGATTTCAAAGATTTAAGTGTCAAAGATGGCTTTAAAATGATTGTTACTTCTCCTTATACGCCACAGCAAAATCCTATTGCGGAACGTGGCAACAGAATTACCACCGAAATGGCTAAATCTTTACTTTTTCATGCAAAAATGCCGATTGAGTTCTGGGGCGAAGCAGTCAACACTGCAGTCTATCTTGAGAACAGATTACCATCGGCTTCATTGAGTTTTGATACACCATTTAAAGTGAGGTTTGGCAAGGATGCAAAATACGATCATCTTAAAGTTTTTGGATGTGCTGCTTATGCACTCATTGACAAGTCAAAAAGAGGAGGAAAATTTTATACGAATTCAATAAAATGCTGTTTTCTGGGCTATGCTGAAGATGTGACATCATATCGATTGCTTCGACTTGATAATAAAAAGATAATATACTCACATAATGTAATTTTTGATGAAACGTCTTTTCCTATTCAGGACTTATCGTCAGAAACACAATTGTCAGAAATCTTTACTGAAGATGTTGTCGCAATTACATCTGATTTCTCTGAAAATATACCTTTAACTCCCTCTGATAATCATTCGTCAAATCACATACCTTCGACTGAATCTGAAGATCCCCCCATTGAAAAACCAAAATCCATTAATAGATTTTGGGATTATCAATTAACTCCCAACATTGCTTCTAACGATATTAGCTCTTCAATTGACTCATCCAACATTATTGAAGGTGGTCGGAAAAGAATACCAAGGAAGCTGAATTCAGCCTTTGAAATCAAAAACTACTTATCAATTACAAACGTTATTAGTGCACATGCAACACATGATGATGTACCCGACATTCAATTATCAGATCCACTTACTTATTTTGAAGCAATTAATCGATGTGATGGTGATTTTTGGCTCGATGCCATTAGTCAAGAGTTGAAAATGATAGAAAATCAAAGTGTCTGGAATATTGTTGAACAACCAGAAAATGTTCCTACGATAGGGTCCATATGGGTTTTTAAGATTAAAAGAGATGCAGATGGTCACATTCAAAAATATAAAGCTCGACTTTGTGCACGAGGCTGTTCACAAAAAGCTGGAATAAATTATTTTGAGACTTTTGCTCCAACTGGACGACTCACCACATTACGAGTTCTCATCAGTCTTGCAACACGAGAAGATTGGGATTTCATTCAGATGGATGTCAAAGGTGCTTTTCTCTATGGAAAACCTGACGAAGACGTTTATATGAAAATTCCTCTAGGCATGAAAAGGCCTCCCAATCTTAAAAATCCAGTTTTATTGTTAAAGCGTTCACTTTATGGTTTAAAGCAGGCCTCTAGGTGTTGGTACACAGAGTTAATTAATTTCTTCTATTCCCTTAATTTTTATCCCTCAGCTGCGGATCCTTGTCTCTTCATACATGAAAGTACTACTCATCCTTGTTACGTCCATGTGCATGTTGATGACCTTTCCATTTTTGGTAAGGATATTGATTGGTTCAAAGTTGCCATTCAATCAAAGTTTGATATGGAAGATCTTGGAGATGCAAAATTTATTTTGGGAATGAGGGTTACGAGAAATAGAAATACCGGTACCTTATCTCTTTGTCAAGATCAGGAGATTAAGGATTTACTCACTTCTTATGACATGTCAAATTGCAAGCCATCTAGTACTCCAATGACAATGAACACTCAACTGGTACCAGCAACTGAAGACGAAATAAAACAATTCTCTCAACTCAACATCAATTATCGACGAGCAGTGGGTCGATTAAATTACATCACTCAGGCAACTAGACCAGATATTGCCTTCATAAACAGTCAACTAGCACAATACTTAAATGCTCCTGGTATTAAACATTGGTTGGCATTCAAAAGGGTCCTTCGCTATCTGCGAGGTAGTATCAATCTATCACTTACTTTTCATTCAGATGATCCTTTTATCAATGAGGGTCACTACAGTTATTCACTTCCTACTGGTTTTGCTGATGCCGATTGGGCAGGTTGTCAAGTTACTCGACGCTCAACTACTGGATATGTTTTTATTATCAATGGTACTGCTATCAGTTGGCGCTGCAAGAAACAACCTACAGTTGCCCTTAGCACTACTGAAGCTGAATCTAAAGCTACAGTTGATGCAGCGCAAGAGGCAATTTGGATGCAGACTCTCTTTAATGACCTTGGATTTGACTGTAAATCTTCCTCAAAATTATTTTCCGATAATCAAGGTTGTATTTCTTTGTGCAAAAATCCCATGTTTCACGCTAGAACTAAGCATGTTGAAATCCAATTTCATTGGATTAGAGAGCAAATAATGTCTGGAAAAATTGACCTACAATATACGCCATCAACTGATATGATTGCTGATGTCTTTACTAAGGCTCTTAGCAAGGAAAAATTCAGAAAATTTGTAGACAAAATTGGTTTGAACGGTATGATTGATAGCAAGGAGGGGTGTAAGAACAACTAGTTAACTCACTGTGTTTTTCTTTCTATTTTTATCCGTTTTATAATTATAAGAGTAGTTATTGACTCAACCTCCATAGAGATCACATCACGTCTTATTTTTCTCACGTTTTTCTATGTTGTTCTTATTTTATGCTATTCATTCATCCCTGTCCTCATTGAGCGAGACACTAACTTAAATACTGGGTCTTGTCATTTCTTTTTGCCCGTCTTTTATCTCGCTCAATATTATTTCATTATTTTTATCTTTAGGTCAGGACTAGTTATTTGTAAACACTTATCTTGTTATTAATTTTCCATTTTATTCATGTACATAGGTAACAGCGGCAAAGACCACTTAATAGGGCAGATCGTTTATTGACGTCTGTTTTATTTTTATATCTAAAAGGTTAGACTTTTGTATTTAGCTGTTATTCTGTTTATGTATTAGGTCTTTTATCTCGCTCAATATTATTTCATTATTTTTATCTTTAGGTAACAGCGGCAAAGACCACTTAATAGGGCAGATCGTTTATTGACGTCTGTTTTATTTTTATATCTAAAAGGTAACAGCGGCAAAGACCACTTAATAGGGCAGATCGTTTATTGACGTCTGTTTTATTTTTATATCTAAAAGATTCGAGTTGTTTTATTAATTGTCATGTTGGTTAGCTTGGACTTTCATTCAATGGCTCTTCAGAGACTTCATTTTCTTGATGTTCAAAAGCATCAAAGTACTCTTCATTGGTATTGTTAACTTTAACAATGTCTTAATTGTTTAGAATTATTAGTTGTTCAGGTAATTTGTTGACTTTTCTAAATGGAAAGCTATTTTCATTGAATTTGATGTTGTGTGATATAATGATTTTATTTTCATTTATTGAAAGAAGATGATAATTATGATTTCCTTCAGTATAGCCTAACATTACACAAGGAATAGCTGCTTGTGAAAATTTTCCTTTACGTGTTGATTTAGGAATGTTTGCATATGCAGCACATCCAAGTGGTTTAAGATGATGAAGAGATGGGTTTTTCCCTGTACACATTTGAATAGGTCAATCCATATTACTTGCCTTACTTGGTGTAAGTTTTTCAAAATATACAGCTGTACAGACAGCTTCTCCCAAGTATGAGAGTGGAAAACCAGATTGCTGTAGCATGGCTCAAGCTCTTTCAGTTGTTGTTTTTATTGCCTTGTTCTGAAACAAGATTTTTTTCAGGAGTGTGAGGAGCAGTTACCTGATGCCTTATTCCATTTTCTGTTAGGAAATTAAAGAATTGATGTGATGTATACTCTCCACCATCATTAGTTACAAGGTTTTAAATTTTATTTTTACTTTCATTTTTGACGAGTGCTTTATAGATTTTGAAACATTGAAGGGCTTCTGATTTATGTTTTAGCAGATATACAGCTCTGAATGATGTCAGACCATCGGTAAATTTCATATAATATTCAAAACCTCCTTTAGTCTTTGGTGATATACGTCCACTGAGATAAGTATGTACAACATCTAGTTTTTGTTTGGCACTTCAATTTTTCCTTTGAATGTAAGTTTCGATGACTTTGACAGTGCACATGCCTCACAGAAGAAATCATCCTCCAGTTTTACATCGGATATTTCAGTTTTTACGTACTGAGTGTTGGCATGTCCTAAGCAATTGTGCCACTTTTGTAGCTCAGAGAAACAAGCAACATGTTTAAGATTCAAAGGTTTAGTGAATTCACCTTTGAGTTTTGGTAAATTATTTTTTATCTCAGCGTTGAATGATGATTTTTTATTTGTGACCACTACATGATTTATTGGTGAGTTTTTATATGTAATCTGATAACCTTGTTTTCAAAGGTCATTTGCAGATAATAGATCATAGGGTAGATTTGGAACATGCATTACCTTTATGGTGATTGAAATATCTCTTTCAGTATATACAACATTTCCAACTCCAGTACTAAGTATTTTCCTATCACCAGTAAAAATAGTCTCTTTAAGTGTACGATAAGAATGAAACAGTGATTTATCTTTAATCATCATCATCGAAGCACCTGAGTCAAGAATGATTTTTTTAGCTTGATCTTCACAGTGACTTGAGATAAGGACGTACTTTGAAATTGCCATTACTGATGCTTCTTTAACTTTTTTATTTTTGTCCTGTTTTTTTGATTCTCTTTAGCTTTCATCCATTCTGGTTTAAGCTCGGGAAACTTGAACCAACATTTTCTGGAGTCGTGTATTTTTTTGCAATGTTCACATTTAAGTTTAGGCTTTGACACTGATGTCATTAAAGTAGTGATTTTTTTCTTTATCATGACTTCTTAACTGAGTCATTGACTTAGTATTATCAATTTGTTCGATTACATATTTGGTTGTTAAGTCTTTGTGCGTAATGAGGGTGTGAAATGTAGCATTAAATTCCTCAGGTAAGAAAATCAAGAGTTTGATGGCAAGACAATTATTGGTGTAGTCTGTACCCAATAGACGCATCATTCGGATGACAACATAAGCTTCAGTGAGGAAGGTTTTCATGTCGGTTGTGAAGGTAAGATCTTTTAATGCTCTCAAAGCTCTTGTCTTATTGATAGCGGTGTGCCCAGAATGATAATCTTTTAATAGTTGCCAAGTTTTATAGGCATTAAATTTGACTTCTGGATGATAAAATATGTATTGCATGATTTGTTGATCCAGTTGTTAAATGATTAGATTATAGGCTTTAAGTTCAGCCTTATTTCCTTTTTTAATTTTGTCGGCAGATTAATTGTAACTTATGTTACCTTCCTCATCTATGAATTTGATAATATCATATGAAGTGGTAACGGTTTCAAGGAGCTCAGCATTGTCAAGTAGAGTTCGCATATACATTGACCAGGTAACATAATTTTTGTCATTGAGTTTTGTTGAGCCTCCTTCTACTGCCTTTTTAAAATCTTCTTGAATGTTACTTACATCAATGTTGTGATTAATTGTGGCATGCAGTACTGATAATGTGCTAGAATTAAAAGTTGCTTGTTTGATTTTGCTTTCTGTATTTTAGTCTTTACAGTTATAAAATCCAATGAGCAAAGGCCCTCTTAGACAATATTACAGATTGTTAACTAACCTGTAAAGAACAAAAGAAAGCAAGCAATGAGCAAAAGAATGAGCACAATGATAGATAAATTGCATTTAGACAAAAATCACAATAGTACTGCTAACCTTTACAGTTATACAATCCAATGAGAAAAGGCGCTCTTAGACAATATTATGGATTGTTAACTAACCTGTAAAGAGCAAAAGAAAGCAAGCAACGAGCAAAAGAATGAGAACAATGATAGGGATACAATCTACAATGTGTAACAATATATATAGTGCTATAGTTGTACTGCGAGTTTCATGCTTTGACTTAGTAAGATCTATCGGAATTTTATAAATTATTAAATTTAGGTTGAAGTATAATGAAATTAATAATAAAATATTAATCCAATCTAATTATTCTTACAAATTCATATAGTTTTATTTTATTTTATAAAATCTTATTCAACTTGTAGCATGAAAGTGTAGGAGGCAATATAGAACTTTATACAAGCTGGATTAGAAAAATAGATGGGGAGATTTGTTGTGCAATATGTTGAAGTAACATTACTTTCTCTCATTGCTTAGTAACCAACCAGAACAAGAAAAAAATTAAATCAAATATGTAAATCAAATTTGTCCAATTTGATATTATTGTGCCAGTACCCAAATACACGGGCAAGTTAGCCTGGCCTGTTCCACTCTCCAGTAGGAATGAGGAACAGCTGGGCAGGTACAGCCAAGTTAGAAAAGCTTGGGGATTTTGCAAAAATAATTGCAACTTTTTTCTCCCGGCTGCCACTTTTTTGTACTGTCAAATCATACTGGCTGCAGGCCAGCCCAGCCGCAACTGTCTGACATTAGATGTCAATTATTTTTTTTTAATGTGTGATTTTCCTAACCAAGATGCCCCAATTTCACCATAAATTGATTTCTTATCCCCCATTTAATTCTTGTTCTCATTCTCATTTTTTTCATCATTTTTTTCCTTTTTTCCAGGTATCACATCTAATTCAATTCTTGCTCTGCCTCTTGACTGTCTTATTCCGCAACTAACCTTCTTGCAAGTTTTTCACCAACCAACACACCAGGCCAAAAGTTAGACGACTTGCAGTCAAGTCGTTGTTTAGTACCTGTGGTCTAACCTGAGTCAAACCTGTGTTGGAACTTTGGTGGGACAATTTTTCATCATGACACATATCTCATAGCTGAATCATTAGGACCAATTTGAATTCTTCATATAGTGCTGCTTGCATAATTTCCAACAGGCAATAGATCATACTTTGGTGTCTAAAATACATATATTGAATTCATAATGGATATTACAAAGGTGACTAATATGCACCAGCTATATTACTTAATGACATTATACAGAAAGTATCTGATAAAACACCACCAAAGCCACTTGGATTGAGAGTTCTTGAATCATGTCCAATAATATCTTTATGGGTAATAATAACATTTTTAGACCATCAATTGTAGCACCAAAATGTTTTGAATCCTGCTTTTGAGAAAGGATTTTCTATTTTTTTTTCAACAGCATCATACAATTCAACTACAATAAAGATTTGATCTGGTAAAATTCAGTGACTTCCACATTCTCAAAAAAAAAACTCCAATCTTGTTGCCTCTTGATATTCCTGTAACCTTGTTGTTTTGAGTATAATGAGAAGTATTTACCACCAATGTTTTAGTATTGGAGATCAGTAATTTTAGATTGTAGAAATTTTAAAGCACCAATGAATTTATCTTTTTAAAAAATGTTTAAAAAAGACATTTTTCTATAAATCTTGTTTAAATATTCCAGCCATAAATCATATTCTTCACAGAGCAATATAACAGTTTATTTTGAAGTCTTTCCTTTTTCTATATTGAAAAAATCTTTAATTTGTATTTTAAATCAATTGTCATTCATCTCAAGAAGAGATTGAAAATTTACTGTCATGATGAACATTTCCATTAACATTTTGTCCATTTCAAATAAAAACAAAAAAATAATGTAAAAAATAATGGGTAATAAAAAGAATTATGAAAAAATGAGTTTATTAATATTGTGTGGGATAGATCTTAAAATATGATTCATACTCTCATGATCCCAAGCTTCCTCTGATGATGCTGGGCCAAATATTTGCAGAACTTCAGGAAAATTTTGGGCTAAGTGGACATTAGGCTTGATGTGAATTTGTTGCCAAAATTTTCCATGGAATTTTTATACTCCTTCAGCTAATCATGAAGAGATATAATTTCATCTTCATTGATTTAAAAGTAAGTTAAAAGGTTTTTTATTGATACAAAAATGGAAATACACTTAATTAAATTCTTCTCTTTACTTTCAGAATTTTCTATATTCACAACTAGAAACAAAGAAACCACATCATAATTTTTTTTTAGCAAAATTCATTCTTCTGCCTTGAGATTTGTTTCAGTCTTCCCTAAATAGTGTGGAACACAGTTGAACCATGAGGTAATGAGTGTATAAAAAATAAAATTTTGAACCATCATTAAATCCTTAGTACTAAGATCCAAATAAGAAGTTAAATCATTTGGTGTTGCAACTGATCCCCATTTGATTTAAGGTCTAAAACAGGCAGAAAATTCCTGAAATTTGGACTTTAAGGAAGATATTTATTAGGGAAAATTTTATCTAATGATGATTCAGCTATAATTACTTGAACTATCTACATCAGAACTATATTTTTCATTATATGAGCTGGGTCCAACACCTAGTGGATTAGAACTTCCTGATGGCCCAAAAATTTTTAGAGATTCTTTTGCCTTCTCTCAACAAATTTCATCATAAGATAATTTTTGTTGAGGTCTGTTCTCAGTGGTGGTATCACTATGCAAACTGTACTCTCTTTTTTCTTCTTTACTTGAGTCATGAGAGGAATAATTTGAGGGTAAAGATGGTATTTTTGAAAAAAAATTCTTTTTGTGTGAAATCTGTCTTTGAGTGTGAACCTTTCTCTTTCTCTGTATTGTAGTTTAGTAGTCTTAGTCAACATTTTGTTGTTTTCTATTGTTTTATATGGTGCAATTTGTCATATAATCAAGCCTCTTCTTGCTGTTTCCATTTTCCCCATCAAAATTTTTTTCTCTCTATTTTCTTTATCACTTCCATTTCTCCCTCCTGTACACTGCTTCCCCCTTGGCTGAAACTTACATTCCTTGAATTTTTTGGGAATAATAGAGTCCTTTTTCCAGGTTCTTTCCTTTTACTTTCTGCTTATTCTTTTAATCCTAACCACAGAAGCTCATCTTTTGTACCTTCTTATTTCATCACATGCTTTTTTGATGTTGTTGTAAGGTGCACAGTTGCTGATTGACCAATTTTTAGGTATTTTTGTTTTTTAAATGATATACAAGTATTTTTACCTCTATTATCTTTATCCCCTGCATTGATCCCTCCTGTTAACTTCTTCCCCCTTGGCTGCATCTGACAGTACTTGCTCCATGTAGGGAGAATAGAGTATTCTTTCCATTTTTATCACATGCTTTTTTTTAGTTTCTTTTTCAAAGGTGAAAAGTTTCTCATTGACATGTTTTTCACCTTCCCCTGTGCTAAAAAATCTTCATTAATGTCTTTTATAGAATGATAAGGTCTGATAAGAAATAAAGAATCAGGGGAGATAGAGGATATTTAATTGTTTTGATTGAATATATCTTTCACAGGACAGCCCAAATTAATCAATGGATTATAGTCAGGAATAAGATTAATTATGTTGGGGAGTTACTCAAGTCCTTGGGAGATAGTTATTAGGAAATTAGAAAGATAGAAATTCAAAATTTTAATTAGTAGGGGGAAGTTGGTATCTTTTTGGGGTAATAATGTATCTTCAACTCATATAGAGGATGAATCCTGCCCTAGAAGCTAAACCCCTAACAGGAGAAAATAAAGTTTGATATCCTGAGAGGCCAATTATTAAATAGAGGATGTGGGAATTAGAAGGGCACTGTTTACTAATGTTAATATGAGTTGAATGTGCCCTAGCCCTGATAATATGTTAACTATGAGAGAGATGAAGTGAAAAAGGTTTCTCAATAAAACCTGAGAAGCTTCTGAAGTCAGATATGTGAAATTGAAGTAATCTAATACAGATGGGAGAGGAATTATACAATGATTCCATCTTGAATATAAATTAATTATTAGAGGAAAGACAATAATTCAGGAAGAAATTACTATTTATAAAAGACTAAAAACATTTCTTGGAAAAGTAAGTCACATGATTTGAATGATGAACAGATTTCCAATAATTTTCAGAGATTTTTCAATCACTCTGTCAGTACAGTCTAGTATATAAGTATGATATAATAGTGTTATTTTATGGTCCTACTACTTATTAATAAATGATTTAGTGATTAAACCTCAGGGGAAGATTAATAGAATAGTTATACTCAAATAAAACTCACAATACTTGGATTTAAATGCGTGCTAGTGGTGGAAAATAGAAGAATAAAATATAGTTATAGCTTTTATAAAGATAATATCAATTTATAAGGGCTTTATAATATATTTCTGAATACTAATAATTGTATTGTAGTGTTTGTTTGAAGTGTAGTAATTGAATGATTATAATAAACCGTCAAAATCCCTCCTTACCTATACCCAAATCCACTGGAGTGCACAGACCTTCAATCCAGATGATGTCACTGCTATCCCCGGCAATTACAGCACTGTGAGGGCCCATCACCTCCCCATGGCGTCCACTTCAAGCAGTTTCAACACCCAGACCTCCAGTAAGGACCCTCCATCACTATTAATAATAACACAGAGTCATACCATAAATAGAAAACCCAGATAAAAGCGGATACCATAAAGAAACAGGTAAAATAAATGATCAAAAAGAGATTTAATGAAACTAAAAGTATATAAAGGAAACAAATAAAATGTCCAAGCCCCCAATAACATCCCCAAGCATCCACATTAACCCAAAAACATCTTTCCAACCCATAAATCCGTGAATAACCATCCAAGGAAGTAATTTTAGTTGTCCAAACTGGGTGTATGCGCCTGATATAGGTGTCTATGCTTCTGTAGGCGTTGTGAGTCCACTGATTTCGTCCATATGACCTAAAATAAGCAGAAAAACAAAGGTTATAGGCTATTAAGGGGCTAAAACCCACTTATATACCTACATATACATAATATACTGCATATTTCACTGAATATGAGATTTATGTATACATATAAGCTTATGTATGTCAATAATTACTTCATATCACTTAAGATAAGTATATTATGACTCCATTAACACCTTAATAAGTATTATTAGGCCATGGATAAGCTATTTAAACTATTATAAATTATATAATAGAATAATAATTATATATATATATAATAAAATAATATATATTATTATTTTAACCTTATTTTTAAGATATAAGCTTAATCTAGTTAAGGTTATCTTATTTTAAGCATAAGAAATACTCAGTCCTAAGGATATTTAGGCTGACACTCCCTCACCCCAAAAAAACAATAAAAAAATGTTAAGACATTTTAATTAATCTTAAGGAATGAAATAATAAAATAAAAAATAATTTTTATAATACATATACTGAATGAACAGTATTATTTAGATTTAAATTTTTTCAAGAGATTTTTAAGATCAGAGATTTCATTTTCTGGAATCCACTGGTCATATTCACTTGATTTATTTTTAAATCTTAATAGATACTCAACTCCCTTTTCTTTAGTAAGGTGTCTCTTTTTAAGTATCTTATCAATTTCTGCTTTTTCCACTATTTCTTCAGGTTGCTGTTTATGCCTTCCTGATCTTCTTGGAAATAGAGCAGTATCATTAGAATGGTATGGTTTTATAAGAGAAATAGGAAATACTGGATGTTTTCTATCATAAGGTGCATATAGAATAACCTCAACAGCATTATTACCAACCATCTTTTTAACTACAAATGGTCCAATGAATGGATCCTTCAATTTAACATTACCATTTAAATTGAAATGTAGCGTTGAAATAAGGACTTCATCACCCTCTTTGAACATTTGTTCTTTATGGGCTTTATCCCATCTTTTCTTTTCATACTCAAAAGCCTTATTTATACATTCTTGAGCATGTTTTCTGCATAATTCCTGCATCTGAAGAAAAGATTTAGTACCTGGATGAATATCCAATCTAGGTAACTTATTAAGAGTTTTAGCAGGGGTATTAGGTACATAACCCAACCATAACTCAAATGGCTTTTTGCCAGTGACAGAATGTACTGTACTATTATATGCAAATTCTAAACCTGGGATAAGGGTTACCCAATCATGTGTGAATTTGTCATTGTCTTTAAAATTAAGACCAAAAGCACAGTATCTTCTTATCATATCTTCTAAGGTTTGTATCATTCTTTCTGCTAGCCCATCAGTTTGTGGATGGTGTGCTGTAG
This sequence comes from Hemileia vastatrix, assembly GCA_030280995.1. NCBI lineage: Eukaryota > Fungi > Basidiomycota > Pucciniomycetes > Pucciniales > Zaghouaniaceae > Hemileia > Hemileia vastatrix. Next base: position 20,875,540 of record JASXTE010000014.1, on the reverse strand, counting down.
AAAGTTTTAATTGACACCCTGAAACATCCATAAGTGACGTCCAGAACTCAGAAGTAAATTTAGGATCTCTGTCAGAAACTATTGCTTTGGGGAAACCTGCTGTATTTAACATTTGTGTCCACCATAAAAAAGCTAAGTCCTTTGCAGAAACCTCTTTGTGGGTTGGAATAAATTTACACATCTTTAGAAATCTATCTACAATTACCCAGCAGGAGTTATAACTCTTATGCCGTGCTATTGGCAAACCTGTTACAAAGTCCATGTTAATGATTTCCCATGGAGCTTTTAGTTGCTCAATTTGTTGTAATAAACCAGCTCTTTTTCCTGTTAATCTTTTAGATTTTTGACAAGAATCACATGTTTCAACATATTTCTGAACATCCTCAGACATGTTGATCCACCAAGCTGTGTTTTTTACTCTGGTTAATGTTTTATGGTAGTCAAAATGACCTGCTAATATATCATCATGACATATACTTAACATTAACTCCTTCATTGAAGGGGGAATTACAATTACATTACTTAATTTTTTCCTGTAATATATAAAACCATCCTCAATGGAAAATTTTCCTTTCTCTAATGCCTCTTTATACTTATCTGGTAATGTTTTTATTAAAACATTCATTGAAGCATTAGATGGATCATTTAATATTGTAGTTAATTTACTTAAGTCAGGATCTGAATTATAATTATCAAGAATTGATTGCATAAATTCATCCTCAAGATCTACAATATAAATGCCATAAATGTTAATAATCTCTGATTCAGGAACATAAGCAGGATTATCATCATTATTAGGCAGAGGTACTCTAGATAACAGATCTACATTAGAGTGCAAGGTTCCTGCTCTATGTGTAATAGTCATCCGTCCTCTGTATTCTTGTACAGCTAATTGCCATCTAAACATGTGTCTATTAGGAGTTTTCATGTTTAAGAGTGACTTAACTGCACTACAGCCAGTTATTAACTCAAATTTTTGGTCCTCAAGATAATAATGTAGCTTTTCAAGAGCCCATACTACTGCCAAACATTCAAGTTGAGTAGCACCATATTTCAATTCACCACTTCTCAGAGTACGTGAAATATAGCAGATTACTACTTCTGACATTTTACCTTCAATAAGTTGTTTTTGATGCAAAGCAGCACCCAGTCCAATAAAACTTGCATCTGTATATAATACAAAAGGTAATTGGAAATCTGGTAATCCCAAGATAGGAGCTGTCATTAAACATTCTTTCAACTTATTAAAAGCTTGTTGTCTTTCATTATTCCAAATGAAAGCTTCTGATTTCTTTATCAGTGTGGTCAGTGGTGCAGCAATTGATTGGTAGTTTTTTATATATTGTCTATAATAACCACACATTCCAAGAAAAGATTGTACATCCTTCACATTTTGAGGAATGCCAATATTTTTTATTGCAGCCACTTTATTTTGGTCTACACATATTTGTAAGCCAGATACAATATGACCAAGCACTTTTAAAGATTCAAACCCAAATTTACATTTTTTCAATGCAAGGGTCATTTTTATTTCATCCATTTTTTGAAATACTTTCCTTAAATGGATTAAGTGTTCATCAAAAGTTTTAGAGAACACTATGATGTCATCAATGTATACCATTAACCATCCCTCAATCATTTCATTATGGAATGTTATATCCATTAACGTCTGAAATACTGATGGAGCATTCTTTGGTCCAAATGGCATTCTGACATACTTATAAATTCCCATGTGTGTTGTTATCAACAAAAAGTTCTGTGAATTCTTTTCAACAGGAATTTGATGGTACCCTTTATTTCCATCTAGGCAACTTATATATTTAGCACCTTTGAGGGTAGCATGTATAGAGGCAATCCTTGGCAAAGGATAAATATCATCTACTGTAAATGTATTTAATGCTCTATAATCACCGCACAGCCTTGCTTTATCTTGTTCATAAGAAATCAGCACTGGTAATATTACACAATATTTTGGTGTAGTTTCAACCTTCTCAAGAATGTTCATTTTTAATAACATCTTAATATTATCCTCTATGTCTTTCCTCTTCATTGGTGAAGCAGGGTATGGTTTCTTTTTAAGACTAGCAGGAATATTATCCATATCACAGGTTAAACTAATTTTCATTTCATGATCTTTTACAAGCCCAAGTTCATTTGTACCATGTGCAAAAGCCATTGGAAAAGCTTTAATTAATTCCAAAATATTATCTTTCTCAGTTTCACTTATCTGAGTGCCAAATGATGCTTTTGAAATTTCTGTTTCCAGAAGTTCCATCTCATTGGATTCTCTTCCTTTAGACGGGGAATTTGTTACTGACTCAATGTGTAAGACTGTGTTAAAAGAATTTATTTTAAATTTCCTTTTACCATTCATGCCAATTGTAAAATTGTTATTAGCAGGGTCTAATTTTACACCAAATTTAGTCAGAATATCATTTCCAATGATAAAACAGTTACTACAATTTGTATTATCCATTACTACAAAGTCACAAGTTACCCTTACATAACCATGTTGGTGTTTAAAGAAAACAGCAGCTTTGTATTTACCAATGGGGTGTAGTACTGATCCAAAACCTCTCCAATTTTTATTCTGAAGTGGTTCAAGCTTAAACTTATATTCACTATCAATTTTCTGTAATGTATTAGTGGAAACAACTGAACCAGCAGCTCCTGTGTCCAATACTATATTAACATTTTCACCAGAAATGATAGCTGGAACCGTGATAGGTGTCATTCTAAAGTTATCAGCTTGTACATCCTTAATGATTTCAGCATCTTCAAAATTCATTAAAGATTCATTTGAGTCCATATTCAATATTGGATTTTCAAAGATGGACAAATCATCTTCCAACATACAGACTTCATTTTCATCACTATATGAGATATTGCTGTCATAATCACTTGATTCTTTACTTTTTTCAGTTTCAGTTTCAGATTCACGTTGATTTTCAACAATTTTTATGTTTTTCTCACATTTATGACCTTTTACCCAAGGTTTATTACACTTATAACAAGTATTTGTTTCATACTTTTTAGGTACTACAGGTGCAGTAGGTTTTTTCTGCTTCTCCTGAAGTGTTTTTGAATTCTAAGTTTTTACAGGTTCAACATTTTGCTTATAAGTGGAATACCTTGATTCATACTTATGGTTCAATAATATTTCATTGCAAATATTAATAAAGTCAGAATATTCAGTAACATTTAATGTTCTAGCTACAACAATGTCTCTGACAGATATAGGTAATTTGTATATTATCTTATCTTTCCATAAGTTAAAATCCATATGAGGCTCAATGGCTTTTAATATTTTGTTTAAATTCATTAAAAATACCATAGGTTTGTCACCATTCAACGGATTATACCTAGTCTTCTCATACAGTCTCTGCTGAGTAAGCCTGAATTTAGAACCTCCAAATTGTTTTTCAATAAGTTGTTTCCATTCAGCCCAAGAGTAGTCTCTACCCTCACTTAAGACAGCTTCAAACCATAATAAAGCAACATCCTTAAATAAAGAAATTAATTTTGATGTTATCTCTTCATCTGGTAACTTATATGAGAATTTCAAGTTGTCAATTCTTTGAATAAAATGTTGCCAATCAGAGCTGGCTTCCCCATCATAAGTTGAGTACTGATCTATCTTAGGCCAGTTCTTCTGATTGGATTTTATCTCACTAATCTTAGGTAAATTCAACAACTCATTTACTTTTGATAAATGGTCTTGTATTTCTTCCTGCACGGATTTGTGACTTACATTTTCAGATTTGACACTACCACCAGATGGTTTTAATTGTGGTGGTACAGGGAAGGAATGAGATTCACTTTTGCCAATGAAAGGATTATTATTATATTGATTATACTTATGATTATCCTGGTTCATTAGTAGATTGGCAGTTTCAATCTCAACTTTAGTTAATCTTTGTAGCAGCTCAGAGACACTTTGATTTGTCTGGGCAAAAGATAACTTTGTTCTTGATTCAGTTTTTAATAAGTGTGTTTCATATAATTTTTCTAACTCACAAAATTTGTTTGAAAGGTCATTATATTTATTACTCAATGAATCATATTTAAGAGTTAGAGACAAATGTTCTTTCTCTAATTCTTTATTACGTGTTGCTAATTGAGAAATGTTCAATGTCAAGGATGAAATTGTATCACTAGTGAGCTTAACTGTCTGTTCCTCACAATCAGTCATTCTATTCCACAATGCTGAAACAATTCTATGGACAGTTGGATTATTGTTAAAATATTCCATGTCCTCCTTTTCAATTCTCTCACTCTCCTGTGAACTTCTCATCTCACTAGTAGGTGGTTGCAACTGAGGATTAACTGTATTATCATTGTATATAGTACTGTTATTATGGACAAAAGACAAGTCAGGTGTATCTACTCTAAAACCTAAATTTCTTAAATCCTCCTCTATTTTTTGTACAGATTTAACATCAATAGAATTACCTATATTGTAATTATCAGTATTATGTCTAATCTGAGAGGGTAAGTTACTTACCAAGGGATGGTTGCCAGTCCTGATTTTTGGCGCTTTTTTCCCTTGTAAGGGTGAGCTGAGGAAGTCAGATGAGGGGGTGGATCCCTGTTGCAACTGTGGCTTGTCCACTGTTGGTGAAACCAGTCCCATTTCCATTTGTCTACCAGGATTTTCTCCTGGGAGTGAGTGGACCCTCCTTGGGTAGGGGGTTGCTGATTTGATTGACTGGGCTGGCCTCCCTTTAATTCTGCCATTGCCTGATTCATCTGCTGAAATCCTACCTTGCAATTGTTTTGCAACTGCTCTACTTCTTTGAACATGAGAGATTTTGATTCCTCTAGCTTCAGAACCTGTTTGGCCAGGTGGGACAGTTGATCCTGAAGAGGAGGAGACGTCTTTTTGATAGTTATCTTTTTTAAGAGGGCGTCCTTTTCCTCTATACTCATGCTTTCTGGCTGGGGGTACTGTTGTCCCTCCATGGTGATGTCCTGGAAAGTTTTTATTAGCTTTAGACCTGGTATTATAAGCAGGCTGTTCACTTACACTATCCTGGGGAGCACTCATATTGTTCAGAATAACAATATTTTACGTCTACAAAAGGAAAAACTCTTTGGAATTAGTAGACAAATAATATTAGCAATTATATTACTAATAAAAAAGCAATGGAGCTTACCCTGAATTTATATCTTTATTTATTTAAATAAAATATAAGAAAAATTCGAAAAAATCTGTTAAAAATATAATAATAAGTTTAACTAGACCTCTATAAGGGTGAATAATTAGCTTACCAAGATTTAGCCAAATACCAATTTTATTGGGTGTTATATTGGTGTCCAAATACCAAGTGAAATTGGGTTTATATTGGGTACAGTTACTACTGTAAATATCTAATTTTTATGATAAAAAATTAGTACAATTATTATAAGGGTTCTTTTCCGCAATCAATGAGCTATGATGACCCACTAATATGCAGAAGACCCAAATATTTGGTTAATTTTGAGTTGTACTAAGGTAAAAATCACGTCCCAAGGCTTATACTAAATAATAAGTAAAATATAAGGAAAGACCCCCAATTGTCAGTACAGTCTAGTATATAAGTATGATATAATAGTGTTATTTTATGGTCCTACTACTTATTAATAAATGATTTAGTGATTAAACCTCAGGGGAAGATTAATAGAATAGTTATACTCAAATAAAACTCACAATACTTGGATTTAAATGCGTGCTAGTGGTGGAAAATAGAAGAATAAAATATAGTTATAGCTTTTATAAAGATAATATCAATTTATAAGGGCTTTATAATATATTTCTGAATACTAATAATTGTATTGTAGTGTTTGTTTGAAGTGTATTAATTGAATGATTATAATAAACCGTCAAAATCCCTCCTTACTTATACACAAATCCACTGGAGTGCACAGACCTTCAATCCAGATGATGTCACTGCTATCCCCGGCAATTACAGCACTGTGAGGGCCCATCACCTCCCCATGGCGTCCACTTCAAGCAGTTTCAACACCCAGACCTCCAGTAAGGACCCTCCATCACTATTAATAATAACACAGAGTCATACCATAAATAGAAAACCCAGATAAAAGCGGATACCATAAAGAAACAGGTAAAATAAATGATCAAAAAGAGATTTAATGAAACTAAAAGTATATAAAGGAAACAAATAAAATGTCCAAGCCCCCAATAACATCCCCAAGCATCCACATTAACCCAAAAACATCTTTCCAACCCATAAATCCGTGAATAACCATCCAAGGAAGTAATTTTAGTTGTCCAAACTGGGTGTATGCGCCTGATATAGGTGTCTATGCTTCTGTAGGCGTTGTGAGTCCACTGATTTCGTCCATATGACCTAAAATAAGCAGAAAAACAAAGGTTATAGGCTATTAAGGGGCTAAAACCCACTTATATACCTAAATATACATAATATACTGCATATTTCACTGAATATGAGATTTATGTATACATATAAGCTTATGTATGTCAATAATTACTTCATATCACTTAAGATAAGTATATTATGACTCCATTAACACCTTAATAAGTATTATTAGGCCATGGATAAGCTATTTAAACTATTATAAATTATATAATAGAATAATAATTATATATATATATAATAAAATAATATATATTATTATTTTAACCTTATTTTTAAGATATAAGCTTAATCTAGTTAAGGTTATCTTATTTTAAGCATAAGAAATACTCAGTCCTAAGGATATTTAGGCTGACACACTCTAGGTTGAGATAAACCATCAGGAAATATGTCAGAAGCTAATATTAACTAAATTATAATTTTTACATAGATTGAAGTCACAAGAGGTCCCACTTTACCAATGAAAATTTGAAAAATTAATGATTGGTTTTTTCATGTATAATTTGAACTCCACTTGTTTAAAATATGAATTAAGCTTTTCTCCAAAATTAAAAGAATAGATTAGGAAAAATTGAAAAGTAAAAAAATACTGAAACTTCCACTTTTACAAAAGAAGAAACCAAATTTTTGACTTGTGAAAAATGCTTATGGACACATAAATACATCCAGTAATTTTCTCATGTTTCTATTATCTAGTATTGAAATAAAAATGCAGGATCTGAAGGGCCTGAAATATGCTCTTACTTTAAAGTCCTGTTTTAAAAAACTGCACAAAAATGAGTTATAATAAAAGTGGATCTCAGTCAAAGTATATGAAAAATCTATTATTGCACATGCCTTGTAATCTTACTTGATTTCTGTTTAAAATCCATAGCACAGGTTCAACTTCTTATAGTCAAAAAAGTGTTAGTAAGTTTATGAGATTAAGTCTATCTAATAAAATAATTTATTTTTAATAAAAAATATTGTATTATATTTTTCCTCTGGAATTCTCTTAAAAAGTTTTAAAAAGTAAAACCAGATTTTAATTCACTGAACTCAAGTTCCAGTACAAATAAAGAAATTCATAAAGATACTCAACAATATATATTTACAAAAAACTTCAGCAACTTGAAGTGCTCTACAGTCATGCCCTGGGGTGCCCCACCCTGCCCCTTTTGGCAGCCACAAGGCCTTGAACAAGCCTCTCAAAATAACACTTACTTACTTCAATTTTTTCATTCTTACTTAGCATATTTTTATCATATACTCTGAATTTTTTCATAGAATGAATTTTTAAAATGAATCAGATAAACTTTTCAACAAAAGTTTAAGGCAACAAGTTGCCTCATGTTTTCAATAACAGCAGCTCAGAAAAAAAGAGGCAAAATATGAGGCACCATGTTGCCCCATATTTCACTCTTTGGTCAAAGACAGATGTGACATACACTAGGGTTCATCTGCATAAATATGAGGTGGCATGCTGCCTCATTGTTTGCTTTCTGGTAAATATTGAAAGTAATAGGTAGGTTAGTTGCTTACATGCATACATGAGGCGACATGTTGCCTCATATATGCATGTGGGCAACTTGCTCTCTCACATCGAAAAAAGAAATACAAATAAAAACTGAATATTTACTTTGCATATATGAGGCGACATGTTGCCTCATGTATGCAATAACAAAATCTCAGAAAAAAAAGAGGTAAAAGATGAGGCACAATGTTGCCTCATCTTTTGCTTGCTTGTCAAAGGCAGATGTGAAATACACTAGGGTGCATAGGAATAAAGATGAGGTGGAATTTTGCCTCATCTTTTGCTTCCTGTAAAATAGGGAAGCTAACTGGTAGGGAAGTTACTTACATGCATAGATGAGGTGACATGTCACCTCATGTATGCATGTGGGCAGCTTTCTTTCTCACATTGAAAAAAAATGAAAAAAACTTAATATTTTAATTGCATACATGAGGCGACATGTCCCCTCATGTATGCAATAACAGAAGCCCAGAAAAAAAAGAGGCAAAAGATGATGCTCCAAGTTGCCTCATATTTTGCTTGTTGGTCAAAGGCATATGTGACATACATTAGTGTGCATTTTCATAAAGATGAGGTGGAATGTTACCTCATCTTTTACTTTCTGGTAAATAGTGAAGGTATTTGGTAGTGTAGTTTCTTACATGCATACATGAGGCGACATGTCTCCTCATGTATGCATGTGGGAAACTTGCTTTCTCACATTGTAAAAATAAAAATTATACAAAATAAAATTAAATATTGTAATTGCATACATGAAGCAACATTTCACCTCATGTATGCAATAACAGCAGCTCAGAAAAAAACAGGCAAAAGATGAGGCACCATGTTGCCTCATCTTTTGCTTGTTGGTCAAAGGAAGGTGCCACATACACCAGGCCATATTTTCTCAAAAAGATGATGTGGAATGTTGCCTCATCTTTTTCTTTCTGGCACATAGTGAAGGTAATGGGTAGGGCAGTTGTTTACATGCATAAATGAGGCAACATGTTGCTTCATGTATGTATGTGGGCAACTTGCTTTCTCACATTTAAAAAAAAATACAAAAAAAAAACATAATATTATAATTGCATACATGAGGCGACATGTCGCCTCATGTATGCATGTAAACAACTACCCTGCCCATTACCTTCACTATTTTCCAGAAAGCAAAAGATGACACAACATTCCACCTCATCTTTATGCAAATATGGCCTAGTGTATGTGGCATCTTCTTTGACCAACAAGCAAAAGATGAGGCAACATGGTGCCTCATCTTTTGCCTGTTTTTTTTTCTGAGCTGCTGTTATTGCATACATGAGGCGACATGTCGCCTCATGTATGCAATTACACTATTCAATTTTATTTTGTATAATTTTTATTTTTACAATGTGAGAAAGCAATTTGCCCACATGCATACATGAGGCAACATGTCGCCTCATGTATGCATGTAAGCAACTACACTACCCACTACCTTCACTATTTTCCAGAAAGTAAAAGATGATGCAACATGCCACCTCATCTTTAGGAAAATTTACCATGTCCTGGCAATATTATTAAATGTGCTGCATCATGTCATGAGGACATGGTAGATATTTTGTATCTACAAAAGTGTTCCAACATATCATTAAGGTACTATGTTGGATTGAAACATATTGGTTAGCATATGTAGGAGAACATGTAGCAGCATGTTGCTTCATGTTTTACATATCTTGTATAGTAAATTATATTGTGATTGGATGGATGAAATGCTATTATGGGAAGGGTTTGGTGAGCTTTTCAATTTTAGATGAAAGTATTATAGATGAGGCAGTTTTCAGATCTTATCAGAGGTGCAGCACATGAGAAGCTAATAAATTTTCTTGTATAGCTAATGATAAATAAACCTATTCTTAAAAGATAGAAAAGGTGAATCTGAAAAAATTGAAGTTAAACTTTCTAAAAGAAGAGAATTAATAGTATTGTTTATATAGCTCTAAAATAGTTATTATAAATTAACATCACATTTTTTAAGTTGTGTGATGGAATAATCAAAATTTATTCATATTTTTTGGTCCCTGAAATTACTGGATTTTTTAAAGATATCTGTATTCACTCTGATACTGAGGATTGACAGGATGGGTGTAGTGTCATAACTCCAATCCTATGGAGGAGTGCTTGTTTTACTTGACATTTAAATAAACTTAAAAAAGGGTGGATGTCTGAATTTCTTTCAAGTTTTCAATCTCAAACATATAAGTAAGCTATCAGGAAAAGGTTGATCAAAAATTGAAGGTCCCTAAACCCCCAGAAATAGAAGGTGTTCAGCCTTTTTCAGGGCCCAGGAGTTTTCCTATGGATGATATTGTTGAAGAATATTTTACTGGGAAACTTCCAAAAGTCTTTCTAGAAGAAACACACAATTATAATTTGTCTGTGACAGAGTAGTTCATTTTTGATACTGAGAAAAAGGTAATTTTGGAAGATTTATCAACTTTCATAGAACTTTACTATTGTAAAAGTCAAGCTAGTTTGAAAGCAGAACAGCTTGAGTTTTTAGAGAAGGATAAATTGTCTCATTTATTTATACTAACTGCAGCTTTACTGTTTTTAACAAAAAAGAATTCTAGTTTTAATCCTTATTTTTCATCGTAGAATAGAGCATACATGTAATCTGTTTAAATACTTTAAATTTCACCTCCCTAAGTTTCTAAAATTACCCTTTAAATAAAATAATTATTAAAAAGTTTAAATAAAATCAGATTGAGTACTATAAGGTGCCTGATTAGCTAGTTATGTTTGGTGAAAGTACACTTTTTTCTCGCCTATTTATATTTTTATCTGCCCTTTAATATTTTTTTTTTCAAATCCTTTTGTTTATCACTATAGAGTAAAACCTCAAATGATTAAATCATATATTTTTTTTAGATTATGGTGAAGTATATTCCTGAAACTATGATTCAATTTTAAAAATTACAGGTTTCAGATTAATCTGAATGAGTGCATTCTTTTATATATATATATATTTATAAAATTTCAAGTATAAGTCTATTTTTAAATTGAGATTCTAACTATTATAACATAAAAAATTTATCAAGTAATTTAAAAAATTTCACATTATTTTCTAGAATTCATTTTGAAAATATGGTAAAATTAATTATATTATATTATTTCATGTAGTAAATTTTCAATGATTAAATTTAACCCACACTTCCTTCACAAAAACAGGGTATGATAATTTTATATGTTCTTTCATTGAATTTTGTCCTGGTAAAGTCTATCTTTCCAGCCTGCAGAAAGAAAATTATGAAAAGGTATTGCATGGCCTGAAATAAATGTTGTAAAAGAACTTAGTATGAAGGACTTCTTGTCTGGAAAATGAAGCTAATATAGAACTAAGGCAAATTTTTTGAAAATTACTCAAGTTCAAATCAGATAGACAGCTTCAACAATAAGCATTGAGATATAATTTTTCTAAATTTTTTTTTTTGGTACAGTGACATTCACAGTTTTGGTTTGGCTTGTAACTACTTTAAGCAAAAAATTTCCTGCAAAGGTTACTTCTGATGTTACTTTAAGATACCTGAAAAACCACTTGACTGCAAGTCGTCTAACTTTTGACCCGGTGAACACAATTGACTGTGAGTTTTTCTTTTATTTCAGTTAATTTTCTAATATTTTTTACTTGATTTAAAGCCCAGAAATATGACAACAGATAATTTATGTCCACCCCCCATCCTCTTCCTCCTGAAAACAATGACTCTGATGAATCCTGGAATGAAGGATCTTATGGTTCCTTAGGGAAAAATGATAGTTACATGAAATCAGTTGTAATTTATACAGAGTTCACATTTTTCTTACATAAAAATATCCTAAGGACTCCAACAAAAAAAAATCAACTATACATGCAACTTTTCCAAAATTTACTCAAGTTCAATCACAACCCAAATAATTGAAGTCACTTTGGGATTTTAAAAATAATGATTTAGATGAATTTAAATATATATCAGTACAAACCATTATTGAAAGTAAAAAAGTACAAGTTTGGGCTGATTATGTCCAAAAGCAGGTTGACTCAGATGATGTTGCATAGTTTGTATCAATTCCCCATGGTGGAATCTTCTCTGGAAAGAAAAATGCTTCATTGGATTCAAAATATATTTCAACAAATTTCTTGATGTGGCTGGGAAAACACCTGATGATTGTAAAATTGTTTGTTTTCTCAAAAAGACAGACCCAAAGTGGTAAGCTCAGGTTAGCTTTTTTTACTTTTTTTGCATGGCTGATTATTATTCAGGATAAGACAATTTCACAAAGCCTCAGGAAAAACTCTGCAATTGAAGGGCATGATAAAGAAAGTCCATAAATTGGAATTGGTCTAGAACTACAAGCTGAAAACTTGGATATGGTCTTCTTGATCCAGGAATCCCATCCAGCTTGTAAAGATTTAACAGGAAGTTCCAATGCTTATTGCTGTGTCAATCCTGGTAACCCTCAAGAATTCTTTATTATAACAACTACCCTAGCAAAAATGTGGGCTAGAGCTATTGTAAGATATTTTACTTTTTTAATTGATGTTTTCTCTACACTTATTAATGGTTTTTAAATATTTAGTGTTAAAATTCTTCATAAGTTACACATTTGGTACCTCCAAAGACTCCCTTTTTTATATTTGAGCATTGTAAGAAAGGTGGGAACACTGGAGGTTCAGTTGCAGGAAACCTTTTACCTGGTCAGGGAGCTGCTGTGTTGGAAGCTGTTACTTCTTTTTTAGGTTCTTCATTTAGTGCAATGAGACAAGGCTCTTCAGTTCATGAAAAGAGAGAGAACTTTCAACCACCTTCTTACAAATGCTATGATAGTGAAGGTAAAAATTTGTTAGATTATTTTAAATTTTCAAAAGTCAATCCATGCAATGAAGATCCATTGGAAGGTTTGGACAATTTAAGTTTGACACATTTTCATTCTTTAAAGATTTTAATATTCATGAATTAGTAGATGTTGGAATTCCTGTAGCCTTTGCACATGCATATGTGCATAAATTCAAAACATATGGAGAACATCTTCATTGTCCAAAAATATGTCTTACGTAATTAAAGCTTAAGTTGAACTTCAAAAATTTTTGTGCAGTTTCTTATTTTTTTTTAATTTCTCTGCTATTTTGTATCAGATTTGATGACTAGAAAAATGTGTATGAGTGTTATAAATATTTATATTAAGCCCCATTTTATTATGAAAATGCAATCAGTTATTTAAGCAATAATTCCTGCTTTCCAAAACAAATTTCTCATCATAATAGAAGTGAATTTCACCTTTTCCCAACCAAGAATTAATTCCTCATCTTCAGGAACATCTGTTAGCTTAACATGATGTTTTAGAGTTGAATTTGAGACAGAAAAGCATTTTTCTATAGGGTTAAAATCATGGGAATAAGCAGTTAAATAGACTAATTTACAACCCCTCCTTTCAACAATCTCAGCTATTCTTCCTACATGATGAAATGATGCATTTTATAGAACCAAAACACTATTTTGTTTTGGGTATGGCTGCATCATTGGCATCAACAGGTATAACTATCAAGGAATCAGTAATTTTGGCTGTGAAAAAATTAAAGAATTATGAAACATACCAAAATTCTTTCTAAAAAGAATTCAAAATGAAAACAAGTGACTATTTCTAGTTGGATCATGCAGCCACCAAGCCAGAGATTGAGACACCAGTTATAATGTTGAATTGTGTAGTTTGTTTGACATGAGAGATTCTTTTAGTTTGTTTGCCTTTAGGTGACCACCCAGATTCATGAGTTGCACCTTCCATCAAGATCCCAGACTTGTCTTATTTGAAATTTTTAAAATTAATAAAAAAAGTTCAAAAAGAAAAAATACTTTACACACCTGTAGACACCAAAAAAGTGGGATCAATCCTTGCAATCACAGAGAAATAACTTGATTGTTGATTATCACATCAGGCAGGGTTTAATTTTTGTGTTTGTGTTTTAGTCATATTAAGGTGTTCAACAAATTCAGTTGCAATTGTTGATCTTGAGACCTCTACACCATGTTGCTCCAATAATTTTTCTTGGAGCTCTTCTTGATACAAAGTGGGATCTTGTGATACCAAATTAAGAATAAATTTTGATTCTCCTCATCTAGCTTGAATGGAGCCCCACATTTGAGGTAGGTATCAAAAATCAGTGATTACAGCTTTTGTTCTTTTGTACAGATTCACCACTGACAAAAAAAATTTGGATGAATTTGAGTCAAATATTTCTCATTTATTTCTTTCAATGATTTGCCTTTCAAAGCATCCATTACTACTAGAAAATTTATATTACTGATATATTTCATATATGTCATATTCCTAGAAAAATAAAAAGGATGAAAAAAAGAATGAAAAAAAATTAAAAATAAAAAAAAACTCACTGTCAACTTTGTTGGTTTGGAAAAACTTTTGAGCAGGGTAATTGTGGAATAAGGCAGTCAAGAGGGAGAGCAAGAATCAAATTAGATGTGGTACCTGGAAAAAAGGGAAAATATGATGAAAAAAATGAGAATGAGAACAAGAATTAAATGGGGGGATAAGAAATCAATTGATGGTGAAATTGGGGCATCTTGGTTAGAAAAATAACACATTAAAAAAAATTAATTGTCATCTAATGTCAGACAGTTGCGGCTAGGCTGGCCTGCAGCCAGTATGATTTAAAAGTACAAAAAATTGGCAGCCAGGAGAAGAAAGTAGCAATTATTTTTGCCAAATCACCAAGATTTTCTGACTTTGATGTACCAGAACACTATATACATCATTTTCAATTTTATCCAACTTAACCTAACTTCTATCATAACCCCTCCCACAACCCAGCAAGTACCCAACATTCTTCAGAAAAGAGAGAAGAAATGAAAAGAAAGACAAAAATAAATTAATAAAGAGTTAAGAGAAACATAAATCAGAGAGAGATTTTTTTGTATTAATTGGCCCTAAATGCTTGATTAAACTATCAGCTATTTTATCATTTGTCCTAATCCAGACTAATTTAATCTTTTTATCAAAAACAAATTTATTTAGAAAGTAGAAATCACTTTTACAATGTTTGATATCTTTAATAGAAGACCTATCATTTGTATTTTGAAAAGTATTCTGATTGTCACAAAACAACTCCACAATTCCAGAAAACCCAATGAAATAAGATAGTAGATTTCTAATCCAAAGACCACTTATAAACTCAAAAGACAAAGCAATATTTTCAGCAGTAGATGTTGATTGCACAACCATATTTTTTCTTTTAGCACTTCATGAAATTGGAATACCAAGAAATTTCACAACATACCCATGGGCACTCCTAAAATGTTCACCTCTCCAGCTAGCATCTGCATAAACTTTTACTGGAACTTCTTCATTGAAATTGGAGAAAATTTAAAGTGAAAAGCCCAAAGTATTTTTTATATATCTGAGAAGATGGTGAAGAGATCCCCAGTGTTCAGCTGTAGGATTGCTTTCAAATATTGCAAGACAATTCACTGAAAATGAGATATCCAGCCAGCTGCCCTGTTCCAGATAGCTCAGCGAGCCAACTGTTTACAAAAATTTTCTCAAGTTGCAAGGAAGATTCTTTTTTTAGCTGAGATGAATTTAACTTTTTAAGGTAATGGAGTAGTAGCAAGGTGCCTTGATTATTTGTGTTCTTTTATTATATTTTCTGCTAATGTGTGTTGGGATAAAACATAACCTTGAGGACATTTTTAAACTTTGACTCCAACAATCTGATCAGCTGATTTTTGCCATTTAACATCAATAAAAGTATACAGATCTTATTCCAACCTTTTAAAATCAGACAATTATGAGGAGTCTACTATACCATCATTGATATGCATCCATATCATGGTACAATCAGCATCTTTTGTTAAAACTTAAATTGATGAATCAAACATGGAAGGGACATAGCCTAAAGCACATAGTTTAGAAGAGAGATATTTTCACCAGCAATGAGCTTCCTCTTTAGTGCCATATAGATATTTTTTTAACTAATAGACTTTATCTTTTGACCTTTTCACAAAACCCTCAGGCTGTTTGATATAGATATCTTCATCATTTGTGGCATTCAGATAAGCTGATACTACATCAAAAAAATGGAAATGCCATTTTAAACATACAGCTAAGGTGAGAATGAGTCAAAGTGAAGTGAATGTTGCCATTGGAGAGAAATTCTCCTCAAAATTCTTTCCATGTTCTTAACAGAAACCCTGTGCTACAGATCTGGCTTTATATTTCATTGGAGGATTGGTTTTGCATCTTTTTTAACTGATAAAACTCATTTCCCCCAGAACTGGAAAGTTCAATGGTCTATCAACTAATTCCCTCACCTTTCTGTCAACAAAACTTTGAAGTTCAGAACTGTAAGCCATTTTACAAAGGTGAGAGTCAGGTTGTTTAAAAGCAAGAAGTATTGACTTTGCAGAAGTAGGAAAAATCTCACTACATTCACTTTGATGGTAAAAGCCAGCTTTTCTTACTCTTCAAATACTTTATCATCAATGAAATCACCCAGATTTGGAGTGTTTAGAATGAAATCTATATTTCGTTTAGATTTCACAGTATCAGTTGAAGAATTTTAAAAGGATTGAGGATCTTTCAAAGAAGGAAACACTGCTACCACTCACTGAATCATTCAGTTTCTGGATGGATGCCAAAGCATCACCCCTTTCCAATTTAAACATAAACTATCACAAAACACTTTTTCCTACAGTGTAGAAAGACTCTTACAGTTTCCTTTTTGTTAGCATAATCCAAGGGAGTTTGATAAACCTAAGAAAACCCTGTCCCTTTAAGTAAAATAAGAGTTCACAATTAAATAATCTTAAACATCTATTTGATAATAGAATGACTGTTGAAAAACTATTTTTAACAGATTTGAGACAAAGACTTGGTGTTCTTTATAATAAGGAAAAAAATATAACAGTGAAGTTGTACTTAGAAAGGTTATATAAATTATTGAATAATGTGTTTTATATAGATTATTATTTTTATTAAAATTTGTTATATATGTGTCCATGAAATTGGGGACTTTACAATGGTACTATATAAGAATATATTTATGAGTTGTTATATAAATTTTATAAAGTGTTATGAAAAAGTATTATTTATAAGAGTATTACAATTTTATAAAATTTTATGTAAAAATAAGATGGTAGTTGTTGTTAATGGTTAAGTTGTATGATGATAGATGATTATCTAATTTGAGTCTACAGGCTTTATATGCATATTACATCACATGGCCAATATTCTCTAGCCAGAGCTTTCCCGCACTTGTCTGGAGAACACCGGTGTAGAAATACTCTTACAGTCACCTTGCTGTAAGCAGAATCCAAGGGAGTTGGATAAACCAAATAAAGCCTTGTCCCTTTAAGTAAATAAAGAGATTAAAATTAACTAAGCTATAACCTCTACTTGATATGAAATGACCTATAAACTGTTTTTTATTAATGGTGTTGAGATTTAGAATCAGTGTTTTTCAATAATGAGGTTGAAAAACACAACAGTGAAGCTGTATTTTGAAAAGTTATATAAATGATTGAAAAATATGTTTTTATGAAGCTTTTATTTTAATAAGATTTAGTTGTAAAAATCTGATCTCTGGTGATGAGACCTTTATAATTTTACCCTATAAGCTATTATTTATGGTGATGAGTGAAATTAATAAATTGTAATGTAAAAGTGTTATATTTATAAGGGCATCACAATTTTATAATTTGTTACGTAAATAATACATGATTGTTATAATATCTGTTGTTGTTTTTGGTTGTAAGTTACTGGTTGACTGTTTGTATGTATTTTTAATTTTGAGTCTACAGGATTTATATGCATAGTATATTACCTGCCCTACTTTCTACACCACACAATATTTGGGGGGGGACTTTCTAGCAAGTCCTAAACTTGAACTTTGATGGAACAAAGATGGAACTCAGACTGAACCTATAATGAACTGATACTGAACTTTACTTTGAACTCATATTGAGCTTTTAACTAAGGATGAATGATACTTTGCTGAAATAATATTGAGAGTTTAATGAAAAATTAATATAAATACAAATTTAGGGAGCCTAAGAATCTGATAAATTCACAGTATTTTTTAATAAAACTCAATTTTATGCTAATTTTGAATCTCTATTTATCAGTAAAAAGACTTAAAATAATGGTACTTATTTCAAAATTATTACTTCCAAACTTTCTAATGAGTTAATTAATCAATGCTTTGAAAAAAAATATAAAATTATATATGTGGCTCTTTTTGATGAAAACTCCTTTTAAACCAGAATTTGAAGCTTTGATTTTTAATTTTAATCCATATGACCTGATTCTTTATTTCATTTATTTTTATTTTTTTTTTCACTCAATATAATTCTTTTCAATTCAGTTGAGTTCTCCATGAAAAATATAGAGCCATCAAATCTCTTATATTTTTACTTCTAGAATACTGTTAAACCACATATAACTAAATATATATATATATATATAAATGTGTTTTCTCAATCTGTTACTAAATGAAGTACTCTAATGAATTCCTTATACTCAACAATAATATTTGAGAAATTATATGATTATATGTCTGTAAAAAAGTATATCTCTTATAATAGTAGATTTTATTCCAGATATTGAAATTTTTAAATGCAAGTCAATGATTAAAATCAAAATGAAATTCATTTTTGAACTTTTATTTATTCTGTTTATTCCTCAAATACTAAGTATTTTTGTAATAAGCATTTAGTTAAAATAATAAATATATGAGATTCTAGAACTTTTCATTATTTAGTTCATTAAAATTCTGTGAAAATATTGTCAGTTGGTGAGTTATCTCATGAGTTGAAATAATTAATCACTCTACAATGAATTTTCCATATGAAAAACTGAAATTCAAACTAGAAGTAAAATTTTAAGGATAAAACACAACAAAAAAGTATAAAATTCTTAAAATTTAATATTAATGCTTAAGTGTGCTTCCATGCTATATGGTGGAATAATTTCAATTTGCACCTGGGAATAATCACCATATATTTTCAAAAGTGTTCTCATGTCAAAAAATGTGGTTCAGGTCAAACTTCAGAGTAAAATATTGTGCAAGAACTAAACTAAATATTTAGAAGTGGTAATTTTTCATTATTATATTAGTTTCCCATTGAATAACTACCATATGATAATTATTTTGTAAAAAAGCCACAATAGGTATTTTGAGTTATACTCACATAAAAAAGGTAGTTTTTAAGGGATTATATTTTGATTAAAATAAAAAATGATGCATATTTTAAATGAATAGACAGAATATTTCAATTCTATGATTTTGATGAGAAAATTAAGTAAAAAGTTTCAGGTTTGCTTCTTAGTCTTTGGAAAAAAGTTTTTGAGAGGATTAATTCACAACTAAACATTTACACATACTTCTTAAATAGAATATATGAGTTAACAATTTAACAATAATTTATTAGAAAAATGATATTCAAACTGATATGTAAAAATTATATTATTCTGCTATTAAATTTCTAATTCTTTAAAGTAAAATCCCTTTAAAATTATATGTAAACAGGAGATTTTATAAATCTTCTTGTAATTAGCCTTATAAATAAGAAATACTAGAATGAATATATTTTAAAAAAAATGATTTTGTATAGAGAATATTTCAAGTCATCAGTACACACTTAAAACAGAAACTTAAAGTTAAACTTTGAGTTTTTACAACAATATTTATTTATTTGAAATATATTTACTTAATTTTATAAAAAGATACTTTCTTTATCCTATGAGATTTCCCCTTAATTTACACATTAAAATCAAGAAGAAAAAAATGTGAGACTTCAAAGGATCTATATAATTTGTACTTAAAATGAACAAAATTTTTTTTGAGTTAGTTTGAATCTAAAAAGAAGATCTGATACCTTCTTTATATGTTATAGTTGTATTAGAATAATTTTTAGTTATCTTCTTAATCTTTAATGGAGAAAAACAAATAATTTCATAATATTATAAAATTAAAATCTAAATATTTTTAATAAAAAATTACTCCAAAATGATTCATCATTTGTATTTGTTTCCAGAAATTTAAAGTATTTAATATAAATTATTTTGATATAAGAATATATTTATCTTTACATGTAAAAATATTTGATAAAAATATTAAAAAATTATAAATTTTCTTGCAGTTAAACTTAGCTTGAACCACAGTTTGAAACAGGATCTCAATGTGAGTTCAATCTATGTTCCACCAAAATTAAGATATATAATTTTTTGAAAATGTATATAGTCATTGAAATGAAAAAAATTTAGTAAAAAAATGACTCAAAACATTTTTCTTTTATTTAATAGACTATAGAAAAGATATTGAGGAAGTTAACATACTCATTTCATTAAATTTTTGGTTATCATGACCAATTATTATTTCATGTACAGTAATCATAGAACATAAAATAAAGCAAAAGTTTTACTATATATATCAATGTGTTTTATTTTAAATATTTATTTAAATTTTATTTTTTAATTTAAAAATATTATAAATCTCACTTTTATTGTTCTGAACTAAATTAAAAGCTCTATACATTCACCTAATAAAAGAAAAAAAGTGCATTAGCTCAAAATTTTAATATAGGTTTTTTACTTTTCCCTACTTGTTTCAAAATTTTACCCATTTTATTGGTTTTCTATTTTATGTATATTCTTAATGAAGATTCTGTAAAAGACTTTGTAAAAAATTTAAATATCATGTAATGGCTAGTTTTTACACTCCTGTAGATCTTCAGTCTCAATTTTTGGTACTTATTACAAAAATTGAATAAAAAAATAGTTTTTATGTATTGAGGGATACAAATAGAAATAAACCACCTTTACATGTTTTTTTTATTGTGAAAAATGAATGCTGAAATCAAACAAGGTAAAAACTGTTCTTTAGCAGAAAGAGAGAGATCACCTTCAGTTGTTTTCCACCTTGTTTCACATCCTTTTGAGCTCTAAACATTCCTTTCTCTGCCTTTGTATTCCTTCTGACCTCATTATGATATCTCTTCTTTTGATAAACATCCCAAGACATTTACTGTAGTATCAAAAATTCATGAATAAGTTTCCATAATTCTTACACCACCCCTTCCCTCACATTTTACTTTTTACCCCACCCCACTACTCTTGCTTCCCTCCTCATCTATACTCACCCCTTTCTCACTCCTCCCTACCCCAACCCACCTCTTTCACCTCCCACCTCGACCTTTCCTTTCCACTCTTTAACCCACCAAGACCTTTTTAAGATATACTGAACCTCTTGCTTCCAAATACAACCTTCTTGTTCCCCATCCCAAAACTTTAACCTTGAAATAATTTTGATCCTTTCTCTGCTCACCCAACCTCTTTGGCTTGTCAATTTACCCCTTTTTTCCATATAGAGGAAGAGGGGTGAGAAGGAGATCAGTCAAATTTATTCATAGTGATATAAGATATATAAGGGTGGATAAGGGATCAAAAGGGGTGATATGTGTAAAAAATTGATTTAGGTGAGTTGAAGTAGTAGGGAGAGGTGTGGAGAAGGTTGATACAAGGGTTGGTGAGGGGAGAGGACTAGCGGGGGGGGGGGTAGCACTAAATTTATGAGAGTGAGAGAATGTGTGAGGGGAACCATATGTGAAGCACAAAAGAGGGGAGGGAAGTATAATGAAGGATAATTTTTAAAGAGAATAAATAATATACATATATGATAAATTATAAAGAATTGAACATGAAATTAAACAAATTGAAAAAAAACTTAAAAATATTGTGCAAAATTTTTTAGCCATATATTTTATTCTTGTTGAAATTTGACACTTATTTTTTTTCTATAATAAAGGTAATGGAAAATTATTTTCTTTAAAAAGTAGTGACAATAAAATATTTTTAAATCTCAAATTATGGTACAAATATTAATTTTTTTGATTGTAGAATTAACAAAATTGTTTTTACCATCAATTTTGAACTTTATGTAGCTTCTTGTCAGCCAGGCTACATCAGGAGCCCAGTAATTTATATAATAAATTACTGAAATCATATAAAGGAATAACATTATGTAATTACAATAAATTATTTTATTAAAAAAAAATTATAAATATTTTATGAATAAATAAAATAATTACTTTACTTAATTTTATTATTAAATAAGTTTTATTACATAAAAAAATATTATATTCTATAAAAACATGGAGAAATTCTAAATATTTAATATTTCTAAAAAATTAATAATTTTATTATTATATTATAAGCTTAATAATATTAAACTTACAAGGTAATTAAAAATAAAATTAATATAATTTATATATCAAATCCAACTCATCATATAATATTATCTATAAATATTTAGTGCTTTTTTGATCCTTAACTGTTTCAGTAAAATAACTTAAAAACTTAAAACACATATTTAATAAAATAATATTACATTCTCACTTTAAATTAGTTACAATTAAATTAATTATTTTTTTTTCAATTAAATTAGTTATTAAACTACTAAGATAGTAAAAGATAATTAGTTAAATTCCCTGGATAACTGAATTAAATTGATTCCATAAATTGTGGTGTGAAATTTTTTTTGTCTCAATTAAACACTTTCCATTTTATTATAATATTTGTTTAGTATATTTTTTCTCATAGTTCTCATGGTCTCATCCTCATTTAGTTACTTATTATATTAATCAATTGCTTGGGAAATTATGGTGGGAAAATTATTTACTTATTCATGGATTTAACTTGTTGTTTCAATTTTTCCCTCAATTTGAATGTTTTAATTAGGGGGTATCAATGTTCAGGGATCCGCAATTAGGGATCAGGAATTTTTTTTTCCGGGATCAGACATTATTAATTGCGGAAGATTCTTATCCACTAGCCCCGGGGCTAGTGGATAAGGAATCCACAATAATGCATTATCCCACCTCTTATACCCCAATTTCCATTCCTAATTCCTGATACCAAACTCATCTCATCCATGATAGATTTGCAAGAAAGTCACATGACTCATAATTGCTGATGCCATCCTTAAGTCTTTCCTCACTCTATGCTACTTAATTTTGGTGACAAACACTTAAGTTTTTTTTCTATCTACACACCCCAACTGCACATTTGGCGGTGAATTCCCACTTCCCTCTTCACATAACCCTTCCACCGGCAACAATGAAACACCTCTCTACTAGACGGCTACTTCACTCCACTATTAATGCCATCACTTTACTTTTAGTTCTCTACTATAAATCTGACTCTGATTTGGAAGATGCTTTAGCTTATATGTGTTTTCTTTCCAAAAAGCGTTACATCATCACCAGGGGGCCAAATCTTTATCATGATCCCCGATATGATCTGGCCTCCATTCTCAACATTCCTCATTTAAACTTCACACAACTTTTTAGAACTTCTCCCGATTCTTTCTTCAAACTTTATCAACTCATCTCCGATCATCCTATCTTCCATAACAATTCTCATAACAAACAGCGTAATCCTGCCATCCAACTTGCTGTTGCTCTATGTCGCTTTGGCTCAAATAGAAATGGTGCTGCCGTAAGACGTTTGGATAATCTCTTTAACATAGGATATGGTACCGTGATATTATACACCAAGCACTGTATGATTGCTATCCTTTCCCTCAAGTCTCAAACTCTTGCTTGGCCAACTCCAGAACAGCGACTTGAATCCTCTCAAGTAATGCAAGCTGAAGGTTTCCCTGGCTGTATAGGTTTTGTTGATGGAACAACCATCCCTTTGAGTCAAAAGCCTGCTCATGATGGCAACCATTATTTTGATTGCAAAAAAAGGTTTCTTCAAAATCTTCTCCAAGTTCTCATCTTTCACAATCTAACTTTTTATCTTCTTTCTAGATACTCTATTTCCGTTCAACTTGTATGCGATGTCAATAAAAAATTTATTGCTTTTCACAGTGGCTGCCCTGGATCATGTCATGACTCTTCCGTCTTCCAAAGAATGAGGATTTCTCAATCCCCTGAATCATACTTTGACAAATCTCAGTACCTCCTTGCAGACTCAGCATATGCAAGTGGAAAGTACATTATACCTGCTTTCTGTGGTACAACTTCAGAAAATGACCCCAAAACTGACTTTAATTATCACCTTGCACAATCAAGAGTACAAATTGAACATGCTATAGGTATTTTAAAGGGACAATTTTCTAGTCTTTGGGAGCTCAGAATCCAATTTCAAAAAAAATTGGAGATCAAAACTGCAAATCATTGGATCTTGACTTGCGTAATACTCCACAATATTCTAGCTGATTTAAAAGATGAGTGGAATGATCTTTATGAAGAAGAGGATCCTGAACCACCACCCGCACTCCCCTCCCTTGATTCACAAATCATTCAATCAGCTGGCATACGCTCCATTATAATGCCAATTACTCTCCAACATTTCACTTTGCAACGCTTTTAATTTTTAATTTTTATGTTTTCATACTTTCCAAATGTCATCTTTGTGTACTTTATTCACTTGGTTTTGTATTTTGGTTTGTTGCATATTCATTTTTTTTTTTGAATTTACGGTGAATATCTTTTTTTTGGATGGCTCATTGGTTTTCTTTCACCAGCTCAACATGAAATCGCATATTTTCTGAAATTGCATATTTTGTCAGTGATTTTTTTTTTTCATTCATCCCTCATATCCTTTTCCTATTCTCCTCCAACATCCCTTAAACAATTTATTTTCATTCATTTTGTCCTCTCATCTCTCCAGGTAAGTCATTTTATTCATTTTTTTGATTTTTTGATTACTAATTATATTTTTTTTTGTTTTTTTCTGTTTATTTTATTTTTTTTATCAAAATTTTTTTTGTAAGTGGTTATTTTGGTTTTCAATGGTATAATTAACCTTTTTTTTCTCTCCCTCTTTACTTTCTTTTTTAGCTCCATCACCCTACTCTTCATACCTCCTTGGCATGGTCATTATCCCCCCTTCCCTTATTTCACTTTTTTTTGGCTCCATTTCATTGAAACACATACATTGCACATTCTTTATGCATTTCACTTACTCCATATTCAATTTCCCCACAATTCCAACATCAATCTTTCTCACTATATTTTTCCTACTTTTCAATAAAGGTAAGTTTCATCTCCTTTTTTTCATGCCTATATGATATCTCATTCCTTTTATGAAAACTTCATACTTAAATATATGTATGACTCTTATCTGGATAACAGTGAACTTATAAAACTCCTTTTGATCTCATCTTCATTACCACTTTTCAAGTTTTTGTAAAATTTTGAAAATCAGACTCGGAATTAGGGTTAGGTTTATTCAAATCTAATGTTCTTTTTACTGAAGATTCTCCAGAAGGCTACCTTTCATTTTCTACAAACAGATTTGAATTTGATTCAGTGGTTGCTGAGATATTGACCGTTAAAGTTGAGCCTTTTTTTTCCCAATTTAAATTTTTATTTCATTTTTTTATGTAACAAATTAGGGTTAGCTTTATTTAAATCACATTTCCTTTAACTGAAGATTCTACTAAAGCATATCTTTCATTTCCCTCAAACAGGTTTGAATTAGGTTCAGTGGTTGCTGAGATTTTGACCTTTGAAGTTGAGCCTTTTTTCCAAATTTCACTTGTCTTATTTCACATTTTTATATTGCATATTTAGAGGATAAGGATTCTGAAACTCTTATATGATTATTATCTAGGCATGTATTCGTTGCTCAAGAATATCACTAAAGCTCAAAAAGATGAAGATTTTCGCTTATGGGACACTCTACCTTCCTTTAACTCTTTTCTTGCTTTTTGACTCAAAAAGCTCTGTAATAAAGCATTTGAAGAAAATCATGAACTTGCAACCAAATTTGGAATACCAAATTGGTGTGACTCCGAATGGGAAGATATCAGCCACAAATATCTTTTATTCTCTAATGTTATTATCACTCATTCTGGATTCCACAATAGGATTCATATCGATAGGAATGATGCCAATTTTCTTACTTTTGGTATATTCTCATATATCAAACTGATTACTGGGCAACCAATACCATCTCCAGCTAAAATCAAAGGACATGGTTTATATTTTCCAGACCACCGGTGCATCATTTATTTTGGTTTGGGAAATGGTATCATCGAAACTATTTGGAATTCTTCTAAGGATAATCATCAAACGACCAAAGCTCCTCCTGGTTTGGAATCCTGTCAAGATTTAACACATTTTGGTTGCTCATTTCAAATCAGTCATAAGTTGATTCATAGAATCAATAAGGTAAAGAAAGAAGGTAAAGTTAATCGATTTAAAAAAACTTTATTTAGATCCAAAAAGTATGGGGATTAGAGTTGTCATCGAAAATTTTATATTTTTTCATAAATTTTTAATAAATATTTTTTATGTATCAATTTCCTCAACTAAAGTAATGGGCCAATGACCTTGTGTTGTATAAAAGGTAATCATGATAACATTTATTTGTTTCATGGGGTTCCTCTAGCTTATACCTGTGGAAAGTCCCAAAATTTTGTTTCTAGACTTGGTCTGCATTTTGGCTTGAGGGATTGTCATTACTTTAAACTAGGGAAAGTGATATATATTAGATATTTATTTAATAATTTATGTAATAATATTAAATTTAGATGACTTTCACCCCTTACTTCAATAAAATGCAGGGGGGGGGTATTGCCAAATTTTCAAATCTGACATGTGAAATTGATGACTTATAAAAATTTTGGTGATACCCACCCCTTGCTTCAATAAAATGCAGGGGAGAGTATTGCCAATTTTTTAAAACAGATATAGAATTTTTTTGACTTGTAAATTTTTTGGTGAATTTTTTTTGGTGATACCCGTCCCTTACTTCAATAAAATCCAGGGGGGGTATTGCCAAAATTTCTTATAAGACTTGTGAAATTCTTGACTTGTAAGAATTTTGGGGATACTGGTATGGTAAGGTAAACTCTTACAGTCGCCTTGCTGTAAGCAGAATCCGGAGGAGATATGTGGATTTAGCTGAAAACCCCGTCCTTCCAATAAAAATAACAAAGTAGGTGTTCTAAATCACTAAGCTAACCAATCTACTTAGATCTGATTGATAAAAATAATGAAACTCTAAAATAATTAACACTTATTGAGATTAAATGATCGTGGCTGTTGATAAAGAAATACTGATAACAACAATTAAGGTGTACCAGTGAAAGATCTGAAAAGATTGACTTTTATGTTTTTATAATAATTTAAGTTTTTATGAGACAGCAATAATCAAGTCCCAGTGATGAAGACCTTTCTAAAGATACCCTATATGAAGTGTTATTTAAATTGTTGAGTTGTATTTCTAAAATGTTATATATAAAAATATAAAGTTATAAGGGTATTACAATTTATTTAATTTGTTGAGTAATAAAAAATGAGACCGTGGTGGTTAAAGATTAAGCTGTATGATGTATCCCCCCTCTCAATTTCGAGTTTGAGAGGCGCTTAAGTATTCCTAGTCACGTGCCTAAGTTTTCCCCTCCAGAGCTCTTCCAGAGTCAATCCGGAGTCCGTACGGAGTCAAAGCGGAGTCCGTACGGAGTCCGTACGGAGTCGAAACGGAGTCCGTCCGGACTTCCGGACTCAATTTAGAACCTTAAAACCATAATAAAAAATCTAGAAAAATTACACATAATAGAGCTACTTCCCCTTTACATACCAAACTAATTTTCATAGTCTGCGCAGCTCTAATTACCCCGTGAAAATTCATCAAAGTTAAGTAATTTTTGAAAACATAAATATTTCTATAAAACTTTAAAATTCATTTAAAAAATATAAGAAAAATAGTAAAAATTCTGGGAAAATTTCCCAAGGTTCTTGAGTGACTCGACTTGATACTTATAAATTTTTCAGACCGTGAAAAATAAGTTTTCTCCGCAAAATAAATTGTATTTGTGTAGGCATTCGCTCGTGACCAATTTCTTCATATTTTAAACTCCAATTAATTAAATAAAACCCTTTTATATAAAAAAATAATAACGCCAATCTTGCACGCCGTAATAACTCCATTTACATATTTAGGTGCCGTACTAAACTTTAGGCTACCACATCCTCCCTCCAATTAAGAATGTCCCCATTCTTATAACTTTCATAAGTGGCTGAACAATTCCAAAAGAATTATCTTTTCTAATAAAATAATTTGATAAATTTGTTTTAGCTGGTCTTCTTTTAAATCTTTATAATAAAAACGTTCTTTCTTCTTCTCTGGCTTGATATAACATAAAATAATATAAATATAAATCTTGTGATGATTCCACTACTGAGAGCAAGGTTTGAATCCCTTCAGACTCCCATATACCAGTCTTCCTTCTTGTCACAGCATTGAGAGAGTGGATCTTCCTATGAGCCGAATACTCCTGATTCCAACCTCATAGGGCCCCCCACTGAGCCGAATTCTATGATTCCAATCTCGCCATAAGGTCCTCCAAGCTTCACACCAAAAAAAATGGCCTAACTATGAGGCACTAAAAAAAAATCATTCCCTAAAATCCAACTACCATCCTAACTTCTGATTC
This sequence comes from Hemileia vastatrix, assembly GCA_030280995.1. Classification (NCBI taxonomy): domain Eukaryota; kingdom Fungi; phylum Basidiomycota; class Pucciniomycetes; order Pucciniales; family Zaghouaniaceae; genus Hemileia; species Hemileia vastatrix. The sequence continues at coordinate 20,847,198 of JASXTE010000014.1, read as the reverse complement.
CTTCATCACAATTTTCAAACTTTGCTATACAGCAAACCCATAAAATACTTTTGCCAGGCTTCCAATAATAATATTAACTTTAGACCATGTTAAAGCGCCACAAATTTCACCTAATTAACCATTATGCTTTCCTTAGCATCATCACCACCTAAAATTTTAACCTCCTAAAGCTTATCAGCACCCAATTCCAGAAATAATTGAATAACCAGTTTAGAGTCTTAGTGGACAGTGATAAATTAAAAGATTGAATTGAGTTATCCAAACAATATTGACATTCCAATATAAAGTCTTGGTAGACCAAACATATAATCGATTGCCAGTTTATGGTCTTGGTGGACCAAAGATCGTTTAGGTGCATAAATAACTTGATAAATTCCTAAGTAAGGCCTAGGCTTGACCAAAGATTGAATAAATTTGATAATCCAGTTTAATGTCATAGTGGACCAAACATTTGATCGACAAGTAATCCAGTATAAGGCCATAGTGGTCCAATGAATGTTGAATTATCCTGCAGATATTAATTTTCCAGTTTAAAGTCATAGTGGACTAAACAATGAATGAACTACCAGTTTAAAGTCATGGTGGACCAAACATTTAATCGATAAGAAATCCAGTTTAAGGTCATGGTGGACCCAACACTTGATAATAGTCCAGTTTAAGGTCTTGGTGGACCTAACATTTGATTTATATATTAAAAAAAAAAAAATCCGTCTCCGAAAATATCCATAAATCTTAATCATCCTTGAAATTCAGTTTAAAGTCTTGAAGGACTAACAGCTCCAATATAAAATTTTTAATGACAGTCTTGAAAATTAGCCAGTTTAAAGTCTTGGAGGACTAACAGCTCCAAAATTCGTATATAAAAAAAAACCTTAAAGAACGTCTTGAACAGTAGCCAGTTTAAAGTCTTGGTGGACTAACAGATCCAAAATAGGTATAAAAAACCTTAAAGAACGTTTTGAACAGTAGCCAGTTTAAAGTCATGGAGGACTAACAGCTGTCTTGAAGTAAAATCCCATAGGTATTGAGCTCCTTTAGACCCTGTTTCCTGTCTAAACTATATGAATAAACTAAAAAGAATGATGACTGAAAAATAAACTAAGCAATATAATAATAATTTTGATTTAATTAATTAATCTTTTTATTTTTTATTTTTTATAATTTATTTTATTTTTATTTTATTTAATTATTTTATTTTTATTTTTATTTATTATTTATTTTTATTTATTTTATATTTATTTTATTTTTTTTTTTTAATTTAATTATTTTATTTTTTTTTTTTTTATATTGATTTTTTTTTTTTTTTTTTTTTTTTTTTTTTTTTTTTTTTTTTTTAAATTTAAAATAAAAGATTTTAGAAAAGATAGTTTTGAAATAAAAGTTAAATTTTAATTTTTAAAGAAAGATAAATTAGTGTGAAAAGAAAGATAAAAAAAGTAATAAAAAAATTTTAAAATAAAATTTTAAAAGATGCCCCCCGGCCATTTGATGAGCCGTACCCTCGACATCATACCCACATCCAAGTGCAACTTGATGTGGTTACACAATTTTGAGAAATTAAAAAGAAAAGAAAATAAATGAAAGTTTTTAGAAGATAATTTTTTTTTAATGATGATCACTGGGTGGGCTCCCTCCAATTTATAAAAATGATTAGAGACCACCAGTGAGCATCACCTTTACATTAATTCATAATATATATTAAAGAAAAGAAATCACAATCTAACATAAAAAATCAAAAACAAAATAAAATATAAAAAAAATCTTGAATCCGGCGTTGAGAGCGGTGTCTCTTGATTCGTTCCAGTTTATAGTCTTAGTGGACTTCCTAAAATTAAAAGACAAAGCCAGGATTCAACTAGAAACAGGGAAAATTTTGGAAATGAACATTATGGGGTAATTGTGTATAGAGCAGCCAGCCCATCAATTACCCCCACACTTGCCAATATTAAATTAAGAAGGTTCCCCTGTGAACACTTCTTCCAATAAATTTTAAAAATTTTCCAACACTATCTTCACCCATATTTTAAGAATTTTTAATTTTGAAAATTTTCAATGAAGGTTTTCTCGTATTTCGTTAAGTTTCATCATAGTTTCGTCGCCCATATGCAGTGTAACGATAGTAAAGTATTTTGATAAAAAAAAGAAGATAGTTTATCCTCGTTGCGGAGGTATAAAATTTGATAAATGTCATTTAAAATTGTAGTTTATCCTCATTTCGGAGTTATCCATATAATTTCGTAAATGTCATAGTTTATCCTCATTGCCGAGGTATCCATAAAGTTTCATTGATATCATAGTTTATCCTCATTGCGGAGGAATCCATAAAGTTTCATTGATATCATAGTTTATCCTCATTGCGGAGGAATCCATAAAATTTTGTCGATATCATAGTTTATCCTCATTGCGGAGGAATCCATAAAGTTTCATAAATATCATAGTTTATCCTCATTGCGGAGGAATCCATAAAATTTTGTCGATATCATAGTTTATCCTCATTGCGGAGGAATCCATAAAGTTTCATAAATATCATAGTTTATCCTCATTGCGGAGGAATCCATAGAGTTTCATAAATATCATAGTTTATCCTCATTGCGGAGGAATCCATAGAGTTTCATAAATATCATAGTTTATCCTCATTGCGGAGGAAGACTTCGGCACTCCTGGTGCCTCTAGGATAGAACCGTTTCACTTGATCAGCTGCTACCCTCTTCTTCAATACTACTCCATCCAACTCTTCTAGCACATATGAACCGCCAGAAACTTGCTCCTTGATTTTATACGGTCCATTCCACCTATCTGCAAACATTTTTCCCCACTGACTTTCCAAACTCCTATTATACACCAGGACCATATCACCTGGGTTCAAAGGTTTCCTTAATCGATGTGCCAACCGCTCATCCCAATATCTGACTGATTGATTTCGGATCTTCATCATCCGCGAATATGCCTTTTCTAAATATTCTTCTTTCTTTTCTAGCTGCATCATTCTTGCACACAATAATTCTTCAGTAGTTTTGACCGTGTCCCAGTCAACTCCAAGATATGATTCAGCTTCTAAATCAACCGGTAAAACTGCTTTCTGTCCAAAAACAAGTTCATAAGGTGAAAATCCGGTCGTCCTTTTGGCAGTGATTTGATCAGCAAATAAAACTAAAGGTAAATAGTGCCTCCACTTTTCAGCACTTGTCCCACACATTTTAACTAAAGCATCCTTAATAACTTGATGCCCTCTTTCAACCATGCCTTCAGCTTCAGGATAATATGGGGTTGCTACCCTAACCTTTGATCCAACTTTCAATACGGCCTCTTTAAACTCTGTCCCAAATTCAGGACCTCCATCTACCGTCACCAACTTCATCACCCCATACCTATATACCCAATTATTCAAAAAAAATTCTGCCACATTTTTGGCAGTTAAATTAATAAGAGGCGCTGCCTCTACCCAACCAGATAGATCATCTCTGGCCACTATTAAATATTTATACCGTCCCTCTTTTATATGAACGGCATCTAAACTAACTCTCCCAAAGAGCGTATATTCACAGGTCGCGCGTCCAGGTTCTTTTGGCCTTAAATAACTTCGTCTTTGACATTCTTCGCATGACTGAACCCACTGTTTAACAGCCATCTTCATGCCAGGCCACCAAAATTGATCAGAAATTCTTCTAAACGTTTCTCCAATGCCTCTATGCCCGAGATCTTCATGCAGTGATTTCAAAACTAATTCTTGCCCCTTCTGTTGAGTTATAACTACTTGAGGATTTGGATACCTCCTCCTCATTAAACGTCGACCAGATAGGTAAAACGTAGATGACTTCCTCTTGATAGCCACCCATTCATCGTCTTCACACTCTTCTGGCCTCTCTAAAGTCAACAAATATTTGACTAACAAAAAATAAAAACCAGTCTGACCCCAGACTTCATCTTGAAAATCGATTAATATAACATCAATAGGGACTTCTCTATCACCAATATCACCTGCACACGAATGAGCCAATAATCGTTGACCCCTAAATAAATCTTTAATCGAGCTATGTCGACGTTTTTCTTCTGAACCTTTGGATCCTTCGAAAACTGTATTCAAAAATACCTCTTTCTCTTTATCCACCCTTTTATTTAAATTCTCTAATTCTCCAACATATACACCATTCCTTAATTTACTACTATCCCACACTACCAATCCATTTTCCTCTACATACACCACATCTTCTTCTACCTCCTCTCTGCCGAATTTATCTACACCTTTTTCAACACCTTTTTTAACATAAAAACTATTTTCCAGTTTATCCTCTTGGTGGAGGTCATCAACACCATAATCTAAACACAATAGTCCTGCCAGTTTAACCTCATGGGGGAGGTATGGAAAGTCTTCAGCTCCTTTAGTGCTGGCTTTGATAATAGGTATATCTTCATCGAACTCTTCTGAGTCTGAATCTTCTTCAGTGGGTGGTCTCCTTGATAAACCATCTGGCATAGTAAAAGTTTTGCCAGGCTTATGAACTAAATCAAATGAAAAATGTTGAATAAAAGCTACCCATCTCGTCATGGGTGCGTTTGGTAAACTTGGGGAATTAATCATCTGGATTAACGATTTCGCATCCACTTGCAACTCAAAATGTTGCCCCCACAAAATATGCTGAAGTTTCTTCAGTATTTTCGCCACACCACATAATTCCAATTTTGGTTGAGAATATCTTGATTCGACCTCAGTAAATACTACAGATTCATACCTAACTGGCCTGATGTAACCAGCTTTATCCATCTGAGACAAAACCGCCCCAGCTGCAACCTGACTTGAATCAACTGCTAAATAAATTCTGCCAGAATCTTTTCCATAATCCAACTTGTGCAGGACTAAATCCTTCCCTACAACCTCCTTCAACTTCACAAACGCCTTCTCACACTCTTCATCCCACTCCCAGTCTGCATCCTTTCTCGTTAACCGTTTCAATGGAGCTGCCAATGAAGAAAAGTCCTTGATAAACATTCTAACATATACGCAAACACCTAAAAACCCTCTAACTTTGGTCCTATTCTTGGGTCTTGGCCAGGACTGAATTTTGTTTACTTTCTTCTTGGACATAATCCTACCCTCTCTACATACCACATGGCCTAATATTTCTAAGGCTAGAACACAAAATGAAAATTTTGAACCTGAAATAGTTAAACCAGCCTCTTCAATTCGAAACAAGATTCTTTCTAAAGTAATTGAAAACTCCCAAATGAATTTGCGTATCCCGGGATTCTCTTCCAACACCTGGTTATCATAGTCGGTTGTTGGTCCCTTAATTCCTCCATCATCTATAAAGATTCCAGCATATTGTGGAATTTCATCTTGAAGGATCCAAGCCATCTGAGCTTGATAAACTGCAACCGAATTTGTTGCTCCTTGAGGTAATCTTGTTAACTGTAAACGTCCAAGTGGCGTATCGAATGTAGTGAGAGGCCTTGAGTCCGGATGTAACTCTCTCTCATCATATCCACCCATAATATCTCCCAAACCATAGCACACTCTCCCTGCAAACGCTTCAACAAACTCCTCAGCACTAGGTGGTATCCCAGCATCCTTTATTGTAACCCTATTTAATTCCCTAAGATTATGAACAACTCTAAGCTTGCCATTCGGTTTCTTGATACAAAATACAGGACTAGAATAACTTGACGTTGATTGCTCATACAGTCCAGTGCGTATCCGTTCTCTGACAACTTCAATATAGGCTTCTTTTAATGCAGCCGGAATAGGAATCGGTTTCTGCTGCCACGGTTCATGACATACCACAGGAATCTTGTAAGGCTCCCCATAGGAATGCTTCAACACACCCCTCTCCTCTTCTACAAAAGCAATGGCCTTCTCTCGCTTGACCATCACATCCAACAACAACTTCTTCTCTTCTCCAGACAACCAACCATCAGGTCCAAAATTAACAACACCCAGTCTCTCAAAAGTGATTCTTGACGTCTCAGAAAATTCAGGCGGATTCTTTACCAAGGGACTTTCATAAGGATCTCTTGATAACCTTGGTCTTCTCAAAGGTGGATTTAATTCAGCAGGTAGCGGTTCATTAATAGGTCGAACTTTATTTGCTACTTTCTTATATTTGGCTGCATCCACATCTAAATAAGCTTGAGGTAAATCATTTACTTTTGTATCGCCATTAAAACTTTCATCAAATAAAACTTCTTCATCGTCAGAATCGGAATAAGAAAAATTAGAAAAATATTTTATTTCATTTTTAAATTTTACCTTTTTCTCCTTTCCCTCGTCTAATTTATAAACAGATTTTCCAACACCTTTGCTTCCCTTATCCAACAGTAAATCACCCGTAAAGAAAGTCGGAAGTTTAACCTCTTGCTGGAGGACCGGAATTGAATTTTCACAAAAATTATTATTTTTTTGAGTTTTAATTATACTGAGATTTTTAATCGGATTTAGATAAGATTTTCGCAGTTTACCCTCTTGCTGGAGGTCCGGAATTGAATTTTCACAAAAATTATTTTTTTGTGTTTTAATTATACCAAGATTTTTAATCGGATTTTGATGTGATATTTGCAGTTTACCCTCTTGCTGGAGGTCCATAATAGAAGGAGATACTTGCAGTTTAACCTCTTGCTGGAGGTCCGGAATAGAATTTTCACAAAAATTATTTTTTTGTGTTTTACTTATACTGAGATTTTTAATTGGATTTTGATGTGATTTTTGCAGTTTACCCTCTTGCTGGAGGTCCGTGATAGAAGGAGATAATTGCAGTTTAACCTCTTGCTGGAGGCCCGGAAATGAATTTTCACAAAAATTATTTTTTTGTGTTTTACTTATACTGAGATTTTTTATTGAGTTTTGACGAGTTAATTGCAGTTTACCCTCTTGCTGGAGGTCATAAAACATACCCTTCCAATTTTTATCCAACCTAATTTGGCCCATTTTGCCTTTTTTACCATTTTTAAATTTAATAGAATAACAGGGTAAATCCAATAAACATATAGAAAAGTCCAAAACGTGTTTGCACTCCAAAGTAATATTAACAGAAAATAATTGAGAATCCACTTGAATTATCTCCAAGTGAGCTGACCTATTGCAATCCGGGATCTCATCCTGAGGAGAGATTACAACATTTGAGCGATCAGCCCCTGCTACCCCCAAAAATGAGGGCATTCATCCCTTTCCAACAAACATAATTCACCAGAAGCCGTCCGTTTTATATGCCGCCTCTTGGTGCAAACACAACACTGGCACAGAGTAGTAATCCCTGGCCGTGCTTCCCAACCTTCATCTCCAGGAGGCGCTAACCGCATATGTAACCTCCGCATATCTTCACCAGTGATCTCCAAACTAATCCCCATGCCAGCTTGATACCCTATCCTGGCCTCAAAATCCATCAAAAAAGGACCACCAAGAACAGTTTTGACTGCTCCTCTGGCCACATAAAAGTGAACCTTACCAACAGATCCACCAATGCCTAACCTGACATGCTCAGCTGTACCCATTAGCTCTGTTGCATGCCCTCCAATACCTCTGAGGTTTCCCCCAGTCCCACTTTTAATTGGCAAGCCTATACTTGTCGCTTGCTCCAATGAAATTAAATTAATTTGAGACCCTGAATCGACCAAGGCCTTTACTTCTTTACCGTTAAGAGTTACCACCAGGTAACCCAGGGGAGCGGAAAAATGTGTATCTACATCTTCCCCAAACTTTTCAGCATTTTCACAAATATATTCCACCTCTCCAGTGGAAACCCGACGCCTTGTCAAATGCTTCTTTTGCTTTTCAGCAAGCGCCGGACTAATCGTAAATAACTCCCCTAAAGATAAGGGAATCTGAAGTTGATTCACCCTATTCAAAACTGCGTCCATCGCATTAGCTTGACCGGAAACTACTGGCCGCTCATACTGGACCTTTGATTTAACAACCTTGGCCCTGGGTACCTCTTGAGGTCCAACCGAGCCATCTTCACCCCCCATTATAACATCTTCACTTTCTATAACCCTAACTCCGTCACCAGCTTCTTGCACTAATCCTGATCCATCGCTAGTCCTTCTTACTCCCTCCATTGGGATGGGACCGCTAAAACTTGGTCTGGGTAGAGACGCCAACGGTACGTCCTCCTCAGAATCCGAATCATCCTCTGGCATAGGCTCACCATTTAAATCAAACTTGCCATAACTAGGGGGCCCCATATCAGCAATCCCCTTCTGCATTTTATATAATTCGTCCTTAGAGTAAGGGTTCAATTTGTTGGCGGCAGTTTGAGCACTAGAATTCTTGTCCTTAGAGTAAGGGTTCACTTTGTTATTGGCCTTGCCAGGATTAGCCCTCAATTGGCTCTGAATGCTACTTTTCGCCTTAGTAGCGGCTGCTCTTCTAGCAGCATTAACATCATATTCGCCAGCCATACAGCTACCCTCCACCTGGGCAACCGTCGCCAGCTCTAAACCACCAAAAGAAGTAGAAAAGGTGGCTTTACTGACCTCTTTCTCCTTGCCCTTGTCAGCTTTACCACCATTACCATTACCATTTTTGCCACTCTTGGCATTAACATCTTCATCCGTCACCTCTTCAAATCTGGCTCTCCTTTCAGCCGTTAAACTTCTTCTGACCAAATCAGAAGGAGACTGTCCATCACTGGGCTTGATGAACGAACCATCAGGAAATTTATAAACTTTACCATTGAATAAAACTCGCCCAGCATCCATATCCTTATCAAGAGCAAAACAAACTGTTGCTCTATGACCCCTCCTATTACAATAGGAGCACACCTTTGGCTCATCGTAGCCACCTCTATAACTACTACCACCATTCCCACCATTTCTCCCATTGCCTGGGAAGCGGTTACCGTTGTTATTGCCATTATAATTTCGATGTTCATAACCTCTAGACTGATAAGAAGTCAATGTCGACGAAGAAGCGATTGGGGCCTTATTGGCCTTCTGGGTTTCTTGAACAAATATTTTTAATTGTTTAGTTAGATCGGCCAGGTGATCGACCATCTTATTATCCACATTACCCTCAACTTTAGCAGCAGGTAATCCCATTTGAGCCTTCTTGGCCTCCTGGCCTTTGACCATAATATCGTTATTTTCGGCCAAAACTTCGCTAACCTTGCTAACATATTGAGTGCATGACTCTTGATATTTGTCCAACGCCAATAACTTTAGATGGGCTTGAATGTTGTCCTTGATAACCTCCAGAGCCGGCAGTTTCTGCTCACCATTAGGCAGTTCCTTCATCAAATCTTTTCTTGAAAGATCCTTCAAGACGTCCATACAAATATCCCTGCTGCATGCTGACCAAAACAAATCTTTTGCTTGGTTCTCATGCACTAACTCGTCCACCAGTATGAGATATTCCACCACTTCATCAAACTGAACACAGAGCTTTTTGAAGTCAGCCATAGAAGAAACACCACCTTTTGCTTGCCAGTCTCCAACAATTTTATTGAGGTCCATCATAGTAAACCTAAAACCCCATCTATCAACCATAGCTTTAGAAAGCTTAACCCAATCCTTGTCCTTGAATGCCTGCATAGCAATAACCTCTTTTTCCACCTCCCTATCGGCAATAAAAAATCTAACTTTCTTCACCATATCCACATGGGAAGCACCATCAACAGCAGCAGCAGCTTCATACCTGCTAATGAACCATTTAACCTCCTCCCCATCAAACTTTGGGCCATCCCAAGAAACAATTCTAACTGAGGGAGTAAGAGGGTTAGAAGATCCAGAAGCAACAGCAGAAGAAGACATCCCAATAAGTAATGAAAAGCGTTAACAATCGATAAAATAACAAGCCTCTTGCAGGCCAATAACAAAAATCCAATTAGAGTTCCAGAAAATAAGCCTCTTGCAGGCTAATAACGTTCTTTATCCAAGTAAGTCTTTAAAGAAAGCTAGAGAAATCGAACCCCACGTTGGGCGCCAACTATGGTAAGGTAAACTCTTACAGTCGCCTTGCTGTAAGCAGAATCCGGAGGAGATATGTGGATTTAGCTGAAAACCCCGTCCTTCCAATAAAAATAACAAAGTAGGTGTTCTAAATCACTAAGCTAACCAATCTACTTAGATCTGATTGATAAAAATAATGAAACTCTAAAATAATTAACGCTTATTGAGATTAAATGATCGTGGCTGTTGATAAAGAAATACTGATAACAACAATTAAGGTGTACCAGTGAAAGATCTGAAAAGATTGACTTTTATGTTTTTATAATAATTTAAGTTTTTATGAGACAGCAATAATCAAGTCCCAGTGATGAAGACCTTTCTAAAGATACCCTATATGAAGTGTTATTTAAATTTTTGAGTTGTATTTCTAAAATGTTATATATAAAAATATAAAGTTATAAGGGTATTACAATTTATTTAATTTGTTGAGTAATAAAAAATGAGACCGTGGTGGTTAAAGATTAAGCTGTATGATGTATCTCCCCTCTCAATTTCGAGTTTGAGAGGAGCTTAAGTATTCCTAGTCACGTGCCTAAGTTTTCCCCTCCAGAGCTCTTCCAGAGTCAATCCGGAGTCCGTACGGAGTCCGTACGGAGCCGGAACGGAGTCCGTCCGGAGTCCGTACGGAGTCGAAACGGAGTCCGTCCGGACTTCCGGACTCAATTTAGAACCTTAAAACTTTAATAAAAAATCTAGAAAAATTACACATAATAGAGCTACTTCCCCTTTACATACCAAACTAATTTTCGAAGTCTGCGCAGCTCTAATTACCCCGTGAAAATTCATCAAAGTTAAGTAATTTTTGAAAACGTAAATATTTCTATAAAACTTTAAAATTCATTTAAAAAATATAAGAAAAATAGTAAAAATTCTGGGAAAATTTCCCAAGGTTCTTGAGTGACTCGACTTGATACTTATAAATTTTTCAGACCGTGAAAAATAAGTTTTCTCCGCAAAATAAATTGTATTTGTGTAGGCATTCGCTCGTGACCAATTTCTTCATATTTTAAACTCCAATTAATTAAATAAAACCCTTTTATATAAAAAAAATAATAACGCCAATCTTGCACGCCGTAATAACTCCATTTACATATTTAGGTGCCGTACTAAACTTTAGGCTACCACACTGGTAAAATGCAGGGGGTAGTAAAGCCAAATTTTCATATAAGACTTTCAAGATTCATGACATGAAAGAATTTTTGTGATACCCACCCCGTACTTCAAAAAAATCCAGGGGTGAGAGATTGTCAAATTTTCAAAGGAGACTTGAAAATTTTATTTAAAAAAGAATATTTAACATTAAAATACGAAATTTTAAGAAATACAGAAAATAATTGTAAAATTTATGTACAAATAAATATGAACACATGAAGTGTGAAAGAAATAAAAGAAACTAGTCAACAAAAAATTTCATTAAATGTTCTATTTCTTCAACAGATTTGTTTTCTTTAATGCATTCGATCAAGAAATCTTTCTTTTTAGAACTTTCTTGAAGATCATGCTTATACTTCATCTGTTCCATTAAGTTTTGATGCTCAAGTGTTTTTTCCTCTTTTTTGGATTTTTCAATACTAAGAGTTAACTCAAACTTCTTCTCCTCCAAATCTTGGACCCGATCATCCTTCTGTAAGGAGAGCTCGTACTTCCTCTCTTCCAAATCTTGTACTCTGTCATCCCTCCTTAAAGAGAGCTCGTATTTCTTCTTTTCAAAGCTTAGAGTCTCTTTAGAAATTTCCACTTGTTCTAGAGTGAGAATAAAAATTAACATAAAGTAGAAGAAAAGCAGTGTAAAGTGATAAGAGGTATGATATCACTTACCAGCATCACGTTTCTTTAAAAACTGTTCCATCCAAGAAAAAGGTGTTTTTGATGAAGTATCACTTTTTTTTCTTCTTTGGGAGATGAAATTTAGACTACTTGAAGCCCTTTGCTTTTTGTTCAATGTAGCATTTTCCTCCTCATCATTGTCACTAGCTTCAGACTCAGTTGATTGAGAATCCTGGGTTTGTTCATCAGCCTTTTAAGAAATAAGAAAAAGATAAGTAAATAAAAAATAGAAAAGATAAGATAAAAGAAAAAAGAAACAGACCTGAGTTATATTTGGTTGGGTTAAATCACCTATAGGATCTACAGAAAAGCTATCTAGATATGTCTCATTCAAATGAGGGGAGGCTTGAGTGGAGGAAGAGGATGGGAAAAGATTTGCTTAAACATCATGTTCGGAGATAGGATCTTCTCCATCCAACATGTTTACAGGATTAACATCGGCTTGCTCTCCAAAAATTGCATCCATCTCTATAAAGTAAGGACATAAAGAATCAAGTTTATTGTCTATGGATTTTATGCCTTTAGTTATATTGTTGTCGGTAATCCCAAAACCAGTGGAAGATGAAAGAGCCTTTGCCTTCTTGTATTTTTCTTGGTAATGCTTGAAGCGTTCAGACATCTGTTTAGGCAAAAGATAAATCCTTCCCTTGGTCTTAGTGCGTAAATCATTTGCCATTAGAAGATAGCCATTAACTTTTGATGCAGGGGGCCGTCCTACTTTAGTGACATACTCAGTACCAAAACAAGAATCATAGTTAGATTTGGTTTTCAGCCAGTTGATAAGAATGAGATGTTCATCTTTTTTTAATTGAACGGTCTTTGATTTCTCAGCTGAGCGGGGGAAAGAGGAAGTAGTGGGAAATGAAGAAAAACTGGGTGATGGCTGCCTTTGAGAAGATCTAGGATGACGAGGCATGTTATTATAAATGAAGATGAAAAGGAGCAGAAACAAGCAGATGAGATAGCGAGATGAAAAGTAGAAGAATCAAATAGATGAAATGGGGAGAAATTCTGAGCGGATAGAATGAACAGGATGGGATGAGAATGGAAGTGCGCAGCAAGGTAGAAGGCTGGTATATCCAGAAAGTTGTCCAAGATGTGGCTATCAAATATTGAGGATAAAAATGTCAGATAAGAGGTGAACATTGACACGTAAAGTGTCTAATAACCCAATTATTAGCAAAAAAAATTGCGGAAGATAATTGGGGTATGCAGATTATTTTCCGCAATTAATTTAATTGCGGATCGGTCAACATTGATACCCCCTAATATTAATATTCAATAATAAATCTAAGGTTGCTCTAAGTTTATTAATAATAAATTTTAATTTCTGGGAAAAGAAGAAATTTCTTACTTACAATTAAAATCTTTTGCAAATAATTTCAAACTCACTGTTGTAGTTCTCATAAATTGTTGTTGTACTTCCCTATATTGGTTTAATTATTTTATTATTTTTTAATGAATTCTCCTCTTTTTTATTCCCCCTTAGTTTCTTCTTTCCTTTTTTCTTTTTATTATTCTTCCTTTCCTTCTTCTAGACAACCCGCGGACACTTTTACTAATACTTTAAAGATTGAGAAATACTCAAGAATATATACTTGTACAATTAGAGCAAATATATACTTCAGGAAATTTTTGCTAATAAAAAATAAATGAAAAGTATCATTTTTATAATTTTTTTTCTTGAATAAATTTTTATCCTATTGGGAGATGCCTTTAAAAATTGATTAGTGAAAAATCTTGTAAAAGAATGCAAAATGGATTTAGTTCAATCTATACAACAATTTTTATATTTTTAAAGAAAAAACAAAAAATATGATTTTTCAAAATCTTATGGATGTGCCCCCTTTCTTTTGGTAGTGGGGTTCACTTACTACAATATTCCTAAAAAAAGTCTAGTAAGTCAAGTATCAAGATTTGTTTTGTTAATTGTCAAATGTACTTCAATAAATGTTTGAATTAATTTCAAGTTATGTTCAAATTAAAATCAATATTTTCTCATAATTGTTTCAAAAACACCTCAATGGGTGCTCAATTAGATATGAATTTGGGTTCAAGGTTGCAGAATTTCTAGTAATTTAACCTCCTATATTGTGTGGTGCCATAACTGGAGCGTTCTGGAGCTTGTCTGGAGAATTCTGAAGCTTGTCCAGACTTCTGGACTCAATTAGAACCTTTAAAATATCAATTAAAAATCTATAAAAATTACAGATTATAGAGCTACTTCTCCTTTATAATCTATTCCAATTTTGTAATCTTCATAGCCCTATTCAACTAGTAAAAAATTATCAAATTTAAGTAAATTATGAAAAATAAAAAATAAATAAAAAATGCTTCATAAATTTATTAAAAATTGTAGAAAAATAGTAAAAATTCCACAAAAATTTCCAAAAGTTCATGAGACACCACAATTTAGTTTCCATGAACTTTTAAACCTATACTTGCATTTTGTGTCCATTATTTATATGTTAAATCTTGAATTGTAAAATTTACCCTTTTTAACCACTTTTAATACTTAAATTCTTTAATATAATCATTTTAAAATTAGATTGGCCTTTTCAATATCAGAAATAATTCCCCAAAAATCCTTAATAACAAAATCAAGTGCCCTAATAAACTTTTGACTACCACATCCTCCCTCCAATGAAGAATGTCCCCATTTTTTAAGTTTGCACAATTGATCAAACACATATACATCCTCCATTCATTCTCTTCAACCAACTACCTGAAATAGTCCTAAATTTTTCAATTTATTTTATATTCATATCATCATCAATATGTAATTAAATTACCTAGCTGTCCCATGTGAACTTTGTGTCAAATACCAGGCTCCTTGTTTGATTTCTAGCCTTGGTCTTCCTGGAAGAACTGCCTGTGATCTTTTCAGGTTTAAGAAAATCAAGTGTTACTTGTCCAGTTATACCTTCCAGAACTAGTTTCTATACTGAACCAGCCACTCTTCCTGATCCTACTTTTCCTAAAATAAGATTATCAAATATTTCCACCTTCTTTTGTAATATAAAGACCAAAAAAACTTCTTCTTCTAAGAATCCCAATCCTGAGCTTCCTCCTCTGTCTTAAGATCTTAATCCTATTATTCCAGATTTTCCATTGAGTTTTTCTGAAACATTATTTTCTGGCTAAATAAGTTAGTCTTTTAATTTTAATTTACTAAATCTCATACTAATTCCAAATCCAACTCCTAAGCTATTTAAATCACTAGTACAGATGACATTGGCCAGGTGAAGAATGATTACATTAATCATTATACTAAGTCTCATTGATATCTCTTTCCTGATTTTTGTGATGATATGAAGAATAAATTTTTAATTTATTTTCAGGAAACCCCTGCTATTAATACTGAAGATCTTATGAAGAGAATAATTTTAATGTGAAGCTTTGATAATGATGTTGAAATATTCCAAAGGTATTTTTTATTTTGATTGTCTTCTCTTCTTTAAAATTTTTCAAACTTTAATTCTTTAATTCATTTGGTGCTGATAACTGATTTTTATCTGGTTTATTTTATTTTTCTTTAAATTTGTCAAATTTTCAAAAAAAAATTAATAAACCATATTTGCCTTGTGATGATTCCACTACTGTGAGAAAGGTTTTAATCCCTTCAGACTCTCCTCTACCAGTCTCCATATTTTTCACAGCATGAGAAAGTGGGCTTCCCTGATGAGCTGAATACTTTTGATTCCATTCCCATTGAGCTTCCCCCAGAGTCAAATACTATGATTACATTCGCACCATAAGGTCCTCCAAGATTTACCTAAAATAGTCTACCAAAGAGAACCACTAAGTCCAGATCCTATCCTTCTTCTATTATTCAGAATCACAACATTCAAATACGTTTCCAACCCTTTAAAATTTGCTCCTAATTTTAATCATAAATCATAATTTTCCAGACATTCTTAGCACCTATATTTTTGACTTTTAACAATCTTCATCAATAACCTTTAAAATCTCAATCCTTCTTTAATCCTTAATAACCCCTTTTAATGACATCTCCATTGTCTAAATTTAGTTGCACTGTTTTAATTAATGGCTGAGTTGTCCAAATGAGTGAATACTAGTTTGAGTACTGATGAACCAATGATAAATTAAAAATGACTGAATTGAATATCCCACTTGATCAAAATACCGTTCTAATATCCTTGAAATCCAAACTTTTAATTGACTTCCATTTTATATTCTTGGTGGACCAAAGTGAAATCAATTTGCCAGTTTAAGGTCATAGAAGACTAATGATTAAAATTTTGATGTTATTTCCAGTTTAAGTTCATAGAGGACAAAATCCTATAGTCCATTTCCAGTTTTAGGTCATAGTGGACCATTTATTGAATTGATTGTATATAGTTAAATTTTTCTTCTTTTAAATTCAGTTTTAAGTCTTGTTATACTAACAGACACCATAGATTTCCAAAATCTTCATAAGTAATCAGTTTAAAGTCTTGAAGGACTAACAGATCAAAAAAAGCATGAGTCAAAAATCTTAAACAAAAATTAGGAATTTTAAATACTTGGAGGACTAAAAGAATATCATGAGATAAAAGACAACAGATATCAAACTTTATTAGACCCTTTTCATTAAAAAATTAAATAAAAGATATAAAAAGAAATAAACCAAAATTATAAAGAAAATCAAAAATTTATTATTATTATTATTAATATTATTCTTTTTATTATTTTTATTATTTTTATTATTATTTATTTTATTTTTTATGATGTTATTAATTTGTAATTTAAAATTTAAAAATTTATATAAAAAATGTCCTAAAATTTGAAGATTAAAAATAAATATATAAAGATTCCCCCCAGCCATTTGATGAGCCATACCCCTGACATCATACCCACATTCAAGTGCTGTCAGGCTAAGGTCAAGTACAAGGACGTGAACTAGCTTAAATAGTCAGTTGTCTAGAAGATTTTAATGGTCCTATATGAATACTGTAGTTTTAATCCACTAAGTTGTAAAATATAATCAAATATAAAGGTCTCAGTAATATAATTCTCACTATTCTTATATATGGCTTACAATCTTTATAGTTGGTAGAAAAATAGATTATATAAATTCAGATACTATTCAAAAGTCTTATAAAAGTACTAATTGATATGTATTGTAATTGATTTGGTTATATTGGTTAAATTGCAATGATAATGAATGTAGAAACACAACCCAAAAACCTCCTCCTTTTATACACACTGAGTTCCCCAATGATTCCCTTGATGTACCACCCAATACAAAGTTAATGACGCCTCTAAACAACTAATAGACATGCCCATCAACATTCCCAGTAACCCATGACATAATTAGAAGAGTAACAACCGCCGAAATCCTGTAATAATAAGGGAAATCCATCAAAATTAAAGAAAAAGACAAAAAGAGAGTATATGCGTATTAAACAATAATATTAAAGACTAAAGAAGACTTTTTAAGGTTAATAATAGCTTAATAATAAGGGGGACTTACTGTAGAAATAATGGGGCTAATCCTGACATTATACTACGTGAAATTCCCATTCAAAAATAACCAAAATTGACTGAGAAACCACCCAAAAACTTAAAAAAGAGCGTGAGATGTGGGGTAACTACATGCAGTTCTTGGCAGGCGCTTGCACGGGTAAATCCTTGACTAAAATTAGGCAAATTTAAGCGTGGTGATGAAATAAAGTGCCAAGAGTGAGGTTATTAATGAAATTAGTGCATATAAACAAGGTCAATGCATTATTAATTAAGCTAGGACACTAAATAAGCGCCTGTCGCCTATTTTAGTGTGTTTCCCCACAGTGGGCGTAAAATGTGGGGTAATTATAGTGTGAAAAAGCTAACTTTGCTAAAAATGAAGCTATTCACACGGGAAAAAAGCAGGCAGTATGTGGCCAGTACACAGAAGCCATTTCGGGCATAAAAAACACCAAATTTGAAAAGTGTTATTTTTATGCATTTAAATAGCCAAATCAATAGTTCTAAATGAGCCCAATTGATCTGTCAAAGCGCAATTTTGATATTCTCAATTTTATAGCGCATATAGTCAACTTTTAAGTGAAATAAAGCGCATTTCTTGTTTTTTGCATAAAACAATGAATATAACAGCTTTAAGTGTACTTAAAAATTATGTAGCCTTATACTTAAGGTTCTTAAGATTACTCTAACATATTAAAACTTAATATTAAGTACATAAGACCTATAAAAGGTGGATATATGCGTGTACATAAGGTGTTATAATGGCATTTTTTGTGTATTATCATAATTTTACTTATGTATACTATTTGTGTACTCTTATTTATTATTCCCATGTATAGTTCATGTGTTTAACATAACTTATAATTACTTTTTACTCAGTCCTGGAGATATACAGGCTGACACTCGCCCACCCAAAAAAACAATAAAAAAAATGATAAGTTATACATTTTATTTTATTAATTTGTAATTTTCAGGTATTCAGAATAAATCTGTAGCATTAAAGATTAAACTTTAAAGAAATAAAACATAATAAAATATTATGAGTACTGGTTTTTTCACCCCTCAGCTGGTTGAACAGAAATTTATTTCTGTTTAAATTTTTTAAGAAGGGTGGATAAATTAGAAATTTCTTTTTCAGGTATCCATTTATCAAATTCATTTGATTTCCCTTTAAATCTTAGTAAATACTCAGTTCCTTTTTCTTTAGTAAGGATTCTTTTCTTGAGTATTTTTTCAATCTCTGCTTTTTCCATAATTTCTTCAGGTTGCTTTTTAGGCATTCCCCTTCTTTTTGGAAATAAGTCAGGATCATTTGCATGGTAAGGTTTCAATAATGAGATAGGGAAAACTGGATGTTTCCTATCATATGGAGCATATAATATGACTTCCACTCCATTATTCCCAACCATTTTATTTACTACAAAAGGTCCTACAAAGGGATCCTTTAATTTAACATTACCTTGTAAGTTAAAATGTAGTGTTGATATGAGGACTTCATCTCCCTTTTTAAATTCAAATTCTTTATGAGATTTGTCCCACCTTTTCTTTTCATATTCAAATGCTTTTTGGATGCATTCTTCTGCATGCTTTCTACACATTTGTTGCATATGAATAAAGGATTTAGTGCCAGGGTGTATATCCAACCTTGGTAGTTTATTTAAATGATTTACTGGGGTATTTGGTACATATCCCAGCCAGAGTTCAAATGGTTTCTTCTCTGTTACAGAATGAGTTGTGCTGTTATAAGCAAATTCAAGGCCAGGAATTAATGTTACCCAGTCATGTGTGAATTTCTCATTGTCTTTGTATTCTAATCCAAAGGCACAATATCTTCTGATCATGTCTTCTAGAGTTTGTATCATCCTCTCAGCCAGCCCATCAGTTTGTGGATGGTGTGCTGTAGACAATTTTAATTGACAACCTGATACTTACATCAAAGATGTCCAGAACTCTGAAGTAAATTTAGGATCTCTGTCAGAGATTATGGCTTTGGGGAACCCAGCAGTATTCATCATCTGAGTCCACCATAGTAATGCCAAGTCTTTTGCAGATACCTCTTTATGGGTAGGGATAAACTTACACATTTTTGTTAATCTATCCACTATCACCCAGCAGGAATTGAAACTTTCCTTTCCTGCTAATGGCAAGCCAGTTACAAAATCCATGTTTATAATTTCCCATGGAGCTTTTGGCTGCTCTATTTGAGGTAACAACCCAGCCCTCTTCCCAGTTAATCTTTTAGATTTCTGACAAGAGTCACATGTTTCAATGTATTTTTGCACATCCTCTTTCATGTTTATCCACCAGGCTGTATTATTAACTCTGGTTAATGTTTTGTTAAAGTCAAAATGACCAGCTAAGATGTCATCATGACAAGTACTCAACATTAACTCTTTCATAGAAGGTGGTATTACTATTACATTGCTTAACTTTTTCCTGTAATATATATATCCATCTTCAATTGATAGTTTACCTTTTTCCAACACATTTTTATACTTTGGAGGCAAGGTTTTAATTAATGCACTCATGGAGCCATTTGTTGGATCATTAAGAATGGTAGATAGTTTAGACAAATCTTTATCAGATGAATAATTTTCCAATATAGTTTGCATAAACTCTTCTTCTAAATCCACTATATAAATCCCAAATATATGTATAACCTCATTTTCAGGTACATAAGCTGGGTTGTCAGCATCATTTGGCAAAGGACTTCTGGATAATAAATCCACATTTGAGTGCAATGTTCCTGCTCTGTGAGTGATTGTCATTCTTCCTCTGTACTCTTGTACAGCTAGTTGCCATCTAAACATGTGCCTATTAGGTGTTTTCATGTTTAGTAATGATTTTACTGCACTGCAATCTGTTATAAGTTCAAACTTCTGGTCTTCCAGATAGTAATGAAGTTTCTCCAAAGCCCACATCACAGCTAAACATTCTAGCTGTGTGGCACCATACCTTAACTCTGTTTTTCTTAAGGTTCTGGATATATAACAGATAACTACTTCAGATAATTTTCCATTTATTATCTGTTTCTGCTGTAAAGCAGCACCCAAACCTATGAAACTTGCATCAGTGTACAAGATAAAAGGTAGGGTGAAATCTGGCAGTCCCAATATTCGAGCTGACATTAAACATTCCTTTAATTTATTAAAGGTGTGTTTTCTTTCATTATTCCAAATGAAAGCTTCATTCTTCTTGATTAATGTTGTTAAAGGGGCTGCAATGGATTGGTAATTTTTAATATATTGTCTATAATATCCACACATACCCAAAAAACTTTGAACCTCTTTTACATTTTTAGGTATCCCAATGTTTTTAATTGCTGCCACTTTATTCTGGTCAACACAAATTTGTAATCCAGATACAACATGTCCAAGTACTTTCAAGGATTGAAATCCAAACTTACATTCCTTTAATGCAATAGTCATATTAATTTCATCCATTTTTTGAAAGACTCTTTTCAGGTGATTTAAATGTTCATCATATGTTTTTGAAAACACTATGATGTCATCAATATAGACCAATAGCCATCCTTCAAACATTTCCTGATGAAAAACACTATCCATCAATTTTTGGAAGACTGAAGGCGCATTCTTTGGGCCAAATGGCATTCTCACATACTTATATATACCCATATGTGTGGTTATTAATAAGTAATTTTGAGAATTTCTTTCCACAGGAATCTGGTGGTAACCCTTGTTCCCATCCAGACAGGAAATATATTTTGCTCCTTGTAAGGTAGCATGGATAGAAGCTATCCTTGGTAGAGGGTAAATATCATCTACTGTATATGTATTCAGAGCTCTATAATCACCGCATAATCTTGCCTTATCTTTTTCATAAGAGATTAATACTGGTGAAATGACACAATACTTAGGTGTTGTGTCCACTTTTTCAAAAATACCCATTTCCAACAAAAATTTTATATTGTCTTCAATATCTTTCCTTTTTGCAGGAGATGCTGGGTAAGGTTTTTTTTTTAAGCTGCCAGGAATATTATCCAGATCACAGCTTAGAGAGATTTTCATCTCATGGTCTTTGACCAATCCTAGTTCATTTGAGCCATGAGCAAATGCCATAGGATATGATTTAATCAATCTCAAAATATCTTCTTCTTCAATTTTTGAGAGTTGAGGACTGAAAGAGGCCTTTTGGATTTCATTTTCCAATTCACCCACTTCATTGGTGGTTCTTCCACCTTGCAGTTGTTCTTCTCTAGGAGAAATGGCATATACTGAATTTTCAGAACATATTTTGAATTTTCTTTTACCATTCACGCCTATGGTGAAACAACTGTTTGCAGGATCTAGTTTAATGCCAAATTTTGTCAATAAATCATTGCCAATAATAAACCAATCACTACAATTATTATTATCCATTACTACAAATTCACAAACTGCTCTAACATATCCATTATTATATTTAAAGAATACAGCAGTTTTGTATTTGCCAATTGGATTTAATACTGAACCAAAACCCCTCCAGTTCTTTGTCTGAACAGGTTCTAGTTTTTCCTGGTACTTACTATCAAGTTTCCTTAATGCATTAAGTGAAACTACACTACCTGCAGCCCCAGTGTCAAGAATGGCATTCATTTCTTTTCCACATATGATAATAGGAGCTCTGATAGGTGATATTTTGTAAGTGTCATGAGATACATCTTTAATTATTTCAGCTTCCTCTATGGAAGTTAAAGATGTGTCTGTATGAGGTATAGCGTCATTCAGGAACATTATATCCTGTTCTAATACAAATATCTCATTTTTATCATCACTGTAAGATATGTTACTTTTGCAATCCTCACTAGATTCCACATTCTCATCTTCATGATTACTAGGTTCAGAATTCTGTGAGGTTTCAATAACATTTATTCTTTTCTTACACGTGTGACCCTTAACCCAAGGTTCATTACATTTGTAACAAGTGTTATTTTCTTGTCTCTTAGGGACAAGGGGAGCTGAAGGTTTTTTCTTTTCCACTGGTAACTTACTTGTAGTAGGTTTCACCACGTCAACACTTTGTCTGTAATTACTATACTTGGTTTCATACTTGTGGTTTAATAATATCTCATTGCATATATTAATGAATCCAGAGGTGTCTCTGACAGTTTCAGTTCTAGCTACAATAATGTCTCTAACTGATATAGGCAACTTGTATATTATTTTTTCTTTCCACTCTTCATAATCCATTTTTGGATCCATAGCTTTCATGATTTTTATTAAATTCATTAAGAAGACCATGGGTTTATCTCCAGCATTTGGATTATATCTGGCCCTTTCATACAGTCTTTGTTGAGTGATTCTAAATTTTGGGCCACCAAATTGCCTTTCAATTAGTGCCTTCCATTCATTCCAGGAGTAATTAATTCCCTCACTCAATACAGATTCAAACCATAATAAGGCCACATCTGTAAATAAAGATATTAACTTTGAAGTAATTTCTTCATCAGGTAATTTATATGAAAATTTTAAGTTATCAATTCTTTGTATGAATTGTTGCCAATCAGATTTTGAATCCCCGTCAAAAGAAGGGTACTGATCTAACTTAGGCCAGTTCTTTTGGCTAGTTTTAGCTTCCCTAACCTGAGGAATATTGAGTAATTCACTCACTTTAGAAAGATGATCATTAATTTCATCTTTTACTGATTTTATATTCTCAGAGCACATGACACTATGTTCATGTTCCATCATTGGTTTATCATCTGAGTGTTTCATAAAAACTGGTACTCTTTCTACATAAGAGGTATTATCCTTTATTGTTTCAGTATTTTTCAAACTTTTAGCTACTTCAATTTCTACTCTTTGTAACCTATCTTTTATTACAGGTACATGAGTTAAAGTATCATTTACATTTGAAAAAGACAATTTTACACGTCCCTCTATGGTGGCCATAATATTCTGAGAATGTTCTAATTTAATTTCTAATTTTTTAATCTCAGAATTTAATCTTTTGTTTTCATTGATCAATTCATTATTTGAATTCTCAATTACTTTTAACTTATTGGCTGTTGTACTCAATGATTGTGTGATGTTTAATAATACACTTTCTGTATTATTGTTGGACTCTCTAGAGAATTCTTCCAATTTTTCAATTCTTAATAATAATTTACTAATTATTTTTGATTCCATTGGATTTTCTTTCAGAAAATATTCAATTTTGTCTGTTTCCAATTCAGAAAATTCATCATCAGGGTCAATTTTTTATTCATTTGATTCCATTTTTATATTAATAGTATTTTCCTGGTGATCAATAAAACTATGTACATTGTCCTCATGTAATGACAAGTCTAACATGTTATTTTCAAATGAATAATTTTTTAAATCCTTATCAATTATATCCAATAACTCTCTATCAATTTCATTACCTATAAGTAATTCATTGTTAGGATTATATAATTGATCTTGAGAAGGTGGATGACTTACCACAGTCTTATTCCATTTCCCCTGCCTCTCCTTGGCTTTCCCCTGTAAGGGTGACTGCTGGATCCCTGTTGAGGAGGACTGTTGTAGTTTTGGGCATACCAATCCCACTTCCATTTACTTACAGTTATCTTTTGGTCCTCTTCTGGGACTGGAGGTGTTGCTGTGGTATTTGGTGCCACTGGTTGTTGATGAGACCTTATATCCACTAGAGCCTGGTTGACTTCTATAAAGCCCTGTGCCGCCCTTTTCTCCAGATTGTTGATCTGGTCTAACATATTGTTTACTCTTATTGTTAGTGTATTCAGTAGGGTTGAGAGGGAGTGAATTTGCTCTTGTAAGGTGTTTTTGGACTCGTTTATTGACATTTGTTTTAAGAGCTTTTCCTTTTCTTCCATGGACATTGGTGGGGTGTTGTTTATTGTTACTGGTGATTCTTGACCCTCCATTTGAATGTCCTGTAACAGGTCTTTCAGCTCTAGTTCTTAATTTATAAGGTTTTGCCTTATTACTTACAATGTCATTGTTGTCACACATTTTTACGTGGAATTTTAGAGAATTGAAAGTTTAGATTTGAAAAACTTCAATAAGGAGTTTAATCAGTATTTATTAATACCACTGAAGACAATTTTATTGATTACTTATTGGTATTTAAGTGAATCTTTAAGTGCCAAAAGTCAAATATGCTTTTATGTGGTCACTTGATTTAACTGGTCTACAATATGTAGCCGTGTATTTATATTTAAAAAAGAATATTTGTTAGGAAGATTCTTTCCAAATATTAAATGAATTTTACAAACCAATAAAAAGGGATTAAGAGTCCTGTAAAAAGAAAACAATTAATCAGTTTAATTGCTTATTATCTGCAAAGATCACAAATTTAATTGGTCTATTGACAGACTCCCACTAAGAACAATTATATGTTAAATTAGTGGTAAAATTGATGATTCAATATCACAATTTTATTATATAACAGGGCTTCTTTTTCTGAAATCACTATATAAGTGACCCCAACCTGTTGTAATTATCCAAATATTTCTATAGGGATATTATTTACGTGTACCTTCTTTGAAAATGTCACTTACTGGATTATAACAGAATTCTTGAGGAAAGGTCCCCAATTGTCAGGCTAAGGTAAAGTACAAGGACGTGAACTAGCTTGAATAGTCAGTTGTCTAGAAGATTTTAATGGTCCTATATGAATACTGTAGTTTTAATCCACTAAGTTGTAAAATATAATCAAATATAAAGGTCTCAGTAATATAATTCTCACTATTCTTATATATGGCTTACAATCTTTATAGTTGGTAGAAAAATAGATTATATAAATTCAGATACTATTCAAAAGTCTTATAAAAGTACTAATTGATATGTATTGTAATTGATTTGGTTATATTGGTTAAATTGTAATGATAATGAATGTAGAAACACAACCCAAAAACCTCCTCCTTTTATACACACTGATTTCCCCAATGATTCCCTTGATGTACCACCCAATACAAAGTTAATGACGCCTCTAAACAACTAATAGACATGCCCATCAACATTCCCAGTAACCCATGACATAATTAGAAGAGTAACAACCGCCAAAATCCTGTAATAATAAGGGAAATCCATCAAAATTAAAGAAAAAGACAAAAAGAGAGTATATGCGTATTAAACAATAATATTAAAGACTAAAGAAGACTTTTTAAGGTTAATAATAGCTTAATAATAAGGGGGATTTACTGTAGAAATAATGGGGCTAATCCTGACATTATACTATGTGAAATTCCCATTCAAAAATAACCAAAATTGACTGAGAAACCACCCAAAAACTTAAAAAAGAGCGTGAGATGTGGGGTAACTACATGCAGTTCTTGGCAGGCGCTTGCACGGGTAAATCCTTGACTAAAATTAGGCAAATTTAAGCGTGGTGATGAAATAAAGTGCCAAGAGTGAGGTTATTAATGAAATTAGTGCATATAAACAAGGTCAATGCATTATTAATTAAGCTAGGACACTAAATAAGCGCCTGTCGCCTATTTTAGTGTGTTTCCCCACAGTGGGCGTAAAATGTGGGGTAATTATAGTGTGAAAAAGCTAACTTTGCTAAAAATGAAGCTATTCACACGGGAAAAAAGCAGGCAGTATGTGGCCAGTACACAGAAGCCATTTCTGGCATAAAAAACACCAAATTTGAAAAGTGTTATTTTTATGCATTTAAGTAGCCAAATCAATAGTTCTAAATGAGCCCAATTGATCTGTCAAAGCGCAATTTTGATATTCTCAATTTTATAGCGCATACACCGCGCAATACGGGGGGCGGACTTGTTAGCAAGTCCGCAACCTTGGACTCAAATTCACCACAGATTGAACACACATTGAGCTATTGACAAAGGAACCATACAATCAGGGATGAACACCACTCAGCATAACAGTTTTTGTGGGTCTTCAAGTAGAGTTCAGTATGAGTTCAGTATGAGTTCAGTCTGAGTTCCATCTGAGTTCAGTCTGAGTTCAGGTTGGGGACTTGCTAGCAAGTCCACCCCCTATATTGCGTAGTGATATAGTCAACTTTTAAGTGAAATAAAGCGCATTTCTTGTTTTTTGCATAAAACAATGAATATAACAGCTTTAAGTGTACTTAAAAATTATGTAGCCTTATACTTAAGGTTCTTAAGATTACTCTAACATATTCAAACTTAATATTAAGTACATAAGACCTATAAAAGGTGGATATATGCATGTACATAAGGTGTTATAATGGCATTTTTTGTGTATTATCATAATTTTACTTATGTATACTATTTGTGTACTCTTATTTATTATTCCCATGTATAGTTCATGTGTTTAACATAACTTATAATTACTTTTTACTCAGTCCTGAATATATACAGGCTGACAAGTGCACCTTGATGTGGGATACACAAGAAAAGAAATTGAAAATAAAAATAAATTATTTTTTGAAAAATTTAAAAACATAATAAAAAAAAGAAATGATCACTGGGTGGGCTTCCTCCAATTTTTAACAATGATTGGAGACCACCAGTGATAATTATCTCTGAACCAATTAATTTTAATAATTTTAAAATGAAACTAAACAAAAAATTCTAACATAAAAAATTCAAAAATATAACTTCATAAATCAAGAATAAAACATAAAAGATCCTTGAATCTAGCTTCCAATGAGCATAATCTTTTGGCATTGTGTAGATCAAGTTTATAGTCTTAGTGGACTTCTTATATAATTAAAAAAAGCCAGGATTCAACTAAAAACAGGGAAACTATGGTAACAAAAATTGTGGGGTAAATTTTTATAGAGAATCCAGCCCATCAATTACCCCTAAACTTACCAATATTAAATTTAGAAGGTTCCCCTGTGAGAACTTCTACCAGAAATAAATACAGTCTAACAAATTTCTTCACCATAAAATTTGAAAAATTATAATTTAATGATCATTAAATTTAATGATAGTTTTAAGTTTATAATCTCTTGAAGAGTAAATCTTCTTTAAAGAATGATAAAGTAGTTTACCCTCATTTCAGAGTTAATCTTCTTAATGGTGGTAGGTAGTTCATCCTAATTTCTGAGTTAGAGTTTAGCACTCCCAGTGCCCCTAGGATAAAACATCTTTTCTTTATCAGCAGCTACCTTCTTACTCAAAATAACTCCATCCAACTCTTCTAACACATATGAACCACCATATTCCTGTTCTCTAACTCTGTAGGGTCTATTCCACCTATCTGCAAACATTCTTCCCCACTGACTTTCCAAACTCCTATTATACACCAAGACCAAATCTCCAATTTTCAAAGTACTCCTTAACCTATGAGCCAACGTCTTATCCCAATATCTAATTATCTGATTCCTAATATTCATCATTTTTGAATATGCCTTTTCTAGAGTCTCTTCTATCTTTTCTAACTGGACCATTCTTGCACATAATAATTCTTCAGTAGTTTTGACCATGTCCCAATCTACTCCAGGATATGATTCAGAATATAAATCAACTGGTAAAACTACTTTCTGTCCAGAAAATAGTTTGTATGGTGAAAATCCAGTTGTCTTTTTGGCAGTGATTCTTTCAGCAAATAAAACTTATGGTAGATAGTGCCTCCACTTTTCAGCACTTGCTCCACACATTGTAACCAAAGCATCCTTGATAAATAGATGCCCTCTTTCTACCATTCCTTCAGATTTGGGATAATATGGGTTTTTTACCCTAACCTTTGATTCAAATTTAGATATAGCCTCCCTAAACTCTGTCCTAAATTCAGGACCTCCATCAACAGTTACCAACTTCATCACTCCACACATATCTACCCAATTCTTCATCAAAAAATCTGCCACATTCATTGCATTCAAATCAATAAGAGGTGCTGCCTCTACCTAACCAGATAAATCATCTCTGGAAACAATCAAAAACTAATATCTCCTCTCCTTAATATGAACAGCATCCAAACTAACCCTACTAAAAAGATTATTTTCACCAGTTGCATGTCCATGTTCTTTTGGCCTTAAATAACTTCTCCTTTGATACTCTTCACATGAATGAACCCATTTTTTAACAGTCAGCTTCATACCAGGCCACCAAAATCTATCAGTAATTTTTCTATAAGTTTCACCAATTTCTCTATTCCCAAGATCTTCATGCAGTGATTTCATTACCAATTCTTACCCTTTCTTTTGAGCAATAACTACTTGAGGATTTGAATACCTCCTCCTCATTAATCTCTTCCTGAGAGATAAAAAGCCACTGACTTTCTTTTGATAGCCACCCATTCATCATTATAAATTTTTTCCAGCCTTTTTAACATTAATTAATATTTAACCATTTTATAATAAAATCATGTCTGTCCCCAGAAATCATCTTGAAAATAAATTATTATTATATCTATGGGCACTACCCTATCTCATAGATCACCTGCACATGAATGATACAATAACTTTAAATCTTGACTTTTCCTTTCATCATAAAAGATTTTTGAAATTTCTATCTTTGAACCTTTCAACCTTTTAACATCCACATTTTCTTCTTTCCCTTTTTTGCCCTTTTCAGCATCATCATCATCATCTTCCAACCTCCTTTTAACCAAATTTTTATAAACACCCATCCTCTCTTTAATCAAATTTTCTAAAACTAAAACATATACACCATTCACCAACTTTTTACTATCCCACATAATCTCACCATCCTCATCCATATACACAAAATCTTCAACCTCTTTTTTACAAAATTTATCTTGATCATCATCAAACTCCCCAAGAACATAATTTATCATATTTTTACTATTTTCCAGTTTATCCTCATTGAGGAGGTATTCATCATCTCTATCCACAGATATTAACCCTGCAAGTTTAATCTTATGGGGGATGTAGGGAAAATTTATGGTTTCTCCATTATATAATTTTCTATAAAAATTTTTCTTCATCTTCAGAACCAGAATCAGAAATAGGGTAAGTTGAAACATAATTTTTATTTTGAATATTTTAATTTTCATCACTACCACCCCCTTTACTTTTGTCTAAGTTATCATATAATTCTCCAACACCTTTTTCTCTTTCATCTTTCATCATAAAATCACCAGTAAATAAAGTTGGCAGTTTAACCACTTTCTGGAGGAAAAAAATAGCATCATCAAAATTATTATTTTTTTGTGAATTAATTATACTTAGCTTTTTTTGTTGATTTTGATGTGATATTTTCAGTTTATCCTCACACTGGAGGCCATAAAATAATCCACCACTAATATCACCATAATTAACCAAATTTCCTTTCCAATTTTTATCAAACATAATATATCTTATCATTCCCTTTGAGCCATTTTTAAATTTTATAGAATAGTTTGAAAAAGATAATAAAAATATAGAAAAATCCAACACATAAAGAAATTGCAATGAAATATCAACAGAAAATGATTGAGAAAATATTTGAATTATCTCCAAGTGAGCTGACCTATTGAAATCCAGGATCTCTTCTTGAGGAGAGATTGCAAAATAAGAGCAATCAGCCCTTACTACCCCAAAAAATGAGGGTCTTCAGAAAAATCTTTTTTGGAATAAAGAATCTAAAATAATCCAAATAACAGATATAGAAAATTTTAGCCAATTTAAAGGTAGTTTACCCTCACTTTGGATGAATCAAATTCTTGATATCCCTTGGTTGAAATCCAAAAATTTTCCCCAAGGGCATATCCACCTATTCCAAAAACTCACAAAAACTATTCACCAGAATTTGTCCTACCAAAGGAAAAAAAGAAACACACAGATTTTTGCAAATTTTAGGTGAATTCCAGTCATTCACCCCATCATTCAATGCTTCTTCCCCCTCCATTAGTGCAGTTACAATATTATCCATCACAAACTCTTGACCAGCTTCTACTGGCCTTTCATACTGACCTTTATTTTTAAAATCCTTGACCATGGGAACCTCTTGACAACCCGCATTTCCATCTTCACCCCCCATAAAAGCATCTTCATCTTCAATAAACTTAGCTCCATCACCTACTGCTTTCTCTATTCCGGATCCATTAGCCATATTCAGCTTTTCATTACAGAAAATCTCTGCTTCTAAAATAAAAACCTGAGGGAAATAATCCTCAGCATCCAACTCCAAATAACCCATCCCAAAAGTTTTTATAAAGTCAAAAATTCTTCATCATTGATAATAGATTTATCATCTTCAATAGCCAGTAAGTAACCAATGAATTCATCTTCCACAACTTCATCTTCAGGTTTACATAAATCTTCAGGAATGGATGAATCCAAAATTTCAACAGTAAATAAATCTTCTACACCATCCTCTTCTACCTCTTGAGTGAAAAAAGCATCTTTTCAAGAGTCAAAATCAACAGAATTATGAGTATTCAGATGTTCCAAAATAACCTTCTTTAGCATCTACATACCAGAAATCCTAGTTTCTCCATCTGGGAGATTATTCCTCAAATTAGAATTAATTAGCACCATCAAAACATCTTTATTAACCTTTTCCCCCATAGAACCCCAAAATATATACTTTGATACATTATCATGATATAAAATTTTATACTCCAACAAATAATCCAAAACCACCTGAAATTCAACCATAAACTGATGATACTGACCCAGAGATGTTACATCACCTTTTGATTCACATTTCCTAGCTATATTCTTCAGATCCTCCAATGAATAAACATTTGGACACCTTTTTTCCATTTCCATCTTCATCTTTTCATGATTCGGAGTTTTGTAGCCATCCATAGCAATAACCTCTTCTTCTACCTCACTGTCTCCTATAATAAACCTAATCTGCTTCACCATATAAAAAGTTAAAGTTCCAAACAATCCAGAAGCAATTTCATACCAATATAAAAATCATTCTAAATAATTACCAGAAAACTTGGGCCCATACCAAGATAGAATCCATTCTGATGCCCTTATAGGTACAACAGCAGCCAAAACACCAGATCCAAAAGCATAAGTTTAAACTGATAAAAGAATATAAGAATTTGTTAAATAAGCTTCTTTCAAGCTGAGAAAGTCCAGATACCAAGTAAGATTGATTAAAAGCTGTAGAAATTGAACCCCACATTAAGTGCCACCACTTTAGAAAGACTCTTACAGTCACCTTTCTGTAAGAATAATCCAAGGGAGTTGGATAAACCAAAGAAAACCCTTTCATTTAAGTAAATAAAGAGTTTAAAATTAACTAAGCTATAACCTCTACTTGATAATAAATGGCAAATAAACTGTTCTTCATTAACGGTGTTGAGATTCAGAATCAGTTGTTTTTAATAATGAGGTTGAAAAACACAAAAGTGAAGCTGTATTTAGAAAATTTAATTAAATGATTGAAAAATATGTTTTTATGAAGCTTTTATTTTAATAAGATTTAGTTGTTAAAATCTGATCTCTGGTGATGAGACCTTTATAATTGTACCCTATGAGTTATTATTTATGGAGATGAGTGAAATTAATAAATTGTTATGTAAAAGTGTTATATTTATAAGGGCATTAAAATTTTATAATTTGTTATGAAAATAATAAATGGTTTTTATAATATGTGTTGTTGTGGTTGTTTGTTAAGTTAATGGTTTATTGTTTGTATTTATTTCTAATTTTGAGTCTACAGCCTCTATACACCACACAATATGGGGGGCGGACTTGCTAGCAAGTCCGCAACCTTGGACCCATACTCACCACAGATTGAACACACATTGAGCTATTGATAAAGGAACCATAAAATCAGGAATGAACACCACTCAGCAGAACAGTTTTAGGTGGGTGTTCAAGTAGAGTTCAGTTTAGGTTCAGTATGAGTTCAGTCTGAGTTCCATCTGAGTTCCATCTCAGTTCAGGTTGAGGACTTGCTAGCAAGTCCACCCCCTATATTGCGTAGTGATATGTATAGCATTTCACATGCCCTACTTTCCCTAACTGGAGAATTCTGGAGCTCATCCAGAACTTTTCCAGAGATCACCAGAGTTTGTACAGAGCTTGTACAGACTTCCAGACTCAATTAGAACCTTTTAAATATCAATAAAAAATCTAGTAAAATTACAGATGATAGAGCTACTTCTCCTTTATAGTCTATTCTAATTTTTGTAATTTGTGCAGAATATTCACCTAATAAAAAATTATCAAAGTTAAGTTAATTATGAAAAATTAAAAATAACAAAATTTTTTTTATAAATTTATTTAAAATTTTTTAAAAAAAGAAAAAAATCCACAAAAATTTTCTAAATTTCTTAAGAATCCTGAATTTTCTTTCCATGCACTTATAAACCAATACTTGCATTTCCTGTCCAGTATTTATTTGTTAAATCTTGACCCATAAAATTTACCCTTTTTAAACACTTTTAATGCTCAATTTCTTAGATATAATCATTTTAAAATTAGATTGGCCTTTCAAATCTCAGTAATTATTACTCAAAAATCCTTTATAATAAACTTAAGTGCCCTACTAAACTTTAGACTACCACACCAGAGGCTGTACAGAGCTCATCTGAAGAATTCAGGAGCTCTTCCAGACTTCCAGACTTAATTTGAAACTTAAAACTGTAATGAAAAATCTACATAGATTAATGATGATAGTGTTACATCTGTGGAACCTTCAATTAAATTTAAGTAGCCCATGAAACCCTATTCACTAGACTTGAAATTTTCTAAGTTTAGTAAATTATCAGAAACACTTTATAAAGTTATTAAAAATATAAGAAAAATAGTAAAAATTCTAAGAAAATTTCTAAAGGTTCTTGAGACCCCTAGATCTCATTTTCATGCACTTTCAAACCTATACTTGCATCTCTTGACTGGTAATTTATTATTTCTTCTTGTACATGTATGAATAACCATTTTTTCAATAAATTATCCTTTCTTTTATTATAAAACTATATAAACTAGATTAGCCTATCCAGTATCCAGTATTTTCATCCTTCATACATTTAAAAATATTTAAGTGCCACACTAAACTTTATCCTGCAACAGTGGTCATCCAATTTTTGTCTATTTGTTTTGGGTACATTGAAAAAAGCCAAATTTCTAAAAACCCAAACAATATCCATTTGTGGTTTCTCCCCAAAAATAAGCTCATAAGGGGTTTTATTGCCATTTTATGAATCTGGAAGGAAATTGTGTAGGTAGGATTCCCAGAGGAAAGCTTCATGCCAAATTGTTTACCCAGTTTTCTCTCAAATAGAACAGATCTTCCAATATCAGATATTGTCCAATTTAAACAATCATCAATACCATTTTGGAAAGATAAATATGGCATTGATTTTTCGAAAGAAATTCCCCTTTGCTCTAGAAATTTGAGAAAACAATCATTAATGTATCTGGTGCCTTTATCAGATTGAAAAGTTTTCACTTTGTAGTGGGTCTGCTTCTTCAATTTCACAAGAAATCTTACAAAACAACCAAATAAATTTAATTTATTATATATGATTTCACTTAAAGAGTACAAGGTGAACACATCTCTGAATGAAACTAATTACTATTCCCTGTAAAATTTTTCAGCCTCATATGGTCCAAGTACATCTGATACCACTAATTCTAAAGGTTTCAGATTTAACTTGGTTGGTAATAGTGAACTTGCATTCACTTTTTTTGTTATTTTGCAAGTATCACAATTTATTTCACCATCCAGTAGTCAGGTAGGCAATCCAAGACCTGCTCCAGAGGAATTAAGTGTCCTTTCTATTCTCAAACTGATATGTCCAAGGGTGAAGTTCCAATACATTACTGGATTTTCTGACATGGAAGGAAAAGATTAATTGACTTTCAGAGGATCCAGACTGAAGGGGGGCTTTGCTGCAGGGCTGAAGTGTAGGGTGGGGTAATATAAATTTCATTAAAAGCAACATCATGACACAACTATAAAAACCACTTTCTTTGATTAGTGAAGTAGGATATGAATAAAAAACTCTCATTTTTCGAAATTAAAATATGATTTTAGTTATCAAAATCAAATTTGGCACCTTGAAAAAATAATGAAGATTCAGAGACTAAAGTTCCTAATGCAACAGGAAAAAAGAAAAAACTTGAAAATTTAACAAAAAGTCATTAACTCCTTTGATCAAGATTGATCCTATTGCTGCAAGTTTTTCAGGTTTGGAAGTTTTAGTTGCAATGATAAGGGGAATTTTATTAATCAGCTCATGAAACTAAATGAAAAATGCACAGACACCACTTAAATTCTCAATAATACCTGTGTCAAAGAGTCCATGAGCAACATCTAATGTTCAGGATCTTAATTTAACAGAAAAGGCAGTTGGAAACATTTCCTACTAAGGTATTTTTTCTAGTAAAAGGTAAGTGAACTTGGCTTTAACTTTTGGATTAGAATTTCTAATTAGGTTTCACAGAGGCATGGAGTGATAAGGAAGATAAAATGGTTGCTAAGAATCCATCTGTTGTTGCCTAGAAGGTCCTGGTTTATGTTGATAACTTTGTAGCTGCACAAATAATGGTCTGTATGCTAACCAAGGATGAAAGTGAAGATGGAAGTCCCTGATGTTGCTCTTCCCAGGATGCATAAAACTTTGTATCATTGGTGAAGGATTACTTTGTAATGGGGGAAACAGGCAGAAGACCTTCCAATTATTTGGATTTCCACAGTGAAAACAGCCAGAACCTTGATAATTGACCCAGGCTGAATTTGTTTCAGATACCTCTTCAATCACTAGGTCAGGGATTCCAGGTAAAAAGGGTGGAAAATCTGTCAATAGAGCAATTGGATCTTGAAAAGTCATACCATTCTTTTTCATATGTGAAGCTTTGAAACAATTGTTTACCAGAGTTTCTACTTCATGAGACTTTAGCTTGGAAAGGTCATTCCTAAGTCAAAGATCAATTTAATTGATCATCCAGGTTCTATTTACAACATAAAATAGGCAGCTAGCTCATAATTTTTTCCACCTCTATAACCCTTTCTTTACAATGTTTCATAAACCAATTATAATTTACCAAAATGTGCAGTGATGTTGGTTGAAGTGGTGGTGAGGACAAGGAAGTTCAGTTCAAGAAGGCACATGAAACAATGTTGAATTTTTCAGTGAGGAAGACATGAGCATCGTATGCGTGACAGATGCAAGCAATAGATTCTATATTGATGTTGTCTACTGAATATAATAAGATTTAAGACACCAATTTCTCAATTTTTGTGTTGAAAACATTTTTTTGCATAGGGAAATCTAGGTAATTTTCATTCAATACAATTTCCCCAGGTGAGTTTTTGAGAGTGAGATTCCACATGTTGAATTTTGATCCATTGCCTGACAAAATGATTACATTTTTGCAGAATATTTAGATTTCATTGAGAATCTTATAGAAGGAGCCACCTTATAGGATTGACCAAAGGAGTTCTGGTTGGCCATGAGGTGGGGAGTAATGGGCTTTACCCTTAGCTTCATGGGTAATAAGCTTAGTTTTTGAAGAAGATGTTGAAGGGGAAGAAATTTCAGTAATGGTGTCAGGAATCAGATGAGAAGTATGTGATCAAGTAGTGACCATACAGGAGAGAGCATTCAAGGAAGCAGGAAAGGGAAAAATGAAAAAATGGAAAGATAAAACAGTATACAGCGGGTGCGCAAATCATGATTCCTATATCTTCCAAAGAATGAAAATTTCAAAAGAACCTTAATTTTTTTTTGATGAAGATCAGAATCTTCTTGGTGATTCTGCTTATTTTCATGAAAACTATGTAGTTCCTTCTTTTTGGGGAGAAGCTTTAGAAGACAGTAAAAATTCCAAGTTCAAAAATCATTAATCAAAGTCAAGAGTCTGTATTGAACATTCTATGGGAATCTTAAAAGTTTGTTTTTCTTTTTTAAGTGAGTTCAGAAGTCCTCTTAGAAATAATTATATAATTGAGGCATTGATCAACTGGATTTTGTGTTTCACTATAATTCATAGCCTACATGCTGACCTCAAAGATCAATGGTTAGAGTTGTATGAAGATGAAGAAATTGAAACACCTCCCACTATATCCAAAAATTCTGTTTCTCAAACTGTTGGCATAAAAGTAAAAATTCTTTCTATTAAACTAGCACATTGGAAGAATTAGATTTAAGATATTCTTAAATTGTTGAAAAATATATTTCATTTTTATCTACTATTTATCAGGTTTTGTCTAGAAGTAAGGTAAGTAAAACTATTCACAGACTTATGATTAAGACGGTGTGGTGATCCAAACCTGGGTAGGCCTTTGGAGTGCACATTTGGGGGTATTTGGTATGTAGGGTGTTATTGGGGCTATGGTGTTATTAGTGGATTTTTTCATCTTTAGGTGATAATTAGTAGTGTTTATGGAAACTTAAGCTAGGGTCACTTATTATGTCTCAGCTTAATTTCCTTTCTTTTCTCTTCATTTTGGTATCCCATATGGGTGGTTACCTTGTTTTATAGGGTAGTTATGGTGTTGTTATTGGTATTTATCGGATGTTTATTGCTTAGTGGTGCTTATGTAGACTTAAGCTAGGGTCATTTATTATGTCTCAGCTTATTTTACTTTATTTTCTTTTCATTTTGGTATGTCTTATGTGTGTTTATCTTCTTTATTAGTGAAGTTATGGGTTTTTAGGGTTTTTATTGGTTGTATGGGTGTTTTAGGGCGTAGAAGCGGCCCTCCCGCCCCTTAGCAGCACCTCAGACGTTTGGCGGCCTGCCCAACTCTGTTTTAGAAGGTTGGGGAGCGCTTCCGGTGGGTTTTTATTCAATTTGGCTGGATTTTGGGTGGGGAATTGGTCAGGGTGGTCTGTGCACTGGCTGTATGATGCGTGTGTGGGAAGATTTTTAGGGAATCATCTTATCTCTTTATCTCATCGCCTCTCTGTTCCTCACTGTCTCATTGGCTTGTGTTTTTTTTGAATATATTACTGTTCATTTCAACTCTTTCTGGTAGTCTTTCTGGGACTATTATCTTCACTTTTAAAGGGGTAAAGTGTGTTTAATAAGAGGGTCTAGCAAACAGATCTCCAATTTGCTGCAACAGGTAAATCTCACTGGTTTTTCTAAAGGGAAAGGGGTTATTCTTTCTGGTTTTACTCCAACTCCCTTGGTCAAGGCCTATAGCTAGCACTACAGGATTGTTTACAATGGAGTAGAAAAATTGAAGAGTAAGTAAGATTTAATTAATACAATAGCAGTGATCAGATATTATTTAGTTCAAAAGAATAATTGATAGCTAGAATTTATATGTATGTGAGTTATAAAATAATCAAACTAGATATAGTTATAAGATAAAAAAATAAGATTTTAGATGATAAAAGATATCCTTTCAAGTACAATCAACGGCCCTTTCATAAACAAAAAAATACCAACACATGGATTAAGAAGAAATAAAAACTATTTAAAACAACTAAATACAGACATTCCTAGAAAAAGGAAAATAAGAAATACATACACGTTGTGGTCTTCCAACATTGTCAGGGGCCTTTGTTGTGTGATTTGGGGCTGTTTGTGCATGTCTTAATTGACATCTGTTGAGGAATTGGGTATTTTTATGGTTTTATTCTGTGGATATTGGGTCTGCAGGTATGTGGGTACTATCATTGGATAGCCCCAGTTTTTCTATATATTTCATGTGTTGATGATATTTTTCATATTCTAAGTTTTAAAGGGTCAATTCCTCATTCTTCAGTTACAAAAGATAGCTGTTTAATTTTGTTTTTTGTGTTTTAGAGCTAACCTTAAGTCTTAGGGTTAAGTACTTAGTACCATTGGATAGGGCTAATTTAGATCTATATTTCATGTCACA
The DNA here is from genome assembly GCA_030280995.1 of Hemileia vastatrix. NCBI lineage: Eukaryota > Fungi > Basidiomycota > Pucciniomycetes > Pucciniales > Zaghouaniaceae > Hemileia > Hemileia vastatrix. The sequence continues at coordinate 20,809,331 of JASXTE010000014.1, read as the reverse complement.
ATGTTGTTATAGTGAAATTCCCTTTTTTAAAGGTTTTAGTAGTTGTAGCTAATTTTTCTAAGTAGATTAGGTATTTTAATTGGTTTTCTGGCTTCAGGGAGGCCGGTCCGCTTCAGGCGGCACCTCCGACATCTAGCCGCCCGCCCGTCTCTGTTTTAGAAGGTTGGGGAGCGCTTCTGGAGGGGTTTTATTCAATTTGGTGGGTACAGGCGCCAAATTTGTTGGTGTGCAGGGGCTCTTAGATAGTGGTCTGTGTGTACATAGTGAATAAGTCAGTTTGGGGCAACTTTAATTATCATACAACCATCCAGAGGTGATATTCTTGTTCCTCACTCATTTTTTACTGTTTTTTTGGCCAAAATTGGCTGTGTTTGTTGCAAGGTTAGTTCTTCATTTAACTCAACTTTAGCAACAGGTTCTCTGGTATAGTCTTGCAAGCTATATCAAGTATTATTGCTGTCTCTGGTGTGGATTTGCAGCCAAAATCAAGTATCTTTTCTTTCTCTGGTGTGGACATTAGTCTACATTTCAGTTCTTTGGTCTGGTAGTCTGTCTGGGGACTACTTTCTTTGCTCATCAAGCAGTCAAGTGTGTTGAAAAAGGGGCTTTAGCAAACAGGAACTAACTTACTTTAGAAAGTAAACTCACTTTATTTTTCTAAAGGGACAGGGGTTTTTCTTTCTGGTTTTTCTCCAACTCCCTTGGTCAAGGCCTATAGCTAGTACTATAGGATTGTCTACATTTCTGACGCCTAACGTGGGGTCGAATCTGTAGGATTTTTGGAATCTCTGTTGATCTAGGCTTCTCTCTTTGGTGGATCTCCTTTGGTGGATTTTGGATTTGGTGCTATATCTCTTTGTGGTTGGTCTAGGGGTCTTCTTTTCTATTGGTTTTGGTCCCTCCTAGGTCTCTAAGGCTATTGGGCGGGACTTTGTCTATCTTTGGTAGAGATTGGGGGCTGTAACTTGGATTTGCTAGGATGGTTAGGATTCAGTCTTGGGATGGTTCAAGGTTTTGGAGGAGGATGCAAAGGGGTTTTTGGCTAGGTTTGAGGCTGCTTCTGAGATTGATGGGTCCTCACTGTTGGACATAATTAGGAAAGTAATGTTTTTCATTGGTAATAGGGAGGTGGAGAAAGAAGTTTCTGGTATGGCAGGATATAGGAGTCAGGACTGGGGGAAGTTGAAGATTGAAGTGGCTATAAGGTGGCCTACTACTTTATCAATGGTGGATCTTCATGGGATTGCTAGGAAGTGGAATTGAAAGGTGGTGTAACTTCTCTTTCTCAGTATGGGGAATTTATGGAGGAGTTTGGGGAGGCTCTGGATTATCTGGTATATAATGATATATTACCACATGAAGATGGGTCCAAGTATGTATTTTGGAGTGCCATGGGTAGGAATGTAAATGTGGAGGTTATGGAGATTCTTTTCAATGCTGACTTGATGAAGACTCTTCCAAATGGGGAAAATAGGATTCCTGGTATGGCTATTCTGAAGGAGGTTATTTTGGGATATTTGGATGGTTTGAAGGATAGGGATGTGGAATCTGAAGAGGAAATCCTGTTGGGTGGAGAGGTTCAGGAGACTGGGGTGGAAAATTCAGTTTCTGGAAAGGTGTTGGAGACATCTATTTTGGAAGATGTGGACTCTGATGATGTTTGTGAAACTAATTTTTCTTTTCCAAAGGATTCCATAGGAACTCAGGAATTTGCTTCACTGGAAGTTTTGGAAATGTACACAATGGAGGATCAGTGTATTTCCTCATTTTTGGGTGAATTATGTGAGAAGGAGGACTTGTCTGGTCATGAAGAAGGATTTTGGGATATTGAGAAGGAATCTGTGGTGGATGAATGGTTGTTGAGGGATGATTATTATTCTTTGTCAAGTTCAGATAATGACTTATTGAAGGAGGATGTATCAGTTGAGCTTTTGGATGGACAGAAAGATTCTGTCTTGGATCTTTTTCTCATAGAGGAAGATTATTTTCAGGTGGTTCCCTCAATATCAGTAGCTCTATGCTTGGGGGAGGATTTTTATTTTGATGTTATGGATGTTATTCTGGAGGATTTTGCAGATTCTAAGCAAGATTCCTATAGTGAAGATGAAAATTGTGATGTTTTGCATGTCACTGGTATGGAGGTTGATTTTAAAGATGTGGCGGAGGTTCCAGATGTTTCACAGGATGGAGAATTTATTTATTCTGGTTATGTGAACTATGGTAGACTAAGTGTAAGGAGGAGGATGGAAGATTTTATTGGAAGTCTGATGTTGGGATATCAGAATTGGAAGAGGAGCTTAGAGGGTTCAAGCCCTAAGGGAAAACGTATTGGTTTAAACCTTGGGATTTTGAGAATCTGATTCCTCCAAAATGAGGATAAACTACTTAACTTGTTTTGGTATTGCTTAATTTGGCCTCTATGTATCTTGTCAGGATTTTTTTTTCCAATTCTTATCAGTCTCTCTGGTTCAAGTCTCTATATAAAAAAGGGAGGCCCACCCATAATGAAAAAAAAAATCTTAGTATAATGAAGATCGAAGAAAAGAAAAATTCAAGTGAAGATGAATATTTTATTTAAAATAAAATGAAGATAAAAATGAAGATTATTGGTTTTATTTCACCTCCAGCATGAGGTTAAACTCCAAAATTTTATTTCTACATTGGATTTTTTTGGCTTTCAAGAATTTTAATGGTTATTTAATGGTTTTGGTTTTTTATGGGAGAAGATTTGTGTTGGAAAATCCTTTTTGTTAGAAGGTACCCAGGGGTGGGGCTTCTAGATCTTATTTTGGCAAGTGTGGGGGTGACTGATGGGCTGGCTGCTCTATCAACAGTTACCCCAGATTGTCTGTTTCCAACCCCTTCTCTTAATTTTGTTTCATTCTAGTATTGGTTTTTTTTCTTTAACAGGTTTTTAGTCCACCATGACTTTAAACTGGAAATTCTTTTGGTCTTCAAGTGCTGGACCCCTCATGTTTATTGGTTCTGTTTAATTTTGTTGTATGTTTTGTTTTTGTTAGAAGGTACCCAGGGGGGGGCTTCTAGATTTTATTTTGGCAAGTGTGGGGGTAACTGATGAGCTGGCTGCTCTGTAGAACAGTTACCCCAGAATGTCTGTTTCAAGCCTTTGGTTTTTTTTCTAGTTGAATTCTAGTATTGTTCTTTTGTGATTCAGGTTTTTAGTCCTCTATGACTTTAAACTGGATTTCCTTGGATGTCTTTTGGTGCTTTTGGATTGGTGGCGGATCACTGGTGGTCTCCCATCATTTTTACTTATTGGAGGAAGCCCACCCAGTGATCTCTTCTGTTGACCTGGAGCTGGCTTTGCTATGTGGTTCTAGGGTGTTGGCTGTGAAAGTGGTGGATTCAAGATTATTTTATTTTTTTCTCCTTTTTTCTTTTAATTTATTTATGGAGGCTATGTTTTTTCAAAGGCTCAAGATAGGGCTCTGGAAATGTTTAGGTAGAAAAGAAGGAGTCAAAAAAAAATAAAAAAAATAAATTTTTTTAGGTGTGACCACATCAAGGTGCACTTGGATGTCAGCAAGGTATCAGGGGATCAGCTCATCAATTGGCTGGGGTATACCATTTTATTTTTATTTATTTATTAAAGGAGGTTAAAAGTTTTGGCTTTGATGGTTTTTGGTTTGGGGATTTGTGAACTATATCTTCAAGATTTTTTTTTCTGGAAGGTCCTTCAAGACTTCAAGCTGAATTTTTTTTATTATGGGTTATATCTTCAAGATTTTTTTTCTGGAAAGTCCTTCATGACTTTAAACTGATCTTTTAATTACGGGCTCAAGATTTTTTGATGTCCATAAAGACTTTAAACTGAAAATTCTGTTAGTCCTCCAAGACTTAAAACTGGCTGGTTGTTAAATATTTATTCAAGAATTGAATTTTACTACTGTGGATCTAGTAGTCCTCCAAGACTTTAAACTGGCTGGTCTCAAGATTTTGTCAAGAAGTAGTCCATCAAGACTTTAAACTGAACACTGTGTTAGTCCCCCAAGACTTTAAACTGAGGCTTGTTGATGGTGAAGTCCCCCAAGACTATAAACTGAGGAATGGGAGGCAGTGTGAGGTGGAAGTTTAAAAGGCAGAAGGATCCAAGGGGGAACTTCTGAATTTTATAAAGGCAAGTTTGGGGGTGACTGATGGGCTGGAAGCTCTATATACAGTTACCCCAGAAATTTAGTTACTTCTCTAAATGGTTTTCTGGTTTATCTCTGGTTCTGGGTTCTGAGATTCAGGTTTTTGCAGTCCCCCAAGACTATAAACTGAGGATTTTTGGAGTCCCCCAAGACTATAAACTGAGGGCTGTTAGTCCCCCAAGACTTTAAACTGAGGGCTTTTAGTCCCCCAAGACTTTAAACTGAGGGTTGTGAGTCCCCCAAGACTATAAAATGAGAAAATTTTTATGCTGGTAGAAGGTTATAGTCAGGAAGACTTGTCAACTTGATACCACTTTTCATTGTTGGAAGCTGGTACAGCCAGATTTGGAATTCAGTAACAGAAGAAAGAGATTATTTTCACAGAGATAGATTTAATTTAAAGGCATGGTGCAAAAGAAGTTTTAAAGAAGAAGCTTGGATTGCTGGTTCAGAAGTTCACTTAGGATGGAATAAGATCTGGTGGAAGAGGGAAATGTGCTGTTTGTAAAGATTCTGAAGAGGTGCTTGAACATGTTTTTTGGCAAAGGAAGAATGGGGACATTCTTGATTGGAGGGAGGATGTGGTGATCCAAACCTGGGTAGGCCTTTGGATTGCAGATTTGGGGGTATTTGGTATGTAGGGTGTTATTGGGGTTATGGTGTTATTAGTGGATTTTTTCATCTTTAGGTGATATTTAGTAGTGTTTATGGAGGCTCAAACTAGGATCACTTATTATGTCTCAGATTAATGTCCTTACTTTTCTCTTCATTTTGGTATCCCATATGGGTGGTTACCTTGTTTTATAGGATAGTTATGGTGTTGTTATTGGTATTTATCGGATGTTTATTGCTTAGTGGTGCTTATGTAGACTTAAGCTAGGGTCACTTATTATGTCTCAGCTTATTGTCCTTTATTTTCTTTTCATTTTGGTATGTCTTATGTGTTTTTATCTTGTTTATTAGTGAAGTTATGGGTTTTTAGGGTTTTTATTGGTTGTATGGGTGTTTTAGGGCGTAGAAGCTGCCCTCCCGCCCCTTAGCAGCACCTCAGACGTTTGGCGGCCCGCCCACCTCTGTTTTAGAAGGTTGGGGAGCGCTTCCGGTGGGCTTTTATTCAATTTGGCTGGATTTTGGGTGGGGAATTGGTCAGGGTGGTCTGTGCACTGGCTGTATGATGCGTGTGTGGGAAGATTTTTAGGGAATCATCTAATCTCTTTATCTCATCACCTCTCTGTTCCTCACTGTCTCATTGGCTTGTGTTTTTTTTGAATATATTACTGTTCATTTCAACTCTTTCTGGTAGTCTTTCTGGGACTATTATCTTCACTTTTAAAGGGGTAAAGTGTGTTTAATAAGAGGGTCTAGCAAACAGATCTCCAATTTGCTGCAACAGGTAAATCTCACTGGTTTTTCTAAAGGGAAAGGGGTTATTCTTTCTGGTTTTACTCCAACTCCCTTGGTCAAGGCCTATAGCTAGCACTACAGGATTGTTTACAATGGAGTAGAAAAATTGAAGAGTAAGTAAGATTTAATTAATACAATAGCAGTGATCAGATATTATTTAGTTCAAAAGAATAATTGATAGCTAGAATTTATATGTATGTGAGTTATAAAATAATCAAACTAGATATAGTTATAAGATAAAAAAATAAGATTTTAGATGATAAAAGATATCCTTTCAAGTACAATCAACGGCCCTTTCATAAACAAAAAAATACCAACACATGGATTAAGAAGAAATAAAAACTATTTAAAACAACTAAATACAGACATTCCTAGAAAAAGGAAAATAAGAAATACATACACGTTGTGGTCTTCCAACATTTTCAGGGGCCTTTGTTGTGTTATTTGGGGCTGTTTGTGCATGTCTTAATTGACATCTGTTGAGGAATTGGGTATTTTTATGGTTTTATTCTGTGGATATTGGGTCTGCAGGTATGTGGGTACTATCATTGGATAGCCCCAGTTTTTCTATATATTTCATGTGTTGATGATATTTTTCATATTCTAAGTTTTAAAGGGTCAATTCCTCATTCTTCAGTTACAAAAGATAGCTGTTTAATTTTGTTTTTTGTGTTTTAGAGCTAACCTTAAGTCTTAGGGTTAAGTACTTAGTACCATTGGATAGGGCTAATTTAGATCTATATTTCATGTCACAATGTTGTTATAGTGAAATTCCCTTTTTTAAAGGTTTTAGTAGTTGTAGCTAATTTTTCTAAGTAGATTAGGTATTTTAATTGGTTTTCTGGCTTCAGGGAGGCCGGTCCGCTTCAGGCGGCACCTCCGACATCTAGCCGCCCGCCCGTCTCTGTTTTAGAAGGTTGGGGAGCGCTTCTGGAGGGGTTTTATTCAATTTGGTGGGTACAGGCGCCAAATTTGTTGGTGTGCAGGGGCTCTTAGATAGTGGTCTGTGTGTACATAGTGAATAAGTCAGTTTGGGGCAACTTTAATTATCATACAACCATCCAGAGGTGATATTCTTGTTCCTCACTCATTTTTTACTGTTTTTTTGGCCAAAATTGGCTGTGTTTGTTGCAAGGTTAGTTCTTCATTTAACTCAACTTTAGCAACAGGTTCTCTGGTATAGTCTTGCAAGCTATATCAAGTATTATTGCTGTCTCTGGTGTGGATTTGCAGCCAAAATCAAGTATCTTTTCTTTCTCTGGTGTGGACATTAGTCTACATTTCAGTTCTTTGGTCTGGTAGTCTGTCTGGGGACTACTTTCTTTGCTCATCAAGCAGTCAAGTGTGTTGAAAAAGGGGCTTTAGCAAACAGGAACTAACTTACTTTAGAAAGTAAACTCACTTTATTTTTCTAAAGGGACAGGGGTTTTTCTTTCTGGTTTTTCTCCAACTCCCTTGGTCAAGGCCTATAGCTAGTACTATAGGATTGTCTACATTTCTGACGCCTAACGTGGGGTCGAATCTGTAGGATTTTTGGAATCTCTGTTGATCTAGGCTTCTCTCTTTGGTGGATCTCCTTTGGTGGATTTTGGATTTGGTGCTATATCTCTTTGTGGTTGGTCTAGGGGTCTTCTTTTCTATTGGTTTTGGTCCCTCCTAGGTCTCTAAGGCTATTGGGCGGGACTTTGTCTATCTTTGGTAGAGATTGGGGGCTGTAACTTGGATTTGCTAGGATGGTTAGGATTCAGTCTTGGGATGGTTCAAGGTTTTGGAGGAGGATGCAAAGGGGTTTTTGGCTAGGTTTGAGGCTGCTTCTGAGATTGATGGGTCCTCACTGTTGGACATAATTAGGAAAGTAATGTTTTTCATTGGTAATAGGGAGGTGGAGAAAGAAGTTTCTGGTATGGCAGGATATAGGAGTCAGGACTGGGGGAAGTTGAAGATTGAAGTGGCTATAAGGTGGCCTACTACTTTATCAATGGTGGATCTTCATGGGATTGCTAGGAAGTGGAATTGAAAGGTGGTGTAACTTCTCTTTCTCAGTATGGGGAATTTATGGAGGAGTTTGGGGAGGCTCTGGATTATCTGGTATATAATGATATATTACCACATGAAGATGGGTCCAAGTATGTATTTTGGAGTGCCATGGGTAGGAATGTAAATGTGGAGGTTATGGAGATTCTTTTCAATGCTGACTTGATGAAGACTCTTCCAAATGGGGAAAATAGGATTCCTGGTATGGCTATTCTGAAGGAGGTTATTTTGGGATATTTGGATGGTTTGAAGGATAGGGATGTGGAATCTGAAGAGGAAATCCTGTTGGGTGGAGAGGTTCAGGAGACTGGGGTGGAAAATTCAGTTTCTGGAAAGGTGTTGGAGACATCTATTTTGGAAGATGGGGACTCTGATAATGTTTGTGAAACTAATTTTTCTTTTCCAAAGGATTCCATAGGAACTCAGGAATTCACTTCACTGGAAGTTTTGGAAATGTACACACTGGAGGATCAGTGTATTTCCTCATGTTTGGGTGAATTATGTGAGAAGGAGGACTTGTCTGGTCATGAAGAAGGATTTTGGGATATTGAGAAGGAATCTGTGGTGGATGAATGGTTGTTGAGGGATGATTATCTTTCTTTCTCAAGTTCAGATAATGGCTTATTGAAGGAGGATGTATCAGTTGAATTTTTGGATGGACAGAAAGATTCTATCTTGGATATTTTTCTCATAGAGGAAGATTATTTTCAGGTGGTTTCCTCAAGATCAGAAGGTCTTTGCTTGGAGGAGGATTTTTATTTTGATGTTATGGATGTTATTCTGGAGGATTTTGCAGATTCTAAGCAAGATTCCTATAGGGAAGAGTAAAATTGTGATGTTTTGGATGTCACTGGTATGGAGGTTGATTTTAAAGATGTCGTGGAGGGTCCAGATGTTTCACAGGGTGGAGAATTTATGGATTCTGGTAATGTGAACTATGGTAGACTCAGTGCATGGAGGTGGATGGAAGATTTGTTTGGAGGTCTGATGTTGGATATCAGAATTGGAAGAGGAGCTTAGGGGGTTCAAGCCCTAGGGGCAAACTTATTGGTTTAAACATTGGGATTTCAAGAATCTGATTTCTCTAAAATGAGGATAAACTACTTAATTTGTTTTGGTTTTGCTTAATTTGGCCTCTATGTATTTGGTCAGGATTTTTTTTGTTTTGTCCAATTCTTATCAGTCTCTCTGGTTCAAGTCTCTATATAAAAAAAGGGGGAGGCCAGGCCGCTCCAGGCGACACCTCAGACATCGGGAAGCCTGCCCGTAATGAAAAAAAAAATCTTTGTATAATGAAGATGGAAGAAAAGAAAAATTCAAGTGAAGATGGGTATTTTATTTAAAGAAAATGAAGATTATTGGTTTTATTTTACCTCCAGCATGAGGTTAAACTCCAAAATTTTATTTCTAAATTTGATTTTTTTTTGGCTTTCAAGAATTTTAATGGTTTTTTAATGGTTTTGGTTTTTTATAAGAGAAGATTTGTGTTGTAAAATTGTTTTTGTTAGAAGGTACCCAGGGTTGGGGCTTCTAGATTTTATTTTGGCAAGTGTGGGGGTGACTGATGGGCTGGCTGCTCTATCAACAGTTACCCCAGATTGTCTGTTTCCAACCCCTTCTCTTAATTTTGTTTCATTCTAGTATTGGTTTTTTTTCTTTAACAGGTTTTTAGTCCACCATGACTTTAAACTGGAAATTCTTTTGGTCTTCAAGTGCTGGACCCCTCATGTTTATTGGTTTTTTTTAATTTTGTTGGATGTTTTGTTTTTGTTAGAAGGTACCCAGGGGGGGCTTCTAGATTTTATTTTGGCAAGTGTGGGGGTAACTGATGAGCTGGCTGCTCTGTAGAACAGTTACCCCAGAATGTCTGTTTCAAGCCTTTGGTTTTTTTTCTAGTTGAATTCTAGTGTTGTTCTTTTGTGATTCAGGTTTTTAGTCCTCTATGACTTTAAACTGGATTTCCTTGGATGTCTTTTGGTGCTTTTGGATTGGTGGTGTATCACTGGTGGTCTCCCATCATTTTTACTTATTGGAGGGAGCCCACCCAGTGATCTCTTCTGTTGACCTGGAGCTGGCTTTGCTATGTGGTTCTAGGGTGTTGGCTGTGAAAGTGGTGGATTCAAGATTATTTTATTTTTTTCTCTATTTTTTCTATTAATTTTTTTATGGAGGCTATGTTTGTTCAAAGGCTCAAGATAGGGCTCTGGAAATGTTTTTGGTAGAAGAGGAGGAGTCAAATAAAAATAAAAAAAATTAAATTTTTTTTAGGTGTGACCACATCAAGGTGCACTTGGATGTGGGTAAAGTATCAGGGGATCAGCTCATAAATTGGCTGGGGGATACCATTTTATTTTTATTTATTTATTAAAGGAGGTTAAAAGTTTTGGCTTTGATGGTTTTTGGTTTGGGGATTTGTGGGCTATATCTTCAAGATTTTTTTTTCTGGAATGTCCTTAAAGACTTCAAGCTGAATTTTTTTTATTATGGGTTATATCTTCAAGATTTTTTTTCTGGAAAGTCCTTCATGACTTTAAACTGATATTTTAATTATGGGCTCAAGATTTTTTTATGGAAAGTCCCCCAAGACTATAAACTGAGGATTTTTGGAGTCCCCAAAGACTTTAAAGTGAAAATTCTGTTAGTCCCTTAAGACTTTAAACTGAGGGCTGTTAGTCCCCCAAGACTTTAAACTGAGGGTTGTATGTCCATCAAGACTTTAAACTGAAAATTATGTTAGTCCTCCAAGACTTGAAACTGGCTGGTTTTAAAGATTTATTCAAGAATTTAATTTTACTACTGTGGATCTAGCAGTCCTCCAAGAATTTAAACTGGCTGGTTTCAAGATTAGTCCATCAAGACTCTAAAATGAAAAATCTATGGTTTCAAGATTATTCCCCCAAGACTTTAAACTGAGGATTGTTTGATGGTGTAGTCCCCCAAGACTATAAACTGAGGAATGGGTTTTTGTTGTTGGAACGGGTTTGAAAGATTTGCAGAGGGTATCCACAGGGGGAGCCTCTGAATTTAGCAAAGGCAAGTTTGGGGGTAATTGATGGGCTGGCAGCTCTATTCACAATTACCCCAGAATGTTAGTTTTTTTTTCTGTGTCTTCATGTGGTTGATCTCTGGTTCTGGGTTTATGATTTAGGTTTTGAGTCCCCCAAGACTTTAAACTGAGGGTTTTTGAGTCCCCCAAGACTATAAAATGAGGATGGTACCCCCAAGACTTAAAACTGAGGGCTGTTTGTGGTTACATCCTATAGAGGGTTTGGTCAATTTTTCTTTTCTGAATCAAACTCAAGTACTAGTGCAATTACAGAGCGAATCAAGAGATGAAATGAAGTGTTCAGAATTAGCCCTGAACTGGTGAATGAGTTGTCTTCTGTTCTCAATGTCCTGTGGATCTCTAGCAGGAGTGGATTGGAAGTAGTTTAGCAGAAGGTGTTTCTGTTGAGATGTGTATTGTTGGAACTTGGACTTAATTGTGGGCAAGTGGTTTGGTGTTGGTGGTTCAATGGAGCCTACATTGTTATCATCACTATCAGAAGATGGAGGAACTGAGAAGTCATCATCTTTATAATGTGGAAAGAAGAAATGGACGTTTTACCATCAGATGGACCAGGGATGGTGGAACTTGTTGTTTTAGTGGTTTTGGGACTCTTCTGGGAAGGGTGTAGATTTTTGATTAATCTGGGAATCAAGATGGATGGCCTAGATCTTTTTGTTCTGGTAGAAGATGGACCAGGTTGAGGTGGAGGTAAAGCTGTTGCAGAAGATAATGGACCAAGTCTGTGGCAGGTCTTCTTTCTGGATTGGCAGACATCACAGGACATTCTGTATGGATGGACAGGAGGTGTGATGGTGCAAATTATATTATTGTCAATGCAGTATTGGCAAGGACCCATTTCAGAGGTAGATTTGGAAAGAAGGTTGAACATGGTGGTTTGATGAAGAAAGAATGTGGAAATTCTTAATTGGAGGGAGGATGTGGTCTTCCAACATTGGCAGGGGCCTTTGTTGTGTGATTTGGCGCTGTTTGTGCATGTCTTAATTGACATCTGTTGAGGAATTGGGTATTTTTCTGGTTTTATTCCGTGGATATTGGGTCTGCGGATATGTGGGTACTATAATTGGATAGCCCCGGTTTTTCTATGTATTTCATGTCTTGATAATATGTTTCATATTTTAAGTTTTAAGGGGTCAATTCCTCATTTTTCAGTTACAAAAGATAGCTGTTTAATTTTGTTTTTTGTGTTTTAAGGGCTAACCTTAAGTCTTAGGGTTAAGTACTTAGTACCATTGGATAGGGATAATTTAGATCTATATTTCATGTCTCAATTTTGTTATAGTGAAATTCTGTGTTTTAAAGGTTTTAGTAGTTGTAGCTAATTTTTCTAAGTAGATTAGGTGTTTTTATTGGTTTTCTGGCTTCAGGGAGGCAGGGCTGCTTCAGGAGGCACCTCCGACATTGGGCAGCCTGCCCACCTCTGTTTTAGAAGGTTGGGGAGCGCTTCTGGAGGGTTTATATTCATTTTGGCGGGTACAGGCGCCAAATTTGTTGGTGTGCAGGGGCTCTTAGATAGTGGTCTGTGTGTACATAGTGAATAAGACAGTTTGGGGCAACTTTAATTATCATACAACAATCCAGAGGTGATATCCTTGTTCCTCACTCAGTTTTCACTGTTTTTTGGTCACAATTGGCTGTGTTTGTTGCAAGGTTAGTTCTTCATTTAACTCAACTTTAGCAACAGGTTCTCTGGTATAGTCTTGCAAGCTATATCAAGTATTATTGCTGTCTCTGGTGTGGATTTTCAGCCTACATCAAGTATCTTTGATTCATCTGGTGTGTAAATTGGTCTACATTTCAGTTCTTTGGTCTGGTAGTCTGTCTGGGGAATACTTTCTTGGCTCATCAAGCAGTCAAGTGTGTTGAAAAAGGGGCTTTAGCAAGCAGGAACCAGCTTACTTTAGCAAGTAAATCTCACTCTATTTTTCTAAAGGGACAGGGGTTTTTCTTTCTGGTTTTTCTCCAACTCCCTTGGTCAAGGCATATAGCTAGTACTATAGAATTGTCTACAACATTGTAGAAAGACACTGACAGTTGTCTTGCTGTAAGCAGAATCCAAGACAGTTGAACAAACCTAAGAGAACCCTTTCTCTTTAAGTTAAATAAGAGTTAAAAATTAACTAATTTTAAGCATCTAATTGATAATAAATGACCAGTTGACCAATTAATTTAGACAGTGTAGAAAGACTCTTAAATTTGCCTTTCTGTAAACAGAATCAAAGGGAGTTGGATAAAAAGAAAAACCCCTGTCACTTTAATTTAGATACAAGTTCACAATTAACTTAGCTTAAGCCTCTACTTGCTATGAAAAACCACACAATATGGGGGGCAGACTTTCTAGCAATTCTGCAACCTTGAAACCTAATTCCTATCAAATTGAATACACATTGAGGTTGAGATGAAACATTAAGTGAGAAAGGGTGATATTATATTGAACTTTCAATTAATCTAACATGGCTATTTATTGAAACATAAGTGATAATTCTGTGCAAAAAATTCAAAAATTAGAAACAAAATTTTTTAAAGGTATTTAGAAATCACTGACACCTACAACCAAGTCAAGCATAAAAATATATAATATTTAAAATAATTTTTTTCTTTTTTGAATTTAAAGTAAAAATTCCCCAATTTAGAATGAGTCAAATTTTATTTTAAATGTTTATATATTTTTACATAGATATTAATACATAAAGAGGTCATAATATCATGTGATAAATAATTCAAGAAAGAATATTTTTTGAATTGATTTTTTTAAAAAACTTTCTTGTCATAAAAATTTCAAAAAAAAACCTCAATTCAAATGATATGAACATATTATCTTAATTTTATAAATCTTTGACATATCTGAAGAGAGCAAAACACTTATCAAAATGAAGTGAAGTATCATCGGGCTGTGAAATTAAACTCTAAAATTAATATATATATGCTATTTTCCAACAAGTAGGTGGAAAAAATATTTTTATATTGGAATTTTTTTAAGATATTAGCCTTTCATCTTCAACACTTAAAAAAAGAAATACATAAATTTTAAATTTAATAATATTCATTGCAAAAAAAAAGTAATGTTTCTGATTTCTACTGGTTTTCTTAAGTTCAGACAATCACCTTCTCTATATCCATGAAATATTTTTGATGTGTCATTATTTCCTTATTTATTATAATTCTATTCCTTCCCTCTCTTTCCCTCTCCTTCCTTGTTTATGAAAATTTATCACATATAATTTACACCTCTTCCATATTTTTTCTTTCTTATCTTCATAGAATTTTTACATTTTCTTGACCCCTTTTCACTTCCATTCAACTCTCTCTGGCCCTTTACACCCCTTTCAAGCTCTTCCCATTGTATATTCTTTGCTTGGAACTTCTCTCCCTTCTTTGAATCATAGAAAGAATGAGAAGTTGGGTTGAAATGGAACAAAAGAGGGCAGAGGGGTGTGGAGTTTTGTAAAGTGTGAGGGAAGGGAGATAAAATAGAAGGTTGGAGGGCAAAGAAAAGGGAGTGAAGATAAAAGCAAAAGAATTTGTAAATGGTGGGATAAGTTTATGAGGGTGTAGAAGGGAATGGCAAGTGTTGTGGAGTTGATTGAAGGGGGTTGTAAGGGGTGGTGAGCACTTGGAAAAAAGGTGGTGGTTAGTAAGTTAAAGGGAAAAAGAGACAAGAAAAAAATGAATGAAGGTAAAAAAAAGTGGTGTTAAGGATGAAAATCAAATAAAGGTTTTAAGTATGATGGTGAAAAGATGAAAAATTGATGGGGAAAAGTGCAAAAAGAGTATGAAAATAGATAAGGTGAAAGCTATATTTTGGCCAAACATCAAAGTCCACCTTCATAGATTATTTCTGGCTGCAGAAACACATGTACTTCACTAAGATGAAATTTTTTTGTTGAATTAGCTTTTTGTAACTGTTATATTAAAGTTAAAAGTTAACCTATATTATTAAAATGTAATTCATTATGGTCTTACTATTTCTTTTAATCTCCAGCAATTCAACACAAAAAAGTACTTGCTACTTATATAAATATAAAATACAAAGCATTAGAAATAATAAAAAATAAAACTTACTGATTTCACAGGAGGCCATTTTTTGTGAGACTAATTTCATTTGACATAGTTGATTAAAATACATATGGTGATGAAATAAGGAAAGTTGATATTTTATAAAAATATTGTGAACAAAAAATTTATATTAAAATTTAAAAACTCCAAAAGAAATTGGTAAAAATTAGAAAAATTTCTTTTCCCTTGATGAGTTCTATGGTTAAAAAGTATGCAACATTTTAAAATAAAAAAATTAGAATAAAATTGATAAATTTTAATCTCTTGCAGATTTCAGATCAGGTACATAAAATTTTCAACATCTCCATGAAATAATAGGTATCATTTTATACAAGATCTTTTAACATATCTTCAATTTCAATTTAAGTTTTTACTTTTGAAGTTACCATCTATGTCAGCCTGTATATCTCCAGGACTGAGTAAAAAGTAATTATAAGTTATGTTAAACACATGAACTATACATGGGAATAATAAATAAGAGTACACAAATAGTATACATAAGTAAAATTATGATAATACACAAAAAATGCCATTATAACACCTTATATACACGCATATATCCACCTTTATGGGTCTTATGTACTTAATATTAAGTTGGAATATGTTAGGGTAATCTTAAGAACCTTAAGTATAAGGCTACATAATTTTTAAGTACACTTAAAGCTGTTATATTCATTGTTTTATGCAAAAAACAAGAAATGCGCTTTATTTCACTTAAAAGTTGACTATATGCGCTATAAAATTGAGAATATCAAAATTGTGCTTGGACAGATCAATTGGGCTCATTTAGAACTATTGATTTGGCTACTTAAATGCATAAAAATAACACTTTTCAAATTTGGTGTTTTTTATGCCAGAAATGGCTTCTGTGTACTGGCCACATACTGCCTGCTTTTTTCCCGTGTGAATAGCTTCATTTTTAGCAAAGTTAGCTTTTTCACACTATAATTACCCCACATTCTATGCCCACTGTGGGGAAACACACTAAAATAGGCGACAGGCGCTTATTTAGTGTCCTAGCTTAATTAATAATGCATTGACCTTGTTTATATGCACTAATTTCATTAATAACCTCACTCTTGGCACTTTATTTCATCACCACGCTTAAATTTGCCTAATTTTAGTCAAGGATTTACCCGTGCAAGCGCCTGCCAAGAACTGCATGTAGTTACCCCACATCTCATGCTCTTTTTTAAGCTTTTGGGTGGTTTCTCAGTCAATTTTGGTTATTTTTGAATGGGAATTTCACGTAGTATAATGTCAGGATTAGCCCCATTATTTCTACAGTCAATCCCCCTTATTATTAAGCTATTATTAACCTTAAAAAGTCTCCTTTAGTCTTTAATATTATTGTTTTATACGCATATACTCTCTTTTTGTCTTTTTCTTTAATTTTGATGGATTTCCCTTATTATTACAGGATTTTGGCAGTTGTTACTCTTCCAATTATGTCATGGGTTACTGGGAATGTTGATGGGCATGTCTATTAGTTGTTTAGAGGCGTCATTAACTGTGTATTGGGTGGTACATCAAGGGAATCATTGGGGAACTCAGTGTGTATAAAAGGAGGATGTTTTTGGGTTGTATTTCTTCATTCTTTATCATTACAATTTAACCAATATAACCAAATCAATTACAATAAATATAAATTAGTACTTTTATAAGACTTTTGAATAGTATCTGAATTTATATAATCTATTTTTCTACCAACTATAAAGATTGTAAGCCATATATAAGAATAGTGAGAATTATATTACTGAGACCTTTATATTTGATTATATTTTACAACTTAGTGGATTAAAACTACAGTATTCATATAGGACCATTAAAATCTTCTAGACAACTGACTATTCAAGCTAGTTCTTGTCCTTGTACTTGACCTTAGCCTGACAATTGGGGACCTTTCCTCAAGAATTCTGTTATAATCCTGTAAGTGAAATTTTCAAAAGAAGGTGCACGTAAATAATATCCCTATAGAAATATTTGGATAATTACAACAGGTTGGGGTCACTTATATAGTGATTTCAGAAAAAGAAGCCCTGTTATATAATAAAATTGTGATATTGAATCATCAATTTTACCACTAATTTAACATATAATTGTTCTTAGTGGGAGTCTGTCAATAGACCAATTAAATTTGTGATCTTTGCAGATAATAACCAATTAAACTGATTAATTGTTTTCTTTTTACAGGACTCTTAATCCCTTTTTATTGGTTTGTAAAATTCATTTAATATTTAGAAAGAATCTTACTAACAAATTTTCTTTTTTAAATATAAATACACGGCTACATATTGTAGACCAGTTAAATCAAGTGACCACATAAAAAAGCATATTTGACTTTTGGCACCTAAAAATTCACTTAATACCAATAAGTAAGCAATAAAATTGTCTTCAGTGGTAATAATAAATACTGATTAAACTCATTTTTGAAGTTTTTCAAATCTAAACTTTCAATTCTTGAAAAATCCACGTAAAAATGTGTGACAACAATGACATTGTAAGTAATAAGGCAAAACCTTATAACTTAAGAACTAGAGCTGAAAGACCTGTTACAGGACATCCAAATGGAGGGTCAAGAATCACCAGTAGCAATAAACAACACCCCACCAATGTCCATGGAGGAAAAGGAAAAGCTCTTAAAACAAATATCAATAAAGAAGTCCAAAAACACCTTACAAGAGCAAATTCACTCCCTCTCAACCCTACTGAATACACTAACAATAAGAGTAAACAATATGTTGGACCAGATCAACAATCTGGAGAAAAGGGTGGCACAGGGCTTTATAGAAGTCAACCAGGCTCTAGTGGATATAAGGTCTCATCAACAACCAGTGGCACCAAATACCACAGCAACACCTCCAGTCCCAGAAGAGGACAAAAAGATAACTGTAAGCAAATGGAAGTGGGATTGGTATGCCCAAAATTACAACAGTCCTCCTCAACAAGGATCCAGCAGTCACCCTTACAGGGGAAAGCCAAGGAGAGGCAGGGGAAATGGAATAAGACCGTGGTAAGTCATCCATCTTCTCAAAATCAATTATAAAATCCTAACAATGAATTACTTATAGGTAATGAAATTGATAGAGAGTTATTGGATATAATTGATAAGGATTTAAAAGATTATTAATTTGAAAATAACATGTTAGACTTGTCATTACATGAGGACAATGTACATAGTTTTATTGATCACCAGGAAAATACTATTAATATAAAAATGGAATCAAATGAATTAAAAATTGACCCTGATGATGAATCTTCTGAATTGGAAACAGACAAAATTGAATATTTTCTGAAAGAAAATCCAATGGAATCAAAAATAATTAGTAAATTATTATTAAGAATTGAGAAATTGGAAGAATTCTCTAGAGAGTCCAACAATAATACAGAAAGTGTATTATTAAACATCACACAATCATTGAGTACAACAGCCAATAAGTTAAAAATTATTGAGAATTAAAATAATGAATTGATCAATGAAAACAAAAGATTAAATTCTAAGATTATAAATTTAGAAATTAAATTAGAACATTCTCAGAATATTATGGCTACCATAGAGGGACGTGTAAAATTGTCTTTTTCAAATTTAAATGATACTTTAACTCATGTACCTGTAATAAAGGATAGGTTACAAAGAGTAGAAATTGAGGTAGCCAACATTTTGAAAAATACTGAAACAATAAAGGATAATACCTCTTATGTAGAAAGAGTACCAGTTTTTATGAAACACTCTAATGATAAACCAATGATGGAACATGAACATAGTGTCATGGGCTCTGAGAATATAAAATCAGTAAAAGATGAAATTAATGATCATCTTTCTAAAGTGAGTGAATTACTCAATATTCCTCAGGTTAGGGAATCTAAAACTAGCCAAAAGAACTGGCCTAAGTTAGATCAGTACCCTTCTTTTGACGGGGATTCAAAATCTGATTGGCAACAATTCATACAAAGAATTGATAACTTAAAATTTTCATATAAATTACCTGATGAAGAAATTACTTCAAAGTTAATATCTTTATTTACAGATGTGGCCTTATTATGGTTTGAATCTGTATTGAGTGAGGGAATTAATTACTCCTGGAATGAATGGAAGGCACTAATTGAAAGGCAATTTGGTGGCCCAAAATTTAGAATCACTCAACAAAGACTGTATGAAAGGGTCAGATATAATCCAAATGCTGGAGATAAACCCATGGTCTTCTTAATGAATTTAATAAAAATCATGAAAGCTATGGATCCAAAAATGGATTATGAAGAGTGGAAAGAAAAAATAATATACAAGTTGCCTATATCAGTTACAGATATTATTGTAGCTAGAACTGAGACTGTCAGAGACACCTCTGGATTCATTAATATATGCAATGAGATATTATTAAACCACAAGTATGAAACCAAGTATAGTAATTACAGACAAAGTGTTGACGTGGTAAAACCTACTACAAGTAAGTTACCAGTGGAAAAGAAAAAACCTTCAGCTCCCCTTGTCCCTAAGAGACAAGAAAATAACACTTGTTACAAATGTAATGAACCTTGGGTTAAGGGTCACACGTGTAAGAAAAGAATAAATGTTATTGAAACCTCACAGAATTCTGAACCTAGTAATCATGAAGATGAGAATGTGGAATCTAGTGAGGATTGCAAAAGTAACATATCTTACAGTGATGATGAAAATGAGATATTTGTATTAGAACAGGATATAATTTTCCTGAATGATGCTATACCTCATACAGACACATCTTTAACTTCCATAGAGGAAGCTGAAATAATCAAAGATGTATCTCATGACACTTACAAAATATCACCTATCAGAGCACCTATTATCATATGTGGAAAAGAAATGAATGCCATTCTTGACACTGGGGCTGCAGGTAGTGTAGTTTCACTTAATGCATTAAGGAAACTTGATAGTAAGTATCAGGAAAAACTAGAACCTGTTCAGACAAAGAACTGGAGGGGTTTTGGTTCAGTATTAAATCCAATTGGCAAATACAAAACTGCTGTATTCTTTAAATATAATAATGGATATGTTAGAGCAGTTTGTGAATTTGTAGTAATGGATAATAATAATTGTAGTGATTGGTTTATTATTGGCAATGATTTATTGACAAAATTTGGCATTAAACTAGATCCTGCAAACAGTTGTTTCACCATAGGCGTGAATGGTAAAAGAAAATTCAAAATATGTTCTGAAAATTCAATATATGCCATTTCCCCTAGAGAAGAGCAACTACAAGGTGGAAGAACCACCAATGAAGTGGGTGAATTGGAAAATGAAATCCAAAAGGCCTCTTTCAGTCCTCAACTCTCAAAAATTGAACAAGAAGATACTTTGAGATTGATTAAATCATATCCTATGGCATTTGCTCATGGCTCAAATGAACTGGGATTGGTCAAAGACCATGAGATGAAAATCTCTCTAAGCTGTGATCTGGATAATATTCCTGGCAGCTTAAAAAAGAAACCTTAACCAGCATCTACTGCAAAAAGGAAAGATATTGAAGACAATATAAAATTGTTGTTGGAAATGGGTATTGTTGAAAAAGTGGACACAACACCTAAGTATTGTGTCATTTCACCAGTATTAATCTCTTATGAAAAAGATAAGGCAAGATTATGCGGTGATTATAGAGCTCTGAATACATATACAGTAGATGATATTTACCCTCTACCAAGGATAGCTTCTATACATGCTACCTTACAAGGAGCAAAATATATTTCCTGTCTGGATGAGAACAAGGGTTACCACCAGATTCCTGTGGAAAGAAATTCTCAAAATTACTTATTAATAACCACACATATGGGTATATATAAGTATGTGAGAATGCCATTTGGCCCAAAGAGTGCCCCTTCAGTCTTCCAAAAATTGATGGATAGTGTTTTTCATCAGGAAATGGTTGAAGGACCTGAAAATGAGGTTATACATATATTTGGGATTTATATAGTGGATTTAGAAGAAGAGTTTATGCAAACTATATTGGAAAATTATTCATCTGATAAAGATTTGTCTAAACTATCTACCATTCTTAATGATCCAACAAATGCCTCCATGAGTGCATTAATTAAAACCTTGCCTCCAAAGTATAAAAATGCGTTGGAAAAAGGTAAACTATCAATTGAAGATGGATATATATAATACAGGAAAAAGTTAAGCAATGTAATAATAATACCACCTTCTATGAAAGAGTTAATGTTGAGTACTTGTCATGATGACATCTTAGCTGGTCATTTTGACTTTAACAAAACATTAACCAGAGTTAAAAATACAGCCTGCTGGATAAACATGAAAGAGTATGTACAGAAATACATTGAAACATGTGACTCTTGTCAGAAATCTAAGAGATTAACTGGGAAGAGAGCTGGGTTGTTACAACAAATAGAGCAGCCAAAAGCTCCATGGGAAATTATAAACATGGATTTTGTAACTGGCTTGCCATTAGCAGGAAAAGAAAGTTTCAATTCTTGCTGGGTAATGGTGGATAGATTAACAAAAATGTGTAAGTTTATCCCTACCCATAAAGAGGTATCTGCAAAAGACTTGGCATTACTATGGTGGACTCAGATGATGAATACTGCTGGGTTCCCCAAAGCCATAATCTCTGAAAGAGATCCTAAATTTACTTCAGAGTTCTGGACATCTTTGATGGAAGTATCAGGTTGTCAATTAAAATTGTCTACAGCACACCATCCACAAACTGATGGGCTGGCTGAGAGGATGATACAAACTCTAGAAGACATGATCAGAAGATATTGTGCCTTTGGATTAGAATACAAAGACAATGAGAAATTCACACATGACTGGGTAACATTAATTCCTGGCCTTGAATTTGCTTATAACAGCACAACTCATTCTGTAACAGAGAAGAAACCATTTGAACTCTGGCTGGGATATGTACCAAATACCCCAGTAAATCATTTAAATAAACTACCAAGGTTGGATATACACCCTGGCACTAAATCCTTTATTAATATGCAACAAATGTGTAGAAAGCATGCAGAAGAATGCATCCAAAAAGCATTTGAATATGAAAAGAAAAGGTGGGACAAATCTCATAAAGAATTTGAATTTAAAAAGGGAGATGAAGTCCTCATATCAACACTACATTTTAACTTACAAGGTAATGTTAAATTAAAGGATCCCTTTGTAGGACCTTTTGTATTAAATAAAATGGTTGGGAATAATGCAGTGGAAGTCATATTATATGCTTCATATGATAGGAAACATCCAGTTTTCCCTATCTCATTATTGAAACCTTACCATGCAAATGATCCTGACTTATTTCCAAAAAGAAGGGGAAGGCCTAAAAAGCAACCTGAAGAAATTGTGGAAAAGGCAGAGATTGAAAAAATACTCAAGAAAAGAATCCTTACTAAAGAAAAAGGAACTGAGTATTTACTAAGATTTAAAGGGAAATCAAATGAATTTGATAAATGGATACCTGAAAAAGAAATTTCTAATTTATCCACCCTTCTTAAAAAATTTAAACAGAAATGAATTTCTGTTCAACCAGCTGAGGGGTTAAAATACCAGTACTCATAATATTTTATTATGTTTTATTTCTTTAAAGTTTAATCTTTAATGCTACAGATTTATTCTGAATACCTGAAAATTACAAATTAATAAAATAAAATGTATAACTTATCATTTTTTATATTGTTTTTTTGGGTGGGCGAGTTTCAGCCTGTATATCTCCAGGACTGAGTAAAAAGTAATTATAAGTTATGTTAAACACATGAACTATACATGGGAATAATAAATAAGAGTACACAAATAGTATACATAAGTAAAATTATGATAATACACAAAAAATGCCATTATAACACCTTATGTACACGCATATATCCACCTTTATTGGTCTTATGTACTTAATATTAAGTTTGAATATGTTAGGGTAATCTTAAGAACCTTAATTATAAGGCTACATAATTTTTAAGTACACTTAAAGCTGTTATATTCATTGTTTTATGCAAAAAACAAGAAATGCGCTTTATTTCACTTAAAAGTTGACTATATGCGCTATAAAATTGAGAATATCAAAATTGCGCTTTGACAGATCAATTGGGCTCATTTAGAACTATTGATTTTGCTATTTAAATGCATAAAAATAACACTTTTCAAATTTGGTGTTTTTTATGCCAGAAATGGCTTCTGTGTACTGGCCACATACTGCCTGCTTTTTTCCTGTGTGAATAGCTTCATTTTTAGCAAAGTTAGCTTTTTCACACTATAATTACCCCACATTCTACGCCCACTGTGGGGAAACACACTAAAATAGGCGACAGGCGCTTATTTAGTGTCCTAGCTTAATTAATAATGCATTGACCTTGTTTATATGCACTAATTTCATTAATAACCTCACTCTTGGCACTTTATTTCATCACCACGCTTAAATTCGCCTAATTTTAGTCAAGGATTTACCCGTGCAAGCGCCTGCCAAGAACTGCATGTAGTTACCCCACATCTCACGCTCTTTTTTAAGCTTTTGGGTGGTTTCTCAGTCAATTTTGGTTATTTTTGAATGGGAATTTCACGTAGTATAATGTCAGGATTAGCCCCATTATTTCTACAGTCAATCCCCCTTATTATTAAGCTATTATTAACCTTAAAAAGTCTCCTTTAGTCTTTAATATTATTGTTTTATACGCATATACTCTCTTTTTGTCTTTTTCTTTAATTTTGATGGATTTCCCTTATTATTACAGGATTTTGGCAGTTGTTACTCTTCTAATTATGTCATGGGTTACTGGGAATGTTGATGGGCATGTCTATTAGTTGTTTAGAGGCGTCATTAACTGTGTATTGGGTGGTACATCAAGGGAATCATTGGGGAACTCAGTGTGTATAAAAGGAGGAGGTTTTTGGGTTGTATTTCTTCATTCTTTATCATTACAATTTAACCAATATAACCAAATCAATTACAATACATATAAATTAGTACTTTTATAAGACTTTTGAATAGTATCTGAATTTATATAATCTATTTTTCTACCAACTATAAAGATTGTAAGCCATATATAAGAATAGTGAGAATTATATTACTGAGACCTTTATATTTGATTATATTTTACAACTTAGTGGATTAAAACTACAGTATTTGTCGGTCAGTCGTCTAGAAGATATAAGAGAAGAGGGAAGAAAAGAGAGGAGGACAAGAAGTAGATAGTAGTTTAGAAATAAAAGAAATAAAAACAATTGAAATTATTTAATTTATTTGAGAGAAAGCAACGACGAGTGATTTGAGAGGTGACAACAAATTGGTTTTATTAATATTAATATTATTTAAGTAAGAGTTCTGCGCGGCAAACACTATAATTACTATCAGACTTAAGGCAACCTTTAAATTGTTATTTAGAATTTTTAATTAGAATTTAATACTAATAAAAATAATAATAAGCGTAATAAATTTATTTTTAAATTGTTGAGTGTATAATAAGTGATACTTCTACAGGGGATTATTCAAGGCCCTTTTATAGGCAATGGGTCCTCTGAAGCGCTACAAGTGACTATATACAAAATAGTAATGAAGTAAAACAAGAAGATAAAAGAAGACATTTGTAACATAGTAATTAAGAGAAAATTATATGAAAAATAATAAGAATCCCAATTAAGAATATAAAATTCCCATCCCAAATTTCCCAAATCAGTTAATACAAAATAATGAGTAACTAAACAACCCTGTGATCTAAGAACTATGGGAAAAACAAGTCAAAACAAGTATTACAATCTGTTTTCAGCATTTCTAAGTGAAACAAATAACATGTTTTGACGTAACAAGGCATGCAATCATTTTAATTCAGTGTAAATTAATATTTATTAATTGTTTTCACTATGTAATTTAATAACTAGTTTAACTGAAACAATTAATTAATTTAATTTGAGAATTTATAATACTATTTTATAAAATAAGTATTATAATTTATTTGATTTTCTTCCTGACACAATTAAGGGTCAAAAGAAGCGCCATTAATTATTGTTTAATACTATATGAAAGATGTTATTTATTATATAAATTTAAATAATTAATTTAATTATATTATAAGTCAATTTTACACTTATAATTATAATATATGTTTTTTAATTAATTAAATATAAATTTATAATTATTAAATACATAAAAATGCGCCATTATTTGTAGAATATATTATATTATGCTCAATTTAATTGTATATATAAAAATATATATAACCAATAAATTTAATGTAACACTTGTATATAATAAAATTCCTATATAATTTCACTATGCAATAAAATATTAAGTTATATTCATTAAATACAAGTCTTACCCACTCTTTAAGGTTTTATAATTTATATATCATTTACTGGACTCCTGGAATAGCCTGGCTGACACTCCCTCACTCTAAAAAAAAAAACAATAAAAAAAAATTCTAAGATTTTTTCTTTCTGTATTTTTTCAACAGAGCAGGCAGATTTGAAATTTCTTTGCCAGGTATCCATGCATCATGTTCAGATGATTTGTTCTTATATCTCAATAAATATTCAGTACCTCTTTCAGAAGTGATAATTCTATCATTGAGAATTTTATCAATTTCTGCTGTTTCTGTGACTTCCTGAGGGTTCTTCTTAGGTCTTCCTCTTCTTTTTGGAAATAAGTCACTGTTGGAAGTATAAGGTTTAAGTAAAGAAATGGGAAAGACAGGATGTTTCCTATCATATGGAGAATACAATACAACTTCTACTGCATTATCACCAACCATTCTTTTAACAACAAATGGTCCTACAAAAGGATCTTTTAATTTGTGGTTACCTTGTAAATTGAAATGGACAGTAGAGATCAACACTTCATCACCCTTGTTAAATGTGTATTCTTTATGGGATTTATCCCATCTTTTCTTTTCATATTCAAATGCTTTATCAATACAACTTTGAGCATGTTTTCTGCAGAGCTGTTGCATTTGCATAAAAGATTTTACACCAGGGTGCAGTTCCAACTTAGGTAATTTATTATTGAGAATCTGAGCAGGAGTGTTTGGGACATAACCTAACCAAAGCTCAAAAGGCTTTTTCTCAGTGACAGAATGAACAGTGCTATTATATGCAAATTCAAGACCAGGCAAAAGAGTGACCCAATCATGAGTAAATCTGTCATTGTCTTTATATTCTAAACCAAAGGCACAATACCTTCTAATCATATCTTCCAGAGTTTGAATCATTCTTTCAGCTAGACCATCAGTCTGAGGATGATGAGCTGTAGACAATTTTAACTCACAGCCACAAATATCCATCAAAGAGGTCCAAAACTCAGAAGTGAATTTTGGATCCCTATCAGAGATAATGGCTTTTGGAAAACCAATAATATTAAACATGTAAGACCACCATAAGAAAGCTAATTCTTTGGTGGATACATCTTTGTGGGTTGGAATAAATTTGCACATTTTTGTGAATCTATCCACTATTACCCAACAAGAGTTAAAGCTGTCTTTACCTGCAACAGGAAGACCAGTGACAAAATCCGTATTAATGATTTGCCAGGGAGCACTAGGTGCTTCAATATGTTGTAATAACCCTGCCCTTTTACCTGTTAACCTTTTAGATTTTTGGCAGGAATCACAAGATTCAACATATAATTTTGTGTCTTCAGACATATTAGCCCACCATGCAGTGTTTTTGATTCTAATCAATGTTTTTTCAAGATCAAAATGACCAGCTAATATGTCATCATGACAAAGTTTGAGGATAGTTTCTTTCATTGAAGGAGGAATAACAATTACATTGGTAAGCTTCCTTCTATAATATATATAACCATCTTCAATAGAAAACTTTCCTTTATTTAAAGCATTTTGGTACTTTGCAGGAAGAGTTTTTATTAATGATTGAATTGAAGCATTCTTAGGATCATTCAAAATAGTAACTAATTTATTTAAGTCAGAATCTTTATCATATGAATCCAGTATTAACTGTAATAATTCTTCTTCCATATCAACTATAAATATACCATGTATATGAACAGTGTCATCCTCAGGTACATAAGCAGGATTGGAGTCATTATTTGGCAGAGGCAATCTGGAGAGCATATCAACATTAGAGTGAACATTTCCAGTTCTGTGGATAATAGTCATCCTTCCTCTGTATTCCTGAACAGCAAGTTGCCACCTGAACATATGTCTGTTAGGTGTTTTGAGGTTTAAGAGAGATTTCACAGCACTACAGTCAGTTACCAACTCAAATTTTTGGTCATCCAAGTAGTAATGAAGTTTCTCAAGAGCCCAAACAACTGCTAAGCACTCCAATTGAGTGGCACCATATTTCAATTCACTATTTCTTAAGGTTCTTGAAATATAACAAATTACAACCTCTGAGGATTTATCATTAATAATTTGCTTTTGGTGAAGGGCAGCACCCAGACCAATAAAGCTAGCATCTGTATAAAGTACAAATGGCTTGTTAAAATCTGGAAGAGCCAATATAGGGGCTGTCATTAAGCAACTTTTCAATGTATTAAAAGCTTTCTGACAGTCATTATTCCAGAGAAAAGCAACATCTTTTCTGGTTAGTTTTGTAAGAGGCAAGGCTATGACCTGATAATTTTTAATATATTGTCTATAATAGCCACACATACCCAAAAAACTTTGGATTTCTCTTACAGAAGTTGGTGCTTTCACATTTTGAATGGCAGCAACTTTATTATGGTCTACACAAATTTGTAAGCCTGACACAACATGGCCAAGGACTTTCAAAGATTGAAAACCAAATTTACACTTTTTTAAAGATAAGGTCATATTGATTTCATCCATTTTTTGGAAAACTCTATTCAAGTGAATCATATGTTCATCAAAAGTTTTAGAAAAAACAATAATACCATCAATATAAACCATGAGCCAACCTTCAATAATTTCTTGATGGAAAGTGTTATCCATGACTTTCTGGAAAACTGAAGGAGCATTTTTAGGGCCAAATGGCATCCTAACATACTTATATATTCCCATATGAGTAGCAATAAGCAAAAAATTTTGAGAATTTTTCTCAACTGGAACTTGATGATAACCTTTATTACCATCCAGACAACTAATAAATTTTGCACCTTGCAAGGTAGCATGTATTGAATTAATTCTGGGTAAAGGATAAATATCATCAACAGTATAAGTATTTAAAGCTCTGTAATCTCCACATAATCTAGCTTTATCTTTTTCATATGAAATCAAGACTGGGGAGATGACACAATATTTGGGGGTGACATCCACTTTCTCAATGATATTCATTTTCAATAATGTTTCAATATTATCTTCAATATCTTTTCTTTTTGATGGAGAAGCAGGATATGGTTTTTTCTTAAGGGAAGGAGGAATATCACTCAAATTACAGGATAAGGTAATTTTCATCTCTTCCTGAACAATTCCCAAGACATGAGAACCATGAGCAAAAGCCATAGGGAAAGAGGTAATAGAGGCAACAATAGAATCCTTTTGTTCATTAGTCAAATGATCACCAAAAGAAGCGGTATTTATTTCATGTAATAAATCATCCATTTCAGTTGTTGTTCTACCTTTACATTGGGTCAGTGAGTTACAAGATTTCAACAAATGCCCAGAAGGTTTAGGAGAAGAAATTTTGAATTTTCTTTTCCCATTCATTCCTAAGGTAAAGCAATTATTTGCTGGGTCCAGTTTCACACCAAACATGGTTAAAATATCATTTCCCATAATAAACCAATTGCTCAAATTATCATTTTTCATGACAACAAACTCACAAATAGCTCTGACAAAACCACCATTATATTTGAAGAATACAGAGGTTTTGTATTTGCCAATAGGAAATAAGGTAGAACCATACCCTCTCCATTTTTCAGAAGTTATAGGCAATAATTTACTCAAATATTCCTTATCCACTGAAGCCAAAGCTTTTTCAGATACTACACTTCCTCCAGCACCAGAATCGAGAACTACATCAACATTTTTACCATTAATGATAACAGGTGCCTTTAAAGGGGATATAGGAATAGAATTGTTAGTAATATCTTTAATTATCTCAGCATTTTCTACTGAAGATAAATTCAATACACAATCTTCAGATATATTATTTAAATAATGGACATCATGTTCCAACATTAAAACATCTTTAACAGATTCATTGTCATAGGAGATATTACTTTCACAGTCACTGGAAGAATTATTGACATCAAGTTCAATTTCATCAGTGTCTTCATTTTGTTCAACAAGATGAATTTTCTTGTCACAAACATGACCCTTCTGCCACGGTTTGTTACATTTATAACAAGTATTTGTTGCATATTTTTTAGGTGCAACTGGGGCAGAGGGTTTACCAGATTTTTCTGGGAGCTTTATAGAAGGTTTATTCTGATCATTATAAGATTTACTAAGGTAATTCTTTGGTTCATATCTATGGTTGAGTAGTACTTCATTACAGATATTAATGAAAGAAGAATTTTCCCTTACATGCTCAGTTCTAGCAACAATCAAATCCCTAAGAGAATTTGGTAATTTATACAAGATTTTATCTCTCCAAATATCATAATCCATCTTTGGATCAATTGCTCTAAGGATTTTAGTTATTTTCATCAGAAAAACAATGGGCTTTTCAACAGAGGAGGATACATATCTAGTATTCTCATACAGTCTTTGCTGAGCTAACCTGAATTTTGAACCACCAAACTGATTCTCAATCAAGGATTTCCAATCATTCCATGTATAATGATTGTTATCTAAGAGGACAGATTCATACCACATCAAGGCTACATTGGAAAATAAAGAAATTAGCTTAGAAACAATTTCCTCATCAGGTAGTTTATAAGATCTCTTTAAATTATGAATTCTTTGGATAAAGTGTTGCCAATCAGAGGAAGAATCACCATCAAAGGTAGGATATTGGTCTAACTTAGGCCAATTTTTCTGACTACTGGGATGGTCCACTTTTTGGTTTGAATTATTCATTAGTAATAATTCCTGAAGTTTAGCCAGGTGTTCAGAAATTTCATTATTTACAGAAACAGCTGGTGCATGACCATCACAAGATTTTTTGCTAGTAGCAAAAGATTTTACAGACTCATTGTCAGTTTGTTTAATGTTTGAAATATAAGGAAGAAAGGATGAACTTTGTTCAGGTTTTTTTCCTTTATTTTTATGCAGCTTATTTGAAGAAATCTCATTTAATTCATTATTGATGGTTAAGGTTGAGAACTTTTCCTGTAGGTCAGACACATAGTTTCTTATTCTTGGAATTTCAGACATCTGGTCATTTACTTTTGCAAGAGATAGAACATTTCTGTCCTCAGAAACTGAGTGTTTGGTACTTAGTGCATGGAAATCATTTTTTAGCTTCTTAAACTCATTTTGTAGAGATTTTATTTCATTTTTGAATGAATAATTTTCCTCAATAAGGGGTTTCAATTCACTCAAGGTCTTATGTAGACTGATATTTCTATCTGAGATAGCTCTATGGTCACTTCTTATTTGTTTTTGTTGACTAAGAACAATATTCAAGGTTTCTTTGATTTTTAAATAAGCTGTATCTTGTACAGAAGAACTCACTTTACATTGCAAGTGTAAATTATTTAATCTATCATTTTCATGGATTAACACATCTCTCACATGCTTGTCTTTCACAATATTAAAATCAAGGGTATCTTTCAATATTTCCTCAGAAGTTTTTTCAATTAAGGTATAGATTTCAGGGGGAACAGAATCATTTTTAATTGCAAGAGAAGGATTAATTAAAGATGTAGAAGTTAAATGTAAAGGTTCATCAAATGACAATTTTCTAATTACATCAATAGGGCTACTAGTTACAGGAAGCTGTCTTTTAACAGGTTTAACTGTTCTTTCACCATGTTCATTAATATTACCTGCAGAAGAAGATTT
This sequence comes from Hemileia vastatrix, assembly GCA_030280995.1. Taxonomy (NCBI): domain Eukaryota; kingdom Fungi; phylum Basidiomycota; class Pucciniomycetes; order Pucciniales; family Zaghouaniaceae; genus Hemileia; species Hemileia vastatrix. The sequence continues at coordinate 20,778,782 of JASXTE010000014.1, read as the reverse complement.
ATTAGAAAACATACCCAAGTGACAATCAACCAAATTACTTACCATGGCAGAGGAGGAAACTTCCCCTGGGACTGGGTTTGGTAATGTGCTTGGGCCTTCTTTCTCCTGCCTTGTTGGTAGGGATGAGGAGGTGGATGGAAATTGGGTGTTCTGGATGGGCCAGGCTGATGATGAGGCGGGTGTTGCACATTCTGTTGGTAGTGACTCATTAGATAATCCCATTTCCATTGCTCTACTTCCATAGTATTTGGATTTTGGATGGTTGAGCTGGGTGGCTGTGAAGGTTGAGCCTGAAATTGAAGCTGATTGGGAGGCAACTGAGGGGGGCCTGGGCCTGAATCTGGTTCCTGAGTTCTTGGACCTGATCCCACAATGTGTCTACCTTTGCTTTGTACATCATATTTTCTGTCTTCAACTCTTTTATATGACTGGATAGGTTGCTGATTTGTTGTGGCAGAGGAAGCTTTTTTATTTTGAAGCCTTTTGGAAGACCTTCTTGAGGCACTAGAGGCTTTACTTCCTTCTGTGGTACTGGGGGAAGGGGGTTTGGTTTGTTTGCATTTCCTGTCATTTCCACATCCTGCAGTATGTGAATTCTTTGTGTTAGCATAAGATTTTTTATGACCAACTTTAGAAGAACTTACAGTGTCAGCATCATAGTCAATTTCTATCTCATCCACTTGCATGTTATCCATTTTTTCTGCCAAATTGTTGGACATACTAGTGGGAAGATTTATATTTTACTTTGTACTTTATATAAAAAAATAATCAAAGTTAGTCAATAATTGCTCCAAAAAATATTTAATTAATTAAATTATAGAAATAATTTTCAATATAAAGTAATTATTAAAAAATTAATTTTTTTTTTTTTTAAAAAAAAAAAAAAAAAAAAAAAAAAAAAAATGGATTGCAAGGTTAAATTGGGAATAACAAATAAGTTAATTCAACCAATTAATTACCAATATTAAATATGGCAATATATTTGGGACTAAGCACAATGTACTTTTAAGTCAACCAAAATTAACAATAATTAATAATAAAAAAAAATTAAATTAATAATTCAATTTGTATTAATAATAATGTTAATTCTTCTAGGACTAAGAGGATTTAACACTCTATAATGGTCAACTAGGAAAAAAAAATTTTAAAATTGAACACTTACACTCAGTGAATCAGCAATTAAGCCACAATCACTGTTATTGCAATAAAAATATAGTAATATGAGTGAGAGGCGCAAAGGTGAACTTACTATAGTGATCGAAAAATCACTTCAAAATAATATAAAACTTAATAATATATAAACCTAAGATGTCGAACCCAAGTTCGAAACACAGTCGTGGCAAAAGTTTCGTTTTGCTAGGTGGTCCGTGCGTTTTGTCGTTCGTCGCCAGGCTCGATCGTCATCGTCGTTTGGAAAGGCCCTCAGTTGTCGGTCAGTTGTCTAGAAGATATAAGAGAAGAGGGAAGAAAAGAGAGGAGGACAAGAAGGAGATAGTAGTTTAGAAGTAAAAGAAATAAAAACAATTGAAATTATTTAATTTATTTGAGAGAAAGCAACGACGAGTGATTTGAGAGGTGACAACAAATTGGTTTTATTAATATTAATATTATTTAAGTAAGAGTTCTGCGCGGCAAACACTATAATTACTATCAGACTTAAGGCAACCTTTAAATTTTTATTTAGAATTTTTAATTAGAATTTAATACTAATAAAAATAATAATAAGCGTAATAAATTTATTTTTAAATTGTTGAGTGTGTAATAAGTGATACTTCTACAGGGGATTATCCAAGGCCCTTTTATAGGCAATGGGTCCTCTGAAGCGCTACAAGTGACTATATACAAAATAGTAATGAAGTAAAACAAGAAGATAAAAGAAGACATTTGTAACATAGTAATTAAGAGAAAATTATACGAAAAATAATAAGAATCCCAATTAAGAATATAAAATTCCCATCCCAAATTTCCCAAATCAGTTAATACAAAATAATGAGTAACTAAACAACCCTGTGATCTAAGAACTATGGGAAAAACAAGTCAAAACAAGTATTACAATCTGTTTTCAGCATTTCTAAGTGAAACAAATAACATGTTTTGACGTAACAAGGCATGCAATCATTTTAATTCAGTGTAAATTAATATTTATTAATTGTTTTCACTATGTAATTTAATAACTAGTTTAACTGAAACAATTAATTAATTTAATTTGAGAATTTATAATACTATTTTATAAAATAAGTATTATAATTTATTTGATTTTCTTCCTGACACAATTAAGGGTCAAAAGAAGCGCCATTAATTATTGTTTAATACTATATGAAAGATGTTATTTATTATATAAATTTAAATAATTAATTTAATTATATTATAAGTCAATTTTACACTTATAATTATAATATATGTTTTTTAATTAATTAAATATAAATTTATAATTATTAAATACATAAAAATGCGCCATTATTTGTAGAATATATTATATTATGCTCAATTTAATTGTATATATAAAAATATATATAACCAATAAATTTAATGTAACACTTGTATATAATAAAATTCTTATATAATTTCACTATGCAATAAAATATTAAGTTATATTCATTAAATACAAGTCTTACCCACTCTTTAAGGTTTTATAATTTATATATCATTTACTGGACTCCTGGAATAGCCTGGCTGACAGTATTCATATAGGACCATTAAAATCTTCTAGACAACTGACTATTCAAGCTAGTTCTCGTCCTTGTACTTGACCTTAGCCTGACAATCTACACAAATTCTATGTCTTATATTTTTAGAAAATTTAATTACATAAATTCAATATATTGTTTAAATATTCCTTCTACTGTGGCCTAAGTAACATTTTTCTGGTTTCCTATTAATAGTTGAAAATAAAAATGTATTTTTGAAATTAATTTAATCTTTTACAATCAGATATATCTCAGAATTAATTCTTCTTAGGTTGAACTCCCAATATAATTCAGGTCATCATAAGTTTTAAACTTAAGTTAAAATCTAAAAATATTTTTTTCTTTGAGTTTTTCTTACTAATTTTTTAATGAAAAAACTGGTATATGGTTTAATTGGCAAGAAAAATTTTTAACTACATAAATTTCAATAAATAAAGACAGCTACTGAGCTCAATTAAACTCAATTGTGATTGAATGATAGCTATGAGAGTATTATTCAAAAAATATACTTTGCTTACCACTAAACTATGCCATAAACAATTTTTACCAATTTTAATTTTATTCATGATATATATTATTATAATACCTTGTGCTATTTATTTTCTTTTAACTACATTTAAGAGAATTGATTCCTGAAGAACACAATTTTTTTCAAGAATTTTCTGAAGGAGTGAAAGATCTTCTTAATTTTAATGTCTAATTTTGATTTTTGATTTTTAATTTTTATAGTTTATTTCATTTCAATTTATTTTATGGAATTCTACTATATTAAAATATATTATAATATAATATATTTTATCATATTCTACTATATAATAAAATATTTAAATATTATATGTTTTAATTTAATAAACTTAATTATATTCTATTCATTTATATTTTCTATTATTTTATTTAAACATATTTAAATATATTTCATTTCACTTCTTTTTACTTTATTCACTCATTTATTTTAAAGGGTCAAATTTTATATGAAAATAAAAGTGCTCTAATTTTAAAAAATAATTTTGGTAAATGCTAATGTATGGATATAAAACTTAATTCAATAGAAAATTTTGAGCACATTAACTCTGATGTAAAATTTTTTATCATATTTCACTGATCAATTCTATGCATGTAAACTCTCATTTATAGCCTTACATCAGAGTTAAACATTAAATTTTATAAATTTGAAATATAATTTATAGACATACATTGGGGCTTAAAAGCCAATTTTACATACGTGAATGCTGATGAATAGATTTACATGAAAGTTTTCCATCAAATTTTATGCATTTGAATTTTGATATATAGCCATAAATCAGAACTCACCAGCCAATTTTTGGAACCTGAATTCTTTTGTATGGCTGTACCACTTAATCCATAAAAAATAAAATAAATTAGAGCTCAATAGAATATAATGCAAAATAATGAAGATAAATAAATGATTATAGGAAAAAAAGCTACATAAAGATAAAGAGAAGTGTGATAAAGTGAGATAAAACAGAATAAGATAAAGTAGGATGTTATAAAAATGAATGCAATAAAGTAGAGCAAAATTAAATTAAATTCAAATACAATAATATAATAAAATAAAATAAAATATAATATAATATAATATAACACATAATCAAAATAATACAATATAATAAAATAAAGTATAATTTAATATTACTTAATGTGATGAAGTATATAAAATAAGTGTAATAAAATATGATAAAATTAAAAAAATACAATGTAATATAATACAATGTAGAGAACTAAAGCAAAATTAAAAAATTCAAATCAAATCAAACAACTTTCATAATATAACATCAAAAAAAAATACTGAAAAATAATTTCAATAATTTTATTCAATAAAAACTTCAATCTGCATCTTCAAGACAAATATTAATATGTATATGAAATTAGATACTTCATTTGTGCATCCCAAAAAATTTTGGATATGAATGTGTAGTACAATTTTTCATATGGATATATAAAATGATTTTGTATATTAATATGTAACATGACTTTGCAAGTATAAATTTTCATAAGCATATTAGGGGGTATCAAAGTTAAAAATTTGTAATGATTCAAAAGGTATTTAATAACACAAAAGTAAAGCTAAAGAGTTGACATAAGTTCTCATTAAAAAGGTGTTTTTGGGGCACAATATGGCATATTAAAAAAAAATTATGTTTGATTTGGCAGAAAAAAGAGGTATTTTGAAATGGAAGATTTCTAAATTTGATATCCCCTATTAAATATGAATTTTAATTTGAATAATCATTTTTTGTATGGATATTCCACATCACTTTCAATATATAAATATAAATTCTTAATTGACCTTCACATAATAATTATTGCCTTGTAGGTGAATATTCAATTAAACTTTCCCTAAATCAAAATCATTGTGAATAATTGTAAAATATCAAAAAAAAATTCTAAAATCCACTCAATTTATCTGAATTTTCTAACAATAAATAACTGCAAAAATTAAGTAAAATCCTTGATGAAATTTCAAACAAATAATTATGGCTTTTAATATGGTTTAATTAATTTTTAAGAATATCAACTTACAATAAAATAAATACTTGAAAAATAGACAAATTCAAATGGCTTTTCAGCCCCATATTGAATGGCAGTTTATAAACCAAGTAAAATATATAGCCTCAATATGTAAAGTGTTTGGAATAATTTCTAAAATTCATGTCATCCAAATTTTAAAATGAGTTAATTTCAATTTCAGTATGATACCAGAAAATATTCAATTATATTTCCACAAGAGTTCAAGTTAGTTTTCATTCACAGTTCAGTCTGAGTTCCTTCTGATTTCCATCTGACTTCAAGTTGATGTCTTTCTAGAAAGTCCCCCCAAAGTATTGTGTGGTGAAAATGACCAGTTTAAAATTGATATTAAAAGTTTTGAGATGAAGAATTTGTGTTCTTAAAGTTAGGATAAAGAAATACAACAATAAGTTTGTACTGATAATAGTTATTTAAAAGATTGACTTAATATGTTTTTATGAAAAGATGTTATAATTGAGTCCCTGAAGTTGAGACCTTTAAAATTATACCCTGAAGGTATATATTTATTAGTTTTTATATAATATTTACAAAGTGTTATATAAAAAGTGTTATTTTATAAGTTTATTACAAATTATGAAATGTTATGTAAAATGATGATGGTAGTTGCTATATGCATTTTTATATGACTATATGATTGTTGAATAAGTTGTATATCCCTACTAATTTTGTGTCTACAGCCTTTATATGCATAGTCAAGTCACATGGCCCATTATTCCCTCTGAAGTATCCCAGAGTTTGAACAGTGTTCATCCAGAGTATCCCAGAGCTTTTACACACTTTCAGACTAAACTAGAACCTTAAAATCTTTATAAAATCTACAGAAATTACAAATGATAGGTTTACATCTAAAGAACCTCCCATTAAATTTGGTAACCAGAGTAACCCTATTCACTGAGTTAAAAATAATTAAAGTTAATTAAGCTATTTAAAAATCAAAAATAATCAAAATTTCTTTATAAAATTATTAAAAACATAGTAAAAATAGTAAAAATTCCTCTATGATTTCTAATGGCTCTTGAGACTCCTAAGTATCATTTTTTGAATTTTTAAACCTTTACTTACATTTCTTGACTGTTAATTAAATTTTTAATCTTAACTCATATTATTAACCTATTTTCACAATATTACCATCCATTCTTTTAATAATAAAAAATATATATAAATAAATTGGCATTTCTAATCTTCATAAAATCATCCTGGGGTGGAAGCCTAAACTTTAGTGGGACCCTGAAGATTATTTAAAGAGAATATTGGGAGATGTTATTAAGACTGGGGAAAAAAATTATTTTATTTTATTTTATTGAGACAAAAAGTATATTAAAAGTGGTTCAAAAAGGTTAGTTTTACAATTTAAGAATTAAAAATCATATTACAGGAAATAAATGCAAGTATAGGTCTAAAAGTGTATGGAAATTCAGTTCAAGATTCTCTAGAACATTTGGAAGTATTTAGAGAATTTTTAATATTTTTGATAATTTTATAAAGTATTTTTGATTATTTTTCACCACACAATATGGGGGGAGGACTTGCTAGCAAGTCCGCAACCATGGACCCAAACTCATCACAGATTGAACACACATTGAGCTATTGATAAAGGAACCATAGAATCAGGGATAAAAACCACTCATCAGAACAGTTTTAGGTGGGTTTTCAAATAGAGTTCAGTATGAGTTCAGTCTGAGTTCCATCTGAGTTCAGGTTGTGGACTTGCTAGCAAGTCCACCCCCTATTTTGTGTAGTGTTTGATTTTTCAGAATCTACTTAACATTGATGATTTTTAATTAGCCAAATAGGGTTTGGAAGGCTACAAAAAGTAGTTTGGAATAAAAAAGGAAAGTAGATCTATCATTTCTAATTTTTTTAGACTCTTTATTAGTCTTTTAAGGTTCTAATCGAGTCCAAAATTCCATGCAAGATCCAGAATGCTCCAGATGAGCTCCAAACAAGCTCTGGGATGCTTCAGCTGGGAAAGGTATGGCACATGACATAATATGCAAATGAAGCCTTTAGACTAAAAATAAGAGGGGATCATCTAACAATTCATAATTCTTTAACAACAAAAATCACATAGTTTATTCATCAACAAAGAGTATTTACATAACATTATATAATTTGTAATACCCTTATAAATATAACACTTTTACATAACATATTATAAATTTTACTCAACAAATCATCAAAATATACTTATAGGCTATCATTATAAAGGCCTCAATTTCAGGGACTTGATTTTAACATCTGTTTTCAATAAAAATAAAAGCATCATAAAAATATAATATTCAATCATTATATGACTTTTCTTAGTACAGATTCACTGTTGTATTTCTTACCCACACTATTGAGAAAACTGATTCTACATCTAAAAACTGTTAATAGAAAATATTTACTTTGTATTTAATTATAAATTAGAGGTTTTAGCTTATTTAATTGTGAAACCATATTTTACTTAAAGGGATAGGGTTTTTTTCAGTTTATCCAACTCCCTTAGATTCTGCTTTCAGCAAGGTGACTGTAAGAGTCTTTCTACACCAGATTAAATTATAATTTTTTTTAAGTTTCATACTGAAACTTAGACTTCCACAATGGTTTAGAGATATAGAATCTGTGTTCATAAAGCTAGGTGAAAGAAATACAACTGTAAAGTTGTACTAAGAAAAGTTATCTAAATGATAGACTTATATGTTTTATGAAGTTTTTATTATAATGAGAATATGGTAAAATTGAGTCCCTGAAGTTTATAACTTTCTCATGATACTCTATAAGTATATATATTAGAGTTGTAGAGTAAAATTTAGGAAGTGTTATATAAAAATGTTATATTTATAAGGGAATTACAAAATATGAAATGTTATGTAAATATATGATGATGGTAGTTTTTTATTATGTGCTTTTGTTTTTATATTTAAGATTTTAGGTGTCTATAATTTTTGATTCTACAGCCTTTATATGCATAGTCAAGTCATGTACCCCATTATTCCCTCTGTAGGCCATCTGGAGTTTGTCAGGAGTATCCAGGAGCCTGTATGGACTTACAGACTCGTATAGAACCTTGAAAAAATAATAAAAAATTTACATATATTACAGATGAAAGAATAAAATCTAGAGAACCCCCATTAAATTTTGGTAGCCAGCACAGCCCTATTCCCTGAATCAAAAATTATTAAAGTTAAGTAAACTATAAAAAATCAAAAATAATCAAAAATACTTTATAAAATTATTAAAAATATAAGAAAAATATTATAAATTGCCCAAAAATTTCTAAAGGTTTTTGAGACACCTGAATTTCATTTCCATTTATATTTAAACCTATATATGCATTTCTTGACTTTTAAATAAATATTTCATCTTGACTTGATTAATTGACCCATTTTTTCAATAAACAATTCATTATTTTTATAATAATAATATTTAAAGTTAAATTGGCCTTTCAAATCTTAGAACCTTCCATTACATTTTGATAGCCAGAGTTACTATATTCACTGAACCAAAAATCATTAAAGTTAAGTATACTATTAAAAATCAAAAATATTTATATAATTATTAAAAATATAAGAAAAATAGTAAACATTCCCCAAAAATGTATAAAGGCTCTTGAGACACCTCACTTTCATCTCCATGCACTTTTAAGCCTCTTTTTACATTTATTTAATTTTATATAAATTTTTTATCTTGACTCAATTAATTCACACATTTTTTCAATGAACCATCCATTCTTTTTATAAAAAAATATATATACCATTAGATTGTCCTTTCCAATCTCCAAGATAATCATCCACAAATTTGTTTAAAAGTATTTTAAGTGCCGTAATAAACTTTAGACTGTCACATCCTCCCGCCAATGAAGAATTTCCCCATTCTTAAATTTGAATAATTGATTGATAATATATTCATCTCCTCTTCATCCTCTTCAGACATCTCCTCCAATACAAATATTTGGCTTCATCATCATTATATCATCACCATAAGAATTTTTCAAAGGATTTAGATGTCCCATTCAAATTTTGTTCCAGAAACCAGGTTCTTTGCATAATATCTAATCCTGGCTTACCTGGAAGAAATTCCTGTGAACTCTTAAGGCTAAAAAAATTTAAATGTATTAGTCCATTAATTCCTTCCAGAACCAATTTCTACACAGTTGCAGCAGCTTTACATGATCCAACCATACATAAAAAGAGACTAATAAAAATTACAACTTTCTTCTGATATAATAGGTCCAAAACAGCTTTCTCCTTCAAAAAACCTAATCTTGATCCTGAGCTTCCACACCCTTCTCAAGATCCTAATCTTATTATTTCAGTTTCCCCTTTTAGTTTTTCTGAAACTCTATTTCCTGGCTCTAAAAGTTTTTCCTTTTTTTAATTCTTTTAAATTCACCTCAATGAATTATCCACTCCCTTTTTTTTAGGCTATCAAAATAACCAATACAGATGATGTTAGCCAGGTTCAAATTGACTGTCTAAATTATTATCCAATATTTCATAGATATCTCTTTTTTGATTTTTGTGAAGATATGAAGCAAAATATTTTAGTTTATTTTCAAGAACCTCCAGCCAATAATAATGAAGACATTATGAAGAGAAGATTTATAATGCAATGTTTTGATGCTGATGTAGAAATATTTCAAAGAGATTATTTGTTTTGATTTATCTTCTCTTCTTTGAAATTTATTTCTTTAGTACTGTTAAACATGCTTTCTGGTTGATCCTATTTTCTGTCTGACTTTTATTTATATAAACTTAAAATAAGCTATAATTTTCTTGTGATGATTCCACTACTGAGAGCAAGTTTTGAATCCCTTAAGACTCCCCTCTACAAGTCTTTATCTAGCACACAATAAGAGAGTGGGCTCTAAACCTACTGGGCTGAATACTTTGATCCAATCTCTGCCATAAGGTCCTCCAAGCTTCCTCCTAAATAGCTTAACATGAGGCACATTAAAGTTCCAACTACCTAATCCTTGCTCAAATTATTCAGAATCACAACATTCAAATACATTTCCAATCCTTTAAACCTCTTTAAATATTTCAGAATTTTTCATATCACTCAAAAATTCTTAGCACTTTTATTTCAAGCCTTTGAGGGCATCCCATATCTGCACCCTACTATCCAACATCTCTACACTCTCCATAGCACAGTATAAAAATATCCACATTTAAAACATCAGCCAATACCCCTTTAATATTTCTATATTTCTTTAACCATAATAAAATTAGATGCATTTTATGACATCTTCATTTCCTAAAGTTAGCTGCACCACATTTTTAAATGATTGAGTTTTCCAAATTAGTGATTTTCATTTGAAGTACTGATGAACTGGTGATAAATTTAAAATTATTGAATTTATTGACCAAATAGATTAACATTCCCAGTTAAAAGACTTGGGGAACCAGACCTTTAATTGATTGTAAGTTTATAGTCTTGGTGGACTACCTTTCTGAAAATCCCTACATAAATTTTCCATATAATGAATGAATTTCCAGTTGAAGGTTGTGATGGACCAATGAGCAAGTAATTTACAATTTAGGGTTATATTGGAACAAAGATTTAATCCATTGTAAATTTTTGAAATTTTCTTCTTAAATTTTTCAGTTTTAAATCTTGATGGACTAACAGATACCACAGAAATCCAAAACTCTTCATAAATTCTCAGTTTAAAGTATTGATGGACTAGTGGTTCTAAAAAATTATAAGTCAAAAATCTTGAATTTTTTTTGAAAACAAGACAGTTTTAAGTTTTGGAGCACTAAAATCCTGTATTTGTCAAAAATCAGTAAATCCAGTTTTTCATCTCAAAATATAATAAAAGCAAATGAAATAATTAAAATAAAATAAAATTTGGGAAAAAAATGTTTAAATTTATATCTTATTAAAAATTTAGTAATAATAATTTTAATTAATGTTATATATATATATATATATATATTTTAAAGAAAATTTAGATTTGAAAATTTAAACCTAAAATTTGAAAATGAAATAAAATTTAAATTTTTTTCTAAAATTTAAAAATTAAAAGAAATATATATATATTCCCCCCAGCCATTTCATGAGCAAAGACCCTGACATCATATCCACATCCAAGTGCACCTTGATGTGGGATACACAGGAAAGAAATCGAAAATAAAATTTTATTAATTCTGAGAAATTTGAAAAACATGATAAAAAAAAGTAGAGAATTGATCACTGAGTGGGATCCCTACAATTTTTTGAAATGATTTGATACCACCAGTGAGAATTAATCCTGAAAAAATTGACTTTTAAAAAAATTTAAAATGAATTAAAATAAAATTCAAACATATAATTTCAAAAATAAAAAATAAAACATAAAAATTAAATCATGATATTAGCTTTTGAATGAGCATTGTCATTTGACCTCCATTGAAATCCAGTTTATAGTCTTAGAAGACTACTTATATAACAAAAGAAAAGCCAGGATGAAACTAGAAACAGGGAAACTTTGGTAAAATAGTATTGTGGGGTAATTTTGAATAGAGCAGCCAACCCATGAATTACCCCCAAGCTTGACAATATGTAACTTTGAAGGTTCCCCTATGAAAACTTCTACCAAAAAATAGGGGGCTTTGGTTCTGGAAAATCAGCACTTAAATTTTACCAAATCTGCACTTATTTAATGCAGATTTCTGAAACACACTAGCCCCAACACTGGTGGATCTCAAAATTAAATAATTCACTTATTTCGCTCAAATCCTCACTTTATCAACCAAAAGTGCTGATTTCCTCATAATGTCCCATTTCACTGATTTGTCAGCATCATCCCATTCTAACACTACGCAATATAGGGGGTGGACTTGCTAGCAAGTCCCCAACCTGAACTCAGACTGAACTCAGATGGAACTCAGACTGAACTCATACTGAACTCATACTGAACTCTACTTGAAGACCCACAAAAACTGTTATGCTGAGTGGTGTTCATCCCTGATTGTATGGTTCCTTTGTCAATAGCTCAATGTGTGTTCAATCTGTGGTGAATTTGAGTCCAAGGTTGCGGACTTGCTAACAAGTCCGCCCCCCGTATTGCGCGGTGTAAAGAGCACTCCACAGAATAACACTTCATAAATTAAAACATTGCACATAATTTACATTTTTATACCGTATAAGAGTCATGCCTTCCTCACTCTCAAATATTGATAAGCTACTTCAAGAAATTAGTTAAATAGCTCTTGATCTCTTCTTTGACTCTGATTGCAATTCTGATTCCGATCTTGAAGAATATTTTCTTTTTTTATCAAAAATAGCCAGGAAACGTTACCTTCTTCCTAGAAAGCTTCAAGAACTTCATACCCCCAGGTACACTGTCAGGCTAAGGTCAAGTACAAGGACATGAACTAGCTTGAATAGTCAGTTGTCTAGAAGATTTTAATGGTCCTATATGAATACTGTAGTTTTAATCCACTAAGTTGTAAAATATAATCAAATATAAAGGTCTCAGTAATATAATTCTCACTATTCTTATATATGGCTTACAATCTTTATAGTTGGTAGAAAAATAGATTATATAAATTCAGATACTATTCAAAAGTCTTATAAAAGTACTAATTGATATGTATTGTAATTGATTTGGTTATATTGGTTAAATTGTAATGATAATGAATGTAGAAACACAACCCAAAAACCTCCTCCTTTTATACACACTGAGTTCCCCAATGATTCCCTTGATGTACCACCCAATACAAAGTTAATGACGCCTCTAAACAACTAATAGACATGCCCATAAACATTCCCAGTAACCCATGACATAATTAGAAGAGTAACAACCGCCAAAATCCTGTAATAATAAGGGAAATCCATCAAAATTAAAGAAAAAGACAAAACGAGAGTATATGCGTATTAAACAATAATATTAAAGACTAAAGGAGACTTTTTAAGGTTAATAATAGCTTAATAATAAGGGGGATTTACTGTAGAAATAATGGGGCTAATCCTGACATTATACTACGTGAAATTCCCATTCAAAAATAACCAAAATTGACTGAGAAACCACCCAAAAACTTAAAAAAGAGCGTGAGATGTGGGGTAACTACATGCAGTTCTTGGAAGGCGCTTGCACGGGTAAATCCTTGACTAAAATTAGGCGAATTTAAGCTTGGTGATGAAATAAAGTGCCAAGAGTGAGGTTATTAATGAAATTAGTGCATATAAACAAGGTCAATGCATTATTAATTAAGCTAGGACACTAAATAAGCGCCTGTCGCCTATTTTAGTGTGTTTCCCCACAGTGGGCGTAGAATGTGGGGTAATTATTGTGTGAAAAGGCTAACTTTGCTAAAAATGAAGCTATTCACAGGGGAAAAAAGCAGGCAGTATGTGGCCAGTACACAGAAGCCATTTCTGGCATAAAAAACACCAAATTTGAAAAGTGTTATTTTTATGCATTTAAATAGCCAAATCAATAGTTCTAAATGAGCCCAATTTATCTGTCAAAGCGCAATTTTGATATTCTCAATTTTATAGCGCATATAGTCAACTTTTAAGTGAAATAAAGCGCATTTCTTGTTTTTTGCATAAAACAATGAATATAACAGCTTTAAGTGTACTTAAAAATTATGTAGCCTTATACTTAAGGTTCTTAAGATTACCCTAACATATTCAAACTTAATATTAAGTACATAAGACCAATAAAGGTGGATATATGCGTGTACATAAGGTGTTATAATGGCATTTTTTGTGTATTATCATAATTTTACTTATGTATACTATTTGTGTACTCTTATTTATTATTCCCATGTATAGTTCATGTGTTTAACATAACTTATAATTACTTTTTACTCAGTCCTGGAGATATACAGGCTGAAACTCGCCCACCCAAAAAAACAATATAAAAAATGATAAGTTATAAATTTTATTTTATTAATTTGTAATTTTCAGGTATTCAGAATAAATCTGTAGCATTAAAGATTAAACTTTAAAGAAATAAAACATAATAAAATATTATGAGTACTGGTATTTTAACCCCTCAGCTGGTTGAACAGAAATTCATTTCTGTTTAAATTTTTTAAGAAGGGTGGATAAATTAGAAATTTCTTTTTCAGGTATCCATTTATCAAATTCATTTGATTTCCCTTTAAATCTTAGTAAATACTCAGTTCCTTTTTCTTTAGTAAGGATTCTTTTCTTGAGTATTTTTTCAATCTCTGCTTTTTCCATAATTTCTTCAGGTTGCTTTTTAGGCCTTCCCCTTCTTTTTGGAAATAAGTCAGGATCATTTGCATGGTAAGGTTTCAATAATGAGATAGGGAAAACTGGATGTTTCATATCATATGGAGCATATAATATGACTTCCACTCCATTATTCCCAACCATTTTATTTACTACAAAAGGTCCTACAAAGGGATCCTTTAATTTAAAATTACCTTGTAAGTTAAAATGTAGTGTTGATATGAGGACTTCATCTCCCTTTTTAAATTCAAATTCTTTATGAGATTTGTCCCACCTTTTCTTTTAATATTCAAATGCTTTTTGGATGCATTCTTCTGCATGCTTTCTACACATTTGTTGCATATGAATAAAGGATTTAGTGCCAGGGTGTATATCCAACCTTGGTAGTTTATTTAAATGATTTAATGGTGTTGTGGGTACACCTCGCACTGGTTTCCTTAGCTCAGTGGTTAGAGCAACTAACATGTCATAAGTGGTCACAGGTTCGACTCCTGTAGGGGACACTATCCTTTTCCTCCTTAATAGGTTATGGGCCCAGCGTTATCTGGCTAATCCCCAGGCTGCGGTAAGGTAGTTGCCTAGTCAGCTCGGTGCACGGGGGGGTGTTGTGGGTACACCTCGCACTGGTTTCCTTAGCTCAGTGGTTAGAGCAACTAACATGTCATAAGTGGTCACAGGTTCGACTCCTGTAGGGGACACTATCCTTTTCCTCCTTAATAAATGGGGTATTTGGTACATATCCCAGCCAGAGTTCAAATGGTTTCTTCTCTGTTACAGAATAAGTTGTGCTGTTATAAGCAAATTCAAGGCCAGTAATTAATGTTACCCAGTCATGTGTGAATTTCTCATTGTCTTTGTATTCTAATCCAAAGGCACAATATCTTCTGATCATGTCTTCTAGAGTTTGTATCATCCTCTCAGACAGCCCATCAGTTTGTGGATGGTGTGCTGTAGACAATTTTAATTGACAACCTGATACTTCCATCAAAGATGTCCAGAACTCTGAAGTAAATTTAGGATCTCTGTCAGAGATTATGGCTTTGGGGAACCCAGCAGTATTCATCATCTGAGTCCACCATAGTAATGCCAAGTCTTTTGCAGATACCTCTTTATGGGTAGGGATAAACTTACACATTTTTGTTAATCTATCCACTATCACCCAGCAAGAATTGAAACTTTCCTTTCCTGCTAATGGCAAGCCAGTTACAAAATCCATGTTTATAATTTCCCATGGAGATTTTGGCTGCTCTATTTGTTGTAACAACCCAGCTCTCTTCCCAGTTAATCTTTTAGATTTCTGACAAGAGTCACATGTTTCAATGTATTTTTGCACATCCTCTTTCATGTTTATCCACCAGGCTGTATTTTTAACTCTGGTTAATGTTTTGTTAAAGTCAAAATGACCAGCTAAGATGTCATCATAACAAGTACTCAACATTAACTCTTTCATAGAAGGTGGTATTACTATTACATTGCTTAACTTTTTCCTGTAATATATATATCCATCTTCAATTGATAGTTTACCTTTTTCCAACACATTTTTATACTTTGGAGGCAAGGTTTTAATTAATGCACTCATGGAGGCATTTGTTGGATCATTAAGAATGGTAGATAGTTTAGACAAATCTTTATCAGATGAATAATTTTCCAATATATTTTGCATAAACTCTTCTTCTAAATCCACTATATAAATCCCAAATATATGTATAACCTCATTTTCAGGTACATAAGCTGGGTTGTCAGCATCATTTGGCAAAGGACTTCTGGATAATAAATCCACATTTGAATGCAATGTTCCTGCTCTGTGAGTGATTGTCATTCTTCCTCTGTACTCTTGTACAGCTAGTTGCCATCTAAACATGTGCCTATTAGGTGTTTTCATGTTTAGTAATGATTTTACTGCACTGCAATCTGTTATAAGTTCAAACTTCTGGTCTTCCAGATAGTAATGAAGTTTCTCCAAAGCCCACACCATGGCTAAAAATTCTAGCTGTGTGGCACCTTACCTTTATTCTGTTTTTCTTAAGGTTCTGGATATATAACAGATAACTACTTCAGATAATTTTCCATTTATTATTTGTTTCTGCTGTAAAGCAGCACCCAAACCTATGAAACTTGCATCAGTGTACAAGATAAAAGGTAGGGTGAAAACTGGCAGTCCCAATATTCGAGCTGACATTAAACATTCCTTTAATTTATTAAAGGCGTGTTGTCTTTCATTATTCCAAATGAAAGCTTCATTCTTCTTGATTAATGTTGTTAAAGGGGCTGCAATGGATTGGTAATTTTTAATATATTGTCTATAATATCCACACATACCCAAAAAACTTTGAACCTCTTTTACATTTTTAGGTATCCCAATGTTTTTAATTGCTGCCACTTTATTCTGGTCAACACAAATTTGTAATCCAGATACAACATGTCCAAGTACTTTCAAGGATTGAAATCCAAACTTACATTTCTTTAATGCAATAGCCATATTAATTTCATCCATTTTTTGAAAGACTCTTTTTCAGGTGATTTAAATGTTCATCATATGTTTTTGAAAACACTATGATGTCATCAATATAGACCAATAGCCATCCTTCAACCATTTCCTGATGAAAAACACTATCCATCAATTTTTGGAAGACTGAAGGCGCATTATTTGGGCCAAATGGCATTCTCACATACTTATATATACCCATATGTGTGGTTATTAATAAGTAATTTTGAGAATTTCTTTCCACAGGAATCTGGTGGTAACCCTTGTTCCCATCCAGACAGGAAATATATTTTGCTCCTTGTAAGGTAGCATGGATAGAAGCTATCCTTGGTAGAGGGTAAATATCATCTACTGTGTATGTATTCAGAGCTCTATAATCACTGCATAATCTTGCCTTATCTTTTTCATAAGAGATTAATACTGGTGAAATGACACAATACTTAGGTGTTGTGTCCACTTTTTCAACAATACCCATTTCCAACAACAATTTTATATTGTCTTCAATATCTTTCCTTTTTTCAGGAGATGCTGGGTAAGGTTTCTTTTTTAAGCTGCCAGGAATATTATCCAGATCACAGCTTAGAGAGATTTTCATCTCATGGTCTTTGACCAATCCTAGTTCATTTGAGCCATGAGCAAATGCCATAGGATATGGTTTCATCAATCTCAAAGTATCTTCTTGTTCAATTTTTGAGAGTTGAGGACTGAAAGAGGCCTTTTGGATTTCATTTTACAATTCACCCACTTCATTGGTGGTTCTTCCACCTTGCAGTTGTTCTTCTCTAGGAGAAATGGCATATACTGAATTTTCAGAACATATTTTGAATTTTCTTTTACCATTCACGCCTATGGTGAAACAACTGTTTGCAGGATCTAGTTTAATGCCAAATTTTGTCAATAAATCATTGCCAATAATAAACCAATCACTACAATTATTATTATCCATTACTACAAATTCACAAACTGCTCTAACATATCCATTATTATATTTAAAGAATACAGCAGTTTTGTATTTGCCAATTGGATTTAATACTGAACCAAAACCCCTCCAGTTCTTTGTCTGAACAGGTTCTAGTTTTTCCTGGTACTTACTATCAAGTTTCATTAATGCATTAAGTGAAACTACACTACCTGCAGCCCCAGTGTCAAGAATGGCATTCATTTCTTTTCCACATATGATAATAGGAGCTCTGATAGGTGATATTTTGTAAGTGTCATGAGATACATCTT
Organism: Hemileia vastatrix; assembly: GCA_030280995.1. Classification (NCBI taxonomy): domain Eukaryota; kingdom Fungi; phylum Basidiomycota; class Pucciniomycetes; order Pucciniales; family Zaghouaniaceae; genus Hemileia; species Hemileia vastatrix. Next base: position 20,760,656 of record JASXTE010000014.1, on the reverse strand, counting down.
TAATTATTTCAGCTTCCTCTATGGAAGTTAAAGATGTGTCTGTATGAGGTATAGCATCATTCAGGAACATTATATCCTGTTCTAATACAAATATCTCATTTTCATCATCACTGTAAGATATGTTACTTTTGCAATCCTCACTAGATTCCACATTCTCATCTTCATGATTACTAGGTTCAGAATTCTGTGAGGTTTCAATAAAATTTATTCTTCTCTTACACGTGTGACCCTTAACCCAAGGTTCATTACATTTGTAACAAGTGTTATTTTCTTGTCTCTTAGGGACAAGGGGAGCTGAAGGTTTTTTCTTTTCCACTGGTAACTTACTTGTAGTAGGTTTCACCACGTCAACACTTTGTCTGTAATTACTATACTTGGTTTCATACTTGTGGTTTAATAATATCTCATTGCATATATTAATGAATCCAGAGGTGTCTCTGACAGTTTCAGTTCTAGCTACAATAATGTCTCTAACTGATATAGGCAACTTGTATATTATTTTTTCTTTCCACTCTTCATAATCCATTTTTGGATCCATAGCTTTCATGATTTTTATTAAATTCATTAAGAAGACCATGGGTTTATCTCCAGCATTTGGATTATATCTGGCCCTTTCATACAGTCTTTGTTGAGTGATTCTAAATTTTGGGCCACCAAATTGCCTTTCAATTAGTGCCTTCCATTCATTCCAGGAGTAATTAATTCCCTCACTCAATACAGATTCAAACCATAATAAGGCCACATCTGTAAATAAAGATATTAACTTTGAAGTAATTTCTTCATCAGGTAATTTATATGAAAATTTGAAGTGATAAATTCTTTGTATTAATTGTTGCCAATCAGATTTTGAATCCCCGTCAAAAGAAGGGTACTGATCTAAATTAGGCCAGTTCTTTTGGCTAGTTTTAGCTTCCCTAACCTGAGGAATATTGAGTAGTTCACTCACTTTAGAAAGATGATCATTAATTTCATCTTTTACTGATTTTATATTCTCAGAGCCCATGACACTATGTTCATGTTCCATCATTGGTTTATCATCAGAGTGTTTCATAAAAACTGGTACTCTTTCTACATAAGAGGTATTATACTTTATTGTTTCAGTATTTTTCCAAATGTTAGCTACTTCAATTTCTACTCTTTGTAACCTATCTTTTATTACAGGTACATGAGTTAAAGTATCATTTACATTTGAAAAAGACAATTTTACACGTCCCTCTATGGTGGCCATAATATTCTGAGAATGTTCTAATTAAATTTCTAAATTTTTAATCTCAGAATTTAATCTTTTGTTTTCATTGATCAATTCATTATTTGAATTCTCAATTACTTTTAACTTATTGGCTGTTGTACTCAATGATTGTGTGATGTTTAATAATACACTTTCTGTATTATTGTTGGACTCTCTAGAGAATTCTTCCAATTTCTCAATTCTTAATAATAATTTACTAATTATTTTTGATTCCATTGGATTTTCTTTCAGAAAATATTCAATTTTTTCTGTTTCCAATTCAGAAGATTCATCTTCAGGGTCAATTTATAATTCATTTTATTCCATTTTTATATTAATAGTATTTTCCTGGTGATCAATAAAACTATGTACATTGTCCTCATGTAATGACAAGTCTAACATGTTATTTTCAAATGAATAATTTTTTAAATCTTTATCAATTATATCCAATAACTCTCTATCAATTTTATTACCTATAAGTAATTCATTGTTAGGATTATATAATTGATCTTGAGAAGGTGGATGACTTACCACGGTCTTATTCCATTTCCCCTGCCTCTCCTTGGCTTTCCCCTGTAAGGGTGATTGCTGGATCCCTGTTGAGGAGGACTGTTGTAGATTTGGGCATACCAATCCCACTTCCATTTGCTTACAGTTATCTTTTGGTCCTCTTCTGGGACTGGAGGTGTTGCTGTGGTATTTGGTGCCACTGGTTGTTGATGAGACCTTATATCCACTAGAGCCTGGTTGACTTCTATAAAGCCCTGTGCCGCCCTTTTCTCCAGATGGTTGATCTGGTCTAACATATTGTTTAATCTTATTGGTAGTGTATTCAGTAGTGTTGAGAGGGAGTGAATTTGCTCTTGTAAGGTGTTTTTGGACTTCTTTATTGACATTTCTTTTAAGAGCTTTTCCTTTTCCTCCATGGACATTGGTGGGGTGTTGTTTATTGTTACTGGTGATTCTTGACCCTCCATTTGAATGTCCTGTAACAGGTCTTTCAGCTCTAGTTCTTAAGTTATAAGGTTTTACCTTATTACTTACAATGTCATTGTTGTCACACATTTTTATGTGGAATTTTAGAGAATTGAAAGTTTAGATTTGAAAAACTTCAAGAAGGAGTTTAATCAGTATTTATTAATACCACTGAAGACAATTTTATTGCTTACTAATTGGTATTTAAGTGAATCTTTAAGTGCCAAAAGTCAAGTATGCTTTTATGTGGTCACTTGATTTAACTGGTCTACAATATGTAGCCGTGTATTTATATTTAAAAAAGAAACTTTGTTAGGAAGATTCTTTCTAAATATTAAATGAATTTTAAAAACCAATAAAAAGGGATTAATAGTCCTGTAAAAAGAAAACAATTAATCAGTTTAATTGGTTATTATCTGCAAAGATCACAAATTTAATTGGTCTATTGACAGACTCCCACTAAGAACAATTATATGTTAAATTAGTGGTAAAATTGATGATTTAATATCACAATTTTATTATATAACAGGGCTTCTTTTTCTGAAATCACTATATAAGTGACCCCAACCTGTTGTAATTATCCAAATATTTCTATAGGGATATTATTTACGTGTACCTTCTTTGAAAATGTCACTTACTGGATTATAACAGAATTCTTGAGGAAAGGTCCCCAATTGTCAGGCTAAGGTCAAGTACAAGGACCTGAACTAGCTTGAATAGTCAGTTGTCTAGAAGATTTTAATGGTCCTATATGAATACTGTAGTTTTAATCCACTAAGTTGTAAAATATAATCAAATATAAAGGTCTCAGTAATATAATTCTCACTATTCTTATATATGGCTTACAATCTTTATAGTTGGTAGAAAAATAGATTATATAAATTCAGATACTATTCAAAAGTCTTATAAAAGTACTAATTGATATGTATTGTAATTGATTTGGTTATATTGGTTAAATTGTAATGATAATGAATGTAGAAACACAACCCAAAAACCTCCTCCTTTTATACACACTGAGTTCCCCAATGATTCCCTTGATGTACCACCCAATACAAAGTTAATGACGCCTCTAAACAACTAATAGACATGCCCATAAACATTCCCAGTAACCCATGACATAATTAGAAGAGTAACAACCGCCAAAATCCTGTAATAATAAGGGAAATCCATCAAAATTAAAGAAAAAGACAAAACGAGAGTATATGCTTATTAAACAATAATATTAAAGACTAAAGGAGACTTTTTAAGGTTAATAATAGCTTAATAATAAGGGGGATTTACTGTAGAAATAATGGGGCTAATCCTGACATTATACTACGTGAAATTCCCATTCAAAAATAACCAAAATTGACTGAGAAACCACCCAAAAACTTAAAAAAGAGCGTGAGATGTGGGGTAACTACATGCAGTTCTTGGCAGGCACTTGCACGGCTAAATCCTTGACTAAAATTAGGCGAATTTAAGCGTGGTGATGAAATAAAGTGCCAAGAGTGAGGTTATTAATGAAATTAGTGCATATAAACAAGGTCAATGCATTATTAATTAAGCTAGGACACTAAATAAGCGCCTGTCGCCTATTTTAGTGTGTTTCCCCACAGTGGGCGTAGAATGTGGGGTAATTATTGTGTGAAAAGGCTAACTTTGCTAAAAATGAAGCTATTCACACGGGAAAAAAGCAGGCAGTATGTGGCCAGTACACAGAAGCCATTTCTGGCATAAAAAACACCAAATTTGAAGAGTGTTATTTTTATGCATTTAAATAGCCAAATCAATAGTTCTAAATGAGCCCAATTGATCTGTCAAAGCGCAATTTTGATATTCTCAATTTTATAGCGCATATAGTCAACTTTTAAGTGAAATAAAGCGCATTTCTTGTTTTTTGCATAAAACAATGAATATAACAGCTTTAAGTGTACTTAAAAATTATGTAGCCTTATACTTAAGGTTCTTAAGATTACCCTAACATATTCCAACTTAATATTAAGTACATAAGACCTATAAAAGGTGGATATATGCATGTATATAAGGTGTTATAATGGCATTTTTTGTGTATTATCATAATTTTACTTATGTATACTATTTGTGTACTCTTATTTATTATTCCCATGTATAGTTCATGTGTTTAACATAACTTATAATTACTTTTTACTCAGTCCTGGAGATATAAAGGCTGACATACACCATTTAAACCCTTTTTAAAGTATCTGTACCCAGTTTTAAAAAGTTTTTCTGGACTTCTCAGGAATTTTACCTCAAATTTCTTGAGCCTATTTAGGACCACCACATCTTTCACAATAATTCTTAAAAAACACAACATTATCCTTCAATTAAATTGGAAATAAAACTATTCTGTTTGGGTTCCAATGGTAATGGAGCTGCTTTGAAAAGTTTGGAAAATGTCTTTGATTTAGGGTATGGCTCTTTCAACACTTATACAAAACAATGCATTACTGCTATCAACTCCTTGGGATCTAAACTTCTCACCTGGCCAATCAAAGAATAGAGACTTGAATTATTTCAGATTAAGCAAGCAGAAAACTTCCAGGATGTATTGGTTTTGTTTATTGTACTACTATTCCTTTCAGTCAGAAACTTGCTCAAGGTGGAAAAAATTACTTTGATTGTAAAAAGAGGTTGCCTATTTTTAATTACATTTTTTCTTTTTCTTTCATACTAAAACAAGAAACTATATCTTCTCTATAGATATTCAATTTTCATTCAGCTTATATGTGATGTGAGAAAAAAATTTATATCTTTCTTTGCTGGCTATCCTGGTTCATGTCATGACTACTACATCTTTCAAAGAATGCAAATTTTGTAAGAGTCTAGAAAATTCTTCAATGTATATCAGTATCTTCTTGCAGATTCTGCTTATGTGAATGGAAAGTATGTACTTCCTGCTTTTTGAGGATCAGCATTTTATAACAGTCAAAATTACAAGTTCAACAATCAATTGGAAAATTCAAGATTCCGTATTGAACAGTCTATTGGAATCTTGAAAGGTTGTTTTTCAAGTTTAAGGGAATTAAGAAGTCCTCTTAGAAATAGGTCCAAAATTGAGGCAGTAATCAACTGGATTCTTTGTTGCACTATACTTCATAGCCTAATTGCTTACCTAAAAGATCAATGGTTAGACTTGTATGAAGATGAAAAAGTTGAAACACCTCCCACTATATCCAACACTTCTATTTCTCAAACCACTAGCATATGAGCAAAAGCCTTCCAATCACAATAGCACTTTGGGAGATTTAGTGATTTTTTCTTAACTTATTATGATTTTCTTTTCTTTTTTATCTACTATTAATCTTTCTTCCTACTGGGATATGCTCCATCATTATGCCAATAATACTCAAAATTTTCTCAATAAAACCCTTTTAATTTTTTTCATACTCTTCAAATGATCAAGTTGCATGTATTATTTTCTTGTTTTTGTAATTTTATTTTTGCATATTGACTATTATTTTGAATTTTCAGTTAAATTCTCTTTTTCTCTGTCTCTTTTGTTCTTGGTCACCACCTCAAAATAAAATTGCATATTTTCAGCTATTGCATGAATTTTCAGTCATTCCTTTTTTAATTCATACCTTATATCCTTTTTCTGTTCTCCTCAAATATCCCTCAAAATTTTGGTTTTGTTTATTTTCTTATCTCATCTCTGCAAGTAAGTCATTTTATTCATTTCCTTTAATTTTTTGTTTTCTAATAATAATTTTTTTTATTTTTTTGTAAGTGGTACTTTTTTGGGTTTTCAAGTTTAAATTAACTTGTTTTTTTTCTTTCTCTCCTTTTTTGCTCCTTTTTTTTACTCTCCACCATCCCCTCTTTATCCCTCCTTGGCCTGGTCATTATCCCACCTTTCCCCCCTCCTTGGTGTCCTCATTCCCACATTTCCCTTCTATTTGGCTGCCTCTAATCCCCATTCCTTCCTCTTTGGCTGCCTCAAACCCCCCTTTCCTCCCCCCTATTACTCCCTCAACCCCCCCTACCTACACTCACTTCAAACCTCCCCTATATAACCCTCAAATCCCCTTCTCAAACCACCCCTAAAACCCACCCATATCACCCTCACATCCCCACTACACCTGCTTCTATTACCCCCCTCTAAATCCCTCCCTAACCCCTCCTCTCTATTTGCTTATTAACAAACAATTTATAACAATTGTTTGTTATCAAATGGGCAGGTTGGGGGGGAGTGGGGTTAAGGGAGGGTTTTGAAGGGGGTATAGGGGGTCTTTGAGGGGGGGGAGGTTTCAGGAGGTGTTTTGAAGAGGGTTGGGGGGGGTTAAAGTGGTTTTAGAGGGAAATTTAGGGGGTTATTCAAGGGTTTTATAGGGGGTTTTGGAGAGGGTTTGGGGTGGTCTTTTAGGGTGGTTTGGAGAGGTTTTTGGGGAATTTTGGAGAGGATTTGGGGGGTTGGAGGGAGTTTGAATTGGGCTTTAGAGAAGCTTTACAAGAAGAAAAAGGGAAATATTAAGGGAGAAATGAAAACATTAACAAAAAATGTTTACAGGGACCAATGAGGTAGCAATCAAAAAATTGACAGAAAATTATTATTAACATTTAATTTTTTTCTTTATTTTGTTTTTTTGTCCAAAATTAACAAAAAAAAACTCATCAAATTGAATTAAAGTAATAATTATTCTTATTAATCATTTTCAGAAAATTTTTAAGGCTATTTTTAACTTAATATTTGTGAGTTTTTAATTATTTTTTAAAAAAAAGTTTGACATTTTTTTGACCAGTAAAGAAAAATTTCAGAAATATTTTTTTTGTTTATTCTGACTCAAGCCTTACACCTCTATTTTTATCATTATCTTCTTTATCATCATCTTCAACTTCAACTTCATTTTAATCACTGAAAAATTATTTAGAAAAATTGTAAAAAATGAAAATTTGTGCAAAAAAATTTCTGAAAAAAAAATCTGTTTCTTTTGATTCAAGCCTTACACTTCTATCTTCATCAATATCTTCTTTATTATCATATTCAATTTCTAATTCATCTCAATCATCAAAAAAAATTCAGAAAAATTGTCGAAAAATGAAAAATTGTCCAAAAAATTTCTGAAAAAAATCTGATTCTTTTAATTCAAGCCTTACACCTCTATATTTATCATTATCTTCTTTATCATCTTCTTTAATTTCTACTTCAATTCAATCTTGTTCAAAACCTTCAAAAATAAAAAATGTTGATTGATCTTATCAAAATAAATGAATTATAAAAAAAATATACTTGAATAATTTTTTTGGGCATATATCAAAAAACTTGTATTATAGAACTAATGTCATTAAGAAAAAGTAAATATTCTAAAAATTTACCTGAAGATATTGAATATCTAACCAAATTTTTAGGTGATGAAGTTGAGGCTGTAATCAGTAATATTTTGAAACTTCAATTTATTTATGAAAATCATTCATTCAATGGACTTAAACATGAATCCTTTATTCAACTATCTGATCTTATTATAACACTATATCAAATGGATTCGGCTTGCTTACCAATAAAGAATAATGCTTTTCTTGGTGGTATCATGATTTGTTTCGGATGAAGACCAGGATTTATTAAAGGATATTCTCTTGGTATGTTAATAATTTTTTTGATTCATTCTGAATATAGCTCACCCATTTTAATTTAATAGTCATCTATTCTTTGCTGAGAAATTTATCTAAAGTGGAAATAGATAATAATTTTCAAAAATGGGACTCTTTACCTTCCTTTAATTATTTTCCTGCTCTTTGTATTAAAAAACTCTCTTATATAGCTTTTCAAAAAAAACACAAACTTGAAGCCCAATTTGAAAATCTGAATTTGTGTGACTCAGAATTGGAAGAAATTAGTAATGAATATCTATTGTTTTAAAATTTTATAATTACTAATTCTGGATTTCACTACAAGATACATACCAATTCAAATGATGAAAATTATCTTATTTTAAGGATCTTCTCTTATATAAATCCTTTTACTGAACAGCCTATTCTTTCACCTGCTAAAATCAAAGGAAATGGTTTATAATTCCTTGATCATACGTGTATAATTGATTTTGGATTATGAAATGGAATCATCGAATAAATTTGGAACTATTTTCATAATAATCAACAAACAAAAAATCCCCTCCAGGTTTGGAATCTTGTCACAACTTTACTCATTTTGTCTGCTCATTCCAAAAAAGTTGAAAGCTAATCCAAAGGATAAAAAAAGTAAAGAAGGAAGGTAAAAGTAATAAATTAAATAAAAATTTAGGTAGATAAAAAGTATGAGGATTTGTAAATTCATTTAAAAATTTTTATGCTTTCTTAAATTTTTAATAAATAAATCTGATATTTCAATTTACTAGACTAACGTAATGAGCCAATAACCTTTTGTTGTATAAAAGGTAATAATGATAACATTAAATTTTTTCATGGATTTAATCTCTCCTTTACCTGTGGAAAGTCCCAAAATTAGTTTCTAGACTTGGTCCACATTTTGTCTTGATGAATTTTCATTACTTTAAAACTAGTGAATTTTGTTTATCTTATTTATTTATTTATTAATTTATGGAATAATATTAAATTTTATTTTTGATTTTCACCCCTTACTTCAATAAAATACAGGGGAGTTTATTGCCAAATTTTCAAATAAGACATGGAAAATTGATGAGTTATTCAAATTTGGTAATACCCACTCCTTTCTTCATTGAAGTGCAGGGGAGGGTATTGCCAAATTTTTCAAACAGATATAGAATTTTGATGACTTAGGTCTATTTAGAAAGAAAATTATTGGTTATATGATAAAATTATGTTGGTGATGAGGATTTTCACTCAAGTGTCAGTATTATATTACCATCTGTAATTCCAAAAGTGCAATTTTTTAGAGTCTGGTAAGGAAAAATGGTGTTATCAGAATCTCATAATATAAATATTTTTGATAAAATTAAATGTAACTATCAAATTCCTTTTCCAAACATTAACCAAAAAATCAATTAATCAATTAAAAAAGTCAAGTAAGTTTCTGATGTCCTCATATGATTGGCCATTTTTATTCATTGTGTAATGAATTCTTTTTTTTAGAAATTTCTTTTTTTCCAATTCACAAATTGCCATTTATCTTTGAAAAACACAGTCTTTTGGTTTCTCTGAGCAAAGATGAGCTCTTTCCATCTCCTCTACATTTAATCTGGCCATTTCAAAATTTTATTGAAGAAAAAAAACATGGGCACCTGATAGCAGGTGCCAATCCCCATATTTGACTTAACTCAATTTCAGCTCAGCTGTAATTCTTCTGGAAAGACTGCGCACTGAACAATGAGCACACTAGCTTGCGCAACATCAAATCAAACTCACTCTTAAATCAAAACTGAATATAGGGACAGGCACCTACTAGCAGGTGCCACTTGATTTTTTGTGGTGGTTGAAGCAAAAAAAAAAATTTACTCCATATCTTAAGACTGTTCATCTTTCATAATCATATGATAAGACTTCATCTTTTCAAAGTCAAGGGAATTTTTTTGAAATAGAAAATTTTGGTGAGAAAATTGAATAGAAAAAAAATAAATATGCTTTTGAAGAAGATATATAGTGACTGAATCTTACTTATATTTTTTTTTCAAAATAATCATCATTGGAAGATAAAGAGGTGGTTGAAGTATTACCATGTTTTAAAAGATGGTTCAAGTTCATTGAAGTTGAAGCCCAACCCTTTAGTTTGGACTTTGAGCAAGAGGGTTCAGGAAGTTCATCTAAAGCAGCTTGCAAAGCAGGATTTTCATTTATGGAATTGTTATTCTTTTTAGAAATATTATTTTGAGTAGGAAGAGACTTGAAAAAAAAGAATGAGCAATTTAGCATAGAATTAAAGAAAAAAGAGAAAGTAAACATACATTCAAATTCTGGTGCTCTGAGGACTCAGATCTACTCTGAAATAATTGTTCTGCTTGATAGTTGGGATCATTTTCAGGTGAACTATGGTTAGAAGCTAGAGAGGATTGATGCCCTTGAGTTTCAGGTGTGTTTGGAGAATTATTGGCTGGTTGAGATCCACAGGAAATATCCTTACAAGAATTGTGTATAAAAAAAGGGTTGACATCAACTTGGGAACCAAAAAGATTACCCATTTTCTCATAGAAATGACTCATGATATTGAGATTTTTGGAAACAGTAGTTATTTCAGTCTTTAAAAACATCATCATCAATACCAAAGCAGGTGGAAGTGGAAGAAAAGTGAGCCTTTTTATATTTGGATTGATAAATTTTGAACCTCTACTTCATTTGCTTAGGATTGATGTCAATTCTCCTTTTTGTTTTCTTTTTTACTTAATTTTCCATTAGCAAGAAGCCATTGACCTTTTAAGAAGGTTGAAGTCCGATTTGGGCAGAATTCTCACATCCAAAAAACACATAATAATTTGATCTAATTTTGAGAAATTTGATGATGATGAGATAATCTTTCATTTTTAGCTTTCCAGACTTTGATTTCTCTGGTGAGGGGCTTGCATTATGGGAAGACCTTTGTGATGTAGCATTTTTTTGAGTTGCCTTTTGAGTGTTTGGTTTTCTGGAAGGGATTATGAAACTGGAATGTTACAATAAAAGAGGTTAAGAGGTTGAAAATATAAAAAAAGAAAGAAAAAAGCATGCCTGGTTAAAATGTTGGAATAAAATGTTTCAAATCTTGGTGAGGATTGTGTGTCAAGGATTGATGAGGGGACAGAGATCTGTATATCTTATGTGAAAGGGATGGGGTGGGCAAGGAAGGGATGATGTGGCCAACATGTAGTTGTGAGAAAAAAATTGAGAAAAAAGTGCTTATTTGAAGTCATAACTGATACCCATTTTTGATATAAGTGACTTTTTTGCAAAATTTAAGTACTGATATGCTTTGAAATCTGCACTTAACTTAAGTGCAGATTTTCAAGAACTGAAACCCCCCAATAGATATATTCTAAGATAAATCTTAACCAAAAATTTTGAAATTGGTAGTCAAGAATTATTTTCTTTGTAATGATTGTGGATAGTTTATCCTCATTTGAAAGGTTGTTGTCATATCAATATTTAATAGTTTACCCTTATCTTGGAGTTGAGAATTGGAACTCCTGATGCCCCAAGGATGATACCACTTCACTTAATCAGCAGCTACCCTCTTCTTCAACACTACTCCATCCAACTCTTCCAAAAAATATGAACTAGCAGAAACCTTTTCCCTGAATTTATATGGTCCTTTCCCATTATCTGCAAAAATCTTCCCCCACTGCCTTACCAAACTCCTATTATACACCAAAACCATATCTCCAGGGTTCAAAGCTTTCCTGAGTCTATTGGATAACCTCTTATCCAAATTTCTAACTGACTGAATTCAGATCTTCATCATCCTAGAATATTCCTTCTCTAAAGTTTATTCTTTCTTTTCTAGCTGAACCATTCTTGCACATAATAAATCTTCAATAGTTTTGATCATGTCCCAATCTACTCCAAGATATGATTCAGCCTCTAAATTAACTTGTAAAAACACTTTTTTACCAAATACTAGTTTTTAAGGTGAATATTCAGTTGTCCTTTTGAACATGATTCTTTCAGCAAATAAAACTAACAGTAAATAGTGCTTCCACTTTTCAGCACTTTTCCCATACATTTTAACTAAAGCATCTGTAATTACTTGATTCCCTCTTTCTACCATTCCTTCAGCTTCAGGATAATATGGGTTTTTGTCAGCCAGGCTATTCCAGGAGTCCAGTAAATGATATGTTAACTTATAAGACCTGAAAGAGGGCGTAAGAATTGTATTTAATGTATATAAATTAATATTTTATTGCATAATAAAATTATATAAGTATCTTATTACATATAAGTGTTATATTAATTTTATTGTTTATATAAATTTCTATACATTTAAATTAAACATGATATATTTTATATTCTACAAATAATGGCGCATTTTTATGTATTTAATAATTATAAATTTATATTTAATTAATTAAAAACATATATTATAATTATAAGTGTAAAATTGAATTATAATATAATTAAATTAATTATTTAAATTTATATATTAAATAACACCTTTCATATAATATTAAAAAATAATTAATGATGCTTCTTTTGACCCTTAATTGTGTCAGGAAAACAATTAATTAATTTATACTAAATTGAGATTAATTACATATTTTGTTGCGTAACAATATTCTTTGTTTCACTTAAAAATCCTTAAATCAGACTGTACAATCTGTTTTGAATTATTTTTCTCATAATCCCTATGTCTCAGGCTTGTTTAGTTATTCACTATTTTTACTTACTGATGTGGGAATTAATGGTGGGAAAATTGGATTCTTAATTGGGGTTTTTAATTATTTGTTTCATATTTTTCTCTACATTGTTATGTTTCACTTACTTTTTGATATACTTGTTTCATCCTATTATAATTCTTGTATTTACAAATATAGTGGCGCTTCAGAGGACCCATTGCCTATAAATGGGCCTTGGATAATCCTCTGTAGCCTCATCACTTACTATACACTCAACAACTTAAATATAATTTTATCACATTTATTATTATTTTTATTAGTATTACAATCTAATTAAAAATTCTATATAACAATTAAAAGGTTGCCTTAAGTCTGATAGTAATTAAAGTGTTTTCCGCGCAGAACCCTTACTTGAAATAATATTAATATTCATAAAACCCAATCTTGTGTCACCTCTAAAATCACTCGTCGTTGCTTTCTCTTCAATAAATTAAATAATTTCATTAGACTTTATTTCTTTTATTTCTCAAATCACCATTACCTTCTTGTCCTCCTCTCTTTCTTCCCTCTTTTCTTCTCTCTTCTAGATGACTGACTGACAGTTTTATACCCTAAACTTTGATCCAAAATTTGATATAGCTACCATAAACTCTGTCCCAAATTCAGGACCTTTATCAACATTCACAAACCTCATAACTACATACCTATATACCCAATCTTTTATTAGAAAATCTGCCAATTTTTTGGCATTCAAATTAGTAAGAGGCCCTGCCTATACTCAAGCAGATAAATTATCTCTGGTAACAACTGAATACTTGTATCTTCCCCCTTTAATATGAATAGTATCCAAACTAACCCTAGCAAACAAGAGTCTTTTCACAGGTTTCATGTGCAGGTTCTTTTAGCTTAAATAACTTCTTCTTTGAAATTTATTGCATGACTTAACCCATAATTTTACAGCCAACTTAATTCCAGGCCACCAAAATCTATCAGCAACTTGTCTATAAGACTCACCAACATCTCTATGCCAAAGATCTTCATGCAGTGATTTCACAACTAAATCTTTCCCTTTTCTCTAAGTAACAACAAACTGAGTATTTGTGTGCATACTTTTCATCAGCCTCCTACCAGATAAATAAAACTCTTACAACTACCTTTTGATATTCACCCATTCATCTTCATCACAATCCTCTGGCCTTTCCAGAGTTAATAAATATTTAACCAACTTTAATTAGGATCTTGTCTGATCCCAGACTTCATCTTGAAATTCTAACAACACCAAATCAATAGGAACTTCCCTATCACAAAAATCACCTACACATGAGTGAGCCAACAACTTTGAACATTGAATTTTCCTACTTATAAAATGAGATTTTGAATATTGCACCTCTGAAATTTCCAACCTTACTTCAACAAATTCTTTTTCTACCTCTTTAACACCCCATCACAGTGGGAAAAATGATAAACCAGATTTCTGGTTCAGTTTTTTGACTCTATTCCATACCAAGGTGTGTTTCAAAGGAATATCATGAAATGACCCTGTTTGAGCAAAGTCAATGACCCTAGGAGTGAACTTTCACAGGCTCTTCTTTTTTTATTTTCCAGTTGTTTTCATCACCATTGCTCATAGTCTTTCACCCCATCTCCTGCTTCCTGTCTAGATGTAGTTAAAGTTTTTTCTTAGTTTTTTCATCCCTTCCTCTCTTGTTTGATTCACTAACTTTCTTCCTTCCCAACTATAACTCTCATGTATTCTTTCAAAAAATATCCCTACTTCATATTATACTTTTGCTTGATGAATTTATGATTAAATTTTTTCACATACTTAGTGATTCCATATTTTTTCAACTCCCTCACTTTTCTTTCCAATATTCTTTATTTTTGTTACAAAAAGTATAAATTGCTAAGAGGCACTATGGAGAGCTAATAAATTCAACTCTAAACCCTCCTTAGAATGCTAAAAATATGAAAATGAAAGACAAGTAATAATGGGTGACTTCTATTCTTACAATGTGTTTAAGCAATAAACATTATAAGTGCCTGAAAATATTTATTATCAATCAAGAATATATTAGGAAATACAAAGGCCATGGTGATTCAAGATGGCCAAAAAATTTATGTTTCAAGTCATAAACGGAAATTCAAGGACTAAATAGATCAATTGAAAACCAAACAAAGTGTGTTAGAAATTCATCTAAAACAATATAGAGGCTGGCTATATCAATACCAGTCTACCAATTCATAGTAGATATTCATCATATGCTTCAGAGAATCATATCAATATGGAAAATATTTCTTCATACAGGACTTGGACCCATGACTATAAAAAATATAGCAGATGCTCAAACCATTGATCAAAACAGACTTTAAAATAAACAATGCACTACTAAAATCTAGATTAAAATAATACAAGACCTGATAAATTTGTCTTTTCTTAATCCTTTCCTGAACCTTTCTCTAAATTATATGGAAATATTAATGTGATATATTTGGATCAAATAGGCTATTCATACTTAAACTATTTCCACATCTTTATCAAAGAACTATCTGGAATCATGGTTTCACTACTTATGATAGTTAAAATGGTGATTCTTAGTTCAATGATTTATTAAGAATTGAATATCATGTCAATTTCACCAAGTTATGGCAATTCCAATAAAAATGATAAATTTTTAATGATTGACAAATATTTATCAAATAATGTTCAAAGACAGTGTTTATGATAATATATTAGGTTTAGTCCAGAATGTGGGTTTTCTCAAAGAAGTGCAGTATATACATTAAATCTTGTGTAAAAAGTGTCTTTACAATATATTAATAAACTATTATAATTATGCAAAATTTAATGAGATATTTAGATTGAGAATTGAGGTAAAATTGATCAATATAGAGGAATTTCAATCAAAAATGTGATTTTTTTAATAATAATTTCCATTTTTCTGTCAAATACTGTCCTAAATTTTTTTTAATATATTTAAAGGCTGATATAGTGATTAAGACTTTAATTAGATATCTATATTGACATTTGAAATACATTTAATAAATTTATGGCTATTTAAATTCAAAATTTGATTTTTTGACAATAATTCCCATATCTTTGTCAAATATCTATCAAAATTTATAAATGAGCTATATAAGAAGGTTAGTATGATTAATAAAGATCTAATTGTATATTGATATTTTAAATATAAATAATTTGACATAGCTATAACTATTCCAATTCAAAATTGAGATTATCACTAATTTCCGACATATTTATATCAAATCTTTTGTTGCTATTTTCATTGAAAAATATAGTAAGTTTTTATGTAATTTAAAATCTATTTAGCTTCTTTGAATCAATAGGGGGTATCAATGTTCAGGGATCCACAATTAAATTAATTGCAGATAAAGATCCTTATTCCCCAATTATCTTCCACAATTATTTTTGCTAAGAATTGGGTTATTAGACACTTAATGTCAGCTAGGCTACTAGACTTACCCAGTAAAATAATTAATTATCTTACTGAGATAAAGCCACACCTTTTAATCCTTATTAATAATTAATTATTTACTAACTACTTATGTATTACTTACAACTAACTAGCTAAGTACAATAAGTAATGTAAATAATTAATAAAAATAAGTAAATGTCAAATACATTTTTACTCCCTAACACCGTGCTCAATAATAGAGATGAGAGAGAATAAAAATAGTATTAAAAAATATAAAAAATATAAAAGGAAGAATATTTTCAAATTCCTTTATTTAGATTTTGTTGAATCAAAATTTTAAATCAAATTTTTTTGTAGTAAATGTGACGTACCAAGGGATTCAAATTTTTATTTCAAATAAAATGATACCTTTTATTTACACACTATTTAGTATATCTCTTATTATTTCCGTTACACTCTTTTTTTAGCTTCTTTTTCTCAAACCCTTGTATTAGGTGGTGTTAACTCCGTGTCTTTATTTCTCACATCTTTGCCTATAAAAGGCCCTCTCTTTTTGTACTTTTCAGATCATCATTCACTTACTTACATTATTTAAACCAAGACTACATATAAATATTTATTACTATTTATTATTGTCTTTATTACTTACAATCTCGTAGTTCTAAATCATTAATTATAGTAATAATTAAAATCCTACCTCTTATCATTGAGTAATTAATCTTTAAACTATAAGAGAAATATGTACCCTGGTTTGAGTCATCTAAAATTCACCATTGCCATCCTTGAAATACCTTGAAAAATCTTCTAGACGTGAAAGACCCCTTGAAAATTGGAGGCCTTCCTAAATTGTCAATGGCACATCGTTATCTTGAGGACCGGAGACCGTGGGACCATCGCCATTGAGGTACCTATAAGGACGAGTGGAAGACAAAAATGACAAACATCATACATCACGTGACTTATTTTTTGCTGCAAATGGAAATCGAACTGCGCTCCAAAACTTAGGCTTATATACTAACTAATAGTTATATATTTGGTGGTAATTATTGATTACTATTTTTGGGTCACTTTGCACTCTTCATACTCTATGTATTTCCTTATACTCAGCACTCTGAAAGTGGAATTAATTTGCTCATCTAACAGGGTAAGGTGTCTAGTAAAGTGGAATTAAATTTTTATTATTATTTATTTTATTTTTCCTAGTTGAAAAAGATAGAGCGACTGTGTTCTTAGTCCTAGAGGTAATCAATTATATTTGAAAAAAAATTATTATTCATTATAATTTTCAGTTGACTCTTGTCCTGATATATTTAAATTTTATTTGTTCCAGTTGACGAATTGTCCTGAAAATAAATTTTTTTAAAAATTCATATTTAATTATTTCAGTAGACATTAAGTCCTGGTAATTATTTATTTTTCAGTTGATTTAAAATCATGATAATAATTATCATAAAAATTGTTAATAAGAAATTAAAATTAAATTCTTCAGTTGATTATTATATCCTGGTTTTAAATTATTTTGAATTAATAAATTGATTATTATTTTAGTTAATTTTATCCTGAAAAATTTTATTTTATTATTTTTCTTTTAAATAAAAGTAAAAATACAAACGAATTCATCTTATTGTCTCCCTCTCTCATTGCAGTAAAAATTAGAAATGACTGATCAAGGTGTCTCTGCTGCACGTGAAGAGGAATTGGATTTAATTGATTATGATGAGGCTACTTCTGTGAGTTCTCATTTAACTAGTAAATTATCTCAAATTAATCAATCATTGCCCCAATCAGGATGTGGAGATGGAGGAAGTGGAAATTCTGGTAGAAACAACTCAGGAACAGAAACCTGTGTTAACCCCCCAGAAGAACATCCAAAAGGCTTCAAAATAAAATAGATGCCACTACCTCAACAAGTGAAGAACCTGTCAACACACATAAAAGAATTAAGTACAGAAAACTTGAGATTGAGGTCAAGAGTAGATGCTCTAGAGGAAAAGGTAAGTAAAATAGATGCTTTTCTTCAAGAGAAGGGGAGACCTCCTCCCCCTAGGGATCTTCATCAATTGGCTCCCCAGAAGCCAGAGAAAGTGGAAGTATCCAAGTGGAAGTGGGATTACCTGTCTCAAAATCAACAGACTCAATTGCCCCAAGCAGGTCCATCAAGACACAGCCAAGTCAACCCCACACCTCCTCACCCCTATTAAGGAGGAGGAAGAAGAAAAAACAATATGATCTTGCCCAGAAAACCTTGGTAAGAACCTCTATTGATTCTCAAGTACCATTTCTTGTAACTAATTCAGTTCCCTCAGGTAATTCTGGAAGAAGAGATGATACTGTGAGACCTGTAGAGCCTGAGAACAGTAGACAAATTGCTCAAATTTCAAATATATCTAATCCTTTAGTTTTAATTTCTACTTCAATGATAAATCCTGATATGGCTATTATTGATGAAACACTTGAACCTGAGTTTTTTGAGATACTGGAAGGTTACTCTGTTTTCTTATTGAAAAACACTCCAGAAATAGCTAACATTAATGATGAATATTTGAGAGATATTACTGCTAAACAAAATCATACAATGAACAACATTCAATTGACTCAGAAATATAATAGTTTGTTAACTGAACAGGGTTATCAAACATTAAGGAGTGAATCACAGAGATGTTATGATGAATTTTTTCTTTACAAGGCAACCCATAAAAAGAAAGTTGCTTTATGGCAAAATATCAAAAATTATTTGTCTAAACTGAAAGATACAGTATCTGCCTGTTTCCAGGAGGTGGAGATAGACAAGATGAATCTGAAAAGATTGAATGATCATTTTTCATCTTTTCAAAATAAAAATCAGTTATCTTTTACAACAATCAATAAGAGTTTATCTAGTCTTCCAAGAGTGAAAACCAGACTAACAACCATTGAGGAGAAATTAAACTTATTGTTTAATGATCGAAAAAATTCAGAGATTTCTTTAAAGGAACATATAGTACAGGATGCTCCAGAGTAACCTGTGGCTAGTTCATCTAAAGGAAAATTAGTTCCAGAAATACATGTTGATACCCCTGAGTTTCCATCAAAAATTGATGATGCACCAGGATCTTCAACAGAGGGATTAAACAATGAGATTACTGCACAACTAGAGAAGTTACAGCTGCTCCTTACTCAGAAATAAGCTGGTACTAAGGATAAACCTTCAAATTAAGAGAATTGGCCAAAACTTGACCAGTACCCAACATTTGATGGTGCTTCTTCTTCTGATTGGCAGCAATTTGTTTGCAGAATTGATAACTTTAAAAATTCTTACAAACTCCCGGATGAGAGAGTTGTGTCTAAGTTAATTTCCTTGTTTACCAATGTTGCCCTAATGTGGTATGAATCTGTTCTCCTGGACAGAAATGACTACTCATGGGAAGATTGGAAAAAATTGATTAAAGCACAATTTGGTGGATCCAAGTTCAGAATGGCTCAACAAAGGCAGTATGAGGAAAATAAATATAGCTCTTCCACTGATAAACCTATTGAGTTCTTAATGAAACTTGTGAAAATTTTAAGAGCTATGGACCCAAATATGGAGTTTTAGTTATGGAAGGACAGTATCCTTTATAAATTACCAATGTCTCTGAGAGACTTGATAGTGGATAGGACTGATTTCTCCAGAGAACCCTCTTCTTTCATTAATACTCTAAATGAGATCCTTCTAAACAGCAAGTATTATTCCAGAAGATTCATTCCTAGGACCCCTTTGAAGAAATCCTCCACTTACCAACAGAAACCTCTGGAAAAGGTTGGTAAACCTTCTTCCCCTGTTGCACCAAAAAAGTATGAAACAAACACTTGCTTCAAGTGCAACAAGCCTTGGAAGAAAGGCCATGTTTGTGACAAGAGGATAAATCTTGTTGAACAAACTGAGGAGAAGGCTAATGACACAATAGAACTGGATGATACTTCAAGTGATTGTGCCAGAAATATTTCATATGAATCTCAACAAGAAATCTTGATGCTGAAAGAAGATATTCATTATTTAAATACTATTGATATTGATAATAATGATTTATCTACAGTTGAGGATGCTGAGATCATAAGGAACATTTAGGATAGCTCAATTGTAATTTCCCCTCTCAAAGCACCAGTCTTTATCAATGGAACCAGCAAGGAAGTTTTTCCGGATTCTGGAGCTGGAGGAAGTGTAGCATCTGAAAAAGGACTTGCTTCAGTGGATCAATACTATAAATCAAAACTGATGCCTATCACTTCTGAGAATTGGAGAGGTTATGGCTCTGTCTTGTCCCCCATTGGTAAATACAAGGCCATAGTATTTTTTAAATATAACCATGGTTTTGTAAGAGCTATTTGTGATTTTTTTGTCATGAAAAATGATAATTTAAGCAGTTGGTTTATCATAGGAAATGAAATTTTAACCAAATATGGCATAAAATTAGATCCTTCAAACCAATGCTTCACAATGGGGATAAATGGGAAGAGAAAATTTAAGTTTTCCTCCCCCAAAAAATTATTAAAACCAGAATTGAACACATGTAATTCTGTGGCTCAATATTAAGGAAGATCTACAAAAGAAATGCATGCCCTTATGTTTGAAATCGACAATGCCATCTTTGGAGAACAATTTTCTTGTAAGGGTAAGGATTTCATCATTAACTTGATAAAGTCTTTTCCTATGGCCTTTGCTCATGGGTCACATGAACTGGGATTAGTTGAAGAAGAAATAAAACTCTCATTGTCTTGTCCATTAACTGATATACCACCTAGTTTAAAGAAGAAGCCTTATCCTGCTTCTCCCACAAAGAGAAAAGATATTGAAGACAATATCTCTACCCTTTTAGAAATGAATATTATTGAAAAGGTAGTTGAAACACCTAAATATTGTTTTATCTCACCTGTCCTAATTTCTTATGGGAAAGATAAAGCCAGGTTATGTTAGAGCACTAAATACTTATACTGTTGATGATATCTATCCTTTGCCTAGAATTAGCTCTATACATACTACCTTACAGGGTGCTAAATATATCAGCTGTTTGGATGGTAATAAAGGATATCACCAGGTACCTGTTGAGAAAAATTCTCAGAATTTTCTGATGATTGCTACTCATATGGGTAATGATAAGTATGTTAGGATGACATTTGTCCCTAATAATGCCCCTTCAGTTTTTAAAAAGTAATGGATAGCACATTCCATCAGGAGATAATTGAAGGATGGGTGATGGTTTATATTGATGATTTCATCAAATTCTCAAAAAAATTTGAGGACCATCTTAACCACCTGTGTAAAGTGTTCCAAAAAATGGATGAGATAAATATGACACTTGCTTTGAAGAAATGTAAATTTGGTTTCCATTCTTTAAAAGTTCTTGGTCTTGTTGTTTCAGGCTTACAGATACGTGTTGACCAAAACGAAGTGGCAGCCATACAACAGGTGAAGGCTCCTAATACAGTTAGAGAGCTACAGAGTTTTTTGGGAATGTGTGGATACTATAAACAGTATATTAGAAATTACCAAGTCATAGCTTTACCCCTTACTTAATTAAATAGAAAAGATGTTGCTTTTGTCTGGAATAGTGAAAGACAAAGGGCCTTTGAAACTATGAAACACTGTTTGATGTCAGCATCTACTCTTGATTTACCTGACTTTAATCAACCATTTGTTTTATATACTGATTCCAGTTCTATTGGTCTGGGTGCTGCCCTCCATCAAAAACAAGTGATGAATGATAAAGTATCAGAAGTAGTAATTTGTTATATTTCAAGAACCTTGAGAAATAGTGAATTGAAATATGGTTCTACTCAATTGGAATGTTTAGCTGTAGTGTGGGCTCTAGAAAAGCTACATTATTACCTAGATGACCAGAAATTTGAACTTGTCACTGACTGCAGTGCAGTTAAATCCCTTTTAAACTTGAAAACACCTAACAGACATATGTTCAGATGGCAGTTAGCTGTTCAAGAATACAGAGGGAGAATGACAATTATTCTTAAGGCTGATATTTCTCACTCAAATGTGGATATGTTATCAAGGTTACCTTTACCAAATGATGACTCTAATACTTCTTATGATCCTGAGGATGAAATTATTCATATTCATGCGATATATGTGGTTGATATAGAGGAAGAGCTATTACAGCTTATTCTGGATTCATATGATAAGGACACTGACTAAAAATAGTTATGCACCATATTAAATGATCCAAAGAATGCTTCAATACAAGAATTAATTAAAACCCTTCCACCAAAGTACCAAAAAGCTTTGGAAAAAGGTAAATTTTCAATTGACAAAGGATATCTATATTATAGAATAAAGTTGAGTAATGTCATTGTTATTCCTCCTTCTATGAAAGAAATAATCTTCAAGATTTTTCATGATGACATTTTTGCTAGACATTTTGATTTTGAAAAAACAATGATCAGAATTAAAAACACCTCTTGGTGGGTTAATATGTCTGAGACACCAAATTATATGTTGAATCTTGTGATTCTTGCCAAAAATCAAAAAGATTGATTGGTAAAAGAGCTGGATTAATGCAACATATTGAACCTTTTGATGCACCATGGCAAATAATAAGCATGGATTTTGAAACAGGATTACCTATTGCTGGAAAAGACAGTTTTAACTCTTGTTGGGTTATTCTGAACAGATTCACTAAAATGTGTAAATTTATCTCTACTCACAAGGATGTTTCCACTAAAGAATTAGCTTTCTTATGGTGGTCTCATATGTTTAATACTGCTGGTTTTCCTAAAGCCAAAATCTCTGACAGAGACCCTAAATTTACTTCTGAATTTTGGATGTTTCTGATGGATGTTTGTGGTTGTGATCTGAAACTATCTACTGACCATCACACTCAGACTGATGGATTAGCTGAAAGAATGATTCAGACTCTAGAGGACATGATAAGAAGGTACTGTGCCTTTGGCCTTGAGTATAAAGACAATGACAGATTCATTCATGATTTGGTTACCTTACTTCCTGGGTTGGAATTTGCTTATAATAGCACTTTTCATTCTGTTACTCAAAGAAAGCCTTTTGAGCTCTGGCTTGGATATGTTCCAAATACTCCTGCCCAAATTCTCAATAATAAAATACCTAAATTGGATTTACATCCTGGTGTAATATCTTTTCTTCAAATGCAACAACTTTGCAGAAGTCATGCTCAAAAATGTATTGAAAAATCATTTGAATATGAGAAGAAGAGATGGGACAAATCCCATAAAGAATACTCTTTTAAGAAGGGTGATGAGGTGTTGATTTCTACAGTCCACTTCAATTTACAAGGTAATAACAAATTGAAAGACCAATTTGTTGGTCCATTTGTTGTAGGAAGAATGCTTGGTGATAATGCAGTTGAAGTTATTTTGTATTCTCCATATGACATAAAACATCCTGTTTTTCCAATATCTCTTTTAAAACCTTATACATCCAGTAGTGATTTGTTTCCTAAAAGGAGTGGAAGACCAAAAAATACCCCTAATGAAATCACTGAGACAGCAGAAATTGATAAAATTCTAAATGACAGAATATTTACTGCTGAAAAGGTACAGAATACTTATTGAGATTCAAGAATAAATCTTCTGAATATGATTCTTGGATACCTGGGAAGGAAATATCTAATCTTTCTACTCTGCTAGAGAAATATAAAAAGAAAAAATCATAGCATTTTTTTATTATTGTTTTTTTAGAGTGAAGGAGTGTCAGCCAGGCTACTAGACTTACCCAGTAAAATAATTAATTATCTTACTGAGATGAAGCCATGCCTTTTAATCCTTATTAATAATTAATTATTTACTAACTACTTATGTATTACTTACAACTAACTAGCTAAGTACAATAAGTAATGTAAATAATTAATAAAAATAAGTAAATGTCAAATACATTTTTACTCCCTAACACCATGCTCAATAATTCAGATGAGAGGGAATAAAAATAGTATTAAAAAATATAAAAAATATAATAGGAAGAAACTTTTCAAATTCCTTTATTTATACTTTTTTGAATCAACATTTTAAATCAAATATTTTTGTAGTAAATGTTATGGACCAAGGGATTCAAATTTTCATTTCAAATAAAATGATACCTTTTATTTACGCACTATTTAGTATATCTCTTATTATTTCACATACGCTCTTTATTTAGCTTCTGTTTCTCACACCCTTTTATTAGTTGTTGTTAACTCCATGTCTTTATTTCTCACATCTTTGCCTATAAAAGGCCCTCTCTTTTTGTACTTTTCAGATCATCATTCACTTACTTACATTATTAAAACCAATACTACATATAAATATTTATTACTATTTATTATTGTCTTTAGTAATTACAATCTCATAGTTCTAAATCATTAATTATAATAATAATTAAAATCCTACCTCTTATCATTGAATAATTAATCTTTAAACTATAAGAGAAATATGAACACTATTTTGAGTCTTCTAAAATTCACCGTTGCCATCCTTGAAATACCTTGAAAAATCTTCTAGACGTGAAAGACCCCTTGACACTTTACGTGTCAATAATCACCTCTTATCCAACATTTTTCTACTCAATTTTTCATAACCACATCTTGGACAACTTTCTGTCATGACCAAATGTCGCACAAAGTTCTGCCATAACCACATCTTGGACTACTCTCTTGATATGCCTCATGGATGTGATGAGTTTGGGATCAGGAATTAGGGATGGAAATTGGGGTATAAGAGGCAGCATAATGCATTATCATGGATTCATTATCCACTAGTCTTGGGCTAGTGGATAAGAATCTTTCGCAATTTATATTGTCTGATCCCATGAAAAAAAATTACTTATCCCTGATTGCGGATCCCTGAACATTGATACCCCCTAATATTAGTGTAAAATTTCTCCATCTATGATTATTTCATTGAAAAATTTAAATTTTCTCTAACAATTGTTGTGTCATTATCAAATATTTTGCTGCTGTTATATTTGCACTATCATAGAGGATTCAATTTAATTATTGAAAGCTCTTGAGCCATTAGGTTTTAGAATTAGGTTAAAATAGGTCATAAGAAAGCTGCTTAAATCAAATATTTTAATTTTTTCACTAGTATTTGCCACATATCTACTACATCATTTCCTACAATTCTTTAGTTCTCTTTTCACTTTCAAGGAAGGCTAAAATGAAGAATAAAAACATAAATATAAATTCATATTTTTATAAATACTTTCTTTATCAAGTATCAGATATCTTAACTAAACAGGTCTTTCTCACTACAAGTTTGAATATTTACATAAAGTTAAGTCGGTGAGTCTCTGCTAAGGCAACATAGCGGAACTATCATCCTGGATATTTCCAGGACTGAATAAAAAGTACTTATAAGTTATGTTAATCATATGGACTATACATGGCAGCAATAAATTAGAGTACACAAATAGTATACATAAGTAAAATTATGATAAGATACAAAATATGCCATTATAAAACCTTATATACACGCATATATCCGCCTTTTATAAGCCTTATGTACTTAATATTAAGCTGGAATATGTTAGGGTAATCTCAAGAACCTTAAGTATAAGGCTACATAATTTTTAAGTACACTTAAAGCTGTTATTTTCATTGTTTTATGTAAAAAACAAGAAATGCACTTTAAATCACTTAAAAGTTGATTATATGCGCTATAAATTTAATAATAATAATAATGCACTTTGACATATCAATTTGCCTTAATTAGGACTATTGATTTGGCTACTCAAATGCATAACAATAACACTTTTCAAATTTGGTGTTTTTTATGCCAGAAATGGCTTCTGTGTACTGGCCACATACTGCCTGCATTTTTCCTGACCATCCTAACTATTTCCAATTACACCTCCCCAAATTTTTACCACAGATATCCAAAGTCCCCCCAATAGCCTTCAGAGACCTAGGAGGGACCAAATTCAACTAGAGAAAAGACCCCCTAGATCAACCATAGAGAGATACAGCACCAAAAATCCAAAATCCACAAAGAGTCCAAAAAAGAAGAGAGTCCAACAGTAACAGATATTTCAAAAGCTAGAAAGTACTCACCCCACATTGGCGCCAGAAATGTAGACAATCCTATAGTACTAGCTATAGGCCTTGAGCAAGGGAGTTGGAGAAAAACCAGAAGGAAAAACCCCTGTCCCTTTAGAAAAACAAGTGAGATTAATTTTCTACAGCAGATTAGAGACTGTTACAATTCCCCCTTCCAAACAACTCCTTGACTGCTTTACAAGTCAAGATAGTAGCCAATAGTAGACCACTGAGAACAAAAGAACCAGAAAACTTGAAATGCAGAGAAATCCACACCAGAAACCAAAGACACAGTGCACTTGTTGCACAAACACAGCAAATATACTTGATGTAGGTTTCAAAGCTACAACAGAAAAATCAGTTTCCAAAGTTAAGTTAAATGAACAACTAACCTTGCAACAAACACAGCCAATTGTGGCCAAAAAAACATCGAAAACTGAGTTAAAGGCTTGGGTCCAATATTTCTACTAAATCTTTTCTCATCCCAACTTTTCATACAGTACCCTTTCCATTCCTAAGTTTACAAACTTTTTCAAGATGTCTCATCCTACTTCACTGCTACTCCTGATCAAGCTTGTAATTACTGTTCCTTCACCAACACAGACCGTGGTTTCACTTATAACTTGAAAAAGATCATCTACAATAGGGCCTGTTCCACCTTTTATGAAAAGAAGAGAAAAGTTTCTGGCCTGAAATAAGTCTCTTTCTTAGGCCTTCCACCAGCATTGCCTATTTTTGTAAGCCTTCTCCCACTCCATCATACTTTTCTCCCCATCATTCCATCAAATCACCTCCTTTCAGCCCCCTGAATATCTAAACATTCCATCTGATTTTATCTCATCTAAAGAACCTAATTCTCCAATTCCTTAATCTGCTGTTCCTTCCTTGAAATCTAAATTAACTAGTGAACATTCAAGGTCTTTATCTCTCCCCAAGACTGAAACTTCCCCCAAAGCTATGCTTTAACCTTCTTCTTCAAGGTATGTCCTAGATATTTCTTCATCTTCTTCAATTCCATCTTCCAGCCCTTTCAATAGTCCTCCTAGAAAAATATCTAGATCTCAAAGCCTTTTTCCTTCTCTTAACTCCTCTATGATATCCAAGAAACCTGAAATCTCCAGCTCCTGATCTCCTCTATTTGACATTTAAACTCTCTCTATTAGAGACTCCTCCTCCAAAAAGCATATAATGCCAAAAACAAAGAATCCCTATTCCTTCCTCCTAAAACCAAAACACATGACCAGCCAGCCTATAAATCATAATCTTGATAGTTTTGATTCTGGTAAGTTTTTTTTCAAAGATTGTCTTATGAATGCTTTCTTGATAATTAATAATGTTGTTTTTAGAATACTCTGGATCTTACTATCCTCTTTCTGAGTACCATCTTCCTGATCAAGCTCCTTCATGCACATATGTTTATCATCATGTGTTTAGAAGCAAATCTTTTTCTGCTTTCAAAAACATCATAACACATTAAAGAACCTATCCCCTTAAAGACAAAGCTGAAACCCACTTTAAAGAACAAGTCTTGAGTGACCAATTTAAAATCTCTAAATTTCTTAAACACCATCAAAGTCATCAAATAGTAGCAGATGAAAATTCTCAAATTCTGGTTTCTCCAAGGTCTCCAAGCCATTTTCCTTCTCCCTAAGTCTGCTTCCTAATCTTGAATTTTCTTTTCTTGATGATTTTTCTGACCTGGGTAATTGTAAGCCAGTAACTTATTTAACATAGTAAAACTGGTCTGATTAAATTTATTTCTCAAATTACTTATTTACCTTTTTTTTTAAATATTATAAATTTAATATTTTAAAGTCATTAACTATTATATTGTGTAACAATAGTTAATACTCTCTTACAAATTGTTTTGTATTCTTTAAGCTCTTTATATAATTTATGCAAACCTTTTTAATTTAATTAAAATTTTATTTCATTTTATAAAATAATTTGATTTAAAAAATATAAAACTACAGCAAATTTGGAGATATAAGTTCATGTAATTACTGGGACACTGAGCCTTCTTGAAGTTGGCTAGAGGGGGGCCAGGGAGAGCAGCAAAAGAGCCTTTAGTATTTCCTTGGAAAATTAAAGCATAAGATTTTTATTTAAATTTGAGTTTTATTACACTTAAATTTTAATTATTTAATTTAATTTAATTTTTTTTATTTTATTAAAACTTAACTCAATCATTTAATTATATCTTCCTACTTTATCTTAACTTAATTTTATATTAAATTTTAAATTATATATTAATTATTTTGTTGAATTCACCATAGTTCATGTTGTATTACAGTTTTCCTATAAAAGTGGTTTTCTTTTGTTGTTTTAGAATCATCACTTATTATCATTTCAATTTATATATACATTATTTAATATAAAAATTAAATAAATACAAATACTTTATTTATTTATTTAATAATTTATTTGACAGACAACTGTTCAATGTGAAGATAAGAAATAAAAGGTTATTTAATTACAAAAATATTGCTATAAATCTAGCTTCTCTACTCAATTATTATATCATTTCTTTCAAATCCATTGCAAAAACCATCGTTACTTACCTTAAATGCCAACTGTTGGGGTCTTTCCGAATTTCAAAGGACAAAAAAACTTTTGCAGTCAATATAGAAGGTTTGTTTTGGTTGAGGGTGATTTATTAGACCATTGTTTTATGAGTTGAATGTGTGGAATAGGATTATAATTGCAAATAAGTATAGATGAAAATGTAAAAAATAGAGTTAGAAAAAAACAAAAAACATGAATTTTATTTAACTTACTAGTTTATTGTTGAAAATGAAAAAATCAAAATTGGTTGCAGTAGAGACTTGAACCTCAGATTTTCACTTTTAGAATATATACTACAATATATTTGTGCCTGTTAAGGACTAATATAGTAGTGAGTAGTCTATATTATGTCTTCATTATTTCAAGCTTTATGTTAAAAGAGTAATTTTAGTATCTAGAATTACTGACACAATAATTTTTTATTTAAATTATATATATATATGTGTATATAATATTTTATCTTTTATATATATCAATATTAAAAAAATAAATTTATATAAGGGGGTATCAAAGTTTAAATCTTCCATTTTAAAATACCTCTTTTTTCCACCGAATCAACCATGATTATTTTTTAAAATATGCCCTACTTTTCCCCAAAAACATCATTTTACTGAGAATTAAAGTCAAGTTTGTGACTTTCTTTTTGTTTTGTGAGATACCTTTTAAAGAATTACAAATTTATAACTTTGATACCGCCTATAATTAATATTTTATTGAACATATATTTTATTTATATATAAATTATTTATTTTCAGAACTTAATAATTTATTTTAATTGATTATAGTACTGAATTTTTTCATGTCTTTTAAAACAGTAGAAATAACACTGAAATTAATTTTTTTAGAATTACTTAAAATAAAATAATTAATTAAATTATTTTGTGGATAAATTTTCTATAATTAAAAAATTATATTTTAAACTAAGATAGTTTTTTTGATAAAATTTTTTCCTGATAATTCAATCATTGTTAGCCAGGCTACTAGACTTACCTGGTAAAATAATTAATTATTTTACTGAGATGAAGCCACGCCTTTTTAAATTCTTATTAATAATTAATTATTTAATATTTACTTATGTATTACTTACAACTAACTAGCTAAGTATATTAAGTAATGTAAATAATTAATTTAAGTAAGTGTCCCATAAATTTTTACTCCCTAACACCGTGCTCAATAATACAGTTGATTGGGAATAAAAATTAATAATAAAAATATAATAAAAAACCTTAAAAATATCATATTACTTCACTGAGAGATTTGGATTTCCATGAAATCAATATAGTTAACTCAAATGTGTTGTATTAATGTGACAGTCCAAGGGAACTCATACTTTATTACAAATGAAAATGATGCCCTTGTTGAATTACCAATTAATTTATCTTTTATTTATGTCATGTATATACTCCTTCTTAGTCAGCTTCTTTCTCACATCCTTGTAATAGGTGGTGTAAATTCCGTGTCTTTATGATAAATTACAATTTTATTTGTTCCAGTTGACAAATTGTCCTAACAATAAAATTTCTTAAATTCATATTTAATTATTTCAGTAGACATTAAGTCCTGGTAATTATTTATTTTTCAGTTGATTTAAAATCATGATAATAATTATCATAAAATTGTTAATAAAAAATTTAAATTTAATTCTTCAGTTGATTATTTTATAATCCTGGTTTTAAATTGTTTTGAATTAATAAATTGGTTATTATTTTAGTTGACTTTATCCTGAAGAATTTTATTTTTATTATTATTTTTCTTTTTTATAAAAGTAAAAATACAAATTAATTCATCTTATTGTTTACCACCCTCATTTCAGTTAAATCTAAAAAAAATAACTGATCAAGGTGTTTCTGCTGCATGTGAAGAGGAATTGAATTTAATTGATTATGATGAGGCTACTTCTGTGAGTTCTCATTTAACTAGAAAATTATCTCAAATTAATCAATCATTGCCCCAATCAGGATGTGGAGATGGAGGAAGTGGAAATTCTGGTAGAAACAACTCAGGAACAGAAACCTGTAATAAACCCCCCAGAAGAACTTCCAAAAGGCTTCAAAATAAAAAAGATGCCACTAAATCAACAAGTAAAGAACCTTTCAACACTCATAAAATAATTAAGGACAGAAAACTTGAGATTGAGGTAAAGAGTAGATGCTCTAGAGGAAAAGGTAAGAAAGATAGATGCTTTTCTTCAAGAGAAGAGGAGACCTCCTCCCCCCAGGGATCTTCAACAATTGGCTCCCCAGAAGCCAGAGAAAGTGGAAGTATCCAAGTGGCAGTGAGATTGGCTGAACACTCAGTGGGATTACCTGTCTCTAAATCAACAGACTCAATTGCCTCAAGCAGGTCCATCAAGACCCAGCCAGGTCAATCCCACACCTCCTAACCCCTATCAAGGAGGAAGAAAAAGAAAAAACAATATGAACTTGCCCAGAAAACCTTGGTAAGAACCCCTATTAATCCTCAAGTACCATTTCTTGTAGCTGATTCTGTTCCTTCAGGTAAATCTGGAAGGGGAGATGAAACCTTGAGACCAGTAGAGGCTGGGAGTAGTAGACAAATCACTCATGTATCTAATCCATTAGTTTTAATTGCTACATCAATTATTAATCCTGATATGGCAGTTATTGATGAAACACTTGATCCTGAGTTTTATGAGAATCAGGAAAGTTACTCTGTTTCCTTATTGAGAAACACTCCAGATGTAGTTAACATTAATGATGAATATTTGAGGGATATTATTTCTAAACAAAATTATATAATGAAGAACATGCAATTAACTCAGAAATATAATAGTTTGTTAACTAAACAGGGTTATCAAGCATTGAGGAGTGAGTTACAGAAAGTTTCTGATGATTTGTTTCATTACAAGGAAACCCATGAAAAGAAAGTTGCTTTATGGCAAAACATCAAAAATGATTTGTATAAACTGAAAGATACTGTATCTGCATGTTTCCAGGAGCTGGAGATAGATAATATGAATCTGAAAAGATTGAATGACCATTATTCATCTCTTCAAAATAAAAATAAGTTATCTTTTGCAGCAATCAATTAGAGTTTAGCTAGTCTTCCAAGAGTGAAAATCAGACTAACAACCATTGAGGAGAAATTCAACTCATTGTTTAATGATCAAAAATATTCTGACATTTCTTTAAAAGAACATATAGTGCAGGATGCTTCAAGGTTACCTGTGGCTAGTTCATCTAAAGAAAAATTAGTTTCAGAAATACCTGTTGATACCACTGAGTTTTCATCAAAAATTGATGATGCACCAGGATCTTCAACAGAGGGATTAAAAAATGAGATTACTGCACAATTAGAGAAGTTAAAGCTTCTCCTTACTAAGAAACAAGCTGGTACTAAGGAGACTCCTTCAAAACAAAAGAATTGGCCAAAACTTGACCAATACCCAACATTTGATGGTGATTCTTCTTCTGATTGGCAACCATTCATTTTCAAAATTGATAACTTGAAAAACTCTTACAAACTCCCAAATGAGGAAATTGTGTCTAAGTTAATTTCTTTATTTACCAATGTAGCCCTAATGTGGTATGAATCTGTCCTCTTAGATGAGATTGATTACTCATGGGAAGCTTGGAAAAAATTAATTAAAGCACAATATGGGTGCTCCAAGTTTAGGATGGCTTAACAAAGGCAGTATGAGGAAACTAAATATAGTTATTCTACTGATAAACTAATTGGGTTCTTAATGAAACTTGTAAAAGTCTTAAGAGCTATGGACCCAAAAATGGAGTTTGAATTATGGAAGGACAGGATCCTTTATAAATTACCAATGTCTTTGAGAGACTTGATTGTGGCTAGGACTGAGTTCACCAGAGAACCTTCTTTTTTATAAATACTTGCAAGGGGATATCTAATCTTCCTACTATACTAAAAACGTATAAAAAGAAAAAATCATAGCATTTTTTTTATTGTTTTTTTTAGAGTGAGGGAGTGTCAGCCAGGCTACTAGACTTACCTGGTAAAATAATTAATTATTTTCCTGAGATGAAGCCAAGCCTTTTTAAATTCTTATTAATAATTAATTATTTAATATTTACTTATGTGTTACTTAAAACTAAATAGCTAAGTATATTAATTAATGTAAATAATTAATTTAAGTAAGTGTCCCATGCATTTTTACTCCCTTACACTGTTCTCAATAATACAGTTGATTGGGAATAAAAATTAATAAAAAAATATAATAAAGAAACCTTAAAAGTATCATATTACTTCACTGAGAGATTTGTATTTCCGTGAAATCAATATATTTAACTCAAATGTGTTGTATTAATTGTGACAGTCCAAGGGAACTCATACTTTATTAAAAATGAAAATGATGCCCTTTTTGACATACCAATTAATTTATCTTTTATTTATGTCATATATATACTCCTTCTTAGTCAGCTTCTTTCTCACATTCTTGTAATAGGTGGTGTAAATTCAGTGTCTTTATTTCCCTCATTTCTTCTTATAAAAGGCCCTCACTTTTTGTACTTTTCAAGACATTCCTTACTTACTTACTTTATTATAATTACATACAAAAATCTATTTATTATTATCAATTATTGTTTCAGTATTTACATTAAACTGTGATTATAAACCTTTAAAAATAATAGTAATCTACCTCTTTACCTCCTGTTATTTGAGTAAATAATCTTTAAAGATAAGAAAATACATACTAAGTTTGAATCCTTTAAAACCCATTGTTGAGGCCCTTGGAACTCTCTGGAAAACCTTCTAGACTTGAAAGACCTCTTGACAATCTTACTATCAATAAAATAGATGCAGAGAAGGAAAGTGTTTAAATTTCAAAAGCTAGTATTTTTGATTTTGAGAATAATACTCAAATTCAATATAACATAGGACACAGTCATGCAGGAGGCCAAATCCTCAGAGAAAAACAACTCATCAAGGATAGTGGAAAACCTTTCACCAGGTTTTAAAATTAAAAAATGAGGGATGTGAAAAGATTGGAAAAATCTGCTCAGTGGTGAAAAACCACAATCAAGAGTGGAAAAAATTGAAAGCAAATTTGGAGATTTCAGAAGAAAAAGTCAAGAAAATAATCAACCAATGAAAGAGATATTTAAACATAAACAATCAAGTTCTAAGAAACCCATCAAATTTCTCTATCCATCAAGGAGGTTCCCCACCATCAGACATGAACTTGGTGGAAAAGTGAAAATTGGAAGGGATAAATATAAATTGGGACTGAATGCAAAATCAAAACCAGGTAAGCCAAGCTCCCCAACCAGGTCCTTCAAGCCTCTTCCTCCACAAGTGATCCACCCCATCCTTAAAAATGAAAAAAGGCAGTATTCCTCTAAAACTTTGGTAAGTAATCCACCAGATAGATTAACAGGTAATAATACTGATAAATTTTATGTATGTGAGAGTGATTTGGAGGAGAAAACAACTAAATATGATAGACAGTCATCTGAAGCTCCAGTTGTAACTACTTTTGATGATTGATTTTCGTTGTCTTTTAATGATCATGTAGCTTTATTATCAAAAGAAGATACTAGCATTGATGTTAAGGGCACTGAAGAAATATCAAAGATTATTAATGCTGCTTATAACAAACTTGAGAATAATAAATTTGATATAAGTTGTATAATAAACCTTATAATGAAGAATCCAATTCATTGATTTGATGAAAGATTAAATCAATTAGAAATTTCTTATTAATTAAGCATTGAAATAACTGATAATTTTATTAAAATATTAAGAAATAAGGTCTATCATAAAAGAAAATAGCTGTTGAGGATATGAAAAAAAAAATTATACTTTGTAATAATGACAAACAGTCTCAAAAATTTAAAGTTTTTAATATTAACAAAGAAAGAAATTATTTGAAATCCCACATGGCTTCTATCTCTGAAAAATTATTAGTAAATGAACAGAGAAACACTTTATCAATTCATAATATATATGAAATATTATCTGAAATCCCATTATTGAGAAATGAAATATTGAGATTAGAAGAAAAAAATGTAATTTTATCTTATAAATTGAATAAAGGGAAAATTGATAATATGCAAAGGAAATCTTCAAAAGGAAAAGAATAAGAATTTCCATTTGATAATGTTTCAGATAAAAAAGTTCAAGAGGAACATTCCCGGAATTCTTTTAAATAGGAATTAAGTGGATATATTGAGAAAATCTCAGAGCTTATAAATAATGAAAAAGTTATAAAAACCCCTTATTTTAATAACCATCAAAAAAATTGGTAAAAGTTAGATCAATATCCTACTTTTTATGGTGATGCTGATTCAGACTGGCAACATTTCATCCAGAGAATTGATCATTTAAAATAATCATACAAATTATGAGATGAAGAAATTATTTCTATATTAACTTCTTTATTTAGTAATTGTACTTTGATGTGGTATGAATCTGTTTGTATGGATTAAAAAGACTACTCATGGGAGTAATGGAAATACTTAATTGAAAAACAGTTTGGTGGTTCAAAATTCAGATTAGCACAATTAATTTTGTACAAGGAAAGTAAATATTATTCAAACTCTTTTGAAAAATCCATAGTCTTTTTAATGAAATTAACAAAAATTTTGAAAGCCATGGATCCAAAAATGGATTTTGATTTATGGAAATAAAGAATTTTATTTAAACTACCAAACTCCTTAAGAGATTTAGTAGTAGCCAGACCTGAAAGTACTTATAACACTTCTTCTTTTATTAATATCTGTAATGATGTTTTATTAAATCATAAATATGAACCAAGAGGAAATGTACAAAAGTATCAGAAACAAAATGACAATCAAAAATCTGGACATAAAACTCCTGATAAGATTTTAAAAGCTTATGCACCAACTGCTCCAAAGAAATATGCAAAAAATACTTGTGTGAAATGTGGAAAGAAGTGGCAGAAAGGCTGTCAGGCTGAGTTCAAGTCTAGATATGTGAATAGCTTAAATATTCAGTTGTCAAGAAGTTTTTAATGGTCTTATATGAAAACTTTAGTACAAATACAATAAGTATTAAAGTATAACTAAATATAAGGGTCTCAGTAATTTAAATCTCACTAATTATAAATGGGTTATAAGTCTTATAGTTGGTAGAAAAATTGATTTAATAATTCAGATACTATTCAATGAACTTAAAAGTAATAGTGGTATGTATTATAATTGTATTGGCTATATATTTTGATTTTAATGATAAAGAATGTAGAAAATAAGACTAAAACTCCCCTCCTTTTATACCCAAAAATTCTCCAATCTACCCCCTTGATTTACCAGTTGTATACATGGCTAATGAAGTCTCATTCTAGCTAATAAACTTTCCCATCAACATAAAGAATGACCAATAACATAATTAGAATGATATCACCTGCCAAAATCTTGGAGTAATAGGGATAATCCATCAAAATAAAAGACTAAGAAAAAAATAGGTTATATGCATGTAATATCTTAAAATAAAAGACTAAAAAAAGAAATAATAACATTAAATATTACAAAATATTAAGGGGGATTAACAGTAGAAATAAAGGGGCTAATTATTCCAAATTACTATGTGAAGTCCCCATCAAAAATGACCAATATTGGCTGAGAGACCACTGAGAAGGCCAAAAAGGACATGAGATGTGGGGTAACTACATGCAGTCCTTGGAAGGTGCTTTCATGGGTAGATCCTTGACTAATTTAGGAAAATTTAAGGATGGTAGTAAACTAAAGGTTCCAAGCTTGAGGTTATTAATGAAATTTGTGCATATAACAAGGTCAATGCACTTTTAATTAAAATAGGACACTTAATAGGTGCCTGTTGCTTAATTTAGCATGCTTCACCACTGTGGTTTTTGAGGCATTCCAAATAAGGGTAGGATTTATGGTGTCAATTTTCATGGATTATGTTATTTCCTGTATTTTAGACTATTTTAGGTTTATAGGGTCGATATTGATATTTTCATCAAAAATAAAGGGTTATTTTTTTCAAATTAAATATGGATCTATTTATTATTGTAAAATGTGGTCACTTTTGAACAATTTATTATTTTAATGGAGGAATATGGTGTTTATGGATTATGAAATGGTTTTATTGGATTTTTGTGGTGATTCTCTATCTTTTGGGTATTTTCAGGGGATTTCTTGGGTTTATTTTTGAAAGATTAGTAGCTATTTTATGAATTATCAGGCTGGATATTTGGAATTTTGAAGTGTTTTAGCTGATTTGGTGTTTTTCAGTATTATTGGTGGATGTGGTGTGCTCATGGAATGGCCTCAGAGCTCTGGTGCTTTGGTGCGCTCCGGTTTGCTCCAGTGATTTTCCATTGCAAAAGTGAAGTGTACTGGCAAATTTCTTTGACTGTGGAAAAATTAGCTCATTATGGCAAAAAGAGCTCATTGTGGAAGTATTTTCTCAAAATGGGAAAGTTTGGTTACTGCGGAAAAATTTGGTTATTCAATTGATTATGCTACTAGATCCCTGAGTTATTGTAGAATATATGCATGTAGGGTATTGTTAGGAAGGTCAAAAAGATGAGAATCATAGAAGAGGGAGAATGGCTTAGTCCTTTACTTATTTTTGACATTTTAATTTTGATTATAAGACACCAGAAAAAATACATGGGCACCTGATAGTAGGTTCCAATCCATATCTTTGACTTGACTAAATTTCAGCTCAGCTGTAATTCTTCTGGAAAGAATGCACACTGAACAATGAGCACACTAGCTCATGCAGCATCAAATCAAATTTACTCTTAAATCAAAACTGAATATATGGATGGGCACATTCTAGCAGGTGCCACTTGATTTTTTGCAGTGAGGGTCTTTTTTATAATTTAACAATAATTTAACAATATTTAACATAACTCAACAAAACCTTATATTAATATCATTTTATAGTGTATCATTGGATAGCTCTCATTCTTGGTGACTCAAATTTATCACTATCTTTATAAAATTCATAAAATATAAAAACATTTAAATCACTTTATTTTAAATATCATTCCTCTGGTGTAAATTTTTGTTTTATTTCAGTTTTATTTTATTTTGAAAAGTTCCCTATCATCCCAAACTCAACAATTCTAAATTGGTAAAAAATTCTTTTTAATATCAAGTAGAAATTTAAGCTTAGTTAATTTTGAACTCTCTATTTACTTAAAGGGACAGGGTTTTCTTAGGTCTATCTAACTCCCTTGGATTCGGCTTACAGAAAGGCAACTGTAAGAGTCTTTCTAAAGTGTATAATGTGAGGTAATTATAGTGTGAAAAGGCTAACTTTGCTAAAAATGAAGCTATTCACATGGGAAAAATGTAGGCAGTATGTGTCCATTACACAGAAGCCATTTCTGGCATAAAAAACACCAAATTTGAAAAGTGTTATTTTTACGTATTTGAGTAGCCCAATCAATATTCCTAATTAATAAAAATTGATCTTTCAAGACTCATTTTTAATATTCTTAAACTTATAGTGCATATATTCAACTTTTAAGTGACTTAAAGCACATTTCTTGATTTTCACAAAAAACAATGAAAACAACAGCTTTAAGTCTACTTAAAGATTATTTAGACTTATTTTTAAGGTTCTTAAGATTACCCTAGCATATTCCAACTTAATTTTAAGTACATAAGACTTATAAAAGGTGGATATATGCTTTTATATAAGGTGTTATAATGGCTTATATTGTATTTTATAATAAATTTCACTTATGTATACAACTTGTGAACCTTTATTTATTGTTCCCATGTGCACTACATATGTTTGACATAATCTATAATTAATTTTTACTCAGTCCCAGTAGTATCTAGGCTGACAAAGGCCATTTTTATGACAAAAAAATAAATTTTGTGGAACAAAATGAGCCTGAAGAATTTGAATATTCTAATGAATCATCATATGTGAAAAGTGATATTTCTTATGAGAAAAAAAAACATTCATGTATTAGAAAATTAAATTAAATATGTAGATAAGAGTTCACCTATGATTGATGGAATATTGTCTTCTTTTGAAGAGACAAAAATAATCAATGATATCAAAAAAATTCTATAGTCATTACACCAATGAAAATTCATGTTTTTATAAATGGAGAAATTGCAGAAGTGATATTAGGTTCAGGAGCTTGAGGAAGTGTTGTATCTTTAGAAGCTTTAAAGAAAATAAATAATGATTGTGAAAGCAAACTAGAATCTGTGTCTTCAGGAAATTGGAGAGGATATGGATCAGTCTTGAGCCCTGTAGGTAAATATTTTACATCAGTTTTATTTAGAAATACTCATGGTTATTTAAGAGAATTTTTTACTTTCATTGTTATGAAGAATAATAATTTAAGTAATTGGTTCATAATGGGTAATGACATTCTAGCAAAATTTGGAATAAAATTAGAGCCAGAAAATCAATTTTTCATGATGGGAAATAATGGTAAAGTAAAATTTAAAATAATTATATCTTCACCAAAATTTTGCTCAAATTTTACTTTTTGTAATATTATAATTAAATTGAAAGGAAGAGTTTCTTAAGAAATGAATTATCTTGATGAGAAATTTTGAAAGCAGCTTTTGATGAACAATTGAATGAAAAAGAAAAACTAGAAATAATAAACATGGTGAGCTCTTTTCCAATTTCTTTTGTGCATGGTAAACATCAGTAAAGATTAGATGTGAATCATGAGATGAAACTACAATAAGCTTGTGTATTGGATTAAATTTCTCCTAGTTTGAAAAAGAATCCTTATCCTGCTTCTCCTACAAAAAGGAAAGATATTGAGGATAATATCTTAACACTTTTAAAAATGAATATCATTGAAAAAGTGGATGTTACTCCTAAATATTATGAAATTTCACCTGTACTTATGTCTTATGAAAAAGATAAAGTATGACTAAGTGGAGATTACAGAGCATTAAACACCTATGAAGTTGATGAAATTTATCCTTTACCAAGAATAAATTCAATATATGCAACCTTACAGGGAGCAAAGTATATCAGCTATCTAGATGGTAATAAATTTTATCATTGGATTTCAGTTGAGAAATAATCACAAAAATTTTTGTTGATTGTTACTCATATGGGAATTTATAAATATATAAGGATGCCTTTTGGACCAAAAAATTCTCATTCTGTGGTTCAAAAAGTAATGGATTGTACTTTTCATCAATAAATTATAGAAGGATTGCTAATGGTATACATAAATGATATCATTATTTTTCAAAAATATTTGAAGAACACATAATTCACCAATCAAAAGTCTTTAAAAAGTTGGATGATATCAACATGACTTTAGCTCTTAAAAAAATATAAATTTGGTATTTATTTTTTAAAATTTTTGGGACATGTGGTTACAGGGTTACAAATTTATGTTTATCAAAACAAGGTAGAAGCCATACAAAACTTTGGGGTTCCTACTTCTGTTTAACAAATTTAATCCTTTCTGGGTATGTGTGGCTACTATAGACAGTATATAAAAATTTACCAATTAATTTCTGCACCTTTAACAAATCTAGTTAAGAAATATTTTTCTTTTATCTGGAATGATGAAAGAAAAACCTATTGACACTTTGAAAAAAGTTTTAATTACAGCACCTATATTAGGATTACCACATTTAACTAAATATTTTTTATTATATACAGACACAAGTTTTGTAGGATTAGGAGCTGAACTTCTTTAAAAACTAGTGGTTAAGAAAAAATTTCTGAAGTGGTTATATGCTATATTTCAAGAACCTTGAGACTAAGTGAATTGAAATATTGTGCAACTCAATTGGAGTGTCTAGCAGTAGTATGGGATTTGGAAAAGTTCTGTTACTATTTAGAGGACCAAAAATTTGAGTTAATTACTGATTGTAGTGCTTTGAAATCATTATTAAATATGAAAACACCAAACAGAAATATGTTTAGGTGGCAGCTTGCAGTTCTAGAATACAGAGGGGGGATGACTATTCTTCATAGAGATGGTTTACTACACTCTAATTTTGATATGCTATATAGACTTCCTTTTCCAAATTATGACTCTAACCCTGCTTATGTACCTGAATAAAATATTATTCATATTTTTGGAGTATATATATTAGATATGGAGGAAGAATTAATGCAAACTATTTTTGAATCATATAAAGATGATGAAAATTAAAAAAATTTATCAATTATCCTTAATGATCCAAAAAATGCATCAATCCAACCTTTTATAAAAACTTTATTAGTAAAATATCAAAATGCTTTGGAAAAAGAAAAATTTTCTTTAGAAGAGTAATTCATATATTATAGAAGAAAACTTTGTAATGTAATAGTTATATCTTTATCAATGAAAGAAAATATTCTTACATTATGTCATAATGACATATTGGCAGGGAGTCTTGACCTGGAAAAAACCATCATTAGATTAAAAAACACTTCTTGGTGGGATACTATGTCAGAAAATTCCAAAAAATATGTTTAATCATGTGATTCATGCTGAAAATCTAAAAAATTGACTGGCAGAAGAGCAGGATTAATACAACAAATCAAAAGTCTAGACTCACCATAGTAAATAATAAACATTAATTTTGTAAATTGCATTCCAACAGCAGGTAAATATAAATTTAACTCTTGTTGGGTAATATTAGATATATTTACACAAATGTGTAAATTTATCCCTACCCACAAATGTTTTTCTAGAAAAGAATCAGCTTTTTTATGTTGCAATAAAATGTT
The DNA here is from genome assembly GCA_030280995.1 of Hemileia vastatrix. Lineage (NCBI taxonomy): Eukaryota > Fungi > Basidiomycota > Pucciniomycetes > Pucciniales > Zaghouaniaceae > Hemileia > Hemileia vastatrix. The sequence continues at coordinate 20,719,588 of JASXTE010000014.1, read as the reverse complement.
TAATACTTCTGGATTTTCAGAAGCTATTATCTCTGATAGAGACGCAAAATTTACATCATAATTTTGGACTTCCTTAATTGACATTTGTGGCTGTTATTTAGAATTTTCCACAGCACATCATCCACAAACTGATGGATTGGCTAAGAGGATGGTACAAACTTTAGAAGACATGATATGAAGATATTGTGCTTTTGGTTATAATTTAAGGATAATGATAGATATACTCATGATTGGGTAGCACTTCTTCAAGGCCTTGAATTATTTTATAACAGTACTGTTCATTCAGTAACTGAAAAAAGACCTTTTTTGTCGGCGGGTTGTCTAGAAGAAGGAGAAGAAGGTGAAGAAAATAAAAAGGAGTAGCAAGAAATAGAAAGAAAGGATTATAAAGGGAAATAGTAATAGATAAAATTTATAAATTTAAGAAAATAATAAAAAGAATAGAGAAATGCAACAACACTTTCTGAGGGGAGTCACAAAAAAGAGGTTCAATTTATTTATAAAATATTTATTTTAAGTAAGTCAAATTTTTGCACAGATAGAAATTATTATTACTAATAGACTTAAGGCAGCCTTTAATTAATTATTTAATATTTAAATTAGAATTATAATACTAATAAAATAACAAATAATGTGTTTGTAAATATTTTTAAATATGTTAGAATGTGAGTAATAAGTGATGAGGCTACAGGGGGTTACCCAAGGCCTTTATATAGGAAAGTGGCACTCTGAAGCGCCACATTAATGTATATACAATTAAAAATAAAATAGAAATAATATGTAACAAAATTTGAGTAAGTGCAAGGGAACCTGTGAAACAATTAACTAACACACATGAGTAAGAGCCTAAAATTCCCCAAATTAATCCCAAACATTTACAATAAAATTAGGAAGTAATTAAATAAGTTTGAGACGCAATAAAACAATTATTTTAATTTAAAACACGTCTGATAACTCTTTTAAAGAAACCAATTTTAAGTGAAACATAAAAAGGAACATATTTTAACACATAAAAATAGTGTAATTAATTAATTTAGTATAAAACATGAGTAATTAATTATTTTAACTAATTTTATTAGTGTAACAATTTCTTTAAGTTAAAACAAATACTTATTATAACAAAATTACTAATTTTTAGAATAAAACATTAATAATTTATTTGATAAAGTGTTTTAACTTGTTTAATACTTTGATGACACAATTATGAAGCAAGAAAGTGCCCAATATTATTTTTAATAAGATATGTAAGGCTTTATTTAATATATAAGTTTAATTAATTAATTTAATTACATTATAAGTCACTTTTACACTTATAATTATAATATATGTTTATAATTAATTAATTATTAATTTATATTTATTAAATACATAAAAATGCACCATAATTTATAGAATATAAAATATATCATTCTTAATTCAAATGTATAAATAATTTATATAACAATAAAATTAATATAACACTTATTTTACTTATACTTAATAAGATACTTATATAATTTTATTATGCAATAAAATATTAATTTATATACATAAAATGCATATTTTTATGCCCTCTTTAAGGTCCAATAAATTAACATAACATTTACTGGGCTCCTGGTACAGCCTGGCTGACATTTTGAGTTCTGGTTAGGATATGTAGGAAAAACTCCAACCTCTTTGATAAACTAAAACTTACCTAGGCTTGATATACATCCTGGTTCTAAGTCTTTTTTTCAAGTGCAACAATTATGTAGATATCATGAACAAAAATGTATTTAAAATGTGTATCAATATGAGAAGAAAAAATGGGATTAATTCCATAAAGAATGTTTTTATAAGGAAGGAGATGAAATTCTTATTTTTACAGTGAATTTCAGCTTACAAGGTAAAAATAAATCAAAAGATCCATTAATTGGTCCATTTGTTGTAAAGAAAATTATTGGTAATAATGCTGTTGAAGTTTTATTATATTCTCTATATTATAAAAAAAATATATTATTTCAAATATCTTAAATAAAGTCTTATACTTCAAATAATCCTAATTTATTTCCTAAAAGAAGGTGAACACCAAAATCTAAACCTTTGGAAATAACTGGGAAGGCTGAAATTAAAAAAATACTTAAAGAAAGGAATCTTACTAGAGAGAGGGGAACTAAGTATTTATCAAGATATAAATGAGAGCCTACTGAACTTGATAGATAGATTCCTGAAAAATAAATCTTCAATTTAAACATTCTTTTAAAGAAATATAAGAAATAAATCTAAAAATTTATTTTATTATTTTTTTAGGGTGAGGGAGTGTTGGACAGTAACTTATTTAACATAGTAAAACTAGTCTGATTAAGTTTTTTACTCAATTTACTTATTTACTTAATTATTTAAATATTATAAATTTAATATTTCAAAGTCTTTAAGTATTATATTGTGTAACTATATTTAATAACTATCTTACTATTTTTTTTATTCTTTAAGTTGCTTAGTTTATTTAGGCAAAACTTTTTTATTAAATTAAAATTTTTTTTAATTTAATAAAATAAATTTAATTAAAAAATATAAAACTACAGAAACGTTTTAGATATAAGTCAATGTAATTACTGGGACTCAGACTTTCCTTGAAGTTTTTTAGAGGGTGGCAAAGGAGAGCAAGGAAAGAGCCTTTAGTATTTCTTTGGAAATTTAAGGGATAAGCTTTTTATTTAACTTTGAATTTTATTAGAATTAAAATTTAATTATTTCATTCAATTAAATTTTATTTATTTTATTAAAACTTAACTTAATAATTTGATTTTATTTTCTCAATTCATCTTCAATTAATTTTACTTTAAATTTTAATTTATTTATTAATGATTTTGTTGACTTCAACAAAATTCATGTTGTATTACATTTTTCCTATAAAGGGGGTTTCCTTTTGTTGTTTTAGAATCATCTCTAATTATCATTTCACTTTATTTATACAATAATTAACATAAAAATCAAATAAATACAAATTCTTTATTCATTTATTTAATAATATTTTATTTGTTAAACAACTTTTCATGGTGAAAATAAGAAATAAAACATAATTTAATTACAACACTATTTCCATTAAGCTAGTCTCTCTACTTAATTATTATATCATTTCCTTCAAACCCATTGTAAAAATCATCCTTACTTACCATACAGGCCAACATCTACTTTGAGTAAATTGTGGGAAAAATAGAGTGAGAACGAGTGAAGTTAGAATTTGAGGGGAAATTGAATATAGAGCAAGTGAGATGCTTAAAGAATGTTCTATGAATTTGTTTCAATGACATGGAACTAAAAAAAATTGAAATAGGGGAAAGGGAGAGTAATGACCATTCCAAGGAGGGATGAAGAGTAGGATGATAAAGCTAAAAAAAGAAAGAAAGGAGGGAGAGAAGAAAAAAAGGTTGATTTTACATTTAAAATCAAAAAATAAACACTTACTAAAAAAATTTAGATACAAAAAATAATGATAAAAAACTGAAGAAAAACAAAAAAAATTATAATTAGCAAATATATAAGTAAAAATGAAAAAATGAATTACCTGAGAGATGAGTTTAGAAAACAATTGACTTTAAATTATTTGAGGGATGAAAGAGGAGATGAGGAAATGGATATGAGTGATGAAAGAAAAAAAGCATGACTGAAACATTATGCAATTGCCAAAAATATGCAATTTCATGTTGTGTTCACCATGCAATATGGGGGGGTGGACTTGCTAGAAAGTCCGCAACCTTGAGCCCTAATTCATATCTGATTTAGCACATAATGAGGCAGTGATGTAACAGCCAAAAATCAAGCTTGGAACCTTTCTGAGATAAACTCAAAGGAAAGTTGAAGACTTTTTGCAAGACAGTTGATCATTATTACAAAAAGTCTTGTAATCTGAATTACTGTAGTTATTAAAGGAATATTGATAGAGGGAAGTCCACAACATTAAAAGACTGTAAAATGCATAATATTATAGAAATATTGTGCTTATTCTTTATGAATTCATACAAAATAGTAATTTTCTCATGTAAATCAAATAGAATGCTTTTTTACATTATTACGTAAGTTTTTGTAGCTATCATTATATTGAGAAATTACTTAATATCATAAGAAGTTTTTGAAGAGAAAATATGTAGTTGACTGATATTTTTCATTGTATTTAATCATTAAAAGTTTTGTAAATATATATATTTATTCTAATTTTATGATCAGGAATTACAATTTTTTTAAGCTTTAAAATATTTTTGAGAGTTAAAAATCTCTCTCAAATGTAGTTAAAATACATTAATTTATAGGCATAATTTATGTAATTAGTACATATCATTTTTTTCAATCAAGTGGAAAAATGATATTCTCACTATTATTTTTAAATAATAAATTTCCTTCTTCTTCAATAAATCAAAATATTAAGGGTGGAGTTTTATGATGATAAAACATATTTCTAATAATTAGTACATTGAAATTTTATGTGTTTTTCGGTTTCAGGATATTACCCATTCCATTCTTTGATATTATATATATAGAGAGAGGTAGATTATTTATTTTACTACAAAACTCTCCTTCCATATCTTCCCCTCCAATTTCTGGTTCATATCATGTTCTTCCCCTGTTAAATCATCTCCATTTTTTTCATTTTTGTTTTTTCTTACCTTTTCAATTTCCTCTTCACACTTTTTGATTGCTTCCCCACCCCTCTCCATCATACTTCCTTGGAACTCACTCTTTCACTCCCCTCTCCAGCCCCTTTTAATTGATTTAGAGTGAAGGAGGTAAAATAGAAAGTAAAAGGGAGGGGGTGGAAAGTGTGAGTGGTGAACTGTATTGATCAGAAATAGAGGTAATATGGAAAGAAAAGGGGTGGGTAATATAGAAACAGATGTGGTGAGGGATAAAAAAGGTTAGCAAGCAAGGGGGTGGAAGCGGTAGTGAGTGGGGTAATGTGGAAATCAGAAGGGGTGGGTTGGTGTAGGAAGAGGGAAAATAAGACTTAGAAGTTTCATGATTAGAGAAGAAGGGGTGAAAGGGGAGAGAATTGAGTGTGAGAAAAACAGATGAGGAAGCATGAGAAGTGTAAAAGTTCAGTTTTGAAGGCATGGAAAGCAAAACAAAGGTAAAAAAATTATGAGAAAAAGGAAAGGGGTGGGAATAGAAGTGAGCCAGGTGAGGAGACTGAAAAGTATGATCAAAGGGGCAAAAGGAGCTTCAAAAAAGGTGGTGAAAATTAGAAGGTGAACTCTATTTTTTGGCCAAAGGATAGAGTCCACCCTGCAATAATATGATGTTTTGCTTTCATTCAGAACACCAATAGTTAAACCTGCTGTATGGCTATTTTATGTCCTTAATCAATTCAAAATACATATGTCTTGGTTGTTTGTAATAAATACTTATATTTGAAGAAGAAGAATTATAAAAATATAAAAACTAGCCTTAATGACCTAGTAAATTTTTTAAAAAATCATTTCATGGAATGATTGTGATAGTTATACATAAGATCAAAAAACAATTTTTACAGGTAAATTTTAGAAAAAAATTAAAAAATGGAAAAAAGCATTTATGATATTTAAAAAAAGTCTCTTTTCTACATTATGAGGTGAATTTATTTATTCTTTAATTTAATATTAAATGCTTTTGGTAAGATGAAAAATAGCTATGGCTATCCTTATAAAGTGCAGTTGAGATTTGAACAAAAACAATTTATTGCTATATTTTACCTTTTAGATTGATTTTTTTTGTTTTATGATTACTATACATACCTGAATAATTATACTTAATAAATAAAAATTTATGAAAATTAAGTAATAAAGCTGTTTAAATATATTTAATGATATTTATTTAGTAAAATAATCAACCCCTTGAACCCTTTCATTTCTTGAGTATTTTTACAAAAATTATAATATACAATTTTATAAACATATACATATTAGTTGTGATGGAACTTGGATTGAACTCACAATGAGATTCTATTTCTGACTACTGTTCAAGATAAGTAAATCTGTGAGATTTTTTTTTATTTTTTTAATTGATTTTATAGAAAACACCTTAATGTGAGCCTAGGTTTATCTTTTTATTGAAAAGATCTATACCATATACTATGAAATGATGAACATATATGAAATTTTCAAATTATTCTAATTTTTTTAATAATAAAATTTTTAAACTTATTTTTAATTAGTATAGTATAAGTTTTTCCATATGATAGATTAACACAACTTTTAAATTTCATTTTTGTATCTACAATATACATGAAAAGACACAAATTCTTCTTTTTATTTAAACTAAACTGGAGGAATATGATTTTTTTATTTATCAAAAATTATTTTGCTCCTTCTCATTATCAAAATCTTTCTGCTTAGATTTTTACTTCAAATTTAATTGAAAACTTCAAGTTATATATTCAGATAGTTTTAAAATGTGAAAAAAAAAATTCATCAATTTTAACTTTAAGATAATTTCAACTTACAGCCTTCACTTTTTCTTTTTATATTAAATGTCAAGGGGTCTTTCACGTCTAGAAGATTTTTCAAGGTATTTCAAGGATGGCAAAGGTGTATTTTAGAGGACTAAAAATAGTGTACGTATTTCTCTTATAGTTTAAAGATTAATTACTCAATGATAAGAGGTAGGATTTTAATTATTATTATAATTAATGATTTAGAACTACGAGATTGTAAGTACTAAAGACAATAATAAATAGTAATAAATATTTATATGTAGTATTGGTTTAAATAATGTAAGTAAGTGAATGATGATCTGAAAAGTACAAAAAGAGAGGGTCTTTTATAGGCAAAGATGTGAGAAATAAAGACATGGAGTTAACAACACCTAATACAAGGGTGTGAGAAAAAGAAGCTAAATAAATAGTGTATGTGAAATTATAAGAGATATACTAAATAGTGGGTAAATATAAGGTATTATTTTATTTGAATTAAAAATTTGAATCCCTTGGTCCGTCACATTTAGTACAAAAACATTTGATTTAAAATTTTGATTCAAAAAAATCTAAATAAAGGAATTTGAAAAGTTTCTTCCTTTTATATTTTTTATATTTTTTAATACTATTTTTATTCCCTCTCATCTGAATTATTGAGCATGGTGTTAGGGAGTAAAAATGTATGTGACAGTTACTTATTGTTATTAATTATTTACATTACTTATTGTACTTAGCTAGTTAGTTGTAAGTAACACATAAGTAGTTAGTAAATAATTAATTATTAATAATGATTAAAAGGTGTGGCTTCATCTTAGTAAGATAATTAATTATTTTACTGGGTAAGTCTAGTAGCCTGGCTAACACTCCCTCACTCTAAAAAAACAATAATAAAAAAAATGCTATGATTTTTTCTTTTTATATTTCTTTAGCAGAGTAGAAAGATTAGGTATTTCCTTCCCAGGTATCCAAGAGTCATATTCAGAAGAATTATTCTTGAATCTCAATATGTATACTGTACCTTTTTCAGAAGTAACTATTCTTTCATTAAGAATTTAATCAATTTCTGCTGTCTCAGTGATTTCATTAGGGGTCTTTTTTGGTCTTCCCCTCCTTTTGAGAAACAAATCACTATTGGATGTATAAGGTTTTAAAAGAGATATTGGAAAAACAGGATGTTTTCTGTCATATGGAGAATACAAAATAACTTCAACTGCATTATAACCAACCATTCTTCTTACAACAAATGGACCAACAAATGGGTCTTTCAATTTGTTATTACCTTGTAAATTAAAGTGGACTGTAGAAATTAACACCTCATCACCCTTCTTAAAAGTGTATTCTTTATGGGATTTGTCCTATCTCTTCTTCTCATATTCAAATGACTTTTCAATACATTTTTGAGCATGACTTCTTCAAAGTTGTTACATTTGAAGAAAAGATTTTACACTAGGATGTAAATACAATTTAGGTATTTTATTATTGAGAATTTTGGCAGGAGTATTTGGAACATATCCAAGCCAGAGCTCAAAAGGCTTTCTTTAAGTAACAGAAAGAACAGTGCTATTATAAGCAAATTCTAACCCAAGAAGTAAGGTAACCGAATCATGAGTGAATCTGTCATTGTCTTTATACTCAAGGCCAAAATCACAGTACCTTCTTATCATGTTCTCTAGAGTCTGAATCATTCTTTCAGCTAATTCATCAGTCTGAGTGTGATGGTCAGTAGATAGTTTCAGATCACAACCACAAACATCCATCAGAGACATCCAAAATTCAGAAGTAAATTTAGGGTCTCTGTCAGAAATTATGGCTTTAGGAAAACCAGAAGTATTAAACATATGAGACCAAAATGAGAAAGCTAATTCTTTAGTGGAAAAATCCTTGTGAGTAGGGATAAATTTACACATTTTATTGAATCTTTCCACAATAACCCAACAAGAGTTATAACTGTCTTTTCCAGAAATAGGTAATCCTGTTACAAAATTCATTTTTATTATTTGCCATGGTGCATCAGGAGGTTCAATATGTTGCATTAATCCAGCTCTTTTACCAGTCAATCTTTTCGATTTTTGGCAATAATCACAAGATTCAACATATAATTTGGTGTCTTCAGACAAATTACCCCACCAAGCGGTGTTTTTAATTCTGATCATTGTTTTTTCAAGATCAAAATGTCCAGCAAAAATGTCATCATGAAAAATCTTCAAGATTATTTCTTTCATAGAAGGAGGAATAACAATGACATTACTCAATTTTCTTCTATAATATAGATATCCTTCGTCAATTGAAAATTTACCTTTTTCCAAAGCTTTTTGGTACTTTGGTGGAAGGGTTTTAATTAATGCTTGTATTGAAGCATTCTTTGGATCATTTAATATGGTCCATAACTTTTTTGAGTCAGTGTCCTTATCATATGAATCCAGAATAAGCTGTAATAGCTCTTCCTCCATATCAACCACATATATCCCATGAATATGAATAGTTTCATCCTCAGGATCATAAGCAGGATTAGAGTCATAATTTGGTAAAGGTAACCTTGATAACATATCCACATTTGAGTGAGAAATATCAGCCTTAAGAATAATTTTCATTCTCCCTCTGTATTCTTGAACAGCTAACTGCCATCTGAACATATGTCTGTTAGGTGTTTTCAAGTTTAAAAGGGATTTAACTGCACTGCAGTCAGTGACAAGTTCAAATTTCTGGTCATCTAGGTAATAATGTAGCTTTTCTAGAGCCCACACTACAGCTAAACATTCCAATAGAGTAGCACCATATTTCAATTCACTATTTCTCAAGGTTCTTGAAATATAACAAATTACTAATTCTGATACTTTATCATTCATCACTTGTTTTTGATGGAGGGCAGCACCCAGACCAATAAAACTGGAATCAGTATATAAAACAAAATGTTGATTAAAGTCAGGTAAAGAAAGAATAGGTGCTGACATCAAACAGTGTTTCATAGTGTCAAGGGCCCTTTGTCTTTCACTATTCCAGACAAAAGCAACATTCTTTCTAGTTAATTTGGTAAGCGGTAAATCTATGACTTGGTAATTTTTAATATACTGTCTATAGTATCCACACATTCCCAAAAAACTCTGTAGCTCTCTCACTGTAGTAGGAGCCTTCACCTGTTGTATGGCTGCCAGTTTGTTTTGGTCAACACGTATCTGTAAGCCTGAAACAACAAGACCAAGAACTTTTAAAGAATGGAAACCAAATTTACATTTCTTCAAAGCAAGTGTCATATTTATCTCATCCATTTTTTGGAACACTTTACACAGGTGGTTGAGATGGTCTTCAAATGTTTTTAAGAATCTAATGATATCATCAATATAAACCATCAGCCATCCTTCAATTATCTCCTGATGGAATGTGTTATCCATGACTTTTTGAAAAAATGAAGGGGCATTTTTAGGGCCAATGGGCATCCTAACATACTTATAAATACCCATATGAGTAGCAATCATCAGAAAAATCGGAGAATCTTTCTCAACAGGTACCTGGTGATATCCTTTATTACCATCCAAACAGCTGATATATTTAGCACCCCGTAAGGTAGCATGTTTATAGCTAATTCTAGGCAAAGGATAGATATCATCAACAGTATAAGTATTTAGTGCTCTATAATCACCACATAACCTGGCTTTATCTTTCCCATAAGAAATTAGGACAGGTGAGATAACACAATATTTAAGTGTTTCAACTACCTTTTCAATAATATTCATTTTTAAAAGGGTAAAGATATTGTCTTCAATATCTTTTCTCTTTGTGGGAGAAGCAGGATAAGGCTTCTTCTTTAAACTAGGTGGTATATCAGTTAATGGACAAGACAATGAGAGTTTCATTTCTTCTTCAACTAATCCCAGTTTATGTGACCCATGAGCAAAGGCCATAGGAAAAGACTTTATCAAGTTAATGATGGAATCTTTATCCTTACCAGAAAGTTGTTCTCCAAAAGAGGCATTGTCAATTTCAGACATAAGGGCATGCATTTCTTTTTTAGGTCTTCCTTTATATTGAGCCACAGAACTACATGTGTTCAATTCTGGTTTTAATAATTTTTAGGGGAGGAAAACTTAAATTTTCTCTTCCCATATATCCCCATTGTGAAGAATTGGTTTGAATGATTTAATTTTATGCAATATTTGGTTAAAATTTCATTTCCTATGATAAACAAACTGCTTAAATTATTATTTTTCATGACAAAAAAATCAAAAATAGCTCTTAAAAAACCATGGTTATATTTAAAAAATACTATGGCCTTGTATTTACCAATGGGGGACAAGAAAGAGCCATACCCTCTCCAGTTCTCAGAAGTGATAGGCATCAGTTTTGATTTATAGTCTTGATCCACTGAAGCAAGTGCTCTTTCAGATACTACACTTCCTCCAGCTCCAGAATCCAGAACAACTTCAATGCTGGTTCCATTGATCAAGACTGATGCCTTGAGATGGGCAATACCAATTGAGCTATCCTCAATGTTCTTTATTATCTCAGCATCTTCAACTGTAGATAAATCATCATTATCAATATCAATAGTATTTAAATAATGGATATCCTCTTCCAGAATCAAGATTTCTTGTTGAGATTAATATGAAATATTGCCGGCACAATAACTTGAATTTTCATTCAGTGCTACTGTGACATTAGCATGCTCCTCTGTTTGTTCTACAAGATTTATCCTCTTGTCACAAACATGGCCTTTCTGCCAAGGCTTGTTGCACTTGAAGCAAGTGTTTTTTTCATACTTTTTTGGTGCAACAGGGGCAGAAGTTTACCAACCTTTTCCAGAGGTTTCTGTTGGTAAGTGGAAACTTTCTCCAAAGGGGTCCTAGGAATGAATCTTCTGGCATCATACTTTTTGTTTAGAAGGATCTCATTGCGAGTATTAATGAAATAAGAGGGTTCTCTGGAAAACTCAGTCCTAGCCACTATGAAGTCTCTCAGAGACATTGGTAGTTTATAAAGGATCCTGTCCTTCCATAACTCAAACTCCATATTTAGGTCCATAGCTCTTAAGACTTTTACAAGTTTCATTAAGAACTCAATAGGCTTATCAGTGGAAGAGCTATATTTATTTTTCTCATACTGCCTTTGTGGAGCCATTCTGAACTTGGAGCCACCAAATTGTGCTTTAATCAATTTTTTCCAATCTTCCCATGACTAGTCATTTCTGTCCAGGAGAACAGATTCATACCATATTATGGAAATATTGGTAAACAAGGAAATTAACTTAGACACAATTTCCTCATCTGGGAGTTTGTAAGAATTTTTTAAGTTATCAATTCTGCAAATAAATTGCTTCCAATCAGAAGAAGAATCACCATCAAATGTTGGGTACTGGTCAAGTTTTAGCCACTTTTTTTGATTTGAAGGAGTCTCCTTAGTGCCAGCTTGTTTCTGAGTAAGGAGCAGCTGTAACTTCTATAGTTGTACAGTAATCTCATTGTTTAATCCCTCTGTTGAAGATCCTGGTGCATCATCAATTTTTGATGGAAACTCAGGGGTATCAACATGTATTTCTGAAACTAATTTTCCTTTAGATGAACTAGACACAGGTAACTCTGGAGCATCCTGTACTATATGTTCCTTTAAAGAAATCTCAGAATATTTTTGATCATTAAACAATGAGTTCAATTTCTCCTCAATGGTTGTTAGTCTGGTTTTCACTCTTGGAAGACTAGATAAACTCTTATTGATTGTTGCAAATGATAACTGATTTTTATTTTGAAAAGATGAAAAATGGTCATTCAATCTTTTCAGACTCATCTTGTCTATCTCCACCTCCTGGAAACAGGCAGATACAGTATCTCTCAGTTTAGACAAATAATTTTTGATATTTTGCCATAAAGAAACTTACTTTTCATGGGTTGCCTTGTAAAGAAACAATTCATCAGAAACTCTCTGCGATTCAATACTTAATGCTTGATAACCCTGTTTAGTTAACAAACTATTATATTTCTGAGTCAGTTGCATGTTGTTCATTGTATGATTTTTTTTAGCTATAATATCTCTCAAATATTCATCATTAATGTTAGCTATATCTGGAGTGTTTTTCAATAAGAAAACAGAGTAACTTTCCAGCATCTCAAAAAACTCAGTTTCAAGTGTTTCATCAATAATAGCCATATCAGAATTTATCATTCAAGTAGCAATTAGAACTAAAGGATAAGATACATTTGAAATTTGAGCAATTTTTCTACTGTTCTCAGCCTCTACAGGTCTCACAGTCTCATCTCCTCTTCCAGAATTATATGAGGAAACTGATTTAGTTACAAGAAATGTTACTTGAGGATCAATAGAGGTGCTTACCAAGGTTTTCTGGGCAATATCATATTGTTTTTTCTTCTTCTTCCTCATTGATAGGGGTGAGGAGGTGTGGGGTTGACTTGGCTGTGTCTTGATGGACCTGCTTGGGGCAATTGAGTCTGTTGATTTTGAGACAGGTAATCCCACTGAGTGTTCAGCCAATTCCACTGCCACTTGGATACTTCCACTTTCTCTGGCTGCTGGGGAGCCAATTGATGAAGATCCCTGGGGGGAGGAGGTCTCCTCTTCTCTTGAAGAAAAGCATCTATTTTTTTTACCTTTTTCTCTAGAGCATCTACTCTTGACCTCAATCTCAAGTTTTCTATCCTTAATTCTTTTATGTGTTTTGACAGGTTCTTTACTTGTTGAGGTAGTGGCATCTTTTTTATTTTTAAGTCTTTTTGGAAGTTCTTCTGGGGGGTTTATTACAGATTTCTGTTCCTGAGTTGTTTCTACCAGAATTTCCACTTCCTCCATTTCTACATCCTGATTGGTGAAATGATTGATTAATTTGAGATAATTTACTAGTTAAATGAGAACTCACAGAATTAGCCTCATCATAATCAATTAAATCCAATTCCTCTTCATGTGCAGCAGAGACACCTTGATCAGTCATTTCTAATTTTTACTGCAATGAGAGAGGGAGAAAATAAGATGAATTAGTTTGTATTTTTACTTTTATTTAAAAGAAAAATAATAAAATTAATTTTTTCAGGATAAAATCAACTAAAATAATAATCAATTTATTAATTCAAAACAATTTAAAACCAGGATATAATAATCAACTGAAGAATTTAATTTTAATTTCTTATTAAAAATTTTTATGATAATTATTATCAGGATTTTAAATCAACTGAGAATTTAATAATTAACAGCACTTAATGTCTACTGAAATATTAAATATGAATTTTTAAAAAAATTTATTGTCAGGACAATTTGTCAACTGGAACAAATAAAATTTAAATATTTCAGGACAAGAGTCAACTGAAAATTATAATGAATAATAATTTTTTTTTAAAATATAATTTTTTACCTCTAGGACAAAGAACACAATTGCTCTATCTTTGTCAGCTAGGAAAAATAAAATAAATAATAATAATAAAATTGAATTCCACTTTACTAGACACCTCCCCCTGTTAGATGAGCAAATTAATGACACTTACAGAGTGCTGAGTAAAAGGAAATACATAGAGTATGAAGAGTGAAAAGTTACCCACAAATAGTAATCAATAATTACCACCAAATATATAAATATTAGTTAGTATATAAGCCTAACTTTTGGGGCGCGGTTTGATTCCCGTTTGCAGCAAAAAATAAGTCACGTGATGTATGAAGTTCATCATTTTTGTCGTCCACTTGTCCTTATAGGTACCTCAATGGTGATGGTCCCACAGTCTCCAGTACTCAAGGTAACGATGTGCCGTCGACGATTTGTGAAGGCCTCCAATTTTCAAGGGGTCTTTTACGTCTAGAAGATTTTTCAAGGTATTTCAAGGATGGCAAAGGTGTATTTTAGAGAACTCAAAATAGTGTACATATTTCTCTTATAGTTTAAAGATTAATTACTCAATGATAAGAGGTAGGATTTTAATTATTATTATAATTAATGATTTAGAACTACGAGATTGTAAGTACTAAAGACAATAATAAATAGTAATAAATATTTATATGTAGTCTTGGTTTAAATAATGTAAGTAAGTGAATGATGATCTGAAAAGTACAAAAAGAGAGTGCCTTTTATAGGCAAAGATGTGAGAAATAAAGACACGGAGTTAACACCACCTAATACAAGGGTGTGAAAAAAGAAGCTAAATAAAGAGTGTATGTGAAATAATAAGAGATATACTAAATAGTGCGTAAATAAAAGGTATCAATTTATTTTAAATAAAAATTTGAATCCTTTGGTCCGTCACATTTAGTACAAAAACATTTGATTTAAAATTTTGATTCAAAAAAATCTAAATAAAGGAATTTGAAAAGTTTCTTCCTTTTATATTTTTTATATTTTTTAATACTATTTTTATTCCCTCTCATCTGTATTATTGAGCACAGTGTTAGGGAGAAAAAATGTATGTGACAGTTACTTATTTTTATTAATTATTTACATTACTTATTGTACTTAGCTAGCTAGTTGTAAGTAATACATAAATAGTTAGTAAATAATTAATTATTAATAAGGATTAAAATGTGTGGCTTTATCTCAGTAAGATAATTAATTATTTTACTGGGTAAGTCTAGTAGCCTGGCTGACATTAAATATAAATTTAAGACTCTTTCCATTAAAATGATGTTTTATAAAAAGTAACTAATTTAAATATTAATTCTTAATAAGGAATATAGCTAACAAGATGCATGAATTCTTACTGTTCAATAAAATCTCAATTATTTTTATTTTTTATTTTTTCTAATAAATAACATAATTTTTTTTAAAGTATTGGTGTTAAAATCATATTACTAAATAAGCATCAATAAACTATTAATCTGTATGTTTTCAATTGATCATAATGTTTGTACTTTGTATTGTAAATTTGCATGGTCAATACTCTTGTTCTGGATTAAAGAAGGTAATTCTGCACTGCTATACTCAATCAAAAGCACAAAAATAGAAAATAGAAACATTTAATCCCCCTATTTAAAATATTTTCTTAACTTTAAATTAATAAGAATTCAATTATTCTAATATTAGCCTGTTCTATCAGTATCACTATAAATATATGTTTTCTCTTATTTCAAACTATAATCTCATATATTGATTGTTCTATAAATATAACCATGCATTGATAAATTAAAATTCACTTTAATACATAATATAGAGTGTGTGAAAATAGTAGAGCTTGAAATTTAAATTTAAAAAATTCTCATAGTTCATTATAAAAATCTGTTTAGTTTGTGCTGTGTATTCTCAGGTGAATACTATTGATTTCTGAAATTATTGAATTAAAGAAAAATAAAGCATCCAGCTTACATTTTGAAATAATAGCTGTTGATTTATATTAATTTTTCCATTTGTATTTTATGTTCCTCTTAATTAATTGATTTGAAGAGCAAAATTTCACTGAGTAGAAGTTAATTGCTGTTACTTGATCAAATTAATTTAAAGAATGAAAATGAACCTAAAGATTATTTGTGGATTTGATAAGAATTGCTTCAGAGAGATGAAAAGTGTAAAGGGGTCCTTTTGGTCTAGAAGCTTGGTTCAAAGTTTTTACGGGATATTTAAGGGTTTAAAGGTCTCTCAATAAAAGGTACGTATTTCTAAAATCAATTTGATTATTATAATCAAATGTAAGAGGTAGATTTTAAGATATCAATATAATTTATAGATTAGAATTACAATGTTGTAAATACTAAAATTATAAAATATAGAAATAAATGTAGTATTGTAAGTGATAAAATGAATGTTTTTGAAAATCACAAAGTAAGAGGCCTTTTATAGTCAAAACATGAGGGAATAAAATATACGGAATTAACAACATATATTGTAAGCATTTGAGAAAAAGAATGACTGAAAGGATTACATATATGACACAAGAATTTAAATAAACTGGTACGTCAACAAGGAAATCAAATTTATTAGCAATAAAGTTTGAGTCCCTTGGACTGTCACAATTAATTAAACAATAATTAATTAATTATATTACTTTCACAGGATTCCAGATCTCTCACTGAGGTAATATAATTGTTTTAAAGTTTTTTTTTTTTTTATAATTTTATTATAAAATTTTTTCCCATTGTCTTATACCATTGAGCATGGTGTTAGGGAGTAAAATTGTAAGGGACATTTTATTTACACTAATTAACTATATTACTTATTGTACTTAACTAGTTAATTGTAACTAATACTTAACACCACGGGAAATCTAGGGGTGAATTGCTAGCAATCCCCTCTCTTGAAATTTAGAGTGTCCCTTAAATATGCCAGGTTTATGAATACTTTATAAACATAAGTAAATTAGAGTTAGATTTACATTGATTCTCAGATTGATTATATAAAAAATATCAACTGATTCCAAATTATGCACAAATTGATCCTCCAGAACTTGAATTTGGTTCTCTGATGAGCACAAATTGAGCACGAATTGATCTAACCTAAGCTTATGCATATATAATAATTCAGGATACTTGCTCTATTAAATTTGATAATAAAATAAAATATTGATGAATTTATATAAAAAAAATTATTATGTAAGATATTAAATTATAAATTTAGGCATAATAGGAGGGCACTTAATAGAACTTAATTATACTATGTGACACCTTAATACTGTATCACGCAGTTTGAAACATTTAAAACAAAATGAGTCATGATGGGCAATGAAATTGCTTGGACAGACACTTTCAAAATTAATACTGACCATAATACACAAGTATGAAACCTTGGCATCTATCCAATAGGGGGTATCAATGTTCAGGGATCCGCAATTAGGGATCAGGAATTTTTTTCGCCCGGATCCGACATTATTAATTGCGGAAGATTCTTATCCACTAGCCCCAGGGCTAGTGGATAAGGAATGCCTGATAATACATTATCCCGCCTCTTATACCCCAATTTCCATTCCTAATTCCTGATCCCAAACTCATCTCATCCATGATGAATTTGCAAGAAAGTCACATGACTGATAATTCCTGATGCCATCCTTAAGTCATTCCTCACTCTATGCTACTTAATTTTGGTGGCGAACACTTAACCATTTTTTCTATCTACACACCCTCATTTCTTTTTTACATTCATGGTTTATTCCTTTTTTGTAAATATTTCCTTTGTAAATTAACATAAGTCTCTGATCCTATCCTTCCCTCGTGTTCCCACCAATTCCCGTACACCTCAAATCTTCCTTTATACCTTCCCTTCCACCTTCACTAGAAACCCCACTTCTCAAACTTACCTCGCTCTCCATCTCTTCATATCCACTCGACACCCCAGCACACCCTTTCAACTTTAATTGATGCCTCACCTTTCAAATCCACCTCGCTTTACTCCCTTTTGCCTCCAATAGAAACCCCAACACACCTTTTTAACCAAACTTGATGCCCCAAGCATCAAATCCACCTCTCTCCCTTCCTCTTCACCTCCAATTGACACCTCATCACCCAAAAATTAGCTCGCCACCCTCTTATGTGCTTCTTTAGTACCTTGAACATATATTTAATTTTCCCACATTAATCAAGATTTGTAAAAAAAGTTAATATTGATACAAACTATCACATTAACCTTTACTTATAGACATCATTATAAAGAAAAAATATATATTTTAAAATTTTTGAATGTAACAGGGCTGTAATTTTTGTATGCAAGAAACTTACAAAAGATTCAGGTCAATAATTTTCTAATATTTTTTGGGAACAAATTTACTTTTTTACTTATTTATGGCATGAATGATAACTCTTGGCCCTTTTGACATTTTTTTGTGGAAGTTTTATACTGGTGTGGCATATTTTATGTTGGATGCATCACCCAAAAAAGCCTAAAAATCCCTAATTAGGGCCGTAAAAGTGCTGAAACAGGCAAAAAAAGTATGAAATAATTTTTGGCAAAAAGGCCAAGCATTTATGGTTTTGCTGAATATATAATTGTACAAATTAAAGTGACTTTTTGTCAGACTTTTAGTTACTTTTTGGAGATTCTTAATGGTGTGAAATATAATAATTTTTTATTCATTGGTTCATAATTTATTTATTTATTAGCTATTTTCTTCAAATAATGTTTATTTTTATTATATTGGGCTATTAAATCATATATCTTGTCCCATAGACTATTTCAGTTATTGCAAAACAGTTGTCTGTATCATAAACTTATTTTAATATATTTGGATTACTTTTCTTTATTCATCTCTATAAATTTAATATTACATACTTTAAGATTATCATTTTTTTGTGGAGATGAAGTGAAGAAGAGAATATTGGATGTAAAGGTGGAGGGTTTTTGGTTGAAGGCTATGGAGAGGTTGGCGAGTTAATTTTTGTATGATGAGGAAGGGAGCAAGATGGATTTGATGCTTGGAGCATCAAGTTTGGTTAAAAAGGTGTGTTGGGGTTTCTATTGGAAGCAAATGGGAGGCAAGCGAGGTGGATTTGAGGGGCCAGGCATCAATAAAAATTGAAAGGGTGTGTTGGGGTGTCTAGTGGAGATGAATGGATGGAGAGTGTGGTGTCTATTGGAGGAAAATGGGAGTAAAGCAAGGTGGATTTAATGGGTGGGGCATCAATTAAAGTTGTAAGGGTGTGCTGGGGTGTCTAGTGGAGATGAAGGGATGGAGAGCGAGGTAAGTTTGAGGAGTGGGGTTTCTATTTGAGGCAAATGGGGGTAAAGCAACATGAATTAAAGGTATGGGGCATCAATTAAAGTTGAAAGGGTGTTCTGGGGTGTCTAGTGGAGATGAAGAGATGGAGAGCGAGGTAAGTTTGAGGAGTGGGGTTTCTATTGGGGGTAAATGGGAGGCGAGCAAGGTGGATTTGCAGGGTGGGAAATCAAGTAGAGGTGAAGCAGTGAGGTGGAGTCTCTTTTAGAGGAGGAAAATATAAAAATAATACAGCAGTATCCTGGTTAGAAGCAGTAGCTCGTCACATAAAATAGAAAATCTATTTACCATCTACTTCCCATGAGATAGGTCTAACACTGCCTCTCAAGTCTGGAGGTTGAGAAATATCATACCATTTCTGTTCAAAATATGCTATGAAATCATACAATGCTAAATGTTTTGATTCATAGATTGAAAATATTCTCTTTCTTACCATATAGGGGAGGTTCTGGCCCGGAATTCAAGATTTTGGTGAGAGAGATTGTCTATGGTAAAGAGGATTGGACATTTCAATGAAAAAATTTTCAGGGTAGCTGAAAAGATGGGATGAGGGTAGGAGTGCGCAGCAAGGTGGGAAGGCTAGGATATCCAGAGAGTTGTCCAAGATGTGGTTATGAAATATTGAGGATAAAAATGTCGGATAAGAGGTGAACATTGACACGTGAAGTGTCTAATAACCCAATTATTAGCAAAAATAATTGCGGAAGATAATTTGGTTATAAGGATTTTTATCCGCAATTAATTTAATTTCTGATCCCTGAACATTGATACCCCCTAATAAAAGATTTTCCTTCTGATAAATGGATTTTTCTCAGTTACTCCCTGCTAAAAAGTGTCCTTCTGAGGTTTGTCTGACCTTCAGGGGGTAATTTGGCAACATCACACTACTTCTATTTCCATGATTGACCAAAAAATCATCCTTATTCCCATCTAAAGAGTTGATCTCATCTGACTGTGGCTGATCAAATGGGTCCACCACAAGTTTAGCCAAAATTATGGTGAACACTTTTTTGATTGATAGTGACTAACTGGTGCTTTCCGAAATTTTCCACCTCAAGTTAGGATAAACTTCAGGAGGATAAATTTATTATGAATACCAATTTAACTGAAGAATACTTTTGCCCTAGCTACTCTGCATCATAAAAGTGTCCAACTGAGGTTTAGCCATAATTCAGGTAGACACTTTTGGAAAGGAACAGTCTGATGGGTTTAATATCTATATATGGCAATAAGTATCAGTTTTTTATCAACATGGAACTAGAATTTATTTAATATGGCCAAAGTGTCCACCTGAAGTTTGGCCAAAATACAGGTGGAAATTCTTATGAGGATTACTTGATGAAATGAAGAAGACTTGCAATTACTTTCCATCATAAAATTTTCAAACTTAAGTTTATCAAAAATTGTGGTGACACTTTTGCCAGATCCAGTCATATGGGATCAACTCTCTATATGGCAATGAGAATCAATTTTTAGTCAATCATGGCATTAGAAGTAATTTTATATGGAAAAACTTTCCACCTGATTTTTGGCCAAAAATAAGTTGGAAATGTTTATGAGGAATACTAGATTAACTAAAGAAGACTTGCACCCTACTACTGTCCATCATAAAAGTGTCCTCCAGAAGAATTCTCAAACTTGTGGTTGACACCTTTGGCCTGGTCCAGCCATATGGGATCAATTCTGCATATGGAAATGAGGATTTAATTTGGTCAATCATGGAACTAGAAGTAATTTGATATAGATAAAGTGTCCAACTAAATATTGGAAAAAAATCAGTTGAAAACTTCATTTAGTTTTTCAAAAAATCAAATTAAGTAAAATTTTATTCCTGATGATGCCCATTTTATCCAACACCTCTTCTGAGCCTTGAAAGTAGGCATTTAGCTTGAATTTTGAATTTCATATAAAATCCCTATTATTCAACCTATTTCTTTTTATCCCTTTTTTTTCTTTAAGATATCAATTAATTTTATGTAAAACAAATCATTTTCATAATTTTTTACCTGTATTTAATAAAATTATTAAAGGTTTAACATCACCCTGTAAGCATTTGGCACATGTTTTTTTGCTATACTAATAAAAATAATAATATACTGGTAACAAAAAATTGATCAAATGATAAAATATTAATAAAACAGAAAGATCAAATACCAGTGGATATGTTTTAAAAAAATACCAGTTGCACTGAAGAAGAGCTGCACCCTAGATACTCACCATCAAAAAAGTGTCCAGCACAAGTTCGGCCGAACTTGTGCTGGACACTTTTGGTTAGTTGCAGTCATATGAGATCTATTCTCGCTATGGCAATGAAAAAAATTTTTTAGATAAAAAACTTCACTAGAAGTAGTTTACATAGCCAAATTTTCTACCTAGATTTCATCCAAACCACAGGTGCACAATTTTTTATCTTTGAAAAAAAGTCAATTTAGTACAATTTATCCCTGATGGCTCTCATTCGCTTCAACACCTTTACTGGCCTTTGGTAGTAGGAATATTACTTGTATTTCTTTTTTCATATTTGATCACTTTAACTTAATTTTTTATTCATAATATTGCTTTTGGATACCAATTAATAATTTTTAAAATAAACTATTTTCATATTTTTATACATTTATTTAATAATATTATAAATGGCATAACATCACCTGGTATGCATTTGGCACATGAGGTTATTCTATACTTTAAAAATTAATAATATAATGGCGACCAAAAATTAATCAAATGATATTAATGAGTGAGGAACAAATATAAAATACCAGTAAACATGTTTGTAAGAAATACTAGATGAACTGAAGAAAAATTCTACCCTAGCTACTCTCCATCATAAAAGTGTCCAGCACAAGTTCGGCCAAACTTGTGCTGGACACTTATGGTCAGGTGCAGTCAGATGGGAGCAATTCTCTCTATGGAAATGAAGATAAATTTTTGATATAAAATTACACTAGAAGTAGTTTGATATGGCAAAATTTTCATGCTGAAGTTTTGGTAAAGCTCAAGTGTATTTTTTTTATTTTTACAAAAAAGACAATTCAGTGCAAGTTTAGCCCTGATTGTGCTAATTTAATTCAACATCTCTTTTTTCTGTTAATGGCAGGTATTTAACTTGGATTTTAATTTTCATCTTTGATTTCTTTTATTTTACTTTATTCCTCTCATATTGCTTTTGGATAGAAGTTTATTTTTTGTAAAATAAATCATTTTCATATTTTTTTACCTTTACTTAATAATATTATAAAAGGTGTTACATCACCCAGTATTCATTTGGCACACAATTTTTTGCTATACTGATAATATTAATAATATAATGGTGACAAAAAATTAATCAATTGATAAATATGAGTGAGGCACAAAGATTTAATAACTGTGGAAATGTTTATAAGAAATTTCAGATTATTAAAAATGACTTGAACCCTAGCTACTCTTCATGATAAAATTGTCCAGCACAAGTTTGGCCAAACTTGTGCTGGACACTTTTGGTTGCATGCCGTCAGACGCAATCAATTCTTTTTATGGAAATGAGACTGAATTATCACTCCAACATTGCACTGAAAGTAGTTTTATATAGACAAATTGTCCCCTGGAAGTTTGTCCAAACCTAAGGTAGACAAATTTTTCCTTTGGTAAAAAGTAAATTTGATCCATGTTAATCTATGATGGTGCCCATTTTTTCTGAAGCCTCTACTGGCTCATGATAGCAGAAATTATACTTAATATCTTTATTTCATTTTTGATCTCTTTAATTTTAATCTTACCCTTTTATTTATCCTTTAGCTTTTAAATATCAATTTTATTTTGGTAAAACTGATAACTTTCACATTTTTTTATATTTATTATATTATATTATTAAAGTTTTAAAATCATCCAGTGTACATTCATTACACATGTTTTTGCTATACTAAAACCATTAATAATATAATGGTGACTAAAAAATAATCAAATAATAAATATGGATGACACAGAAAGATCAAATACCCATAGACATTTTTAAAATGAATATAAGATTAACTGAAGAACACTTGCACCCTAGCTACTCTCCATCATAAAAGTGTCCAGCACAACTTCAGCTGAGCTTGTGCTGGACACTTTTGGTTTCATGCAGTCAGATGGGATAAATTTACTCAATGGAAGTTAAAATGAATTTTTGCTCAATCATTGCACAAGAAGTAGCTTTATACTGCTATACAATCCTCCTGATTTTTTGAAAAACCTCAGTTGGAAACTTTTATTAATTTTAAAAAAAAGAAAACATATTCCAAATCTAGAACTGGTGGTGCAAATTTGGTCTGAAAACTCAAATTATCTTTGATGGCAGAAATTTTATTTGAATGTTTAATTTCATATTTAATCACTTTTATTTTACTTTTTTATTCCTGTTTTTGCTTTTAAATATCAATTTATTTATTGTAAAACTAATAATTTTCATATTTTTTTTTACTTTTATTTAATAAGATTATGAAAGATGTAGCATCTCCCAGTATGCATTTGGCTTACAAATTTTTTCAATACTACTAACATTAATATTATAATGGTGAAAAACAATGAATCAAATGATAAATATGAATGACACAGAAAGATCATATACAAGTGAATTTGTTTATAAGGAATACCTGATTAACTGAAGAAGACCTGCACCCTAGATACTCACCATAATAAAAGTGTCCAGCATACGTTCGGCCGAACTTGTGCTGGACACTATTGGTTGCATGCAGTCAGATGGGATAAATTTACTCTATGGAAATGAAAATGACATTTTGCTCAATCATTGCACAATAAGTAGTTTGATATTGCCAAAATGTCCTCCTGATTATTTTTCAAAACTCATCAGGACACTTTCTTTGGTTTAACTAAAAAGAAAATATAGTGCAAGTTTAGCCCTGGTGGTGCACATTTGATCTAACACCTCTACTTGTTATTGATAGTGGGAATTTTTCTTAGATTTTTTTTTCTTATTTTATCCCTTTCATTTTACTTTTTTATTGCTCATATTGCTTTAGATATCAATTTTTAATTTTTAAAATAAATAATTTTCATACTCTTATACCTTTATTTAATAATATATGATTAAAGGTGGAACACCACCTGGTATGCATTTTTCACACAAGTTATTACTATAGTAATAACGTTAACAATATAATGATGACAAAAAATTAATCAAATGGTAAATTTAAATGACACAGAAAGATCAAATTCTAGTGGAAATGTTTATAAGAAATCCCTTTTGAGTTTAAGAAGATTTGCTGTATGCCTACTCTCAATTAAAAAAGTGTCCAGCACAAGTTCAGCCGAACTTGTGCTGGACACTTTTGGTTGTCTGAAGTCATATGAGATAAATTCTCTCTATGGCAATTAAAATGATATTTCACTCAATTATTGAAGTAAAGAATGTTTAATATTGTAAGATTGTCCCCTGGAAGTCTGTCCAAACCTCAGGTCAAAATTTGTTAGCTATACATAAAAGTAAGTTAAGACCAAGTCTTGACCTTGGGGTCCCCAACTGTCCCAACACCACTTCTGGCTCTTGATAGTAAAAATTTTACTTGTATTTTTTATTTCCTATTTGATCCCATTTATTTTCATTTTACTTTTCTATTACTCTTTTTAATTTTAAATATCAATTTATTTTTTTAAAAACTAAACATATTCATATTTTTTTAACTTTATATAATAATATTATTAAAGTTGTAACATCACCAATTTTGCATTTGGTATGCAGGTTTTTGCTATACTAGAAAAATTAATAATAGGGGGTGTCAGTTCTGGCAAATCCGCACTTAAATTTGACCAAATCCGCACTTAAATAACTACGGATTTCCAAAACACACTATCCCCAATACTGGCGGATTTCAAAATGAAATAAGTCACTTATTTCACTCAAATCCGCACTTTCTAAACCAAAAGTGCTGATTTCACCATCAAGTACCATTTCACTGATTTTTCAGCATCATCCCATTCATACGCAGCACTCCACAGAATAACACTTCATAACTCAAAACATTGTACATCACTTACATCTTCATATCATATCATATAAGAGTTATGCCTTCCTCACTTTCAAATCGTGATAAATTACATAAAGCAATGACTTTCATGGCTCTTGAACTGCTCTTGGACTCTGATTCCGATTCTGATCTAGAAGAAGATTTTGTCGTTTTATCAAAAATGGCCAGGAAATGTTACCTTCTTCCCAGAAAGCCTCAAGTACTTCATACCCCCAAGTACACCATCCAAACACTTCTTAACCTATCTACACCCAGTTTTAGACAGCTTTTCAGGACTTCTCAGGAATGCTTCCTTAAATTGCTTGAGCTTATTCAGGATCATCCCATATTTCACAATAATTCTCAAAAAGAACAACAACATCCTTCAATTCAATTGGCCATCACACTATGTCATTTGGGTTCAAATGGTAATGGAGCCGCTTTGAAACATTTAGAAAATGTCTTTGATTTAGGGTATGGTTCAGTTAACACTTATACCAAACGATGTATCACTGCCATCAACTCCTTGGAATCTCAACTTCTCACCTGGCCAACAAAACAAGAGCGACTTGAATCATCTCAGGTTATGCAAGCAGAGGGCTTCCCAGGATGTATTGGTTTTGTTGATGGTACTACTATTCCTTTGAGCCAGAAACCTGCTCAAGGTGGAAACAATTACTTTGACCGTAAAAAGAGGTAGATTATTTTTAACTCCTTTCATTCTCTTTGAAACTAACACAAACAAATATATCTTTTTTATAGATATTCAATTAACGTTCAGCTAATATGTGACGTAAACAAAAAATTTATATCATTCTTCGCTGGCTATCCTGGCTCATGTCATGACTCCTACGTCTTCCAAAGAATGCAAATTTCAAATGAACCTGAAAAATTCTTTGATGAAGATCAGTATCTTCTTAAAGATTCTGCTTATTTGAATGGAAAGTATGTACTTCCTGCTTTTCGGGGAGCAGCTTCAGAAGACAGTCAAAATGCCAAATTCAACAATCATTTGGCAAAGTCAAGAGTCCATATTGAACATTCTATTGGAATCTTGAAAGGCCGTTTTTCTAGTTTAAGGGAATTAAGAAGTCCTTTTAGAAATAAATCTGAAATGGAGGCGGTGATCAACTTGATTCTGTGTTGCGCTATACTTCATAACCTACTTGCTGACCTCAAAGATCAATGGTTAGAGCTGTATGAAGATGAACAAGTTGATTCACCTCCGACTATATCCAACACTTCTATTTCTTAATAAACTAGTATAAGGGCAAAAATTCTTCCAATAACACTCCAACATTTTTAACGCAATTTTAATTTTTTTTTTCTTTCTCTTCAAATTATCAATTTGCATGTGTTATTCACTGAGAATGGTAAATTTTTTTGCATATTTTTTTGGTTTTTGAATTTGCTGTTAAAGTCTTATTTTTTTTTCTCTCTGTGTTTTCTTTCATCAACTCAACATGAAATCGCATATTTTCAGCAAACGCATTTTTTTTCAGTCACTCTCTTTTTTTTCTTCACTCATATCCGTTTTCTCCTCTCTTCCTACATCACTCAATCAATTTCACTTATATTTCTTTTTTCTCAACTCATCTCTCCAGGTAAGTCATTTTATTTTTTTTACTTAATTTTTTGCTAATTTTTTTTTTTGGTTTTTTGGTTTTTTGTTTTTTTTTGTAAGTGGTTGTTTTTAAATTTATAGGTAAAATTAACCTTTTTCTCTCTCTCTCTCTCTCTCTCTCTCTCCCTCTTTTCTCTCTTTATCCCCCCTTGGCCTGGTCTTTTTCCCACCTTTACCCTCTCCTTGGAATGGATACATCCCCCTTTTCCCCCCTTTGGCTGCCTTATTCCCCCCTCCTTAGCTCACTCTAACCTCCCTTTTCTCCCTCTTTGGTCTCATCTCTCCCTTTCTCCCCCTTGTTGGTCTCCTCATATCTTCCCCTCATTCCACTCCACCCCCCACCAAATCTCCCAAATCCCCCCACCAAATCCCCCAAATCCTCCCTCCAAATCCCCTCCAAACCCGCCTCTAACCCCCCCCTCCAAAACCCCCTCCTATCCCCCTCAAAACACCCCCAAATCCTCCCTCATATCCCTCCTACCCCCCCCCCCTTAAACTTCACTTAACGATTCGTTAGCGAATCGTTAAGTACGTTGGAGGGGAGGTTAGGGGGCTTTAGAGGGAGGTATTGGGGGGGTTTCAAGGGGGATTCTGAGGGGGGTTAGGGGGGGTTTGGAGGGGGTGAAAGGAGTTGGATTGAAGGGGGTGTTTGGGGGGTTGCAGGTGGTTTGGAGGGGGATTTGCAGGGGGGTTTGGAGGGGGATTTGGAGGGGTGTTTGGAGGGGATTTGGAGGTGGATTTGAAGGGGGGATTTGGGGGATTTTGAGGGGGGATTTGGTGGATTTGGTGGGGGGTGGAGGGGGGGTTTTACAAGGGTTTTTGGGAGGTGGGAGAGGGCTTTGGAGAGGGGAATTTAGGGGAATGGGGAAGTATTAAAAAAAATTTAACAGTTTATTGATTTTTTTTTAATTTTAGAGAAAAATATTCATCAAGTTCAAGTGAAATAAAAAAAATTCTTATTAGTCTTTTGAGGATTTTTTATTTTTTAATTTAAATTAAGTGAGTTTTTTTTAAATGTATAATTTTGGGTTTTTGAAAAGTAACAAATTTTTAAGTAGAAAAATACATGTCTTTAACTTCAGATTCACCACTTACCTCACTCTCATCTTCTTTAACTTCATTATCATCTTCAAATTCAACTTCTTTCCAATCATCATCTAAAACATTGACAAAAAATGAACAGTATCGAAATAAAAGAAATTTAAAAAAAGAAATTCACTTGGATCAAATATTTGGCCATATTTCAAAAATCAAGTACTATAAAACTAAAGTTGAAAAAAAAGAAAATATCCAAAAATGTTACCTGAAAATATACATTATTTAAATGAAACTGGAGGTGATGAAGTTAAAGCTGTTATTAATAATAGTTTCAAAACTCAACTTATTTACGAAACCCATTCTTTTAATGGTTTAAAAGATGAATCATTTAATCAACTCTGTGATATCATCATAACACTCTATCAAATGGCTTTGGTTTGCTTATCTTTAAAGAATAAGAATTTGTTGGGTGGAATCCTGATTGGAATTGGATGGAGAACAGGATTTGAAAAAGGTTTTTCTCTTGGTATGTTTAAAAACTTTTCTGGATTTTTTAACATCATTTTACTGAATTTAATTCAAATAGGCATATATTCTTTACTCAGATCTTTATCTAAAGCTGAATTAGATAATGATTTTCAAAAATGGAATATGTTACCTTCATTTAATTCATTTCTTGCTCTTTGACTTAAAAAACTCTTCAATAAAGCTTTTCAAAAAAATCATGAAGTTGCTACGAGATTCGGAATACCAAATTGGTGCAACTCTGAATGGGAAGATATTAGTGATGATCTAATGTTTTCAAATGTTATAATCACTCATTCTGGATTTCATAACCAAATTCACACCAACTCAAATGATACCAATTACCTCACTTATGGAACTTTCACATATATTAATCCTATCACTGGACAACCTATTCCATCACCTGCAAAAACTAAAGGACATGGATTATATTTCCCAGATCATAGATGTATAATTGATTTTGGATTAGGAAATGGAATCATTGAAACAGTTTGGAATTCTTCTTACAATAATCACCAAACCACAAAGGCTCCTCCAGGTTTGGAATCTTGTCAAGACTTCACGCATTTTGGTTGCTCTTTCCAGATCAGTCAAAAGTTAATCGAACGAATAAACAAGATAAAAAAAGAAGAAAAAGGTGATAAATTTAAATATTCTTTAGGTAGATCTAAAAAGTATAGGGATTCGTAAAGTCTCCAAATATTTAATATTCTTCCATAAATTTATAATAAATAAATATGATATTTCAATTTATGAAATTAAAGTAATCGGCCAACGACCTTGTGTTGTATAAAAGTTAATCATGATAACATCAATTTGTTTCATGGGGCTCCTCTAGCCTATACCTGTGGAAAGTCCCAAACTTTTGTTTCTCGATTTGGTCTGCATTTTGGCTAGATTAATTGTCATTACTTTAAAAGTAGTACATTTGACATATCTTATTTATATATTAATTAATTTATGTAATTATATTAAATTTTGATGACTTTCACCCTTTACTTCAATAAAATGCAGGGGAGGGTATTGCAAATTTTTTAAATCTGACATGTGAAATTGATGACTTAGAAAAATTTGGTGGTACCCACCCCTTTTTTCAATAAAATGCAGGGGAGGGTATTGCCAAATTTTCAAAAGAGATATTGAATTTTATTGACTTGGAAGTATTTAGATAAGCAAACTTATTGACATGAAAGTAAAGATAAAATTTTTTTATTATATCTTCAAATTTTAAGTATAAGCAAACTTATTGACTTGAATGTAAAGATAGAAAAAATGTATGATATTTTCAAAAAATTGTCAAAAATAAAGTACTATATTCAAGACCTTTTATAAGTCAGCATATAAGAAAATATTACCAAAAATAAATCAAACAAAATTAAATTGACTAGAAAAACAATTTATCAATTGAAAAGTTCAAGTAATTTTTTAATGTCCTCATAAGATTGGCCATTTTTAACACATTCCATAATGAAATCTTTTTTTTTTAAACTCTCTTGTTTTTCAAATTCACAAGAAGCCATTTCTCTTTGAAATTGACGGTCATTTACTCTTTCCATCTGCTCTGCCTCAAATTTTTTTTCTTCCAAATCTAAGACTTTCTGATCTTTCCTTAGCATATGATCAAACTTCATCTTCTCAAAGTCAAGGGCATTATTCGCAATAGTTGATTTTGCTGAGAAAATTAAATTGAAATAAATAAATAAATGAGTTGATGATTAAGATATATAGTAAATGAAACTTACTTATATCTTTTTTTTCAAAATAATCCTTAAGGGAGCCAAATGAGCTTGTTGAATTATTACCACGTTTTAATAGATGGTTCAAGTTCATTGAAGTTGAGGCTCGACGCTTTAGTTTGGAGTTTGAACAAGAAGCTTCAGGAAGTTCATCTAAAGCAGCTTCTAAAGTGGGATTCACATTTCGGGAATTGAGATTATTTAATGGAGATAGAGTTTGAGTAGGAGGAGACTAGAATGAAAGAGAAATTCAGAGAAGAATTGAAGAAAAAACAAAAAGTAAACATACATTTAAATTTTATGCCTCTGAGGATTCAGATCTGCTGCGATATAATTGTTCTGCTTGATAGTCGGGATCATCTTCAGCTGAACTATGGTTAGAAGGTGGAGGGGATTGATCTCCTTCAAGTAAAGGTGTTTTGGGTAGATTATAGGAAGGTTTGGATCCAGAGGGTATATGCTTAGTAGTATAATGAAGAAACCAAGGGTTTACATCAACTCGGGAGCCAAAAAGATTATCCATTTCCTCATAGAAAGGACACATGACATTGAGCTTTTTGGAAACAGTAGTAATTCCAATCTCCAAATCATCATCTTCAATACCAAAGCCAGTTTCATTTGCAGCATGATGAGTCTTTTTATATTTTGAATTGTAACTGTTAAATCTCTCCTTCATTTGTTTAGGATTGATATCGATTCTCCCCCTTGTTTTCTTCCTTACTTCATTGGCCATCAACAAGTAGCCATTAACCTTTGAAGAAGGTGGACGTCCAATACGAGTGGACTTTTCACATCCAAAACATGCTTCAAAATTTGATTTTATTTTAAGGAAGTTGATTATGATGAGATAATCATCCTTTTTAAGCTGACCTGAACCTGCCTTTGATTTTTCAGGTGTAGGGCTTGCTTTACAAGGAGACTTTTGTGACGAAGCAGATTTTTGAGTTACCTTTTGAGATTTGGAATGTCTGGGAGGCATTATGAAACTGGCACATAACAAGAAAAAAGATTAAAAAGTAGAATAAATAAGTAAAAAAGAATGTAAATATGCCTGGTCAAAATATTGAAAATGTCAGGAAGGGGTGTGTGCCGAGGATTGATGGGTAGGTAGCGAGGAAGGTCAGTGTGTCACATGTGACAGGGATGGGGTAAGAAAGGAAGGGATGTTTTGTGGCCAAAATGTGGTTGTGAAAAAAAATGGGAAAAAAGTGCTGATTTGAGGTCATAACTGACACACTTTTTTGAAATAAGTGACTTTTTTGCAAAATTTAAGTGCTGATTTGTAAGTGCTGATTTGGTTTGAAATCTGCACTTAATTTAAGTGCTGATTTGGTTTGAAATCTGCACTTAATTTAAGTGCTGATTTGGTTTGAAATCTGCACTTAATTTAAGTGCGGATTTTCCAGAACTTAAACCCCCTAACATATATGGTGACAAAAAAGTAATTATAAGATAAATATGAATGATAAAAAAAAGTTAAAAACCCAATAGAAATGTGAAAAACAAAAAACTGATGTACTGAGAAACACTTCCACCCTAGCTACTCTCCATCATAAAAGTGTCCAGCACAAGTTTGGCTGAACTTGTGCTGGACACTTTTGTGTCACCGGACGACCTATGCACAAGGTCGAGGATGTTCCTGAAAGTGAGATGAGGGATTTAGAAACTTCTTTGAAGCACAGAGGAATGATTCGAGGAAATGATTCGAAGGTCACTCGAAGTAAGAGCTACAGGTTCGAGGTTCGTTCGAGAAGAATTATAGACTAGTTTCAAAGGTAATAGTAATTCTTAAAATCTCACGAAGGGTTGGAAACTCAATAATCAAAGATTTAGGATTTAGAAATGAATATTGAGAAAATAAAAGAAAGATACAATAACAATGATTTTAA
Organism: Hemileia vastatrix; assembly: GCA_030280995.1. Lineage (NCBI taxonomy): Eukaryota > Fungi > Basidiomycota > Pucciniomycetes > Pucciniales > Zaghouaniaceae > Hemileia > Hemileia vastatrix. The sequence continues at coordinate 20,687,778 of JASXTE010000014.1, read as the reverse complement.
CTTTAAAGATTTACCACTATTAATGTAAATACGATTTTATAATTAAATTCTAAGGAATATCGAACCAAATACCCAACCCCTTTTATATCCTTTGTTCCTCCTCGCATTGACCTCCCTTCCATCGCACCATTCCCATTCCATTGACCATTACTAACATACACTTAGACCCTCTTCGCTAAATATCCGTCCATGCTCAATTTACCCCTTTTTAATTAATTAACAAAACTTTAATGAAAACTACTACTGTACTATTTCATTGAACCTAGCGCTGTGCGTCGCTTATTGAAAAAGGACTAAGGCACCCTATTGGGAGATTGACTAATTTAGATTTAGAGTTTAGGCTAGCGCAGTTAAATAGTAAGTACACAAAGGAGAATTGCAGTTGCTATGGAGAATTGCTTTCTGTGCTTCGAGTATAGATTTAAGACTTGATATTATTGATTTAATGAGCTGATTTTGCCTCGAGTGTCACGTGGCGCGTGACAGATGCCCGGGTATGAAAATTGCGAACTCCGTTGAGCTTGAGCCATCTTCCCACACTAGTTTCCCTTCTTCTAATAATTTCTTCCTTACTTATTAATTTCGCTTTTTTTTTTATAATGAACTGCCCCACCCCCACACCTACGCCTCCACACCCTAAAGCGGATGGGGGAATGATCACGCAACAGTTTTCACAAACTTGCACGGCTTGTGAAAGCATGGAGTATTTCTGTGTCAAAAGTACGGCGACTCGAGGCCCTCGCCAGAAATGCGAGTTTTGGCGTTGGCGACGAGTGGCGTGCAATGCGTTGACGAAGAACGCAGAAATCGAAAAGCGATTTACCAAGACTAAGTTTTGGGTAATCCCTAAAACCAAAGAGGTGGTCGAAGACATTTGGGATGTCTTGATTGAAGATGAACAATCGGTGGGGGAAAATGATAAGGAATTAAACAACGAGATCTCAACCTGGGTAACCCAGGCCACGAGTTCGAAGCGAGGTGTCGAGGAAGAGGTCGACGAGTTGGTGGAGGAAGATGAAGATGAAGTGCCTGTTCCAGGGCGGGCACCCAAGAAACGACGGGTGGTCATCGAGGACGACAAAGAAGAGAGAGAGGTAGAGGTCGAAGTGGCGCCAAGGTTATTTTTAGAGCCTGACCCCATCTTCGAGGTAAGTTTTAATTGTTTATTTTAAGGATGAAGTTACTGATGAGTTTTGTTTTAGACATCGAATAACCTTGAAGAGCCGATTGGGGAGCCTACGCCAGTTATACCAACTGAGGCAAACCCTCCGACCACGGAAGTAGTTGAAGAGCCTGAAGACACCCTGGACCAGGTGTGGTTGAAGAAACCTCGTCAAGGTCGACGAGGAAGGTTCGCAGAAGAATTATGTGGGGAGGTCAACACAATTATTGACGCTGCTTCCTTCGACGTGGCAGAGGAGCTCTTGGAGATGGTAGAGGTGGTTCCGGTAGGAGAGGAGGAGGTATTTGAGAAATGCAGGAAGGAGATAAGTGTAGTTTTGGAGAAAATGAAAAGATTGGTTTGAGAGAAATTAAAAGAAAAGATTTGAAATGAAAAGGAGATGTAAAGAAGTAGAAAAAAAAATGTATTTTAGTTTTATTTTATTTTATTTTTTTATTGTAGGTGAATGTTATTAATTTTATAAGATTTGTGAGAGAGAGAAAAAGAAAAAAGAAGTTTAAAATAAAAATTTTAGAATTTGAAAGAAGAATTTTAAAGAAAGAAAAAAGGTTGTTTAATTGAAGGAAGTTTTAATGTTTTAAAAGGAAATTTTTATGTAAGAAAAGAGAGAGAAAAAGAAACGGTTTTGTGATTGAGATGAGTTTGTTAAATTGAGGATTTAATGAAAAAGAAAAAAAAAATTTTTTTTAAAAGAAATTTTAGTTGAAAAGAGAGGAAGAAGAAAGAAAAGAAAAAAAACAGAACTTAGAATTTAAGAGAATTTGAAAAGAAGAATTATTTGTTTCGAAGAATTATTATAGGGAGATTTAGAGGTTGAAGTTAAGTTCAAGGAAATGGTCGTGTCGTACAAGATTTGATGATTCAAAGGAAAGGAAGTTTTTAAAGAGAGAATAAATTTTTTTGGAAGAGAAATTTTTGAAGAGAATTTTAAATTTAAGAAAAGAATGTATTTAAAGAATTGAAAAAGAAAAGAGAGAAAATATTTAGAGAGATTTAAGAGTTTTTCATTTTATTTTATTATTTATGTTTATTCTATTTATTTTTATTTTATTTTATTTTATTTTATTATTTATATTTATTCTATTTATTTTATTTTATTTTATTTTATTTTATTTTATTTTATTTTATTTTATTTTATTTTATTTTATTTAATTTAATTTTAATTTTGATTTTATTTTTAGTTGGTTTTGGAGGAAATTTTATAGAAGGAGAAGAAAGAAAAAAGAAGTGAGAAAAAAGAAAACAAGGCTAAGAAATTTAAGAGGTGTTTTAGATTTTAAAGAAAGAAAGAAAAGAAAAGAAAATTTTAAATAAAGAAATTTTAAGGTTTTGGTTTTAAAGGATATTTCAAATGAAAAGATTTTAGGAGTTCAGGAGCGTTAGAAACATTGATGTCTGGTTCCCAGGATGTTTTGTCTGAGTCATTGAGGAAGTCTTCCCATTCCATGAGGTATTGAAGTTTCCCCTTGCGTATTCTTGAATCAAGGATACGACTTACTTCCCACTCTAGGTGATCTTCTACTTCGACCAGTTCCAGAGGGGGTTGGTTCTTGCCTGGGTATATTTCTCGAGCCAGTTCCAGGAGAGATACATGGAAAACAGGGTGAATCGCCTGCCATTTAGGAGGTAACTTGAGTCGAAATGCAGTTTTAGAGACTTCAGAGTCGATTTAGAATGGTCCAAAGCGCTTTTCAGCCAGTTTCTTTGATGGTCTTATTGTTCGAATGTTTCGTGCGTTGAGCCATACTTTGTCGCCTGGTTTAAAGGAAGGAGCAGATTGTCGATGTTTGTCGGCCTGTTCCTTGTATCTTTGAATCGCTGATTCAAAATTTGTTTCAAGTTCTTCTTGGAGTCGTGATATAGTTCGAAGATAATGTTCTGCAGGATGATTAGTTCCTACATGGATTGAGTTGAATCGAGGATGTTGTCCATAAATGATTTCAAAGGGAGATTGTCGTGTCGAAGAATGAGTCGAGTTATTATAAGCAAATTCGGCCAATGGTAACCATGTGGTCCAATCGTCTTGTTGGTAACTGACATACATTCGAAGATATTGTTTGAGGATTTGGTTAACTCTTGTTGTTTGACCATCGGTTTCAGGGTGATAGGCTCTGGAGAGATTCCTCGTGATATTGAGTTGTCGACACAGTTGGGTCCAGAATGTGGATACAAACAATGAGCCTCTATCTGAAATAATATCATTTGGTAAGCCGTGTTTAGAAAATACATATTCTAGAAACAATTTTGACAAATCTTCTGCTGTATCAGTAGTAGTGGTTTTAATAAAAATAGACATTCTTGAAAATCTATCTACTATTACTAATATAGCATCAAAATCATTAGAAATAGGAAGTTGAGAAATGAAATCCATCAATAAAGATTCCCAAGGTTTAGAGGGAATAGGAAGTGGTTGAAGCAACCCATGTTTCCGGTGACGGGGAGCCTTATTCCTATTACATTCGTAACAAGCTTTTTTATAGGCCTTGATTTCCCTGGTCATACCTGGCCAGAAGAAATCCCTCGCTATTAACTGGTAGGTTTTATCAACCCCAAAATGACCAGCTAATGGAGAATCATGTTGACTGTTGAAAATGCATAATTTTATCTCATTGTTGTCGGGTATGACTACTCTACCTTCGAAGACTAATAGACCTGATTCAATACTAAATCTTTTGGCCCCTTGCTTCGAGAGTATTTTGTCTTTTAACCCTAAACAATATTCGTCCTTTGACTGAGCTTTGAGGATGTTGGATAGTGGATTTCGAAAAGATTGAATTGTCATCAAATTAAGTTGATGAGTCGTTAACATTGATTCGTTGAAGATTGATTGCACATTTGCTGGGTTCTTGTCAGCAAATGTGTCCCCCCGCTGTGGGTAAACGTCGTCTCGACATGACAAGATATCTGGGACAATGCAGTTTTTTCCTGGGCGATAGGAAATAGAGAAAGAAAATTCAGACAAAAATTCAGCCCACCTGGCTTGACGCCTGGTTAACACTTTAGAAGACATGAAGTATTTCAAAGCATTATGATCTGTTAAGATTTGAAAAGGACTATCTATGCTGAGAAGAAAAGAACACCATTTTTTAAGACAATGGATAATAGCTAAAAGCTCTTTGTCATGAATTTCATAATTTAATTCTGCGGCTATGAGTTTGCGTGACTCAAAAACAACAGGATGAAACAAATTTGTTTCAGGATTTAATTGGGAGATGACCCCTGCAATAGCATAATCGCTCGCATCTGTCTCAACTATTGTCGAGGCAGAAGGATCAAAATGTCAAAGAATTGGGGCTGTGGTGAACGCCCTTTTTAGTGCTTCTAATTCATTTTGTGCTGTAGAAGTAAAAACAAAAGGAATGTCTTTTCTAAGAAGAGAAGTAAGATTGGAAATAGTTTTAGAGTAATCTTTAATAAATCTTCTATAGAAGTTTGCAAAACCCAAAAATCCTTGGAGCAATTTAATGTTTTTGGGCTCAGGCCATTCCAGGATTTTCTGGACTTTTTTGTCATCCATGACTAAACCGTCAGTGGACAACGTAAAACCCAAAAAATCAATTGATTTGAGGTGGAATTTGCATTTATTATGCTTGGCGTAGAGACCATGATCTCGAAGACGATTTAGGACCTGTCGAACATGATGAATATGTTCATCTAGTGTTTTCGAGAATATTAAAATATCATCTAAATAGACGACTACAAATTGTTCAACAACATCTTGAAAGATATCATTAACAAAAGTTTGAAAAGTTGAAGGTGTGTTACATAATCCAAAAGGCATAATTAAATATTCAAAACTACCAAATCTAGTGCACATTGCAGTCAGTGGTTCATGACCTTCTGCAATGCGAATCAGATTGTAAGCGCCTCTAAGATCAATTTTAGAAAAGAAATTAGCACCATTGAAAAGGGTAAGAAGTAATGACATAGGAGGAACAGGATATGCATTCTTCTTTGTGACTGTGTTGAGCTTTCTATAGTCAACACACAACCTAATACTACCGTCCTTCTTTTTTACAAAGAGGACAGGGGAGCCGGTTGGAGATTTACTGGCTCTGATGAAACCTTTGGCTACATTCTCTGCAATGTAGTCTTGATGAACTTGAGATTTGTCCTTCGATAAAGAATAGACAGGACCTGCCGGAGGTACTGGGCCTATTAACTCTATTTGATGGTTGTAGGGTCGATGAGGTGGTAACTTATCGGCCTTGCGGATTGAGAAAATATTGAGGAAATTGTGGTAGATCTCCAGTAGAGTTGATTTAATAACTTCAACATTGATTTGTTCGTCCTCTTCATCTTCGAGAGAATCTGTCGAGGGGATACCTGTATTGAGAGAGCAGAATTCGATTACTTCGAGGCAATTTAAATCCTCTTCAAGTGAAGTCATCGAGCTAGAAGGGTTAGCCAATTGCTCATTTAAAGAAGGATCAGATGCTTGCAAGTCATCTGGCAGAGACTTGTCCTCTAGCAGGATGTTGTCAGGCGGGTTGTTTAACTCCCTATTGACCTGCATTGAAGAATCAGAAATATACTTAGATCGTGGGGTGATCAATCCCCTAGTCCAATCAATTTCGGGATTCCAATGCGTTAAAAAGTCATGGCCAAGAATGGTATCATCCATCCTTGGGGCGTCCAAGACTGATAATTCCCACTCGAAGGGGGGAAAGTTCGGAAAGTTGAAAACCCATAAAACTTTCTTACTTACCCAATATTTGGGTTCCTCTGATTTGACCAAATAGATTGGAGTTTGATTGATATCTGTAAATGTTAGTTGAAGCTTCTTGGCAAAAGATAAACTAACAAAAGAAATTGAAGCTCCAGAGTCTATAAGACAACTGAAGGGGATATCCTCCTTAAAAAGAATGAATCTCAAGCGGTTTAAGGCAACTCCAGTCCTTAAGACATGGAGGTTCTGTGCACTGGGAGAGATAAGATAGTTTGCTTTGCACACAAGTAAACTATCTACTAGTTTTTTGACTTCGAACTAGTACCTTCTCTTTCCTTCAACTTTACACAGTCTTCCAACTTGTGCTTACCCCCACAATACATACATAACCCTTTATCTGCTCGTCTCTTCCTCTCAGCTTCTTTAAGTTCCCCTTTAGGATCCAGTACTTTGCTTATATCGCCTGGGGTTGAGCCTTTTGGTCAAGGTTTATCCTTTCCCTTATTGGGTTTGGATTGAGTCGAGGAGGATTGATTTGGTCGTGGGTGTGAAGAAGGTCCCGATTTAAGATTTAGGCCTTGAGATTTGTTGGCATATCGACGATGTTGAAGTCGTCCTTGATAAACGCCGTCAAGTTTGAGGGTTCGATCCATTAAATACGTTAAAGTAGTCATCTTCTGACCATGAAGATTTAATTGATCTAGAATCCTCGAAGGAATTCCTTTCTTGAAATGATACTTAAGGGCAGCATCATTCCAACCTACTCAAGTTTGAAGTGCTCTGAAGTTTGAGATATATTCAGAGGCTTTACCATTATCACTCATGCGAAGAAAGTCAAGTTCAATTTCCGCCTTGTCCGTTTCATTAGGGTCCCCAAACAATGTAAAAAGTTGGTCTTCGAACTTTTCCCAATTATTGATAAGTAAGTGGGTTTCTGTCAAAGAAAGCAAGAGTAGATAAGGTTCGAACCATCTTGCTGCTTTCCCGGCTAGGAATGAAGAAGCGTAAACAACCTTTGATCGGTTGCTGTTAAAGGTTCAAGGGTCATTATGGAACAGTAGCTTGCAGGTTTGCAAGAAGGGTTGCAATCTGTCGGGGTGATCTCCGTTGAATTTGTCAGGAGATTTCATAGAAGGAGTTTTGAACTTAGATCCCTCTGAAGACGTTGGATTTGAAAGGGTTTTCATGAAAAGTCTCATGAAATCTTCCAGAGAGTTAGATGGTCCAGGTTCTGAGGATTGGCCAGAAGGGTGATTGGCAGGGGCGGATGGTGCCTCGTGCATTGTATCCTCTCCTTCTTCTTCATCACTAGAATCCTCAAAATCTTGTGGGATGTCTTCTACAGATTGAACTGAATGTTGCCGTTCCCTAAGGTCAAGTGGTTCCAAAGAGTGAGTGCGGGAAACAGACCTTGTGGCTGTTGGCCTGCCTCTAGCGCGAGCTCTAGTAGTAGCGCCCATAGGAGGAGTGCGTTGAACAGGTGCCATTTAAATTTTAGAAACACCTAAAAGGACGTAGTAGTGCAAAGAATGAGAACTACGGAGAATTAAATTATACTGTCACCGGACGACCTATGCACAAGGTCGAGGATGTTCCAGAAAGTGAGATGAGGGATTTAGAAACTTCTTTGAAGCACAGAGGAATGATTCGAGGAAATGATTCGAAGGTCACTCGAAGTAAGAGCTACAGGTTCGAGGTTCGTTCGAGAAGAATTATAGACTAGTTTCAAAGGTAATAGTAATTCTTAAAATCTCACGAAGGGTTGGAAACTCAATAATCAAAGATTTAGGATTTAGAAATGAATATTGAGAAAATAAAAGAAAGATACAATAACAATGATTTTAACTTTAAAGATTTACCACTATTGATGTAAATACGATTTTATAATTAAATTCTAAGGAATATCAAACCAAATACCCAACCCCTTTTATATCCTTTGTTCCTCCTCGCATTGACCTCCCTTCCATCGCACCATTCCCATTCCATTGACCATTACTAACATACACTTAGACCCTCTTCGCTAAATATCCGTCCATGCTCAATTTACCCCTTTTTAATTAATTAACAAAACTTTAATGAAAACTACTACTGTACTATTTCATTGAACCTAGCGCTGTGCGTCGCTTATTGAAAAAGGACTAAGGCACCCTATTGGGAGATTGACTAATTTAGATTTAGAGTTTAGGCTAGGGCAGTTAAATAGTAAGTACACAAAGGAGAATTGCTTTCTGCGCTTCGAGTATAGATTTAAGACTCGATATTATTGATTTAATGAGCTGATTTCGCCTCGAGTGTCACGTGGCGCGTGACATTTTGTTCAGGTGCAGTCAGATGGGATCAATTCTCTCTGTGGAAATTAAATTAAAAAAATGCTAAATAATTACATTAGAAGTAGTTTGGTATGGCTGAATTATCCACCTTGAGTTTTTCCAAACCTCAGGTGTAAAATTTTTTATCTTTAAAAAAAATTAAATTTTATCAAATTTAGCCCTGATGGCACCCATGTGTTTCAACACCTCTACTGGCTCTTGAAGGCAGGAATTTTTCTTGAATTTTTCTTTTTCATATTTGATTTTTTTTACTTTACTTTTTTATCACTCATGTTACATTTGGATATTAATTTATAATTTTGGAAAAGAAATCATTTTCATATTTTTTTAACATTTTTTAATAATATTATAAAAGGTGTAATATAACATGGCATGCATTTGGCGCACAAGTTTTTTCTATACTAATAAAATTAATAATATTCTAATGACAAAAAATTGATCAGATAATAAAATATGAATAACACAGAAAGATCAAATACCATTTGACATGTTTTAAGAAAATAACAGTTGCACTGAAGAAGACCTGTACCCTAGCTACTCTCCATCATAAAAGTGTCCATCACAAGTTTGGCCGAGCTTGTGCTGGACACTTTTGGTCAGTTGCAGTCAGATGGGATCAATTCTCTCTATGGAAATGAATCAAATTATTTGATTAGAAACTTCACTATATGTAGTTTGATATAGCTGAATTATCCACCTAGAGTTCATCCAAACCAAAGGTACACAATTTTTATCTTTAAAAAACAATCAATTTAGTACAATTTATCCCTGATGGCTCTCATTTGCTTCAACATCTCTACTGGCCTTTGATATTAGCAATAATACTTGGAGTTTGTTTTTCATATTTGATCGCTTTAACTTTATTTTTTATTCTTCATATTGCTTTTGGATATCAATTATTAATTTTTAAAATAAATTATTTTAATATTTTTATACATTTTTTTAATAATATTATAAAAGGTGTAACATCACTCAGTATGCATTTGGCACACAATTTTTTGCTATACTTATATAATTAATAATATAATTAAGACAAAAAATTAATCAAACAATATGTATGAGTAAGGCACAAAGATAAAATACCAGTAGACATGTTTGTAAGAAATACCAGATGAACTGAAGAAAAATTCTACCCCAGCTGCTCTCCATCATAGAAGTGTCCAGCACAAGTTTGGCCAAACTTGTGCTGGACACTTTTGGTCATGTGCAGTCAGATGGGATCAATTCTCTGTATGGCAACCAAAAAATTTTTTTATCAAATTTCACTAGAAGTAGTTTGGTTTAGCTGAATCATCCACCTGCTGTTCTTCCCAATATCAGGTGTATAATTTTTTATCTTTAAAGAAAAGGTCACTTATTACAATTAAGCCCTGATGGCTCCCGTTTGCTTTAACACCTCTACTGGCTCTTGATAGCAGGAATTTTACAAGTATTTTTTTCATATTTGAACTCTTTGACTTTTATTTTACTCTTTTATTCCTCTTTTTACTTTTAAATTTCTATTTAATTTTTGTAAAACTAATCCTTTCCATATTCATTTACGTCTATTTTAAAAAATTATTGAAGGTATAACTTCACATGGTATGCATTTGGCACACAATTTTTTGCTATACTAATAACATTAATAATATAATGTTGATAAAATATTAATCGGATGATAAATATGAAAGATACAGACTGATCAAATACCAGTAGGCATGTTTATGAGAAATACAAGATGAAGGAACTGAAGAAAATTTCCACGCAAGCTACTCTCCATCATAAAAGTTTCCAGCACAAGTTTGGCCAAACTTGTGCTGGACACTTTTAGTCACGTGCAGTCAGATGGTATCAATTCTCTATATGGCAACAAAAAAACATTTTTTTAATAAACTTCACTACAAGTATTTTTGTTTAGCTGAATCATCCACCTGTTTTTCTTCCCAACCTCAGGTGTATAATTTTTTATCTTTAAAAAAAAGGTCACTTATTAAAATTTAGCCCTGATGGCTCCCATTTTTTTCAACACTTCTACTGGCTCTTGAGAGCAAGAATTTTACTAGTATTTTGTTTTTCATAATTGATCTCTTTGAGATTAATTTTACCTTTTTATCCCTCATATTGCTTTTGTATATTAATTTATTTTTTGTAAAACAAATCATTTTCATATTTTTTTACCTTTATTTAATAATATCATAAAAGGTGTATTATCACCCGGTATGCGTTGGGCACACGAGTTTTTGCTATACTTATAATATTAATAATATAATGGTGACAATAAATTAATCAAATGATATATATGAGTGAGGCACAAAGATCAAGTACCAATGGTCATGTTTATAAAAAAATACCAGATTAACTGAAGAAAAATTCTACCCTAGCTACTCTCTGTCATAAATGTGTCCAGCACAAGTTCGGCCAAACTTGTGCTGGACACTTTTTGTCACATGCAGTCTGGTGTGATCAATTCTCTCTCAATCATTGAACTAGAAGTTGTTTGATAAGGCTAAATGGTTCTGCTGAAGTTTTTTTAAACCTCAGATTGGCACTTTTTTGTTTTTCAAAAAAGCAATTATAGTCCAAGTTTAGCCTCACTGGTGGACATTTGCCTCAACATGTCTACTTGCTCTTGATGGCAGTAATTTTATTTTAATTTTTTATTTCATATTTGATTCCTTTAATTTTAACTTTTTATCCCTCATATTGCTTTTGTTATCAATTTATTTTTTGTAAAACAAATCATTTTCATATTTTTTTACCTTTATTTAATAATATTATAAAAGGTGTAACATCACCCGGTATGTGTTGGGCACACGAGTTTTTGCTATACTTATAATATTAAAACATAATGGTGACAAAAAATCAATCAAATGATAAATATGAGTGAGGCACAAAGATCAAATACCAGTGGACATGTTTATAAGAAATACCAGATGAACTGAAGAAAAATTCCACCCTAGCTAACCTCCATCATAAAAGTGTCCAGCACAAGTTCAGCCGAACTTGTGCTTGACACTTTTGGTCACATGCAGTCTGATGTGACCAATTCTCTCTATTGCAATGAAAATAAATTTTTCTTCAATAATTGCACTTGAAGTTGTTTGATATGGCAAAATTGTCATCCTGAAGTTTTGGTAAAGCTCCAGTGGATTTTTTTTTATTTTTACAAAAAAGAAATTATAGTCCAAGTTTAGTGCCACTGGTGGGTGTTCACCCCATCATGTCTACTTGCTCTTGATGGGAGGAATTTCACTTTAATTTTTTATTTCATATTTGATCCCTTTAATTTCACCTTTTTATCTCTCATATTGCTTTTGTTATCAATTTATTTTTTGTAAAACAAATCATTTTCATATTTTTTTACCTTTATTTAATAATATTATAAAAGGTGTAACATCACCTGGTATGCATTTGGCACACGAGTTTTTGCTATACTTATAATATTAATAACATAATGGTGACAAAAATCAATCAAATGATAAATATGAGTGAGGCACAAAGGTCAAATACCAATTAATCAATAGTTCTTTTTAATATTATAAATTTTTTGATTAAATAAAATGGTAATAATGAATTATATTTTTCATCCACAATTCCACTCTAATGATTCCCACTGCACAAAAAGGGTTCACTTGGTCCTTTCTTTACTGCTTGTGCATATATTTTATTGCCCACAGTACTACAATTTTTTGTAGTGATTATCCCACATCTGATTCAGGAATATTTTTAAACAATATAAGTTTTTTTTACAAAAGACCTTATCATATCCAATATCCCACAAAAAATACAACCTGTTTTTGTATTAAAGCCCATTAATTATTAAGAAATTGTTAAAATAATTAGATTAGACCCTGGCAAAGCTAGATCCATACCAACTGACCTAAAGTCTTTTCAATATTAAAAACAATTAAATAAAATTATGATATCATACTAAATTATGGGCACCAACCATAATTCAGCACTTCTCATATGCTCTGCTACAAAATGAGTGCATGTAGCATTTTTCTAACGTCGGACTGTTTTTCTTCCTTCCCTCACACCTTTAGTCCAGAATGAAAATTTAGTATGAGTTTTGGTCAAAATGGTTTGCCAGTGTTATCTGTATGCAATATGAATTCATATTGCATATTTCTATTTATGCATAAAATATACTCGTTAAGCATCATTTTTTTGCATTTTTCAATCATTATGCATATTTATGCATATTCATATGCAAATCATTATACAGATTTATATGCATATTAATATATTTTATTCATATACATATATGCACCTTTTTTTTGCATATTCAATATGCATATTTTTAATGCATATTCAATATGCATATTTTTATGCATATTCAATATGCATATTCAATATGCATAATCACTATGCAGATTTTTTATGCATATTTTTATGCATATTTATTATGCATACTTATTCTTCATAGTCATTATGCATACACTTTGGATAGGCATTTCACATCAATTTCTAGCATGCAATAAGTATCCACCATGCAAATTCAAATGCATATGCATCTATATCATACACACAACAGATATCCAAGGTTAATATTTGAATATTAAGGTATGCTAAGTGATGTTCTTCAACCTTTTGCCAAACCTGAGATTAACTGATGTTCAATGAGGTTCTTAAGCTCTGCTCAAGGAGGGATTGTTCTGGATTCAATCTGTGACAGTTTATTTTTTCAATGTTTTTTCATCAGATTTAAAAACATCTTTCTGACAGTTTCAGGATGGTTTCCCAACAGTTTCCTGACAAATTCCTGATAGTTTCAAAAAGAGGGAACTGCTAGCAGTTCACCCCCAGATTTCCCGTGGTGTAAGTAGATAATTAATTATTAGTAAGAAGAAGGGGCTTGGCTTCAACTTAGTAAAATAATTAATTATTTTACTGGTTAAGTCTAGTAGCCTGGCTGACACTCCCTCACTCTAAAAAAGACAATAAAAAAAATGCTATGATTTTTTCTTTTTATACTTTTTTAGTAGAGTAGGAAGATTAGATATCTCCTTCCCAGGTTTCCAAGAATCATATTCAGATGATTTATTCTTGAATCTCAATAAGTATTCTGTTCCTTTTTCAGCAGTGACTATTCTGTCATTCAGAATTTTTTCAATTTCTGCTGTTTCAGTGATTTCATTTGGGGTTTTCTTTGGTCTTCCCCTCCTTTTTGGAAATAAATCACTATTGGATGTGTAAGGTTTCAAAAGAGATATTGGAAAAACAGGATGTTTTCTGTCATATGGAGAATACAAAATAACCTCAACTGCATTATCTCCAATCATTCTTCTGACAATAAATGGACCAACAAATGGATCTTTCAATTTGTTATTACCTTGTAAGTTGAAGTGGACTGTAGAAATCAACACTTCATCACCCTTTTTAAAAGTGTATTCTTTATGGGATTTGTCCCATCTCTTCTTCTCATATTCAAATGATTTTTCAATACATTGTTGAGCATGATTTCTGCATAGTTGTTGCATTTGAAGAAAAGATTTTACACCAGGATGTATATCCAATTTAGGTATTTTGTTATTGAGAATTTGGGCAGGAGTATTTGGAACATATCCAAGCCAGAGCTCAAAAGGCTTTCTTTGAGTAACAGAATGAACAGTGCTATTATAAGCAAATTCCAACCCAGGAAGTAAGGTAACCCAATCATGAGTGAATCTGTCATTATCTTTATACTCAAGGCCAAAAGCACAGTACCTTCTAATCATGTCCTCTAAAGTCTGAATCATTCTTTCAGCTAAACCATCAGTCTGTGGATGGTGGGCAGTAGAAAGTTTCAGATCACAACCACAAACATCCATCAGAGACATCCAAAATTCAGAAGTAAATTTAGGGTCTCTGTCAGAGATTATGGCTTTAGGAAAACCAGCAGTATTAAACATATGAGACCACAATAAGAAAGATAATTCTTTAGTGGAAACATCCTTGTGGGTAGGGATAAATTTACACATTTTTATGAATCTGTCCACAATAACCCAACAAGAGTTATAACTGTCTTTACCAGCAATAGGTAATCCTGTTACAAAATCCATATTTATTTTTTGCCATGGTGCATCAGGAGGTTCAATATGTTGCATTAATCCTGCTCTTTTACCAGTTAATCTTTTTGATTTTTGGCAATAATCACAAGACTCAACATATAATTTTGTGTCTTCAGACATATTAACCCACCAAGCAGTGTTCTTAATTCTGATCATTGTTTTTTAAAGATCAAAATGTCCAGCTAATATGTCATCATGGCAAATTTTCAAGATGATTTCTTTCATAGAAGGAGGAATAACAATGACATTACTCAACTTTCTTCTATAATATAGATATCCTTCATCAATTGAAAATTTACCTTTTTCCAAAGCTTTTTGGTACTTTGGTGGAAGGGTTTTAATTAATGCTTGTATTGAAGCATTCTTTGTATCATTTAATATGGTGCATAACTTTTTCAAGTCAGTGTCCTTATCATATGAATCCAGAATAAGCTGTAATAGCTCTTCCTCCATATCAACCACATATATCCCATGTATATGAATAATTTCATCCTCAAGATCATATGCAGGATTAGAGTCATTATTTGGTAAAGGTAACCTAGATAACATATCCACATTTGAGTGAACAATACCAGCCCTATGAATAATTAACATTCTCCCTCTGTATTCTTGAACAGCTAACTGCCATCTAAACATATGTCTGTTAGGTGTTTTCAAGTTTAAAAGGGATTCAACTGCACTGCAGTCAGTGACAAGTTCAAATTTCAGATCATCTAGGTAATAATGAAGCTTTTCTAGAGAACACACTACAGCTAAACACTCTAATTGAGTAGCACCATATTTCAATTCACTATTTCTCAAGGTTCTTGAAATATAACAAATTACTACTTCTGAAACTTTATCATTTATCACATGTTTTTGATGGAGTGCAGCACCAAGACCAATGAAACTGGCATCAGTGTACAAAAAAATGGATGATTAAAGTCAGGTAAAGCAAGAATTGGTGCTGACATCAAACCGTGTTTCATAGTGTCAAAGGCTCTTTGTCTTTCTCTATTCCAGACAAAAGCAACATCCTTTCTAGTTAATTGGGTAAGGGGTACAGCTATGACTTGGTAATTTTTAATATACTGTCTATAGTATCCACACATTCCCAAAAAAACTTTGGAGCTCTCTCACTGTAGTAGGAGCCTTCACCTGTTGTATGGCTGCCACTTTGTTCTGGTCAACACATATCTGTAAACCTGAAACAACATGACCAAGAACTTTTAAAGATTGGAAACCAAATTTACATTTATTCAAAGCAAGTGTCATATTTATTTCATCCATTTTCTGGAATACTTTACACAGGTGGTTAAGATGGTCCTTAAATGTTTTTGAGAATATAATGATATCCTCAATATAAACCATCAGCCATCCTTCAATTATCTCTTGATGGATTGTGTTATCCATGACTTTTTGGAAAACTGAAGGGGCATTTTCAGGGCCAAATGGCATCCTAATATACTTATAAATACCCATATGAGTGGCAATCATCAGAAAGTTCTGAGAATTTTTCTCAACAGGTACCTGGTGATATCCTTTGTTACCATCCAAACAGCTGATATATTTAGCACCCTGTAAAGTAGCATGTATAGTGCCAATTCTAGTTAAAGGGTAGATATCATCAACAGTATAAGTATTTAGTGCTCTATAATCACAAAATAACCTGGCTTTATCTTTCTCATAAGAAATTAGGACAGGTGAGATAACACAATATTTAAGTGTTTCAACTACCTTTTCAATAATATTCATTTTCAAAAGGGTAGAGATATTGTCTTTAATATCTTTTCTCTTTGTGGGGGAAGCAGGATAAGGCTTCTTCTTTAAACTAGGTGGTATATCAGTTAATGGGCAAGACAATGAAAGTTTCATTTCCTCTTTAACTAATCCTAGTTCATGTGACCCATGAGCAAAGGCCATAGGAAAAGACTTTATCAAGTTAATGATGGAATCTTTATCCTCACCAGAAAGTTGTTCTCCAAAAGAGGCATTGTCAATTTCAGAAAAAAGGGCATGCATCTCTTCTGTAGATCTTCCTTTACATTGAACTACAGAATTACATGTGTTCAATTCTGGTTTCAATAATTTTTTAGGTGAGGAAATCTTAAATATTCTCTTCCCATTCATCCCCATTGTGAAACATTGGTTTGAATGATTTAATTTTATGCCATACTTGGTTAAAATATCATTACCTACAATAAACCAATTGCTTAAGTTATTATTCTTCATGACAACAAAATCACAAATAACTCTTACAAAACCATGGTTATATTTAAAAAACACTGTGGATTTGTATTTACCAATGGGGCACAAAATAGAGCCATAACCTCTCCAATTTTCAGATATGATAGGCATTAGTTTTGATTTAAAGTCTTGATCCACTGAAGCAAGTGCTCTTTCAGAAACTACACTTCCTTCAGCTCCAGAATCCAGAACAACTTCTATGCTGGTTCCATTAATCAAGACTGGTGCCTTAAGAGGGGCAATAACAATTGAGTTATCCTCAATGTTCTTTATGATCTCAGCATCTTAAACTGTAGATTAAGCATTATTATCAATATCAATAGTATTTAAATAATGAATATCCTCTTCCAGAATCATGATTTCTTGTTGAGATTCATATGAAATATTTCTGGCACAATCACTTGATGTATCATCCAGTGCCACTGTGTCATCAGCATGCTCCTCTGTTTTTTCTACAAGATTTATCTTCTTGTCACAAACATGGCCTTTCTGCCAAGGCTTGTTGCACTTGAAGCAAATTTTTGTTGCATAATTTTTTGGTGCAACAGGGGCAGATGGTTTACCAACCTTTTCCAGAGGTTTCTGTTGGTAAGTGGAGGGTTTCTCCAAAGGGGTCCTAGGAATGAATCTTCTGGCATCATACTTTTTGTTTAGAAGGATCTCATTGTGAGTATTAATGAAATAAGAGGGTTCTCTGGAAAACTCAGTCCTAACCACTATGAAGTCTCTCAGAGACATTGGTAATTTATAAAGGATCCTGTCCTTCCATAACTCAAACTCTATATTTGGGTCCATAGCTCTTAAGATTTTAACAAGTTTCATTAAGAACTCAATAGGTTTATCAGTAGAAGAACTATATTTAGTCTCCTCATACTGCCTTTGTTGAGCCATCCTAAACTTGGAGCCCCCAAATTGAGCTTTAATTAATTTCTTCCAATCTTCCCATGAGTAATCATTCCCATCTAATAGGACAGATTCATACCACATAAGGGCTACATTGGTAAATAAAGAAATTAACTTAGACACAACTTCCTCATCTGGGAGTTTGTAAGAGTTTTTCAAGTTATCAATTCTGCAAATAAATTGTTGCCAATCAGAAGAAGAATCACCATCAAATGTAGGATATTGGTCAAGTTTTGGCCAATTCTTTTGATTTGAAGGAGTCTCCTTAGTACTAGCTTATTTCTGAGTAAGAAGCAGCTGTAACATTTCTAATTGGGTTTTAATATCATTTTATAATCATTCTGTTGAAGATCCTGGTGCATCATCAGTTTTTGATGGAAACTCAGTGGTATCAACAGGTATTTCTGGAGCTATTTTTACTTTAAATGAACTAGCCACAGGTAATATTTGAGCATCCTGCACTATATGTTCCTTCACAGAAATGTCAGAATATTTCTGGTCATTCAACAATGAGTTAAATTTTTCTTCAATGGTTGTTAGTCTTGTTTTCATTCTTGGAAGACTAGATAAACTGTCATTGATAGTTGCAAAAGATAACTGATTTTTATTCTGAAAAGATGAATAATGGTCATTCAATATCTTCAGATTCATCTTATCTATCTCCAGCTCTTCACAAAAGATAGATACAGTATCTTTTAATTTAGACAAATCATTTTTGATATTTTGCCACAAAGCAATCTTCTTTTCATGAGTTGCCTTATAGCTAAACAAATCATCAGAAACTTTCTGCAATTCACTCCTTAAGAATTGATACCCTTGCTCAGTTAATAAACCATTAAACTTCTGAGTTAATTGCATATTGTTCATAATATGATTTTTTTTTGCAATAATATCTCTCAAGTACTCATCATTAATCTTTTCTCTATCTGGAGTGTTTCTCAATAAGGAAACTGAGTAACTTTCCAAATTCTCATAAAACTCAGGGTCAAGAGTTTCATCAATTACAGCCATATCAGGGTTAATCATTGAAGTGGTAATTAAAAGTAATGGATTAGATACATGAGTTATTTGTCTACTGCTCCCAGCCTCTACTGGTCTCAAGGTGTCTTCTTCCCTCTCAGATTTACCTGAAGGAAAAGAATCAGCTACAATAAATGGCACTTGAGAATCAATAGAGGGGCTTACCAAGGCTTGCTGGGTATGACCATATTGGGCTTTCTTCTTTATTTGCCTCCTTGATAGGGGTGAGGATGTGTGGGGCTCACCTGGTTGGGTCTTGATGGACCTGCCTGAGGTAACTGATGCTGATTTTGAGACAGGTTGTCCCACTGATTGTTTAACCAGTCCCACTGCCACTTGGACACTTCCACCTTCTCTTGGGACTGGGGAGCCAATTGTTGTTGATCCCTGGGGGGAAGAGGTTTCTTCTTCTCTTGAAGAAAGGTATCTATCCTTCTCACCTTTTCTTCCAGAGCATCTACCCTTGCCTTTAGTCTCAAGTTTTCTGTCCTTAGCTCCTTTATGTGAGTTGACAGATTCTTTACCTGTTGAGGCAATGGAATCTTTTTTATCCTAAAGCCTTTTGGAAGTTCTTCTGGTGGGATTATCACAGGCTTCTGATCCTGAGTTGTGTCTACTAGGATTTCCACTTCTTCCATCTCTACATCCTGTTTGGGGCAAGGATTTATTAATCTGAGAAATTCTTCTTGTTAAAGGAGAACTTACAGAAGTAGGCTCATAATAATAAATCAAGTCTAGTTCCTCTTCACGTGCAGCAGAACCACTTTGGTCAGTCATTTTAAGATTTAAATGAAATGAAGAAAAAGAGACAATAAGATTAATTAGTCTTTATTTTTAATTTTTATTTAACAGAAATAAAATATATAAAAAAATCTTTTTAGGATAAAAATCAACTAAATAAAATTAATTTATTAATTCAAAAAAATAATTTAAAACCAGGATTATAATATAATCAACTGTAGAAATAAATTAAAATTTATATTAATAATTTTAATTAATTATTTTCAGGATTTAAATCAACTAATTTATTACCAGGACTTAATGTCAACTGAAGTAATTAAATATGAATCTTTATTAATTTAAAAAAATTTTATTAAACTGATTACTTAACTACCAGGATTTAATGTCAACTGAAGTAATTAAATATGAGTTTTTATTTTAAAAATTTTATTAAACTGATCACTTAACTACCAGGACTTAATGTCAACTGGAGTAATTAAATATGAGTTTTATTAATTAAATAAATTTTTATTGAACTACCAGGACTTAAGGTAAACTGAAGTAATTAATTATGAATTATTTATTAATAAAAAATATTTTTGTCAGGACAATTTGTCAACTGGAACAATTAAAATTTAAATTAATCAGGACAAATGTCAACTGAAAAATTATAATAATTAATATTAAAATATAATTATTTTATTACTTCTGGGACTAAGAGCACTTATTGCTCTATTATGGTCAACCAGGAAAAATAAAAAAAAATATAATAATAAAAATAAATTTCAAATTACCAGACACCTCCCCCTGTAAAATGAGCAAATTAATGCCACTTACAGAGTGCTGAGTAAAAGGAAATACGTAGCAAATGAAGAGTGAAGAGTAACCAACAAATAGTAATATCAATGATTACCACGATATATACGACGTTTAGTCAATATATGAACCTAATTTTTGGAGCGTGGTTCGATTCCCGTTCGCAGCAAAAAATTTTGTCATGTGACATATGACGCTTGTCGTTTTTGTCGCTTTCTCATCCTTACAGGTATTCGAACGCCGATGGTCCCTTCAATTACGCCCTCAAATCACGATGCGCTGTCGATAATTCAGAAAGGCCCCCAATTGTCAAGGGGTCCTTTTGGTCTAGAAGCTTGGTTCAAAGTTTTCACGGGATATTTAAGGGTTTAAAGGTCTCTCAATAAAAGGTACGTATTTCTAAAATCAATTTGATTATTTTACTCAAATGTAAGAGGTAGATTTTAAGATATCAATATAATTTATAGATTAGAATTATGATGTTTTAAATACTAAAATTATAAAATATAGAAATAAATGTAGTATTGTAAGTGATAAAAAGAATTTTTTTGAAAAGCACAAAGTAAGAGGCCTTTATAGGAAAAACATGAGGGAATAAAATATACAGAATTTACACCATATATTGTAAGCATGTGAGAAAAAGAATGACTGAAAGGAGTACATATATGACACAAGAATTTAAATAAACTGGTACATCAACAAGGACATCAAATTTATTAGCAATAAAGTTTGAGTTCCTTGTACTGTCACAATTAATTACACAATAATTAATTAATTATATTACTTTCACGGGATTCCAGATCTCTCACTGAGGTAATATAATTGTTTTAAAGTTTTTTTTATTATAATTTTATTATTAAATTCTATTCCCATTGTCTTATACCGTTGAGCACGGTGTTAGGGAGTAAAATTGTAAGGGACATTTTATTTACACTAATTAATTATATTACTTATTGTACTTAACTAGTTAATTGTAAGTAATGCTTAAGTAGATAATTAATTATTAGTAAGAAGAAGGGGCGTGGTTTCAACTCAGTAAAATAATTAATTATTTTACTGGTTAAGTCTAGTAGCCTGGCTGACAAAAAGTATTGTAGTTACTAAAAATTTAACATAAATTGCTTCTGAGGTTGAGCACATAGTTTGTCAGCCAGGCTGTTCCAGGAGCCCAGTAAATAAACATACAATTTATTGGAATTAAATAAAGACATAATAATTGCAGAGTATGCATTTAACATTAATATTATATCACATAATAAATTTATATTAATATTTTATTTAGATAAATAAAGTAAATATTATTTTAATTTTATTATAAGATAATTTAAAAGCATTTAATTATATACCATAACAAAGGGCACATTTTTTATTTAATAATTATTAATTAATTAATTAAAAACTTATAAGATAATTATATTCAAGTGTTTATCTTATATTTTAATTACTTTAATTAATTAAATTTAATTATTAAAATATACTTTTTCATATACTATTATCCATAATTATTGACGCTGTTTTTTGGACCCTTAATTGTGTCAATAAAAAATTAAATAAATTATAATACTTATTTTATAAAATAGTATTAAAATTCTCAACTTAATTTAGTAATAAATTAATTACTTGTTTCATTTAAATTAATTATTTAATTACATAGTTGTAACAATTAATTAATTTCTTTATACTAAATTAAAATTGATTACATATTTTGTTGCGTCAAAATATTTTTACTTGTTTCACTTAAAAACCCTTAAAGCATACTGTACCATCTGTTTTGAATTATTTTTTCTCATAGTTCCTATCTCTCAGGCTTGTTTAGTTACTCACTATTTTTACTTACTGATTTGGGAATTAGTTGTGGGGAAATTTGGTTCTTATTTGGGGTTTTAATTATTTGTTTCATATTTTTCTCTAAATTGTTATGTTTCAATTATTCTTTTATTTTCTTGTTTCATCTTATTATGACTCTTGTATTTACAAATGTAGTGGCGCTTCAGAGGACCCATTTCCTATAAAAAGGCCTTGGATAATCCCCTGTAGCCTTATCACTTACTATACACTCAAAACTTGAACATATTTTAATATAATAGGTTTATTATTATTTTTATTAGTATTACAATTCTAATTTAAATTTTATATAAATAACTACAGGTTGCATTAAGTCTAATAGTAATAATAGTGTTTGTTGCACAGAAAAAATAATACTTACTTTAAAAATATATTATAATTTAATAAGCCTCACCATTGTGTTAAATCCCAAGGAAACATGTTGCCTCTCTCTATCTCAGAATCATTATATTTTTTTATTATTTTTATTTCTTTATTTTTTATTATACTTCCCCCTCTTATTCTTTACCTTTCTTCTTTTCCTCACCATCTTCTAGACCACCAGCCGACATAGTTTATCCTAGAAGAGACCAAAGTTACTTTACTTACTGTTTGTATCATTTTCTTGCAACTGTAAATTTTATTAAAATAATAGACTTTATTACTTGAAGAATTTTTTTTGTTTAACATATATAATCTCATTCTTCAATTTTTATTTATTTGAGGATAGGAGAAATGAAGGTGCTTCATTAAGTCAACCATTTAAAAATAAAATATTACTACATCTAAATCTTATGATTATGTATCTTTCATACATAATTTTAGAATATAATACGGGATAGGATCTATGGCTTAATTTTTCAGTTATATAATTCATTTAAATAAGAAAATAATTTCATAAGTTAAAAATTATGAGAAAAAAATTGAGAAAATTTCAGTTTACATGGTCTCCATAAAAAAATGAAAGTTTTGGATTATGAAAAAAGTACGTTTTCTATGTTAAGAAGTCAGGAACTATTTTTTAAATTTTTTCTAAAATATGTAGTATATTTCTTTGAATGATTAAAATTTATACTAAAGAAAAAATAATGTGATTTCATGTCTTTTTATTCTTAAATTTTTATCCATAAAGATCACCTGATTACATTACATCAAAAAGTATTGTTTATTTAAAATATTTCATAAGTTCTTATATTCTGATTACCATTCAGCTTTGAATATGTTTTCATAATTCTTTCAATACAAACTTACCCATGTTTTGTGAATATTTCAAGCTTATTTCAGTCTGAGTTCTATCTGAGTTCCATTTGATTTAAAGTTGAGGACTTTCTAGAAAGTCCCCTCAAAATATTGTGTGGTGGTTGATTAAGGAAAAGAAAGAGACTTGAGAAAAGAGACTATAACAGAAAATTAAAATCAAAGTCAATATCAACACAAAAAAATCAAGTGGCACCTTTTAGCAGGTGCCTATCCCTATATTCAGTTTTGATTTGGTGTTGCACAAGCTAGTGTGCTCATTTTTCAGCACACAGCATTTCCAGAAGAATTAAAGCAGAGCTGAAATTGAGTTAAGTCAAAGATAGGGATTAGAACCTGCTATTAGGTGCCCATGGTTTTTTTCTGCTGTATGCAAAAAAATAACCATTCTAAGGAAAAATTCCTGAGAAGTCCATAAAAAAAGTTCTAATAGTGGTTAAAGATAGGTTAAAAAGTATTTGAATTGTGTACTTGGGGATATGAAGTACTTGAGATTTTCTTGGAAGAAGGTAATGTTTCCTGGTCACTTTTGATAAAAAAAGAAAATATTTTTCAAGATCAGAATCAGAATTTCAATAAGAGTCTAAGAGGAGATCAAAAGCTTTGAAATTCATTGCTTTATGTAGCTTATCATGATTGGAGAGCAAGGAAGGAATGCCTCTTATATGGTATAAAAATTTAAATGAAGTACAATGTTTTGATTTATAAAGTGTTATGCTGTGGAGTGCTGTGTATAAATGGGATGATGCTGAAAATCAGTGAAATGAGGCGTTATGGTGAAATCAGCACTTTTGGTTTAGAAATTTTTTATTTGTGTGTAATAAGTGACTTATTTCATTTTGAAATCCACCAGTTTTGGGGCTAGTGTTTTTGGAAATCCACACTTAAATAAGTGCATATTTGGTAAAATTTAAGTGCATATTTGTAAGTTCAGATTTTCCAGAACTGAAACTCCCTAATATATAGTTTCTGAATAATCCATTGGAAATGGTGTTCCCAGAAATGGTTTTAAAACCCCTGTAGGAACATAAAAGTTCAGATCACACTCTTCTCCTGAACCTCAAGTCTTAAAGTACTCAGCGACACATATAACAGGTAAATCTCCTCCAGAAATACCAGCTTAAGTCCCTTCCCCATCTTCTACAGGAAGACCTAGCTGAACTACATCATCTGCTGAAACTATATTAGTTTTGGAACTGGTATCCACCCACACTATAATATGTTTACCATTATTAGATAAAATTTAACACACCAGATTTTCTGCATAATAAGGAACCTTGGGTAATCCAGAAACCAGTTGATATACTTGACCTTCAACATCAAATTCTGCACAGTTAGTAATATTGTGCTTTTAACACTTGTCTACTAACCCATTTTCCACATCTGGTGATACTTCTGTAAGTGCACCTAAAGGAACAGAAACTGTTGTTTTAAGTCATTCTGCAACTAAATCTTCTTCTTTCTTTAGAAAATCAACATGATTTGAATTCTTAATTCTCCACTTAGGTTGTATTGCTTTTGTACCCACCCTAGGCTTTCCAGGAGAGTTTTCAGGAGTATTTTTTTTTCTCCCAGAATTACTTCTGCTTGTACTTTACTTTGCTGAATTACTTCAGGTTCATTTACCATTGGATGCTCCTCAGCCCTTTAATTCATATCATAGTCCATGTTTTCCGCTGATCCATTGTCCATTTCCACATCTTTAAGTGGGGCAGGTGTATTCTCCCTGGTACTTTACCCCACTTCTTCAATGTCTTCAGGATTTGCATGTTTAGAACCTGCCTTTCTTGGTCTAGAAATAGTTGGAGTGAACATCTTCTTATGTTTTGCTGAAAAAATCTCCAACTGAGCCATGGTAAGTGGCTCTGCAACTGCACCTTACCTGAACTTAAAATTAAATACAGTATAAATTACTGAAAAAATAACTGATCTTCACTCCTTGCCTTTCTCCTTAGACTCAGTTTCTTTGCCTTTACTAGTCCTGACTTCCATAGCTTTTTTATTAATATGATTAATGACTCTATCCCACATCTCTCAATCTTTATCTTCAATTAGTTTTGTCCTATCCTCCAGAATTGGCATAATTCTATCTTCATAATCCACCCTCCCCTATTTATCTTTTTGGAGAGTGTTACACTGCATCCTAGTGTGGCCTTCTTTATTACAATAATAACAAACCATACTAGTAAATCACAAGTTTGAGCAGAGTATATTGGCTTATAAAACTCCTTTGCTTCAGCTTCCTCAGTTATTATTTTCTCCATCTTGAGAATTTGTTCTATCATTGATTCTGGATCATTATAAGACATCTTTGCTTTTGGAATTGAAACTGAAGAAGGAGAATCTTTTTTTGATGCCACTTCAATCAATTCTGTCTTCTCAAGAAATACTCTTTCTACCCTTTTCTCAAATCTGCACAACTTTATTTCAGCTTCTATGGCCTTTTCCACTTCCTCTAATCCAGCATATTTATAATTCCTGTCTCTCTTCTTTACCAAATTCCCTTCCTTATCAAGACACCTAATTTTCCAGTCCTCTACTTTCATTTCTAACATCTCACAAAACCAAGGTAATGGTGCATTAACATCTCTAAGATCTTTATTTCTGACCCAATAGTTGAATATCTGATTAAATTCTTCTATAAAGTTTTTAAAATATTTGGGATCTTAAATACCCCCTTTATATTTAGCCTTATTAACAAGAGAATCCAGATTCTGAATTGTAAAACTGGTTTCCTCTGTTATCTTAGGCCATCTTTTTTGCATCTGCACCTTCAGCATAGACAATTTCCAAGTCTCATGACCCTCTAAGTCCTCTAAATTTTCTTTACTTTACACTTGTCTTCTACAAACATAGCACTTGGGATAAAATATCATATTCTGTAGCCCTGTAAACTTCTGCCACTTGTTCAAACCTCTGTAAAAGCTTCTTAGTATTGATACCCAAAAAATTGAAAATTTCAACTTTGCATCTGATTATTTTTAACACCCTAGGAGATATAGAGGCTATGGAATTTGGTAATTTGGCCCTTTCCTGAGTAACTCTAGAGGTAGTTGCTTTTGGATCCATACTACTGTATATATATGTTTAAAGCTTTAAGTTAAAAATAAGCGTTAAAATAAAATACACTGACTATATTCTTTAATACACTTCTATGCTATCCTCTGATGATGGATTCATGACCCACCCATTTTAGACCTACAATTCTTCCCTTGAAGTGCTGGCTTGATTATTTCCTCTTGAAAAAACCCAGAAAACAATAAAAAAATAACAACACTTAAGATTATGCCACTGTTGGGACACCAGTTGTAGTAAAAGAAATTTCTATAATACTAAGCTATAGACAAAATCTGAGATTTGTTGGCTCTACTTTCTAAATAATCTAAAAAGAAGTACCTTCTACTCTAATATTTTAAAGAAATGGTAACAATATGTAAGTGTTTTTAGAGAAGGAAGAGTAAGATATATATAATAAAAACAAAGAAACTTTTTAATATATTTTAAAATAATTACTCTTCTGATTGGCTAGATCTATTCTCATTAAGAACTAGTATCCTCAGTCAGTCCCTCTTGAAGTAATTTTCCTAATATTATCCTTACTGTAACAATAAAATAATTCTACAATGCTACTTCTGGCTATGTACATATGTTATTCACACAAAAAATGAATTATATAAAATATTTCTTCTGAATTTCTATTCTACTATATTATAATAATTTACATCTCTCTCTCAATTAACTAAAAAAATCTATCATTTCTATAAAATAATGTGTTCTCTTTATCAGCGCCCTTCCCCAATGTTTTCTTCCCCTACTTGATCCTTTGCACAAGTTCAGTGCTAGTTCTAGTTATATCAAAAATTAAGCTAATTATCTCTTTATTCTAGGTAAAATGCCTGAATCTGTCTAAATTAAGGTGCCCTACATCTCCTGAGATCATTAATTGTATAGTAGGTGCTGTACTCCCTTCCATACTTACTATGGAATGTGTGCTCACTGTGAGAGTATTTACTTATTGTGAAACTCTCAGTGCTTTAGTAAGATTCATTCCTTTTCAAGTGTCTTACTTTCATTTTCTTATCTTTGAGAACTTTATATATGCACATTAATTTAGTTTCTTTTTTTCTAGCACTGTGTTTAATTATTTTATCAAAGCTAATCAGAAACAGATACCTGTGGATCCCACTTATAAGCTATCACACTTATCTTAGGGTAAAGCCTGTACCATTACTTTATTCTTCTTCATAAACCCATACTTTGATTTTTGTGCTAGTTTTGATTACCCCAAACTCATACTGTACTCTTGTTGTATAGTCTTGAATGTATTTTCCTCTGTTTTTGAATTTCTGTTTCCCATATATCTATAATGTACTATAAGATTCAGCTCAGAGAATCTAACTTTTTGGTGCTTTGAAGAACCCATTTTCGCACTTTCATAATCATCCTTCATGACAAACCATTTGTTATGCTTACTGAAAAATGGGACAATTGCTGCATTTATGCAAGATGTGTGCCACAACATTTTCTGATTCAAAAAAAGAAAAAAATACCAAAAGTTCTTGGAAATCAATCAGAAAAATCCTGAGAGTGTGTCACACTTTATGTGACACTTGAAGAAAAAGCACCTCAATTACCCCACCATTCAAGCTCCAACTCCACTAGCAATTCCAAAAAATCAACATTGGGGCGATTGAATTCTATTGTGTTCTTGAATTAGCCATGCTGTCCAAACCTTAAAGGTACACTAAAGACACTTATACTTTTCAATCATAGGCAATGTGCGCACTATCTAGCACTAATATTGAGGCAATATTCAAACAGAGGGTAATTATGCATCTGAGGGTAAATTAGGAGGTCTGTGAAGTAAGAACAGGACAGAAGGTTTATAAGGTTAGATAGCTGGTAAATGGGAACTACAGTGGATTAGATGGGTCTCTGGGTATAGGATGGCTGGTTGATTAATGGGTCAGTGCAAGGAGGAATAGGATATTTAAAGGGGGTAAATTTGGTTTGATGTTCTTCAGAATTAAATTATAGTATATTTGTGATATTAGTCCAACTCTTATTAGGCTATTTCTATAATTTTCCTTTTCTTACTTGATAATCAATTTTATTAAGTTTTAAATCCATAAATTTTTCCCTTTGATTATTGAGTTGTAATCCTTCATGAAATTTACTATGATGGTTAGTTTCCTTTACATATACCTTAATTACTCCTCAAAGATTATCTCAAACCAGTATTAGTTACTTCAATATATCTTCCAATCACTTCCTTGAAGTAGTCCTCTGTGCTTCAAAGTTGTAATTTCTCTCTTCCTTCTTACCTCACTTACTTTGGATTACCCTTGGCCCTGTGTGTAGGTTTCCCGGTGAAAGTATAATTCAATTCTCCCTAGTTCTTATTCTTTGTACTACTATGACCTTCAGGTGCTAAGTCTAAATAATGCACCCTTTCAACGCACTCCTACTCCAATGGGCACTACTACTAGAGCTTGCACTAGGAATAGTCCTACCTCATTATGTCCTGTTTCTTGCACTCACTCTCTTGAACCACTTGAGTTAAGGGAGCGCAAACATTCAGTTCAATATGTAGAGGATATTACCAAAAATTATGAGGACTCCAGTGAAGATGATGAAGGAGAGGATACCATGCACAAGGGACCATCAGCCCTGGCTGCAGACCCTTCAGGCCAACCTTCACACCCTGGCCCAACTGCTTAATTAGAAGAATTCACAAAACCCCTGGTCAAAACCCTCTCTAATCCTGCCTCATCTGAAGGATCTTAATTTAAAACTCTTTTGATGAAATCTCCAGAAAAATTTGATGGAGAACATCCTGACAGATTTCATCCCTTCTTGCAAACATGCAAGATACTATTCCACAATGACCCTCAAACCTTTAGTACAGATTTTTCCAAGGTCATTTACCCCTCTTCTTATTTATCAGGAAAGGTGTCACAGTGGTTTGAATATTATCTGCTCATGGTTTCCTTGATCGAACCTCACTTACTCATTCATAATTGGGACGAATTTGAGGACCAACGTTTTAAGTTGTTTGGTGACTCTAATGGAACTGACAATGCAGAGACCAAACTTTATTTCCTTTGAATAAGCAATAGCAGCAAATCTTCTGAGTAAATCTCAAATTTCAGGGCTTTACAAAATCATGTTAGTTGTAATGATGCTGCTCTTACATATCATTTCAAAAAGGGACTCCCTTCAATGATTCTGGATTAATTGAATCTTCACGAGAGTAAAATGGAGAGTCTGACAGAATTAATTGATAGGACTCTTGAAATCAATGGCTTGCATCAAGGACAACTTCAACAAAGGTGTCACATGTAAAAATCTCATGGTTCAAACTTCAAATCTGGGCCTTCTTTAAACAATCATTCCCAACCAACCCAATTGACTCAATCCAAACCCAGTTATAATGGAAAGGAAAAGTCTAAACCCAAAAGCTTGACTCCTAGTGAAATCAGTAAGTTATTGGATCCAGGAGGTGAATTAAAGGAAGCTGAAAGGAAAAGATGGACAGATAATGGGTTATGTGTGTATTGTGGGGGTAAACACAAGTTGGAAGATTGTGTAAAATTTAAGGAAAGGGAAGGTAAAAGTTCAAATTCAAAAAACTAGAAGATAGTTTACTTGTGTGAAAAGTAAACTATTTTATTTCTCCCAGTGCACAGAGCCTCCATGTCTTAAGGACTGGAGTTTCCATTAACCGTTTGAGATTTACTCTTTTCAAGCAGGATATACCCTTCAGTTGTCTCATTGACTCTGAAGCTTCAATTTCATTTATCAGTTTATCTTTTTCCAAAAATCTTAAGCTGAAATTTGTAGATATCAATCAAATTCCAATTTACTTGGTCAAATCAGAGGAACCTAAGTATTGAGTCAGTAAGAAAGTTTTATGGGTTTTAAATTTTCCAAATTTTCCCTCCTTCAAGTGGGAATTGAAAGTCTTGGATGCCCTGAGTATGGACAATACCATTCTTGGCCATGACTTTTTAATGCATTAGAATCTGGACATTAATTGTTCAGAGGGACTGATCACCCCTTGTTTTAAGTATATTTCTAATTCTTCAATGCAGTTCAATAGGGAGTTAAACAACCCATCTTACCAAGTCCTGCTAGAGGACATCTCTCTGCCAGATTATTTTCCACCATCTGATTTTTCTCTAAATGAGTATTTGGCTAACCTTTCTAGCTCAGTTACTTTACTCAAAGAGGTTTTTGACAGCCTTGAGGTAAATGATTCTTGATCTCTAAATTCAGGTCTACCCTCAACAGACTCCTTTGAAAATGAAGAGGACAACCAAAAAAATATTGAATCCATTAAATCAACTCTACCAGAAGTTTATCACAACTTCCTTAATGTATTTTTAATCTGTAAGGCCAACAAGCTACCACCTCCTTGACCCTACAATCATCAAATAGAATTAGTAGGTCCAGTACCTTTTGAAGGTCCTTTCTACTCCCTATCAAAGGATGAATCCCAAGTTCTTTGAGACTACATTTCAGAGAATGTGGAAAAAGTTTTCATTCAAGCTATTAAATTCCTAACTGGCTCTCCAGTTCTTTTTGTTAAGAAAAAAGATGGAAGTCCTAGGTTTTGCTTTGATTATATAAAGCTCAACACAGTGACTAAAAAGACCACATATCCAGTTCCTTCTATGTCTTTACTTGTTAACTTGTTTAGTGGTGCTTATTTCTTCTCTAAAATTGATTTAAGAGGCACTTACAACCTTTTACATATTGCTGAAGGCCATGAACCTTAAAAAGCAATGCACACTAGGTTTGGTAGTTTTGAATATTTGGTTATGCCTTTTGGGTTATGTAAGGCACCCTTAACTTTTCAGACTTTTGTCAATGATATCTTTCATGATGCTGTCAAACAATTCATTGTTGTCTATTTAGATAATTTTTTAATTTTTCAAAGACCCTTGAGGAACATATTAAACATGTCCAACAAGTTAGCTATTGTATTCAAGAACATGGTCTCTATGCCAAGTACACTAAGTGCAAATTCCACCTAAAGTCTCTTGAATTTCTAGGCTTTACATTATCCACTGACAGCCTTGTCATAGATGATAAAAAGGTTAATAAAATATTGGAATGGACAGAGCCAAAATCTGTAAAATCCTTACCAGGATTTTTTGGTTTTGCAAATTTATATAGATTATTTATCAAAGACTACTCTAAAACTATTATAAATCTCACTTCTCTTCTTAGAAAAGATATTGCCTTTGTTTTTACCTATAAAGCGCAAAAGGAATTTGAAGCATTGAAGTCTGCATTCACCACAGCTTCAATTCTTTGACATTTTGATCCCTCTGCTTCAACAGTAGTCAAGACAGATGCTAGTGATTATGCTATTGTAGGGTTCATATCCCAATTAAATCCTGAAACAAAATTTTTTCATCCTGTTACATTTGAATCACACAAATTACTTGCAGCAGAGTTAAATTACAAAATTCATGATAAAGAGTTACTTTCTATTATTCATTGTCTTAAAAAATAGTGTTCCTTTCTTCTCAGCCTTAATAGTTCTTTTAAAATTTTAACAGATCATAATACTTTAAGATACTTTATTTCTTCCAAATTCTTGATGTGATTTCAAGCCAGATCAGCTGAGCTCTTATCTGAAGTCTCTTTCACTATTACCTATTTCCCTAGTAAAAACTGCATAGTTCCAGACATATTGTCACATCAGGAAAATGTTTACCCAGAGGGGGGGAGGCATTTGCTAACAAAAACCCAGTGAATGTTTAATCAATTCTCAACAAATCAAAGTTAAGGACTCATCAACTCAATACAATGAAAACTCAAACAATTCAAAATCCACTATCCAACATTCAAGAAGCTCAATCAAAAGATAATTATTGTGTGGGGTTAAAAGACAAAATACTCTCCAAGAAAGGGGCCAAAAGATTCAGTATAAAATCAGGTCTATTAGTCTTTAAAGGTTGAGTAGTCATACCCAATGATAAGGATATAAAATTATGTATTTTCAATATCAGAAATGATTCTCTGTTAGCTGGTCACTTGGGGTTGATAAAACCTGCCATTTAATAGTGAGGGATTTCTTCTGGCCAGTAATGACTAGAGAAATAAAGGCCTATATCAAAGCCTGTTATGAATGTAATAGTAACAAGCTACATCTTCATAGGAAGTATGGGTTTCTTCAACCACTTCCAGTCCCCTCTAAACCTTGGGAATCAATTTTTATAGATTTCATTTCTCAATTACCCCCTTCAGATAATTTTGATAGTATACTAGTTGTAGTTGATATATTTTCTAAAATGTCTATTTTAATTAAAACTGTTACTACTGCAACAGCAGAAAATTTAGAAAAATTATCTCTAGAACACGTATTCTCTAAACATGGCTTACCTAATGATATTGTTTCAGATAGAGGCTCTTTGTTTGTTTCTACTTTTTGGACTCAATTATGTTGACAACTAAATATTACAAGGAGTCTTTCTACTGCTTATCATCCTTAAACTAATGGGAAAACCAAAAGATTCAATCAAATCCTTGAAAAATATCTTTAAATTTATTTTAATTACTAACAAGACAATTGGACCACATGTTTACCATTGGCCAAATTTTCTTACAACAACTCAACACATTCTTTGACAAAGCAATATCCCTTGGAAACTATCTATGGAAGACATCCTCAATTAAATCCATTTCATGTAGGATTAAATAATCCTACTGAACATTATCTTTGAACAACTTCATGACTTCAAATCAAACTTCAATCTAACCTGAAATCTGTGAATCAAAGGTATAAAGAACAGGCCAATAACCATCAACAATCTGTTCCACTCTTTAAAAAAGTTGATAATGTATGGCTCAACACAAAAAATATTCAAACAACTCAACCATCTAGGAAACTATCTGAGAAATGCTTGGGTCCATTTGAAATTTATACTGAAATTTCTAAAAATGCATTTTAAATCAAGCTAACTCCAAAGTAGGAATATATTAATCCTGTTTTTCATGTATCTCTCTTTGAACTAGCTCAGTAAATATACCCAAGCTAGAACTATCCTCTTCCAGAGCCAGTAAAAGTAGAAAATCATCTAGAGTGGGAAGTAAGCCAGATTCTTGATTCAGAAGGCACAAGGGGAAACTTCAATATCTCATGGAATGGAAAGGCTACCTCAAGGACATGAATAAAACATCCTGGGAACTAGTTAATGTTTCTAATGCTCCTGAACTTATTAAATCTTTTCATTTAAAATATCCTTCAAAACCTAAACCTTGAAATTCTTTCTTTCTTTTTTTCTCTTTCTCTCTCTGTTTCTTTTATTTTCTTTTCTCATACTTAAAATCTTAAATCCTTAACATTTCTATCAAATATAACATGTATTCACAAAACTAAAACTTCATAATCATTTAAATCTTAATATTTCTTTTAACTATTTTCCAATTTTTTTTTTTTGACTTCTGTATATTTCTTTAAACCAAACTTAAAAACTTACTAAAATAAAATGAAATAAAATAAAATAAAATAAACTAAAAATAAAATAAAATAAAACTACAAACTAATAAAAACATATATTAAAATAAATTTATTTTTCTTTCTAAAACTTATTTCATATTACATTTTCTTTAAAATCTTTTTTCAATGTTCAAACTCTTAATTTTTTCATTTGTTTTCTGTTTCCTCAAAACTCAAACTATCAAACACTTAATTAATGAAAACAACCTTCTCCAACAATCAACCTTGAAAAAAAAATTATTTCAATTCTAAATTTTCTTTTTTCACAATTTTCTTTCTTAAATACAATTTTTTTTTCTTTCCTTTCTTCTCTTCAAATAATAAATCAAAAAAAAATATCAAGATAAAATAATCAATATATATATATATATATATATATTTGAGATAAAACTATATTCAATATATAAATTTTCTCTTTTCTCTAAACTATTCTTTCATCTATTCTATTTCAAATAAAATCCTTCTCTTCTCCATTACCCAACAAATTCATTTTTTACTCCTTTAAAACACCTCATCACCTTCAGCAAAAACTACCTCTCCAATGTCTAAAAATTCCTCAGCTATATCATACAAATCCAAATCAGCAATATTCCCAAGCTCTTCACATAAATCCTTGAGGAATGTCATTTAACTAGCTCTACAGGTATGCTTGGACCATAATTGATCAAAAACTTTTACTGCTAAATCAGTCTCCTCAATGTTTGATGGACTACTCTCAATCGGTCTTTCAACTTCTGTGGGAGCCTCAGGGATTGGCCCACTGGTTAATGCTACTGGTACCTCATCTGGTGTTTCCACTCTCTAAAAAACAAAAAATGGTTACCCGTTGTAGAAAATCCTATAGAACTAGCTTTTGGCCTTGACCCAGGGAGTTGGACTAAAACTGGAGAGAAAAACCCCTGTCCCTTTGAGAAATACCAGGTGAGATTTATCTGCTACAGCAAATTAGAGAATGTTACTATAAACCTTCCAACACACTTCTTGACTGCTTAACAAGTCAAGACAGTAGCCAATAGAATACCACTGAGAACCAAAGAGCTAGAAACCTGAAATGCACAAAGATCCACACCTGAAAACAAAACACTGTCCACTTGTTGCACAGATAACAGGAATAATACTTGATGCAGGTTGCAAATCTACACCATAGAAACCAGTTGCCAAAGTTGTGTTAAATGAAGAACTAACCTTGCGACAAACACAGCCAATTGTGGCCAAAAAACAGTGAAAACTGATTGAGAACATTGATATCACCTCTGGATGGTTGTATGATAATTAAAGTTGCCCCAAACTGTCTTATTAAGGATGTACACACAGACCCCCATCTAAAAATCCATGCACAGCAACGAATTTGGCACTTTTGGCAGCCAAATTGAATGAAAACCCTCTAGAAGTGCTCCCCAGCCTTCTATAACTGAGGTGGGCAGGCAGCCCACCTAGAAACGGCCAGACCTCCCTGAAGCCAGAAAACCTCCAAAAACCTCCAATAAAGCCCAAAATACTTAGAAAAATTCACCACAACTACTAAAACCCTTAAAATACAAATTTAAGCTATAACAACATTCAGAGATAAAATATAGAGCCAAATTAGCTCTACTTAATGGTACTAAGCACTTAACCCTAAGACTTAAGGTTAGCCTGTAAAACACAAACAAAATTTAACAGCTATCTTTTAGAAATGAAAAATCAGAAAATGACCCTTTAAAACTTAGAATATGAAAAATTTCATCAAGACATGCAATATAGAGAAAACCGGAGCTATCCAATGATAGTACCCACATACCCATAGTCCCAATATTCACTGAATAAACCCAGAAAAACATCCAATTATTCAACCAATGTCAATTAAGACATACCAAAATAGCACCAAACAGACCAACAAAGGCCTCTGCCAATGTTGGAAGACCACATCCTCCCTCCAATTGAGAATTTCTGCATTCTCCTTCACCAAAGCCACCATTTTCACACATTTTTCAAAACCCATCTGTGAAATGGGTCCCTGTCAATACTGTATTGACCATAACCTCATCTGTACCATAACACCACCAAAAAATCCATACAGAACTGCTTGTGACTCCTGCTATTCCTGAAAGAAATCTTGCTCTAGATCTGGTCCATTATCATCTGCAACAGATTCACCTTCCCCTCAACCTAGTCCATCTTCCAGCAAAACCAAAAGATCTAGGCCTTTCATCTTGATACCCAGATTGATCAACAATTTACACCCTTCAAAAAAGAGTGCCAACACCACTACAACCACTATCTCTACCATACCTGGTCCTTCTGATGTTAAAACCAATGCTTCTCCATACTTAAATTTAAGCTGATGAATTCCTAGCTCATTCCCATCCAGACAGTGATGATGACAATGTGTGAATCATTGAAACAACACCACCCAATCAATCGCCCACCATCAAGGACAAATTCCAACAACACTCTTCTCAACAAAAACATCTCATTTTAAACTACTTCCAATCCACTCCCACCAAAGATCCACAGGAAATTGAGAAAAGAAGACACCTCATCCACCAGTTCAAGACTAATGCTGAACACTTTGTTTCATCTCTTGATTCTCCCATCCAGACAGTGATGATTACAATGTGGGAACCATTGAATCACCACCACCCAATCAATCGCCCACCTTCAAGGACAAATTACAACAACACTCTTCTCAAAAAAAACATCTCATTCTAAAATACTTCCGATCCACTCCTGCCAAAGATCCACAGGAAATTGAGAAAGGAAGACACTTCATCCACCAGTTCAAGACTAATGCTGAACAGTTTGTTTCATCTCTTGATTCTCTTCTGTAATTGATTCTTGCCTAAAATTATTGACTTAGAAATAAAATAATAAAAAACACTCCTCAGTTTAAAGTCTTGGGGGGCTCATCTTCAGTGTTAAGTTATGGGGGACTAACAGCCCTCATTTTATAGTCTTGGGGGACTCAAAAACCCTCAGTTTATAGTCTTGGGGGACTAAAAACCTAAATCATGAAGACAGAACCAGAGATCAAACCATTAAAGACCAAAGAAAATAAACTAACATTCTGGGGTAACTGTTCTACAGAGAAGCCAGCTCATCAGTTACCCCCACACTTGCCTTAACTAAATTCAGAGACTCCCTCTTTGGATGCCCTCTTCCCAAATTAGACCAACATCACATTATCAGTTTATAGTCCTGAAGGACTCCACCAACAATCCATCATCAGTTTATAGTCTTGGGGGACTATACTATTCTTCATTTTAAAGTCTTGATGGACTGACCACAGTGTTCAGTTTAAAGTCTTGACAGACTTACCACATTGTTCAGTTTAAAGTCTTGACAGGATTCAGAACCCATAGAGGATTCAAATTTTTGAAATAAAATTTTAATCAGCCATTTTAGAGTCCTGGAGGACTAGTAGATCCAGAAAATGATAAGCTAAATTCCTGATAAAATCTTGAAAACTAGCCAGGTTAAAGTCTTAGTGGACTAACAGATCCACAGTAGTAACAAATATAAAAATCTTGAAGCAATCTTAAAAAAACTAGCCAGTTTTAAGTCTTGGAGGACTAACAGAATATCTTGAAGTATTATCCAACAGTTCTTGTGTTCCACTACACTCTTCATCCTGTCTAAAAAAATAACCAAATGGGATCCCTCAGCCAATTGATGAGCTGATCCCCTGATACCTTACCCACATCCAAGTGCACCTTGATGTGGTCACACCTAAAAAAATTTAATTTTTTTATTTTTATTTTGACTCCTCCTCTTCTACCAAAAACATTGCCAGAGCCCTATCTTGAGCCTTTGAAAAAACATAGCCTACATAGAAAAATTAAAAGAAAAAAAGAAAAAAAAGAAAAAAATCTTGAATCCACCACTTTTACAGCCAACATCCTAAAACCACATGACAGAGCCAGGTCCAAGTCCACAGAAAAGATCAGTTGGTGGGCTCCCTCCAATAAGTAAAAGTGATGGGAGACTGCCAGTGATCCATCACCAATCCAAATAAACCAAAGATAAAGAAGCCATTCCCAAGCCAGTTTAAAGTCATAGTCAACTTGAAACCTGAATAACAAAAAGCAGAACTAGGATTCAACTAGGAAAAACAAAATACTTGAAACAGAAATTATGGGGAAACTGTTCTACAGAGTAGCAAGCTAATAAATTACCCCCACACTTTCCAAAATAAAATCAAGAGGCCCCCCCTGGGTACCTTCTAAAAAAAACACAAAATCCAACAGAATAAACCAAAACCAATAAGAGTGAAGAGTCCAGAACTTTAAGACCAGAAGAATTTCCAGTTTAAAGTCATAGAGGACTAAAACCTGTGAAGAAAAACCAATACTAGGGTTCAAACAAATTAAGAGAAGGGGTTGGAAACAGAAAATCTGGGGTAACTGTTCTACAGAGCAGCCAGCCCATCAGTTACCCCCACACTTTCCAAAATCAAATCTAGAAGCCCCACCCTTGGGTACCTTCTAAAAAGGGTATTTTCCAACACAAAGCTTCTCCTGTTAAGAACCAAAACCATTAAAAAATCATTAAAATTCTTGAAAGCCAGAAATCCACTTTAGAAATAAAAATTTTTGCAGTTTAACCTCATGTTGTAGGTTAGATAAAACCAATGATCATTATTTTTATCTTCATTTTCTTTTAAATAAAATATCCATCTTCCCTTGAATTTCGCTTTTTTTCCATCTTCATTATACTAAGATTTTTTTTATTTATTTTTATATAGAGACTTGAGCCAGAGAAACTGATAAGAATTGAAAAAAACAAAAAAATCTTGATTAAACACATAGAGGCCAAATTAAACAAAGCCAAAACAAATTAAGTAGTTTATCCTCATTTTGGAGGAATCTGATTCTTGAAATTCCCAGATTGAAACCAATATGTTTGCCCCTAGGGCTATAAAAAGTTAAGCCCCTCTTCCAATTCTGTTATCCCACAATCAGACCTCCAAACAAATATTCCATCTTTCTCCATACACTGACTTTACCAACAATTTCAATCCCAATTTCCAACAACTCTGCATCCTTTGAGATTGAAGGAGCAGCCATCACATCTTTAATTTCTCTACAATGAGAATCCAAAATGACCTCTTCCATGTAAGGGAAATTCAAATTACCAATAATTTCCCCCTCCACCCTACAGAAACCTTCTCCATTTGAGTGAAGCAGCTGAGAATCTACTTACTCTAACTCCAAGTCATCCATCACAAAATTTTTCTGAGATTTCAAAAATTCCTCTAAAATAGGACCCAGAACACTAAAAGAATTATCTTCCCCAAGAAGCCATCTTCTTATCTTGAGGGAACCAGCTTGGAATTATATTCCTCCAACAAACATAAATCCAGAACATAATCATTCTGAAGATCCAAACTTTCTATAGAGAGATTGTCACCACTTCTTCCATCCACTGGACTTGAAAGAAGAAACTGAGAATATTCTTCATGAGACTCAAAATCATTAAATTCAGAATTACTCTGAAAATCCAATAGATCCTCCAGAATAGGGTCCATAATGTCAAAATTAACATCCTCCTCCAAGCATTCATCTTTTGAACTTAAAGGAGCACCCAGAAATAAGTCTTTCTCTAATAGAAAAAGATCCAACACAGACTTTTGCTGACCATCAACAGATCTTAAAGAAAAATTATCATCCAAAAATCTATTATCTAAACATGAAGAAACCATATCATCATGAACATCCAATTTTTCCTTCCCACAGAGCTCATCCACCTTTGAAAAGATACACTGATCATCCAGTGTGTACATATCCAAAGCATCAAATGAAGCACATTCTTGAGATCCATTGACATCATCTGTTAAAGAAATAAAGATTTCTGAAACATCACAAACATCATCATCTCCCTAAGTTGGTGATTCCAAAATTTCCACTGTAGCTGAATTTTCTGCCACTTCTTCCTGAACCTTTCCATCCATTAAATTTTCATTTTCAGGTTCCACCTCTTTAGAAACAGGGTTTACAAGATGCCCCAAAATAGCCTTCTTCAAAGCACCTATAGCAGGAATCCTACTTTCTCAATTTAGAAGTGTCTTCATCAGCCCAGCCTTTAACAGAAATCCCTGAACCTCCTTTTTGACCTCCAGACCCATGTCACTCCAGAATAAACTCTTTGCCACCATTTCATGAGAAGACATACCATTATAATTCAGATAATCCATAACCTCTTCAAATTCCTCCATAAATTTACCATACAGAATTAGAGAAGTTACACCACCATCCATTTCCCATTTGCTAGCAATGTCATAAAGATCATCCATTGAAAACACAGTGGTCAACCTCCTGATCATTTCCATCTTTAACTTTACCCTAATCCTGACTCCTATATCCCTCCATCCTAAGAACTTCCTTCACCACCTCTCTGTCATCAATGAAGAAGATCACCTTCACCCTATCCAAATCAGAAGCTCCATCCACATCAGCAGCAGCTTCAAAGATCTCCAAAAATAACCTTGCCTCCTTTCCAAAGCAAATTTTCCCTTTTCATGACTTGATCCTGACCATCCTAAATATTTCCAATTATACCTCCCCAACTTTCCACCACATATAGCGAAATTCCCCCCAATAGTCTTCAGAGACCTAGGAGGGACCAAATGCAACTAGAGAGAAGACCCCCTACACCAACCACAAAGAGATACAGCACCAAAATCCAAAGTCCACAAAGAGTCCACAAAAGAAGAGAGTCCAACAGTTACAGAGATTCCAAAAGCTAGCAAATCCTCCCCCACCTTGGGAGCCAGAAATGTAGACAATCCTATAGTACTAGCTATAGGCCTTGACCAAGGGAGTTGGAGTAAAACTAGAGAGAAAAACCCCTGTCCCTTTGAGAAACACCAGGTGAGATTTATTTGCTACAGAAAATTAGAGACTGTTACAATACACCTTCCAACACACTTCTTGACTGCTTAACAAGTCAAGACAGTAGTCAATAGCAGACCACTGAGAACCAAAGAATCAGAAATCTGAAATGCAGAAAGATCTACACCAGAAAAACTGAACACTGTGCACTTGTTGCACAGAAAACAGCAATAATACTTGATGCAGGTTGCAAAGCTACACCAGAGAAACCAGTTGCCAAAGTTGTGTTAAATGAAGAACTAACCTTGCAACAAACACAGCCAATTGTGGCCAAAAAACAGTGAAAAATGAGTGAGAACAATTATATCACCTCCAGATGGTTGTATGATAATTAAAGTTTCCCCAAACTGTCTTATTCAGTATGTACACACAGACCACCATCTAAAAAATCTAGGCACAGCAACAAATTTGGTGCTTTTGGAAGCCAAATTGATTAAAAACTCTCTAAGAGCGCTCCCCAGCCTTCTATAACCAAGGCAGGTGGGCCGCCTGAGGTGGGCGGCCCACCTAGAAGAGGCCAGACCTCCCTGAAGCCAGAAAACCTCTAAAAACCTCCAATAAAGCCCAAAATACTTAGAAAAATCTACCACAACTACTAAAACCCTTAAAACACAAATTTAAGCTATAAAAATGTTGAGACATAGAATATAGAGCCAAATTAGCTCTACCTAATGGTAATAGGCACTTAACCCTAAGACTTAAGGTTAGCCTGTAAAACACAAACAAAATTAAACAGCTATCTTTTAGAAATGAAAAATGAGCAAATGACCCTTTAAAACTTAGAATATGAAAAATTTCATCAAGACATGAAATATAGAAAAAACCAGGGCTATCTAATGGTGGTAACAACATACCCATAGTCCCAATATTCACCGAATAAACCCAGAAGAACACTCAATTATTCAACCAATGTCATTTAAGACATACCAAAATAGTGCCAAACAGACCAACAAAGGCCTCTGCCGATGTTGGAAGATCACACCTTCAAAGTAATAAGATTTAAATTTATTCACTTACTTCAAACTCAGGGTTTACTTTGAGAAATAAAGGTTCCTTCTCTACTACCTCTACTTCATTCTCATCCTCATCCTTGATTATCAGTCGTTATTTTTTAGAAGTGGTAGCTTCATCCCCTACTTACTCTAAAGTAGCCTCAGCAACCTTGTCTTCATCCGCTTCCACCATCCTACCTTTCCCTGAAGCTACATTCTTAGCCCAATCAGAGATTTCTAACCTCTCCTCTTGACTCAAACTCCCACAAATTCATCCAAGGTTAAATCAATGTTGGCAGGAACGTCCCAGATATCTTTGACAACAACCTTTGTGTTGGAAATTGACCAAAATTTATTTGTTGTAAAGGGCTCTGAATTATCATATAAAGCCAATGCATTACAAGCTACTTGATGCCATAAACAAAACTCGTACTTCTTGTAAGGACCTCATGATGTCATACTCTCCACTAAAAAATAATCCATGGCCACACAGGCTGTGCACAGAGTTTTAGATTGGCGGGTGGGAATTCTTCCATCATCTCAGGGGTGAGGAGGAGTAGAGGTAGGGTCAGTGTGTTCAGATATCAATTTTAAAAATAATAAATCTAAATAAAAATAGGTACAAGAGATTATGGTATAGTTTTGTAATGAAGTATTCCCAAGCTCAATGAAGCTCATGTTTTATACCTGGGAATCTTTCATGCACTACATGACACCCAAAATAAAAGCACCTCAATCACCTCACTATTTGAGCTTTAACTCCACTAGCAATGCCTGAAAAGCAACCTTGGAACAATGGCATTCTATTGTGTTCTTGAATCAGCCACACTGTCCAAACCTTAAAGGTACACTAAGTACACTTATACTTATCAATCAAAGGCAATGTGCGCACCATCTAGCGCTAAGATTGAGGCAATATTCAAACAGGGTGTAATTGTGCATCTGAGAGTAAATTAGGAGGTCTGTGAAGTAGGAACAGGGCAGAAGGATTATAAGGTTATATGACTTGTAAATGGGAACCATGGTGGATTAGATGGGTCTGTGGGTATTGGATGGCTGGTTGATTAATGGGTCAGTGCAAGGAGGAATAAGATATTAAAAGGGGGGCTAGTTTGGTTCAACGTTCTTCAGAATTGAATTATAATATATTTGTCATAGAAGTCAAACTCTTATTACGCTATTTTTATAATTTTCCTTTTCTTACTAAATAATAAATTTCATTAAATCCTAAATCCATAAATCTTTCCCTTTGATTATTGAGTTGTAACCCTTTGTGAGATTTACTACAATAGTTAGTGTCCTTAACATATACATTAATTATTCCTCAAATATTAGCTCAAACCAGTATTAGTTACTTTGATCTATCTTCCAATCACTTCCTAAAAGTAGTCCTCTGTGCTTCAAAGGTGTAATTTATCTCTTCTTTCTTATCTTACTTACTTTGTATCACCCTTGATTCTGTTCATAGGCTGCCTGGTGACATAGTGTTTCTGATTCAATTTGCTAAAAAAAGAAGGAAAAGCAAGAAAAAAACATAAGTAAATGCTTTAGAAATTTTTACAAAGAATTTCCAAATCAAAAAAAAGAAAAAGAGAATAACCAAATTGTTTTTAAATCACTTGAAATGTCCTAAGAGTCTTTTGAAAGTGATTCATTAAAAAAAGACAGAAAAAAAAAAAAAAAATTTGAAAAAAATTTGATAATTTTTCCAAATCAAAAAAAAATAAAAAAATTCACCAAAAATTCTTGCAAATTACTCAGAAACATCCTGAGAGTATTTTCAAAGTAATTTGTTAAAAAAATTTAGTAAATGCTTTTGAAAATTTTCTGAAGTGTTTCAGAATCAAAAAGAAGAAAAATAAATTACCTAAAACACTTGGAAATCACTCAGAAATTTCCTGAGAGTGTTTTCAAAACAATTCATTAAATAAATAAACAAAATTTTAGTAAAAATGCTTTAGAAATGTTTTTGAAAAAAAAAGTTAGTAAAAATGATTGGAAATTACTCCAAAACATCCTGAATTTGTTTTCAAAGTAATTTGTTAAAAAAAAGAAAAAAAAAGTTAGTAAATGCTTTGGAAACTTTTCCAAAATATTTCAGATAAAAAAAAAGAAGAAAAAAATTACCAAAAACAACTGGAATTCACTCAGAAATTTCCTGAGAGTGTTTCCAAAGTGATTCATTAAAAAAATAAAAATAAAAATAAAAATTTTTTAGTAAAAATGCTTTAGAAATTTTTTGGAAACATTTCTGAAGCCTCTCCAAATCAAAAAAAAGAAAAAAAAAAGTGATCAAAAATTCTTGGAAATCACTCCAAAATGTAATGAATGTGTTTCCAAAGAAATTTGTTAAAAGAAGAAAAAAAAAGTTATTAAATGCTTTGGAAACTTTTTCAAAGTGTTTCAGATTCAATGTCACATGCCATGTGACACTCGAGGCAAAAGCAGCTCATTAAATCAATAATACAGAGGTCTAAATTTATACTCAAAGCGCAGAAAGCAATTCTACATAGCAACTGCGACTTTCCTTTGTGTACTCACTATTCAACCGCGCTAGTCTAAACTCTAAATCTAAATTAGTCAATCTCTCAATAGTGTGTGTTGGTCTTTTCCTCAATAAGTGACGCACAGCGCAATAGTCAATGTAATAGTCTGCTAAAAGGTTTATTAAGTGTCTGTGGATTACTAAAAAGGGGTAGTGAGCATGGGCGGAATGGTTAGTGGAGGATTAAAGGGTTAACGGATGTTAGTGAGGAGGGTCCAGGTGTAACGGTGTAGACAATCCTATAGTACTAGCTATAGGCCTTGACCAAGGGAGTTGGAGAAAAACCAGAGAGAAAATCCCCTGTCCCTTTAGAAAAATAAGTGAGATTTACCTGCTATAGTAAATCGGTTCCTGTTTTGCTAAAGACCCTTTTTGAATACACTTGACTGCTTGATGAGCCAAGAAAGTAGTCACCAGACAGACTACCAGACCAAAGAACTGAAAAGTAGACCAATGTCCACACCAGAGACAGAAAAGATACTTGATGTAGGCTGCAAATCCACACCAGAGACAGCAATAATACTTGCTATAGCTTGCAAGACTATAACAGAGAAAACAGTTGCCAAAGTTAAGTTAAATGAAGAGCTCACTTGCAACAAACACAGCCAATTGTGGCCAGAAAACAGTGAAAACTGAGTGAGGAACAATGATATCACCTCCGGATGGTTTTATGATGATTAAGGTTGCCCCAAACTGTCTTATTCACTATGTACACACAGACCACTAACTAAGA
The DNA here is from genome assembly GCA_030280995.1 of Hemileia vastatrix. Classification (NCBI taxonomy): domain Eukaryota; kingdom Fungi; phylum Basidiomycota; class Pucciniomycetes; order Pucciniales; family Zaghouaniaceae; genus Hemileia; species Hemileia vastatrix. Next base: position 20,643,146 of record JASXTE010000014.1, on the reverse strand, counting down.
GCCCATGCGCACCCACAAATCTGGTGCCTGTACCTGCCAAATTGCATAAAAAACCCTCCAGAAGCGCTCCCCAACCTTCTAAAACAGAGGCGGGCAGCCCGCCTGACATCGGAGGTGCCGCCTGAAGCGGCACGGCCTCCCTGAAGCCAGACAACCACTAAAAACACCCAATCTACTTGGAAAAACTAACTACAACTACTAAAACCTTTAAAACATGGAATTTCACTATAACAACATTGAGACATGAAATATAGAGAAAAATTAGCTCTATCCAACCGTACTAAGCACTTAACCCTAAGACTTAAGCTTAGACCGTAAAACACAAAAAACAAAATTAAACAGCTATCTTTTTAAATGAAAAATGAGGAAATGACCCCTTAAAACTTAAAATATGAAAAATGTCTACAAGACAAAAAATATAGAGAAAATCCAGGGCTATCAAATGGTAGTACCCACATACCCGCAGACCCAATATCCAAGTAATAAAACCAGAAAATACCCAATTCCTCAACAGATGTCAATTAAGACCTGTCCAAACAATGCCAAATGGCACAACAAAGGCCCCTGCCAATGTTGGAAGACCACAACGGGTGTAATTTTGGTGGTCTGTGGTGAACGGAAAGATGGATGGGTATGAGGTCAATGCGAGGAGGAGTAAAGGATATAAAAAGGGGTTAGATTTTTGGTTTGAAATTCTTTAGAATTAAATTATAAAATGTATATATAGTTAATAGTGGTAAAAGCTTCAGGTTAAATCATTATTATTGTATCTTTCCTTATTTTCTCAGTAATCATTTCTAAATCCTAAATCTTTGATTATTGAGTTTCCAACCCTTTGTGAGATCTTAAGAATAATAATATTACCTTTTAAATTATATTAGAATTCTTATCAAACATATCTCAAATCAGTAGCTCTTCCTTTGAGTCATCTTTGAATCACTTCCTCGAACATTTCCTCTGTGCTTCCAAGAAGTTCCTAAACTACTCTCCTCATCTCACTTCCAGGAACACCCTTGATCTTGTGCGTAGGTCATCCGGTGACATTCAAAAAAAAGAAAAAAAAATTACCAAAAACACTTGGAAATCACTCAGAAGCGTCCTGAGAGTGTTTCAAAGCAATTCATTAAAAAAATTAAAGAAATCTAGTAAAAATGCTTTAGAAATGTTTAGGAAAATTTTTTGAAGCATCTTTAAATCAATAAAAAGAAAAAAAGTTAGTAAAAATGCTTGGAAATCACTCTGAAATTTCCTGAATATGTTTCCAAAGGGAACTTTTAAAAAAAAGATAAAAAAAGTTAGTAAATACTTTGGAAACTTCTCCAAATTGTTTCAGAATGAAAAGAAAAGAAAAGAAAAAAAACTACCAAAAACACTTGGAAATCACTCAGAAATGTCCTAAGTGTGTTTCTAACGCAATTTGTTAAAAAAAAGAAAAAAAGAAAAAAAGAAAAACAAAAAAATGTAAGTAAAAATGCTTCAGAAATTTTTTGCAAACATTTCTTAAGCATCTCCAAATCAAAAAAAAGAAAAAGTTAGAAAAAATGCTTGGAAATCACTCAGAAACATCTTCAATGTCTTTCCAAAGAAATTTGTTTAAAAAAAATGTTTCCAAAGCATATTTCAAAATCAAAAAAATAAGAGAAAAAGTTACCAATAATTCTCAGAAATAACTCAGAAATTTTCTGAGAGTGTTTCCAAAGTAAGTTTTTAAAAAAAAGAAAAAAAAGTTACCATAAATGCTTTGAAATCACTTGGAAACATCCTGAGAGTGTTTCTGAAGCAATTTATTTTTGAAAAAAAAAATAAAAGAAAGAAAAAATAGTAAGTAAAATTGAGTAAAAGAAAAAAAGAAGATAAGAAAGTATTTATGTGGGATAAGGGTAAGAGGGGCCCTAAATAAAAGAAAAAATAAGAAAAAAACAATAAAGGGAAAAAGTTAGCAAGGTTAGACAAAGCAAAGAGGAAAAATATAAGAAAAGTTGCATTAAAGTTGATAAATGGACCTCCAGTAAGCAATGGCATGGTGCAAGCTCAAGAAAGTATATGAAAGTATACCTGCAGATATAAATAAGTCACTATAAGATTTCATAGACACAAAAGTAGGTACAAAGAATGATAAAAAGTAATACCTAGGAAATACATGAAAGTATACCTAATTATAATGACAGTATAAGAGAAAATGAAGGAAATAATATGAAAAGGAGAGTACTCACCTGCACTTAGAAATGAGTCACTGAAGATATAAAGTGAAATGACAAGCCTTTTTATCTATGTGGGTGACTGATTTCTGACTTCAGCTTGAAGGGGTTAAATTTACTAAGGTATGGTGTAAGTATGGTAAATAATTGTTCAGGAGTTTACAGTATGCAATGGCTAATCTAATGGTAAAACACTGAGCTACTGCTTTAGATAATTTAAGTAAATACATGGTTATGGATGATGGTAAGTATGTATGGCGTGATGTCAACTGGGAGGGATGGAAAGTTGGCACTCATACTAATAAAAAAAGGAATAATAGAAAAAAGATTGAGGGTCAATGAAATAAAGAATAGGAAGAAAGAGAAATTTTTGAAAATGGTATAAAAACAACTCACCTTGATGAAAGGGGGAAAAATAAGTAAACACCACACAATATGGGGGGCAGAATTGCTAGCAAGTCCGCAATCTTGGACCCAAACTCACCACAGATTGAACACACATTGAGCTATTGATAAAGGAACAATACAATCAGGAATGAACACCACTCAGCAGAACAGTTTTAAGTGGGTGTACAAGTAGAGTTCAGTTTGAGTTCAGTATGAATTCAGTCTGAGTTCCATCTGAGTTCCATCTCAGTTCAGGTTGAGGACTTGCTAGCAAGTCCACCCCCTATATGGAATAGTGAAAGAAAAAGATTTTTGGGGGAATCTGGAACAATAATTTTATGAGAAAGTTCTATGATATGTGTTTTGAAATGTGTTCTGGAATGTGTTATGAAATTAATTCTAAAATGTGTTATGAAATCTGTCAAGAAAATGTTATAAGAAATTTAATATGTAATATTTTCAAGAGAATGAGGTGAGGCATTTGGCCACTGAGAAACTTGAATATATATAAATTTCATTTACACCATTGAAGAAAAAAGGAGTTAAAATATAAAAAGATTGACTAATTCAACAGCTTTCACAAGGAAGGTTGTATATATAAGTTTTTCAAAGTTTTTCCAAATAAAAAAATCTATATTCTAGACCTTTTAAATGTCAGAATATAAGAAATTATCACCAAAAATATATTTATTTTATTTTATTTACCCAAAAAAATAATTAATCAATTAAAAAAGTCAAGCAATCTTTTAATGCCCCCATAAGATTTGGCCATTTTTTATATATTCCTTAATGAATTCTTTTTTTTTAATATTTTCTTTTTTTTCCAATTCACAACTAGCCATCTCTTTTTGAAATTCATGGTTTTTTAATTTCTTCAATTGAAGATTAACTCTTTCCATCTCCTTCACATCAAATTTGGCCTTTTCAAAGTTTGATTGAAGTAAAAAAAATTCCTCCAAATCTTAGGCCCACTGATCTTTTATTAGCATATGATCAAACTTCATCTTCTCAAAGTCAAGGGAATTTGTTTCTATAGAGGGTTTTTCTGAGAAAACTCATTAAAAATAAATAAAAAATTTCTTATTGAATAAGATATTAAGTGAAAAAATCTTACTTATAACTTTTTTCTCAAAATAATTTTCAAGGGAGCCCAAAGAGCTGGTTGAGGTATTACCACTTTTTAAAAGGTGTTTCAAGCTAATTGAAGTTCAGGATTTACACTTTTTTGGAGTTGGAGCTAGAGGGTTCAGGATGTTCATCTAAAACAGCTTCCAAAGTGGGATCCTCATTTCCAGAATTATTAATATTTTTTGAAATTTGAGTTTGAGTAGGAGGACACTAGAGAAGAAAGAATGAAAAATTTAGTGAAAAATTGATGAAAAAAAAAGTAAAGATACATTAAAATATTGGGGCTCTGAGGACTCAGATCTGCTTTAAAATAATTTTTCTTCATGATAGTCAGGATCATCTTCAGCTGAACTATTTTTAGAAGATAGAGGGGATTGATGTTGTTGAAGTACATGTGTGTTGGGAGGATTATTGGATGGTTGAGATCCAGAGGGTTTATCCTTAGTAGTATTGTGTAGAAAACAAGGGTTGAAATCCACTGGGAACCAAAAAGAATATCCATTTCCTCATAGAAAGGACACATGAAATTGAGATTTTCAGAAAAAATAGTAATTACAATCTACAAATCATCATCATAGCTACCAAAGCCAGTTGAAGAGGCAGAAAAATAAGACTATTTATATTTTGATTGAGAAATTTTGAATCACTCCTTCATTTGCTTAGGATTGATGTTGATTCTTCATTTTATTTCTTCTTTACTTCATTTTCCATCAACAAGAAGCCATTGACCTTTGATGAATGTGGAAATCCAATGCAGGTTGACTTTTTGCACCAAATCAAGCATCATAATTTCATTTGAGTTGAAGGAATTTGATGATGATGAGATAATCTTCCTTTTTCGCCTGTCCTGAATTTGATTTTCCAAGTGAGGGGCTTGCTTTACAAGGAGAATTGTGTGATGAAGAATTTTTTTGAGCTACCCCTTGAGAGTTGGAATTTCTTGGAGGAATCATGAGAGTTGTATTTCACAAGAAAAGAGATTAAGTGGTTGAATAAATAAGTAAAAAAGAATTGAAACATTCCTTTTCAAAATTTCATAATAAAATGTTGAAAATTCCAGTTAGAGGTGTGTGCCAAGGATTGATGGGTAGAGAGGGAGCTCAGTGTGTCTCATGTGACAGGAATGTTGTTGCCAACATGTGGTTGTGAAAAAAAATCAGGAAAAAAGTGCTTATTTGAGGTCATAACTGATACCCATTTTTGAAATAAGTGACTTTTTTGCAACTCTAAGGGCTGATTTGTAAGTTCTGATTTGCTTTGAATCTGAACTTAAGTTAAGTGCTGATTTTCTTTGAATATGCACTTAAGTTAAGTGTGGATTTTTTAGAACTGACACTCCCTATCATATTAATAAAAAAATTTTAATTGTTTTTTCTGATTCAAATGATTAAGATGAATCAATTTATTTATTGATATGAAATTATATATATATATACATTTCATATTATATTAATAAGAATGTTTTCATTGTTTATTCTGCTTCAATGAAAAAGATGAATCTTTTTATTTATTGAATTAAAGTTATATTTATGAATTTGATATTATATTAATAAGATTTTCTCATTGTATGCTCTGCTTCAAATTATGAATAAGATGCACAATATAATAGATGGAAGAGGTAAAAAAATAAATTGATAGGGTGAGTATTACAATAAAATATATTAAAAATGGAAAGAAAAACTTACATTAGGGCTGAATGGAAGTGGGAAAGTGATTGGGTGAGGTGGCTGGGGTGGTGGGAATGGTGGATGATTGGCTGGGGTGGTGGGACATGGTGAGTGAATAGTTGGGGGGGAGGGTGGTGGGTGATTGGGTGGTGGAGGAGGGGGTTACATTCAGTGAGAGTTAGCTGTAAGGGGGAAGATACAGATTATGAGTGCTAGGTGTAAAAAAAACATACAATAGAGATCTTATCAAAGATGGGGCATGGAGATGTGCAAAGTGGAGATTGGTAGCTGGAGATGGGTGAAAGGTGTAAAAAAAAACATACAATGGATAAATTACTCAGGATGGAAAGAAAAATAACAAAAGAACAAAGGAGAACTTACCAAGGATGGGGTGTGTATATGTGCAAAGTGTAAAGGTGGAGCTTGAGATGGGTGCAAAGTTGATAAATATAAAATAAAATATATAATAATTATAATTATAATTTATAATTTATAATTAATTATTAATATATTAAGTTAAGTGATATTTATGATTAATGATTAATATATTAAGGTTAGGGGGTCGGGATGAGAGGGAGATGTTAGGTTAGCTTCTGGATTTCTTATTTTTCTAGGAAGTTAGGGCACTAAGGTATTTATATAAAATATATCAATTCTAAAATTCTTTAAATTCTCACCTTTTTTAAATTTCTATTCTCTGCAACACATCATATGTTTGTAAACTTGCAATATACCTTTGTGTAAATCTTAATTTTATGTAACACCTTTCACCACAAAATATTTGGGGGGGCTTTCTAGAAAGTCCTCAGATTGAACTTATATTTAACTCAGACTTAATTCATGATGAGCTGGTACTGGATTGTTATAGAATGTAATCTTGAGCTTCATGAAAAATTTAATTGAATATTTTGTGATATTATACTGAAATTTATATCAAATAGCTATAAAATTTGCATGAAAATTATTAAGTAATTATTTTAAAAAAAGTTACCACATATCTTTAACCAAGTTTTTTAGATTATATTTTATGGTAGAACTAGAAACCCACTCAAAGTTTTTGATTTTACAAGTATTTATTTTATTCTAATTTAAAATTTATATAAAAATCACCTGAAAAAAAACATGAGCACCTGATATCAGGTGCCAATCCCAATTTTTGACTAAACTTAATTTCAGCTCAGCTGTAATTCTTCTAGAAAGACTGAAAACTGAAAAATGAGCACACTAGCTTTCACAACATCATATCAAATTTACTCTTAAATCAAAACTGAATATAGGGATAGGCACCTGCCAGCAGGTGCCACATGATTTTTTGTGGTGAATATTGAGAAAATTGAACCAACATGACTAACAACTTGATATTGAGTAAAAAAATTTAGAAGAATTTCCCACTCTGTGATTTTTAGAAGACTCATAAAAATTTATAATATTTTAGATTCATTTTATTATATTTTAAGAATATGAAAAATAACATTAGATATATGAAAAGTAAGATTGAATATACACCTGATGTTGGCTGGTCATCTAGAAGAGAGAGAAAATGGAGAAGAAGAAGAAGAAGGTAAAAGTGGAACTAGAAAAGAAAAGAGGAAAAGGACAAATAATAGAGTAATGACTATAACAAAAATTGGCTTGGTGGGGATTTTATATTAAAATTTAATATATAAGTAGAACTTTCTTTGTTATTAACAAAAAAAAGTAGTATTGAACTGCACTTAAATCAAACTTAGTTTATATATATATTTATTAATTTCTAAAGGGAGTAAGTACCACAATAAAATTAATAGAAAATATTTTTATGTGGAACAATAGTTGTTATTTAAAAATGTAAAGCAATGTAAATAATGCTGACTAAAAGGGAGGAACCAAAGCCTTCATATAGGAAAAAAAGGCCCTTTAAAATGTCACTCAGATGCAGTTACATTGTAAAAAGAACATAAAACATTGAAAAGATAAGTTTAAAAAGGAATATAAGGTTTCCATGAAAAAATTGACTAAAACAGAAATAAAACCCAATATATCCACCCATTAAAGCCTCAAACAATTTAATAATATTAAGTGGGACACTAAATTGGTATGAAACAGATGAGTGTTACTATTTTAATTTTAAAACAGGTTACATCATTATCTAAAATAACCAGTTTAAGTGAAACATAAAGATTATACCATTTTGACACAAAGAATTAATATAATTAGTTAATGTAATATAAAACATAAGTAATTAATTTAAACTAATTTTACTAGTATAAAATTTATTTTAAACTTAACAAGTAATTATTTTAATGGAATCACTAGTTATTGGAATAAAACATTTCTATTTTATTAAATAAAGTGTTTCACTTTTTTAATTACTTTGATGGCACAATTGTGAGTCAAAAAAGTGCCCAATAATTGTTGGTTGTATTATATGATGTGTATTTACTTAATTTATACAATTAATTCACTTATTAGGGGGTATCAAAGTTAGAAGTTTGTAATTAGTTAAAAGGCATTTAAAAATACAAAAAGAAAGGCACAAACTTGAAATTAACTCTCAATAAAAATGTAAAGGGGTCCTTTTGGTCTAGAAGTTTTATTTGAGGTTATATGAGGATTTTTAGGGTTTTAATGGACTCTCAAAAGTAAGGTACGTATTTCTTAATCAATTTGATTGTTTTACTCAAATAATAAGAGGTAGTGTTAAATATTAATATATTTTATAGATTAGAAATACGTTGATGTAAATACTAATGTTATAAAGTATAGAAATAATAATTGATTTGTTGTAAATGTAATAAGTAAGTAAGTAAGGAATGTCCTGAAAAGAACAAAAGTAAGGGGCCTTTTATAGGCAAAACATGAGGGAATAAAAGACACGGAATTTACACCATCTACTGTAAGAATGTGAGAAAGTAGGTGACTAAAAGGAGTACATATATGACATAAGAAAATTAATTAATTAATACGTCAACAAGGGCATCAATTTTATTAGTAATAAAGTATGAGTTCCTTGTCACAATTAATTATATTAATTTCACGGGATTCCAGATCTCTCAATGAATTAATATAATAATCTTTAGGTTTTTTTCTTATTATAATTTTATTATAAATTTTTATTCCCAATCAAACTTATACTATTGAGCACATTGTTAGGGAGTAAAAAAGTAGGGGACAATTATTTACATTATTTATACTACTTAATGTACTTAACTAGTTAGTTGTAAGTAATACTTAAGTAAATAATTAATTAATTGTTAGTAAGAAGAAGGGGCGTGGATTCAACTCAGTAAAATAATCAATTATTTTACCGGGTAAGTCTAGTAGCCTGGCTGACACTTCCTCACTCTAAAAAAAACAATAAAAAAAAATGCTATGATTTTTTCTTTTTATACTTTTTTAGTAGAGTAGGAAAATTACATATATCCTTCCTAGGTATCCAAGAATCATATTCAGATGATTTATTCTTGAATCTCAATAAGTATTCTGTACCTTTTTCAGCAGTGACTATTCTGTCATTTAGAATTTTTTCAATTTCTGCTGTTTCAGTGATTTCATTTGGGTTTTTCTTTGGTCTTCCCCTCCTTTTGGAAATAAACACTATTGGATGTGTAAGGTTTCAAAAGAGATATTGGAAAAACAGGATGTTTTCTGTCATATGGAGAATACAAAATAACCTCAACTGCATTATCTCCAATAATTCTTCTGACAACAAATGGACCAACAAATGGATCTTTCAATTTGTTATTACCTTTTAAATTGAAGTGGACTGTAGAAATCAACACTTCATCACCCTTTTTAAAAGTGTATTCTTTATGGGATTTTTCCCATCTCTTCTTCTCATATTCAAATGATTTTTCAATGCATTGTTCAGCATGATTTCTGCACAGTTGTTGCATTTGAAGAAAAGATTTTACACTAGGATGTATATTCAATTTAGGTATTTTGTTATTGAGAATTTGGGAAGGAGTATTTGGAACATATCCAAGCCAGAGCTCAAAAGGCTTTCTTTGAGTAACAGAATGAACAGTGCTATTATAAGCAAATTCCAACCCAGGAAGTAAGGTAACCCAATCATGAGTGAAACTGTCATTATCTTTATACTCAAGGCCAAAGGCACAATATCTTCTTATCATGTCCTCTAATGTCTGAATCATTCTTTCAGCTAAACCATCAGTCTGAGGGTGATGGGCAGTAGAAATTTTCAGATCACAACCACAAACATCCATCAGAGACATCCAAAATTCAGAAGTAAATTTAGGGTCTCTGTCAGAGATTATGGCTTTAGGAAAACCAGCAGTATTAAACATATGAGACCACCATAGGAAGTCTAATTCTTTAGTGGAAACATCCTTGTGGGTAGGGATAAATTTACACATTTTAGTGAATCTTTCCACAATAACCCAACAAGAGTTATAACTTTCTTTTCCAGCAATAGGTAATCCTGTTACAAAATCCATGTTTATTATCTGCCATGGTGCATCAGGAGGTTCAATATTTTGCATTAATCCTGCTCTTTTACCAGTTAATCTTTTTGATTTTTGGCAAGAATCACAAGATTCAACATATAATTTTGTGTCTTCAGACATATTAACCCACCAAGCAGTGTTCTTAATTCTGATCATTGTTTTTTAAAGATCAAAATGTCCAGCTATTATGTCATCATGAGAAATTTTCAAGATGATTTCTCTCATAGAAGGAGGAATAACAATAACATTACTCAACTTCCTCCTATAATATATATATCCTTCATCAATTGAAAATTTACCTTTTTCCAAAGCCTTCTGGTACTTTGATGGAAGATTTTTAATTAATGCTTGTATTGAAGCATTCTTTGGATCATTTAATATGGTGCATAACTTTTTCAAGTCAGTGTCCTTATCATATGCATCCAGAATAAGCTGTAATAGCTCTTCCTCCATATCAACCACATATATCCCATGAATATGAATAATTTCATCCTCAGGATCATAAGCAGGATTAGAGTCATCATTTGGTAAAGGTAACCTTGATAACATATCCACATTTGAGTGAACAATACCAGCCCTATGAATTATTGTCATTCTTCCTCTGTATTCTTGAACAGACAACTGCCATCTGAACATATGTCTGTTAGTTGTTTTCAAGTTTAAAAGGGATTTAACTGCAGTGCAGTCAGTGACAAGTTCAAATTTCTGGTCATCTAGGTAATAATGTAGCTTCTCTAGAGCCCACACTACAGCTAAAAATTTCAATTGAGTAGCACCATATTTCAATTCACTATTTCTCAAGGTTCTTGAAATATAACAAATTACTTCTTCTGAAACTTAATCATTTATCACTTGTTTTTGATGGAGGGAAGCACCAAGACCAATGAAACTGGCATCAGTGTACAAAACAAATGGTTGATTAAAGTCAGGTAAAGCAAGAATTGGTGCTGACATCAAACAGTGTTTCATAGTGTCAAAGGCTCTTTGTCTTTCACTATTCCAGACAAAAGCAACATCCTTTCTAGTTAATTGAGTAAGGGGTAAAGCTATGACTTGGTAATTTTTAATATACTGTCTATAGTATCCACACATTCCCAAAAAACTCTGGAGCTCTCTAACTGTAGTAGGAGCCTTCACCTGTTGTATGGCTGCCACTTTTTTTTGGTCAACACATATCTGTAAGCCTGAAACAACATGACCAAGAACTTTTAAAGAATGGAAGCCAAATTTACATTTCTTCAAAGCAAGTGTCATATTTATTTCATTCATTTTCTGGAACACTTTACACAGGTGGCTAAGATGGTCCTCAAATGTTTTTGAGAATATAATGATATCATCAATATAAACCATCAGCCATCCTTCAATTATCTCTTGATGGAATGTGTTATCCATGACTTTTTGGAAAACTGAAGGGGCATTTTTAGGGCCAAAAGGCATCCTAATATACTTATAAATACCCATATGAGTAGCAATCATCAGAAAATTCTGAGAATTTTTCTCAACAGGTACCTGGTGATATCCCTTGTTACCATCCAAACAGCTGATATATTTAGCATCCTGTAAAGTAGCATGTATAGAGCTAATTCTAGGTAAAGGGTAGATATCATCAACAGTATAAGTATTTAGCGCTCTATAATCACCACATAACCTGGCTTTATCTTTCTCATAAGAGATTAGGACAGGTGAGATAACACAATATTTAGGTGTTTCAACTACCTTTTCAATAATATTCATTTTCAAAAGGGTAGAGATATTGTCTTCAATAACTTTTCTCTTTGTGGGAGAAGCAGGATAAGGCTTCTTTTTTAAACTAGGTGGTATATCAGTTAATGGGCAAGACAATGAAAGTTTCATTTCCTCTTTAACTAATCCCAGTTCATGTGACCCATGAGCAAAGGCCATAGGAAAAGACTTTATCAAGTTAATGATGGAATCTTTATCCTCACCAGAAAGTTGTTCTCCAAAAGAGGCATTGTCAATTTCAGACATAAGGGCATGCATCTCTTTTGTAGATCTTCCTTTATATTGAACCACAGAATTACATGTGTTCAATTCTGGTTTCAATAATTTTTTAGGGGAGGAAAACTTAAATTTTCTCTTCCCATATATCCCCATTGTGAAACATTGGTTTGAAGGATCCAATTTTATGCCATACTTGGTTAAAATATCATTCCCTACAATAAACCAATTGCTCAAGTTATCATTTTTTATGACAACAAAATCACAAATAGCTCTTACAAAACCATGGTTATATTTAAAAAACACTGTGGCTTTGTATTTACCAATGGGGGACAAAACAGAGCCATACCCTCTCCAATTTTCAGAAATGATAGGGATCAGTTTTGATTTATAGTCTTGATCCACTGAAGCAAGTGCTCTTTCAGATACTACACTTCCTCCAGCTCCAGAATCCAGAACAACTTCAATGCTGGTTCCATTGATCAAGACTGGTGCCTTGAGAGGGGCAATAACAATTGAGCTATCCTCAATGTTCTTTATGATCTCAGCATCTTCAACTGTTGATAAATCATCATTATCAATATCAATAGTATTTAAATAATGGATATCCTCTTCCAGCATCAAGATTTCTTGTTGAGATTCATATGAAATATTGCTGGCACAATCACTTTAAGTATCATTCAGTGCTACTGTGCCATCAGCATGCTCCTCTGTTTGTTCTACAAGATTTATCTTCTTGTCACAAACATGGCCCTTCTGCCGAGGTTTTTTGCACTTGAAACAAGTGTTTGTTGCATACTTTTTAGGTGCAACAGGAGCAGAAGGCTACCCAACCTTTTCCAGAGGTTTCTGTTGAAAAGTTGAGGGTTTTTCCCAAGTGGTTCTAGGAATGAATGTTCCGGCATAATACTTGTTGTTTAGAAGAATCTCATTACAATTATTGATGAAAGAAGAAGGTTCTCTGGTGAACTCAGTCCTAGCCACTATCAAGTCCCTCAAAGACATTGGTAATTTATAAAGGATCCTGTCCTTCCATAACTCAAACTCCATATTTGGGTCCATAGCTCTTAAGATTTTAACAAGTTTCATTAAGAACTCAATAGGCTTATCAGTAGCTGAACTATATTTAGTTTCCTCATACTGCCTTTGTTGAGCCATTCTGAACTTGGAGCCACCAAATTGTGCTTTAATCAATTTTTTCCAATCTTCCCATGAGTAGTCATTTCTGTCCAGGAGAACAGATTCATACCATATTAGGGCAACATTGGTAAACAAGGAAATTAACTTAGACACAATTTCCTCATCTGGGAGTTTGTAAGAATTTTTTAAGTTATCAATTCTGCAAATAAATTGCTTCCAATCAGAAGAAGAATCACCATCAAATGTTGGGTACTGGTCAAGTTTTAGCCAATTATTTTGATTTGAAGGAGTCTCCTTAGTACCAGCTTTTTTCTGAGTAAGGAGCATCTGTAACTTCTCTAGTTGTGCAGTAATTTTATTGTTTAATCCTTCTGTTGAAGATCCTGGTGCATCATCAATTTTTGATGGAAACTCAGGGGTATCAACATGTATTTCTGGAACTAATTTTCCTTTAGATGAACTAGCCACAGGTAACTCTGAAGCATCCTGTACTATATGTTCCTTTAAAGAAAATTCAGAATATTTTTGATCATTAAACAATGAGTTCAATTTCTCCTCAATGGTTGTTAGTCTGGTTTTCACTCTTGGAAGACTAGATAAACTCTTTTTGATTGTTGCAAAAGATAACTGATTTTTATTTTGAAAAGATGAATAATGGTCATTCAATCTCTTCAGATTCATCTTGTCTGTCTCCAGCTCTTCACAACAGATAGATACAGTTTCTTTTAATTTGGACAAATCATTTTTGATATTTTGCCACAAAGAAACCTTCTTTTCATGAGTTGCCTTATAATTAAACAAATAATCAGAGACTTTCTACAATTCACTCCTTAAGGATTGATACCCTTGCTCAGTTAATAAACCATTGAACTTCTGAGTTAACTGCATATTGTTCATAATATTATTCTGTTTTGCAAGATTATCTCTCAAGTACTCATCATTAATCTTTGCTATATCTGGAGTGTTTCTCAATAAGGAAACTGAGTAACTTTCCAAACTCTCATAAAACTCAGGGTCAAGAGTTTCATCTATTACAGCCATATCAGGGTTAATCATTGAGGTAGCAATTAAAAGTAATGGATCAGATACATGAGTTATTTGTCTACTGCTCCCAGCCTCTACTGGTCTCAAGGTTTCTTCTTCCCTCTCAGATTTACCTGAAGGAACAGAATCAGCTACAAGAAATGACACTTGAGAATCAATAGAGGGGCTTACCAGGGTTTGCTGGGTATGACCATATTGGGTTTTCTTCTTCTTTTGCCTCTTTGATAGGGGTGAGGAGGTGTGGGGTTGACCTGGCTGGGTCTTGATGGACCTTCCTGAGATAACTGATGCTGATTTTGAGATAGGTTATCCCACTGCCACTTGGACACTTCCACTTTCTCTTGGGACTGGGGGGCCAATGGTTGATGATCCCTGGGGGGAAGAGGTTTCTTCTTCTCTTGAAGAAAGGTATCTATCTTTCTCACCTTTTCTTCCAGAGCATCTACCCTTGCCTTTACTTTCAAGTTTTCTGTCCTTAGCTCCTTTATGTGAGTTGACAGATTCTTTACCTGTTGAGGCAATGTCATCTTTTTTATCCTGAATCCTTTTGGAAGTTCTTCTGGTGGGTTTATTACAGGCTTCTGATCCTGAGTTGTGTCTACTAGGATTTCCACTTCTTCCATCTCCACATCCTGTTTGGGGTAAGGATTTATTAATCTGAGAAATTCTTCTTGTTAAAAGAGAACTTACAGAAGTAGGCTCATCATAATCAATCAAGTCTAGTTCCTCCTCACGTGCAGCAGAACCACTTTTATCAGTCATTTTTTTAAGATTTAACTGAAATGAAGAAGAGAGACAATAAGATGAATTAGTCTTTTATTTTTAATTTAACAGAAATAAAATAAAAATAAAAATAAATTTTAGTTTAAAAATCAACTAAATAATAATTAATTTATTAATTTAAAATAATTTAAAACCAGGATTATAAAATAATCAACTGAAGAAATAAATTAAAAATTGTTATTAATAATTTTAAGTTAATTATTTTCAGGATTTAAATCAACTAATAAACTACCAGGACTTAATGTCAACTGAAATAATTAAATATGAATTTTTTTTTAATAAAAAAAAATTTTATTTTATTATCAGGATTTAAATTAACTGATTAATTAACTGCCAGGACTTAATGTCAACTGAAATAATTAAATATGAATTTTTATTAATTAAAAAAAAATTATTGTCAGGACAATTTGTCAACTGGAACAAATAAAATTTAAATTATCAGGACAAAAGTCAACTGAAAATTATAATAATCAATTATTAAAATTTAATCTTATTATTACTTCTAGGACTAAGAACAATTGCTCTATTATTGTCAACTAGGAAAAATTATAAAAAAAATATAATAAAAAATTAAATTTCAAATTACCAGACACCTCCCCCTGTAAAATGAGCAAATTAATGCCACTTACAGAGTGCTGAGTAAAAGGAAATACATAGCAAATGAAAAGTGCAAAGTGACCCACAAATAGTAATATCAATAATTACCACAATATATACAACGTTTAGTCAATATATGAACTTAATTTTTGGAGTGCGGTTCGATTCCTGTTTGCAGCAAAAAATTTTGTCACGTGACGTATGACGTTTGTCGTTTTTGTCGCTCTCTCGTCCTTACAGGTACTTGAATACCAATGGTCCCTTCGATTTACGGCCTCAAATCACGATGCGCTGTCAATAATTTGGGAAGGCCTCCAATTGTCAAGGGGTCCTTTTGGTCTAGAAGTTTTATTTGAGGTTATATGAGGATTTTTAGGGTTTTAATGGACTCTCAAAAGTAAGGTACGTATTTCTTAATCAATTTGATTGTTTTACTCAAATAATAAGAGGTAGTGTTAAATATTAATATATTTTATAGATTAGAAATACGTTGATGTAAATACTAATGTTATAAAGTATAGAAATAATAATTGATTTGTTGTAAATGTAATAAGTAAGTAAGTAAGGAATGTCCTGAAAAGCACAAAAGTAAGGGGCCTTTTATAGGCAAAACATGAGGGAATAAAAGACACAGAATTTACACCATCTACTGTAAGAATGTGAGAAAGTAGGTGACTAAAAGGAGTACATATATGACATAAGAAAATTAATTAATTAATACGTCAACAAGGGCATCAATTTTATTAGTAATAAAGTATGAGTTCCTTGTCACAATTAATTATATTAATTTCACGGGATTCCAGATCTCTCAATGAAGTAATATAATAATCTTAAGGTTTTTTTCTTATTATAATTTTATTATAAATTTTTATTCCCAATCAAACTTATACTATTGAGCACAGTGTTAGGGAGTAAAAATGTAGGGGACAATTATTTACATTATTTATACTACTTAATGTACTTAACTAGTTAGTTGTAAGTAATACTTAAGTAAATAATTAATTAATTGTTAGTAAGAAGAAGGGGCATGGCTTCAACTCAGTAAAATAATCAATTATTTTACCGGGTAAGTCTAGTAGCCTGGCTGACAGAAAAGGTGTTTTGTGGGCACAATATGTCATATTTGAAAAAGTAGTTATAGTTAATTTGGTGTAAAAATGAAGTATTTTGAAATGGAAGATTTCTAACTTTTATACCCCCTATTAATTACATTATAATTTAATTTAATTACTTATAATTAAAAATATAAACTTGTAATTAATTATTTATTGATTTATAAATGTTAAGTATATAAAAAGCGCCCATATGTGATAGAATATAATGTAGTATATGCTTCTTAATTCTATATACAGTTTATATAGTAATAAAATTTATATAACACTTAATTTAATTTTATTATTATAATATTGCTATATAATTTTATTTATAAATATAATATTAATTAGTATATATAATTTACATAAATTTTGTCTTTCATTTATGTCCAAGTAATTTAACATAAGATTTACTGGACTCTTGGCATAGCCTGGCTGACACCTGAAAACTTGCACTCAGTATGTAAATTTAAATTAATAATGCATAAAAATGATAAAAGTGATAATGAATATTTATGCTAAGATGAATAAGTATAAGCTAATTCAAATTGAATAATAATTTGCATATTAATATTGCATGTGCATATCAAAAATTATATTGAGTATGATTAATACAAATCATATTGAATATGCATGTGCAAATTGATGCTAAATAAAAATATATTTATATTTTAATTCAGTACTATTTTTTTTTACATATTAGGCGGTCTCAAACATCCCCAAACACACCTGATGGATTTCATTGGAAAAACAGGACACAAACAAACCATGAAACATGGCTGATTTGGTGCTTGGGGTCTCAAACATGGGGTCAAATAATTTCTAATTTTTTTCCATTTTTTCAACCACAAATCAGACCACCAATAAAAACATCACCCAATCAACTGCACATCATAGCTCTTCTCTCCCTCCTATTTTTGAAAATCAAATTTTAAATTATCTCACAACAGTAAGTTTATTACCTTTTTACTCCTTTTTTTATCAATTTTTCCTGCTCAAATTTCTATCCTCACAACTTTCAATATCTGATTCTCATACCAATAATCAAGAATTTCTTTTAGATCCTTTACTCAAATCTCCTGAATTAGAAAAAGCCACTGTATATTTTTAAATTGATCCCAATAAACCCATGGTAGTAAGTGTAAACTAATTTTGCATTTCTTTTTTACTCCCCATGTATTGAAAAGAACCAAGTCTCATCAAATATAGAAAATTATAAAGAAGTAAATCATTATGAAAGGTAAGAAGATAAAGAGTTAACTTCCCCTGGAAACAGACTCAAGCAAAGATCTTGTCCTGCTTTGGGAAAACTTAATCTATGTCAAAGTCTGTTTCTTCTGCTTATGGGGAGATTGATAAAAAACATGAACAATTTTATATATTTGTTTAAAATTTATTTCTCTTATTCTTAAATTTACACTTGTTTCAGAAAAGGAAAAAGCTCAAATTTAAATCATGAAGTTAGACTCTCAAAAAAAAGCTTCCAAAGATCAAAAACCTATTTGTGAGCTTATAGCCCTTGTTAAAATATTCTCCAATGCTAGATGAGGTACTCATTTAAAAAATTCTTCAGAATCAAAACTTGAAATATAATTATTTTGTTAGAGAGATTGAATAGAGATAGACCAAGAGAATTTATAGAAACACAATATGCAAGTTTATTTTGGCAATAACCTACCCTGCTATTTACTATATTATGTGGTGTGGATCACCAAATTTTTTCTTAGTCAAAAATTTTTTGTTAACACCCTCTCCTGCTTTTTACCATAGCAGGGGGTGGGTAACAACAAATTTTTTCCAAGTCAAAAAATATTCTTGATCAAAAAAAAAATTAGCAATACTCTGCCATTCAATTTATATAAGTAGGGGCCTAGATTACCAAATTTTAAATTCATTTCATAAATTAACATATAAAAAAACATATAAAATAATTAAAAAAGTTATATTAATGACTATTCATGTAAAATTGTGAATGGATATTGTCTGTGACTAAAGTCAATGTAATCAAACACAAGTGTACACATGAAGCAAATGAAGAATAAAATGACCCCATGATTACCATTATACAATACACATCCTGATAACTCATTAATTCAATTAAGTAGATTCTCTTATATGACTTTTGAAACTCTAATTTCTAAAATAAAAATAAAAATTGACTACCTACATTAGACCCCATAATTTGTTTGTCTATCTAATTTTTTATTTTTTACATTACCTTCCTTTCTTACCTTATTAATACAGCTGACCAGCTCTAGATTTTTAGTCATCAATATCTAAAAAATGCAAAGAAAATCAATCTAAATGAGAAAATATATTAAAAATTAGATAAAACATACTTACAAAGATTTCACCAAGCCACTAGAAAGATAGAGTCCTAAAGAGTGGTGAAAATTATTACCAAAATGTACCAAAATTTTCCAAATTCTGCTCATAGAATTTCCCTTAAAGCCCCTAAAAACTTTGCCAAAAGTCCCCAAAAACTTACTCAAAAAGTGTCCAGATTAGTGCCTAAAACTTCAATAAAAAAATTTTCAAACAAATTACCAAAAATCTCCCAAAAAAGTCTCCAAAAATCCCACAAACATTCCCAAAAAGTGCCCAAGAACACCTAAAAACAATAGGGAAATGCTTGAAAAATATTTCCAAATTATTTTGACAAAAAAATCCAAGAAGTGCCAAGAAAACACCTAAAAACAGCTATAAAATGCTTGGAAATTTTTTATTAATTATTTCCAAATGATTTCAATGTGATGTAGAAAAAAATGCTAAAAAGCGCTAAAAACACCTAAAAAGAGCTGGAAAATTTTTGGAAGATGTTTCTGAATCGTTTTCAAATGATTCCAAAGAAATTTAGCAAAAAAAGGCCAAAAAAAAGAGAGAAAACCTAGAGGTGACCAAAAAACACCAAAAAGTTAATAAAACGTATAAAAATGATTGAGGACCAAGAAAAAAAGGGGGGGAAAGAAGACAAAACAAAAGTTTAATCGGCAATTAAATCAAAACAAATGATAAAAACAAGAAAAAAAGTGGAGCAAAAAAGATGCTCTAATCAGCAATCAAACAACAAAAAATGGGAGTCTCTTACCTTACAAGTTGTGAAGTGAGAAGTATCAGAACCAACATTGAGTGATGCAAGTGAGAGATGAAGAGAAGATGAGATATCATAGTGAGATATAATCATAGAAATATCATGTGATTTAAAGACTGAGAGCTGAACCAAAACAAATTAAACTGGGGGAATTCATTGCAACAAAAGTGAACGGTGACAAAGATTAAGGGATTGATTAAGTGCTGGTAAGTCACATATTTCACTTGTATAAATAAGCCCTTAATGAATAAATGAAAAAAATCTAGGTGTTGGCATGTCTGTACCTAGTGCTGACTAATCATGATGAAGAAGGCAAGTGTTTTGATAAAGTTTTTTAACCCAAAAGAAGACATGTTTGGGGACAAATACACTGTCAAAATACACCTGTTCTGGGCAGGTGTATTTCATTTTTTGATGTCAGGTTTGGTACCTTTTGTGTGGTGTGTTTATGTGGAATATTCGGTATTTTTTGAGACCCCTTTTTATGTGTTTATTTTGAAAAATATTATATCTCACCCTATTTTTCCAATGGTGATAGTCTCATTTTTCTACAATCAATAGTTTTGAAGTTTAAAATTCCAATTTTGTATGAAATTTAATTTTATGAAAAAATTACTCATGATCTTATATTTTTATATGATACTATAAATCTAGATCTTGGAATTAATTATATTTCCATATATTTCGTTATTTAATTGGGTATTCAGAGGTTAATTAAATGATTGAAAGATTAGGGGTTATCAAAGTTAAGGGTGTGTAATTTTTTAAAATGTATTTCACAGCACAAAAAATAAAACCACAGACTTGACATTTATTATCAGTAAAAAGGTGTTTTGAGGGTAAGATATATCATATATGAAAGAATAATCATGATTGGCTTGTTGGAAAAAATAGAGATTTTGAAATGGCAGGTTTGTAACTTTGATACCCCCTTCATGGTGAGGATTTATTGCCAGGGAAATGTAAGTTCTAATAGTTTTTATTCTTTTTTTGAGTGGTTGGTCCAAAACATCTTGCCTCAATTATATGTTGGAATGTAATTTCATAGTTTAAATTTTGATGTTCCAAAAGCAACTTGCTTTATAAAATAATTTTTTTCTGTGGGAAGTAATGAAACTTTGAAAATGAGAAGTGGTCGAGCTAGTTAGTGTTGCCCTTGATTTCCACGGTGAGGGATTTATTTTCTTATTATTTTGAGATTTTTTTTGTATACTAGACATTTCAAATTAACAGCTACTCTAGTCAAAAGAGAAAATCTAAGAAGAGAAAGTAAAATATTTCTCTAAATTATCCAGTCTGCGTTTCAGGTTCTTGTAGCATATTTTCAGCCGATACTCAAGTGCAATGTGTTTAGTACGAACTGCGTATTTTAGAGCTGGTTAAGCTACTTTTAAGGGTATAAAACGTTTCAAAGGCTTTAAATTCACGCCAAAGATCGCTCAGCGCTCTTTATAGAGGCTAAAAAACACAAGATTAAATTTGATTCCTCTTCTCTTTTGTCTCCTTCTCCGATTACCTTTCATGTTGCCTCTTTTCTCATTAACTCAAACAGATTCCTTAACAATATCCCTCTATCTCAGTAACTCCTACATGGTTTTTAACTCTGAATTGCCCTAGCTACCTCCCCATCTGTTCCATTCTCTTTTGTACCTAGTCATTATTGCCCCTATCCTTCATGCCCCTTGTTGGGTGAGATTGTAAGAAAGTAAAAAAGTAAAAAAAAAGGCTTTAAATTATCAAACACCATAAAAAATATGCAGCTAACAGACCTAGAGACCCCCCCCCCCCCCCCCCCCTCCCTAACTCTCTAGGCTGAAAGTTTCATATTTATATTTATATTACAGCTAAGTCACAAAAGCCTGCGGCACTTTGGACGGAAAAGTCCTAATTCCACTAACAAAAAATTGATTTTCCTATTTAAAAGGGGGTACCCCTGACCTATCCCCGACCTTTTTGAATTGGTAAATCATTTTTTGGTGAGCAACTTTGATTTTTTCCTCAAAAATTCTGCAAAGCTTTTGTGACTAGGCTTTAGCTCTCATCTCGAACTCACTATTCTCAACTCGTAGTGATTTTTTTTGTAGGAGAACAAGTAAGACATGATTAACTCAATTGAAGCTATCTTTAACTCAATCCATGCTGTTTGATGGTAGCCGGAAGTTCGGAGCTACTTAAATGATATAACTAAGCGATTTTATTTTTTCTATTTAATAATGTGCTACTGATGGTACTTTTGTTTTCCTACCCCAATAGACCTTGAGTTGGGAAAGTAGTCTTTGGCTGAGGTTTACTCATCCAATAATCCAAAAAAAGAAAAAAAATATAACAGATCTAATAAAAATGATTTATAATTTTTATCTCATACTAATTTTGCAAACATGTGTTCCGCTCATTGTCTCCAAACCACTACCAATAGATTCATTGCCACACGATGTTGTTGAGATTGGAAATTCAGGAAAATCTAACGAGGGGTTTGCATCTGAAATATCTACTTCGTCGCATAATTCTCTTCAGTGTAAGTTATCATACGAAACTTATCCAACTCAAAAGTTTTAATCTTTCTCCCCTCCGGCTCAGCCAATCTTCCTCTCAACACAGCTGCATCTTCCTCACTAACCCAGTATGTGCAATTTTTTATTTGAAAAATACTTAACTTTTCCAATCAAAAATCAACATAGTATTGAGAACAAATTATTAAACCCTCCGATAAATCAATGGTATTAGGGGGCTTGAAATTCCCGAGGGGCGGTTCACGAGGGAACCAATCGATTTCAAAAATCTATTTAATACTCGCAAGATTCTAGTTTCATTCACACCAAGTGATTTCCAGGAAGGGGAAGAACTTGATAGAAAGATAAAAGAAGTACTTAGTAAGGATCTTGCTCTCCTGAAAACACTTAAAGCTCTCGCACATAAAAACTTGAAACCCTATGAAGAAATAGAATATAAATATTTTACGCTTGGCTCATTGCAAAGGAACGAGAAGCCTGCGCCAATCCAACACGAATATATTCGAAAATTTCACAATGCTCTTATCGATGTTCAAGATGTTCTGCTTGCCAATATGGAACTGTTTTTGGATATCAAGAAAAATCATGGCGGAGAGCAGACCTTGATGACACTTTTTGCCGCAAGGAATGAAGCTATCAGACAGGTTGTGGGAGATATATATGGTGTAGAAAGCTTACTCAAAAAAAAATCAGCAACAATTAAAAGATGGTTAGAAGAAAGTTATTCGCCTGCTGTATTAGAAAACTATAACCCATACAAGTATGCCTTGCTGTTGCAAAAGATTGACTTTAAGCGCACCAAAGCACTCCTACAGATGTTCCAAATTCCTGATATTGGAGAGGCTCACTTTAAATATTTGCTGGATTATCTGGCTGATAGAGCCGAACAAATTGGATATGTTTGAAGCAAGAAGCCTATTGAATCTTTAATCTTACCAATGGATGAAATTATTGTAATGGTCAGATATTCATTTTTACCAATATAAAATTTGATCCCATCAGGAACTGAATGAAGAATATTGTCGCTTTATTCCCTAGATATTTAAGTTGTAGATAATCGTATTCTTAAGTAAAAAAAATTAGTTAAAGTCTTTTTAAGATCAATGGTACCGTTGTGATCTATAAGTAGTGTTAGTTCGCCAGAAAAAAAACCTGGCACCTGGTAGCAGGTTCCTATCCCTGACTGAACTATGGTAGCTCAATTGGGAGGAAGAACCTGCTAGCAGGTACCAACCTTTTTTTTTTTTTTTTTTTTTTTTCATGGTGGTTGATATGATAAACTGGGGTGTTTTGGATTTTCAAAAGTAATATTTTTTTTTTTTTTCCTTTTTTTAATTAGCGTTGTATAAGTACGAGATCAAGAAGTATTTGAATAATGTTTTCTGTTCTAAGTTAAACTTTCGAGTATATGTGAAGATAATATAGGTAGACTAATATGCCTTACACAGATAATTGATAGTTTTGTATGGAAATTTGTTTCAGAATTATTTCCTACTCCAAAATGACAAACGTTAACCTTTCTTGTTAAACATGGTAATTAACAAATTTTGGGTGCCTCTATTGCAAACTAAATCACTTTCACTTGATTACTGTTTTATTTTGTAACTAACTTGATTAAGTGATTATGTTTTGTTTTGTTTTTCTTTTGCTGAAAAGCTCTCACCGTCTCACGATATCTCCACTTTCAGACTTGTTAAATCAGATGCAAGGTGGTTCAAATCAAATAAATAATATACTTTTATCTTACAGTACTATTACACATATGTTTTTGATTTTTTAGTGCATACAAGACGAAATGCGACGCCGAGACAAAATATTTTGGAGCTTTTAATTTTTTATACATCACTCTTCAACCGTCCATCCACAATCATAAACAAAAATTTAGAAAAATTAAACCATATATCATAACAAATAAACTTTCTATTCTTAAAATTAAAAGTCATCTTCCATAAATTTACCGATTCCCAGAGGTAAACTTTACACAAGATAAAGCCAATAGGTTCAGCTTGTTGAATATGTAAATAATATGACCTGAGAATCTGGTGCGGATAAATAATCAAGATAAAAGGAATATAAGTTTAGATCAATTGATTAAAGAAATTGATGATGAAATAGTTAACAAACAGTCAAACTATCTTAGTCTAAATTTAGGTAATCAAACTAGAATGAGCTGATGAATAAGTGATCGAAAAACATTTTTTATAAATATAAAATATAAAACTATTGTTCTTGGACTCCACTTGACGAAAAGAATGAGCTTAGATATAAAACATTATAAAGAAAGTAGGTTCGACAATTCTTAAGCTACAGGAAACATTTCTTGGTCAATAATCAAGCATTTATTCAAATACCATTCATTGTCTCATGCTCATCTTCTTTCTCTCTATATTCTTTTTTTTTTTTTTTCAATTTCTGCAATTGGGATGTCTAGGTGATTAAAGACACAAAATCTTTTACCTGTTAATAATTACCACACTAAATTCATTTAGATGTATCTGGGGAATCATTCACTCAAATATGTTCCATTCCATAAACTTGAACCAGTGATACCACAAAATAATGTATAAAAAAATGAAAAACTGGGAGAGGACTCCTGTACAAATCCCTCCTTGTATTATTTATCCTTTTTTTTGTGGCGACTCAAACCTTAAACCCGACCATCAGAACCACATATATCTTCCTTCTATCTTTTTATTCTTCAAATTAATTAAAACTAACTTTTGATCTCTCTCTCTTTCTAAAGATACTAAGTCCATCCTCTCTCGCTTTTATGATTTTCTTCATGTAAACTTTCAGTTTATTAACCAAATTGTCTTTCCTTCACTCTTTTTGTCTTACCAAATCCCCCTTTCTCTATGACCCTTAAATCCCATGGTCCTTCAGACTTCCCACCCCACACAACACACCCATTATAGTTTTTTTTATCTTACGCACACGCCAATGTATATATATCTGTGTTATGTGTCTAAATTACGCAAGCAGATGAAAACCCAATTGCGGCACATATCAAGTGGAAACCATTATTTAGGCAACAAAGAGCATGTTATAAGTCAACAAGCAACCCATGTCGTTTACTTGTATATATTTCAAAACAGAATATTCAATGAAATAAACCCAAAATGAGCGTTAACTCAGGGTAATAGAAATACGTAATATGCCCATAAGTTTCTTCTAGCAAGTATGATGGGGCGTCATGCGGAACTTTTTAATTTTATTTAAATTTCTCGGTTGGCGCCTCAATTTGTTATTGGACCAACAAATGTAAGAGCTACTCTACGCTTTTTATTTGGTGGTTCCGACTCTTGTGGCTTCTCCTCATTTAAAGGTTTTGTTTCACACTGCGCGCTAGAAGGGCCACCACCACCTATAGGTGAATTTTCCATTTTAGGTTTGGCATCTAGAGTCGTTAGGACAGGAGTGGGGATAACAGCCGAACGAGGTGCGAATTGAGGAAAATGCTGAGTATAGAATGGTGACGTAGTTGGATAAGGTGTTCCAAGCTCGTTAGATTCAAATGCTACCAGCGAACAATATCCGTCACTTGAACTCAAAATCATTGTTTCGCCATCAGAACTCCTAAAAAATAAAATAAAACAGTAAGAATCACTGTGCAGCAAGGAAAATATTAAACATCCCCTCACCAAGTAAGATCCGTAAAGCTAGAATAATGCAAATTTCCAAACATGCAAATCGGGCTTGATTGTTGGGTATCATACACAAAAACCGTATCATGCGTTGCAACAGCATAAACCAATCTATAGGGTAAGTCAAATACTCCCACAGGCCCTGGGTGTGTATTTACACCATCAGAGTCAGATTGATCTGAAGTTGTGGGTCCAGATTCTAAGTTTTGATTTATTTCAATCTGTATATCTTCTCCTTTATCCAACTTGATGATTGGACATTTTGCCTTCTTCTTTGTTGCAGCTGGATTTATTTTACGCAGTTGGTAAACTACAGGAGAAAATCGTATAGCTATTGAGCTAGTTTTATGACCTGGAAGATGGGCAATGGGGACATGACTTCCACTTTCAATGCTTTTGCGGCCGTAAATCCAAACAGTAGGATTGTTTGCATTGGTAAAAACAGGTTCATCATTTAGCTTAGACATCTCTTTATCGTCTTCAGTCTTTTTTCTTTTCTTAGCCAAAGTCGGAAGCTCCCATTCAGATTCCAATCGACCAGCAGGTGTTATTAATAGGCTCCCATCCAAACTCCAGCTAAGCCGCCGAAAAAAGGCGCTTGCACCTTCATCCCCATATAGTAAGACTGTCCGACTAATACCCTCAAAATCAGAGGATGCCGATGAAGCTGATGAAGAAACGGAATCTGATATGTTGATGGCAGGAAGAGGTAGAGCAGGAGAAGGAGATCTGGTTGGATGAAATGAGGGAGAAGAAACTGAAGATTGACAAGAACGAGAAGCAGGGCGACCTCGTGATCGATAATGGTGATGTGGAATTTCCGCAGGGGGCAACATGGACTCTTCATTATGAATCATGTGAGACGTCGTCACTTCAGTGGTAACACTACTGGCAGTTGACGGAGGATGCGATCCTAATTCAAGCTTATTGGAGGCCGAAGGAGGTCGACCACTTAGATTCCCGCTGGTCAATGGTGGAGGTGGTGGTTGAACCTCGCTACTGAGGGGCTGAATTGGACTCAAACTGGAGATCGCAGGGGGATTAGAACGCCCAGCAGTAGAAGCCCAAGTTGTCACGAGCTTGGAAGGCCAGCAGTCAATCTTGTGGTGTTTGCTGACATGACTAACTTCTGCTGTTGCACCACCATTACAGTCCCGGTTTATTTGAATGGAGTAAACATGAACAGTGCTGGTAGAAATATTTTTGTTTTTTTTATTTAACTTGGCTTTTCTTGGGATATTTGATCATATCTATATCTACGATAAAATACAAAAAGATGGCCAAAAACCTACCGATCACTGCTCTGAGTTGCAATAAAGTGACCCAATGGATCCCAAGCAACACCTTGGACAAAATTGCTATGCTCAGCAATCTGTTTAATACAAGTTCCTAAATGAATGATTTTGGTTTAGTAAATGAGTTGAACAGTTTGAATGAGATGTCTCATACAATGAGATCGACATACCGTCTGTGACATTCCAGATCCGGGCTGTTTTAGCTGTATCACCAGTTAATAAAAAATCCCCGCAAGGTGACCAGGCTATGTCATATATTTCGCATTGAGCGGGACCTCTGAAATGGCAATCATCCAAGCCAAATGAATATTGGTCAAATTTGATTTTGATTTAAAAAGCAAAGTGTCTATACCTGAGCATCAATCTTGTTCTCCAGCTTTCCCTATCGTAAAGTTTATCTTCTACAGATTCACCAAAGTAAGAATGCGATGGATTTGAGGAAAGAACCCAAAGAAGGACATTTCCATCTGTAAGGGAGACATTGATTGATGATGATTTGGCATCAAAGTTAACGAGCTTGCCAAATAACATATTGTGAAAAAAGCTATGGGAAGCCAACCATCTCCAGCAGAGGCCAACATCTCGCCTGATACATAAGAATCAAAGCAAGCATTAAGACCAAGAAAAAAAAGACCTGAAGGGATGAATTGTAGGTGGATCTGTGGAAAAGAAAAGATACCTTTGGGACAAAACCTGACGACATTGACGACACCCTGATGCTTTGCCAGGGTGGCGAGATACTCGACAATAGGACCGACGTTTTTATCGTCGACGACACCTTGAGGTAATTTGACATGAGTGTTAGCAAGCTGAACGGGGGTAGGCTTGGGATAGACGAGCCAGATCTAAAGACAAACGATGAATGACAACTTTGACTGTTGAGACGAAGAAAAGGCACACCATCACCAAATTGTCTCCGCCGGCAGTGGCAAGTCTCCAGGCTTTTCCCAAACGGTGGGGATCATTGCCAGACGCAGGATGACCGCTGCTTGTCGCCGCGGGTGACGGACGATTCGGCAGGAGAAGATGAAGATTGGAGGGAACCGAAGGCTGAAAGTCACTTGAATAGATAGGCTTTGTGCTATGCCAGCGGATTTCGATCGCTTTTGCGCGCATGATGGTCGTCGCAGGACAGCAAAGGAGGCGAGCTTGGCGATCCCAATCTCAGAGTGGCTGCCATTGACATGTGCTACCGATCGAACTGTCGAACAGACGATCCTGTGCATTGCATATGATTCACTCCATCTGTCTTCCTTCTTCCCATAGCTTGAACAACGGTCTGGGGTCCGGACAAACTCCTAAAAAAATCATCCATTCTTCCTATTTAAATTTCACTAATCTGAAAATCCGCAGCCTCTTTATCGTCGTCATAAATAAATCAGACTCTGCAAAACAATGCAAGTTCAAGTCAACTCAGGAAATAATAATGACGTTTATGGTGAGAAATCCTTTGGGCAAAACAAAACAACAATATTCAATTAGAACATGATTCACACTACAGCACATGTTTGTTTTACCATGGGGCGCAACAAATGCGCAACAGTTACGAAACAATTGTTTTTTTGCACTTAAGACCCACTTAAGACCTTTAAGTGCTAAAAACAATTGTTACTTAACTGTTGCGCCCCAAGACGAAACAAACATTTGTTGCAGTGTCATGATGTCCAGATTATTGACACAGGCACCAAAAGCCCTGGAGTGTAAAATACCGGGAAAAGCTAGTCGGACACACCATACACAACAGACATACTCTACATTTGGAAAACTTATATCATTTTCTTTTTTTTTTTTTTGTAAAATTATGTATCTATGTATCCTTTGTTTTACAATCATCGATTAAATTAGCCCATTTATGCAATTATTTTTGCATTAACTTGCCCTTTTC
Organism: Hemileia vastatrix; assembly: GCA_030280995.1. Taxonomy (NCBI): domain Eukaryota; kingdom Fungi; phylum Basidiomycota; class Pucciniomycetes; order Pucciniales; family Zaghouaniaceae; genus Hemileia; species Hemileia vastatrix. Next base: position 20,614,279 of record JASXTE010000014.1, on the reverse strand, counting down.
ACTCCAATCATCACTTTTGCTATTTTATTAAGATTGGCAAATGATGAATAAAAATTGCATAAATGACAATAATGGAGCTCTATTTTCACATTATGGTCTTAATGTTATGTAGCTTAAGCCTCTGATGTGTTTAGTTTTTGCATTTTTTTTCACTTTATGTTTTTTTTCATATTTTGGCCAATTCTGTAGCACACATCAACCCATACCCTCCCTCCCTCCAGCTACTTTTGCACTATCTTGCCATTTGAGCTTCATTCCTCTGATCCACCAGTGTTCTGCTAACATTCCACTTCCACTTCATTCTTCCTGCACTCTAGTTTGTGGCTTTCTCTCCTGAAATGAGCCAAAATACATCTCCAGAAGTTCCAACTCATAATTTTCCACCCTGTACATAACCATCCCCATCACCCACTTCCTCAACCAAGCTCAGGAAACCTTGAGTAGAACATTGGTCACCTCTAGAAGATAAACAACTTGCTAAATCTTAGCTTCATGTGAGCAACAAAACACGAAAATAACAGGGGTTAATCCATCAAAAGAAAGTAATAACAAAAATGAGAGTATATGTGTGTAATTCTTAAAATAAAAGACTATATAAAGAAAGAATGGACCTAAATATAATGTCTAACTGAGTGGGATTAAAAGTAGAAGTGAAGGTATTAATTATTACAAATATATATTTGAAATCCCTATCTGAAAATTACCAATATAGCCTGAGAAACCTTTGAGAAACCCAAAATAAGATGTGAAATGTGGGGTGAATGAATGCAGATTCTTGGTAGGCGCTTGAATGGGTAAATACTTGACTAAATAGGCAATTTTAAGCATGGTAGTGAAATCTGGGCTCCAATCATGAGGTTATTAATAAAATTAGTGCATATAATGAGGTCAATGCACTAATAATGAAATTAGGACACTAAATAAGCACCTCTTTCTTATTTTAGCATTTTTGCACATATAGAGCATACAATGTGGGGTAATTTTAGAATGAAATTACTAAATTTGTCAATAATTAAGCTATGCACATGGGATAAATCAGGCAGCATAAGGCCCAGTACACATAAGCCATTTCTAACATAAAAAACATCAATTTTTAAATGTGTTATTTTAATACATTTAAGTAGCCATATCAATAGTCCTAAATAAGGCAAATTGATCTGTCAAAGCACAATTTTAATATTATAAAATTTATAGCACATTTATTCAACTTTTAAGTGATTTATAGCACATTTATTCATTATTTCACTATAATAAATAAAATAACATGTTTAAGTCCACTTAAAAATTATGTAACCTTATGTCTAAGGCTCTTAAGATTTCCTTAACATATTCCAAACTAATATTAAGTACATAAGAACTATAAAAGGTGGATATATGAGTGTATTTAAAGTGTTATAATGGCATATATTGTATCAACTGACTTATTTCACTTATGTATACATATTGTACACTTTCACTTATTGTCCCCATGTGTAATACATGCCTCCATCATTCTTTATATGCATATTTTACTCAGTTTTGGGGATATCCAGGCTTAAAGTGTAAGTGTCTATTAATATTAAATTGAACTTAATCTTTTGTTCCAACAGAAAGTGATGAGAAATGAATCTTTGGAGATTATTCATTGGTTATAACATGCACCAGATATAAAAATATAAGGCCACTTGATTCTATTCAAAAAATTTATATTAGGGGGTAACAAAGTTAGAAATTTGTAATTATTTAAAAGGCAATATACAACACAAAAGGAAAGCCACAAAGTTGACATTAACTCTCAATAAAAAGGGGTTTTGGGGGCACAATATGTCATATTTTAAAAAATAGTCATAGTTAATTTGGTGGAAAAATGAGGTATTTTGAAATGGAAGATTTCAAACTTTGATACCTCCTAACAATTTATGTTGAATCCTTTGATTCTTACCAGAAATTAAAAATAATGACTGGTAAATTGTTATATTTTAATGTTTAAATATTTTATTTTTAATAAAAATGATTTGGTGACAATGGGCCAACAATTGATAAAAAATAAAATGATAAAATTAATATGGGAGAAAAGGCCCAATGGAAAATTGTGAAGATGGGCTAGAGGAAACAGTCTAAAAGAAATACTGGATTGGTGCTGTGGGGTATAAAATACAACTTGATGATCTGGGAAAAATGGCTGGACTAAATGGTGATTCCATATCAATGGCAAGTCTGAATGGGGTGTTGGAAAAATGGCCATTCTTGATGATGATGTGGAATAAAGTGTCCAAATTAAAATAATAACTCTGGGAAAATTGCTGGACTTGGATAGTTTAGTAAAGCAGGAGAAGGTGCAATGGATCTCAGAGCTGATAATAATTAGGAGCAAAAAGAGATCTATATATTTCATGTTAGTAATTAAGAAAGAATGTAACATGATATAAAAATAATCAGAATATGAAATTACCTGATCAAAATGAGGAGCAAGTAGATATAGGGAAAAATAAGTAATATATGTATACTCTCAACTATCATCAGTATAGGTTTAAAATTAATGTAGGTTTCAATAAATTTGATACAATTATGTTCACAGAAACTTGTATTTTATGTAGCCATATGTATAAATGTGGCTGAGAAAGTGATACATAATGACATTTTTGATGCTCTATTAAAAACAGAATAATAATGATGATGTAGACAAGTTTTCCAAAGGAAAAAAAAAAGAAAATAGCTTAAAAGCTTTCATAAATGAGCAGGAAAAATGAAAAAATTAAATTGAAAGACCAAGTAAACCATGTAAAATATTTAATGTGTATTTTACTATTGGTCTTGTAAAATCTAAAAATTAATATTCAAATCTTTCTGTGTCATTGTTGACAGAGTTACAAAAAATGTGAAGCTTTACTCCCACTCATAAAGATATTTCCACAAAAAAATGAGCTTTTCTATTTTGGTTACATATTCTTAAAACAGAAATTTTTTCAGAAGCCATTATATCTGAAAGAAATACCAATTTTAATTCCAAATTAATGAATATTTGTGGTTGTGAAGTGAATCAAACTGATGGATTTTATGAGAGAATTATTCAACTACTTCAAACCATGATCACAAGATACTTTATTTTGGTTTAGAGTACAAGGAAAATGAAATATTCACTAATGACTGGTTAACCTTATAACATGGTCTTGAAATCTCCTGTAACAGTACTTTTCATTCAGAATCTGAAAGAAAGAATTCTTACCTCTGGCTCTATTATGTGAAAACTACTCCTTCTCATTTACTTGATAATAAACTTTTTAATATTCTTACTTACCCTTGTGATAAATCCTTCTATTCAATGGAACAATTATTCAGAAAACATGTAAATAGTTTCATTAAAAATTCTTTTGAAAATGAAGAAAAAAGATAAGATAACACTAAATGGAAAAAAGTTTTGCAAAATTTCCTGCAATGACCAGACTAAGGCAGTCTGAGAACAGAACTTGCCACTTACAAGACTCAAATTGACCAGTTTCATTTACTTGTGGCCTATTACAACAAATTATCTTATTGCAAATCTCTTTCCTTTGTAGTAGTAGTTAATTTTTTCTTTCCCTTTTTTAATTTTCTTTTCTCATTTCATTGTTCATAATGTTTTATGAATTTAAAAAAAAAAAAAAAATTTATTTTTTGATTTTTCAGTAAAACCTCTCTTGCTCCATCTTTCTCCCTCTCCCTCTCACTTCTTCTTGCTTCCTCCTCCTCCCCTCACATATATAAATAAAATACAAAACTGAATAAAAAACCAATAAATAAATAAATAAAGTGATAAAATTTTATAGTTGAGGTTATTTAATAAATTGAGCACTCAATTTCAAAGGTTCATTTCTATGAACAATCACAGGTTTAAGTGTGCAAAACTGAGGGTCATGAGAAAATTAAATGATAATAAAATTAGCTAAAAGAAAACTGAAAGGGGAGTTAAAGAATACTTAGCACTGTCTCAGGACACATTCAGCTGTAAAATCACATTTAGATATGTGCTTTGTGATTTTAAAGGGGAGTTTTTGGCTTGTGATTGATTGTTACATGACAGCCTGCAACAGAAATTTTACATGCAGTATTAATTCCACATAAAAATGCATTTTCAAAGATGAGGATTAGATAAAATATAGAGAAAAACCGGGGCTATCCAATGGTAATATCCACATCCCTGCAGTCCCAATATTTGCCAAATAATTCCAGAAAAACACCCAATTATTAAACAATGCCATTAAAAACATATCAAAACAATGCCAAATAGACCAACAAAGGGCTCTGCCAATGTTGGAAGACCACATCCTCCCTCCAATAGAGAATTTCCACATTCTCCTTCATCACAACCACCATGTTCAGCTTCCTCTCCAAATCTTCTACTGACATGGGTCCTTGCCAATACTGCATTGAAAACAATCTCATCTGTACCATCACACCTCCAGCTCATCCCTACAGAACCTCCTGTGATGCCTGTCACTCTAGGAAAAAGACTTTTTTCAGACCTGTTCCATTGTCCTCTCTAACATCTTCTCCTCCTCCACAACCTGATCCACCTTCCACCAGCACCAAAAGATCCAGACCATCCATCCTGATCCCCAGACTGGTCAACAAATTACACCCTTCAAAAAAGAGTGCCAACCCTGCTACAAACACTAGCTCTTCCATCCCTGCTCCTTCTGATGGTAAGTCCAATACTTCTTCATACTGAAATTCAATCTGACAAATTTACAGTCCATTTCCATCCAGACAGTGATGATGAAAATGTGGGAACCATTGAAGAACCCCCATCTAATCCATTGCCCACCATCAAAGATAACTTCCAACAACATTCATCTCAACAGAAGCATCTCATCCTAAATTACTTCCAATCCACTCCTGCCAGGAACCCACAGGACCTTGAAAAAAGGAAGAAACTCATGCACCAGTTCAAAGCCAATGCCAAACATTTTTTTACATCTCTTGATTCTTTTCTTTGATTACTTCTTGCCTGAAAATCTTGATTTATAAATAAAAAAATAAAAAAACTCCTCATTTTAAAGTCTTGGGGGACTAATCCTCAGTTTTAAGTCTTGGGGGACTAATAGCCCTCATTTTATAGTCTTGGGGGACTCAAAAATCCTCAGTTTATATTCTTGGGGGACTTAAAAACCTGAATCAAAAAGACAGAACCAGAGATCAAAACATTAAAGACCAAAGAAACAAACTAACATTCTGGGGTAACTGTTCTACAGAGCAGCCAGCTCATCAGTTACCCACACACTTGCCTTAACAAAATTCAGAGACTCCCCCTTGGGTGCCCTCTGCCAGAATCACACCAACTCCACATTATCAGTTTATAGTCCTGAAGGACTCCACCATTAAACCATCCTCAGTTTATAGTCTTGGGGGACTATACCATTTCAAATTTTAAAGTCTTGATGGACTGCAGATCCACATTAGTAATAAAAGATAAAAATCTTGAAGCAATATTTAAATAGCCAGCCAGTTTAAGTCTTGGAGGACTACCAGTGTTCAGTTTAAAGTCTTGACGGACTAACCACATTTTGCATATAAGGGCGGAGCCACCTCCATGCAAAGTGCTCAACAGCCAACCTGCTGAGCTTCCACTCTTTCTTCATTATCTACTCATCACTGACAAAATTTTCATTCATCTCTTTTCTCTTCATTATTTTTTCCTTCACAGATCATGGCTGAATACCCAGACTTTGACCCATCGGACTTTCCCTGTCTCACTGCTCCAAAGGACTTTGCTTGTAAACAGTGCATCCACATGTGCAGGCCTTGTACCTTCACTCTTCCTACTCCTCAAGCCAAATTCTATAACAGAGCCTGTGATTCTTGCAACTCTAAAAAGAAAAGATGTGACAGAGACCCCAACTATCTAATACCTCTGCCTTCACCTTCACACAAATATATTTCCAGTTCTCCTACCAGGTCACCAGAACTTGGACCCGCTTCCTCTTCTTTACCTTCCGCTCCTTCCAGAAGATCACGCCGCTCTATTTCCAAATCACTCCCTAAAAGACCTGCTTTATTTTCTCAAGAATCTGCTTTTATCTCAGCAAATTTGGCCAAATCAGCTTAAAAATCAGCTCCCAGGCTACTAGACTGCGTCCAGGAAGCCCTCCTGACGTTGGGCGGCCCACCCGCCTTGCCAATAAGCAAAAATCAGGCTCAAAACTCCCAAATTCAGCTAGATAACAGCCAAAATACACCATTAAACACCAATTACTCTACCCAGATACCTCCTAGTACTCCCAGAGCAATGCATATACACAAGATTTCTTCCCCAGACAACCCCAAAAATTCCAAAATCTCTAGAAAACCTGCCAGAGGACCTTCTGAAAACACCAGAGCACGCAACACTGCTTCCAAACAAAAATCTCTGGTTACTTCAAGAAGAACTAACTACACCTCTCCTCTGGCCGCCAATTATTCCTCTGATGGTTCCCTTTCTTCTAGATCTTCATCTAACAAATCACAATCAGCTTCCAGGTCAACTTTTCCTGATCCTTCCTTCAACAACCCTGGTTCTCTACCACCAGTGTCCAAACCAACTGGGCCAAGAAATAATAATATCCACAACAACAACAGCAGCCCTACTGCTCCAGCCAGGCCACAGGAACACCCTTCTTCTCCTTCATCTTCTCAACACCATTTAGAGAATGATCATAAGAATCCATACCTCTATCTGGTTGATCCTACTTCAACATCCATTCAGCTTTTTTCAACAGCTCAAATCCCAGCCGCTTACAAATTTGATGAGCTTCCAATCTGTAAGTACCAAATTAATAAATCCAATTTCTTCAACAGAGAAAAATTACTGATCTAATTCTTCTGTGTAGTTGGAACCCTGCCTCCTGAAACTACAATTGGGATTGGCCAACATCTAGAAACTACCTTAACACTGAATTAAGCCAACATGAAACAACACCTAAGCATGACATGTTCAAACATGCTTAAGGCCTTTGCCCTCCACAGTCCGTTGAATGACTTTGAAAAGAATCTGAGGAAAAAGCTCCTTGATGACCACTGGAAGATGTCTAGAATAATCAAGCACACCTTCCAACACTCTATCCCTGCTTCTTCCACTTCTTCCCAAAAATTACCTTCCACTCCGGTCCCTGACCATTACAATCCATATACTCTTTCAAGCCGCCTACACCACGAAGAACACTGTTCTTCTTCCAATCCTAACAAAAAGCAAAAACGCCACCAAAATCTGGACCAACCGCCAGAGGCTTCTTACTACAGACATTAAAATAAACAAGAAAGAAATCAATAAGTCACTAAATAGAGAGAACAATAATAATTAACAGAAATATATATAAAAATTTGTTTTATTTTTATTTTTATTTTATTTATTTATTTATTTTATTTTATTATTTATTTTTATTCTATTTTTTTTATTTTTTTAATTTATTTTAAACTACTAAAATACTAAAAAAAACTTTAAAATAAATAACAAAATTAACCAAAAATATGAGAGTTGAAAAAAATTAAAATGAAATGAATAATAATAATAACATGAGACAAATAATAGTTACTAATGGTATCCCCCAGCCAATTGATGAGCTGATCCCCTGATACCTTACCCACATCCAAGTGCACCTTGATGTGGATACACTGTTCAATAATTTTTAAATGATTTGAAATAAAAAATAAAGATGAAATAAATAGAAATTGAGAGAATAATAAGAAAAAGAAAGAAAATAGCATTGCCTGGCCAATTGATGAGCCTTTCACAACCAATGCTTTCTGAAATACAAGTGACCCTGATGTGGTGACACCATATAATATAATTTGTGATTTTTCCCTCTTTATATCCTAATAACTCCCATAAAAAATTAAAAGAAAAAAAGAGACAAAAGAAAATAATCTAAAGCTACTATCTAACACAACCATAGGCACAAAAATTAAAGAAAGGAAAAAAAATCTGGCTCCATAGAAAGTCCATTCAAAAGAAATTATCACTTGGTGGGCTCCCTCCAATAAGTAAAAATGATGGGAGACCACCAGTGATCCACCACAAAAACCAAAGAAGCCCGTCTTGAACCAGTAAGCCAGTTTAAAGTCATAGTGGCCTTAAAACCTGAATAACAAAAACCAGAACTAGGATTCAACTAGGAAAAACAAAATACTTGAAACAGACATTTTGGGGTAACTGCTCTACAGAGCAGCCAGCTCATCAGTTACCCCCACACTTGCCAAAATAAAATCTAGAAGCCCCCCCTGGGTACCTTCTAACAAAACACAAAATCCAACACATTAAACCAAAACCAATAAGCGTGAAGAGTCTTGCACTTGAAGACCAAAAGAATTTCCAGTTTAAAGTCATAGAGGACTAAAAACCTGTGAAGAAAAACCAATACTAGGGTTCAACCAAATTTAGAGAAGGGGTTGGAAACAGACAATATGGGGTAACTGTTGATAGAGCATCCAGCCCATCAGTTACCCCCACACTTTCCAAAACAAAATCTAGAAGCCCCACCCATGGGTACCTTCTAAAAAAATTTTTCCAACAAAAAAGATGCACAGCATCACCAAAATCCAAAATTAAAGAAAGGTCCATAGTTTATCCTCATTGCGGAGTCAATCTTCTTCACTTTTTGTGCCTCTAGGGTAAAATCTCTTCACCTAATCAGCAGCCACTCTCTTCTTTAAGACTGCGCCATCTAGCTCCTCCAAAACATAAGAACCTCCAGACACCTGAGATCTTACTCTGTAAGGTCCATTCCATCTGTCAGAAAACATCTTCCCCCACTGACTCTCCAAACTTTTATTATACACTAAAACCAAACAGCCAGATTTCAAGGGATTCCTGAGTCTATGAGCAAACTTCTTGTCCCAGTATCTGACTGATTGATTTCTTATCTTCATCATTCTAGAGTATGCCTTCTATTGACACTCCTCTCTACATCACAACTGTTTCATCCTGGCACAGAGCAAATCTTCTGTTGAGCATATATCATCCCAATCAATTCAAAGATAAGAGACAGCTCCTAAATCTACCGGTAGAACAGCTTTCTGCCCAAAAATTAATTCATAAGGGGAATAGCCATTTGTCCTTTTTACAGTGACTCTATCAGCAAATAACACCAATGGTAAATAATGCCCCCGTTTTTCAGCACTATCTCCACACATTTTCACCAAAGCATTCTAGATAACTTGATGGCCTCTTTCAACCATGCCTTAAGCTTCAGGATAACAAGGTGTAGCCTCTCTGACTTTAGAGCCAATAGTATCCACAGCTTCTTTAAATTCAGCTCCAAACTCTGGCCCACCATCAACAGTCACCAACTTCATCAACCCATACCTAAACACACATTCTTTCTTCAAAAATTCTGCCACAGTTTTGGCAGTCAAATTCACCAGAGGCACCATCTCAACCCAACCAGACAAATCATCTCTGGCAACAATCAAGAATTTATACCTGCCCTCTTTGATATAGACAGCATCCAAACTGACTCTTCCAAACACAGTTGTTTCACCAGTAGCACAGTCAACCTCTTTAGGTTTCAAGTGACTTCTTCTTTGACATTCTTCACAAGATTGAACCCAACCCTGCACAGCAAACTTCATAACTGGCCACCAAAATCTATCTGCTACTCTTCTATAAGTCTCCCCAAAGCCTCTATGACCAAGGTCTTCATGCAAAGACTTCAAAACCGATTCTTGACCCTTCTTCTGAGTCACCGCCACTTGAGGATTTGGATGTCTCCTCCTCATCAACCTCCTTCCTGACACATAAAAGCCCGGACTCTTCTTTTTGATTGCCACCCAAGTATCTGGCCTCTCCAAGGTTAACAGATATTCAACCATAATAAAATAAAACCCAATCTGACCCCAGGTCTCATCTTCAAAAACCAACAAAGCAATATCCAAGGGTACAACCCTGTCATCAAAATCTCCAGTGTACACATGAGCAACACAACTGGCCCATCCAGGACACCAATCCCTAAACTTTGCAAGTCTTTTTTCTTCCACTGAATCTTAAGAGAATCCAGTTCACCAACAAAAACACCATTCTTCAATTTTTAGCCATTCCAAATAAAAGCCCCATCTTCATCAACTAAAGCATTCTGATTGTCAGAATCAAGATCAGAGCCATCCAGTTTAACCTCTTGGTGGAGGCAAGAAAAATCATCCAGTATAGCCTCTTGGGGGAGAAAAGAACAATAATATTGAGCACCATTTGCACTGGCCCTAACCACTGAAACATCTTCATCAAATTCTTCAGAATCAGAATCTTCATTTATTAATTGCAGAAGATTCTTATCCACTAGCCCCGGGGCTAGTGGATAAGGAATCCACGATAATTCATTATCCCACCTCTTACACCCCAATTTCCATTCCTAATTCCTGATCCCAAACTCATCTCATCCATGATGGACTTGTAAGAAAGTCACATGACTCATAATTTCTGATGCCATCCTTAAGTCTTTCCTCACTCTATGCTACTTAATTTTGGTGGTGAACACTTAAGTTTTTTTTCTATCTACACACCTCAACTGCACATTTGGCAGTGAATTCCCACTTCCCTCATCACATAACCCTTCCACAGGCAACAATGAAACACCTCTCTACTAGGAAGCTACTTCACTCAAAAATGAATGCTATTACTTTTCTTTTAGCTCTTTACTATAAATCTGACTCTGATTTGGAAGATGCTTTAGCTTATACGTGTTTTCTTTCCAAAAAGTGTTACATCATCACCAGGGGGCCAAATCTTTATGATGATCCCCAATATGATCTGGCCTCCATTCTCAACATTCCTCATTTAAACTTAAACTAAATTTTTAGAACTTCTCCCAATTCTTTCTTCAAACTTTATCAACTCATCTTTAATCATCCTATCTTTCATAACAATTCCCATAACAAACATTGTAATACTGCCATCCAACTTTCAGTTGCACTTTTTTGCTTTGGCTCAAATGGAAACAGTGCTGCTGTAAGACGTTTGGATAATCTCTTTAACATAGGATATGGTACCATGATATTATACACCAAGCACTTTATGATTGCTATCCTTTCCCTCAAGTCTCAAACACTTTCTTGGCCAACTCCAGAACAGTGACTTGAATCCTCTCAAGTAATGCAAGCTGAAGGTTTCCCTGGCTGTGTAGGATTTGTTGATGGCACAACTCTACCTTTGAGTCAAAAGCCTGCTCATGATGGCAACCATTATTTTGATCACAAAAAAAGGTTTCTTCAAAATCTTCTCTGATTTCTCATCCATCATAAACTAACTTTTTATCTTCTTTCTAGATACTCTATTGCCTTTCAACTTGTATGTGATGTCAAAAAAAAGTTTATTGCTTTTCATAGTGGCTACCCTGGCTCATGTAATGACTCTTCCATCTTCCAATGAATGAGGATTTCTCAAACCCCTGACTCATACTTTGACGAATCTCAGTACCTCCTTGCAGACTCAGCATATGCAAGTGGGAAGTACATTATACCTGCTTACCCTGGCACAACCTTAGAAAATGCCCACAAAACTAAATTTAATTATCACCTTGCCCAATCAAGAGTACAAATTGAACATGCTATAGGTATTTTAAAGGGACAATTTTCTAGTCTTCGGGAGCTCAGAATCCAATTTAAAGAAAATAGGAGATCAAAACTGCAAATCATTGGATCATGACTTGAATTATACTCCACAATATCCAAGCTGATTTAAAGGATGAGAGGAATGATCTTTATGAAGAAGAGGATCCTGAACCAGCACTGGCTCTCCCCTCCCTTGAATCACAAAACATTCATTCAACCGGCATATGCTCTGTCATTATGCCTATTACTCTCCAACATTTCTCTTCACCATCCTTATAAATTATTTTTTTTTACTCTCCAAATGTCCTCTTTGTGTACTTTATTTACTTGGTTTGGTATTTTGGTTTGTTGCATATTCATTTTTTTTTGGAATTTATGGTGAATATCTTTTTTTGGATGGCTCATTGCTTTTCTTTCACCAGCTCAACATGAAATTGCATATTTGTCAGTGATTTTTTTTTCATTCATCACTCATATCCTTTTCATCCTCTCCTCAAACATAACTCAAATATTTTTGTTACTTTTATTTTCTCAACTCATCTCACCAGGTAAGTCTTTTTTTTCTTTTTTCTTGTTTTTTATTTGCTAATCATGAATTTTTTTATTTTGCTTCTTTTTGTTTTTTTTTTGTTTTTTTTTTTTGTAAGTCCTTTTTTTTTTTCAAGGTTAGACTAATTTTTTTTTCTCTTTTTTCTCTTTTTTTTTTCTTTTTTTTTCTCTCCTTCACCCTCTTTATCTGCCTCATTTCACCCCTTTTCCTCTCTCTTTACCTGCCTCAAGTCACTTCTTCTCCCCTCTCTTTGCCTTCCTCAAGTTCCCCTTATTTCACCCTCCTTGCCTGTCCCAAATCCCCCCTTTACCCCCTCTTTAGGTGCCTCATGACCCCCCCTTCCCCTCTCTTTAGGCGCCTCATCACCCCCCCTTCCCCTCTCTTTAGGTGCCTCAACTCTCCCCCCTTCTCCTCTCTTTACCTGTCTCAAAACCCCCTTACCCCCTTTTAGGTCCCCTCCCCCCCTTCCACTCCCCTTTAGCCACCTCTACCCCCCCTCCTTCTTAACAAACGATTGTTAGTGATTGTTTTTTAAGGAGGAGGAGGGGCTAGAGGTGGCTAAAGGGGAGTGGAAGGGGGGGGGGTTGGGAACATTTAAAGAGGGGTGAGGGGGGGTTTTAAGGTTACTAAGGGGGGATTTTGGGGCGATTTGTGGCAATTAAGGAGGGGGTTTCAGGGGGATTTTGAGACAGGCAAGGAGGGGATTTGAGGGTGGTTTTGAGGCAATGAGGGAGGGATTTTAGAGGTGATTTCAAAGAAAAAAAGGGGGGGAAAGGGGATTCTTATGGGAGTTATAGAGGGGTTACCTATTTTTTAAAAAACATACTAAAATGTAATTTTTTTTTTTTTGGCAGAATTTTAGAAAAAAAAAACTATTACATTCTTTTAAGGTCTTTCCCTGTAAATTACAAAACAAAAAAGGTTTAGATTTTAATTTTTAATTTTTCTTACAAATAATTTTACTGAATTAATTTTTTTTTTAAATTTATTTGTTCTGATTTTTCTTTTACTGATTTTTATTTTTTATTTTTTTCTTTATTTTTAAATTATTTTGACAGGATTTTCTGTGAAGGTTTTTGATAACCAAACTTCAGGTTTTCTTTTGTATTTTTTTTTTGAAATAATTTTTACTGAAAATTTTTAAATTTTTTTTTATTTTTTCTAAAAGGATATTGCTTAAAATTTTATTTTAAAAGATATTATTACGTGAGTTTTTTTTTAAAAATATGTGCTGAATTTTTTTTTTAAACTTAAATTTTTTTCAGATCAAAAAACACCACGGGAAATCTAGGGGTGAATTGCTAGCAATCCCCTCTCTTGAAATTTAGAGTGTCCCTTAATTATGCCAGGTTTATGAATACTTTATAAACATAAGTAAATTAGAGTTAGATTTACATTTATTCTCAGATTGATTATAGACAGAATATCAACTGATTCCAAATTATGCACAATTTGATCCTCCAGAACTTGATTTTGGTCCTCTGATGAGAACAAATTGAGCACAAATTGATCTAACCTAAGCTTATGCATATATAATAATTCAGGATACTTGCTCTATTAAATTTGATAATAAAATAAAATATTGATGAATTTATATAAAAAAAATTATTATGTAAGATATTAAATTACAAATTTAGGCATCATAGGAGGGCACGTAATAGAACTTAATTATACTATGTGACACCTTAATACTGTATCACGCAGTTTGAAACATTTAAAACAAAAAGAGTCATAATGGGCAATGAAATTGCTTGGACAGACTCTTTCAAAATTAATACTGACCATAATACACAAGTATGAAACCTTGGCATCTATCCAATAAAAGATTTTCCTTCTGATAAATGGATTTTTCTCAGTTACTACCTGCTAAAAAGTGTCCTTCTGTGGTTTGTCTGACCTTCAGGGGGGTAATTTGGCCACATCACACTACTTCTATTTCCATGATTGACCAAAACATCATCCTCATTCCCATCTAAAGAGTTGATCTCATCTGACTGTGGCTGATCAAAGGGGTCCACCACAAGTTTAGCCAAAATTTTGGTGAACACTTTTTTGATGGATAGTGACTAACTGGTGCTTTCCGAAATTGTCCACCTCAAGTTAGGATAAACTTCAGGAGGATAAATTTATTATGAATACCAAATTAACTGAAGAATACTTTTGCCCTAGCTACTCTGCATCATAAAAGTGTCCAACTGAGGTTTAGCCATAATTCAGGTAGACACTTTTGGAAAGGCACAGTCTGATGGGTTTAATATCTATATATGGCAATAAGTATCAGTTTTTTATCAACATGGAGCTAGAATTAATTTAATTTGGCCAAAGTGTCCACCTGAAGTTTGGCCAAAATACAGGTGGAAATTTTTATGAGGATTACTTGATGAAATGAAGAAGACTTGCAATTACTTTCCATCATAAAATTTTCAAACTCAAGTTTATCAAAAATTGTGGTGACACTTTTTCCAGATCCAGTCATATGGGATCAACTCTCTATATGGCAATGAGAATCAATTTTTAGTCAATCATGGCATTAGAAGTAATTTTATATGGAAAAACTTTCCACCTGATTTTTGGCCAAAAATAAGTTGGAAATGTTTATGAGGAATACTAGATTAACTAAAGAAGACTTGCACCCTACTACTGTCCATCATAAAAGTGTCCTCCAGAAGAATTCTCAACCTTGTGGTTGACACCTTTGGCCTGGTCCAGCCATATGGGATCAATTCTGCATATGGAAATGAGGATTTAATTTGGTCAATCATGGTACTAGAAGTAATTTGATATAGATAAAGTGTCCAACTAAATATTGGAAAAAAATCAGTTGAAAACTTCATTTAGTTTTTCAAAAAATCAAATTAAGTAAAATTTTATTCCTGATGATGCCCATTTTATCCAACACCTCTTCTGAGCCTTGAACGTAGGCATTTAGCTTGAATTTTGAATTTCATATAAAATCCCTATTATTCAACCTATTTCTTTTTATCCCTTTTTTTTTCTTTTAGATATCAATTAATTTTATGTAAAACAAATCATTTTCATAGTTTTTTACCTGTATTTAATAGAATTATTAAAGGTTTAACATCACCCTGTAAGCATTTGGCACATGTTTTTTTGCTATACTAATAAAAATAATAATATACTGGTAATAAAAATTTATCAAATGATAAAATATTAATAAAACAGAAAGATCAAATACCAGTTGCACTGAAGAAGAGCTGCACCCTAGATACTCACCATCAAAAAAGTGTCCAGCACAAGTTCGGCCGAACTTGTGCTGGACACTTTTGGTCAGTTGCAGTCATATGAGATCAATTCTCGCTATGGCAATAAAAAAAAATTTTGTTTAAAAAAACTTCACTAGAACTAGTTTTACATAGCCAAATTTTCTACCTAGATTTCATCCAAACCACAGGTGCACAATTTTTTATCTTTGAAAAAAAGTCAATTTAGTACAATTTATCCCTGATGGCTCTCATTTGCTTCAACACCTCTACTGGCCTTTGATAGTAGGAATATTACTTGGATTTCTTTTTTCATATTTGATCCCTTTAACTTAATTTTTTATTCCTAATATTGCTTTTGGATATCAATTAATAATTTTTATAATAAATTATTTTCATATTTTTATACATTTATTTAATAATATTATAAATGGCATAAAATCACCTGGTATGCATTTGGCACATGAGTTTTTTCTATACTTATAAAATTAATAGTATAATGGAGACCAAAAATTAATCAAATGATATTAATGAGTGAGGAACAAATATAAAATACCAGTAGACATGTTTTTAAGAAATACTAGGTGAACTGAAGAAAAATTCTACCCTAGCTACTCTACATTAAAAAAGTGTCCAGAACAAGTTCGGCCAAACTTGTGCTGGACACTTATGGTCAGGTGCAGTCAGATGGGAGCAATTCTCTCTATGGAAATGAAGATAAATTTTTGATAAAAAATTACACTAGAAGTAGTTTGATATGGCAAAATTTTCATGCTGAAGTTTTGGTAAAGCTCAAGTGGATTTTTTTTTTATTTTTACAAAAAATAAAATTTAGTGCAAGTTTAGCCCTGATTGTTCTAATTTAATTCAAAATCTCTTTTTTCTGTTTATGGCAGGAATTTAACTTGGATTTTAATTTTTATCTTTGATTTCTTTTATTTTACTTTATTCCTCTCATATTGCTTTTGGATAGAAGTTTATTTTTTGTAAAATAAATCATTTTCATATTTTTTTACCTTTATTTAATAATATTATAAAAGGTGTAACATCACCCAGTATTCATTTGGCACACAATTTTTTGCTATACTGATAATATTAATAATATAATGGTGACAAAAAATTAATCAATTGATAAATATGAGTGAGGCACAAAGATTTAATAACAGTGGAAATGTTTATAAGAAATTTCAGATGATTAAAAATGACTTGCACCCTGGATACTCTTCATGATAAAAGTGTCCAGCACAAGTTTTGCCAAACTTGTGATGGACACTTTTGGTTGCATGCCTTCAGACGCAATCAATTCTTTTTATGGAAATGAGACTGAATTATCACTCCATCATTGCACTGAAAGTAGTTTTACATAGACAAATTGTCCCCTGGAAGTT
Organism: Hemileia vastatrix; assembly: GCA_030280995.1. Lineage (NCBI taxonomy): Eukaryota > Fungi > Basidiomycota > Pucciniomycetes > Pucciniales > Zaghouaniaceae > Hemileia > Hemileia vastatrix. Next base: position 20,597,588 of record JASXTE010000014.1, on the reverse strand, counting down.
TTTCCAAACCTAAGGTAGACAATTTTTTCCTTTGGTAAAAAGTAAATTTGATCCATGTTAATCTATGATGGTGCCCATTTTTTCTGAAGCCTCTACTGGCTCATGATAGCAGAAATTATACTTAACATCTTTATTTCATGTTTGATCTCTTTAATTTTAATCTTACCCTTTTATTTATCCTTTAGCTTTTAAATATCAATTTTATTTTGGTAAAACTGATAACTTTCACATTTTTTTATATTTATTATATTATATTATTAAAGTTGTAAAATCATCCAGTGTACATTCATTACACATTTTTTTGCTATACTAAAAACATTAATAATATAATGGTGACTAAAAAATAATCAAATAATAAATATGGATGACACAGAAAGATCAAATACCCATAGACATTTTTAAAATGAATATAAGATTAACTGAAGAAGACTTGCACCCTAGCTACTCTCCATCATAAAAGTGTCCAGCACAATTTCAGCTGAGCTTGTGCTGGACACTTTTGGTTGCATGCAGTCAGATGGGATAAATTTACTCAATGGAAGTTAAAATGAATTTTTGCTCAATCATTGAACAAGAAGTAGCTTTATACTGCTATACTATCCTCCTGATTTTTTGGAAAACATCAGGTGGACATTTTTATTAATTTTAAAAAAAGGAAAAAATATTCCAAATCTAGAACTGGTGGTGCAAATTTGGTCTGAAAACTCAAATTATCTTTGATGGCAGAAATTCTATTTGAATGTTTAATTTCATATTTAATCACTTTTATTTTACTTTTTTATTCCTGTTTTTGCTTTCAAATATCAATTTATTTATTGTAAAACTAATAATTTTCATATTTTTTTTACTTTTACTTAATAAGATTATGAAAGATGTAGCATCTCCCAGTATGCATTTGGCTTACAAATTTTTTCAATACTAATAACATTAATATTATAATGGTGAAAAACAATGAATCAAATGATAAATATGAATGACACAGAAAGATCATATACAAGTGGATTTGTTTATAAGGAATACCTGATGAACTGAAGAAGACCTGCACCCTAGATACTCACCATCATAAAAGTGTCCAGCATAAGTTTGGCCGAACTTGTGCTGGACAATTTTGGTTGCATGCAGTCAGATGGGATAAATTACTCTATGGAAATGAAAATGACATTTTGCTCAATCATTTCACAATAAGTAGTTTGATATTGCCAAAATGTCCTCCTGATGAATTTTCAAAACTCATCAGGACACTTTCTTTGGTTTAACAAAAAAGAAAATATAGTGCAAGTTTAGCCCTGGTGGTGCACATTTGATCTAACACCTCTACTTGTTATTGATAGTGGGAATTTTCCTTAGATTTTTTTTTCTTATTTTATCCCTTTTATTTTACTTTTTTATTGCTCATATCACCACAGAAAATTTGGGGGGGTATTGCTAGCAATACCCCTCATTTAAAAATGTTGGGAAGTGGTTGGAAAGCTGTTGGAAGGCTGTTGGGAGTTCATTGTGAAACCAGATTTAAATTAATTGGACAAAGATTTGGTAATCAGTTAGACCTAGGTTCAACCAAACTCAATCACAGGTTTCTTGGAGCTTGGTGATTACTTTGATTTTGAGCTGAGCACAGATTGAGCAAAGCTTGAACATATCACTTAACATATCATAATATTCACTTTCCCATCTTGTGGAAAGCAAAATTTGATATTCGTTCTAAGAATATCTACATATATTTTCTTGCCAAGTTGGTAACAGAAGGTTAAACTGTAGTATCTCAATTATTACACTAGACTACATAGATATTTGATAAAACATACAATTCAAATCAATTTTAATATTATTGAGATCACCATAAGTGTCTTTCCAAAGACTTACAAAAAGTATGTTAGTATCAAGATATCGTTCTAGGTAGTAGTTTCAATTTGGATTTTGAACTGACATCTAAAGCATTTTACTATTAGACAGAAACATAAATAAGTGTAATAAGAGTGAAATTATTCTATTTTGTGATTATAATGTAACAATAATGCACATTTCTATTGAGAAAATTTTTCTTCCTCCACAAACCAAAATTTACTCTATAGGCTCAAGATTTATTTTTAAGACATATTATTCATTTCAGTTATCATTGATTTACTTCCAATATTTATTAAAAAGATAATAATAATACATGTGAAAGAATTATGAGCTTAGCATAGCATATGCTAAAAAGTTATTTTGTCGTTTTATTCAAAACTGATTCTTCATTTTTTGCTTCAATTCATCTTTTAACAACCACTATCTTCAGATACTATTCTTACTTAATATGTCAAGTCTCAGATGTGTTGGACAGTTCTCAATAACAATCAATCAAATTTATATGAATGTAATTTCAAGATTTCAAAACTCACCGACCCCCATGATTTTACAGCGAGGCCATTCGAATGTTCATATTTTTGGACTATTTGAAGAAAGAAAACCAACCCTTGTTGGTAATCTTTCTCAAGTGCAGAGTCAGCACATTGGACCACTATTGGGTGACATTGGCTCTGGATCTCACCATTTAAACCAAAGAAGTGCCTTGAATCCTATGAAGCCTTTCTATTTTCATGCTTACTTGGTTCCAGTTTTTGGTAATCAGTATCAACTTTGGGGATGCCTCTTTTCTTCAAGTACACTAATCAGTCTTGCTAAAGAAGCATTTTCTTCTGCACAAATCGATTTATGTCCAATCCTGAACTACGACTCCACTATCTTTTTTAATATCCCGCATGTAATTTTTGAAGGCTCTTTCCAAATATCTCAGAGTACTCAAGATTGGAAAGCTGATCAACTTATCCGAGGAATCAAAACAGTTCTCAAAACACATCAACTTCAAGCAATAAATTTTATGATTGACAATGAATGAATGTTAAAGGAAAAGTTGGATATCATGTGGAGGCACCAGGACAACCATTGGCTTAGAACTGGATTCGATGACTATAAAGATCAGTTTCCTAACAATCAATTGCTGCCTGAAGGAAACGGGTCAATACTTGCTGATGATATGGGTTTGGGAAAGACACTTTCAACTCTTTCTCTTATAAGTGCAACTCAAGGTGAAGCAAGACAATTCCAGGTATCAGAAAATCAAGAAGGTATTAATCGGAGTTCAGCCACACTGATTATATGCCCCCTGGCAACACTATCGAATTGGATCAATGAAATAAGTGTGCACTTTGAAGATAATGCACTTCCTTTCAAGGTTCTTTATGGGAAAGATTGTCAAAATACTAATGTCAATGAGCTACAGGACACTGCTATTGTTTTAACGACCTATGAAATAGCTAGCCCAACGATGTCAAAAAATCAAAGCCAAAAAAAGATACTGGTGACTCAAATGCTCTTTTGGTATAGAGTTGTTTTAGATGAAGCTCAGTTAGTGCCCATTTCTATATCTAAAACTTAAAACTTAATTTTTATTATCAATTTTTATAAATATTCTTTTAGTTACATTAAAAATCCTTACTCGCAGAGGGCTCAAACAATATTTGACTTGGAATCCCAACACCGACTATGCTTGACTGGAACTCCACTTCAGAACAGGCCCACTGACCTTCAAAGTCTCATATTTTTTCTTAGAATCGAAAAGTGGCAAGAAGACTGGTTATGGAAGAATTTCCTTTTTCCAGGTTTGCAAAAAGGAAAGGCTAATTCTATTAAATCAATCAATCACTTAATGAAAGTCATAAGCCTACGTAGAACAAAGGATGCAATTTTGTCTCTTCCAAAAAAGATTCAAAGGGGGATATCGGTTCAATTAGCAGATCCATGGAGGTCTAAACTTGATGTGCTTCAAGAAGGATTCACTGAGCGATATGGGCCCTCCAGAAGCACTGACTTCCCTTGGAACTCATCTGAGTTTCTAAGAGAGCTGATGATTTTAAGAAAATTCTGCAACCATCCAATCTACAAAAATCTGGATGAAACTCCAACTTTTGATTTCACCTGGCAGCATTCCGCAAAGATTTGTCATCTTATAGGCCACTTAAAAAACTTTTTGTCTGGTGAAAGGGATATAAATTTTCCAAAAGCTGTTATATTCTCCAACTTTGCAGACTTTTTGCAGATGTAAGTGATTCTATAATGAATTGTTTTACAAAATTGTGTTGGCTTATTAAAAACAATTTTCTAATATTTCAAAATAGAATAAAAATGGCTTTAGATGACCACAATATTAGGTATACCCAGCTTACGGGTGAACTCAGCCGGACAAAGCGAGACAAAAATATGCATGAATTCCATTTTAATAAAAATTGCCAAGTTTTGGTTGGAACGATTCAGGCTGCAGGAGTGGGTATAGATCTCAGGTGTGCTCAAAATGTATATATAATGGTGAGCTCAATGTCTTTTATTTCATATTAAGAACAAAAATATTAAATTTTTTATATGTTCAATGTTGAAATAGGAGCCAAATTGGAATCCAGCAGTTGAGCAACAGGCTGTTGATCGGCTCTATAGAATGGGGCAGCAAAATGAAGTAAATGTTTTGAATTATTTTGTACAAGGAAGTATAGAATTCAGCATGTATAAGATTCAAAGGAAAAAAATGGAGCTAACAATGTAAGCCAAATTTCATTTCTATAAATTTTAATGATAATAGTAATCATTAAAATTATGTTTTTGTTTTCAAGGCTAAGTGTCCCAAACAGTGGAAATGAGGAGTATGAGTGTGCAAACCTATTATTAAGGGAGTTTGTCAATCACTCACATTAGAGGAACAAAGAATTTCAAGGAGAGCAGGTAAATTTATGGGATTTTGAGGATTTAAAAGTCTGAGTTGTTGAGGATTTAGAGATGCAAGATATAAGGGAGAATAACAGTCATTCGGCAAACCCCGGGGGACATGAGAAGGATTAAGGTTAGGGGATAATGTTGAAACCAAACTGATTCTTTTGTACAAGGCCAAGTCCTTTAGCACACTGCCAGAGTAGGTTGAATTATCTCGAATATCAAAGTGTTGTTGGTCAAGATATTGTGCAACTTTAGAAAAATCTTCAGACCTCCATTGCATTAAGATACGTCTTAACGATCCATCATTATCAATTTCGGTGTCTGAACAACATTTGATGTTTGTGAAAAGGTTGTGATAAGTTTCACAATGTGGAAGTTGTTTAAGAAGTTTAGTTCGGTTAACTGAATTCTAAGAATCTTTGTTATTTGAAATAAAGGTCATAAATAAAAACGGTTGAAAAAAAAGGGATTTTCATACTTTTTTTTTATTCTATATTTATGCTTTCTCACTTTGATTATTTCTTGAGAGCTATGAGAATCCTTCCCAAGTCTTAATCTATCAGCATGACCTAAAAACCAACGGTGAAGAACTCCTATTTGATTTGAGAAGCTAATTTGAGTTGAGTCAATTGGATATGCAATCAAATTATTGGTTTTTAAGGCATTGTCCCAGTGTTTAATGAGAATATTTGCCAAGACCTGGTTCCATTTGTCAAACCAATCTAGGTTCCAAGCGAAAGTTGATCCTGGGAAACCACACATGCGAAGGTGCTCAATAAAAGATTCACGGAAAATTGGTGGAAACTTTTCTGAAACCGCTGAATTTGATTCTGGATGAGGTAGTTCAAAGGCAATGTTGCAAGAATTCATGTCGAATGATGAAAATCTGTCTAATTGCTCTTCAGTAGGGTTTTGTTTCCATCCATTTGATTCTGGTGACATATCCAAAAGTGAACGACAAAAATTGTGTATAGATCTACAAAAGTGAGAATTGAATGGAGGCAAAGTCTCATTAAAAATTCTATTAAGTGTTCTTGTGTTTGTGGGCAGGTTTCCATGAGGAAAGTAAGAGCTACTAGGGTTCATAAATAATTAGATTAAGAAAGTGTTCAATTAAATTAAACAAAGAGGAAGGATAAATTGTTGAGCTCCAAAACTTTATGATCAAAGTTGATTTAAGGAGAAATATCACAAAAATTAAGAATAAGAAATATTTCGACTTTATGGAATTATAATATGCATAAATTATATTTTTATATGCAACTTGAACTCAAAAGGAATGGTATAAAATAAAGAGAATGATTATGTGATAAAAGCAGACTCATTTAAGAAACAGATTTTTTTTTCTTTTCAAAAAATTCTTCCACAAAAATAATTTGTTAAATGTGAGGCTATGTTCATTTTTTGATTACCAAAAAATTATTTTTGGTCCAATATGATAGTAATACATATTCTTTTGAGTAATTTTTTTCAACCTGAATAAATAGACTAGAGTGTCACTTCATCGCATTTATGTATGAAAAGTTATACAAGGTTTCAGCTTTTATGTAATTCTTTAAGGTTTACACTTTTGTAGCATCTATTATTTGAGTATTTTTGATTTTTTCTTTATAGAAAATTCTACCTAGTACAGACCAATTTTCAAGTTGAAAGAAATATGTTTGTGATTGTTTTTTACAAAATATTAAACTTATTTTTGGGTTTAACTTTGATTTTTGGGGTAATTTTTTAAATAATTATGTTAAAAATATGGATTACTTTTCTTATAGTCCATAACTAAGAATTTTTATCAAAATCAAATAATTATAGGGTAGTTAGATATAACTCAGAAGGCATTTGATAGAAAAATAATTAAGATGCTTTTGCGTACAACAGAATTTTTTCTATGATAGAAAATATTCTGATAAACATGCATGCATTGTTGTACAAATGCAGAGAGTATACAGAATACAAATAAAGTAGACTGCATAACTTTAAATTAATATATAATTTATCCGATTAAAAATTAAACATTTAAACTTAAATAATTTCAACACATATTCCATCATATTCTTTTGATAAAAAAATGTAGCTTATATTAGCTAGTGCCTTTCAAAAAAAGGAATACCTTCAATCGGTAACTTCGAATAGCTAACTTATTCCTACAATTATCACAATTACAATGCCTCCATTTTTTCATGTATGTCAATGTCAAGATCTTGGATGTGTCAATAGAAAGTATCAAACTTCTTCTGGGTCCTTTGAAGTTGGTATGGCTTTCAAAAGCTCTAATTCTTATGCAAAACATCAAGAGGAAAGAAATAGGAAGGCCCAGATGGTTATTTCTTCCAACAATCCACTTAACATTGGAAGTTCCCGCTCCACAGAAACAGTAAGCTGTATATCTATAGTTCAATGTGAGAATTAAAGTCTTTATGATGTTTCAATGATTTATTACATAGGGGCAGTTGCTATTGGGGGCAGAAGTATCTTCAACAGTCTCTAGAAACTCAAATCTTGGGGAACGGTATAGCCAAATAATTATGTGGCAGGCAGCAAAGCTTTCTCTGATTCATCATTTGAGCAAAGAAGGTTGTACTCAATTTTTGGATGAAGAAATTAAGAAGCTCAAACTTCTAGGTGATAGTGGAATACTGGATTCTGATAGCATTGTCCGCCTGGTCCCATGCTCGATAGATACAGTTTTTAGTCGATTAAAGCTCAATCAATCATTTTTCACTAAAACATGCTGTCCTAAATGCTTTGCTCTTTATGAGTATAACTCTGAATCTCAACCATCTATACTATGTTGCAATCAACCGTTTCTTTCATCATCAAAGCGCTATTTAAAAATGTTTGGAGCAGGACAAATTGCAGTTAAATGTGATGAAAGGCTGTATTTGATGGAGGAACATCAAGAACATGTAAAATACTTATCTCTTAAAACATTTCATCACCATTCTTTTATCGACTGGCTTAAGGAAAAGATCAAACTGTTCAAATTTGAGCTTCTGATTGAGAAGAAAACCCCTGTGGCAGAACGTGTAGAGTGTGATTTGATGAAGGATGTTTGTGATGGTTCAATTTGGAAAAACTTTCCCATAACCACTCCAGCTCTGGATAGCAATGATGATGAATATACGATAACTTCAGGAAACTTAATGTTTACTTTATATGTCGACTGGTTTAGGCCTGGTGGCAATAGGATTGGAGGTCATCAGAAGTCTGTAGGCAATATTATGATGGTGTGTATGAACCTACCTCAAGAAGATAGATACAAAATGGAAAATCTTTTTTTGTATTCTATTATACCCGGACCAACAGAACCCACAAGTGAACAGCTTAATCACCTTCTAAAACCACTGGTTAATGATCTACAAACTCTATGGGATGGTATATTGATTGAAAAGACACATCTTTATCCACGAGGCCGGAAATTAAGAGTTGCATTGTTCTCTTTGATAGGTGACATTCCTGCAATACAAAAATTGGCTGGCTTTTCGAGTCACTCTGCAAAAATGTTCTGCTCTTTCTGTAATACATCTAAAGATGAAATTAGTGAAAAGAATGTGGGAAATTTTTCATTACGGAATCATGAGGATCATATGTGCTGGGCAACAAAGTGGAAAAATTCTAAGTCACATTGGGAGCGTGTATCAATTTTTCAAAATCATGGGGTACGATGGAGTGAGCTGAATAACCTTGAATATTGGCGTCCAACTGAATATTGCTCAATTGATGTTATGCATTCACATATGCTTGGCAACCTAAAAGATCACAGTCTAAGCTATTTTCAAATCCAAAATGCAGCAAAAGATCTAGAAAGAAAGCTGGAAAAGGATAAAAATTGGCATGTAAGAGAAGAAGATGATGATTTCTTTTCTGATACTTCACTGCACAAACATTCGAAAAAACGTAGAAGTAGCTTAAGCACCACGAATAATGATGATGATGATACAGGACACACGAGACAGCACAAGCGGCAAAGACGTACGAGTTCAAGACAGTCATCAAGTCATCATGGACTAGATAATGAAGGATTGGGAACAAATCGATCAAGAAGCCAGAGTAGGTCATCCAGCTCCAAATTTATTCCTCCATATAGCGATGTGGCCTCAGTACAGTCTCAAAGCAGTGACAGTAGGAATTCATTGTATAACTTAAGGCAAAGAAGCATTAGCATATCACAGAGTGAAGGATCTCACTCATCAAATGAGACAGCTAGAGATGAAGAAAATAAAAGGAAAGGTAAGGAGAAAGAAAATGAAGGTAGTAGTAATCCACGAATCACAGCAGCAGAGCTACAGGTTGTATGGAAGATGATTGATCAAGTAAGAAGACCTTCCTGGCTAACACGATTTCCAAAATTAGTAGGATCTAAAAAGGCAGGATCCCTCAAGGCAGCAGAATGGCACATGCTGTATACTCTCTACTTCCCTTTGTCACTTATACCCCTTTGGTTTGAAAAATTTAAAGAATCTGAATCTTCAGCTTCCTCAGCTGATAAACCAAGAGAATATTATCTTCTCAAGTCACTTGTAACATTATGCTCGATCACCAATTTTTTGACATTAAAAAATATACAGACTAATGAGCTTAAAGATCTAGATCAATTTCTGTTAGAGTATCGTGAGTGCCTTGAAGAGGGTTGGAAGAATATTAATGCAAAGCCAAATCTGCATATCACTCAACATTATCCTGAAATGATAAAGCGTCTTGGTCCACCATCAGGTACAGCTACTTGGTCTGGAGAGCGGGTGAATCATATATTATCTGAAATTCCAAACAATCACCATCCACGTATGTAATGTTTGTAAGAAATGATTTAAAAACTCAGCTGTGCTAATTTATTAATATTTACCACAGGAGAGATACCGCTAACAATGCTCAAACATTGGTATTGGAAGTCTAGGGTATTAGATCTTGGTGAAGCTGAAGATAATGATCAATGTGAGACTAAAAAAATCCATATTGATCTCGATAAACAAAACAAATGGATCCATCTAAGTATGGCATTATTTACTAAATGGGTAAGGGCACGAACGGGAAAAGAAACTTCAAGACAGGCTTTGACACCATCGGAGAAAAGTGGGGATCGGGTAGTTGAAAATGTAGCAAGCATATTGATACATGGAAAGAGGTTTACTAGTTACCATTGACACATTGCTAATTCAACAATTGAATTCTACTATGGAAAAGATAGCCAGTTTGGGCAAATTGATGATCTTTTCAGATCAAAGGAAGAGATTGATCAAATATATTTAATAGTAAGTCCTTTCAAAGAGCTCCGTCCAGAAGAAACATCAAAGGATCCCTATGAGCTTTTCCCACAAGTGCATTGTCGGTTAGTAAGAGTAGCCAAAGCAACTCAAATTGTGATTAAGAAAGATGCAATAATTGGACATGCAGCTACTGTCGAGCACAAAAAAGGAATGTTTGGAATCAAAGACGAGGTTGTCACTGCCATTGGACTGCAGACAGTAGTGAGTGAAAAAATTAATCAAATTTATTTTCTGTTGACTAACATCTTTGTGTTAATTTGGGATTGGGGAAATTTGTAGGATTGGGGATATTTGTAAATGGTGAAAGAAATAATTCAATGCTCGATTAAAAAATGCAATGCATCCAACTTACCTTATCATAAACCAGTGAACAATTACTTTGGTTGCTTTTATTGCGAGAGAACCCATGCTTTCAATGAGTCATTTTTATCTTAAATGTAAGAATGAAAGAAATAAAATCATGATAATGAGAAATATGATAAAATTTTTACTTAATGAATGATCTTCTTGCTCATTCATCTACTATAAATAGTTTGACCTTCCAACTTTAGCTGATAGCTATATATTATTCACTTTATTTTTCGACAAGAGAACATACACGTTTACAAGACTATATACATAGTATCTTTTTTTACTTTAGCTTTGATAGGTATAAATTTTAACAACTGATTATTTTTATTTTATTTTATTTTATTACAGTTCATTATGGATGATAATTTTGAAGGGATGTCTGTTGACCCAACCGATTTTTATTGTTTTCCGCCTCAACATACTAATACTGGAAATACTCCTCCACCACCCTCTGCTGATCCACCTCCAGATGCATCTCAATCTGTACCACCTAATCCTAACCCACCACCTAATCCCAATCCAGGCCAAGAGTCTCATTCAGAACCGAGAAATTTTAATCCCAATCATCCTTCTGCTTCTGAAAGTGCTGATCAGCAAGCTGATCAGCTAGGAAGAGATTGGGCTAGTGAAGTATTGAGGGAATTTTTCGGAGACCAATCATCATCTGCTCAGCCTAACCAAGGAGCAAGCACAAGTGGAGCAGGTAAGTAAAATTTGTAGTGTATTCTTTTATTGAAAAATAACCAATTTAATTAACTTATTTGAATTGTTAGTGAATCCCTCAATCATTATGGGTATCAGTGATTACCACAGACTCAATTCAGCAGAGTCTCATGAGCGAGAACGGGGGTTAAGGGCTGTAAGAGGCTTAGTTAGAAGGAATGATGTTCCCAGGAGCTCGGACAGTCTAAATAGAAATATTTACCACTTTCTGAAGTATTGTCTTGGGGGACCAACACAAATATCAAAATATCCTGCGAGCCCAACACCTTTGGAGATTGAAAATTGGAAAGATTGGAGCCAATTCAAACTAAAAACCATTCAAACTGTCCTAACCCAAGTCCAATCTTCTAACCGTGCCAATTCTGCAGCTGATCGACAATTTCTGATAACCAATTCTATAGCCTTCTTGCGATCCAAAATTCGACTACCCGAATTTTTTCCAGCACCTGAGCCTCGAGGACTAAAAGGAGGAGCACCAATCCCACTTTCTGTCAAAAGAAACTTAGAGCGTGAATTGCAAGAAAAAGGTTTTCGGAAATTCGCGTTTGATTGGACTTGCCGTGATTTTTCAGAATCAACTTGGAATCAAGTCATGGGAAGCATAGTATGCGACCACTGTACCAGATGGCTCACCACCTTGAATACAATCGATCAGTCAAAGCTTCAGTTCACTCAAATTGTTATTGAGAAATGGGTAGTTAATAAGGGGAAGGAGATGATAAGGTTGTTTGGGCAAGAAGAGGAAAGGGTAGCAAGAGAAAAGATTGAAAAGAGGGCAAGGGCACAAGTAAAACGTTATCGGACCAAGGTAAGTTTTTAATTTTACTTTGCTTTTTGTTATTATGAAGCTGATTTAGTTGGAATTCAGATTGCTAGTGCACGCTACAAGTTAGCAAGAGATCTCTGCAGTGATGTGCCAGGTTTTGTTGTGCTTTTTCATGATACTAGGTGCATCTCTGATATCGAGGAAGGCCCAGCACCAGCCCCAACTGCACCTATCCGAGCTATTCCTGGATGGCGAAATCCTGAACTCAATGATTTGTTTAAAAAAATGGATAAGATGACAAAGGACTTAGCCCATACACCAGCTCAAAAAAAATCAGCATTAAAAACATATTCACGGTCATCAGAAAGGACAGTTGCACAAAATGGTATATTCAATGTTCCCAAATACCTCCCCAAGAATTGCTATTCAGCAACATTTTTGCAAGGATTATCTGTGAATGAACGTGAGTCACTTGGGGTTGGAGCTGATATTGATCTGGTAAAGATTCGGGAATCAATTAATAGAGCATCAACATCATCATAACTTAGGTATAACGGTGATCTTCTGTGTAATATAGCTATCTTATATTGAATTTTATGTATTCTGTTTTTTTTCAAAGCAGCTTGGTAAATGTTATAAAGTGATATGAGAGAGAGTAACATTTTATTTAAGAAAAACAAATAATGTCACCACGCAATATAGGGGGAGGACTTGCTAGCAAGTCCGCAACTTGAAGTCAGATGGAAATCAGATGGAACTCAGACTGAAGTAATACTGAACTTTCACTTGAAGTATCACACAAATAACAATGGATCTATATTGAAAACATAGTGAAAGTGTGAGGATAACTGAATGGAAGCCAGAAAAAATCATTCCATGAGTCTACTCAATGCAAAGTATTTTTTGAAGATCAGTGACTTTTTCTATTACCTACAACTGTTTTTACAGAATTGAAAACTATGTTTCAGCTACTATTTTATGGAAGTGAACTCTGTTCTTCGCCCGAAGAACAGAGTTCATCCTCCTATTTTCACACTCTGTTTTGTTTCAGCTAATATTTTATGGAAGTGAACTCTGTTCTTCGCCCGAAGAACAGAGTTCATCCTCCTATTTTCACACTCTGTTTGCACCAATCTCCATCCCTTTCAATTCTATCAACACATGCTTGTCTTCCCTTCCCATGCCTTTCGCTATCCTCCCAGCCCCATTGTATGCCATCCTCTTTTGATCCCCATTTCACCCCTCTCAACCTCTCCCAGACCCTTTTCTTCATTTAAAATGCCTCGGAACCCTTAATCTTCCCTTCCAACTCTTTCCCAACCTTTTCGCTACCCCATACACCCTTCCTCACCCCTCTCTCCAGCCTTTCCAGCCCTTGTAGCCCCATTTGTGTTCAAAGTAAATTCAATGCTTCTTCATGATGGTTTTATCACTTCCTCAATGTGTGCTCAAAAAGATATGAATTAGGGTTCAAGGTTGCGGACTTGCTAGCAAGTCCGCCCCCCATATTGCGTGGTGTGTATGAGATATAAAAATGTATTTTCAACAAATTGATGGTCCATACCTCTTTATGTCACATTTATGTATCCATATTAATTTCAATCGAATTTAATGTTGACCAATACATAGTGAATACACGCTATGCCACTTATACTTGCCAGGCATTGCTACCATTAAATATGCCAGTATCAAAAATTAATTTCGATCGAAATTAATGAGCATGATAATCATGAATTTCTGGAGTCAACTGCTTATTTTTATGCATGGTGCCTTGCCAACATTAATTTCGATCGAAATTACTTTTGATACTTGCATATTGCATGGTGTCTATTCCTGGAAAGTGTAAGTGGCATAGTGTGTATTCATTACGTATTGGTCAACATTAATTTCAATAGAATTTAATATTGACATTTTCATATTGAACCCAAACCAGCAAACGACCCAAAAAATTCTTCATAAAACTGCTCATTAATTTCGATCGAAATTAGTGAGCACCATATACATATTGAATGGTAGTTATATCTGGTGTGTGTAAGTTGTAAAGCTTGTGTTCAATGTTTATTGGTCAACATTAATTTTGATTGAAATTAATATTAATGTGTAAATGATATTTACATGCTCAATATGCATTGTAATGTGTTTACTTAACAATAGAGTGCCCTACTTTTCATCTTACATAAAAATGCTTGGTAGCATGTCAAATTCAATTTTTATTAAAATTAATGTTGACATGTTACCATGCATAACAGTAAGCAACTGACTGAATAAATTGATGATAATCATGAACCTTAATTTCGATCGAAATTAATGTTGCCAAGTGCAGATTGAAAAAAAGCTATGCCACTTACACTAGCCAGGCATATTTACTATTTATTATGTATTGGTCAACATTAATTTTTATAGAAATTAATATGGATATGTAAATTTTATATTTACCCTCAACATGTATAGTAAATTTCAATACTTAAAAATACTTGCCGTCCTTTACATGTCATGCAAAAAAGCATTATATCATTTCAACATTAATTTTGATCAAAATTAATGTTGGAATGCCATTATGCATTGAAACAACTAACTGACTGAAAAAGTTCATGATCAAAATGCTCATTAATTTTGATCAAAATTAATGTTGACCAATACATATTGAATATAAGTAATCTCCACTTACTCAGACCAGATATAACTACCATTCAATATGTATATGGTCAGCCTTAATTTCGATCGAAATTAATGGGAAGTTTTATGAAGAATCTTCTGGGTTGTTTTCTGGCTTGGGTTCAATATGCAAATGTCAACATTAAATTCGATCAAAATTAATGTTGACCAATACATAATGAATACACACTATGCCACTTACACTTTCCAGGCATATATACATGCAATATGCCAGTATCAAAAGTAATTTCGATCAAAATTAATGTTGGCAAGGCACCATGCATAAAAATAAGCAGTTGACTCCAGAAATTCATGATTATCATGCTCATTAATTTCGATCGAAATTAATTTTTGATACTGGCATATTTAATGGTAGCTATGCCTGGAAAGTGTAAGTGGCATAGCATGTATTCATTATGTATTAGTCAACATTAATTTCGATTGAAATTAATATGGACATGGACTATGCATAAAATTCCTATAAGTATAGGTAAGCTAAGCAGTTAGATAAACTGGTTTGATCAAGTACACCATATAAAAATTGATGTTTTAATGCCTTGGTTAATTTCGATCAAAATTAATATTAAGCCATGCATGTTGAATTTTATCTATGTCTGTGTAGTCCATGTGAAATGGCTTGTATTCAATATGCAGGGGTCTATATTAATTTCGATCGAAATTATGAGGTTCATTGCCTCATAAATTTGATGGTTTCTGTCAGTGTTTCATGCATGGTGCCATCTGATACTTGTTGATTCCTATCAAAATTAATTTCAACACCAATATATTGAATACAAACCATGGCACTTACAGTACTTGGTCATAGCTAAAATTCAATATGCTAGTCTCAAAATTAATTTCGATAGAAATTAATCAGGATCCATGAAGTTTATCAATAGTGTATGAGTTAAGTTTCAATTCATATGTTTCATCATTTTCTTGCACCCATTTCTAGGTTATCTCAACAATTTTTTTCAAGTTTTATTATATTAATCAAAACTGTGGTAAGTTGTGAAAAATTAGCTAATCCAAATCTCAAATTGAATATTAATATTTTAATAATTTTGAATGTTGCTTAAGGTATTTCATTGGGTGATTCATAATAATATTTTATCAACTTAGTAGTCCTATAACTTTTGAAAAGTAACAATTTTGGTATAGTTAGGGACAACAATGCAATATCTTGTGCAGACTAAGATATATTGCAAAATAAAACTATTCAATTTTTTTTTTTCCCTTAGTTGTATCCAAGTTTATCAAAGGTTTGGTCACGGTGCCCACACCCTAGCCTGACACTCCTCCTGTCTCTTAAAAAACAAATTCTTATCTTAAATTCTAATGTTACCAATTTTATATTTATAATTCATTTCTTGTTTGATGAGGCATATCAGTATATATGTGAATCTTGCATTGTCATCTGAAATTAAATTTAACAAATATTCATAAAGGATTATCCTTTTTTTTCATATAATATACTAATTAAGTGTATCTCCATTGTTTAGGAGTAAATTCTAATTTAAAAAATTTTGTATTTACCTGTGGCAATTTGAATATGGGATATAAATTTGTTATTATTTGTTTTTCACACTAAAAGTCCCCAAAGAATTACTAGTATTTTCTGTTAGCTACATCAAATTTCGCTTCAATATAAACAGATTGTGATTTAGCATGTTACTCAGTTTACCCCACTATGAATAATACATGTTAAAAAAAGCTCAAATAATATAAAATCCCCCTCTTTATGTTTTCTGTTTCTTTCATCCTCACTTTAATTTTAATCTTATTCAATTTTTTATCCTATTAAAATATCAACTTCAATTTTCTAGAATAGAGTTTCTTATAATTATTCATCATATTACATCATAATTTTTTGATATCGAATACTTTTTTTTAATATTCATTAATCAATATGTCTAGTATACAAAATCCTACACCTCCACTTTGTATGTATATCATGTTCCTCTCTCTTAATTTATATATTTCACTTATGTTCTATATCTTTTTTTTTCAAAAATTTGATTTTCCAGCACCCAAATGTGTTTCATCCCACTCTCTGATTGATACTCGCTTTGAAGCTTTTGAGCTTGCACCATGTCTGCCACATGGCATGGCACCTAACCCTCCTGTACTTAGCAATGAGAGGCAGGAAATAACAAGAGTTCAGTATCACAATTTACTTGAATTGGCTAGAGATAAAACAGAAGAGCTTGTCAAGATCCTTAACAATAATCCTTCTCCTTCATATTTATCTAACCCTTGTAATGAATTACTCCAATATGTGAAAAGCCTTGAAAAATGTATGTTCATCACCTTTTTTGTCTCCTTTTAAATTAGTAGATAAGATTATTAATATTTTTTTTTCTTCATATATATTTGTAGCTTATGAGGAGGGTATGATTCCTCCTGATGAAGTCATTGTCATTAGGGATGATGATGAGACAGATGAACCATCAGCTTCAACTCATGCTTCAACTTCTAAGGAAAATCTTGAAACACCTGTTATCCGCTCCAAGAAAAAGAGATTATCCCAAGGCTCCTCTTTTGTTCGACGTATTAAACCGGCTTCTGCTAATGAATTTTCTGATGTATCAAATAATAAATCTCAAAAAAAAGCAAAGGTTTTGATAATGAGTATATTCTTGTTTCCTTTTTTTTTTATTGTTATTCTTTTATCTTTAAAATTCAATCATATATCTCTTTTATTGCTTACATATTGTACTTTTTATCTTTCTTTTGATATTTTGTACCAGAAACTCACCTGCTGTAGATTGTTCCATCCATAAACGCCCTCTCCCTGATGAAGATGATGAAAAGAGCAATGAAAATAGCGATGATCAACTATCAGAATATGAAGCTATGCTTGTTCATCAAAAAAAGCAAAGTTTAAAATCTTCTTCAAGACATGTTGATATGTTTGATAAAGATGATGATTCAAACAGCTCATCACCAAATTCCTTCATTTCTAAGAAGCAATACCCATCACCTGCTAAATTACCTACTTTGACCATTCTGAAAGCTTCTCTACCAATGAAATCAACTCCAATCAAGATATCGAAAAAACCTCTAACTTATTCACCCTCAGTTCTAAAAGAATCTGATTTGCAGGAGGAATTCTGTAAAATTCATAATTTTTATAAAGGTAGAATCAGCACGGCAAAGGTCCTCAGGTCGTGGTTGGAAATTGTTACTCTCCTCGAATTACGCTCTTCTACTTATTCCCAAGAACCCATGTCAAATATTCCAATGTTTACTTTTCATTGGGAAAAATCTTGTGGAGAAGATTGGCTTTCAAAACTTACTGAGTTATGTAAGTTACCATAATTTTTAGTCTTGACTTTTGTTCTTTTACTTATTTTTTTTTTCCTTTTGTAGCAAATATTTTTTTAGAGATTGATAGCTCACAGCTATGGGTACTCGATAATATTGATTTCAAAAAAATGGAAGATTTATGTGATCCTGATGGTTTAAATACTGAAATTCTTTCCTCAACAAAGAAAACGGATCACCCTGAATCCAATCTTATCCGAATGCTCATGAGATTAATGATCCCAAGTGACCACTGCCGTTCTTCATGGGTATCTCTTATATCATCTTCACTTTATCTGACCGCACATGAATTCAGCCAGCTTCCATCACATCAAAACATTAACTCAGATTGTCCAATTGAACGTGGTCTTCAGCTTCTAGCTCACCTTTCAAATCTGAAGAGTACGATTTCTGATGGCTTAGAAGTTGGTCCCACTGCACTTCAAACCCATGATATATCAATGTCAACTCTTCTTCAAATCAGCAATATTATCATTGATATAATTATGTCAATTATCATTCTTAAATCAAAATATTGTGCTGCAACAATATCAAGTGGCAAGACTAGTGAAGCTCAACAATCAAGTGAGAAAAACGAAAATACTGAACTGACTATAATGAGAGAGAAACAAAAGGCTGCACTAAACAAAATAAATTCTGAATACTCCCACCACCGATATCAATCTTTCACATTCTATATAATTGATGGTGTCCGTGGTTTATTTCTGAGCTCTCAAGATCATAGATTGGCTTCAGCAGCTGATTGCTTGGAGGTAATATCAGAAGTTAAGTTTCTTAATTTACATGAAAAAAAAAATCATTTGATGGAAGAAATAATTTGGAAAAATTTAAATAACTATATTTTAACATTAATAAAACCTTTTATAGGCAAGTGTGATCCATTTCCTTTAAAATTTGATACCCCAAGTCCTCCGGGAATTGCTAGGGCTATTTCTGCAGATTTTCTTAATCACTGGAGCTCCATTCAGCCAGTATCACCTTTTTTTGCTAAACATAGCCTTTCAATAAATTAATATTCCAACATGTAAATAGATAAAGTTCTGTCTATATGATATATCTTGTATAATTCAAGTTATTTTCCTTCAAATACGTCAAAAATGTGACCATCTTTGAAATTTATTAAGTAACCTTTGACATGATTTTCTAAATTAATTATTAAAAAAAATTATTGTAAGTCCAGCAATAACAAAGATTTTAAAATCTACTTATATGATTTCAAATACTTGTATTAAATTCTTAAATATTTTATTGTTTATATAAAAATATGATAACTGCTCTAGTTTTGTTACTTTACCTTTAATATTATATAATCTATTATTTATTACAAATATTTTTGTTGATTGTAACATTTTTAATCAGAAGTAGAACAATTTAAATAATTAAATGAGTACATTCTTAAAAAAATACAATTTAATCTATTATTGATTCAAAATTCTTTCTTCAACTCTTTATTATTACCTTTTTTATTAATAAGCCTGTTTGACCTAAAATACTATACAGTTAATTTGGTAGCATTAAAAGCACATTTTTATGGCTAATATATTTCAAATTCTTTATTATAGTTTTTTTTATTTTAGAACCTTTGCTACCAATTTAATAAAAATGACATTTAAAGATTTCACAACTTATATATTTCCTCAAAAGTAAATCAAATTTTCTTATAATATTATGAAAAAAAATTATTTTATTTCACAAATAAAAAAAATAGATAATACTATAATTATCAAAACTGAAAATGTTACAGCTACTCCCAGTATTTATCATGTTTAAATTTGCATTAAGTTGTGTATATATAATATAAATTTTTAATATTTATATATCTAGATTTTTTAGATTTGTCTTAACATTAGATAAATAATACTTTGCTGATTCTATTTCTTCCTCTATTAAGTCATCTCTTTTCAAAAAAACTCTCAAAGCACTAATCAAATATTCTAACCTAAATTTTTCTTTTTTAATTTCTAAGTATTCTGAAATATCAATATCAAAAACATTAAGCTTTTCTATAGCATGAAAAAGTCTAGTGCTGATTTGAATAGAAGAACCTATCCTAGTGAAGCCAGGAATTTCATGACATCTTGAGGTAAAATGCCTTAGTTGATTGGCAGGCCATAATGTCACTGTTATTCCATTAGTTGCTTCAAAGTTGATTTTACTTCGAATTTCGGGAAACATAAGTTCTCCACCTATTTGTCGTGGTTGGGTCTTATCATACTTCATATGAATGGTGTTTTTTTCTGTATCTTTAGGAAAAAATATTCCTAAAGTATACTCACTTGCATCCTTATCGAGATGAACCTCATTAGAGAACCCATTACCATTCCCTCCAGATGTCCAAGTTAAATTACTAGCAAACGGTACACCCTCTTCTTCACTAGAAACTTTTGAAAATCCAGGAATACCAAGTTTTGCGCAAAGATTAGTTGCCTCATTGTACTTTACATATGATATTTTTTTAAAAAAATATTCAAAGTACATTGCAATCCTCTTCATTCGTTTTTTATATTCATCCGTTTTTACAATATCATCAGTGTATTCATCTGCAAGGAAAAGCATTCAAAAATTCAGTATTTAAATTAAAAAAAGTGATACTTACGAATATGTAAAGATTTCTTTCTATCTAAAATAAAGCCACCACCAAACATTTTTCCAAAACCACCAGCTCTTTGATGATAACCATTATTTTTAATTTCATGTTCGCAGTAAGAAAGATCCTTAATGCATCGCACCGTAGCTTCTAACATATCTAGTTCTTTGAGCTCATGAATTTCAAAAGTCTGCACAAGAACATTAGGTATTAAGACACCTTTTGGTTTATAAATACTACATCCAGGAAAAAAATTGTAATAATTATTGCAATCTGTCATATTATTTGCATAAGATTGTGCATAGAAATGTGGCTTCTTCCCGTTTGTATCCATTCCAAGAGCGTTTACAAGTTTCATTCCAGTAGCAATGTCTTTCGCCCACCTATTGTTAGAGTTCTTCCCTGGCCGTTTTTTTTTTTTCAAATCGTTACTCATTGATGGTTCAATCCTAAGAGAATTCAATTTTGATTTAAAATAGAAAAAAATCAAAAATTAGAAAATAGTAACATAATTTCAATTATCAGTCAATGATACCTTTAACTTTATCATATCTTCAATATTAGAAA
This sequence comes from Hemileia vastatrix, assembly GCA_030280995.1. NCBI lineage: Eukaryota > Fungi > Basidiomycota > Pucciniomycetes > Pucciniales > Zaghouaniaceae > Hemileia > Hemileia vastatrix. Next base: position 20,576,611 of record JASXTE010000014.1, on the reverse strand, counting down.
TACAAAAGTTAGCATATCTACATATTAGTAAATTTATATACTTTTTCTTTATTTCAAATATTAAGAAAGCGTTTCAAAGGTATACTTTATTAAATTATACATATAAAGAGTATAGCTTTATCCTGTATGCATTCAGCAAGTACGAGATTTGGCTCTACACTTAATATTAATAATATAATGAAAGTATAACTCCAATACACTAGTAATATTAAAAAATTTACGGAATTATGATATCCACATATATAAAATGAAAAATCTTGCTCTGATCAATATATTGACTTAGAAAGTTATACTTCAATAAATTATTAATTTTTAAATTGTAGCATTGTCCTGTATGCTTTCAGCAAGTACGAGACTTTGAAACAACTTAAAAATCAATAAATTAAAGGTAAAGTACAAAAAATCTAATTATTATTATGAAAAGCAAAACATTATCCTGTATGCTTTCAGCAAGTACGAGATGATGTTTTACTTTTCATATTAATAATATAATGGTTGAGAAAGTATTAAAGAAATATAGAAAAATGATAAGCAAAACATGAACTTACATGTCTATAAAATCTTCTTCCATTTGTAGCTGATTGATCAAAATTAATTATAAAGTTTATTTTATAATCACTGTTTTAAAAAATAAATGGTTAGATAAATAAATTGAACATTTTTGATAAGGAATAAAGAAAAGTAAATTGACAAACAAATAAAAAAACTTTAAGTTAACTGAAAAAGAATTATTTTATAATGAATCGAAAGGGTACAGTAAAAGATACCATAAAAATAAATTCAGAATTAGAATCATTAGATTAACTTGTCAAAAGTGTAAAAAAGTGTAACAAACCAAAATGATATGAAATGCAATAGCAAGAAAAATTTGCTTACCGGTAATCAGATAAGGTCAAGAAAATAGTACCAATAATTCAAAATGATAAAGCAAAAATATGATTGATAATTTTTGAAAAAGGTAAGTGAGAAAGAGAAAGGAAAAATAAATTGGGTGGCAAACAGATGTATATATCATGAATTTTCACTGATCACATTTTCAAAAAAATGCAGCTCACCAAGTCATATGATAAACTTCATCTAAATTCCAAGAATGATGTTGCCAAGGCACTGTACACAGCATGATCATTTTTTCCCATGCATATACTAATTCCAGCTAGAATTTACTTAGCTGCATGTTGTACAGATGCACATTTGTGGAACACTGAATTTCACATCTAAAAAAAATTGACGCCACATAATTCTAGCTACCATGTTTCACGTAGCTAAAAAACATACACTCATCACATTTAAATTTACATTGCGCCAAAATTAATTCATTTTTGAATTTTTTTAAAGGAAACTATAATGTGCACCACCTATTTCTAAAATATGAACCTCCGCACCATATTAAATTGGGAGACTTTTAATTATGCAATTTTTTTGCCGTGACCTTTTTCCTGATCTTACTTGGTTCAAAATATTGAAACATGGCCAATGTTGATGAAAGAAACATTTGATTTTGTTTCTATGTGTAACAATGGAAGGCTGTTTCTTACTGGCGAAAGAGTGTTGTATATTTTATTTGAACAAATTTTTATTTTTTTATGTATTTTATTTAAAAAATTTACTTTTTATTGCAGCCAGATTTATACTGGCTGCTTTTTAGAAACCTTAATTTATGACCCAAGCCTTTGAAATTGGCTTGGGTCCCTTACATTGCAATTTAGTACTTCCAGCCAGGTTTCCCCTGGCTGGAAGTGTCTCTTTCAAGCAATCGAAGTCTCTAAAAGCGACTTCGATTGCTTGCTGTAATGTTTGCCACCCTCCCAGCTAATTTACTAGGCTGGGAGGTGGCCAAAGCAGTGTGCAACGCACGTTGCTGCTGCAAGTAACGCGCGTTGCACAATTGCTACCATATTTCATGCAGCTGATATCAAGTCAGCTGCATGAGATATGCGCAGCATTTGCAATGCACGCTGCATGCAGCAGAAACGCGCGTTGCATGCAGCACATGCAGCCTGCATTGCTGCTGCATGCAACGCGCATTTCTGCTGCATGCAATGCGCATTACTTGCAGCAGCGATGCGTGTTGCATGTGCTGCATGCAGTGCATTGCACAGCCAGTTTTTTTCTGGCTGTGCAATGCACACAGAGAAACCAAAGTCCCTGCAAGGGACTTTGGTCTCTAAAATGGAAGCGACTTTCCCTACCAGGTGCAATCTGGTGGGAAAGTGAGAGAAACGTTAGACCGAAGTTGTTTGAAAGCAACTTCGGTCTTAAAAACATTAAAAATCATAAAAAAAAAATGAGAAATGTAGAAAAAAAAAAATTAAAAATTAAAATGTGAGTATAAGAAAAAAAATAAGTTCTAGTGATACCGAAAATCCAAGCCAATTTCATTTGGCTTGGTTATTTAATAATTAATTTTTAATACATTAAATTTAAAATTCAAACACCATAAAATATATGAATTTTTTTTATATGAATATTATAAATTTAATCTACCTCTTTCTCATAATTATATTTATAATTTTGTTTTTTTAATTTTTGACATTAAAGTTTATTTTTTGGAAATACAAAATTAAATTTTCAACTAAATTTTTTAGTAAGGTAAAATAAATTATAAATTTGACATTTTGTAATTGAATAATGAAAAAAATTTTAAATTTATTTAAAAAATATTTTTGTTAGAAGAATACAAATATTTTAAGGGTAGAAATATGGTGCAAATTGTAAGTAAAAAAAATTATATTTTTTTTTGTGAGGGGTTATTTCTATTTTTAAAAATATTTTTCAAAAACATTCATTAAATACTGAATTAAATTACTTTGAAACTCAAATTTTTTGTAAAATAATTAAAAATGAAATAATAATATTGTTGTATTTGATATAAAATTTGAATTGGTAATATTAATGTCTCTTTAAGTAAATTTGAAAATCATTTAAAAAGACCATGTTGATAAGTACTTCATTTTTGATATACAATGGTTATATATATATCTTATATATATTTCTTGAGTGTTATTTTTATATACATTCAATAAAATTTGTAATATAAAATGCCATTTAATAATTAATTAATGTTCAACTTAGTTATAACAACTTCATATTTAATACCAGCCACTAGTATTTACTTTTTAATTTAAAACTCCAATATAATATGAGAGTATCCTTATTTTGTCTGTATGTAATGAACAACAATAACAGACCATAAATGAGTGGGTAGTTAATTACAATAAATAGTTGAAGAATAACCTATAAGAAATGATAAGTTTATCAAAAAGAGTACATTAAAAAAATATACTTTTGAATTTTTTTTGATATAATTTGGGTAGTTAAATGAAAATTTAAATTATCAGACATCAAAATGGATAAAATCTAAAAGTAGTGTTTATATAATAAGCCTCATAAAAAAAAAGGATAAAAAATCTACTATGTAACTAAATTATTAAATATTAAGGTATTATTAAAATTATTGAAAAACTTATTTTACAGTTATAATGAAATCTAAATGTGAAAATAATGTTGGGATAATAGTAAGACTATGTGGAAACACTTTAATTTATACATACTTTCAACTATGTTCAGATAAAAAAATTGTTAAAATTGTATAATAACATCTAGTTAATAGTGATGCAATTTTATTTAGATCAAGAATAAATTTTTCTGAGGAAAAACTAATTAAATTGAGATATGGCCATCTCCTTTCAAGAGATAGAATAATAATAAAAATTTAAAAAATTATAATAAGTATTCTTAATCACCATTTTTGAAAAGTCTCTAGTAAAATTCATTATAATATATCATTCATTGATTACATTATATGGAGTTTCATCTTGAAGTAGTGATGTGCAGCTTTGAACTTACACCACGCAATATAGGGGGAGGACTTGCTAGCAAGTCCGGAACTTGAAGTCAGATGGAAATCAGATGGAACTCAGACTGAAGTAATACTGAACTTTCACTTGAAGTATCACACAAATAACAATGGATCTATATTGAAAACATAGTGAAAGTGTGAGGATAACTGAATGGAAGCCAGAAAAAATCATTCCATGAGTCTACTCAATGCAAAGTATTTTTTGAAGATCAGTGACTTTTTCTATTACCTACAACTGTTTTTACAGAATTGAAAACTATGTTTCAGCTAATATTTTATGGAAGTGAACTCTGTTCTTCGCCCGAAGAACAGAGTTCATCCTCCTATTTTCACACTCTGTTTTGTTTCAGCTAATATTTTATGGAAGTGAACTCTGTTCTTCGCCCGAAGAACAGAGTTCATCCTCCTATTTTCACACTCTGTTTGCACCAATCTCCATCCCTTTCAATTCTATCAACACATGCTTGTCTTCCCTTCCCATGCCTTTCGCTATCCTCCCAGCCCCATTGTATGCCATCCTCTTTTGATCCCCATTTCACCCCTCTCAACCTCTCCCAGACCCTTTTCTTCATTTAAAATGCCTCGGAACCCTTAATCTTCCCTTCCAACTCTTTCCCAACCTTTTCGCTACCCCATACACCCTTCCTCACCCCTCTCTCCAGCCTTTCCAGCCCTTGTAGCCCCATTTGTGTTCAAAGTAAATTCAATACTTCTTCATGATGGTTTCATCACTTCCTCAATGTGTGCTCAAAAAGATATGAATTAGGGTTCAAGGTTGCGGACTTGCTAGCAAGTCCGCCCCCCATATTGCGTGGTGTTATGTTATGAAAAACAAAAAAGTTAAAAAATATATAGTTATACTAATGAAAAAGCCAAAAATAAAAATACTATTATAAATTAAAAAAATAAAACTACATAAATTTTATTCTGCTCTAATGATGGAAGGGTACTATGTATGAATTTCCACATGTTAAATCCAAACCTGCTTTAAGGCTAGTTTACAGGTAGAGCTATTAAGTTTCCTTAAATTCCAAAAATAACTTATGCATTTTACTAATTATTTTTTTCTTGTTTCTTTCCAAAGTTGTTAGAGTTGCTTAATTAATACTGTTATCTTGATTGTAAGATATATAATTTTTTTTGAATACATGATTTATTGTTTCAAAAATTATATTATAAATTTAAATCATTTATTTCATTTTCTAAAGCTTCATTGTCAAAGACACAACTCCATTTTCTATTACTTAACAAATATATAAAATGTGATAGTAAAATTTGAGGAATTTTCTTTTTGAGAGGGTCAAACTATATTGTGAAGATTTTTATCTAGAAATTCTTGTACTCTAAAACCAAATAATTTTCTCCCTTAAGTAAGCCATTTCAAAAATATGAGAATATAAACAAGAATATTAACTTATCTTATTTTTATTTTCTTTACTGAAAGTTTTAGTTCAATCCCTTTTTTTATATGACATTAGTATAAAAACATGGTTAAATGCTACTATATAATTAATTTTTATTATATATATATATATATATATATATATATATGAAATATTTAGAACGTCATCCTTTTTTATTTACTTGAATAAATGGCTCAATTATAATACCCAACACTTATTAATGTTTCCCAAACTCAATAACAAATTTCTCATATGAAATATTAGCTTCTAATATAAGAAGTTTATCTATAGATGATATTCAACATGTGATTTTACTTTTTAGATTCAGCTAAAATTAAACAAAAGGAGAAATCATGCATATGTGTATAAATGGTAACCATATGTTACTTAGAGGATTGTGAAATTCACTCATCAGAATGGTTTAAGTATTAAAATAAATTGAGGTCATTATTTTCTAGTATTTGAAACTAATTAGGAAATTATTCTAAAAATATATTTTAATGTGTATCATGTTTAAAAAGTTGGAAATATGATTTTTGAAAATTGTGAGTTTCTTATGAGATACCAAGCTTTAGTTTACATTGTTTCAAGTAGAATAGAATTTTAGTATTAGAAATTGAAAGCAATGTACCATTATCAGATTTTAACTGTGTTCTACTTATAGAATGATTACATAACATTAAACATTATTTAAATCAAAAAGGTTTAAAAGATATTTAGAATTTTACCAAATTTCACCATTTATTAATCTTTGATTTGAAAACAAACTATGATGTACACTCACTAGAAATAAGCAATCCCAATTTTAACATAATTTATCAATCCAAAAATAATGAGTCAATTAACATGAAAATATATATTATTTCAAAACCAATTCTCTAGATTTAAAATATGATGCTTTAATGAAAAATTATTACAAAACTTTAATGCAATGAAGTCTCTTAAAAAATTCAAAAATAGAATATCAAAACAAGTAATTTCTGCAAAAAAAACTACTAACTATTGTAGATAAAGCATAAAAATAAGTCATATTTTTTAAAAAAATGATCTAACAATATTTATTTTTGTTAAAAAAATCAAAACATTGTTAAGTTTGCTTGTTATAATAATGTTAAAATCCACTAAACATTATCTAAAGGTGGTAAAATATGTTAAAAATAAGTTGAATTTTATGAGATAAAAATCAACAATTTTGTATCATTTCCTGTTGTGCTATGACTTTATTCCACCCTTTTTATCTGATTCTTCCAGTATTACTTTGCTATGATCACTAGTTTTCAAGTTAAAACTTACAAATGTTCATTATACTTGATAATATGAAAAATAACTCAAACTTTTATAACTACAAAATAAGATTTTGTAACTCCTTCTTTCAATCAATATTTGAAGAAATTTTAGTTTATTTGAGTAATGATTTTAAGAATAACAAAAAATTTGAAATTCACAAGGAATTATTTCCAGAGACTATAATTATTTACTTGTGTAATGCATGAGCTACTTATCAATGATTTAAAACATAAGAAAAGTAAGTTATAGTTATAAATCTACAGATTATACTGTTTCTGGTATATATATCTTCAATAAATCTTTTAAACTTATCTTAGCCTACATACCACACAATAGAAAATCATTATATTAAAAAAGGAAAAAATTCTATGATAATATCATAAAGAATGATAACCATGGATTAATATTCCATAAAAATGGTTAATAATATTTTAAGAGAACCTAAATCAGTATTCTTTCATCAAAATATATCCTTTTTGTCTTTGTAATTTATTCCAAACAAATTTTTTGAAAGTTGAATCTATATATCTAATGCCAAAACCACTATTAAGTTCCCTCTTAGACTTTTTAAGAAATTATATATATATATATATGTATATATATATATTATTTATCAAAAATTGAAATAAAGAATAAAAACATAATTTTATTTACCTTTAATTATTTAAATATAGAGTATTTTCAGAATGCATTGTGGTTACTTGTGAAGGTTAGAAGATTTGAAGTTGGATTTATGAGTTTTTAGAAGGGCAAATATTGTAAAATTCTTTCATAAATATTTATTTCATAGTTTCAAATGTTGAAATCTACAAACTAATGGGATTTAAAATTATATTGAGATTTAAAATCTGTTTTCTACTCAAGTAAAATAAAATAAAATGATGATATCAAAATTGAAATTAAGTTTAAACTTTTGATATGCTCTATCTTCAATTTTATTGATAGTGCATCAAAAATTTAATAATATTTTTTTCCTTCATCACTTTTTACATAAAAGATAGTTTTATCATTTTATGAATTAAAGATTGCTTATATAAATTTAACATCTATGTCAACTGTTTATGACTATTAATCTATATAATAAATTTTTTAGAAGAAAAAATAACATCAGTATATACTGACTTTGAAATTATTCAATTTAAAATAGTTTACAGGTAGATAATGAAGGGTGATTTCATTTTTGAATATGAACTATAGAAGTCTTATTTTATCAATTTTAATTCTTTTTGAGCTCAAATGTATCCACCGCAACTTAAGTAAGAATAAAAATTATTTTTATTGAAATTTACATGAGAAAGTATGCCTATTATTCAAAATCAAACTTGCTCTAATGGTGTTTTTCAATCATTATTTCCATTCATAACAATAAAAAACATTTCAATTTGCTGATGTTTTAGTTTTTGATATCCCCAAGTTTATATCTCAGGTGTACTATTCACAAAATTATTAAAAATATAATTTTCGAAATACATGATAAACTTGAAAGTGAGGGGGCATTAAATTTTTAAAAATGAATTCTAAATTCAGGATGGATAGTATTTTTTCTATTTTCACAAATGAACAATTTTTTGTTTCAATTAATCCAGAAAGAAAATTTTGTTGTAAGCATATTATATTATATTTATTATGATTTTAAATACTATATTTTCAAGATTTGTGTTTAATATTTCCTGTGAAAGTTAATGTTAATGTGAATTTAAAGTAAGCTTGAAGAAATTTAATCAATAGGCATATTGGATATTTAAAATAATATTTTGCTCCAATCTTGAATCATCCTGGGCTAAAAAATATCCCAAATAAGGTTTTTGTGGGTCAATTTGGATTTAAGTAGGATTAAGTGAGGTTTAATAAAGGACAGATAAAAGGCTAAATTCATTACTAGTGACTTTTTTCTCAAAATAGTTATAAAATATTTATCATTCTGGACTCAAGCTTCAATAAAGTTGAATTGAAACAGAGATAATTTCTAGCAGCACAACACCATATTTACAAAGGTGTAAAATACCTCAAATATTACTCATAATATAGGAAGGCAAGGAATCTACAAAATTCACATTTCAAACGAGGATTTATATTTTGAATTTGAAATTGAGAAATGGAATATTATTTTCCAATTTAAATATCTATTAGTCATTTTAACAAAAGTTTTCAGTAATCAGATTGAATTTTGATGGTATTTTGTTGTAGATTAATCATTTTGATGAGCCATTTACTCAAAATTACTGGTTTCGTTTCTAATATTCCATGTGAAATTCATTATGAATCTTTTTGAAAGTGAATAGTTGACATATTGGATATGCAAAAGCTTATGTTAGATCAAAGTGAGATCAAAGGGAGCTTAACTGATGATCAAATTAGGATTTTACAAGATCAAACGGTGATCAATGTAGGTTCATCTTGAGCTCAATCTGTGACAAATCTCTGACTAAATGTAAGGCCAAACAATTTCCTACATGGTGATGATGTGTGCATAATTCAAGCATAGATTTGTGGCTCAACGGAGCTCAAGCAAGGGGTATTGCTAGCAATACCCCCCCATTTTTTCTGTGGTGTATTGCTTTGGATATCAATTTTTAAGTTTTAAAATAAATAATTTTCATACTCTTATACCTTATTTAATAATATATGATTAAAGGTGGAACACCACCTGGTATGCATTTTTCACACAAGTTATTACTATAGTAATAACGTTAACAATATAATGATGACAAAAAATTAATCAAATGGTAAATTTAAATGACACAGAAAGATCAAATTCCAGTGGAAATGTTTATAAGAAATCCCTTTTGAGTTTAAGGAGATTTGCTGTATGCCTACTCTCAATTATAAAAGTGTCCAGCACAAGTTTGGCCGAACTTGTGCTGGACACTTTTGGTTGCATGAAGTCATATGAGATAAATTCTCTCTATGGCAATAAAAAATGATATTTCACTCAATTATTGAAGTAAAGAATGTTTAATATTGTAAAATTGTCCCTTGGATGTCTGTCCAAACCTCAGTTCAAAATTTGTTAGCTATACATAAAAGTAAGTTTAGACCAAGTCTTGACCTAGGGGTCCCCAACTGTCCCAACACCACTTCTGGCTCTTGATAGTAAAAATTTTACTTGTATTTTTTATTTTGTATTTGATCCCATTTATTTTCATTTTACTTTTCTATTACTCTTTTTAATTTTAAATATCAATTTATTTTTTTAAAAACTAAACATATACATATTTTTTTAACTTTATATAATAATATTATTAAAGTTGTAACATCACCAATTTTGCATTTGGCATGCAGTTTTTTGCTATACTAGAAACATTAATAATATATATGGTGACAAAAAATTAATTATAAGATAAATATGAATGATAAAAAAAAGTTAAAAACCCAATAGAAATGTGAAAAACAAAAAACTGATGTACTGAGAAACACTTCCACCCTAGCTACTCTCCATCATAAAAGTGTCCAGCACAAGTTCGGCCGAACTTGTGCTGGACACTTTTTTTCAGGTGCAGTCAGATGGGATCAATTCTCTCTGTGGAAATTAAATTTAAAAAAATTCTAAATAATTACATTAGAAGTAGTTTGGTATGGCTGAATTATCCACCTTGAGTTTTTCCAAACAACAGGTGAAAAATTTTTTATCTTTAAAAAAAATGAAATTTTATCAAATTTAGCCCTGGTGGCACCCATTTGTTTCAACACCTCTACTGGCTCTTGAAGGCAGGAATTTTTCTTGAATTTTTCTTTTTCATATTTGATCTCTTTTACTTTACTTTTTTATCACTCATTTTACATTTGGATATTAATTTATAATTTTGGAAAAGAAATCATTTTCATATTTTTTTAACATTTTTTAATAATATTATAAAAGGTGTAATATAACATGGCATGCATTTGGCACACAAGTTTTTTCTGTACTAATAAAATTAATAAAATTCTAATGACAAAAAATTAATCAGATAATAAAATATGAATAACACAGAAAGATCAAATACCATTTGACATGTTTTAAAAAAATAACAGTTGCACTGAAGAAGACCTGCACCCTAGCTACTCTCCATCATAAAAGTGTCCAGCACAAGTTCGGCCGAACTTGTTCTGGACACTTTTGGTCAGGTGCAGTCAGATGGGATCAATTCTCTCTATGGAAATGAAAAAAATTATTTGATAAGAAACTTCACTAGATGTAGTTTGATATAGCTGAATTATCCACCTAGAGCTCATCCAAACCACAGGTACACAATTTTTTATCTTTAAAAAACAATCAATTAAGTACAATTTATCCCTGATGGCTCTCACTTGCTTCAACATCTCTACTGGCCTTTGATATTAGCAATAATACTTGGATTTTTTTTTCATATTTGATCGCTTTAAATTAATTTTTTATTCCTCATATTGCTCTTGGATATCAATTAATAAATTTTAAAATAAATTATTTTTATATTTTTATACATTTTTTTAATAATATTATAAAATGTGTAACATCACTCAGTATGCATTTGGCACACGATATTTTGCTATACTTATATAATTAATAATATAATTAAGACAAAAAATTAATCAAACAATATGTATGAGTGAGGCACAAAGATAAAATACCAGTAGACATATTTGTAAGAAATACCAGATGAACTGAAGAAAAATTCTACCCCAGCCGCTCTCCATCATAGAAGTGTCCAGCACAAGTTCTGCTGAACTTGTGCTGGACACTTTTGGTCATGTGCAGTCAGATGGGATCAATTCTCTGTATGGCAACAAAAAAATTTTTTTATCAAATTTCACTAGAAGTAGTTTGGTTTAGCTGAATCATCCACCTGCTGTTCTGCCCAATATCAGGTGTATAATTTTTTATCTTTAAAGAAAAGGTCACTTATTACAATTAAGCCCTGATGGCTCCCATTTGCTTTAACACCTCTACTGGCTCTTGATAGCAGGAATTTTACCAGTATTTTTTTCATATTTTAACTCTTTGACTTTTATTTTACTCTTTTATTCCTCTTTTTACTTTTAAATTTCAATTTAATTTTTGTAAAACTATTCCTTTCCATATTTATTTACATCTATTTTAAAAAATTATTGAAGGTATAACTTCACATGGTATGCACTTGGCACACAAGTTTTTGCTATACTAATAACATTAATAATATAATGGTGATAAAATATTAATCGGATGATAAATATGAAAGATACAGACTGATCAAATACCAGTAGACATGTTTATGAGAAATACAAGATGAACGAACTGAAGAAAATTTCCACCCAAGCTACTCTCCATCATAAAAGTGTCCAGCACAAGTTCGGCCGAACTTGTGCTGGACACTTTTAGTCACGTGCAGTCAGATGAGATCAATTCTCTATATGGCAACAAAAAAACATTTTTTTATTAAACTTCACTACAAGCAGTTTTGTTTATCTGAATCATCCACCTGTTGTTCTTCCCAACCTCAGGTGTATAATGTTTTATCTTTAAAAAAAAGGTCACTTATTACAATTTAGCCCTGATGGCTCCCATTTTTTTCAACACTTCTACTGGCTCTTGAGAGCAAGAATTTTACTAGTATTTTGTTTTTCATAATTGATCTCTTTGAGATTAATTTTACCTTTTTATCCCTCATATTGCTTTTGTATATCAATTTATTTTTTGTAAAACAAATCATTTTCATATTTTTTTACCTTTATTTAATAATATTATAAAAGGTGTAACATCACCTGGTATGCATTTGGGACACGAGTTTTTGCTATACTTATAATATTAATAATATAATGGTGACAATAAATTAATCAAATGATATATATGAGTGAGGCACAAAGATCAAGTACCAATGGACATGTTTATAAGAAATACCAGATTAACTGAAGAAAAATTCTACCCTAGCTACTCTCCGTCATAAATGTGTCCAGCACAAGTTTGGCCGAACTTGTGCTGGACACTTTTTGTCACATGCAGTCTGGCATGATCAATTCTCTCTCAATCATTGAACTAGAAGTTGTTTGATATGGCTAAATGGTTATGCTGAAGTTTTTTTAAACCTCAGATTGGCACTTTTTTGTTTTTCAAAAAAGCAATTATAGTCCAAGTTTAGCCTCACTGGTGGACATTTGCCCCAACATGTCTACTTGCTCTTGATGGCAGTATATTTATTTTAATTTTTTATTTCATATTTGATTCCTTTAATTTTACCTTTTTATCCCTCATATTGCTTTTGTATATCAATTTTTTTTTTTGGAAAACAAATCATTTTCATATTTTTTTACCTTTATTTAATAATATTATAAAAGGTGTAACATCACCCGGTATGCATTTGGCACACGAGTTTTTGCTATACTTATAATATTAAAACATAATGGTGACAAAAAATCAATCAAATGATAAATATGAGTGAGGCACAAAGATCAAATACCAGTGGACATGTTTATAAGAAATACCAGATGAACTGAAGAAAAATTCCACCCTAGCTAACCTCCATCATAAAAGTGTCCAGCACAAGTTCGGCTGAACTTGTGCTGGACACTTTTGGTCATATGCAGTCTGATGTGATCAATTCTCTCTATTGCAATGAAGATGAATTTTTCTTCAATAATTGCACTAGAAGTTGTTTGATATGGCAAAATTGTCATCCTGAAGTTTTGGTAAAGCTCCAGTGGATTTTTTTTTATTTTTACAAAAAAGAAATTATAGTCCAAGTTTAGTGCCACTGGTGGGCGCTCACCCCATCATGTCTACTTGCTCTTGATGGGAGGAATTTCACTTTAATTTTTTATTTCATATTTGATCCCTTTAATTTTACCTTTTTATCCCTCATATTGCTTTTGGATATCAATTTATTTTTTGTAAAGCAAATCATTTTCATATTTTTTTACCTTTATTTAATAATATTATAAAAGGTGTAACATCACCCGGTATGCATTTGGCACACAAGTTTTTGCTATACTTATAATATTAATAACATAATGGTGACAAAAATCAATCAAATGATAAATATGAGTGAGGCACAAAGGTCAAATACCAATTAATCAATAGTTCTTTTTAATATTATAAATTTTTTGATTAAATAAAATGGTAATAATGAATTATATTTTTCATCCACAATTCCACTCTAATGATTCCCACTGCACAAAAAGGGTTCACTTGGTCCTTTCTTTACTGCTTGTGCATATATTTTATTGCCCACAGTACTACAATTTTTTGTAGTGATTATCCCGCATCTGATTCAGGAATATTTTTAAACAATATAAGTTTTTTTTAAAAAAGACCTTATCATATCCAATATCCCACAAAAAATACAACCTGTTTTTGTATTAAAGCCCGTTAATTATTAAGAAATTGTTAAAATAATTAGATTAGACCCTGGCACAGCTAGATCCATACCAACCGACCTAAAGTCTTTTCAATATTGAAAACAATTAAATAAAATTATGATATCATACTAAATTATGGGCACCAACCATAATTCAGCACTTCTCATTTGCTCTGCTACAAAATGAGTGCATGTAGCATTTTTCTAACGTCAGACTGTTTTTCTTCCTTCCCTCACACCTTTAGTCCAGAATGAAAATTTAGTATGAGTTTTGGTCAAAATGGTTTGCCAGTGTTATCTGTATGCAATATGAATTCATATTGCATATTTCTATTTATGCATAAAATATACTCGTTAGGCATCATTTTTTTTGCATTTTTCAACCATTATGCATATTTATGCATATTCATATGCATATTCATTATACAATTTATATGCATATTAATATATTTTATTCATATACATATATGCACCTTTTTTTTGCATATTCAATATTCATATTTTTAATGCATATTCAATATGCATATTTTTATGCATATTTTTATGCATATTTTTATGCATATTTTTTATGCATATTTTTTATGCATATTTTTATGCATATTTTTTATGCATATTTATTCTTCATAGTCATTATGCATACACTTTGGATAGGCAATTCACATCAATTTTTAGCATGCAATAAGTATCCACCATGCAAATTCAAATGCATATGCATCTATATCATACACGCAACATATATTCAAGTTTAATATTTGAATATTAAGGTATGCTAAGTGATGTTGTTCAACCTTTTGCCAAACCTGAGATTAACTGATGTTCAATGTGGTTCTTAAGCTCTGCTCAAGGAGGGATTGTTCTGGATTCAATCTGTGACAGTTTATTTTTTCAATGTTTTTTCATCAGATTTAAAAACATCTTTCTGACAGTTTCAGGATGGTTTCCCAACAGTTTCCTGACAAATTCCTAATAGTTTTAAAAAGAGGGAACTGCTAGCAGTTCACCCCTAAATTTCCTGTGGTGAAAATGTCTTCTTCTTCAGATTCACCCCTTACTTCTCTATCATCTTCATCTTTATCCTCTTTATCATCTTCATCTTTATCATCTCTATCATCTTCTTCAAAATCAACTTCAATACAATCATCTTCTAAAACATCAAAAAAAATTAATGATAATCAGTCTCATCAGAATAAAAGATATCTGAAAAAAAAATTCTTCTTCTAAATCATCCAAAAAATTTAAAGATAATCAGTCTCATCAGAAGAAAAGATATCTGAAAAAAAAATTCTCTGTGAAAGTTATTTTTTTCATATCCCAAACATTTTTTTTCATAAAACTAAAGTAGATAAAAAAATCAATATCCGAAATAATTACCAGAAGATATCAAATATTTAACCAAATTTGGAGATGATTGAGTTGTTGCAGTTATCAGTAATAGTTATAAGGCTCAAATCATTTTGGAAGTTCATTCATTTGATGGTATAGAAGATGAATCTTTTAATCAACTATTGGATCTTATCATAACTCTTTATCAAATGACTTTGGTTTGATTACCTATAAGGAATACAAATTTGTTGGGTGGTATCATGATTGGATTTGGTTGGAGACCAGGTTTTTTTAAAGGATATTCTCTCGGTATGTCTAATAATTTTTTTTCCATTCTTAATATAATTTCACTTATTTCATTTAATAGGCATATATTCATTGCTCAAGAATATCACTAAAGCTCAAAAAGATGAAGATTTTTGCTTATGGGACACTCTACCTTCCTTTAACTCTTTTCTTGCTCTTTGACTCAAAAAGCTCTGTAATAAAGCATTTGAAAAAACATGAACTTGCAACCAAATTTGGAATATCAAATTGCTGTGACTACAAATGGGAAGATATCACCCACAAATATCTTTTATTTTCTAATGTTATTATCACTCATTCTGGATTCCACAATAGGATTCATATTGATAGGAATGACACCAATTTTCTTACTGTTGGTATATTCTCATATATCAATCCAATAACTGGCCAACCAATACCATCTCCAGCTAAAATCAAAGGACATGGTTCATATTTTCCAGACCACCGGTACATAATTGATTTTGGTTTGGGAAATGGTATCATTGAAACTATTTGGAATTCTTCTAAGGATAATGATCAAACGACCAAAGCTCCTCCTGGTTTGGAATCCTGTCAAGATTTAACACATTTTGGTTGCTCATTTCAAATCAGTCATAAGTTGATTCAAAGAATCAACAAGGTAAAGAAAGAAGGTAAAGTTAATCGATTTAAAAAAACTTTATCTAGATCCAAAAAGTATGGGGATTAGAGTTGTCATTGAAAATTTTATATTTTTTCATAAATTTTTAATAAATATTTTTTATATATCAATTTGCTCAAGTAAAGTGATGAGCCAATGACCTTTGGTTGTATAACAGGTAATCATGATAACATTTATTTGTTTCATTGGGTTCCTCTAGCCTATACCTGTGGAAAGTCCCAAACTTTTGTTTCTAGATTTGATCTGCATTTTGGCTTGAGGGATTGTCATTACTTTAAACTAGGGAAATTGATATATATTAGATATTTATTTAATAATTTATGTAATTATATTAAATTTAGATGACTTCCACCCCTTACTTCAATCAAATTCAGGGGGGGGGTATTGCCAAATTTTCAAATCTGACATGTGAAATTGATGACTTTGAAAATTTTTGGTGATACCCACCCCTTGCTTCAACAAAATGCAGGGGAGAGTATTGCCATTTTTTTAAAACAGATATAGAATTTTTTTGACTTGTAAATATTTTGGTGAAAATTTTTTGGTGATACCTGTCCCTTACTTCAATAAAATCCATGGGGGGTTTTGCCAAAATTTCTTATAAGACTTGTGAAATTCTTGACATGTAAGAATTTTGGGGATACCAGTAAAATGCAGGGGGTAGTAAAGCCAAAGTTTCATATAAGACTTTCAAGATTCATGACATGAAAGAATTTTAGTGATACCCACCCCTTACTTCAAAAAAATCCAGGGGTGGGGAATCATCAAATTTTCAAAGGAGAAATGAAAATTTTATTTAAAAAAAGAATATTTAACATTAAAATACGAAAATTCAAGTAATGATTGATAGAGTAATGA